>OY725325.1:20617328-22024515 GCA_963242795.1 Inga leiocalycina | reverse complement strand
ATTTAATAAGGATAAAATAAAAAAAGAAGCTTACATTTTTAGACACAAAATAAAAATTGCTTATAAAAAATCTCAGACCCATGAGAGAAAAGGTTATTTATAAATAGGACCGGAAGGAGTATATATATAATAAACTGTAAATACCCATAAACTTGAGTTTTAAGATTTTACTCATCACCCATTTGTTTTCAACTCAATTTTGAGCTGAGCTTCCCATTCCTGGTAGATAGTGGTACATAGCTTTGTCTTCTTTAAAGGCTATATCTAATATCTGTAAAGGGCCTGCATGTGAATCATTGGGCTTACGATAGTAAATAGGATGTAGATAGTGGCACGTAGGTTTGTGTTCTTTAAATTAAACTTTTAAAAAACTGTGCCATTTATTACATGTTTTGAAGAATTGTAGTTAAATATTCTTTTTTTTAAAAATGATTTGAGTATAATATTTTTTTTGTTTCGTTTTTTGAATATATCAAATATATGTTATTTAAATTTTTACTTAGCTTATTTTGGAAAAACAATTTGTTATTCTATTTAATATTTGAATAGGGTGCCAAACTGGTACCCATCATAACCAGTATCCTGTTAGGGCCCAAGCCCCAAATTGACCCCCCAAACCAAATTATTTTAAAAATGAGTTACGGTTGGAATTTTGTAAATCAATGGAAGAAAAAATAGTCCAAATATTTTACAACCCAGGATGAAATTAGAACGACATTCTCAACTCTATGGAAGAAAACAACTCACCCAACCAACAAGTTGTTGGTCAAGGTGGTAACTGACCTCACCCCCATAAGAAAGAGAATGTAAGTTTGAATCATAAAAAATACATTTGTTAAGAGAGGTGAAAGCCCTGCGTTCTAAGCCTTTAAAGAGGAAATCTTTCATATTACCAAAAAAAAGAAAACAACTCACCCAAGAAGCCTAACTTATATCTGAATTTTTCTCTCTCCTTTTTTATTTTTCGCTAATGTCCAACATCATCATAACCACTAAGATGGTAAAAAAAACAAAAACAAAAACAAAACAAACATTATGATCATGACCTTATTGTTGGTGTCTTTTAAATTTGGGTCCTTGTTGGAAATGTCCAAGTTCAACCTGTTCCTACTAGTCTTCGGAGCCCATCTAGAACGCCACCTTCACCCAACAATCAAGGGTATTGCCATTTGCCACACGCAATTTATAAAGCGTTTGGGTTAACCAAAAAACCTTTGGCTGACAAAGGCCGTCGTTCTCACAATCGATACGAGAATCTTGTTAGTACTCTTTAACTTTAGAGATATGTCCTGATTTTAATGAGTCTCTATAACCCAATTCACTTAAATTTTTTTCGTACAAAAAAGCTTTCAAAATTATCAATAGGAAAATCGGAAAAACGTCTTGATTAAGAAGTTTATTGACCTTTAAAATACTACAGGGGAACTAATACTCTTTATGTATAAAAATATATAAAGTTTTTATGGCGAATAAAATTTTCTAACATGGACATTGATTTTCCTTATCAATATAGTGTGTGTTTGGAGTTGCATACTATAAGTATGTTTACACAAATAGAGACAATTATCACTCCTGTCACATACCTACCTTGTAACTCATTCATCACATATCATGACCCTAAAAACTAATTTTAAATATTTCAATCACCATTTCAAACAAACCCTTATCTCAAGATCGAATCATTTGAAAATAATGACGAAATGTTCTTAAGCCACATGGCTGTCGTCGATTCCCTTTTGTGTGTACATATCGTTTTCTCCTGACCCATTCTCTGATATAATTCTTCTTTCCAAACACTAATCTTTAATTATCAATCGCGACACATTATTTATACGACTCGACCTCTCTTTCCTTCTTCATCTTCTTCATTCTCTCCATCTGCTATAAAACATGCTTCTTCAACCTACTTTCCTTTCTGTAATCTCCTCCATATTCTGGTCATGTTGGACGCTTAACTTCGTCGTTTCAGATCCACAGACCCATTTTCTTACCGGACAGTGCTACCCATCATCCAACACAATCGTCTTGCCCAACTTATCCATCTTCCACGACACCGTAAACGCAACGTTACGAGACATCAAAAAGAAGATCATCACTCAGAACAAGTATTTTGCGACGGCGCGTGAACCCCGCGCAGAAAACCCTGTTTCCACACTTTTTCAGTGTAGAAACTACATCTCCATTCCCGACTGTGTTTCCTGCTTAGAGGTCGCTGCCAAACAAACTCGTGGCTGCCCTCTGGCGGCACAAGGTGCCGATGTTATCTACGACGGCTGCTTCCTCAGGTATGCTAGTCGTCCGCAAAAGCTCCAGTTTGAACTTTCTTTCTTTCTAAGACTAATAGAATGGAGATAGATAAGATACTTTTGGTTCTATAGATAAGATATTATTAAAAAACCCAATTTATTATATTATAAAACACTGAAATTTAGTTGCTAAGTCTACAGTTGGTAAATCGGGCCAAGCCCGTCAGCTCTACCCATTTAAGTTCGAGCTCGTCAAGGGCAGAACTTATGATTTAGAGCCATTAGAAGGAGTCGGGTTTAAAAGGGCTAGCCTTGTAGGGTGCTCGTTTAATTTTTTAAAAATAAATTTGTATATTATTGCACCACTTGGTCATATGTGATATGTATAGGACTTTAATTTTGGGGATTATCTTTTTTTCCTAACATAACAAATTCTCTTATTCTTTACCACTTCATGTGCAATATCTTTACTGTCAAACAAAGTTTATAACTTGAGATAAATTGCAATTCTTAAGCTCACCTAATGTTAGCCTATTTGAAATATTGTTTAGTGTTTAGTTTATGATTATAACTTCATCTAGTTATTTATTTGATTGTGGTTATGGATAGTAGTTTTTGACTTTTTAGATTTATAGTATTTGTGTCTTATTAAACATTGATAATGTTTGATGTTTTTAACTTAGATTTGATAATATTTTTGTTTTAAATTAGGTATTTTAATCTTCAAGAATGTAAAAAATGAAAAGACGGTAAACGGGCTTGAAGCCTGCGGGCTTGCCTGTGGCCCTTAATTTAGTGGGCCGGGCCTAAAAAATGAGCTCTTTTTTTGGAATTGGGTCTAAACGGACCAGCCCGTTAAGGCCCAAGCTCATGACGGGCTAACCAATTTTTCCAATTCTATAATGATGACTATATGTCAAAATTTATCATTTCTTTTTTATCTTTACCCTCAAATATAAATGTCAATATGTTTTTTTTTTCAATTTCATTCTTGTTTAGGCCCGAATCTGTGATGGGCTAGCTCATTTTCCCAACTCTATAATGATGACGATATGTCAAAATTTATTGGGAGAATCACTCCTAGGTCCCAAGAAAGAAATATATTATCAAAAAGGTCTTTGGTTATAACCCTCAAAACGTGTATTTACAACTTGTTAAGTGTGTTTTATAACATCGAGGGATCTTTATGATAATATCTTCCTTCCTTGGAACCTAAGAGTGATTTTCCCAAATTTATTTGTTCTTTTTTATCTTTACCCTCAATTATAAATGCCAATATTTTTTTTTTCAACTTCAATTAAATGTCATAATTTATAAGGGAATTTTATATTTGTCACTCGAATGAGCAACTCCATTTACAACTGTTCGATCTATTAGCTAGAATTCACATTTATTCTGACATTTACTAAATTCAAATTCTCTGATAATATCCACATTACATCAACTTGATGCTCACATGAAGAGGGAGGTTAGTCAAAATGATCCACTAAAGGACTAAAGAAGATTCCTTACATTGTTTGAAATCCATAGTTCACATAAATAGCTGGAATTAATGTTGCCTTCAATCAGTCTAATAAATCTAGCCCATGGTGGTTATTGATGCACTAATTGTGGGTCTCTAAATTAGGCCTGAACCCTATAGCTAGTATAAACAGGATGACCAGCTTAATTTATGAGCTGTGATTTTAGTTCTCTTTGGAAACATTTGAAAGAATTGTGTTCAGTTGATTCTTATTCCTTAAATTAATTTATGAATAGTTTCCTTTTACAACCCTAATCCATGTGCACAATAAAACCCTTTATGAACTTGGAAAAATGAAACGGTATACTTTTGTGTATTGAGGTACGAGACCAATGATTTCTTTGAGAAGACCACGGAGGATTTCAATGCTATATCGTGTGGTAATCAAACTGTAGGAGAATCCATTACTACATTTACCTCACTTGTGCGACAAGTTCTACAGAATCTGCAAACAACAACACCCAACAAGAAAGGGTTTTTTGCAGCCACAAAGATAGAATTGCCTCATAAAAATAATAGTACAACTATTTATGCCTTTGCTCAATGTATTGAAACTATCACTCAGAGGGGATGCTCCAGTTGCTTGGACACTGGCTATAACAATATGCAGACTTGTCTTCCAAATTCGGATGGTAGGGCTTATGCTGATGGGTGTTTCATGAGATACTCCACCTCTTCCTTCTTTCCTCATAATTACCAGATCATTGATTTCTCTTCCTTGGGCAAACAAGGTATGGTTCATTCAAAGATTTTAATATAATAACAAAAATATTGCAGCATGTTAATTTGATTTCCCTCATATTTTATTAGCTAGGTTCCATGTGACTTTTTTTCATTCAACCAATATTTTTTTACACATTATGGCGGGGTATAACTAGTTGGACAAATCAGTACAATCTCTCAAAATTTTTATAGTTATTATCTAATATGTTAATGGCGAAGATACCTAGTTATGAAAATTATTCCAAATTATCTTTTAAACTATTGCTTCATGTAGAAAATGGTATAAGTATCAATATGTTATGAGTCTCCCGTTGGCCAAGGAGCCTCACAAGTACACTGTCATATAGAAGGGCTAATGTTGACTAAGAGGGTTACCCACGGAGGGTTCTAACTAACAGGAGGCCTAGTGAAGTGCCGTAGTATGAATTTGTTGGAGATGTCCCCTCTTAAAGGAAGTAGCATTGTTTTGAGTCTCACAGTGCGGAGCCTCACAAGTAGAGTAAAGTTTATAAGTTTAAGGGATTTTCTCTCCTAATAGGATAGTTATTTGAGATTGGATTCTCCCTTTAAGCTTATGCTCATCTCACAATATTAGCGTGTTCTTTTTTTATAAAATGACATAGATATATGTTTTAAAACACGACGAATTTTACAATGTATTCATGTAATATAATGGTGTGTGCGTTGCAAGTGTTTGTGCTTTTTAAAGGAATATTTAATATGCAAAAATTGTGATTTATTTGAAAAATGAGTTCTCTGGTCTTGTCTTGTAGGTTCAAGTAAAAAGGGGGCCGTTATCAGTGGAGTTGTTGGAGGAGTTACTCTCGTTATAATCCTCCTTGTATTATTTATCTGTATTAGACAATCAAAAAGCTCTAACAGAGGTCACAGAGGTAAACACACTTTCATTATCTCTGTTTTTTTTAAATAAACATGCTTCGAGTTTATGACTTGAATTTGACAAGTATTTTCCTCAGTAGGGGACATAGCTATGGCAACTATGTTGAAAGGCCTGGTTTCTTATGATTATAAGGACTTGAAATTTGCAACTCATAATTTTAGTGAAGAAACTAAACTAGGAGAAGGAGGATTTGGTGCCGTATATAAGGTAAATTTCTTTGATTATACATCATGTTCTAGAGGAATGATGTTTTTAAGTGAGACTTATATAATGTAAAAATTAATAAAAGATAGATTTCCAATGGGATATGGAGGCAAAACGTAATTATTATGACAATCTCCTGATCGAAATTCTAAATCATCATGAATAGGGCACTCTAAGGGATGGGAAAATAGTTGCAGTGAAGAAGTTAACTTTACAACGCTCCAAGAAGATGGAGGATGATTTTTTGAGTGAAGTGATGCTTATTAGTGATGTTCATCATCCGAATCTTATTCAACTTTTGGGATGGTGTTGTAAAGGCCATATCAGAATCCTTGTATATGAATACATGAAAAACAACAGTCTGGACAAATTCTTATTTGGTATATATCCTGCAACTTACAAAACTTATGTAGTTCTTCAAGCATTTGTTTGTTATGGTTCTTAATTAATACTATCTCTAGTCGTTAATATGAAATCTCGTTCATAGTGTGATTTACATTACAAACGAGATCTTATATTAAGGATAAGAAGTAGTAACATAATGAATGAATTACAAGCATGCTTTCACTTGACATAATATCATTGACTTAATAATTTCATATGCTAAAATTTTGAGAATCGTTTTTGTTTCACTCTTCTTTTATTTATATGTTTCAATTTTTGTGAACTTGGCAAACAGGTGAAAAGACAGGTTATCTTAACTGGAAGCAGCGATATCACATAATTTTGGGGATAGCAAGAGGTTTAACTTATCTTCATGAGCAATTTCATGTTTGTATTATACATAGAGATATAAAGACTAACAACATCCTCTTAGACAATGATCTACAACCTAGAATTGCGGATTTTGGATTGGCAAGGTTTTTACCAGAGGACAAATCTCATCTTAGCACAAAATTTGCAGGAACAATGTAAGTTAAAATTACAAAATTTCTATATTACAGCACACGGGTTGTTTGTCTTATTGATAAAATATATGCTTTATAAATAATAGTAGATATATTACACTTACAAGTAGTGCAAACCTTTCCAAGTTTGTCTCCATATACCATGAATGCTTGAAGAAAGAATTAATTCATAGGTATGTCAAAATGATCCAATACTTTGCATTGCGCATAGATCCCAATTTCAGATTTTGCTGGACCATTATTATTATAATTAATTACATCATTTTAATAATATGTATTTTTCAGAGGATACACAGCACCAGAGTATGCAATTCATGGACAGTTATCAGAGAAAGCTGATATTTACAGTTATGGTATTGTAATCCTTGAAATAGTTACCGGTCAGAAAAGCAAAGCATTTATGGATGATGGTGATACTGAAGATGAATTCCTCCTTCCAAAAGTGAGAAAATTCCTATGATTATATAAAAAACGTTAGTTTGAAAAGATTTATAAGATGTTGATCCTTTTTAATAGACTTGACTCTTCTGAAAATGGTTTTTTATGTAATAAAAACTAATAATAAATGTTTATAAAAGTTAACCAAGTTTTTCCTTTGTTCTTTTCTACCTGCTTTATTCCATTTCACCTTAATAATCTGGCCACTTGTTAGGCTTGGAAATTATACGAGAGAGGCAAGCACTTAGAGTTGGTGGACAAAGCCTTAGACCCTAATGACTACGATGCAGAAGAAGTGAAGAAAGTCATAGAGATTGGTTTGCTTTGCACACAAGCATTTGCTGACTTAAGGCCAACAATGTCTGAAGTGATTGATTTGCTCCAAAGCAATGGCTTATTAGAGCATATGAGACCCTCTATGCCTGTCTTAATTGTAACTAATTAGGGGTCAATGTCAGTGGAAGACACCACAGAAAGCTAATGTTTTTACTTTTTAGAGGTGTGTACAGTTATGGTTGAATGCAAGTTTTGAACCCAAAAATGATAGTTCTTCATTCCTTTATTCAATCTCTTGAGTGTGATTATACATAATCCTTGAAATTATATGTGAATTGATTATTACAATTTTGAGGAAGCTATACACTATTGTCGCTTAAAAGTTAGTTTAATTATGTTTGATATTTGTTTTATATTAAAAGTAACAAGAACACAATCCATTTTTTATTTTCTAATTTATGAAGCTATTTTTTTATATAAAATATTAAATTATAAATTAAATTAATTTCCCCCTTTACTACCATATTGAGAATAAAACTACTATTACATATATGTCATCACTAGGGGGGCAAAGAACTTCAAAGAAAAAGTGGACAATGTATGATAGTATATGTAAGCAAATATCATGCCAATTAATTTCATGAATTACACTTTTTCATGTCATTTATATATTGAAAAAATAGGAAAAATTAGTGAAAAGTCTTCATTTGAAAATTTTATTAGCCATAAAGACTTGAATTCGAGTATCAATACTTTTTGTATATGAAATCTTACAAAGTACCGATAATTTCTTTGTATTAAAACATAGATCAGGTTTTTCTAGTAAAAAAAAATTTTAAATAGGGATTTTTTAACCAATTTTCCTGAACTTATAAGTATAACCAAGGAGTGTTGTTTTTTTTAAAATTTAATCAATGGGAGGCATGTGATGACCACTTAATGTTTAGTCCTATGAGCAGATGAATATGAGGTTGGTGTATTCTTTTCATTAGGAAATCAATCAATTATCAACTTTATACTAGAAATCTTATAATACCCGCTTACCTCACAAACGGGTTGGATAATCTCACCATAAATAAGGTATATTTAAAACATCATACAAATTTTTTATCTATCTATTGTCTTTAACAAATTTTAATCAATTTCTTAGCTTATATAATTCAGTCGTCTGTAGTTTATCAAAAACGAGAGAGGGAATATCATGCTATTACAAGAGTGTATAAAATAATCACCAATCAATCAATCAACTTTATACTAAAAATCTTGTAATACCCACTTCCCTCACAAATGGGCTGGATAATCTCACCAAAAATATTGCTCATCCATTATTATTGGGGTTTTACTATAAGGAAGGTAGTAAATTGAATTTGAAATATTAGACGTTCAATTAGGAAGCATAATTATATTAACAATATAATTGTGATCCAAGCATGCCAAGAAACTTCACCTTCCATGATTGTAGGGATCTCCATAAATGATATTAATAATTAGGTTATTCGTGCAATAATTTTTAAAAATTATGTCATAATGACAATGATTTGACTTTGAAATAGTGCTTCTCAGTCTTATTATTGGAAAAACGAAATATTTTAAAATAATATTATTCGAGAAATTAAAAATATTTCAACATAATATTCTTGACTTTAGAATAAATTCCAATACCACATTGCTTCATCATATGGTCCAATTAAGATTCCTCTCCCAAGGCTAATCTAAATTTCTCAATTTCATACTTAGTGGTGATCAAGCACTAAGTACACAAAATAGAGCAAGATTAAGTAAACAAAAATAATATTAAGCAAAATTAACTGGTTCATACATGCTCAAATCTTCAAATTAGTTCATAGTTACTCTAGGTTCAAGAACAATTAACCACACATGGCTTTAATCCAATCCATCTTAGCAACAATTTCAGAATTCAAAACCATAAAGGAAACAAAGAAAAATCGGGCTAGAGTATAAGGGAAGGAGATCATAAACAAATCACTAAGCAACCGGTCCTTTTCCCTCCTTCACTGTCGAGCTCCAGGAAGAAGAAGACCCAATGCTTTGACAGCGTTCTCTCTCCTCCATGGCTGTTCTGAAGAGGTGAACCGGAACAGTAACAGTTTTACAACGTGGAATTGTATGCAAAGGTGACTAAAGTATAAGTTTGCAAGCATTGTTTAGAATAATAGAATTATTTAATTTCCACACCCATGTTTGGCCTAGAGTGGTCACAAATTTATGGCTAGATCTTTATAATATTGAGATTGAGAATGAATTCCTCTTGCAAAATTGTGAAGAACACAATAGGCAAAAGAGGAAAAATAAAAGGAATCATTAGATAAAGAACAAGAAGTAGGAAAATCAAGGTAAAATGACCAAGCTATGGAGCTAAATAAATGGGTAACAAGTTTGGGCTTTGAGAGAGACTAGTTATGCTATGAAAGCTTGCTAAGATGAGTATTAATTTGTCCCCACATGAATAATCATTACGGTTTGATAATTGCCATCAAGACCAAAGAGGAGGCAAAGCAAAGGAAACACCAGGAAGAGGAGGTAATTTGGAAGAAAAAGCAAAAGTTAGTAAAACTTACTTTTATATAGTTTGGGTTTAGTTGATTGCATGTTTATTTGCCATATATATGCCGTTGAATATGTAATATCCTTGCTTGAGTTTATAACATGGCCATGTGTATGTACTTGTAAGTTGTTGTTCTTATATTGGCTATTTACATGCTTAGTTTATTACTATTACACATTATATATTGAGTTAATGTTTTACTACTGAAATTCCCTTGAATCTCACCCTTTTCTCCCATATATATACCTAGGGGTGTCCAAATTGTCCCGGTCCCAGTTGTCCGGTCCCGGTCCCGGAATTTTGATCCCGGGAATTTCCCGTCCCGGCCGGGACCGGGACCGGGAAAACCGGGATCTAAGGGACCCGGGACCGGGACCGGGACCGGTCACATACCTTGTGATCCCGGTCCCGGTCCCGGTCCTGGTTTTTTATTTTTATTTTAAATTTTTTTCTTAAAAACTAAGTTATTGTTTTATTTTTGTATTTTTTATCCCATAATTTAAGTTATTATTTGATAAAATGTGTATCACATATTTAGTTAGAGTTAAATTATATATATTGTGATACTAATCCTACTATATAATATATAAAAATAATTATAAAAATGATGAAGGTGATCATAATAATAATAATAAAATGTTATTTTTCAATTCTAGATCAATTTATGTGATTATTATGGCCTTATTAGATGTTAAATAATTACTTTAAACACTAAATTATAGAAAATTTAACTAAAATAATAATATTTTTTAAATTTAATTTTTTTTTAAAAAAAACCGGGATTCCCGGTTTGATCCCGGTCCCGGCCGGGATTACCGGGACCGGGACCAAACCGGGACCGGGATGCAATTTGCATCCTGGCCAAAAACCGGGACCGGGACCGGGAGTGGTAGATCCCGGTCCCGGTCCCGGTTTTGAACACCCCTATATATACCAACAGTAGGAGTAAGTACTTCTAAAGGAAATGGCAAATGGCAAGCTAGTGTAAGAAGTGTTCGCTACCGCAAGTACACAGATTGCATCAAGTAATAAAGTGATAAGTAAGATTGTTCTCTCAAGCATTTGAATAACAAATTAGTCAAGCAATAGGCTTGGTGAATTCAATTAAGTTGAGCCAAAATATGTTGTTGGTGTAGAAAATGAAGTTTCAAAAGATATTTTTCTTTAAAACTAAGGATTACTGAACAAAAAACTAATTCTTGTGACTTCAACGATTGTAATAAACCTAGGATTATTCATCCCCTTTGTATTTCATAAAACTTGATGATTTTCCTCTCGAAGAGTATTTCCATGAAATATATATATGTTAGTCTAAGGTTCACAAGCATTTGATTAAGCTTTCTCAAGTCAAAACCAACTTTATATCTTTAATTAACATGCACAATCTCTTGCTATCATTAAGAGAAAATATTCATTAAACGCCAACCTTAATTTGACATTGTTAGGCTAGTAACTATATCTCTATGTTACTAAAAAACCATCTATTTAATTCCTAAACTTCAAGTCTAGCATAATTTTACCAAAGTTCTACAATTAAACTAACTTTCTCAAGCTTAATTAAATTGAACAAATCATCCACAGTGATGGCCAATCACAAATAGCAGTGAATACAAGGTAAAATCAACATATATATGCCATTAAATACTCAAAGAGGGAAGGATTCAAGTTTTAAAAATATACAAAGGTTCAGAATAATCCTAGAATGAAAATCTTAGCTACTTATGCTCCACAAAGAGTCACAAATGTAAAGAGCAACTACAGCCATATGATCAAAATAGAGAAGGAAAGGGAAGAAATCAAAAAAACCAAGAGAAGTGAGCTTGAATCTCTCCAAATCCTCAATCTGCACTTGATTCTCCTTGAAAAACACCACTTCCAAGCTTGCAAATGCTCTCTAGCTGCCTCTCCAAACCTCAAAATGTCGAGCTCTCCTTCCATTTTTGGGATTCATCCTTTTACAAGACCTAGAAATCAACATGCACAGCTGTTGATACGGGTGTTGGCTGCAGCCAGAAGTTCTTGGCTGCGGCCAAAGTGCATTCTGGAGTCCCTTGCCTGCAGCCAAAATTTTCTTGGCAGCAACCCAAAAGCGTCTATCTGTCGTTTGGCTACAGCCCAAAAGCTTCTGGAGGTCTTTTGGCTGCAGCCAAGCATTTCTCTTCAACTCTTCTAGCATTTTCCATGATGCATTGGTGTTCTACTCTTCTTCCCAATTTCTTAATCAATGATTTGTGCTTCCAATGGCTCTTTATGTGTCTCAATTGTGATCCTATCAATACAAGAAAATCTGTACAAACCAAAGGGCGAATAATGATAGTAAAATATTCACATTTAACCAAGATTCATGCCCTTGTTACCAACTACTCACTAGGCTCATTTTCTATACACTTATATCCTTGCATATCCATTAATCAACCAAAAAGTGTGATAAATTGAGGGTAAATGTGCCAATTTGATACAAATTTCATGAGGTTAACAGGAAGCTTGAAGGTGGAAGCTCATGAGAAGCTTGTTATGATTACTATGCTATTAAATGATTTGTTTAATGGCTGTTGTATAAGTTTATTTAAGGCTTTCATAAGTTAATTATATATTTTGGTATGCATCTAACCTCCATAAGGTGGACCGTGAGAGCCAAGTAGAAGTAAAGGTAAGGGCTATATTAAAGCATAACTAAAATACATGAAGTGGGTAATGTTAGTTAGTGGTTGTTTTATTGATGAGCCATGATTTTGAGAGTGACATTTGACAGGGCAAGTGTTTTAACTAGGTTATGAAATTTGGTAGGGTTATAGTACACAATTAGAGCTTTAATGAGTGCTAGTTTGTAATTTTTGGAAGTAAATCTACAAAGATATGAATTTTCAAAGATGACCTAAAAATCTAGTAAAAGCTGCAAAAATATGCTCTATTGTGATTTGAAAATTGAGTGTTTCTGGATCAAATGGAACAAAAAGGAACCCATATTGGTACAAAATAGGCTTTTTAGACTGCCATATTTAAAATTGTTATAGGGGATAAGGTTTAATAAGTATGATCGGTGACAATTTTGTAATTATCATGAACTTTTGAGATCGGTTCCTTTCAAATAAGGTTTAAAAAGATATTATTTAGATCTAATTTCCAAACACCTAGTCTAAAAAAAACAACAATAATTAAAAAATCATATATATAATATATTTTTTAGACCGGTTATCTATATAATATGTCTAAATATATGTTCTGCATTAAAAACAATTAAAAAAATAAAATATTTATTACTTTTTCAACCTGATCTTTAGTATAACTGGTCTAAAAGATGAACTTTTTAGACCTAATACTCAAGATAACCAGTCTAAAAGATGAACCCCTAAAATCAATCGCTTTGAATCCCTCTCTTCATTGTCTCACGATTTACTGTGAGCTTCTTCTCATCTCCTCCATTGCTCCTCGCTCCAAAGTCTTTGTCCCATGTCGCTCCTCGGTCACCATTTGATAAACCCATGCCGTGCCGTGTGAGTTCTAAAAAAAAAAAGAAAGAAACTAGGTTTTAAAATGTAGCGTAGTAGCTCAACTTAAGTCGTTCTTATGAGGAGATTAAAGTTAAGTAATAAATACCATAAAGTTTTTAGAAATCATTTTGAGAAATTGTTTCTAAGAATGAAATAATATAATCTAATTCAATATTTTTGTATTTTTCGATTTTCAAAATAAAGAAGCAAATGGAATCGAAATTAACAATAACAACAAGACAAATTCAATAAACTAATATAATGATGAAATGAGATTTCCTTATGTTGAGATTTTAGTCTTCCTTGCTTGCCAATGATAAGAATTCAATCATATGAGTCAAGAGAATGGACCTAAGCTACCACTAGATCCATACTTGTAATACTCATTTAATTCATTCTATCAAAGTAATTAAATGAGTACTACCATTCAACACAATAAATTGGACTCAAGGAGCAGAATAATTAACTTCCAATTCTATATTATAATTACTAGTACAAAAATTCAAAGCATTCAGTTTAGTCATTTAAAATTCACTCAATTGAGTCAGAATAATAACTCAACCTACTCTTAATATGAATCATACAAAGCTTAATTAATCAACTCCTAGCTCAATCACCAAGTTTATTCACTTGGCATAGAACCATCTAGCTCACAACCATATACTTAACCAAGTCATATGATTGTGAACTAGACGGAGAGTTTACAAGAATTCCATTAAAGTTTAGAAGCTAACACTATTACCTAACTCAAGAAAATCACTGGGACTTGGCTACTCATGGAGGAGGAAGATGAAGCTTGATACAAGAGGAAATAATTGGCCATGGATGCTCCCTTCTTCACGTTCGTTGTTCAACAATTGTTGCAGCAACTCTTCAATTCAATTCGGCCCAGCCTCCTCCTTGTTTTAATAATTGGTCAAGCAGCCCCAAATTGTCCAACCTCCCCTTCCTCAAGTCTCGGCCGAATGGCCCTTTCATATCCATCCAAAATCCGCCTCTTCACCCTTCAATTCTCAATAAAGCAGCTCTCAAATGTCCATCCAAAATCCTTGCGTGTCACACCCTCCTCCTCTCCCACTCACACACACCTCTTTCTCTCTAAGCTCCAATCTATTCTTCAATTAACCATTTCGGTCCAGCAGCTTCACCTCTTTCCTATCCTTTTTCCTTTTATTCATTCCGTCGCTCCTCTGCCCCCCCCCCCCCAACCCGCTTTCACAGCCGCCTCCCACAAAACCCTGTGGTCCCCCTTCCTCTGGATTCTTCAATTGTCTTTAGTCTAAAAAGTGAGTTAAGGCATGTTTGGATAAGGAGTAAAAATCTGTTTTGGCATTAGGCACAAACTTGCAACCACCAAATAAGGCTTTTACTCATTTAATCTTCTCTTAGAAAAAATATGAAAATAAATTCTTCACTTGTGATGTTCCACTTTTGCCCTTCATTAAGCTCCAAAATGATATTTTTGACCTTGATCACTTGACAAAAGTTATGCCACATCATCACCTACAAAATTAGATTCACAAAGGTAATATTTTTTACTTACAATTAAGGGACAATGAGAATAACAAATACTCCCTCCGGTCCTAAATATAGGACAAAGTTTGTAGTGCAATTTGCACTACAAACTTTGTCCTATATTTAGGACCGGAGGTAGTATTAATTAAAAATATAACAATTTAACTACTGTAATTCTCAAATTACCCTTTCACTTAAATCTCACATTAACACTTAATCATGGCCAAAATATTTAATTAAATCTCACAAAAACCTAAAATTAATTACTAAAAATATACAAATATTGAGCTTAATTGGTCGAGATCACATGTCTCCGTTGGCTCACTCCGGTTATGCAGTTGATGTAAAATTTTTTATACTTATGTTCAAAACACCCATTTTGTTAGAACTCCAATCCCTAATCAGTCATAAGAGAACTCCAATCCCTAAAAATTCAATCAATTTCTTCTGTTGTGACTTAGCTCTCCGATATTCGCATCTTCATTGCCACAAAATACCTGCAATAGTTCTCTTCCTTGAGATATCTGTAGAAAAACAAAATACAACACTTTTTCTTTGTTTTGCAAGCTCCCTGGTTTATCTATCATCAAAAGAAGATTCTCTCTGTAAAGCCTGCATAATGCTTTTTGCAAGAGATTGCTGGTATATAGGGAAGTGTTCTGTAATTATTAACTGTTAGCAAACCCTACCAAGGACTTTGTAATTTGTGAATGGAGAATTTTTTTTTTAGTTAACAATATAAATTCAGTTGTACACGTCTGAGTAAAATTTGCATGAAAGTTCAGTAACTAAACTGATTTGGCCAATGAGAATATACTGCTGCAAGCTCCACTGAAGTGATTTATCACAATCTATCTTCATTAGTCATTTTGTTTTTCTTTAGATATACCAAACTCAATGACTTTTGTGAGATAATGCAAAATTAGGGAGGGTATTTCCAATACTATTGTGTGATATGATTTTTGAAGTAATGAGAAATGGTAACTTATTTCTTGATCGTGAAAATTCTCAAATGATTTAATCTTCATTTAAGATTCTACTTAAATTTTGCTTTCCGTAACTCAAAATTGAGGCTTTTCTCTATGTTATAAATTTGGTAATTTTTTACTCGTTTGTCTCATAGTACTCTTGACAGTTTCTGGATCATCCAAGGAATGGTGTTTGTGTCAAATATCTCAACTAGACGTGCATCTATTCTATAAATTGCTTGTGAAGCTTCATCTGGAAATTTCTATGTTGTTAGTACCTTAATACCTTATCAAGTATTGATGGTTAGTTTGCATGGAAGCTGAGCACTATAAATTTTAATTCATGTTTCTATTATTTGCAGAAAAACCATGTGACAACATCCCAAATTTTAGTGTCGCAAATGCCTTAAGACTTACAGGAATTGGGAGCATTGTGAATATGTTGTGTTTATAAATTATTTTTAAACACTAGTGAGTATTTAATTTAAACCAATTGTCAAGTTTATGTGCCATGTCATTATGACCTTATAAATTTTGTTTTACAAGCTTAGTTGCACAATATCTTAAATTGCATTATGATAGTTGGCAGGAATTATTGGCCATTCAACATCAAGGACCTAGAGCTATTGGAATTTTTGGCCAGCTGGTTTTAAGAAGAAAAGAACAACTATTTGGAGTATGTATCCAGTTGAAGTTTTAGGGTCTGATTTGACTGTGTCTTTACGCCTTGGGGTTAAATGCAAAATATTTTTTTTTATCCAAGAATTGCAGTACAATGCAACACTCGGGTCGTTCTCTTGAGGAGTTGAGTCCTAAGTAACCTAAATGCCATGCAAATGCAATTAAAACAAGGGGAAAACTATTTTTGATTTTTCAAATTAAAAATTAAGAGAAGGATGCAAATTAATTAAAATCCCTAAACTACTATAGTTTTTTTCTTTTCTAATAAAATGATGAAGGAGTGAATGGAAAGGAATTTTGAAATTGGGAATATGAATGTTGAAATGAATCATAGTGGCAAATTTGGTGGCTTTCCTAGCTCCTTAAAATAATTTGGGAGTTACTTTTGCATCAAGTTAAATTAAAAACCCTAAGCAATCGCATTAGGTCCAATCAACCTAATTAATGACTAATCCTACAATCGCATTCATAGTCACCTCTTAGATTAATTGTTAAAACCCACTTGATGTGTGTTTGAAAGTGGATCAATGCACTTGGTTCCTCTTTAATTGAAAGCACAATCGCGACATTCAAATTAAATTAAATCCATCACACAATCTAGATATCACATAGAGTGTATAACTTCATTAATCCAATAGGAAAATAAGTTCAATAAAATTCAAATGCACTAATACCAAATTCAACACAAGATATTAATCAACATAGACAAATAATCACTCATCTAAGTCTTAAGACATATGTGTTCCAATGCAAAATTAATTCACAAAGACATAATGTATAAATTGAGCAAACGGAAAATAATAAACTCCTCTTTATAGATACTTAAAGCTCTAGCCACTTCCTCTATCACCAAAACTCAATGAAAAATCATCCACTCATAAGCTTAATTGCGATCATAGCATCTTCAAAACATCACACCACCAAAATTCCATGAAAATTAAGAGACCAAATCACATGAAATAATGAAAGGGGAAGGCTGTCGGGTTTGATGAGGAAGGAGAAGGAAATGGGAGACAGAGTTGTGGTATGGAGTTGGCGAAGAGGTTCTGTGCTCTCAAGGACATGGCTCAGTGGTGAAAAGGGAAGAAGAACGCTGGCATTAATTTCAGAGGGCCACCGGCGGTAGTGAGTGGCGGAACAGTGGAGAGAGAGGAAGAATGAGGTCGCGATTGTGGTGGAGTAGTAGTCGGAGAAGAAGAAGAATGATGGTAGTTGTACACAGAGGAGCAGTGACGGTGGTGGTCTGGTGGTTCGATGAGAAAAGAGGAAGAACGAAGGTGGCTGTGGTCGAAGGTGAAACCAGAGCTATCAGTGGTGAGCTATGATTCTGTCGACGGTAGGAAGTCTTAGATGGTGGTGGTTCATCCGTCTCTTTCCCTCTCCTCTCAAACTCTCTACGGTCTCACCGCTCAAGCTCTCAACTGTGATATCTCCTTTGGTCTGTGTACCTTCGGCTCTGGTGTGAGTGGGTCGCCGGCGGCTATGGTGAGTAAGAGGATTGCCGCCGGGGACAAGAGAAGAGGAAGGAAGATGAATGATGGAAGATGATGATCAGATAACCCCCCCTGCATCGCAAATCACCTCTGTTCTATATTCCCTTCAGCTTGCGTCTCGGGTTCTCGGGTCTATGCCATGTCTGACTGCCATATCCACAGGGTCAGTGGGTATCGGATCCCTTGGTCAAAACGACCTGTTTTGACCCAGGGACCAAAATAAAAACTCTGAAACCTTTCCTTGAGGGACTAAATTGAACAGTTTTGAAACTTTGGTGGTTCAATCACAATTTCTGAACATTTTGGGTACTTATCTGTAATTCTACACCGTCCCTTTTCTTCATTATTTTGTAATTTTCCCAAAATATAGGGCCCTTTATGTGATTTTCCCCAATCTTCAAAATATTAATTTGACCTCCAAAATCTCAAATTTTCTCCCAAAACACCAACAATGTAAGATTAAGCATAATGTAGCATTAAAAGTCTAAGAAACAATTGCACAAAATAATTAATAAATTATGATCATTTTGCCCTTAATTGCAATTAATTCAAAACAATTGTCCCTAACTAAAATTAGTGCTTAATTATACAATAATGTCCTAGAAAATGCATCAAAATCCCAATTTAATTATTAAAAATCATGTATAAAATATGGTTCAATTAGGGTCCTAGTGTATTTCTCTGAGTGATTTCTTTTAGGGTTATTGGAACATTACTCACAAGGATATTAAGAAGTTTTTCCTGAATTTATTTTTTCTTTTCTTGGAGCAAGATTGTGGATGATATGAATTATATCTTCATTTGTATAATTGTACATGTAGTTGTATATTTCTTACAAAGGCAGTGAAATTCTTACTTTCTAGCTTTTTGTTGTTTTATTTATTTATTTTTTTTGGGAATAAGGTGGTTTCCATAGCTCACCCAGAATTTATGTAACGATAAAAATTATAAACCTTTTTTTTTTGTATTGGAGCTCATTTTTAAAAATAATCTTCAATAAAAAAAGCCCTATTTATTTTTTTAAAAATGTTACCTTTTAGACTGGTTCTAATTACAGCTGGTCTAAAAAGTTCACTTCCTAGACCAGATATAAAGTCACAATGACTTTTTAGACCGACTGTATCTAGACCTGTTCCAGACTTTTTAGATCGATTGTATCTAGACTTGTTCCAAAACCGGTCAAAAAAGTGATTTTCGCCAGGTCTAAAAAGTGATTTTTGCACTAGTGCCGGATCTTATTTTTATATTGAAGACCTTTCCATGAGCTAAAAATAGAGCTTTGAACCACCAAGTTTGGAGATATATTAAGTCAGTTATGAATTTCCAAAGTTTTAAAAAAATTCATTATTTCTCAGTACCCAATCTTAGAAAAAGAATTTTAAGTTTCTAGCTTAATCAAGGGTACTTTTAGGTCATTTATGGTTCTAAAATGACTAAAATCCTCTGACAAGTAACCCTGGAGAGAGGTGTTACAACCATCACCGTCAGTTTTTTCCTGTCTCTACGGTTCATCGGAAATTCAGACCACCATCACCTCTGTCAAGCACATCATCAGCAACACCACCGTCATCTTCTTCTTCTCTATTTAGCTTCACCCTCTTGTTTCTCTTCTCCATCACAGATCCTAATTCCTTTGGTTTCTCACTTAAGACTGATAGCTTCTCACTCTCATTCTTCATTGATTCAGTCCTTCAATTATTATGGGATGCAAGTGTCTTCATGAGGCTGTGTTTAAAATTAATTTCATGAGTGGCTGATTTTTTTCCTTGATTTTTGGTGATAGAAAAGGTGGCTAGAGCTTCGATGTGCTACAATGGAGAATTCATTAGTTTTTCATTAGCTCATTATATGTATTGTGATATGTTTGAATTAATTTTGTATTGGTACATATTTGTGAGACTTGGATGAGTATTCCTTTATCCTTGTTGGTTAACATTTGTGTTGAATTTTACTTTGATGCTCATGGACTATGTATTGAACTTATTTCCTTATGTTTTAATGAGATTATACATTTTATGTAATTACTGAAGTGTGTATGTAGTTGATTTCTTTCATATTGAGTGTCGCGATTATGCTCTCATTTAAGAGGAAACAAATGCATTAAAATGATTTTCAAACATGTATCAAGTATATTTTAACAATTTTTCTAAGAGATGACTATGAATACAATCAGAGGAGTAGTCATCAATTAGATAAAGTGGACTCAATGCTATTGCTTCAGGTTTTCAATTTGAATTGATGATAAATTAACTCCTAAATCAGTTTAAGTTAGGAAAGCCACCAACTTTGCTATTAAGACTCATTTCCTCATATCCATCCAATTTTTATACAAATACCAAAAACAATAATTGAGCATTTAATTAAATTGCATTACTCTTTTAGTTAATTAATTTGAAAAAACCAAAACCCTGTTTCCCTTTGTTTTCATTACATTTGCATGACATTTAGATTGCTTAGGAATTAATAAGAGGCTCATCAAAAAGAAAGAACGATCATATGTTTGCTTATATGCAATCCTTGATTAATTGTTGATTGTGAACCCCAAAACTAATGTACAAAAAGGCCCTTTGCTCAACGAAACTTGTAGACATAATGTTTGTTTCCTAATTTTTATGTGTGTATATATATATAGCTTCACAGAAAGATCTTATATTTTAAGTTGTGGAAGAAGGATTGGTTGCTTCAAATATATTTGAATGTTTGGAATTTATAAGATAATTATGGTTGTTATTTAATAAAAGTTCACGCACGAATAATTTAATGTCATTCCATATTATATTAATGAAGTAGATTTGTGATCATAGGCAGAAAATAGTAAATGAAAAAAGGTCTTATGAAGTGAAGTCGCCTTACACTTCGTGCCGGTTACGCTTTATTACTTGAGGGCATGACAAGAGGAGTAGTAATAATTTTATACTATTTTAATTCTACAAACTAACTTTAATTATTTTTCTTAATCATTATAAAATAATTAGAGGCTGGTCTTATATTAAGAATAAAGAGTGGTATCCATTGATTTTAAAACCGTTTAATATAACTAGTGATGGAATGAGTATTAAATAGATTGAATTAAATAGAAGGGCACTCCTAAAAAACTATCATAAATTATTGATTGCAAATAACCTGCTTAACCTCTTCTTTTAATTTATATGAAATGGATAAAAAAAATACTAAAATTAGGACCACAAGGCGTAGTTGTTTTTTTTTTTAATCAGATGCCAGCCTGTGACCACTCGATGTCATCCTAATGTTGGTATTTTTTCTCTGTGTGGGTCATATTGTTTTTAAATTTTGTGGTCATCCATCAATTAGTCAGCCTTCATGCACATATGCAGACTTTGAAAGCGTGTGGGTCAAAAACACTACTTTCATAAATTTAAATTGCACGGTCATCCCTTTGAAAAATGGCGAAGAAAGAAACACCAATCAACACCTTTCTTGGTCTCTGGTTATACTCTAAATTACTCAAACTATTGACACACACCACCACACTTGACCTCTCTTTAGTTTCCTTCTTCATGATTTTTACTCTTAATCCATCTCAACAAAAGATTCTTGAACCTAATAATCTCCGTTCCTTGATCATTATCACTTTCATGTTCTGGTCATGGTGTACGCTTAACGGCGTCGTTTCAGACCCGCAGATCAATCTTGTAAGCAAACGTTGTACCCCCTCTAACGCATTTTTCTTATCCAACTTCTCCATCTTTATTCAAAACGTGAACGAAACGTTTCGAATAATAAGAGAGCAGCTTGTCAAAGTGAACAAGGACTTTGCCACGGTGGAACATGCCGATGCAGAAAACCCAGTTTTCACACTTTTTCAGTGCAGAAACTACCTCTCCATTCATGACTGTGTTTCTTGCTTGGATGTTGCCGCCGAACAAGTCCTCGACTGCCCTGCCGAAGCACAAGGTGGCAGTGTCATCTACGAAGGCTGCTTCCTTAGGTACAACGTCTAATCCACTAGTTCTTCTTGTTTTTTCTTTTCAGCTTCCAAGTTTGAAATCTGACCTTTTCTTTTCTGAAAATATAGTACATTATAGAGATTATGTAACTTATTGCTAGTATTATTGTATAGTGTTTACATCGATTAATTAAACTGTAGCAATAGGGACAAAAAAACAAAACAAAACTAATCCTAACAAGGCCAGAAACCCAAAAAAAAAAAAGTATAGGCAAAGTAGAAAATAAACTTTGATTTATCTTTATAGAATGTATGATGCCATGATTAATATAAAAATAAAATTGAGATTTTGTACATTTTAATTATATTGAAGTTGTATTTCTGTTTTAATAAAAAATTTTGTAATTTTTATATAGAAAAAATATTTTATTCTAAATAAAAACTTCATTGTAAGAAGAAAAAGGCAAACATAATTGTATTTTCATAAGGAAAAAAAATAAAACAAAAGGGAAAAATTATCCCAAACAACCCATAATTTACAAGTAACTCCTTCAACATTTACAACTTAATACGAGTCCCTCCAGTCCTTAATATAAGATATATTTACCTAATTTAATTAGATTAAGAAAGTTAGTTAATATGACATGTATTTTTTAAAACACCCTACTCATCTTCCTTAATCCCCTCCTTCCCTATCCTTCTCTTTGATTATTGTCAAAGGAGCATCAATAGGGGTAAATTAGGAAATCATTGATAAATATGAAAACTATGTCTTATATTTAGGACTAAGATCAACTCCCTAAATATGTATTATATTAAGAACCGGAAGAGTAATAAACATCCATGAGTTTTCAAGTAGTTCAGATAACCCCCAATTATCAATTATTAACTAATTTAAACTTTACTTTATGTGCATATAATCCCTCAAACTTTTAGGCATGCAAAATTGTGAATAAATGGCATGAAAAATTAATCATATGAGAGTTATCAACATAAATGTAAGAGTAATTCAGGGGGTTCCTTGTAAAGTTTTAAATATCAGGGGACGTTATTTGTAAATGATCCAAAGTTTAACGGGTTATGCATAATTAAGCAAAAATATATATTTTGCACTAATAAGTTAATAGGCAAATAGATGGGACGGCTTAAGTTATGATCTGTGTACACTGTGCAAAACTCATATTATACTTTTTGTGTATTCTCGCTTCAACGAAAACTTTTGAAATTTATGTATATAAAAAAGTATTTTACAAAAAAAAAAAAACCTCAGTGTAAGAAAAAAAAAATATTTTATTTGTATTATAAAAATAATAAAATAAAAATACTACATTAAACAAAACTCTCTTAAACTTTGGACCTACAAATAACCCCCCCCCCCCTCAACTTTTAAAACTTAACAATAAACCTCCTTGAGCTTTCGAGTATGTGCGGATAACCACCAATTATCAATCATATATTCTTTTAAGCTTTATTTTTATGTGCATATAAGATATAACGGCTAAAACTTTGATTGATATATAAATAATCCCATAAATTTTAAGTTGTGTGGGAATAAGTGAAGTACAAAATTAATTGTTTCGGAGTTATCTGTATAAATATAAGAGTTTAGAACATTTATTGTAAAGTTTCAACGATTAGGGAGATTATTTGCACATGGTCTAAAGCTCAGTGGCTTATGTATAATTAATCCCATTAAAAATATATTTTGCACTAATAAGTTAGTAGGTACATAGATTAGATAGCTTATGCTTTGATCTGTACGGTGCAAAACTCATAGTGAACTTGGAAAAATGATACGATATATCTATAAACTTTTGTGTATCGAGGTACGAGACCAGCGGTTACTTCATCGGCCAGACAACGGAGTATTTCAATGCCGTATCGTGTGGTAATCAGAGTGTAAGAGAATCAACCACATTGTTTACCTCAGTTGTGCAACAAGTGCTTATGAATCTCCAAACAACAACACCCAGAAAGCAAGGGTCTTCCGTGGCTACAAAAGCACAATTATTGCCTCATAATAATAATGGCACAACTATTTATGCCTTTGCTCAATGTATCCAAACAATCACACAAAGTGGGTGCGAAGATTGCTTGACGGCTTGTAATAGTGATATGCAGATTTGTCTTCCTAATTCGGATGGTAACGCCTTCGCTGATGGATGCTTCATGAGATACTCCACTTCTTCCTTCTTTCCATATAATTACCAGACCATTGATCTCACTCCCTTGGGGAAACAAGGTACTTCCTTCTTCAAATAATTGATGTCACACCCTGCCTTGGATACATTTAGTTAATTACCTTATATAGCTACTCAAAATGACAATCTGGTTTGCTTATGTGGAATTGTGAATATCTCAAGTTATAGAAACCTATCTCAGGTCCTTAATATAAGATTTTGTTTACAATACAAATTGTGCTATGAATAAGATCTTATATTAAGAACCGGAACTAATATAATCATTTCAGTGCCTGATCAGACATGTATATATATAGCCGTACACAAAAATTCATCCTCATATAGAAAGTTCTCTATTTTTTGTGCCTTGCAGAATCAAATAAGAAATGGGCCATTATAGCTGTAATTATTGGCGGTGCAGCTTTTGTTTTGATCCTCCTTACTCTACTATTATTAGCTTATATTAAACGACCAAAAAGGCCTGAGAGATCAGTTCCTAGAGGTAAACACCTTGAAAAGTCTCGTGAATCATTATGTAATGATATAATGTGATGCTTTGATCACATTTCCCTTTAAAGAAAACGTTATATGGACTTTAATTCATTTCCATTCATGAAGAAAGGATCCGCTAACTGCTTTTTCTCAATTTATGTAGGGACTCAATTTGACTAATGTTTTTCTTGACAGGAGACATATCTGGTGTAAGTAAGTTGAAAGGCCCAATTAATTTTAGTTATAGGGAGGTGAAATTTGCGACTAAAAGTTTCAGTGCAGAAAATAAACTTGGAGAAGGAGGATTTGGTGTTGTATATAAGGTAACTATATATTTTTATCTTCAATATTTTAATATAGATCATATTCCAATGCAAGGATGTTTCTAATGGAGTATTTTCATATAGTGGAGTAAATAAGCAAAACTTCTAATAACGCTTTCAGGATTAACATTCTTAACTTTTGTAATTATATTAGGGCACTATGAAGAATGGGAAAGTCGTTGCTGTAAAGAAATTGAACTTACATCCGTCTAAGAAAGTGGAAGAAGAATTCGAAAGTGAAGTAAAGCTTATTAGCATTGTTCATCATCGGAATCTTATTCGGCTTCTAGGATATTGCAGTGAAGGCGATGAGAGAATTCTTATTTATGAATATATGAAAAACAACAGTCTTGACAAATTCTTATTTGGTGTGTTTTATCAACCAACAAAACTTATATATAGTTCTTTAATCTTTATAAAATTGTGACATGTGGACACAATTTCAACTAACAAAGATATCACTGTCTCCCCTGGCAACAATTCATTCACATGTCATAATTTCATTCAAGAACTCAATAAACAAACATGCCAATGTCTTATCAGAATTCCTTTCTTTTTTTTTAAATGCTACACTTTTTCCTCAACCCTTTAAATTGTGCACATTTGTGAAATAGGTAAAAATAGATGTTCTCTCAATTGGAAGCAACGGTATGATATAATTCTAGGAACAGCAAGGGGTTTGGCCTATCTACATGAAGAATTTCATGTTCGTATCATACATAGAGATATAAAGACTAATAACATTCTCTTAGATGATGATCTTCAACCAAGAATTGCTGATTTTGGCTTAGCGAGACTTTTATCTGACGAAAAATCTCACCTCAGCACAAAATTCGCTGGAACTCTGTAAGTCAAAATGATTGCATGATGATACACATTCATATTCAAAATAAAATTCTTGCATTAATTTGATACATTAACTACAACATAAACATTCTATATTTTATTTTGCAGAGGATACACAGCTCCAGAATATATAATTTATGGTCGATTATCAGAAAAAGTTGATATTTATAGCTATGGTGTTGTAGTCCTAGAAATTATCAGTGGTGAACGAAGTAATGAATTGAAGAAGCATGGTGACTGTGAAGTCACGTTCCTTCTTCAAAAGGCAAGAAATTTTTTATGATTAATTAAAAATAATAGTTTAATCTGAGCAATTTTGAATGCGGGCATGCTTCAACCACACACAGTTTTTTTCTGTCTTGTTTTGCCTTCTTATTCCATTTCCTTTGATTCACTTGATAGGCTTGGAAACTATACGAGAGAGGGTCACACATAGAGTTGGTGGACGATACCTTGGACCGTAATGATTATCATGCAGAAGAAGTGAAGAGAATCATAGAGATTGGTCTGCTTTGCACCCAAGCATCTGCTGAGTTAAGGCCTTCAATGTCTGAAGTAATTGTTTTGCTCCAAGGCAATAGGGGCTTATTAGAGAATATGAGACGCACCATGCCTATCTTGATTGAAACTTAATACTAGGAATCTCTATGAGACAGCTCAACCTTGGGTTGACAATTGCAAAGATTGCAAATATTTTATAACTTAAGGTTAAAATTACACTTTAAAAAAACATTTGGGATACCTAGTGTTTTTGCACGAACATTGGAGGGGTAAAAATGCCTTTTAACCTAATAAAGTTCACTAACATTTTTGTTCAGGAATAGAGGGTACTATATTATTAGTTACGTAAACATCATCTTTAATTTAAAAATTTTTAAGGGAAATTTGATAATTAGTTTAACTAGATACTCCATCCACTCTTTAATATATGACTTAATTATAGAGTTGATATTGATCTTAAATATAAGACTTATTTTCCATATTTTTCAATCTTTTCTTAATATACCCCTATTAATGCTCCCTCATCATAATCAAGTAAAAGACTACATATGAAAGAAATTAAGGAAGATTATTAGTGTTTTAGATAAAATATGTAATTTTAACTACCCTAACTAACTTCCTTAATTTAATCTAATTAGGTAAATAAGATTTGTATTAAGGATAAGAAGGAGTATTATTTATATAATATAAACTTACTTCAGACCAAAAAGAAGAGACAGAATTTATTGTGAATAACAAAAACAAAAAGCACGCCCAGAAAGCTTTTTTTTTTTTTTCTGCTTTTTTGGGCATAACAGGGTTTTTCTGTTTTTTAATTTGCATTGAATATAGTTTGCGGGGTTAAGTTAATTGGAGGGAGATGGTGTCACGACTTGAAAATTAAAAGGTGATTGACATGAAATACAAGAAAATATATTCCATAAGCCTTCAAATATAAATATAAATACTTGACATACAATATACAATAGCATTTATAATAGCATAATTTGTAATAATAATCCTGCATATACATATACCATTTTTGGATTATGTATAAACATATTCCTTATAAATAAAATAAAGTTTTTTGTAGAAATTTTGATATAGTTCCATATGCAAGCTGAACTTCCTGAAATTTCTACAACAGTTTGTTAGGTCAATACAGCATATGAAACTCCACTCCACAACAACATCTACATATACATAAATCTTAAAATATCAAGAGTTCAAAAATCCTGCTTATATAGAATATGTGGAGTGACTCTAATAAATCATATAAAAATATAAATTAAACATTTACAGTAGTCTATGTAATAAACGTAGTAGTCATAGAGTTCTCATCCAAGGTGAGCTTGAGGAGTCAACAGAAGGAGCAAGTGCACTTATATCATCTGAATGCAAACATACTTTTCCCGTAAATAATACCCCCACAACAAAATACAAATATACGCTAATAACCATTGTACAAAAAATCGGACCGGAACCGCCGGTTCGACCGGTTGAACCGAAAACTGGCTAGTGGCCTGGTTTGATTTGATGGTTAAACCAGAGAACCGGTCAAACCAATCAAAACCAGTGGTTCAACCGGTTGAACCGGTTTTGTTTTTTTATTTTTTTTATTTTTCTGTTTTTGCTTTTTTTAGGGGAAAATTGAAAGTTGAAAACTAAAATGGAGAGAAAAATAGGTAAAGAAAGAAAAAATCTAAAAAAAATGAAAAAAATAATGAAAAAAATTGTTTAAAAGATATAATAATTATAAAAAAAGATATATCATTGCATAAATATAGGCATTATAACTCATACTAATAGATTTTAAGTATTTTTTTCCTTAAAAATATTCATTTTTATCTATAGAAGTTTAAAAATATATTAATATATATTGCTACTAATAAATTATAATATTTTAATATGACCGGTTCACTACCGGTTCAATTATCGGTTAAACCCCGGTTAACTCATTAACCCTTAAACCTGTATTGTGACCGGTTCATTACCCGGTCCGATTTTTCGTTCCTTGCTAATAACCCATGCAACATCATTCAACTATTTAAGTGTGGGGCTATTTTGGTAACTTCACTGCCGTTAGAATGAAAAAGAATAACCCCATGGCCTAGGGAGGGTTCGAACCTAGGCCCCATAGGAAGGCATAAAGCACAAAATCCACTAGCCCATTCTTCACCTTTGAGTGGAGATAACAATAAATAATAAATATGCGCAATAATATAACATGTAAATCTTCTCTAAATATAAAATTTGCATGCCTTGATTTATTTATTTTTTTGGCCGATTACAAAATGACCTAACACAAAATCATTGACACAAATTAAAAGAAGGGTAAAAACTGATGACAAGTATTTTTCATAAAATACGCTAGAGTTGAACAATCACATAAACACTAACACAAGCTTTAAGAAACTATAAAACACATCTTTGTGATTAATTAATTAATTGGTTTATTTATTTTTAATGACAAATAACCCAAATCTCGTTGTACAAACACTAAAGGAACCTTCATTCCTTGATTATCATACAAATAAAATAAAATCCCCTTAAGGCTCATGGGCAATCCATGAACTACAAAGCCCAATATGTTACGACATTTTTATACAAAAATACAGGATCAAAAATGACCTTCCCACCAAAAACCCAAAACAATTATGAAATGTAACAAAACCAACATTACTTCAGATGATAGAACATCATCACGAGCCCAATTTTTAGTTCAAACATTCCATACCATCACAGCCATAATCTTTAGTGTGGACAACCTAGACATGTAGTCTCCTCCTTTTTTTTTTAATTTAACTATGGCCCAATGACTATACTTAGTCCAAATTACTACAAACTTTTGCAACGTCCAGACTATAATAATTGGCATAAACATTTATGACCATATGATTTACCCAGAAACTTAGAGCCAAATTTATGTGGGTAGTAACTAGTCTCAAACTTCAGATATATACAGTGGATAGTTGAAGCTTCAGTATCATAAAACTATCAATTCAAATAGCCACCTGTTTACACTCTAAATGGAAAGGGTTTTGTGCATAAGTTTTGCCAAATGTTGATTTCTTCATTTCTGAAGCAAAACTTATGCATCAACGGCAACAAAAACAACTCTTGGTAAAACAAAAAAACAAGGAAGTTATTGCTTCACACTAAAGGATTATTTCCGTAAGAGAAACCAATTCAGGAACAAAACTACTACTTCTCAAAGCATAATGACCAGCTTCTATAGCTCGACACTTTGAATTCATACATTCACAGCCATAATACCAAAATCTTAGTCAAATAATTTAAAAACAAAAACAAAAACAAAGAGTAGAATCAACTTGCCCATAATCAATAAGTAAGTGCATGGGTGTATGTGTAAATATTTGTCATTATTATGTTGAATTACCAAAATTAATCAGTCAGTGCTTGTTTTGTTAGTGCATTGACCTCTTACCGAAGCAACGTTGAATTGAGCTATTCAACACGCAAAGACCCAGCCAGTAGTGATTCCTGAAGGAAGATTGCGGTACTTATAGATATGAATTTAATTACTCTAATTTTGTTATTCAAAAATGTTTCTTCAAATGTTTACTTAACTATTTCATTTTATTGTCAGTGCCCATTCCAACCAAACAACAATGATTGCGGTTATTATATTATGAAATTTATGAAAGATGTAGTTACTCATGATAACATTTCTATTCCTATACAAGTAAGTTCTTTTTACTTACAGTTACTGTGTTTAAAATTTAATTGATAAGTGTCTAAGTTAATTAATTTTTAGTAATTTTAATTTTTTCTATGCATGCATTTTATGTAGTATTATGAAGATGAATGTTGTGACAAATTGACTGAGCAACAAATAGATGAAATCATTAAAGAATTGTGTGAATATATGGTCAAGGAATTAGCTAATATTTAGGTACATACATAGGTTGTTTCTTGCATATTCATCTTGGTTGTATATGAATTAGCTGTACATTAAAATTATTTCTTGTCTACATTCTACATACATAGGTACTTACAATTAGTTGTTCTTGTTTGTTACGTTGTAATCAAATTTCATTTGTATTGGTTTTATGAATTAATTATTTTGATTCGAGTTATTAATCATTCTGATTTGGTGTGATTTTGGCTTGTGGATTTATAAAATGTAAATTGCTGTGGATTGAATGCGGGTTGAATGCGATTTAAAACAAACATACCTCCAATGCTGCTTGTCCTAGGAAGCGCCGTTGGAGTAGTATACTTCCTCCGGCGCTTCTCTGAATAAGCGCCATAGCTTTTTATTTAAAATAAAATAAAATACTCAAGCTATGGCACTTGTATATATTCCAAAAGCACCGTAGCTTTTTTTAATGGCGCTGGAAGATATGACACTTCCTAAGCGCCATAGTGTTATCTAAATTAAGTGCTATAGCTCGCATTTTTTTTGTAGTAGTAGTAAGATTTTGGTTGTTGCTTAATATCTTTTATGTGCCTATAGTTTAATAGTGTATGATGGGAATATTATTTATATAGAGCTTCTACAAGTTGTATATATTAATTATGAAAAAAAATTCATTCATTCTTCTTCATATCTAATTAAAAAAATAGATATTGTCTTATATTTGTATAAGACAATATAGACAAGAAAAACTCATACAACTTATACTGCCTTAAGAATAATCACCCACGCATTATACGGGTTCTGTGCTAGTTTATGTAGAATAAAATTAGGTATTCTTCCTGTAACACCCTGCTTTTAATCACGTAATTATAATTCGATATTTGGTAATTAAATTAGATTAGAGACCGTCGAATAGTTTAAAACTCATTTAAAATTCCCTTTAATAGTAGGGACGTTATGAAATTTTCAAAACTTCATTCCTCTCTCGGTCTCAGGTTCAATTATCGAATATAATCACTTGTGCAGTTTAACTACATTTACGTATGACAGAGTGTATAACCAAAATCCCGGCAAACCCCGGGTTCAACTATAGATATATAGTTTCAAATTCTGCTAAAGGGATTACAGGTTAAAGTATTTAAACTATTTACAACCCAACAATATACAGTAATCCCTATCCAAACAGTCTAACCAACATTTCCAAAATAAATGTCCCTACGAAACTCTACCCGCTCCGGGTCACGCGCTTCTCCTTGGAGCCACTCGCCCTGTCTGAAATGTTAGTTCAAAGGAAAGAATGAGATTCAAAAGAATCCCAGTAGTAACTAAACATTTATACCACATACAAGCACACAGCATGTAAGCAAATCATCATACAGCAGCAGCAACCAATATCAAACTCCACCCTCATCCCCTTTCTCCACCGGGAAGGCACACTGCCCTAACCCGAACCGTTGTTAGCTACTCAGGGACTATTGGCGTGGCATATCACACTCCACCCTCATCCCCTTTCTCCGTCGGGAAGGCACACTGCCCTAACCCGAGCCGTTGTTAGCTACTCAGGGACTATTGGCGTGGCCGTGCATACATATAGCCTTATAGCTCATACAGCTAACCGGCTTTCACAAATGGCCCGTCGGCCTCACAATCAGCCTATCGGCCTCATGTCTCATAATCACACCTCATCCTCATCCCCTTTCTCCGCCGGGAAGGCACATTGCCCTTACCCGAACCGTTGTTAGCTACTCAGGGACTGTTGGACTGACGGTGCTAACACATATCCACATAAGTCGCAATATCCGAATTTATCACAAATCACCGATCATACACACATACAATGCATCATAAATGGTACGAAAGAAAAGTCACTACCTCGCTCTTTCCTGAAGTTAACTGGCTCAGTGGGCTCCCGAGGACGGCAGATGTCAAATCCTATAATCAAATTAGGGACAATAGGTCAATCTCTTTTCCAAGTTCTTAATTCTATAATACTTTATGTTGGTTATTATTTGGACTCTTTAGATGGCCATTATATGTCTAAACATAAGCCTAAAGGGTTGGTATAACTATCCCCAAAGATCCCTCACAAGAAAACTAAACACTGATTTTTGGCCCTTTCACTCGAGCACGGAAGGCCGTGCTCGAGCACAACCCTCGATCTCACTCGAGCACACATGCGAGTGAGACAGAAAGTGCTTACCCGAGAGCAACTCCCACGACAAACCTACACTCTCACTCGAGCACAAGAGGCTGTGCTCGAGCAGAGACCTCGCCAGCACTCAAGCACCACGGAAGTGAGGCCCTGCGAGTGACAACCCGAGAGCAATCCCAACTCTCTAACCACAAGCGCACTCGAGCACAGAGGGCTCACTCGAGCACGACCCCAGTGCTCGAGTGATTCCTCAACACTCGCGAGTGGTCACGCTCACCCTCCACCATCACTCTCGAGCAATGCCCTGAGATACTCTCCCAAAACACAAAAGTGCACTCTCACTCGAGCACAAGCACCTGTGCTCGAGCACTGGCCCTCAGCGCACTCGAGCACAATCCCAGTGCTCGCGAGTGCCGGGCGTACTCTTGGCATTCACCCGCGAGTGAACACCAAAACCGCTCACCCCCAGTGCACTTATACACCCTCACTCGAGCACAAACATGCTCACTCGAGCACGTTCATCCTGTGCTCGAGTGAGTTCTTCCCTCACTCGAGAAATCACCTCAGAAACCAGATCGCAGCAACTGGTAAACTTCTCCAAAATCCACCAAATGAACTCCCATGGTTCCAAAACTTGTGTCAAAGCTCATTCTCACTTATTTCAACACAAGGAACCCATTGGCAACCAAAAACAACCCAATTTCAACTCATTCAACACATTCTCTCTCTAAATCATCAAACCACTCAAAACCTCATTCTAACACTTTCCCTTATTCAACTTCAAATCAATTCCTAATCACTCTCAAATGTCAAAACTGACCAAATGAACAGTGACACTCTCACCAAAGTCTACCCTTCATTTAACATCATAATTAGGTCAAATTTCCAGAATTTCCTTTGGTTATGCAAACATCCTAATATATATACCACAATTCATCAAAAACCTACCTCTTTCACTTGCTGAATTCAGAACTTGGATTCCTCAACTTTCAATTTCCCTCAAGTTGCCACACACCACAAATCCAAAGTCTAAAAACATGGAAATAAAGCTCTTGACCATTGGAACAATATCAATGAAGGTGAAGTGAGTATTTAAGATCATTTACCTTCACAAATTTCAAACCCTTCCTTTCTCTTTCTTTAACTTGTCCGGCGGAAATGGAGGTGAGAGGAGAGATGAAGAGATATTGATGAAGATGAACTTCACTCACTCCCAAGCTCATCATCGGTTTTGAGAGAGAAGAGAGAAGTAACAATGGTTGAAACTTTGACTTCATCCAAGGGTCCTCATTTGGCCACTTGTCAACATCCCATTCTCCCTATCATGATTTCATATAAATCCATTCACACTTGATTCCACCCCATTATCTTTCAATCTCAACCATTGATCTTGATTACTAAGAGGTTTTATCACCCGTAGCTAACCAGACGGTTGGTAAATTTACCGTTTTACCCCTGATTAGTACAATACTCATTAAATCATCACTAATGCTCTTTATATCATACAAACAACATATACTTCAAATATGCTTAATTAACATTAATTACATCATTTGAAGTTATTATCCCTTAATTAAAATCCAGGATGTTACAATTCTCCCCCCGAAAATTTAATTTCGTCCTCGAAATTGTTATACCACTTGAGCCATAAACTCCGGATATCGCCTTCGCATATCTTCTTCCGCTTTCCAAGTTGCTTCTCTCGAAGTCATTCCCTTCCAGACCACCTTCACATATGGAATGCTTCTGTGCCTGAGCCGTCGCTCCTCTCGATCAACCACTTGCTCTGGCTCCACTGCATATGTGAAATTGTCTTGAAGCTCAACATTCTCATACTCAATAATGTGAGACGGATCCGGTTGGTACTTCTTCAATTGAGAAACGTGGAATACGTCATGGAGTCTGCTCAAGCTCGGAGGTAGAGCTACTCGGTAAGCTACAGGCCCAATCCTCTCAAGGATTTCAAAAGGACCTACATATCTTGGGCTTAGCTTCTTTCTCTTGATCGCTCGCCCAACACCGGTGACAGGAGATACTCTTAAGAAGATATGATCTCCAGCCTCAAACTCTAGAGGCCGTCTTCTCTTGTCAGCGTAGCTCTTCTGTCGACTCTGCGCTGTAAGCAACCTCTTACGAATAATCTGAATCTGTGCTGAGGTTTGATCAACCAAATCTGGTCCATACAGCTTCCTTTCGGACAACTCGTTCCAACACAATGGTGATTGACACCGTCTTCCATACAACGCTTCATACGGAGCCATCTGAATGCTCGCAAGATAGCTATTGTTGTAGGCAAACTCCGCAAGTGGAAGAAAGCGATCCCAACTTCCTTTAAAGTCAAGAACACATGCCCGCAGCATATCTTTCAGCGTCTGGATTGTTCTCTCTGACTGTCCATCCGTTTGTGGATGATAAGCCGTGCTGAACCTCAATTGAGTTCCCAAAGCTTTATGCAACGCTTTCCAGAATCTTGAAGTAAATCGTGGGTCTCGGTCGGAAATGATGTTTTTCGGAACACCATGGAGTTTCACGATCTCACGAACATAAATCTCTGCTAGTTTGTCAGGAGAATAGCCAGCATTGATTGGTATGAAGTGACCCGACTTCGTTAACCGATCCACAATTACCCAGATCGCATCATAATTCCGGATCTTGGGCAATCCCACTACCAAATCCATGGTCACGCTTTCCCATTTCCATTCCGGAATCTCGGGACTCTGAAGTAAACCAGGTGGTCTATGGGTGGAAGGTGTAACTTAGGGTATGTGAGGGGAGTAGCAATTGCATAATGCAACATTCCAAAGGCTAGGGGATAAGAATTTGAATCAGTGGAGTCTATGGGTGAAAATAAATAGGGGTTACAAATTATTATTAAACGCACTTTGATTTCAACGGCACCAAACTATATTCCATAAACCATATCCAACGCAAGGGTTCAAGGGTAAACCGTCATTACGCGCTTTCAAGAGATAACTAAAAAGTAGATAGATAGATAGATAACACTGGGTGTATGTCACGTCATTAAAAGAAAAATGATATATGCACCAAAAAAGAAAAAGAAAAAGATAAAATCGAAAGTACAAAGTTTTCAGCGACGGAGGTTGAATTAGTATAAGGAGCTAGTTTTCCACAAATATGATAAATCAATGTTTAAATTTCAATTATAGAAGGGCAGTGCTTTTCCCGGCCTTACAATGCAATTCATTCTATCCAGTAGGGTTCATCCCACAGCCAATGAAAAGTTTAATTACAATTTTAAGAATTCCTTGTGACTTAGCGTTAAATAAAATTAATGACATAGTAGTATTTAACAAGTGTTTACTCTCCAATATCCACACGTTGCGTAAGATAAATATGATTTAATGATGGTAAAATTGGAAAAATATTTTGTAACTCTCACCCTACCTAATGAAAAATCACATAAAGAAAGTAATGTAGTTATAGATGGAAATAAATTATATATCTTAAAATTGAGGGATATACTGTTGTAAAGAAATATAATTACTTAATTAGTGAATTATGATTACTTAATTAGTAAATTATGTTGGCAAAAAAATGAGTGAATTATGGAGAAATATAAGAAAAGGAAATTATGACATAATCAATAATAAATTGTATTTATTGATTAATGGATATAAACTGATCATTTTTCTTATGAATCAAATATTACAAGTTTTTAAGAATAAAGTTGATGATGATTTTTTTTTTCGTGAAACTTATGGATTGTTGATATTCCAATTTAGCAAGGTACCATCTAAATTTGTTAGTTCAATTTTTTTAAAAAAAATTGTTGAAATCTAAAGTAAGTTATACTTATTTATATAGAAAGGTAGATGAATTAATAACTTGAACATTTTAATATAAATTTCAATCGATAAAATCATATTTTAAATTCTTTTAATATTTTTAACTTAAGAATTGCCCATTTTTATTGGGGATATTACCCCTACTCTTTATTTTTTAGTGCCATTATATATCCAAAGGTGGAAATAAGCTGGGGAAAGTAAATTATAATATGACGTATGCTTGTAATAATTTGTGGTCTGACTGAATATTTCTATAAAACTGTATTTGCAGAAAAAAAATTACATAATTTCTTGTTAAAAATAGGTGATGCCAATGAATATTTGAATGGTCCCTCCGTTACCCCATCCCCAGTGTCACGTGATGACTTTTTGCCCCTTATTAACTCCAAAATCCTCCCTCTCTCTGGTCCCATGCATAACTAAGTCACATTTACTGATAAAAATAGTTTAAAACATTTTTTAATAATAAAAAATTTAACAGATTAAGCCATTGTTGATTATATTTTAATTTTTTTGTTTTTAGAATAGTTTATAAAATGTTTTTGGAAACAAGTTTTGAGAAGGAAAAATAAAATAAAATTGTTTGAATGATTTTTCTAAAAATTTATATTTGAGAACAGAAAATATAAAAATTTGTTTAGAATAATTTTTTTTAAAATTAACTTTTGGTGAGCACCAAGCAGTTGAGAGATGAGGGACGGCATGTTGTGTAATATCCTAATTTTTGATTAAGGGCTAATCATGATGATTGTGGATAATTATGAATTTAATTGGAATTATTATGTGTTTTATGGCAATATTAATTAATATGTCATAATTAGTGAAAAATTGGAAGAATTGAATTATTGGCCATGAATTGGTAATTAAGGGAGAAATTAATTACTAACTAAGAGGAAAATGAGAAGTGTGATTAAATGGCTAATGGAGAGATTAAGTGACTAATTGGGTGTTTACCTTTATGAGAGCCAATGATAGTATCACTACTACAAAAAGGGGCTTTAACCTCCCAAATTTGGCACATTTAACGTCCCAAAACGGGGGGACGTACATGCTGGGGGCGTAGTAAGTTGACACAAAAGACGTCCCAAATGATAGGGACGCCTAAAGTTTGACTTTAGGCGTCCCAAATTAAAATTTGGGACGCCTAAAGTCCCACCCTGGGGGACTTTAGACCTCCCAATTCTTAATTTGGGACGTCTAAAAGTTAGGTTTTTTTTTCATACCATAATTTACATTCTGTATTACCCAACGAATTGAAACTGCAGAAACAGAATAGAAGATGGATTCATAAACCACACTGTCCGTTACAAACTGGTAAGGACATCCAGCACTACAATCTTTACTATATATACATACAATAACCTTTCATGCAACCTACTACTATATATATCAACAAAAAACAACCAGAAAGTGTCAAAACGCTGTCTCACACAAGTACAAACTGATATAAAATAACAAGTTTACTGATCTACATGTTAAAGAAGATGTCCAGCCAAAAGATCTCTGATCAAATCAAGGTCTTCACATAGGTAGGCATCTTCATTATCAAAAATCTGAAAATTAGAAAGTAATAAGCTTTGATGAAATGAATCTCAAGCAAATGAATTAATTAGCATTTCGATTAGAACACTAAAAATATTATCATTTGAGAATGAAGAAGCGATTACCTTTTCAAAATCGCTAGTAATTCCACTTTGAGTTATGTTATACATATAAAGTATAACATAATATCCGCATTCAGTGTTGCCAGGTTGCCGAGGGCACTTTTAATCAAAGGGATGCAATTGGTTGTTAAAATCAATAAAGGTATGTCTAAAAGGACCGTCAATGAAACAATTAGGTAGGATCGAATGTACTTACTATGGGATAAAACCACTTTGGCTTTTTAACAACTGCACCCTCGCATGACCCACCTAGGATTCTATATGTTTGACAAGCACTATCATGAAAAGCAAAATGAACAGAAATTAGAACCATTCATTTATTTTTGTTGTCAATGAAATACAAACAGAATAACTTACGTGTCGAAGACGGATTTTATATCTCTGTCTGGCTTGTTACTCAAGGGATCAAACCAATAGACTACGTTGCGGCGGGGACATATAACACACAAAGTCCAGTGGTTTCTTTAACAACATGTACACATTAAAATGAAGTTAGATGAGTGAGAAGACAATTGTTTAGTAAACTTCTGAAATTGACAAAATGTAAATACGAACCGTTGGACAATGGGTGCTAGATAACAACGAAGTTTGGTTTGTACCATTGCGTAGCCGACATAGTGAGTCCTATGCGCCACAGTACAAGTATCCCCTGTCGTATTCGCAGGACATAAGAATCCATACCATTTACCTCTTTCCATGTTTGCGCAGAGATTGTGGAAGGTGCTATAATAGAATTAAAATAAGGAATCAATTCTTGAATGTATGAAAACAAAAAACCACTAAATGAATTCTATGGGAAAATTGAAAAAAAACTTACCGGACTGCAAATTTGACCCAGCCTACATCTATCTCCTCCAACCTGATAAACTGCTTGAGATCTTTATTGTCAATCGTGTAGGGATACTCCACTTGGCCCACAATCCCTGGAGGCATCTTCAAGTCAATCTGTTTAATGCCCTTGTAGATCTGTTGCAGCCGTGCTAAGTAGGGCCATTTGCTCGCAGCTTCGTCATCCTTTTAGAACATCAAAAAACAAATTGTTATTAGGATGCCAACAGATTTTCAGTAACAGTAAGGTAATTCCTACCATTGGAGGTGTTGCGTCTGAACCAATAAGATTGCGAGGCCAAAGGATGAAAGATCATATCGCTTGACCTAACGTGCCAACCTCTGGATCAGGAACAGGGATGGCTGTACCTTCTTCCCCCTTTCTAACACTCGTCACATTCACCCTACGAAAATCCTCCGGAATTTGCTGATTATGGTGGGTAGTAGTACGTGTGTGAACGAGAGCATAAGCAACAACACGCAACAGTGGATCATCCAAATAGAGGGTGCAAGGGTCTCCCGACACTGGAGTGGGATAAGGGTCGCCAAGTGGTCCCGACACTGGAGCGGGAGAAGGGTGGCCAAGTGGTTGCTCCAGAGGGTTGTAACTTCCTCTGGTGCTATTGAAGGTCGAGGATTCCTAAGTTCGAGCCTCGTCCCTTGCCCTTTGTGCTTCAAACATCTTTGCCATTTCAAGTTGAAGCTCTGGCAACAGCTCTTGTCGGAGCTTGTCGCGAAGGTTGGCCTCGATCTCTCGTTCGAGCTCCTCTCGAATCTTGGCCACAACGTCCTTACTAGGTCCAGCTTGTGACGAATAACGTGGCTCTCGTCCAAAATACCTCGCGGCACTAACTCCCCGTGTCTCTCCTCGAACACGACCAAGGTCATCTGCCTTCCCAATAGCCGTTGACAAGATGTCCATCCGTTTACTTGGATTGAATGAACCTTGGCTACTCTGCTCGTCCATGTCATCCTGTAGCATGCAGTTTATCGTAAATGTATCAAAACCACTCGCGATATGTAAAAAATTAGGTACTTATGGTATAACTACTTACAATCCTCGCAGCAACCTCAGCAACAATCGGATTTATGTACTTCCCAGCCTTAATCCTCCCTGCTTTCCATTTTTTGTGACGTGGAGGAGGTGCCGGTGGCTGGATAACAACGCTAGGATCAGATTCCGCTGCTTCCTTCATTTTCTGTAACTCTTCTGCCATCATTTACCGCTCAAGCTTCCGATATCCACCGCGAGACATGAAATGTTGATATTTATTTTCTGCTTGCCTCTGGGCATTTGCTACACTTAATTTCTATGAATGAAAAACAACAAAAAATGAATCAACGATATAAAGTATATGAAATCAACGATATAAGTAGTTCTATATCATGACAGAAATCTTACCAAAAACTCAGGATCTGCTCGTGATGCCGCAAACAACCTCCAGTCCTCTGGAGATAAATATGTATACTGTGCACATGGATCGTTACCCCTAAGGGCCCCTCTAATGTAATGCTTTGTTAGCTTGTTCTTGAAACCTTTCCATCGTACACGAACCTCATCCATCTAGTGCCTATGCATCTCTGTGGTGTCGGGGACATCGTATGTTTGCTGCAAGGTAAAATATAAGATTATTATATTTGAAACAATAAGAACAAAGCTACAATGCATCAAAACTTACATACCAAAAGTTGCTGCCAAATCATGTCTTTCATTTTTGGGGGAACCAATATCCAATTATCGTAGGTAATGCGCACTTTGCTTCGAGCCAAAAGCCCTATGTAGCTAATGAAATGGTCTTCCTCAGGACCAACTGGATTCAGATTGTCATCGAAGTCTATATGCAGCCTCTCCTATTGATGTTCATGACGTGTAACCAATGCTCCCATCTTTGTACAGCCTCTAACCCTCCTTCTTGCAGGGGGTTCAACTCTAGGCCTTTCGTCATTGCTAGAGCTTTCGTCATCTCTACGCCTCTCGTCATCACTAACGTTGTCCATATTCCTGTTAACACAAAAAGCATCATCAGAAACGTAAGTAAATTGCAATGAAAACACATGTATATAGTAAGCGGGAAGTAAAACAGAAAAAACACAGTTCTCGTTTATAAATTAAGGTCTTACTCTATATTGTTTCTCATAGTCCTTCACCATGGTCATTTCTTACAGCATATTCGTCATCATCTACCAATTCTACTTCATTTGTTCGAGGTGTAGTTGTTGTGAAAGGTGGTGTGTCATCAAGGTTGAAGGTCGGATCACCATACTTCTGTTTTTTACTTTTAAGGACAATGGACATATTTTTGCTGGCAGGATCGATGACATAAAACACTTGTTTCGCCTGGCTTGCTAAAATGAAGGGCTCGTCTCTATAGCCAACTCTTCGAAGATCGACTGAGACAAATCCAAATTGTTTATCTATTACCACGGCATTGTTGCTAACCCACTTACATTTAAATAAAGCAACTTTGAACTTGTTGTACGTCATCTCCCATATTTCTTCTATAACTCCATAATAGGCCATAGACGCTAATATGGGGTTTTTGTCTCTCAAACTGGAAAAGTGCATAGATTCAGTTTCTACCATAACCCCACTATTTTGCATGGTACTTTTGTCATCTTGCTCTTTGGTATAGAAAGAATAGCCATTTATATCATAACCGGTCCAAGTAATGACCTGAAACGAAGGCCCCCAAGCTAGCCACTCGATTGTCTCAGACACACTGATCTCGTGCAAAACCTTTTCCTCGAACCATTGCATGAATGTCTTGTTTTGCTAAATAGCAATCTGCATGTCATTCTTCCTTGGATTCTTGTTCTTCAAAGTGTTTCTGTGTTCATTTATGTAAGGTTGAACTTCTTCCATATTATTCAGGATATACAAGTGGGCTTGCAACACCTCTTCACGAGGAACATTCTTCACTTTCAGTCCTCGTGTTCCCTTGCTTCTCCCTTCTTCATGCCGAGATTGTTCCTTCTTCCCTGACATATAATCTTTGCAAAACTCCATAGCCTCCTCAACTACATATCTTTCTACTATTGAGGCTTCTGGTCGATAAGGATTTTTAGAATACCCTTTTAAGATCTTCATGTATCGCTCGAAAGGGTACATCCACCTCAGGTAAACTGGACCGCATAGCCTTACCTCCCTCACCAAATGAACTACCAAATGCACCATTATATCAAAAAATGAAGGCGGAAAGTGCATCTCTAGTTGTGACAAAATAATGTAACCCTCATTTTCTAGTTCATCCAACTTTTCAGTGTCAATGACTTTGTTACAGATAGCATTGAAGAAAACGCACAATCTTGTCACTGTGTTTCGTACTTCATCTTTCATTATGCCTCTAATAGCTACTGGTAATAGTTGTTGCATCAACACATGATAATCATGGGACTTCATTCCCACTAACTTCAAATCGTCCATTGAGACACATCTTCTCACATTCGAGGAATACCCTTACGGCACCTTCATTTCATGCAAACACCCACACAAACTTCTTTTCTCTGCTTTTGATAGTGTATGCGCTGCTGGCTCCATGTATGCCCTCCTACCATCATCTCTTAGTTGTGGATGTAACCGTTCTCTTATTTTCATATCGACAAGGTCTAATCTCGCATTAATCCCATCCTTAGTCTTCCCTGGTATGTGTAAAAGCGTACTGATAAGGCTATCACAAACATTCTTCTCCACATGCATCACATCAATACTGTGTCTCACGTCTAGCGAACGCTAATATGGAAGATAAAAGAAAATGGATCTCTTCTTCCATATGTTCTTCTCACCCGCAACCCTCTGATTCTTACCAAAAGTGACATGGATACGTTCTACTCGACTGTAGACTTCCTCTCCCGTTAGTGACTTTGGAGCCATTCCATGCTCCGATAAGCCGTTAAACCGCTTTCTTAGCCTACGATACGGGTGGAACCGATGAAGAAACCTCCTGTGGCCAAGGTAGACAGTTTTTCTTCCATGCTTTAGTTGTTGGAAGTGTGTGTCTGCTTCACATATTGGGCATGCTTTGTGACCCTTCACGCTGTACCCTGACAAGTTTCCGTACGCAGGGAAGTCGTTTATCGTTGTGAAAATCATTGCACGTAGCTTGAAAGACTCCTTCTTATAAGCATCAAACACATCTACGCCTTCCTCCCACAACTTCTTCAAGTCCTCAATCAAAGGCGCCAAATAGACATCAATATCGTTCCCTGGCTGTTTTGGTCCAGAAATCATCATAGATAGCATCATATACTTACGTTTCATACATAGCCAGGGAGACAAGTTGTATATTACAAGGAGAACCGGCCACGCACTATGTGTGCTAGTAAGAGTTCTATACGGATTGATGCCGTCTGTACAAAGCCCAAGCCGTAGGTTTCTCGGCTCGCTGCCAAATTGAGGGAAGATTTCATCTATTTTTTTCCATTGTGGAGAGTCAGCTGGGTGCCGAAGATATTTCCCATCAGATATTCTCTCATCAGAGTGCCATCTCAACTTCTTCGCTTTTGTTGCACTCGCAAACAAACGTTTAAAACGTGGTATTATTGGAAGATACCACATAACCTTTAAAGGTTTCCTTTTACTTGTCACATCACCACAACCACCATCTTTTTTCACTTTGTATCGTGCAGTTTTACACTTAAGACACTCACTAAGACCTCCGTACTCATTTCTGTACAGTACGCAGTCATTAGGGCAAGCATGTATCTTCTTATACTCCATACCCATTGTAGACAGGATTTTCTTGGCCTCATACATACGATTTGGAAGTACATTATCCTCCGGAAACATATCACACAATAGTTCAAGCAGCAATGTGAAACTACTATTAGTCCACCCACAAGTTGCCTTTAAGTTAACCAAATGTAATGTTCATGTCAGCCGCGTGTACTTACTACCACTGTATAATGGTGCCTCTGCATCACTCCGCAGGCTATCATACTCCTGCGACTGCTGTAATAACCCAAAAATGGGATTAAGGGCTAATGACTCCAAAAGTGATGTAATTATTGTAAATGAACACTTTTGAAGTATATGATGTGGATTTTGATCCGAATGTGTTGTAATTAGTGCCTAAACCCTATAGTTAAGCTTACTTGTGGGATAAAGCTTAAAATGAAGGATCAAGATTGACCAATGGGAAAACAAATTAATACCCTTCCTCATATTGTTAAAAACGTCCAAAAAGGGTAAAGGAGAAGGAAGGAGGAATTTGGTCAAAATTTCAACTCTTTTACAAGGGAACTTTGGTCATATGGGTCACATATACCTTAAAGCAAGTGGTCAACATTCTTTTTGTGTTTCAAAGTGCAACATTTCGGTGGAGACAAAGGAAAGGGAAGAGGAATTAAATTAAAACAAGTTGAGACATTGACCAAGATGAAAAGCAAAGAAGAAAAGTCAAAAATTGCAACTAGAAAATTTGTGTAACCAATGGCTATGCAAGTTCATGCAATTGGTCAATCTTTTCTTCCTCCTTTTGAAGAACATGTTGGTCAATAATAATTCTCCATTTGTGCAGCCCATATCACGTCCAAAAACAAGAAGAGAAGAGGCAAGAGAAACCTTACTCAATTGACCAAAGTCAACATGGCATAACTTGTGTAAAAAGAATTATTTTCCACCACAACTTTTCTTTCTCTTTGGGCCACATTTCGGTCAGATATTAAGAGGATAAAGGAAGAGAAAAACTGATCATAAATCACTCTCTCACCTCTTCTCAAGGTCGGCCAAGTTCAGCAAGCTAAGTGAAAGTGAAGAACAAAGTTGAGGTAAGAACTTCTACATGGATTTTCACCTCCTTAACCTCATCTATGGCTCAAGTGACCTTCATGAAACTTGTTCCTCTCTTCCTTAGCTTCATTTCTATGGTTTTTGTTTTTGAAGAGGAGGAGTTTTCAGCCACCTTGCAAGAACAAAAGTTGAGGAATCAAGAAAAGAACACAAGAAGAAGCAAGAGGTGAGTAAGAGCATTATGTTGATGTATATGATGCTTTAATTGGCTGAGTTGTGGTGGGCTATTGTGACAGCCCTAATTTCGTTTTTTTAGGGTATATTAGGGATCATGAAGCTTTCATCCTATATATGTGCTTATATGTTGGTTTGGAGGCAAATGAGCTAAGCTTAGTGATTAGATAGTGAAGTGGTTGTTTGTTGTGAAATACCCTAAAATTCTGCCAAAACAGGACATAGGGAATGAGTGGGAATTTGTTCATTTTGATGTTACCATTGTGTTCTACACGAAAAATTATGTGGGAATAGGTTTGGTTGTTGATTTTGAAGCCATTGAACACATTGGTTGAAAATTGGAAAAAACTGTCAAGTGTAACTTTGTGCAGGGCAGTCCGTTTGTAGGGACATTTTGAATGGGCAATTGGTGTCTAAAAATTCTGAAACTTTCCAGTCTTAAATTTCACATTTCAAGCTTCAAAATGGACATATGATTTGTGTCATTTCGGTTTTTGAGCTGGGAGTTCTAGTTGCCCAAAGTTTGATGTCGAAACTGGACCTAATTCTGGAGCAGTGTGGAATGTTGTGTAATTCTGGAATTGTGTGGTGATTTCTGGTAGTCATTCATATTTTTCCTATGAAGAGGACTTCAAGAGCTTTCAATAGGCTTTGGGATCACCTCATTTTGATTTTTCTAGAATTAGTTATGATTTTTCAAAGATGTTGGAAAATTCTGGCAGATTGGTCACCTATGCGAAAATTGAAGATTTTATGGCATAATGTAATATTGTGGAACTTTGAGGTTAGAAATTAGCCTTTTAGGTTAATTGACCACTTTAGCTCCTTAGTTGACTTGATTAATTGACCATAGTGATAATCAACTTAAGTACTATAGAGATAAAACTTGGGAAAGAGATTGACGGGTTGTCCCTAACTTGGTTACAGGATTTGATATTTGCCGTCCTCGTGAGCCCGCAGTGCCAAGAAACGTCGGGAAAGGATCAGGTAGTGACTCTCTCTCTTATACTATGTGTAATGCTCTGTATGTGTGTGTTATCACTGTTCTGTGATGAATCTTTGATACTGCTGCGATTACAGCTGGTGATAGCTGTCGTTTACAGCGCAAGCTGTCGTTTACAGCGCAAGCTGTCGTTTACAGCGTAAGCTGTCGTGATGGTGATTACAGCGTAAGCTGTCGTGATTATGATTACAGCGAGAGCTGTCGTATTGTGTATACAGCCGTGAGTGCTGTCGTTTGTGGTGAAAACCATGTATCTTTGAGATTGCTGCTGCTGTTGCTGGTTGTGATTTATATACATGCTTTGTGTTATGCATTGGGTGAGTGGTTTGTTACTACTGGGATTCGCTCGAATCTCATTCTTTCCTATGACTAACATTTCAGACAGGGCATGTGGCTCAAAGGAGAAGCGGCCAACCCGAAGCACTTAGGATCTTTAGGGATACTATGGATTTTTGAGATGTTGGTTATCTACTTTAAACTCGGGATTACTGTATATTTTGAATTAGGAATATTATATTCGATTTTGGTTGTGTAATCCCCTAGTGGATACTTGTAACCTCTAGAGTATATATGTATAGAACCCGGGAGTTGCCGGGGATTTGGTTATACACTCTGTTATACATGAATGTAGATAAACTGCACAGGTAATTATATTCGAATTTTGAAATGGAGACCAGGAACAGGAAGAGATTTTGAATGTTTTGTGAAAACCCTACTACAAAGTAGGAGATTGAAATGAGTTTAAGTTATCCGATGGTCTCTAATCCGAATTAAATGTGCATTATCGAATTATAATTACGTGATTAAAGGCAGGGTGTTACATTTTGGTATCAGAGCTGTAGTTCCTGGCAAGGGCAGAGTTTGTTAGGATAGATCCCTTAGTTGGTTGTAGGGATAGAAGATTATCTGTGAATGATTGTTGAGTATGCACATGTATGTTTATTGATGTGGATATATATAAGTTTTGTGATTATATGTGCATACCATTTCTGTTGAATTAATGGGGCAAGTTGTCTGTAGAATGAAGAAAACTAGAGGACGCCCCAATATTCCGCGTGTAGACCCTGAGGTGGAGGTCGTCAATAATAACCCACCGGATGCAATGCAGGAATTAATGGGTCTAATCAGAGATCAGCGGGATATGATAACAGAGCTAAGAGAAGAGCTCAGAGCAGAGAAGGCAAAGAACAAAGAGGACCCGGCTCAATCCACTCCGGTGGAAACTCAAGAAGAAACTCAACATGAGGACACTGCTGAAGGGTCAGCACGACCCCTGGAGTCCCCACCTCACATTATCCCAAATCAAGAATCACATGGGATGCCGCTTAGAGAGGAAAGAGACCTTCAGTTTTGGGTCACCAGGTTCTGCAAGCATCTGCCTCCTGCGTTCAGAGGGAGGTTTGACCCTCAAGCAGCCGAAGATTGGATGAACAGACTGGAGAAAATATTTGAGGTGCTTAATTGTCCGGATGAAGTGAAGCCACGACTGGCCGTTTACAAACTCGAAGGGGATGCAGACCGTTGGTGGCGGAATATCGCCCTAACCTTGAAGAGCAACAAGATGCCATTGACTTGGGAATTGTTTCAACAAGAATTCAACGAGAAGTATTTTCCCAAATCAGTGAGGCTCGAGAAGGAGACAGAATTCCTGAATATCAGGCAAGGGGACGCAGAAAGCTTCGATGATTACTTGTCCCGTTTTGTCCGATTGGCTCGATACTCCTCCTATCTCCGGTTCAAGGATGATGAAGAATGGAGTTCTGATATGCTCATTCGCGGTCTGAGGCGAGAGTTGAGGAAGCGCTTAGCTACTCATCAATTTACCAAGTTCAACAAGGCGGTTGAACAGTGCAGGATTACAGAGAACAACTTGAGAGATTTGTATCCTGCCAGAGCTACTAGCCACCGCAATGAACCTAATAAGGGTGCTACCTCACAAAAGCGAAAGGGGCAAGGATCTTCGTCTGGAAGTGGTAAGAAGCCCTACCAGTCTGGGAGCCGTGACCAGCAAAGAACATATTCTGGACCATGGATTTGTCGTCGGTGTAACCAACCACATCAAGGCAAAACTTGTGATGGCAAAATAATATGCTTCAATTGTAAGCGTGTGGGGCATACTTCTGCTGAATGCAAAGAGCCACGACCAGACCAGAGACCGAGGACACAGGGCCGAGTATTCACTATGACCCATGAGGAGGCCCGCAAATCTCCTGAGCTAATACAAGGTAAACTTCTACTTCATGGCCATCTGTTACAAGTTTTATTTGACTCGGGTGCAAGTCACTCCTTCATTGCCTATGATTGCGTGAAGCGCCTGGGATTGCATGTGCACAAACTGCCATTTGAATTAGTAGTGTCAACTCCAATGGGTATTAAGGCCTTGACCACAGAAGCTTGTTTGAGTTGTGTCATAACTGTGGAAGGGCATCAATCTATTGTAGATTTGATATGTTTGCCTCTTAGTCAATTAGAAGTCATTTTGGGTTTTGATTGGTTAATGGCAAATAATATATTGCTTGATTGTGGAAACAAGAGGATAGTATATCCTGTATCTCAGAGGGCTGAAGATGTGGATGCTAGTATGAATTTTCTTTCGGCAGCCAAAGCTGAAAAGTATCTTGAAAAGGGTTGCCAGGGGTATGTAGTGTTTTTCTCTGTGCAAGGGGAAAATGGCAAAACCTTGAATAATATACCCGTGGTAAATGAATTCCCTGAGGTGTTTCCGGACGATCTGAGCGGATTACCTCCAGAAAGAGAAGTTCAGTTCCCAATTGACATTGTACCTGGAGCTGGTTCTATATCCAAGGCCCCATACCGCATGGCCCCAAACGAAATGGCGGAGTTAAAGAAACAAATAGAAGATTTGTTGAGAAAGGGTTTATTAGACCCAGTGTGTCGCCTTGGGGAGCTCCAGTGTTGTTTGTAAAGAAGAAAGATGGGAGTTTTCGCTTGTGTATCGACTATAGAGAGCTGAATAAAGTTACTATAAAAAACAAGTACCCTCTTCCCCGAATTGATGACCTATTAGATCAACTCTCTGGTTCGTGTGTGTTTTCAAAGATTGATCTAAGGTCAGGGTTGGAAAATTCTGGCAGATTGGTCACCTATGCGAAAATTGAAGATTTTATGGCATAATGTAATATTGTGGAACTTTGAGGTTAGAAATTAGCCTTTTAGGTTAATTGACCACTTTAGCTCCTTAGTTGACTTGATTAATTGACCATAGTGATAATCAACTTAAGTACTATAGAGATAAAACTTGGGAAAGAGATTGACGGGTTGTCCCTAACTTGGTTACAGGATTTGATATTTGCCGTCCTCGTGAGCCCGCAGTGCCAAGAAACGTCGGGAAAGGATCAGGTAGTGACTCTCTCTCTTATACTATGTGTAATGCTCTGTATGTGTGTGTTATCACTGTTCTGTGATGAATCTTTGATACTGCTGCGATTACAGCTGGTGATAGCTGTCGTTTACAGCGCAAGCTGTCGTTTACAGCGCAAGCTGTCGTTTACAGCGTAAGCTGTCGTGATGGTGATTACAGCGTAAGCTGTCGTGATTATGATTACAGCGAGAGCTGTCGTATTGTGTATACAGCCGTGAGTGCTGTCGTTTGTGGTGAAAACCATGTATCTTTGAGATTGCTGCTGCTGTTGCTGGTTGTGATTTATATACATGCTTTGTGTTATGCATTGGGTGAGTGGTTTGTTACTACTGGGATTCGCTCGAATCTCATTCTTTCCTATGACTAACATTTCAGACAGGGCATGTGGCTCAAAGGAGAAGCGGCCAACCCGAAGCACTTAGGATCTTTAGGGATACTATGGATTTTTGAGATGTTGGTTATCTACTTTAAACTCGGGATTACTGTATATTTTGAATTAGGAATATTATATTCGATTTTGGTTGTGTAATCCCCTAGTGGATACTTGTAACCTCTAGAGTATATATGTATAGAACCCGGGAGTTGCCGGGGATTTGGTTATACACTCTGTTATACATGAATGTAGATAAACTGCACAGGTAATTATATTCGAATTTTGAAATGGAGACCAGGAACAGGAAGAGATTTTGAATGTTTTGTGAAAACCCTACTACAAAGTAGGAGATTGAAATGAGTTTAAGTTATCCGATGGTCTCTAATCCGAATTAAATGTGCATTATCGAATTATAATTACGTGATTAAAGGCAGGGTGTTACAACTGCGCAAAGGATTCTGCCTCAACATCATTAATCATTCTCTCCATTCTATCTTCATCTATGACATCCACAGCTTCCTTCTTGTGTGACGGACAATCAGTTACTTCCTCACCATGCCATATCCACCTTGTGTATCGCAGATTTATTCCATCACAAAGTAGGTGATCCTTTATGACATCAACATCCCGTCTACTCTCATTCAAACAATTGACACAAGGACAAAAATACTTCCCATTTCTTGCAGGAGCATTCTTTTTAGCGAATTCAATAAATTCGTCCACCCCTTTCTCATATTCTTCACTAGTTCTCAAAGCATTCATCCAACTATGATCCATTTTGTTATCACCTAAGGCATTACCAATAACATTCACATGTTTAGTACAATTCTCAACGACATATGATGGGATTGCCTAATTAAGTTATCAACCCAATTTAGGATTTTAAAATATGGGCTTAATAAATTTATTGCCCCCTCCTAGCCTCATCTCTCCTCTTAAAAAGGTTTCAGTGCTATGTAACTTATTTTTTTAATAAGTATATATATATATAATTAATGTATAATAAAATAAATACAATAAGATTAAATTAAAGAATTTTTTTGAGGTTTGGTAGAATTAAAAACAAAACGAGTTTCATATTAACAAAACAATTTTAAGTTGAGTTCTTCCAAAAATAAAATTGTTTTATTGAAAATATTTAGATAAAAATCATTTAATGAATATTGGGGTTATGGTTTTCTTTTTAAGTTTTGGCTTGAATTATTCTTCATAATTCGTTTGGAATTAATACAAGAATTTCTTTAATTTAAATAAATCATATTTTATTTTATTATATATACTAATTAATGGTGCAGGAACAAGACTAATGAAATGGGGTGGTGCCACTATATGTGTGTATGGATAAATCTCCATTGGCTTATAAAAGCTAGATTTCCCTAAAACTGAACAACAGGGATTTCTATTATACACAAGTAAATTTATATTTAAACAACAAAATAAACCATTCCCGAATAAATGCAATTTAAGCAATATAACCACATCAAACACATCAGGCTAATATCAACTATCTCAATATAAGCAATATATAATAAACCAACCAGCCTAATATCAATATATAAACAAAAAAAATGAAGAAAATAAACCAACCTTACCTGATCAGGGAGGGCGCCCACTAGCTAGTAGAGAAGATGTTGGAGATCCACGGTAGAGAAGACGTTGGAGAGAGCCACACTTGGAGACGTTGGAGATCCACGGTGGTGTGCATAACAATGGAAGGACGGAGGTGGAGGAGAGAGCAAAAATCTACCCACTGTGGAGGAGGTGAAGTTGCAGCAGTGACGGTTGCGTGCGTTGAAGAAACAAAGAGGAAGAAGAAGGGAGGAGACGGTGGGTGCGTGGGGAGAAGAAGTGCTTGAACAAGGGAGGAGGGAGGAGTTGAAGAAAAAAATGGAGGAGGGCCAACGGTGGGTGCGTGGGGAGGAGAGGAGGAAGAAGAGTAAAGTTGAAGAAAAAAATAGAGGATGTGTGATAGATGAAGACGCATGTCAGACACTTGTCTGACATGCACAGGGGACGCCTTTAGGCGTCCCAAATGGCATTTGGGACGCCTAAAGTAGGGACTTTAGGCGTCTTAGTTTAGGCGTCCCAAATGTCATTTGGGACGCCTAAACCCATATCCTGGCGCTAAAAAAAATTTCATAAAATTCATATTTCGCGCCAGGAAGCACTTTAGACGTCCCAAATTCAAATTTGGGACGCCTAAAGGTTCACCTACATATATATAATTACGAAAATGCCACCGCCTCCCTTTTTAACCACCCAATTTTTAATTTGGGACGTCTTTGGGGGTGGTTATATCTCAATTCTGTAGTAGTGTATGACATTTGGCAAGCTCATATGTGAAGAGAGTGGGGAAAAGTCAAACTGATTTTTTTATGATTTCTCTCTCCTCCCTCTCCCTCTTTTCAACTGAAGGGACATGGGTGTGTGTGTGTGATCATTTCTTCTTTCTCTCCAACACACTCAATCTCTCCTTCTCTCTCTCTCTCTCTCTCTCGTTTTCTCTCTCTTTTCTTCTACATTCAGGCGCCATTGTTGGGCAAGGAGAGAGAAAGGAAAAGCTTGATTTTGAGGTAAGCTAATGACCTCAAATGCAAAAGTTCATTTCATTAATGTTGTTCCTTGGAGTGAGAGCTTCAATTTGATGGTTATAGCTTCTCCATTGGTGGTGATTTAAGGAATCACGAAAATCTAAAGTTTGGAGAATCAAAAAGTGTCTTTGAGAAAGTTAAAGAGGTAAGTGTGACCAATCTTTCTATATTTCATGCCATTGTATGAAGTTTGAAATTTTGGTAGCTATGACCTTAAATTCGAAAATGAGTGTTATTGGGTAATTGGTATGTCATTGGCCTGAAAATGTTATTTGGTGGTGAGTTTGGGATAGATAGATTGACTGGGGATTAAAGTGTTTAGTTTAGATGATTTTGGAATTTGGATGATTATGTTGCTCAAAACCAAAGCATGATAATGAAGTAGGATTTGGATAATTATGATGATTCTATTGGATTCCTTGGGTGTTTTTGTGTGGGAGTAGCTTTGGTAGAAGTTTTGGGTCCATTGGGATCAATTGGGCAAGTGTTAGTAAATGTGGTCAGTTTTGCTGCGTTTTCTGGTTTCTGATAAAATCACTCGAGTGAGAGTGAGTTCACTCGAGTGAGGGATGAACATCATTCGAGTAAGGGTGAGATTACTCGAGTGCGTTAGTGTATTTTCCCCTCTGGCCTTCGGTTTTCATGTTGCACTTCTGGGTCGAGAGGCCAAAGTGTTGCCTCACTTGCAAGTGTTGTGGATTCTCACTCGAGTGAGCCTCCTCTCACTCTAGTGCGGGTGTATTTGACAGCATGATCTATCATCTCAGGTTGTCACTTACATCCAAAATTTAAGAGTGCGCTTTAACACTTGCGAGTGTTAAGTTGTCACTCGAGTGCTCCTCTTCTTTGAAAGTTTTTGTGCTCTTGAGCAAACACTTTTTGTCCTCACTTTCTAGCACTTGAAGTACAGACCGTACCATCATTCGAGTGAGGCCTTCTTCACTCGAGTGTCCGTACCAACACTCAAGTGAGGCCATCTTCACTCAAGTGCAGCAGTGAAAAATTAGTTTTTGTGCTTCCAAAAGGGGATCTTTGGGATAGTTCCTCCAACCCTTTAGGAGTTTTGGTAGGGGTATTTAATGACTCTAAAAGAGCAATATTGATAACCAAATTAAGTGTTATGAAGTCACTGAGAATTGGAATAGAGTATAACTCTTCGTCTCTAATTATGAATATAGGATTTGACATTTGCCCTATTCGAAAGAAACCTACGCCAGGACACGTCCTGAAGGATCAAGGTAGTGACTCTTCTCTCATGTTATGTATGATACTTGGTATGCATGTTTATCATTGTGAATGTGTTATCGGCCATAGGGCATTACAGCGCGAGCAGTTCAGCGTGAGCCGTCGTAGGGGGCAATACTCATGATCCCTACCCGGCTGTTGAATTTGCTGTTGTAAGTGCCAAAGCTGCATTATGGAATCGTGGATTCCTGTTTGAGTATCTAGCTCGTGGGGCTGCGTGTTGTGAAATGTTTTATATGGATCCCAGCTGTAGTGATATATGTGATATGTTCATGTAGATGTGCAATACAGCAAGTAGTTCAACGTGAGCCGTCGTAGGGGCAATGCCCATGATACCTACCCCGGTCATTGCAATTGTTGTTGTGATTGCTGTGTGATATGTAGATGATTTACTTCCATGCTTTCACAACTACGGAAGGGACTTTTAACGACCGTTTTTTGGCCCTTTAGATGACTGTTTTCAGGGGGACGTCTATCTTAGTGTCGTTGAAAATTCGAGAAAAGACGACCGTTAAAAAACAATCGTTGTATGGGAGATACAACGACTGTTTTCCATAAAACAGTCGTTGTATCCTTTTTTTTTACTCCCTACATCATCCCCCTCTGCTCCTCCACCATATATGTCTATAAGTCCCCACGTCCTCCTATTCTCTCATGATTAACTCTCTAGCTTCCCCTAATACTCATGGAAGTGAAAATCACATGTTAATTTTTCTATCATGACATATAGCGCATATATCATCATAACATCATTTCAATGTGTAGACTTCAACTTTCAATGTAAATCATGACATGCATATGGCCAAAGAGATTATGACATGCTTCCATGAAAATCCCTATTCTTCATCATCATTTTCCAAAGTGTTCTCTGAAAGCATAATGCCTTAACAAATTCAAAGTACCCATAAATAAGAAACTAGAAAAAGTATTCGAATATGCAAATTTATATAGCACTGTACAAAACCACTGCACCATGTAAAAAAACCTCTACACATCATCACCCCTTTATGTGTTGTAAAAGATGTCCTAACAACAGGTTTCAGATCAAATTAATGTCTTCGATTGTGTAGGGGTCCTGATCACCAAAAATCTGTGCGTAAAATGGAGAATATGTTAACATAAATAAATAAATTGAATGAAATAACTAACAATTGAATCACATGAAAAGAACTGAAATTCAATTGAGAATCAAGAAATGATCACCTGTTCAAAATTTGTAGTAAGGCCAGAGAAAATGATGTTATACATATATAGTATAATATAGAAGCTGCACTCAGTTTTCCCTGCTTGCCGTGGACACTATACATCAAAAGCAAACGGTAAAAAAGAATAAAGGCCTATGTAAAGCAATAGTCAATCGAACAACTTGAATGTAAAGAACTTACGTTTGGCTAGAACCACTTTATATGACCAGCTTTACCTTCACGCTTCCCACCCATTATATAATATGTCTTCAATGCACTGTAATAATTAAAATGATAAACAAAAGACATTAAAACAATTAAGTAAAATAAAAAATAATGACGGACAAATAAATTTACTTACGTGTTAAAAATGTTTTTGATATCTGCCTTTGGCTTGCGACCCAATGAGTCAAACCAAAAGATGACGTTGATCGAGGGACAAGGAACATAGAGACTCCAATGATAACTATAATCACATGCATATATAGATTAAAATGAGGTTAGATAACATGATACTGTTTAGCAAAGTGAACGTGTATAAATATATCAAATAAAGTTACTTGCCCTTCAACAATTGGTGCAAGATAGCAAGGCAGCTGAGTCTGGCCTATTGTATAGCCTACATAGCTCATTCGATCTTCCAACCTCTGGCTATTACGTCATGATATAGTGCCAGGACATAAGAAGCCATATGTAGTGGCGAGCCCTCGTTCGGCACACAGTTTGTGGAAGTAGCTACCACATAAATGAAATGAAAAATGACATAGTAAATGTAGAAACCTAAAACCCCTAAATATTAGTGCATTAATTACAATTAAAAATTATAACTAAACTCACATGATTGCAAATGTGACCCATCCTACATCAATCTCCTCCAAAGATAGGAACTCTCTAATATCTTTGTTATCAAGTCCATAATTATACGAGATTGTGTGACCCACAATCTCACAAGGCATCTGCAAGTCGACCTTATTTATGCTTTGATGAATATTTTGCAGTCGTGCTAAAAAGGGAAATTTTGTCGTATCATCTTGTTCCTAGTAACACACAACATAAAGATTATAAGTAGAATGTCAAGGATCAAGTAACAGTAAGGTGTTTCCTACCATTGGAGGGACTGGCACAGTCTGAACAAGATGTCTAGGCCACAAGATGAAAGATCCTGTTGCTTGACCTAGATTGGCAACCTTACCATCGGGGAATGGGACATCTGCACCTTCCTCCCCCAGTCGAACACTTGTCACATTGACCTTAAGTTGATCGTCCCGGATTTGGTTATTATGGTGGGTGGTGGCATGGCTGTATACAACAGCATCAGCAACAGCACGCAGGTACGGGACTTCTAAATACAAAGTGCAGGGTTCTCCAGGCTTTAGTGAAGGACCAGGGTCGCCATGTCCAACCTCTGGCAGATTGTAACTGCCTTTGGTGCTGGGAAAGGCCGGGGATTCCTGAGTAAGAGAAATGAAAGAATTAATTAAAATAACATAAGAAAAACTCAATATAATGTTAAATGAAATTAGTTACAAACCTCAAATCTAGACGCCACATTACACATCCCGCCTTGCATGTGAGACAACACCATCGTACTCATCTCACCACGTAGCTCACTCAACAACTCTTCTTTTAGCTCGTCTTGAAGTGAGTGACGTAGCTCTGCTCTGATTTCCTCTCGAACCCTGGCCACAAACTCTTGACTCATTTCACCTCGTCCATAAGCTTGTGAACCTCGTCCAAAGTATTTAGAGAGACCAACTCCCCTTGACTCCCCTCTAACTTAACCAGGGTGATCTAGATTACCAAGCGCCGTGGCTAAGATGTCCATCCTTCCAGTTTGACTGAAGGAACCCTGGCTGCTCTGCTCTTCAAGTTCATCCTGTGGCATACAATGGATAAATAGAAAGTAATTACATGCCACCAACGTTAGAAAAATGAAACACATTTAAATATACTTGTTATTAAATACTCACAATCCTTTTAGCGACATCAGCAACGACTGGATTTATATATTTATCTCCCTTTATCCTCCCTGCTTTCCATTTTTTGTGACGCGGGGGAGGAGGTGGCTCCTGCACGACTATACTAGAATCTGCTCGGGTTGCTTCCTCCAATTTTTGCAATTCAGCCTGCATCATGTTCTTTTCGAGCTTTCAATAACCCCTACGCAACATGTAATAAGGATAATTGTTTTTCACTCGCCTCTTTTTATTTGCTTGAGTCAATTTCTATATAAACAAAGAATAATGATAACTGAGTTAGCGATGTCAAGTAAGTTCAACTAAAATGTTTAACACTAAGATGAACACAATGTACCAGGAAATTGGGATCCTACCGCGATGCAACAAACAACCTCCAGTCATTTGGAGAAAGAAACGGATACTCTTTACAAGGATCCTCATGACTCCTTGGCCCTGGAACGTACTTGGTTGTGAGCGTGGACTTGAAATCTTTCCACCGCTCACGAACTTCCCCCATCCAATGCTTGTACATGTCCTTCGTATTGGGAACATCGTAGGTTTGCTACAAAACAAAATATATAGTAGTCGTTATATATGAACAAATAGAAATAAAAATATAGATACAAATACAACTTTACATACCAAAATTTATTCCCAAATCATACGCTTCGTGTCCTTTGAAACTTCCCACCAGGTAGGAATTAGAACGCTAACTTTGCTCCGACCCAAAAAGCCAAGGTAGCTAATGAACGTGTCTCCGTCTAGCTCGAGTGGCTTCAAATTAGCATCAAATTCCACGTGAATCCTGCTCGCCTGTTGTTCCTCATGACGTGCCACCAACGATCGTAGCTTCGTGCTTCCTCTAACCTTTTTCTTAACTGGTGAGCCAACAGAGTCGCCCGAATTTGAACTTGCCATGATCCTGCTAAGAAATAAATGTGACATGATAAGTAAAGTGAAATTACATGCACACTTTAAACAATTCAAAATCTTACTAAGAAATAAATGTGACATATGATAAGTAAATTGAAATTACATGCATACTTTAAACAATTCAAAATCTTACTAAGAAATAAATGTGACATATGATAAGTAAATTGAAATTACATGCATACTTTAAACAATTCAAAATCTTACTTTAAGTGTTTTCCCAAATTCCTTCACAATGATCAACTTTAGCTGCATATTCATCATCATCTACCAATTCCACTTCAGATGGCATAGGCGGATTTGTAGTGAAAGGCGACATGTCGTCAAGATTCAAACTCGGATCACCATCCTTCTGTTTTTTTACTTTGGAGTACAATAGACAATTTTTTATTTGCTGGATCAATGACATAAAACACTTGTTTTGCCTGACTTGCTAGAATGAATGCCTCATCTTTATAACCGACTCTTTCAAGATCAACTGCGGTGAATCCAAATTGATCTATTTCAACAGTATTATTGTTAACCCACTTGCATTTGAATAAAGGAACTCTTAACTTAGTGTAGCTTATCTCCCATATGTCTTCAATAACTCCATAATAGACCATGGATGCCAAAATGGGATTTTTTTTCTTTTGAACTAGAAAAGTGCATTGATTCAGCTACCACCATCACCCCACTGTTTTGCATAGTACTTCTGTTATCCTGGCCATTTGTATAGAAAGAATACTCGTTTATATTGAAGCCACTCCAAGTTATGACCTCAAAAGAAGGCCCCCAAGCTAACCATTTGATTGTCTCAGACACATGGGTCTCGTGCGCTACCTTATCCTTGAACCACTCTATGAAAGTCTTGTTTTGCTCATTAGCTATCTGCATATCATTTTTCCTTGGATAGATCTCCTTTAAACTCTTTCTGTGTTCGGCTAAGTACGGCTGAACTTCTTCCGTATTATTCAAGATATACAGGTGTGCTTGCAACACCTCTTCATGACGCATACTCTTCACTTTGAGCCCTCGTGTTCCCTTACTTGTACCCTTTTCATGACGATATTGGGCCTTTGACCTTGATAGATATTCTTTGCAAAAGTCTATAGCCTCTTCAACGACATATCTTTCCACAATTGAGGCTTCAGGTCGATAAGGATTTTTAGAATACCCTTTTAAGTTTTTCATGTATCGCTCGAAAGGGTACATCCACCTTAGATAAACTGGGCCGCATAGTCTTACTTCCCTTACCAGATGAACTATTAAATGCACCATTATATCAAAGAATGCGGGAGGAAAATGCATATCTAGTTGGGATAGAATAGTATAACCCTCATTTTCTAATTCGTCTAACCTTGCAATGTCAACAACTTTGCTACAAATAACATTGAAGAAACTGCACAACCTTGTTATCGTCCTTCGCACATCATCTTTCATAATGCCTCTAACAACTACTAGTAATAGTTGTTGCATCAAGACATGACAATCATGAGACTTCATTCCAACTAACTTCAAATCTTCCATTGACACAAGTCGGCTCACATTAGAAGAATACCCTTGTGGCACCTTAATGCAGTGCAAACACCCACACAAACTTCTTCTCTCGGCTTTTGACAATGTATGCGCTGCTGGCTCCATATACGCTCTCTTACCATCATCTCTTAGTTGTGGATGCAGTCGTTCTCTTATTCCCATTTCAACCAAGTCTAGTCTTGCACTAATCCCATCTTTTGTTTTCCCTGGTATGTGCAAAAGCGTACCAACAAGGCTATCACATACATATTTTTCCACATGCATCACATCAATACTATGTCTCACATCAAAACTACGCCAATATGGAAGATCAAAGAAAATTGACCACTTCTTCCATATGTTCTTCTCACCCGTAGTCTTTTGACTTTTACCAAAAGTGACATTGATTCTTTCCACCCGACTATAAACCTCGTCTCCAGTTAATGGCTTCGGAGCCATTTCATTCTCCGGCAAACCGTTAAAAGCCTTCTTTAGCCTACAGTACGGGTGGAATTGAGGAAGAAATCGTCTATGACCAAGGTAGACCATTTTTCTACCATGCTGAGTTGATGGAACTATGTGCTCACTTCACATATCGGACATGCTTTATGACCCCTGATACTATAACCTGACAAGTTACCATATGCAGGGAAGTCGTTAATTGTGGTGAAAATCATTGCACATAGCTTAAACGACTGTTGCTTATATGCATCAAACACATCTACACCATCCTCCCACAACTTCTTTAAATCCTCTATCAAAGGTGCCAAGTAGACATCGATATCGTTTCCTGGCTGTTTTGGTCCCGAAATCATCATAGAGAGCATCATATACTTGCGTTTCATACACAACCAGGGAGGTAAGTTGTAAATTACCAGCAGAATGGGCCATGCACTATGTGTACTGCTAAAAGTACCATAGGGATTGATCCCGTCTGTGCAAAGCCCAAGCCAAAGGTTTCTTGGCTCGCTGCCAAATACGAGATACATTTCATCTACTTTCTTCCATAGTGGAGAGTCAGCCGGGTGCCGAAGGAATTTTCCATCACAAACTCTGTCATCATAATGCCATCTCAACTTCTTTGCTTCTTTCGCATTAGCAAACATTCGTTTGAACCGCGGTATGATTGGAAGATACCATAAAACCTTTAAAGGTTGCTTTTTATTTGTCTCATCACCACACCTATTAACTTTCTTCACTTTGTATCTAGAAGTTTTACGTTCGATTTGGAAGTACATTATCCTCTGGAAACATATCACACAACAATTCTAGTAATAATGTGAAACTACTGTTGGTCTACCCACAAGTTGCCTTTAAGTTGACCAAGTGCAAAATGCCTGACAAGCATGTATACTTTGTACACCCAGGGTACAAAGGTGTCTCTACATCACTCCGTATGCTATCATATACAGGCGTTTGTGCAAAACATTCTACCTCAACATCGTGAATCATGTTCTCTATTCTATTGTCATCTCCAACCTCTAAAACTTCCTTCTCGTGTGATGCCCAAGTGGTTACTTCCTCACCATGCCATATCCACCTTGTGTACCGAAGATTTATTCCATCACAAAGTAAGTGATCCCTTATATCATCAACATCTCATAGACTCTCATTTAAACAGTTGATACATGGACAAAAATACTTCCCATTTTTACTAGGCACATTCATTTTAGCAAATTCAATAAAGTTTTCTACCCCATTCTCATATTCTTCACTAACTCTCGAAGCATTCATCCAACGGTGATCCATTTTATTACCACCTAATCTATTTTCACAGTCACTGAAGTTTAGAACAGCTATATGAAACACTCATGACACACTGTAAAAACTAACAGTTCAAATTTATCACGCTTACAAAAAAAGTAGCACCATGATATCCTTAGGTTTCAAAAACTTTCGTCAACAAGCAATAACATAACTTACCAGCTAATCTTTAGCTTCCAAGGACACTATGTTTGTGATTGAGGATTTGGAAGAAGATTCTACAGAGGCAAGGATGTAGTAGGCCGGCAACCCAAGGGAGAACGATGGCAGTAGTGATACCTGCAGGTTTATGAGAGAGCTATTACCCAAAACATTATAATATTACCCAAAATTTCTTTCCAAAGAATTTAAGGGCTTTAGAATATATGTCTGTGAGTGTTATTTTCTTTTTTTAGGCAGAGTTTTTGGAAAATGAATTTTTTTTTATTTATACAATTAAAAAAAATAAGTAAACACAAAGAAAATTTTGTTTCTAATCTTGGCATTTCCCACTTATAAAAATTTTACAAAAGACTGAGAGGCCAGCATATAATTTTAGAATTTTTCAAAATTATGCATTAAGAATATATATATATATATATATATATATGTATATATATAATTTTGAAAAAATTAATCTTTAGATTTATATAGTTTTAACTTAGTTGTAATTCAGTCTCTACACTTTAACTCGGTGCAACCTAATCTTTGTAGTTTTGACTTGGTTGTAACTCAGTTCTTGAACTTCTATTCACTGCAACTCAATACCTATAATTTTAATCATATTATAACATAGTCCTCACCTTTATTCTAGAAAATAGAGACTAATTTAGAAAGATTAATTTTTCCTATAATTTAATTTGCATATAGAAAAGAATAAATCAAGAAAGAAGGATAAATTAGTAAAAAAACCATGTTTACAAAATTTGTCAATCCATCAATTAAGATCCCAAGAATTTAGGATTTTAAGCGGATATAATTCATTTTCAGCTAGTGTAACTCTTATTTGGATAAGGGCATAACATGTTTTTAGCATGCAAATATCTTTTATTTTATACATAATTATATTGAAGTTAAGATGTTCACAATTAAAGTAGAGAAGGACTAGATCACACTGAAAACATATTACAGCTTAAAGCCTTAAACCAATTATAGGCAAAGCAATACATTTTACAATGGGAGACTTTTCAATACATTATACATTTTACGATTGGGTTGAATCTTGGGTGATGCAAATAATCAACCAACAACTTTGGCACTGGTAAAGAATTACCTAATACCTACTCTGCATTTGGAATATTTCTGATTTCTATGAGATATTTAACAAGCACAACCAATCTCAATGACATACTAATTAAGCCTAGATTCAGTCACAACCGAAGTTCAAAATGCCAACTTTTTTTCCAGAACAGCACAAATTGACATCCAAATGAACAAAACAACTAGAAACAGAAAAGGGAAACTTACACACACACTGGAATAGACCAAGAACCACCAACGTTGTCTTCTTCACAACAGTATGCGAAGACCCAGTATGAACTACAGGAGCGAAAAATAGAGGCTAAGAAGAGAAAACCAAAAGCAAAAAAACCAGAGCAAGGAAACAGGGCTACCTACTTGCGTTGCTTGCTGCTCTGACTGAGAAGAGGGAAAGCGAAGATCAGACCTGCATGCGACTGAGAGGGAATGGAGGGACTGTGAAGACGGTGGACATCAAAGAGGGACAGAGGACAGAATGCAGGAGAAAGAGATAGGCCAAGAAATTTGCCCTATGCAGCTCGCGAGAGACACGAAATTGAGGGTTCAATTAGCGCGGGGAAGACAATGACAGAAATGCGCGCTGATTTGGGGAAAATATGACCAGTTTCAACGACTGGTTTATAAAACCAGTAGTTGAAACAATAGGTTTCAATGACTGGTTTTTAAACCAGTCGTTGAAAACAAAGTTTCAACGATTGTTTTCCTTGAAAACAGTCGTTGAAACTTCAGTTCAGTGCCACCCGTTCACAGAGTTGCTTTTTTACTACTGGTTTCTCAAAACGGTCGTTGTTTGGTGTCGTGGAATCATGTTCTTGTAGTAGTGTTTGATGTTGTGCATATTATGAGTGATTTGTTATTACGGGGATTCTTTAGAATCTCACTCTCCCAAAAATATAAATTTTTAGACAGGGCTGAAGGATCCAAGGAAAAGCGGGCGACGAAGAGGGCGACGAAGAGTAGTTAGAGCTCCGGGTAAGGAGTTTTACTTTTGAAATATTTGGTTATCATGTATAAATTATTTGGATGTTTTTGGAAATAATTGTGTATATATTGGGATTCGTAGTGTAGTTTTGTGTAATCCCCAAGTAAAAGGGAAAAAGTTATGGGCTTTGTGCCTTTGTAGACCCTTTATTAATTAATGGAACCCGAGTGTGTCGGGAATTTATGCTGTACTCTGATATGTATGAATGAAATCAACTTGTACATGTCATTTATGTATTGAAAGGTGAATATGAGATTGCTGTGAACATGTTTTATAAAAGTTTTTGAAAACCCTGATTTTGAGAAGTTTAATTTGAATAAATCTCAAATCATCTTACAGTTTCTAGTTCAAATTTAATTACGTGTTTATAAACGTAAATCTCGACCTTAATCGTGAAGGGGGTTACATGTTGGCCTAGACCGAAAGGTGGTGAGTTCAAATTTGAAAGGTAAGAGTTGATTGAGCCATCAAGGTGCTTAAAGAAGATAAGGGCTCTCCACTTATTATCCAATTTGATAGAATAAAAGAACAAAAAATAAGAAAGCATATAAAAGTTGTTTTTTAAAAACCATAATATTTTTTTTTTGGTTTTAGAAAACACTTCACTAAAGGTTAATTGCCAAACAAGTTTTTTTAAAATAAACCATTTTTTTGGAATAGGAAAATAAATAATTATTTTTATTAATTAATTAGGAATTAAATGCGAAGACTGGCATGAAACAATAAAAAAGGATTTGGGTTTTATCTATCAAATAGGTTACAATTAAACTAAAATACTTTAAAATAAATATTTTTAGACTTGTGGTGTAAAATGGAAATTGGTTTTAAAAATATAGATAAAAACCTCCTAGATCAATGAATTTATCTATCTTTACTTTAAAAGATAATAAAAGTGTGCTAGTTTCACAAAAGTGTCAAAAAAATCTTTTTAGCTAACTTGAGTTAAGTGAATTAATTCCTCCACTCCGAATAAAAATTAATGCATCTAACTGAAATTAATTTAAACATTATCAATTTGAATCGATGAAATGCAGTGACACAAGTAATCAAGAACTCTTGCATTACAATTAGAATTATATATTCATAATAACTTCAAGTAAAAACTATACAAAGTTAATTACATAAAATTGCTACTAATAAAACATAAGTGTTAAATTCATAATATTAAAATCCAAATACACATCTACCCTAAAAAATGCATGAAAACTCAATACAAAACATTCAGTTCAATATACGAATTAAATTCTAAACCTAAAACTTAACTAATACAAAAGATTAAATATAGAAATTAGATAGTAAAGCACTCTCCTATCAATCACCAAGCTGAATCAATCCATTCCCGTACGAGAACAGAAATTAGCTACTGTGCCCATCATGGAAATAACATTAAGCAAACCCATCATCTCGATTGAGAAGCCAGCCATGGAACACCACCGGAAATTGAGAATGAAGATGAAGAATGGAAGGTTTGTGGGTAACAGTGAAAGAGAAACAGAGGAAGCCATAGGGTGAAAAAGATGACGGTGAAATGGTGAAATTGCCGGCGGTGAGTGAAGGTGTAGGTGGTGTAGGTGGTGAAGGCGTGAAGATGGAGGTGGAGGTGTAAATCAAAGTCCAAGGCTGAAGGAAGGTCTCGGTTCACGGCGCTCTGTTCTCCATTCCTCGCTGCTGCTCCTGGTGGTGAGGGAGAGAGATGAAGTTGGATGATGGAGGTGGAGGTCGCCGGCGTTAATGGAGGATGGAATGGAGCCGGCGACCTTGGGGGAGTGTATGAAGGCGCAGGGAAGGTCTTGAGGTTCAGCGATGGTGTCGCTGCAGCTCCCTCTGGTTTTTTTCTTGAGAAGTGTCAAGCTCTGAATTCTGACCTAACCGTTTGCTGTCAAAACGCATGAGTATTGAGCAAGGGATCAAACTGGCAAAAGTTTGTAGTGTCAAAGTGTAATTTCAGCAATTTGAGTCACAAACCTCCATTTTCAAATTTTATCCAATTTTTCAATCACCTACAATTAAAAACAATTAAATCAACATCAAATCTTTCCAAAAATCATTGATTAAGAATAATTACAATTATTATGACAATTTTTCCTTTTTAGTCCTAATTTAATATATTTATTCTTAATTCAAATTAATCATGATCAAAGCATTTTAAGTTCAATAATAATGAGAAATTACCAAATAAAGTATAAAAATATATTTTTTTAAAAAAATCATCAATTGCCCCACACTTAACCTTTTGCATTCTTTCAAAATTAAAACCAAAGTTTACAAAAAACATGCCTAATGTATGAGAATACAAATATATAAAGGTTAAATCAAGCAAAGCTCATGGAACACTGTAGTGCAAAGAAACAAACTTGGACACATAACAAGATAAAGAAATTAAAGATAGATATGATAGAGCTCACATGAAAATAAGTGTTTCTCTCATCTCACACTTATCTCATAAAATGTAGGGAATTGCACTTAATTCACCTATTCTAGCATCTACTATAGGCTTAAAAAGATTCTACTATCTCTACCATTAGTATACCATAAATCCATAGTCAAAGAGACTGGGTTGTATTGTTGGATAAAGCTAGATTGATGGAGAATGGTGCAAAAAACACTATGCTTGCACTACAAAAATTGTTAAATTATTTAGCACTACTCAACTAAATTTGTTACTTCAATTTTTTTTAAGAAAAATGCTGAAATATATAAAAAAAATTTGGATTAAAGGCCATTTTTGCCACGGAAGTATACTGTTAGGGCTAATTCTGCCCCGAAAGTATTTTTGGGGCCAATTTTGCCTCGAAAGTTTTAAATTTGGAACAATTTCACCCTTACGTTAGTTTACCGTTAGCCGAGGTTGGTTGACCATTAGTTGACCGTTAGTAGGGGAAAATTTGCTCCAAATTTAAAACTTCAAGGGAAAAATTGCACCATAACCCAATGATCGTTACTCGGGCGCATCGAACACTGCTTTTCTAGCCGCTGGACGCTACCATTGGTTAAGATAGGGTGTGTAGGCTGTTAAACAGAAAAGAGAACTCTCCCCGAGGTCCCTGCTGACATCGTCGGACTCACTAACATTACTGTCAGCTGCCACGTCCCGGTTCAGAAATTTTGACCCAATTCTCTTTCGAAGTACACGTGTTGCACGCTATCAGACAGGCTTCCCCCGTCTCTTAGGATCGACTAACTCATGTGCAAGTATCGTTCACATGAACATTTCCTCTCTTCAGCCTTCAAAGTTCTCATTTGAATATTTGCTACTACTATCAGATGGGCTTCCCCCGACGGTCGGGTATACACTACAAAAAAAAAGGTATTTTGTAGCGGTGGACTAGTAGCGGTTATATTAAACCACTACAAATTATGACATTTGTAGCGGTTCTTACCTAAACCGCTACAAATTTGTAGCGGCAAGAATATTTGTAGCGGTTTCCTACAAAAAACCGCTACAAATTTGGCGCGAAATTCCCGCCAAAACTTGTAGCGGTTATTTTGTAGCGGTTAATGCACAATAACCGCTACAAAATACCAAAGGTCATAATTTTGTAGCGGTTCTTGCCCAAAACCGCTACAGAATTTCAAGAGACTCCAAATTTGTAGCGGTTCTGGGCAATAACCGCTACAAAATTTCAAACGTTGTGAAGATTTGTAGCGGTTATTGTAGAACCGCTACAAATTTAATTATTTGTAGCGGTTAAAGTAGCGGTTATTTTAATAACCGCTACTAATTACTAGCCTATTTAAACCCCCCACCTCCTTCATTTCTCCGTTTGCTCATTTTGTTTCCTGAGGTTTCTCTGAGTGATTTCTTCGAGATTTGAGCGTTCAGACGGCTCTATAGGAGTTTTTGGTCAGTATTCCGCAGTATTTACACTTGAGGTACGTATATAACACGTATTTTATTTATATTTGTAATTTTATTATATTTTTGCATGATAATGTGACTAATTTTTTGTTAATTTGTACAGTTGATATGGCTTCAGGACAGGATAAGGGGAAGGGGAAGGCCCCTGAGGTCCCCAGACCGAATTTACGGGGTGGCAGCAGCCGGGCAGGGGGCAGAGGGAGGGGGCAGCGCGCAGGCAGGGCTACCGAGGCATCTCAGCCCATCCCTCCACAGGAACCGCAGACGATCCCACAGGCGACGACCGCAGCTGAGGTGCCTGAGGTGGAGGTGCCAGAGATTAGCGTTGAGGACTTCCTCAACGAGGAGGAGTTCGAGATCCCGATTAGTGGGTTCAGGGAGATGGAGCAGTTCCTCGATGAGGAAGAGGCTCGGGAGCAGAACAACCCACGAGGGTCGTCTTCGCGGTCCACTGGGTTTGAGGTGCAGGTCGAAGGTAAATTATTTAATTTTTTAATTTTTTAACTTTTTAACTTTGAATTATAATTTATCTAACGTGCGGTCAACTGTGCAGATGAGCAGGGGAACGTGTCGACGAGGAGGCTGGATGTGGCTGGTCTGAACAGCATGGACCGGTCCCTGCGAGTTGTAGTGCCGTGGAACGAGGGCACTGACCAGCCGATCCACAATGGGGGTCACCTGCTCAACCGCTTCCTGAGCGATCTGGGATCGAATTGGATGCGGTTCCCCGTTCACTTCCCGACATGGAGGCACATTCCGAAGGGGCCGAAGGATCAGGCTTGGGAGGAGGTGATTCAGGTAATTAAAACTATTCAATTAATATTTTTTTAATTAATTCTATTTAATTATCTTTTTTAAATTATGATTTTTAGTATTATTGATATTTAAATGTATTTTTTTCAGCTGCGGTTTGCCGTCCGGGCCAACCGGAAGAGGTACGCCCTCGTGAAGATAGGCGACGCCTGGAGGAACAGGAGGAACCGTCTCTTCCACAGTGTGGATGGGGACGGGACGATGCCTCTGGAGCAGCTGCAGGAGAGCGTACCGGACGGCGTGCCGCCGAAAGACTGGGCGCGTTTCGTCCAGTTCAGGAGGAGCCCTGAGGCGCAGGTAATGTATTTATTAGATTTTTGATATATAATTTTGTAATTGTTAAATATTAAATTATAATATCAATTTATTTTGTATTTAATTTTAAATTATAATACATTTAATTTTTTTTTCCAGGAGCTTGCTCGGAGGAACGCCGCGAACCGGGCGCAGCAGACGATCCACCACACAGCAGGATCAAAGACCTTTGCTGTGACCTACAGCGAGCTGGTAACTTTTCAAGTACTTCACTTACTTTTAGCTGATTAATTCATAACACTAATTATTGTTTTGTAATTGTTTCAGGAGACGAGGGCACAGCAGGAGAACCGTCAGACGGACTATGCGGAGCTGTACGCCATCACACACAGACACTGTGACGGGACTGCGACCTCTCAGCAGGCAGAGGCGGCGATTGTAAGTTAATTTAATATTATATTTTTTATAATACCAAGTTAATAATGAAAAATTGTAATTATTAATTGTTTCATAAAATGGCAGGAGCGGATGCAGCAGTCGCAGGCTGAGCTGCGACAGACCCAGCCTGAGGAGTCACAGGGGTCAGTGGACCCGACGGCTCCTCTGAAGGCGGGCCTTAGTCAGCCTGAGCACCCCGGACGAGTGCGGGGGATGGGGATAGGCGCCAGACCCAGCATGATCTACGGCAGGAGCGCCGCGTCTGAGGCTGGCAGCTCTAGAGGGGTCAGACGTCGGAGGGACGAGTCGATTGACCAGCTGCAGTCAGATTTGCAGCAGTAGATGGCGCAGCAGATGCAGCAGATGCAGGTGCAGCAGCAGCAGCAGCTGCAGATCCACGCAGACGCTATATACGCGCAGCAGACGCAGTGGCGTGAGATCGCGAACACTATGCTCGAGGGAGCATGGGGTCGGCTGTTCCCGGACGAGCAGCATCCAGCGGTCCCTCCTGTCCCTCACTACGTCGTCCCGGGCACGACTCCTCCTCCTACAGCTCCTCCTCCTGCTGATGAGGATGGTGCGGTTCAGTCTACGCAGCGGCCCGATCCAGCGGCATCTGAGGGAGCCCCACCTGAGGGAGCACCAGAGGATCAGCCCCCAGCTGCTTAGTTTAGGACATTTTCTTTTCTTTTAAACATTTGTAAATATTTATGAGATTTTATTTAAGAATTTTCTTATTGTGTTTTATATAATTATATTTATATTATTATATCGCATTGAAATAATTTATAAATGATTTAAATCTAAATTTAAAAAAAAAATTATATATATATATTTGTAGCGGTTTTAGGTTAAAACCGCTACAAATTGATATATTTGTAGCGGTTTTAGGTTAAAACCGCTACAAATGGATATATTTGTAGCGGTTTTTGGTTAAAACCGCTACGAATGTATATATTTGTAGCGGTTATTAGTACATAACCGCTACAAATATATAATAATTTTATAAATTAAATATATATATAATTTATTTTTTTTAATATATGTTAAAAAAAAATAAATTATATATACATTTATAAATAATTTATAAATGTATATTTGTAGCGGTTTTTAACACAACCGCTACAAATTTACTTATATATTTGTAGCGGTTTCTCTTCATAAACCGCTACAAATATATATGTTTGTAGCGGTTATACACTAAGAACCGCGACAAACACTCAAATCATTTGAATTTTGAAATTTTCCGCCTTTGTGCACAGTTGTAGCGGTTACCTTATGTATAACTGTAACCCCCTCACCGTAATTACATCCGGATTACGAAATTTAAATGAAATAGAGACCAATAAGATGGTTTAACCATTTATAATCCCTCATCCAAGAGATGGGGCGTTCGAAAAATCATTTGAGAACTTATATATTCCTGGTCTCACATTCATGTACGGATATAACTACTTGAGAAATCAGAGTACATAATAAATATCAAAGTGCGGAAACTAAAATCCCGGCAACCCCGGGTTACTTACATAAATAATATGGGTTTTATATTTCCCAACAACGGGGATTACACGATCAAAATAATCATTTACATCAATTTACACTTTGGCAATCCCAAATCCAAAGTAAGGATAACCAACTATCCCAAAAATCCCTAATGTCCCTAAGAGACCCTAACCACTACGGGTTGGTCGCTTCTCCTTCGAGCCACTTGCCCTGCCTGAAAGGTTAGTCATATGGAGGAATGAGATTCTTGAGAATCCCAGAGCAACAACTCACTCATACAATATATAAACACAAAGCATGTAATGTATCATGTTCACCAACATCATCAGCAACACAATGATCCATAGCTCGCGCCACAGACGACAGCACTCACGGCTGTATCACAATGCACTATGCCCGCTTACGCGGTAATCACAATGACAGCTTTCGCTGCAAACACTATGCCCGCTCGCGCGGTAATCACTATGCACAACGCCCGCTTTCGCGGTGAACACTATGTAGCAGCAACTCAAAGCACAATGTATCACTAAGCATCTCCAAACACAATGTATCACAAGGCACTATGCTCCACAGTACACAAAGCTCCACAACGTATCACAATGCATCTCAAGGCAGCAGCAGCACACAATGCATGATAGGCAAACATACAGTACATTTACACAAAGTATAAGAGAGAGGTCGCTACCTGAATCTTTCCTGACAATCTTTGGCAAAGTAGGCTCACGCGTTCGACAGATATCAAATCCTATATAAATTAGGGACATTTGATCAATCTCTTTTCCATACTCATATTTCAATAATACTCTAAGTTGGTTATCGTTTAGGACTCTTTAGGTGACTAAAATAAGCCTAAACATATGCCTAAAGGGTTGGAAGAACCTACCCAAAAGACCCCTTACTCGAAGGCAAAACACAGATTTTTGGTCCTCTCACTCGAGCACAGATGCTCTCACTCGAGCACAAGTACGGACATCACTCGAGCACAAGTGCGAGTGAGACCGCGAGTGAGCACCCGAGAGCACAAAGACACTTGCAGGAACTGGCTCACTCGAGCACAAATCCTCACTCGAGCACAAGGCTAAATGCCTCACTCGAGTACCCGCGAGAGAAAACCAGGAAGTGAGGACCCGAGAGCACCCAAAGCTCTCCAAGCATAGGATCACTCGAGCACAAAACCACACCCGCGAGCACACTCCCACCCGCGAGCACACTCCCACCAGAAGCACACCTCACACCCGCGAGCACACACCTCTCACCCGCGAGCACCTCACTCGCAAGTGAGAGCCCGAAAGCACCACTCCCTCCTGAAGCACAACCTCACTCGAGCATGACCCCCAGTGCTCGAGTGAGAAGGCTATGCTCGCGAGTGTCAGAGCACACTCGTGGCATCCACCAGCAAGTGAAGACCCGAAAGAAACCCTTCACTCTGAACTCCCACCTTCACTCGAGCAGACCATGCCTGCTCGAGCATGTTCTTCGCTCACTCGAGCACAAAGCGCTGTGCTCGAGCATCACTCAAGGAAACCCAGACGCACTCGAAGCAGGACAGGGAAAACTCTTCCATCACTCGAGCACGTTCTTCCTCTGCTCGAGTGATGCTCATCCGAAACCCAGAATTGCAGAAAACCAGAAAAACACCAGATGGTCAAAATCATGCCCAAAGGTTCCCAAACTCCCCACAATGCTCATACACTCTAAGCACTAACTAGGGAACACAATGGCAACTCCACAAACACCCCAAAAACCACTTTGACCACAATCAACCACTAAGGTCTCTATGACACACATTTTCCAGAATTTCCCTTAACACATTTCCCACATTCCGAATCTTATCCAATAATCAAATAACTCAACATTAACCCATTTTTACTATCAAACACCATAAAATCCACATTTTCAACATTTGGCATACTTAGGGCAAAATTTCCAGATTTTACCGAACCTAGCCAAAACTCATAAACAATATATCCAAATGCTCTAAATGCCTACCTCTTCCCTTTGCTCAATCCAGAATCTTGTTTCTCCAACTCCCAATTTCGACCATATCACAAACCAATACTATTTCAAGATTCTGAAATTACCATAATGTAGTTCTCAATGAGACACACAATATTAAAGAAGAGGTTTAGGGCATTAGAGATCAAACAAAGCATCAAAATCTCACCTTTCTTCTTCCTTCTTCCTTTGATCGCCGGAAACAATGGAGGAAAGAGAGAGAATATGGGAGAGAGAAATGGGAGGAGATGATGATGAAGACTTCTTCCCTTGCCTACACACACACTCCACCGAATTGGAGAGAGGAAAGGGAGTAAAAAGGTGGTTTTTGTCCTCTAGTGCATCATCCAACCACTACCACAATGCCACATGTCATAATCTCAAGCTCTCTCTCTAGGAGCTCACACAATCGCAAAGCGTAGGATCCCGACCCATTAACAATGAATCACAACCCTTGATCTTAAATACCATACACATAAATTCTCAAAATCACTTTGCATTAATCCCAAAAGTGCTTAATTACACAAATCTCAATGATTATCAGGATTATCAGCCCTAATCACAAATCGGGATATTACAATAACCGCTACAAATTAGAAAATTATTTTTATATTTAATGTCCAACGGCTTTAATATTAGTAGCGGTTTAATATATATAACCGCTACTAATACGTTGAACATTAGTAGCGGTTATATATATAAAACCGCTACTAATACTCAACAAGTACATTTTGAATTTCCCACCAATTAACGGCTTGAATATTAGTAGCGGTTTTATATATGTAACCGCTACAAAATTATAAACGTTGGAATTTCTGTAGCGGTTGCTGTAGCGGTTTAATAACCGCTACAAAATTATAAACGTTGGATTTTCAGAATATAAGGTTCTAGGCATTCGTAATTATCTTCTCACTCATCTTCTTCTCTATACTTTCTTCTCTCTCACTTGTAGCTATGGATAAATCATGGATAAGGTTGCCGCGCAATTCTCCTGAATATTTGTACGGATTAAACAGTTTCTTAGATTTCGCATTCACTCACGCCAGCTGTAACGGCAAGATCGTCTGTCCGTGTCGGAAATGCAAGTTCAAGAAGTGGCATCCACGAAATGTTGTGAAGGAACATTTGCTTGTGAAGCCTTTCCCTGAGGACTATACGTTCTGGGCAGTTCACGGTGAGAAAGCCGGCGTTAGATATGACGAGGCTCTTCCTCGAAGTTCTCAAGTAGGCGTTCAAGTAGATGAAGATGATCCTGTGAATGATGCTGTGCGTGATGCGTTTGGATTTCAAGGCGACAACTTCAACGAAGAAGTGCACGGCTCTGAGCCGGCTTTTATGGGGAATGAAGCAGCTCGGGATTTTTTCAGCTTGATGGATGAGGCAGATCGTCCTTTATATCAAGGTTGTCGCAAATATTCTAAATTATCTTTCTTGATCAAATTGTATCATATCAAGTGCTTGTGTGGGATCACGGATAAGGGAATGTCGATGTTGCTCGACTTATTACAAGATGCATTCCCCGACGCCGAGATTCCCACAACCTTCTACGAGGCCAAGAAGATCATCAACAGGTTGGGGTTGAATTATCAAAAGATTGATGCGTGCCCAAATGATTGTATGCTGTATTGGGGAGACGATTCCAGCAGGGAGACGTGCAAGAGATGTCACACATCGAGGTACAAGACAATTCGGAAGGGGAAAAAGCAGAAGAAGAAACCTGCAAAGATTCTCAGGTACTTCCCTTTGAAACCTCGTCTACAAAGATTATTTATGTCGTCTAAAACTGCTGAGCACATGAGGTGGCATGCCGTTGATAAAAACGAAGACGGTAAATTAAGACATCCGCGGGATGCAGCTGCTTGGAAAACGTTTGACAACGACTTTCCAGATTTTGCGACTGACCCCAGAAATGTCCGGCTTGCGTTGGCGACCGACGGTTTCAATCCTTTCGGGAATCTTAGCACAAGTTACAGCATTTGGCCGGTAGTCTTAGTTCCCTACAACTTACCCCTCTGGATGTGTATGAAACAAAGCTCTTTCATTATGTCTATGATCATTCCAGGCAAAAAGGCACCAGGAAATGACATCGATGTGTATCTCCAACCGCTTATTGCGGAATTGCTTGACCTGTGGAATGTCGGCTTGGAGACGTACGACGCTCACAGCAAGACTTTGTTCAACATGCGTGCAGCCTTGATGTGGACGATCAGTGACTTTCCTGGCCTTGGCACATTATCTGGTTGGAACGTGCACACTGGGTCGGCGTGCCCGGCTTGCAATTTCGACTCTGACGCACTGCGCCTTCCCTACAGCCGAAAGTGGTGCTTTATGGGGCATCGGAGGTTTCTCGATGGAACGCATAAGTTCAGATTGCAACGGAATCGCTTCAATGGGAAACCAGAGAAAAGAGGACCACCACAGGATTTGTCCGGTACAGATATCTTACAGCAGCTTGAGCATGTTGACGTCGAGTTTGGAAAAAGCGACGGTTCAGCACAAACTCGCCAAAAGACGCGCAGGACTTCGGCGCCTCAGCAGTGGAAGAAGATAAGTATCTTCTTCACGCTTCCGTATTGGAGATCTAATTTACTTCGCCACAGTCTTGATGTAATGCACATTGAAAAGAATGTTTGCGACAATGTGCTGTATACGCTGCTTAACGAACTCGGCAAGACAAAAGATCACGTTCAAGCTAGGAAAGATTTACGCGACATGGGAGTTCGTGAAGACGCTTGGCCAGATGAGAATGACAGATTTACACCGGCAAAGTTTACCCTCACAAAACCGAACAAGGATGTGTTCCTCGCGACCTTGAAGAAATTAAAAGTTCCTGATGGGTATTCAAGCAACATTTCTCGATGTGTCGACTTGCAGGCTCGAAAGGTTGCTGGCCTGAAGAGTCACGACTCACATGTTCTTATGCAGCAGTTACTCCCTCTGGCTATAAAGAATACACTTCCTCCCGATGTTTCCATCGTTTTGGTGGAACTTTGTTCTTTCTTTCGGAAGTTGTGTTCTAAGGTTTTGATCGTTGAGGAGCTCGATCAGCTGCAGTCGAAAATCATTCTTACGCTTTGTCACTTGGAGATGATCTTTCCTCCGTCCTTTTTTACTGTGATGGTTCACCTCACAGTCCACCTCGTTCATGAAACAAAGCTCGCTGGACCAGTACAATATCGTTGGATGTATCCGATTGAGAGGTACTCATTTTATATATGTGCTTTCATTTATTGTCTGTATTTAATGTTTGCTCGTCGTCCTTTTCATCATTTTATATCAATTTTCTCTTATGTACTTCGTAGGTTCCTTGGGAAATTAAAATCTTACGTGAGGAATAAGGCGTGGCCAGAAGGTTGTATAGCTGAAGGCTATATAGGGGATGAGGTGTTATATTTTTGCTCAAGGTACTTTGATGATCTTGAGACGGCTTTCAACCGCCCGCCTCGTGTTGACGATTGTCCTGAACCTGCGCCGACATCAGGAGAATTTATCCCTCGTGTTGGTAAACCAGTTGGAGCAACTGAGAACTTCAAACTAACGGCAACTGAGAAGTTCCAAGCACATAGACATGTCTTGATTAATTGCACTCAAGTTGAGCCTTTCATACGGTAAGAATTGTACACTCACATGTATGTTATTCGATCTATATCTTTCGTAACATTTCTCACTTTCATTTCACTAACGCCTTTCCATTATTAATTGCAGGGAATTCAGAAGTCATGTCAAGCGTCAGCTCAGGATCCGTACACAGACATCCTCGGAAGTTGATAGGAGGGTCCACAGAGAATTCCCGGGCTGGTTTGCTCGCAGAATACTAAATGACCACAACCCACACTCACCGGATTTCAGAGCTCTCGCAATCGGCCCTCTTGATCATGCAAAACGGTTTACAGCATACAATGTCAATGGTTTTAAGTTTTGCACGGTTTCACGGGATCAGGGATTGCAAACACAGACTTCAGGTGTTTATGGCACATTTGGGACAAGGAGTTATGCGAGCAGCAGTGACGCCAACATGCAGTTCGGAGGCGTCCCTTACTATGGCAAGCTTCTTGATGTGGTCGAGCTTAATTATCAAGGCCGTTTCACCGTGACGCTGTTCAAGTGTTTGTGGGCAAATACCACTACTTCTCGGGGACTGACAACTGACGACCTAGGGATCACATCAGTCAATTTCTCACGCCCGATTCATACTGGTATTTCTCAAGATGATGAGCCGTATATTCTAGCTTCAGAGGCACATCAGGTTTATTATGTCGAGGACGAGCGGCATAGGGATTGGCACATGGTCGTTCATTTAAAGCCAAGAGATCTTTACGACATGGGTGAAGGCGATAACATCGCCTACGAGAGTGAGCCATTTCAGCCAGCTGATTTTGAAAACTACTTCCCTGAAGGCGATGACAATTTACCTCTACTGCGGTGAGTTTTTTCAAGTCCACGTCATTTCAATTAAATTTTTTAAATTTAATAATACATCAATAATAATAATTTTTCTACAAAATTTCTGTAGGGATGGCGACGATGAGTGATCAAATTCAATTGTAAAAAATTCGTCTTTACAAAAAATGCAAAAAATTTGTGTTAAAATAAAATGTAAAAAAAAATTAAAATAATATTTGTAGAATTTAAGTGTAAAAAATTTTTCATTACAAAAAATCCAAAAAATTTGTGTTAAAATAAAATGTAAAAAAAAAATTTAAAAAAAAAATTAATATAATATTTGTAGCGGTTATTAAACCGCTACAAAAAAACAAATAACCGCTACAAATAATTAAACCGCTACAAAAATATAAATAACCGCTACTAATTAGTAACCGCTACATTAACCGCTACATTAACCGCTACAAATAATACGTAAATCCCTATAAATACCCTTATCACAACTCATTTCAAACACCCCCAATTTCTTTTCACCTTACCCTTCTTTCATTTCCTCTCATTTACAACTTCTTTCTTATGAGTTGAGGAGCTGAATAATACGATCAAATATGGTAACAAGATTTTCAATTTCTTTTAGAATACTTCTTTCCTTTCTATAAAATTTATTCTAAACATCTTTTTTTCTACATATATCTTAACTCTATCTCATTTTCATCTATTTTTCAGATATAATTACATGATATTATAAAACATAATAATTCCTTATTACCTAACTATCGTTAATAATATTATTAATATAATTTTATACTAATCATATTCAATTACATTTTTTCTTTTTAATTTATTAATAAGTTAAACTATTAAATAATAAACTAATTGAAACAAATAAAATAATAACAAATTAAACTATTTAATATAATATTAAAAAAAAGCAAAAAATTAACGTATATATTTAAAAAAAATTTTAAATATTTGTAGCGGTTATTAAACCGCTACTAAATAACGCGCCTTTTTAAAGGTAAATTTAAATTTTTTGGCGGTAAATTTGAATTTCATGAAATTAGTAGCGGTTCTAAGAACCGCTACTAATTTCATGAAATTCAAATTTGGTAGCGGTTTCTTAACCGCTACAAATAAAAAAAGTCATTTTTAACAAATTTTCATTTTTATATATTTGTAGCGGTTTTTTAACCGCTACAAAAAAAAAAATTCACTCTAAATAAAATTTTTCATATTTGTAGCGGTTATATAACCGCTACAAATATCTTTTGATTTTGTAGCGGTTACTATTAACCGCTACAAACTTAGTAGCGGTTATTTTTGATTGAGTAGCGGTTTTATATAACCGCTACAAAACCGCTTGCAACGTACGATTTAGTAGCGGTTTTTCTAACCGCTACTAATATAGTTTGTAGCGGTTAGAACCGCTACGAATACCTATTTTTAACCGCTACTAAATCACGTTTTTTTTGTAGTGATAGGTCGCACACTTCAGCACTCGGGCGGAGCGGCCATCAATGCAGATCTTGGTGGTAGTAGCAAATATTCAAATGAGAACTTTAAAGGCCGAAGAGGGGAAATGTTCCATATGAACGGTACTTGCACATTAGTTAGTCGACCCTAAGAGACGGGGGAAGGCCGTACTTCAAAAGGGAATTGGGTCAAAATTCTTAAACCGGGACGTGATAGCTGACAATAACGTTAGTGAGTTTGGCGACATCGGCAGGGGCCTCAGGAAGAGTTCTCTTTTTTGTTTATTAGCCTGTACTCCCTGGCTCAGCCAGAGGTAGGGTCCAGCCGCTAGAAGAGCAATGTTCGATGCGCCCGAGTAACGATCATTGAGTTAAGGTGCAATTTTGCCCCTGAAGTTTCAAATTTGGAGCAAATTTGCCCTTACTAATAGTCAACCAACCTCGATTAATGGTCAACTAATGTAAGGGCAAAAATTTTCTAAATTTGAAACTTCCGGGGCAAAATTAGCCCCAAAAATACTTCTGGGGCAGAATTGGCCCTAACGGTATACTTCCGGAGTAAAAATAGCCTTTATCCCAAAAAATTTTACTCATTTATATACAAAGGTAGATGGATTAACAACTAGAACTTTTAAATATAAATTTCAGTAGATAAAATAATGTTTTAAATCTTTTAATTAACTATTATTAACTTTAGAATTGCCAATTTTTTTATTGGGGATAATGCACCAGCTCTTTAATTTTTAGTGCCACTGCATATCCAATGGTGGAAATAATAAGCTGGGGGAAGTTAATTATAATATGATGCATGCTTGTAATAAATTGTGGTCTAAGTAATATTTCTATAAAACTGTATTTGCAGAAAAATATTACCTAATTTCTTGTTAAAAATATGTGATGACACTGAATATTTGAATGGTCCCTTACCCCCCCCTGGCTGGCTATATGGCACCAAAGCGACTCCCCACTCCCATATCACGTGATGACCTTTTGCGGATTATTAACTCCAAAATTCCCCAACTCTATATCGTCCCATGTATAACTAATTCACATTTATTAACAAAAATAGAAATCGTTTAAAACATTAAACCATTGTTGACTCTGTTTTTAATTTTTTTTATTAGTTTTTAAAAAAAAAATTTCAAAATAAGTTTTGAGAAGAAGAAAAAAATTGTGTTGGGGTGATTGTTCTAAATATTTATATTTGACGGACGACATGCAGACAGAGACTGAAAGGTGGCCAGCCAGTTCTAGTTTGAAAAGGAGCTGATCAAGTCATCAAGTCCTGAAGGACGATAAGGCTCTCCACCTATTTTTGCATAATTTTATAGAATAAAAAATAATAATAAAGCATATAAAAAATTTTCCTTTTTTTTTCTAAAAAAAATATTTTTTTTTTGTTTTAGAAAAACCTTAACTAACCAACTTATAGTTGTAATAGCAGTGTAAGGTTCCGCTAGATCCCTTAGGTTTCGAGTTCGAGTCCCAAATGAGTCACTTGTGTTGGGAGAGGCAGCTACGAATTCCAAACTAGATATCGGATGATAATATAAAAACACTTAATTAAAAATTTAATTACCAAAAAAATATTTTTTTTTTTTGTGTTTGTTTTAAGAAACAACATTGTTTTAGAAATAGGAAATTAAACCAGGCCTAAATTTTTTATAAAATTCAAATAAATTTTAATATTATCCTTGTTCACTACTTTAAACCCCAATATGGTATTAATTTTAACTCATTCTACTTATTAAATAATATAGGTATATATAGAAAACCATTTAATACTACTTCTTAAAAAAAGCAAATATCCCATGTAAAAGCTTCACTGAGGTCAAAAAAAGCGGAGTGAAAGCCACGGGAATACCAAAGAGTCAACACACGTTGGTGGAAGGATAGTGAAGCTTCTGTTTTCTTCCCGTTCCCTTTACTTTGAAGTGGTCACCGCCAGTTGCCTATTAGGACCAGTGACGCCCACTGATCATTGATCATCCTTTTTTCCAGAAAAAAGTGTATGTGTTGGATATAAGGCACCTCATTGAACTTTTCGCATACTTATGTGTTGGTGGAAGGATAGGGAAGCTTCTGTTTGCCTCTTTTTTTTTTTTGGTGCCAATACATTTATATGTTGGTCATATTTATGGGGCAGGAGGAAGAAATTTTTTCTCCTATTTATAAGCTCCTCATTGAACTTTTCGTATAAATGTATAATTTTTTCCTTCATTTATTATTATATAAATAATTATTTTTTTTAGACAGTGTAATTCAATATGAATAAAATTCAAATACTGTTGAATTTTAAGGTAGAGCTACTGAAGTTTACCCCTGTTTGGATGGAGAGAAAATGAGGGAAGAGAAAAAATGAGGGAGGAAAATGGGGACAAAATGGTGTTTTCCTATATTTGAATGAAGGAAAAAAAGTGGGAGGAAAAAAAGTTGGGAAGAAAATGGGGTGTGGGACCCACAACATTTTCTCTCCAACTTATCTCTCCACATATGAGAGAAAGCGTGTGTTTGGGGGGGGGGGGGGTTGGGGGTTTTGAGACCCCAAATGCTGGTTTGACCAGCAAACACCCAATGGGCAACCTTAAAAAAAAAAAAAAGAATGTTTGGGGATCACAATGAGGAATTGAGTTTGAGATTGGAAAAATAGCTTTTGGCATAAGCTCAACTTTGGAGCTTTTGGTGATTTAGCTTTTGGGGAGAGTGAGAATGATTAAAATATTTTTTCAGTTGTGTCTAGTGTGATATCAGACTAATTGCAATTTTACCCTTAATGTACTTTTTAGGCTACCAAAATTAATTTCAACTATTTTTTGGTGCTTGTAACCCTTAAAATATTTTTTCAACTATACTCAGTGTGTTATTAGACTGATTGCAATTTTATCCTTAATGTACTTTTTCAGTTCCAAAAATTATTTTAAAATATTTTTTGGTGTTTTTAACCCTTTAAAATATTTTTCCACCCACTCTCTCTTACTATTATCACAAAAGTCACTTGTGCTTAAGTCAATCCAAACAAATTTTATTTTTACAAAAGTCATTTATACAATCGCTATTCCAAACATAAATTACATTACACAATTGAGTTTTTATCAAAAATAAAATTACCAAACGCTAAATTGAGAAACTCTATTTTTCCCATCACTCTTCCAAACACACTCAAAATATGAACAAAACTCATTTTCCACTCTTTCACACATTAATAAAACTCATTAATAAATACTACACAATCATGCATTTAAGAGTACGTTATCCTTTAATAAATACTACATAATCATGCATTTAAGAATACCTTATCCTTTTTCCCCATTTTTTCCCTTTCTTCTTTATTTATTTACTTATATATTTTTATTATATTTAATTTTACAAAAGTAAAAAAAAATTCAAAAAATTATCCACTAGTTATTTTTTCACCTTAAAAAAATAACTTTTTTATGACATCAATTTCTCAAGATATTATATTCCATTTTAACCCTTTCACTTTTTATTAATAATAATGTTAGATAATGTATAATTTACTTATTTTCTATTATTATATTTAATTTAAAAAATTATTCACTTTTCTTACCTTGAAAATTAATTTTTTTAAATATTTAATTTTAAAATATAATAACTTCAAAATATATCTTACCAAATAATTTGTTTTTAAATTATATGATGATGCTAATGTTAATATGATGCATTGTGATATTTAATTTGATTTTAAATATGATATATTTTTACATAGAAGGGTTTTTTAGTCATTCTCATACTTATTTATTTTCTTTCCTCTCTATTTTCTCCATTCCATCCAAACATCATGGTGATAACATTATCTCCCTAATTTTCTCTTCTCTTCATTTTCTCTCCTCCCATTTTCTTTTTGCTCAAATTTTCTCTCCCTAATTTTTTTTTTTTGAATCTATATTAAACATATTGGAAGTGCATTATAAATAAGATGTATAAGAGAAATACTCATGAACTTTTATGCGATGTACATATCTTTAATTTTTATTCAATACACATATATTTTATCTATTATCAATATGTTAGCTGTGACAACAAGCCGTTGTTCACTTGACGTGGGTCTAACTATTTGCTATCAAATATAGGGCTTGTTTCGTTTAACTTTGATAAAAGTGATTTTTTTATAGAAATAAATATCTTTTTATTGAAGACAATTTTGTTCGAAATATTGTTAGATATTAAATGTGAAAGGTATGTTGGGTACTAAATGTGATTAACAGGGATTTGAACCTTTATTTGCTACATTATAAAGCTATCCTTTTATGCCAGACATAACCCCTATTAATTCAAAAGTGACTTTTTTTTCTAAGTGACTTTTGCAAATTGAAATTAGGCTAAAAGTCAATTAATATAATGTGATTTGTATTTACATGGGCTTTTATAGAAACAAAAGTCAGCTTGATAGAAACATATTTGAATGGTATATTGATAAGTCAGTTGAGAAAAAAATGACAATTAGTTTTAAAATGTTCAAATATTAAAAAAATTCAAAATCAAAAATTTAAAAAAAAAAGTTACCTCAAGTTTAAAGTGGATTTTAAGCAAAAAAAGCGGATTTTTAGTCAAGTTACTTGAGCCAAAAAACAAACACATTTTTTTCACCAAATTGACGTCCCAACGTAATGCCACGCAAGCCCATGTTTGTAGGGCTAGGCGCCTAATGTGTCCCCCATGATGCCCTCCCCGTTGCCTCAAAAAAAAGGGGCACGGCTTCTCTCCTCTGCGACTTTCATCCGCTGCCATCCGCTGCGTTTTTTTTTTTTTTTCCTCAACTCTCCACCCTCCAATTGCTTCAAGCCACGTTTCCCCTCCCCTCCACTTCTTACACACTTGAACGGTTTATGTTGCAAGGACATGAAACCCAGGTTATGAAAACCAGACCGGACCGGCCGGTCCGGCCCGGTAACCGGCGAACCGGCCGGAAAACCGGTCCCGTTCCCGGTCCGGTCCGAGTTGGAGTTTTTCATAAAAAAAAAAAAAAAAAATTTCCTTTAGAATTTCATACTATAAGTCTAAAATTTTCAATTTTTCACCGGTTTGGTCCCGGTTTAGCTCCGGTTTGGTCCCGGTTTGACCCACTGACCCTTAACCCAGTACCCCGACCGGTTCAATGACCGGTCCGAGTTTTAATACCTTGCATGAAACACAACTTTTTTTTTTTAATTTTAAAGGAAGGTGTAGTTGCACTCCACAAAATTTTTTTTCCCTATTATTTTGAGATAATTGATTTTAGGAAAAGTTCGGTAAAAGTCTCAGTTAAACTGGGTTGAACATTATATTCTCATTGATAAAATTTATTTTATATGCAATGAGTCAATTATAAATAAAATTGTTATGAATATAATATTTATGTGAATCTCTATATAACTCTATTATCTCAAGTATCTCATAATTATCTCTTATCATCCTGGTAATTAAACCTGAACTGGACTGGCCGGTTTCCAGGTGAACTGGTTGGTAAACCGATTTAGTCTGGGCATCAACCCAGTTCAACTTTTTTTTAAAAAAAAAAAAAAAAATCAAATTTTCTATTTTCTTTAGAATTTCATATCAATAACCCTGAAACCTTTACATTCCCACTATTTTGGCCCTGGGTTAGTTCCGGTCTGACTCCAATATGACATACTAACACTTGACCCACTACCCTGACAAGTTCAATGGCCGGTCCAGGTTTAATAACCTTGCTTATTATCATCAAATTTGTAGATTTTGATTCCAACAGATTAAGAGCATTAAAACTAATACTTTTAATCGAGGAATAAAACTGATAAGGATTAGTGAATGAATTTTTTGAAAAACAATTAAATCAAGAAAAAATTGGAAAACAGTATCCCATTGGAAATTTTATTAGTAAGAAAGAAATGAAAATTTTCTTTACATGCAAAGTACTAATACTTTGATTTAGGTCATCATCACTAAAAATATTTTTAACTGAGACTTTTACCAAAGTTTTCCTAAAATCAATTATATCAAAATAATAGGGAAAAAAAAATTTGTGCAGTGCAACTACACCTTCCTTTAAAATTAAAAAAAAAAAAAAAAGTTGTGTTTCATGTCCTTGCAGCATAAACCGTTCAAGTGTGTAAGAAGTGAAGGGGAGGGGAAACGTGGCTTGAAGCAATTGGAGGGTGGAGAGTTGAGAAAATTAAAAAAAAAAAAAACGCAGCGGATGGCAGCGGATGAAAGTCGCAGAGGAGAGAAGCCGTGCCCAAAAAAAAGAGGGGCTTCCCAAATGTTTTTTTAGGTTTTTTTTTATTAGATTATATATAAAATGAGTAATATTTTGATATCTTATGGATAAAAAATGGAGGTGTTTTTAATTTTTTATGATTTTTTAAATATTTTATACTCCAAGTGAAAAAGAAAACTGTACAATTTTTCTGAAAAAATTTTGAAACTAATTAAGGTTATATGGAAATACTCCTTTGGGTCCTATATATAAGCCAATTTTTTTAAAAGGCTTATTTGATCTCATTTATTAGTCACCTTATAAATTTGTTGGAGCAATTGTTATAAAAGAGAGACTGGACATGAGCTGAAAATATCATGACTCAAATGGTCAGAATGTGTATTTATGAGTGACTTCAAGTTTTTAATCAAAAAGTGGGAAGGTAATAAGATGAAAGAAGGAGGAGAAAATAAAAAATGACTGCCCCTGATTCCGTCTTCAACATGTATAACTGTTATACATCTGTCCTTGGAAGCATACGCGAGTTAAAATGAACAATTTTTAGTAAATCATATATAACAGTCTTTCAGTGCTCTTGTAATTTTAAAAGTGACAGCAAAAGTTCAGTTTTATTTTTAATTGATGAAGTTTTCTACACGTACAATTTGACCGTTTTAGTGAAGTTATATGCTTGTCTTGATCGTCACGTTAATAGTGAAATAGCAATCTCATGTTAAAGAACATCAACTCAGTGAAGAAATGGTTCCATTAACTTCAGGTGTATGTTGTTGATAACTCTAAGGCCTTGTTTGGTACGTGGTATTGAGTTTTGATGAATTGAGATAGGGATTGAGATTGGGATTGATATTTTAAAAATATGTTTGGTATGAGGTGGTAATTGGAGGGAATGATTTTACTAATATTATTTAATAAACATGTATTAATTATAAAATGACACAAATACCCTACCCAAAATCTCAAACAATCGATCGAAGTTCCGTCTCAACAACCGCCATTGCAATAGCTGCTGCTGATACTCAATACAATACTCTTTCGAGTCCTGACTACTTATGTAGAAATTGGGAACTCAGAACAGCCGTTGGTTCCAATATGCGTTTTTGGCTGATACATCTTTTCAGTCGCTTTCGCTAAAACCATTGGGAAGAAGCTTTTTCAATCTGAGCCACCATTAGAGGCTCGATGGGTAGTTGATTGTAGAGCTATTTGAACGATCCGTTGAATGATCAGCAGCCTGGTCTTTGCTTCTGGGTGTCTGCGATTTTCAAATTTGTATTGTTTCTCGTAGTTGTTTCTTTCTGGTTGCAGCATACGAGAATATTAGACGATGTTCAATTTTAAGCGGTTATGGACCAGAAAGACTTTGATAGGCCTCGGGTTGGGACAGTTTCTATCTCTACTGATCACTGCCACGGGCTTCACATCTTCAGAGTTGGCCAAAAGAGGTTTTTTGGCTTTTCTATATGCTAAATCTTCATAATTTTGTTGAATAAATCTTCTGGTGAAGCTACTGGTAGCCATCAATGTCAACTGTTCGCAGAGGAGCTGTCGACGGTGAAGGGAGGAAAAAAGGAGGAGGAGGGAGTGATTATGTGAGAGGGTTAGGTTAAACTCGGGTTATTTCTGTCTCAAAATATTTTAATCAGGAATATTTTTGTCTTCATAATTTTGTAATTCTGGGATTCAAAATACAATACCAGGGGGGAGGTGGCTTTGCAGCAATCCCATATTTGTGGTATTCACAATCCCTGATTACTCATAATCCCTCATACCAAACGATGTATTTTTACTCAATCCCTCATCCAATCCCTCTCCCTGCTCTCAAATACCACGTACCAAACAATGCCTAAGAGTTTTTATTGACAACTTCTTAAATTTATTTTTTTGTTTTAAGATTTTAAGGAATCATTATTTTATTTTGTATTTTTCTTGAGACCTAATTATAATCCTCCCATAATATTTCTATAAAACTGTACTTGCACAAAAAATTATATAATTTCTTGTTAAAAAGATTTGATGCCATTGAATATTAGGATGGCCCCGCTGTAACCCCTTTCACGATTAAGGCCGATATTTAGTTCATAAACACATAATTGATATAGAATTAGAGACCATAAATGATTTTGGGACTAAAACAAAGTCAATCTTCCTAAAATCATGGCTTACAAAAACTTTTACAAAATCTGTTCATGACGGTCTCATATTCACATTTCAATACTAAATGGCCTGTACAAGTTGATTTCATTCACAAATATCAGAGTATAAACAAATTCCCGACACACTCGGGTTCCATTCATTAATAAGGGTTTTACAAAGGCATAAAGCCCACAATTCATTACCCTTAACTTGGGGATTACACAAAACTATACTACTAATCCCAATATACACAATTGTTTCCCAAAAATATCCAAAAGATATACATGATAACCAATAACCCAAAATATACATCTAAATCAGAGCTCTATCTGCTCTTCGTCGCCCGCTTTACCTTTGATCCTTCTGCCCTGTCTAAAACACGGTTTTTGGGAGAGTGAGATTCTAAGGAATCCCCGTAGTAACAAATCAATCATATAATGTACAATAATAATGCATGTAAGCAAATCATTAACCACAACAAGCAACTACAACGACAGTTACAACGGCAATGGTTAGTATGACACATGTCATCCCTTACGATTGCTCACGCTGAATTGCTCACGTTGCATTGCATCACAGCAATCCGCACAATACATTTCACCACAGCTGGGATTCATATAATGCATTTCATACACAAGTCATACAGGCAAGATACACACAGCCCACGGCTGGATTCACAAACGCCGCCCCACGGGTCGGATTCACAATATCCATGTCGATTACGACGGCAGTTCAACGGCCGACCTAAAGATGACCACCGTCAATCCCTACACGGCTCACGCTGACCTGCTCACGCCGTAATGGACCATGGCACACATTTCACAAATTCAACGATAAGTTATGCATGCCAAAACATCATACATAATATGGGAGAAGAGTCACTACCTTGATCCTTCCGTGCGTGTCCTAGCGCTGGTCTCTCCCGAGGAAGGCAAATGTCAAATCCTATATTTATAATTAGGGACGAAGAGTTATACTCTATTCCAAGACTTAATTAACTTGAAACACTTAATTTTGGTTATCATAATTGACCCTTAAGAGGCCACAAATGCCTCTAATAAAAGCCCTAAAAGATTGGAAAACAATAGGTTAGAGATCTCCTTTCGAAAACTTACAGTGCTAGAACACAGGGGTCGGCCGCGGCCAGCCATCCATGGGCTGCGGCCCGAATCAGGCCAGAAAGTCTTTGGCCGCGGCCAGCCACTCATGGGCCGCGGTCAAGAAATTTCCTGACTCTTGGCTGAACTTCGAAAAACCATAACTAATTGTAGAAAAATCAAAACGAGGTGATTCCAAGGCCAAATGAAAGGTATATAAGTCCTCTTTTAAGGAAAAATATAGCCCATCACTGGAAATCACTACACAAATACAAAATCACCAAAAACTAACCACTACTCCAAAATAGAGTTCTGTTTCAATTCCAAACTTTGGACAACCATATCTCACAGAATACTAAACGAAATGACACAAAATATATGTCCATTTTGAAGCTTAGGATGTGAAATTTAAGACTGAAAAGTTTCATAATTTTCCAATACCATTTGGTCATTTAAAACGCTCGCACAAACGAACTGCACAAAACAGAGCTCAAACCAGACAACTTTCCAACTTTCCCCAAGTGATTCAAATGAACCCAAAATCAATAACCAAGCTCATTCCCACACAAAATCACTCAAGGAATCCAATGGGAATGTCAAAATCACCAAAATCCTATTCCATTATCATGCTTTGGTTTTGGGTAACATTAAACACTAAAATCTCAAATTCTCCAAACTTAACAATTTCCAACCCAAACAATTCTATCTATCCAAAATGCATTCCAAACATACAAATTCCATACCAAACATATACCAAACTCTCAATGGCCCTCATTTTCGAAAATGGCCCAAGAATTCCAGAAAATCCAAGTTAACCCATTTGGTATAAAACATAGATAGATAGATAGATAGGTCTCACTCACTTTATCAACTTTCTCAAAGGGAGTTCTTGATTCACCACCTCCCAAAATTTCGTGTGGCCACAAACCACAACCAATGGACAAACTACAACAATAGAAATGTTGCTCTTAACTCAAGGATCAACTTTAATGAAGGGAGTTTGAGCAAAGGAAGTCATTTACTTACCCAAAGATCAAACTTTCTTCTTTCCCTTGCCTTCAACAATGGTGAACGAGAGAGAGAAAGCAAGAATGAGAGAGAAAATGTGAGAGATGGAGTGAGGAAGAAGAAGGAAATAATAATATACTCCCTCTCCCATACTTCAGCCGAAAGAGAGAAAAGAGAGGAGAGAGAATTGATTATTTTAATCAATTTTGACTTACTCACATGCACTCTCCCCATACCCTCCATGCCACATGTCAAATTGCTATTGGTTCTCACCAAATAAGTCACCAATTAGCTACTTTAATCTCTCCATTAGCCATTTTAATCACACATCCCATTTTCTCTTAGTTAGTAATTAATTTCTCCCTTAATTACCAACTCATGGCCAATAATTCCATTCTTCCAATTTTTCAATAATTATGACGTATTCATCTATATTGCCATAAAACACATAATAATTCAAATTAAATTCATAATTATCCATAACAATCATGATTAAACCACAATCAAAAATTGGGATATTACACCCGCCGTTACCCCGTGTTCGGCTTCTCTGCCTGCCTCACACTCCCATTTGTTGCCTCTCATTTGCTTAGAAACGACGTTCTTTTAGGTCTTGATATTAAGAGCTTGTTTTAATTAATAGTGGTAGAAATGGTTTTTTTTTAATCTGATTTTTATAAATTTAAAATAGGATAAAAGTTATATTGTAAATATGATTTGTATTTAAATTAATAGTGGTAAAAATGACTTTTATTTTCCCCTAAAAGCAGCTGGAGGCAATTTCTGACAGAAGCATTTTTTTTTAGTAAAAGCCCATCTGCAAAAAAACCTTCCCAAACAGACCATTTTGCCTCTAACCGGGCTTTTTTTTTTTTTTTTTGCTTTTTCCCCTCCTAACACTTTCCCAAATTGACTCTAGATCCTCTCCCATCCCTTTTCCCTCTTTTACCCAAAACTACACCATTTTTGTTGTGAAAAAAGGGAGGTTGGGCCCCTTTTTTTAGCATTTTCAAGTTTTTTTTTTCAGTAACACTTAATATTCTAAAATAATTTTTTGTATATCCAACACATTAAAATATTTTCTAATTGCAACGAGCAGTCTAAACCTGAAATGCAAAGTGTTAATGAAAAAAATATTTCAGGGGATTATATACAAAAAATATTATTTTAGGATACTGAGTGTTATTGAAAAAATTATTTAAGGTGTTGAGTAAGCTAAAATTTAATTTATGATACAGGATGTTACTGGAAAAATACTTTAGAGTGCAATTTGTTAGCAGTAGTTACAACTAAAAAAATATTTGAGGATGATCAGTGCATTAAAAATTTTTTTAGGGTACTTGATGCACTCAAAAAATATTTTAGGGTGCCAAATATTATTTTTGAATAAAAAATTTGGGCCAACCTCCCTTTCTAACAATCAAAACTATGTAGTTTTAGGTAAAAGAGAGGAAAGAAATGGGTGGGGATCTAATATCAAAAAGCAAAACCGCGTCATTTCTGGGCCAATGAGGGGCAACGGATGGGGAGCGCCAGGGAGAGAAGCCGAACGCACGTTACCGCCACCCTGACGACTCCCTGGGATTAGGTGATGACTTTTTGCCCATTACTAACTCCAAAATCCTCCCTCTCTCCTGTCCCATGCATAACTAATTCACATTTATTTATAATAAAAAGTTGGGAAAACTAATATGAAAGTCCTTATAGTTTATTTTAATTTTGAATCAGGTCCTTAGACTTTTTTTTTCTTTTTATTGCATCTTTTAAGTTTCTGGTGTTAGATGCGTTAATCCTTCCCTTAAATAGATAGCAAACGGTGTTTAAAAAATTCGGTTAACCTTCACTCCGCTTGCTACTGCTTCTGCATCTTTTGGGCTTTGACTCCTCTGTGTAAGCGCCCATACAAGTGAATTCCGCCTAATAGCTTCAAAGAGACCCAGAGCAAAGATCCATTAATATTCTGGGTTTGTTGATGGAGTGGAATCTGTGAATTGGAATAATCATAATCATTGATAGCCGCCAAGGTGTTGACTAGATATCTCACCCACCCTTCACTCACTCACTCTCTCTCTCTCTAGCTATCTACAGTGGGATTGAGAAACAAATCTCAAAATCCCCCCCATTTATGCGTTACTGGTAATCTGGTATGCCTTTTCCAATATCTTCCATGCCTCCTTTTCTTTTATTCATCTGAAGTGCTGAGAAGGGATGCTCTCAAAATTTTCCCCAAGAGTTGCCTCCTCCTCTCTTTACTTTTACTGGTTTTGGTTCTCCATTTTTATCTTTTCTGCCCTGTTTCTCGCTATTTCTCAATTAATAATTCTTATTAATTGGGTCTTTCTTCCTTTGCTTCTCCTTGGCCATTTAGATTAAAGGGTTTCATCGATCACATTTTGTGGGGCTTTCTATTTGGCAGATTTGTATTTCAGTGGGTTCATTGCCCTTTTCTTTTGTTTTCGACTGAAGCGATTCACAGGGGTGCTAGCTCAGAGCAGCCGAAAGACGTAGAAAACGCAAAAGACACAAAAGCAGTAACAATCTAGATCAAAATTAACTTGCTTGTTTAACACCGTTTGCTAGCTATTTAACAGAGGGACTAACTGATCTAACGGCATAATCTTAAAGGATCTAATAAAAAGAAACAAAAAAAGTGTAGGGACCTGATTTAAAATTGAGGCAAACTATAAGGACCTCCATATTAATTTTCCCTAAAAAGTTTAAAAGATTAAACCATTGTTGATTCGATTTTATTTTTTTATTTTTAGAATAGTTTTATAAAATTGTTTTTGGAAACAAGTTTGGAGAAGGAAAAATAAAATAAAATTTCTTGAATGATTGTTTTAAAAATTCATATTTGAGAACAGAAAATATAAAAATTTGTTTGGAATAATTGTTTATAAAATTAACTTTTGGTGAGCACCAAACAAGCTAGAGATGAGAGACGGCATGCCGACCCAGACCAAAAGGTGGTGAGTTCGAGTTGGCAAGGTAAAAGCTGATCAAGCCATCAAGATGTTGAAAGAAGATAAAGCTCTACACTTACTAACCAATTTTATAGAATAAAAGTACAAAAAATTAGAAAGCATATAAAAGTTGCTTTTTAAAAAAAAACATAATATTTTTTTTTTGTTTTAGAAAGCACTTCACTAAAAATTAATTATCAAACAAGCTTTGTTAAAAAAAAATCTGGAAACAGGAAATCAGACAAGGCCTATATTTTTCATAAAATTCAAATGATTTTAAATATTATCCTTATCAACTACCTTAAACTTCAATTTCATATTAATTTTTACTCTTTCTATTTACTTTTGACCTGAACTCTTTCTACTTATTAAATATATGTACATATAGAAAACCATTTAATGCTACTTCTTAAAAATAGAAAATATCATGTAATAAACAAAAATACCATCTAGAAATTAAAGTATATCCTATAAAGACTAAGGGGAGTAAAAGCTTGAGATAAAAAAAAGGGAGTAATAAAAGCCACTGGAAGACTAAAGGCATGTTTGGGAGAGCTTATTTTGAGAAAATAAGCCCAATTTACGCAAGCCGAGAAAAAACTTCTCTCATATACTTACCTCGTATACCGTGAATTACGAATTATAAGCACTTATTACCTAAAAATAAGCTCTTCCAAACAAGCACTAAAGAGTACAGAGTCAAGACACATTGGGGAAAAGGATAATGAAGCTTCTGTATGCTTTGAAGTGGTCCCCAGTTACCCACCCCATTGAGACCAGTGACGTCCACTGATAATGATAAATCCTTTTCCCAGAAAATTTTTGACTGAGTATTTCTCAAAAATATATATATATACACATAGGGGTAAGGATGGTGTCCAATAATCCGGTTCGCCCATTCTGACCCTATAAAAAATTACTCAGCCCAGTTCTAAAAAAGTTATCCGAAAAAATTTTCGGTAGCTTTGGGCGGGCTAATAATCGAGCAGGGCCGGGCATCGGGCAAGGGGTGCTGCCCTGCCCATTTAGCTCTACCCTGAAAATTATTTTCATGTATATAAAATATAAAATTTCATATCAATTAAATATTATTTCATATATATATATTTATTTATTTAAAATATATATTGTCTATTATATAATACTCTTCTGATCCTTTCTTTTTTGCCTTAGCCACTAAACACTATTTACAAGTAGATTTCTTCCTTTCTTCTTTACTTTGTGATGTATTAAATTATAGTTGCTTTTTATTTTCTTTCCAGATACTTCATCATTTGATCAACTTTTGGGACATTGAATTGATGCAAACTACTTTGACTTCATGGCTTTAATTACAATCATTTTGTTTTCTTATTTATAATGGATTATGGATATTGTTTAATTTTTAAAGTATGAATATTTGTTAAGACATATGGTATTTTTTAAATTTCAAGACTCAAGTTGTAGACTTATTTTGAAATATCCCAAGATGTGAAATCATTGAATGTATTTGAAGTTTATATTACTTAGGGCGAAGTTAAGACATATGATATTAGTAACTACAGGAATGTTTATGAAATTCACAAAGAATTATTTTTTTCATATGTGGACAAGATAAGGCGTTATCACTTGGCCAGGGAAGTCCACCCTGCCCAGCTTACCCTTACCCAGTCCAAAATAGTTAGGGCTTTTAGCGGATAGGGTCGGGCATCAGACTGCAAAATGCAACCCGTTTATTCTTCGGATAGGGCATCGGATAGGGGTCTCGCCCTGCCCATACCCACCTCTATATACAAATGTGAGAGAGAGAAAGAGAAACACACACACACATATATGTATATATATATATATATATATATAACTCTCATCCTATTTATACAAGTTTATTTTGTTAAAAAATTTTGTTCCTTGTTATAAATCCAGTTTTAGAGTAATATATTCAGTTTGAAAGTTAATTAATTTAAATTTATAAATAAGATTAGTGTAGTACGAGGAAATACTCATGAATTTTTTATGCGATTTATATTAATAAAATAAATTACTCTAATTAATATCTTTAATTTTTATTCAATACACTTGGTACTTACTATATTTTATCTATATCATCAATGTGCGAGCTAGCTGTGACGGTAAGCGGTGGCCCACTTGAGGTAAGTTTAATTATGAGCTATCAAATATAGGGCTCATTTATATTCTTTTATCCTAATTATAGAATATATTTATCTAATTTTAAAAAAATTAAAGATAGTAGTTAAATTAATTAATCAATTATTTTTCTAAAATATCCTTATTTAAAATTTAAAATGACATCTAATTACGTTGATTTTCTATTTTTTCTTGTACCTTTCCTGCCTCACACACAACTTCTCCAAGCTCTCACATTATCTGACATCGTCAATCTCCCTCAACAACTTCTGACATACTCTTATTAAATTATTAATGTATTTAATTATTATTAAGAAAGTATCAATAGGGCGTATTTTGGGAAGAAATTGATAAAAATTAGAACTTTATCCTATAATTAGGATCAAGATCAACTCTCAAATATTATCCTATAATTAAGATAAGAGGGAGTATTAACGTTTGAGAAAAGTGATATTTTTATAGGGATAAGGATAACTATCATTTTATTTAAGGTAGTGTTGAGTATTAAATGTTAACACTTTTTTCAATAGGGATCTAAAGTTATATTGGTCATACTGTGAGAGGCTAATTTGTTTTGCTAGACCTAACCCTAGTAGGTTTAAAATTAACTTTTTTTGTCAACAGTTCAAAAGTGACTTTTCCCCAACTGATTTTTATAAATTAAAATTGGGTAAAAATTAACTAATTTAATGTGATTTATATTTATATAGGCTTCTATATATATATATATATATAAAAATAAGCTTATTAGAAACATGTTTAAATGACATATTGAAAAACCAGATAGAAAAAAAAAAGACAAATTAGTTTCAGAAGTTTCAAATATTAAAAAAAAATCAAAAGTTAAAAATAAAAAAAAGTTGCTCCAAGTTCAAAATGGTTTTAAACCCAAAAAGTTAGTTTCCCACTAAAGTCACGGCCAAGCAAGCCTATGTTTGTGTGATTCCTCATTGGTTCATTGTTTGAATTGACCAAGTCTTCCACCAATTAGTCTTCCAGTTCCACCAATATTAGTCTTCTAACTCCATCTTCTGCGACACTTCCTTTTTGTTTTTATTTGGGGCATCAACCATATCTTCTGCAAAAGTAAGTTCTGCTCCACGCCATAAGAAGTAAGTTCTGCTTCATTTTAAAAGCGTGTGGGTAAAAAAACTTTCATAAATTTAATTTCTCATCCCTCTCCAACAAAATTGCTGTTGCATCCTTCAAGAACTTGAAATGAGCAAATATGAAGAAACAGCTCTATTATGCCATTGATCTTAAGCCACATCACCATCTTCCATTATTTTCCCTTGTGTATATTACTTCCTTCTTCCCTATATTTTGTGATAATATGATATGACCTCTTTTCTTCTTCATCCATCTAAACAAAACATGCTTCAACCTCATAATCTCCTTTCTTTGATCATCACTTCCATGTTCTGGTCATGGTGCTCAGTTAACGGCGTCGTTTCAGACCCACAGACCAATCTTCTAAGTCAAGAGTGCACCCCAACTAGCTTACTGATGTCCAACTTCTCCATCGTCATGGATAGCTTAAACGCAACGTTTAGAGACGTCAGAGGGCAGATCGTCACTCAAAACAGGTACTTCGCGACGGCGCAGCAAGGCAATGGAGAAAACCCCGTTACCGCTCTGTTTCAGTGCAGAAACTACCTCTCCGTTCATGAGTGTGTTACCTGCTTTGACGTCGCCGCCGCACAAATCCGCAAATGCCCTGCTGCCGGTGGCTCTGTTGTGGATGACGGCTGCTTCCTCAGGTACAACTCGAGCCTACATATGATATAAACGCATTTTTGCATGCTCATCTTAGTCAACATATACATGGTGCTCCTTATCAGTTTGAACAGATTGTATTGATTTTAGATTGTTGAAATAAATCAAAAGTTACATGTTAATAAAAAAAATTTAAGTTTAAATTATTCAAACAAGATTTTTTTATTAGTTTTTTAAAAATAATTTTATAATATAGAAAATAAATATGTGAGAACAATTGTATCTCTAATTATATACGTATATGTACCAAGTTATGGTTTTAGGATTTCCCCAACAAACACATTCTTTTTTTTTTTTTCGGATACATAGATTGCCAAGTTACCTTGGAGAGTTCATACAATCAAAAAACCATTACACATCAAAACATTGAGTATAGTCATTCCGCATAATAGGAATACAACCAGAATGGGGAACCGGTAAAATGACCAATCGCTAAACTAAGTTCTGAGCGTCCCTTGCCAAGTAATCTGCACACCTGATTGAATCCCTTGGTGCATAGCGAAGTTCAACGTCCCATGCCGAGTACAGCAAATCCCGGATTGTATTGATCTCAAATCGGAGAGGATGATTTAGACCAGTATCCTGCATAACCAAATGGTATGTCTCGAGAGAATCTGTGTAAGCAACAACCCTCTGAAATCCATACTGTTTGCATAGTTGTAGGCCTTAGGATAAGGCCAGAAGCTCAGCAGTAGTCGGCGAAGTGAATCCAAGCCTACCTAGGAAACTGAGAACCCATATGCCTTTATGATCCCGAATAAGACCTCCATATGCTGCATTGCGGTGAACATCAATTGATCCATCTGTATCAAGACGAACGTATCCTTCTTGTGGCAATCTCCAGGAATGATCCTCTCCAGCCTCGTAGCAAAAGATTTGATGCTTCACGGTGTCCGACACGGTAGACTCCATGATTTGATACAAGCCCCTATGAATGAGTTCATTTGGTAAAGCGCGAACTTCTTCCATGACGCCTCTGCACCTGTTCTTCCATAAAATCCAACAAATGATACTAAAAATCCGGACCCATGGCCAGCGATGAAAACAAGGCTTCCGATCCTTGGGGAGAGCGAGAAGTTTTCCCGAAGCCATACCTGCAAATTAGATTGAAAAAAACTAAATCGAGAGTTAGGAGCAATATAATGTAACCACACTGATCTCGCAATCTCATAGTCACGAAGAATGTGTATAATGGTTTCTGGTTGATGACACTGAAAAGGACACTCCTCACTGATCGATAAACCTCTCATAGCTCTGAGTGAGTTAGTAGGAAGTCTCTCATGAATAATTTGCCAGAAGAACATCTTCACTTTCTCCAGAACAGGGAGTTTCCACAGTTTCTTCCACAGGGCCGAGCCATTCGTATCCCGCTGGATAAAGATGAATTTATAAGCATCACGAACACTGAATTTGCCATCCGAAGCACTTCTCCAGCAAAACGGATCATCTCCAGTTTCACATGGAGGGGGAATCTTGATTATAGAGTTAATCACCCAATTTGAGAGAAACTCCCTCCAATGTGAAATGTTCCATTCCCCATTTGGTAATATAAAATCCTTTACTTTTGCACATGGATTTAAGGAGTGGAAATTACGATCAACAAACTGAATCAGAGGCTCAGAAAGCGGAGTCCATAAATCCCACCAGACGTTGCCCGTAGTTCCACTGCGCAAATTTCTGCCAATTCCACTATAAAAAGTGTCCCAAACAGCGGCAATACTACACCACACAGTGGAGGAATTACTCTTCTTACACACTATGGGGTAATCACTATCACCGCACCCATACTTCCCTTTTAAACACCGGACCCAAAGGGCCTCTAGTTGAGTTAAGAGACCCCAACAAAGTTTCATAATGAAAGCAATATTTTGTTTTTTAAGGTCTCTAATACCCAATCCCCCTTCTTCTTTAGACTGCTTAATTTGGTCCCAGGATATAAGATGCATCTTTTGCCCGTGGTGACCCTGATTCCATATGAAATTACGGCTAATTTTCTCCAACTCCTCCAAGGTGCCTTTGGGAAGCAGCATTGTCTGCATATGATAGCTCGGCAAAGCTGACAAGACCACCTTAACCAAGACCGTCTTGCTTGCAATGGTCAAGTATCATCCTTTCCAACCAGTCAATCTCTTTTTTGCTCGCTGGATGATTGGGAGATAAACAGCTTTAGTACCCCTACTTTATAGCATAGGTATCCCAAGATATTTGCCAAGATCACCTGTGATCCCTATTCCCAAAGAATGACTTAGTTCAAGCGCCCTATTAAAATGAACATTGCGGGAAAAAAATGCCTTAGACTTGGCCAGATTGATTCGATGTCCGGAGACTTGACAAAAGGCTAGCATAGTATCCCGCATAAGGTCAATCTGAGTTGTAGTAGCCTCCCCAAACAGAATAAGATCATCTGCAAAGAAGAGGTGTGATATTGGAGGAGTATGTCTATTGAACCGAAGACCCTTCCAGAGACCATCCCTGACTCCCTGGTTGATCAATTGACTAAGTCGCTCTATACACAGCACAAATAAATAGGGACTGAGCAGATCACCTTGACGAACTCCCCGGGTAGGTTTGAACTTAGGCAACTCTGATCCATTCCAGAGGATCCTCATGGACACCAAGGAGGTATATGCCATGATGAGGTGAACCAATTCATCTCGTAACCCAACACAAATAAGGGTGGACTGCAGAAACTTCCAATCGAGGCGATCATAAGCTTTCTCCATGTCAACTTTGATTGCAACAACTCCTTTCTTCCGTCACCTACTTCTCATAGTATGAATAGCTTCTTGGTCAATGATAACATTATCACTACTCTGACGACCTGTTATGAAACCACATTGTTGTGGTTGCACCAAGTATTGCATTGCCTTCTTCATTCTCTCAGCAATTATTTTAGTAATGAGCTTAAAAATGACATTGCAAAGAGAGATAGGATGAAAATCTTTCAAAGTCGTGGGGTAATCAACTTTAGGAATAAGGACAATGTTAGTATGGTTGATGTCCTTAACCTTCTCAGGTTGATGCCAAATTTTTCTAACCAGAGCACACACCTTGTCTCCAATGTGAGCCCATTGGGTGTAGAAGAAGTGTGCTTGAAGGCCATCCGGACCAGGAGCTTTAAACGCACCCATCAGAAAAGCAGCATTTTTTATCTCAACATCCTCCACTTCTTTGTGAATTTAGACATCATCGTTTGGGTGTAGGGGGAAAGTTGGCATACCATTGTGTGGAATCAGGTACCTGGCAATCCTTAGTGTACAAGTCAGAAAAGAACTTGGCAGCCATATCTCGTAATATGTGCGAGTTAGTAATCAAGTTTCCTTCATCATCTTGAAGAGCTTCAACACGCTGCTTCTTTCGTTTAATCAGCGTAGACGTGTGGAAGAATTTGGTGTTCTTGTCCCCCCAAGAAAGCCACTTACACCGGGATTTCTGGTACCAAAGCAGCTCTTCCTGAGCACACAATTTGCTATATTCCTGCCAGAGCTACTTTTCAAGTTTAAAAAGGCCATTAGATGAGTTATTTTTCCTAGCTCTATCTATGCCTTCTAACCGGTGAAGGAGATGTCTTTTCCTTTTAGGAAAACTACCAAGCACATTGGAATTCCACTTAACAGCTTCATCTTCAAAGACCAATCTACCCTGCTGCCAAGTTCTATTCTCTCAGGATTTGCAAACCACATCAGAAAAGCTATTTTCCAAGGCCCAGACAGGATGGTAACTAAACCGCCGCTTGGTGCTCTGGGTTGGAAAATTGTCTCCAGTGGATACAATCAGAAGCCGATGATCAGATTTGTACCGAAGTTGGTGAAAGACCTTACCCCGTGAATGATTGAGCTCCTACTCGAGGTTGCCAAACACCCAATCCAATCTTTCTTTCACCCCCTGCTTCTCCCATGTAAAACAGTCTCCAGTAATGGGTATCTCCAACAGGTCCAAGCTATTGATACAATTAGAGAATTGTGCCATAGCCCGAAAAGAAGGAGCAGAGCCTCCTACCTTGTCCACAGGGGTCAAAAAGGTATTAAAATCCCCAATAATCATCCACGCTCCCTCCACCATTTGACCAAGTTCACCCAAAGAACACCATAAATGTTTTCTTTTACTTATCCCTGGTTCCCCATAAATAAAGGTAACAAAAAAGGAATCAACAGTTCGCTTATCAGACACCTTACAATGAACCAATTGGGTGGTAGATGATAAGTAATCAATTTGAGTGTTAATATCATTCCATAAAATCCAAATGCCTCCGGTAAAACTAGTAGCCTCCAACCTAATTCAATTATTAAAACCCAAATTACGAGTGACAATATCCGCCTTATGACTACTAATCCGGGTCTCAATCAATGCTAAAACATCAATATTATTAAAATGAACTAAATCTTTGATGATGCGGGGGAAAGTCCTGCCCCCCGCACCTCTATAATTCCAAGAGGCAATAATCATGGAAATAATTAAATTAGGAAGGAGGAGGATGAACTTACTAGTTGCCAATGCTTCCAGCAACTTGTGTTAACTGCTCCACCAATCCCTGTTGGTTACCCACGTCAAGTGCTGCTTCCATAAAATCATCTCCTATGTCATCCTCTAAGGAATTGGACAATACATGTATAGAAGGTGTATTTGAAACAATACTCATGCTTTGCTCACATTTTTCTTTAATAAAAGCATCATTTAACTTAATATCCTTTCTTTGAGGGCCTTCTACTGGCTCTAATGGTTGGGGAGCAGATCCTTTATGCCGCTGAGAAGTTAAAGTAGAGGTGGGAGCAATTTGGGTTAATGAACCACCCACAATAATATGTTCTCTGCGGCCCACATTATTTTTGGGCGGCCCATTTCGGCTTTTCCTCATATCCTGGCCCATTACAAGCCTTTCTTTATGCGTCTGGGCTTTGTCCTCTTGTCCTGGCCTATTAGTCATAGAGGGGCCCACACCAATTTGCTTATTCCTTTTTCCCTTTCCACTTTCTCTCCCCACATGGGTTCCTTATCCTTCCCTCCTCTATTTTCTGATGCGCATCGGGTTTGAGGGAGCTTACCCACGTCATCATCATCTTCACTTCCAATCTGCGTTTCTGCACCATGGCGTCCCATCACCATACCTTCATCTGGTTCGAGGGGTGGCGAGGATGCTGAATCGTGACCTGTCTCTATCATTCCCCAGTTCGTCGGTGTTCCTGAGTTCTGATTTCTTCTCCAGCGCGCCTTTCTTCTCTGGTCTGTCGTTGTCCCTTTTGTTCGTCACCGTCACCCACTGTGACTTCTTCCCTGCTAAATGTGCTTGCCTTCTACTCCCTACAAGCATCCACTCCCCAAAGACTTTATCAGATCTGGGTTTGACCGTCTGTGGTGTGGGTTGGTTCCTTACATACTCGCCGGACTGACTGTGTTCTTGAATAAGAGGTCCATTTTCCTTGTATGTCGAGATGCATTGATCTTTGCGATGTCCATAGCGACCACAAGAGAAACATATAAGTCCCAGCCCCTTGTATTCCGCTTGATAGATCGAATGAGCAGCAATTACCCTAGATACAAGTTTCTTCTGGAGGTTAAGCTCCACACAGATCCTTACGTATTTTCCTCTCTCAATTTTCGCAGCCTCAAAGGTGATGGTAGATGGGGTAAGCATATCCACTTTGACTGTTCTTCCAATGTAATTGCCCAATCTGGTAATGAATTCTTTGTTGTAACATTGCATTGGGATATTGGGTATTCTGACCCAAGTGATAATCTGACCAAGTTGATTGTTGTATGGGTCAAAATGGGGGGACCATTTTTGAACCAAAATGGCATGTTGTTGCACCACCCATGGTCCTCCATACAGTACTTGCTGATAGAGCTGACCCCATCCCTCTCTTTGTAGGAACTGAACCAGGACATAGTTATTAGGCATATCTACAAGATCAAAGTGAGGAGTACGCCATATCCGTGTGAGATGTGCTTTTAGAGTGTAGACATTATATTTTTTCCCTAAGACAGTCAGAATCAATGCAGCATTCCAGGGACGACACCATGTATTATACTCCTCGGCTGTAACAGGGACAACTGGATGGGTCTGCATAAGAGTCTTCACTTCCTCAGAGAGTTCTGGTAATTCCCATTCCATATTGATAGTGTCAGACAAAAGATCTTCTTCTTCTGTACAATCACCTCCATTAGCAATACCATTAAACCCAAGAAGAGAATCCTTGTACGAAATGGAATTAGCTTGAGGTGTCTGTTGAATGGAACTTTCATGGTCCATGGAAATATCATTCACTGGTGGAGGTTCCGTAGGCGTATCAGTGTCCATAGTAATGTGAGATGAATTGTTTCTTATCTTTTTATTGCTACCACTGGCTTGGATATCGGAGGGCCGATCCGGCGGAATGTTCCGGTGGTCATCCATGTTGAACGAAGGAAGGAAGGTCGTAAACACACTATTTAGAAGAGAGCAAACTGTTCACCAAAACTCAAAGCTTTTATTAGTGTAAAATACTAATTTAACTGGGGATACATGCCAACAAACACATTCAGGGTATATCTAGACTGTACCTATTTTATGATAACTATATGCTCCCATGTGGCTGGGACATTCCCTATTTTGTGGGGTCCACAACCCAAATGTGAAGCAATTGTAGATCTTTGACGTGAACGCATTTAAAAACGTCATTTTCAATTATAAGGTATAATATATGTAGTAAGCACGCGAGAAGAATTTTTTCTCAATTTAAATGAATATTCTTATAATAAGTAGCTCCAAACTAGCACCTTGTTTGTTTTCCTATTTTTAATTTTTTTTATTTTTGAAAACATAAAATAAAACTTTTTTGGTACTTTGATCTGTTTGGTATTTAATATAGGATCTAATTAGAGAGTTGGTGTTAATTCTAAATGTAAGACTTATTCAACATATTAATCAATTTTTTCCTAAACTAACCCTACTGATATTTCCTTAACAATAATCAAGTTTGAGAGGGAAGAAGAGAATTATGAAAGATGGTTAGAGTGTTTAAAAAAAAGATATACCATATTAACTATCTTAACTAACCTGCTTAATCTATTTAAATTAGTTAATTATGTCTTAAATTAGATATTATTGGACTAATTATTGATGACGACATCCAACTTGTTGTGCTCCCTCCCCCTCTCCCTCTCCCTCTCCCAAGGAATAATCTGTGGCTCCCTGTTAAGCTGTGGGTGCTATTCGTCCATGGCTCTTTGTCTGCTTATTTAAATTAATCTATCATTTAATTAGAAGTGAATAAAAAATAGCTAATATAGAGTTGGTTTAGCGGTGTAAGGTTCCGCAAGATCCTTTTGGATCTAGACAAACCTCAAACCAAATACGGAATGAAAATATGAAAAAAAAAGTGGATAAAATAAATTTTTAAAATCTTTTTTTACCTTTTTACGCTGGTTACTTTGCAGCCGGTGTAGAAAATATCTTACATTGGTTATATAATTAGTGTAAAAAGTTATGACTTTTTATGCGGACTGTTTTTACATTGGCTTTAGAATATTCGTGGTAGAAAGTTATTCTTAACTTATTTTAGAAGTTCATTTTTTTTTCAGAATTGTCTCATGAAAAAGATTTTTTTTTTTAACCGTTTTAACTTTTAACTCGTACATTAAACTGTTCAATCTCTCGGTCTCTTTCCGTGGGACACTATCCTCACATGCAAACCCCCCTTCCTCCTGCGTCTTACAATTCATTGTCACGCATCTCAAGTGTAAGTGGGCCTGAGTTGATGTGAGAAATTCCACATTGGATGTAATTGAGTTTAATAAGATATATATAGATATAATAAAGTGTAAATACCCATAAACTTGAGTTTTAGGATCTTGAATTAAGAGATTTCCACTGCTCATCACCCATTTGTTTTCAACTCATTTTTGAGCTTTGCTCCCCATTCCTAGTAGATAGTGGTACATAGTTTTATCTTCTTTAAAAGCTATATCTAATATATATAAAGCGCATATATGTGAATCACTGGCACTACGATGTTAAATAGGTTGTAGATAGTGGAACGTAGCTTTGTGTTCTTTAAATTAAACTTGGAAAAAACAGTGCCATTTATGACATGTTTTGAAGAATTGTAGTTAAATATTGTTTTTTTAAAATATGATTTGAGTAAAATATTTTTTTGTTTAGTTTTTTGGATCAATCAAATATATGTTACTTAAATTTTAACTTAACTTATTTTGGAAAATTTTTTTTATTCTATTTAATATTTGTATAGGGTGCTAAACTGGTCCGCATCATAACCAATATCCTGTTAGGGCCCAAGCACCAAAGCAAATTATTTAAAAAATGAGTAATAAGTTAAGGGTAGATTATTTGTAAATCAATGGAAATAAAAATAGTCCAAATATTTTACAACTTAGGATGAAATTAGAACCACATTCTCAACTCTATGGAAGAAAATTCACCCAATCAACAAGTTTGTTGGTCGAGGTGGTAATGGGCCTCGCCCCCGATAATAAGAAGAGCGTAAGTTTAAATCCTGAAAAACACATTTGTTGGAAGAAGTAAAAACCCTATATGCTCTAAGTGTCAAAAGAGAAAACCCTTCATATTATTAAAAAAAAAACCTCACCCAAGAAGCCTAACTTGTCTCTTCTTTTTTATTTTTCATTCATGTCCAACATCATCATGACCTCAAGATGGAAAAACAAAAACAAACAAATTCGTACGAGGAGATGAGGGGTGAGGGAGAATACAAAATTTATAAGTTGAATTTAGAAAACTTAGAAAATTGAGATTGCAAAATTTTAATAAAGAAAAGATGTAACATAAAAGAGTATAAATAATTAATTAAAAAATTTTAACCCCACTTTCCTAACTTTTTTAAATTCAGCTATTAAAAATTTTCCCTCCCTCCCCTTTATGTCCAAATTCCTGGTGCCAAACATGCCCTTAATGTTGGGGCCTGTTCAATTTGGGTCATTGTTGGAAATTTCCAAGTTCAGCCTGTTTCTATATTAGTCTTCGGAGCCCATCTAGACCGCCGCCTTCACCCATCAATCAAGGGCATTGCCATTTGCCACACGCAATTTATAAGGCGTTTGAATTTCTTAAAAAAAAACTTTGGCTGACCAAGGCCGTTGGTCCTACTGTGAGGACGGTGTTAACACTGTTTAAACTTCGAGACATACCTTAATCCTAATAAATCCCGATAATCTAACTCATCTAAACTTTTTTCTTATAAAAAAAGCTTTCAAAATTATTAATAAAAAAAATCAATAAAAACTCTTGATTAAGAAGTTTATTGGCCTTTAAAACACTACAGGGTACTAATATTCTTTATGTATTAAAATATATCAGGTCCTTATGGCAAATAAAATTTTCTAACATGGATATCGATTTTCCTTATCAATATAGTGCTTGTTTGAAGCTGCTTACTATAAGCCTATTTGCACAAACAGAGACAATTATCATTCCTTTCATATACCTACTCCGTAATTCATATATCACAGATCATGGTAAAAAAATTACTTTTAAATATTTCAATAACTCCAAACAAACCCTTCAAGATCGAATCATTTGAAAATGATGACGAAATGTTCTTAAGCCACATGTTTGTCTTCGATTCCCTTTTGTGTGTACATATCGGTTTCTCCTGACCCATTCTCTGGTACTATTCTCCTTTTCAAACACCAATCTTTAATTATCAATCGCGACACATTATTTATACTTCAACTTCTTCATATCCTCCATCTGTTATAAAACATGCTTCTTCAACCTACTTTCCTTTCTGTAATCTCCTTCATATTCTGGTCTTGTTGGACACTTAACGTCGTCGTTTCGGATCCACAGACCCATTTTCTGACCGCACGGTGCCACCCATCATTCAACACAATCGTCTTGCCCAACTTATCCATCTTTCATGACACCGTCAACGCAACATTACGCGACATCAAAGAGAAGATAATCACTCAGAACAAGTACTTTGCTACGGCGCGTGAACCCAACGCAGAAAACCCTGTTTCCACACTTTTTCAGTGTAGAAATTACATCTCCATTCCCGACTGTGTTTCTTGCTTAAACGTCGCTGCCAAACAAACCCGCCACTGCCCTCTGGCGGCACAAGGTGCCGATGTTGTCTACGACGGCTGCTTCCTCAGGTATACTAGTCGTCCGCAAAAGCTCCAGTTTGAACTTTCTTTCTTTCTTTCTTGTCAAAAAAAAAAGGGAGAATTACCTTCAGGTCTCAAGAAAGAGGAGAAATGAAGAAATGGTCCATATAGATTGCAAAATAAAAAAATGGTCCCATGGAGTTGTCAATACATGCTCTTAGAGTTGTTAATGAGTTGTCAATACAGGCTCATGGAGTTGTTAATGAGATCATTTTTTCATTTTGCAATCTACAGGGACCATTTTTTCATTTTTTTTCTTCCATGGGACCTAAGTGTAATTCTCCCAAAAAAAAATTTCTTTCTTTTCTATTTTATTTTATTTTTCGAATAATAGAACGGAGATGGATAAGATACTATTGGGTGTATGGATAAGATATTGTTACAAAACCCAATTTATTATATTAGAAAACACTGAAATTTAGTTGATGACGATATGTCAAAATTTATTTGTTCTTTTTTATCTTTACCCTCAATTATAAATGTCATTATATTTTTTTCAACTTCAATTAAATGTCATTATTTATAAGGGAATTTTATAAATGTCACTCGATGAACAACTCCATTTACAACTATTCGATCTATTAGCTATAATTAGCAACATCATTATAGTAAATTTATTCTGACAATGACTAAAATGAAATTCTCTGATAATATCCACATTATATTACATCAGGTTGATACACACATGAAGAGGGACGTTAGTTAAAATGATCCACCAAAGGACTAAAGAAGATTCCTTACATTGTTTGAAATCCATAGTTCGCATAAATAGCTGAAATTAATGTAGCCTTCTATCAGTCTATCTAGCAACTCTAGCCCAGATTGGTTATTGATGAACTAATTGTGGGTCTCTTAATCTGGCCTGAACCCTGTAGCTAGTATAAACACGATGACCAGCTTAATTTATGAGTTGTGATTTTAATTTTCTTCGGGAACATTTGATAAAATTGTGATCAGTTGATTCTTTTTCCTTAAATTAATTTATGAATAGTTTCCTTTTACAACCCTAATCCATGCGCACAATAAAACCCTTTATGAACTTGGAAAAATGATACGGTATACTTTTGTGTATTGAGGTACGAGACCAGTGCTTTCTTTGAGAAGACAACGGAGGATTTCAATGCTGTATCCTGTGGTAATCAAACTGTAGGAGAACCCATTACTACATTTACCTCACTTGTGCAACAAGTTCTAAAGAATCTGCAAACAACAACACCCAAAAAACAAGGGTTTTTTGCAGCCACAAAGATAGAATTGCCTCATAAAAATAATAGGACAACTATTTATGCCTTTGCTCAATGTATTGAAACTATCACTCAGAGGGAATGCTTCAGGTGCTTGGACACTGGCTATAACAATATGCAGACTTGTCTTCCAAATTCGGATGGTAGGGCTTATGCTGATGGGTGTTTCATGAGATACTCCACCTCTTCCTTCTTTCCTCGTAATTACCAGATCATTGATTTCTCTTCCTTGGGCAAACAAGGTATGGTTCATTCAAAGACTTTAATATAATAACATAAATATTGCAGCATGAATTTGATCTCCCTCATATTTTACTAGCTAGGTTCCATGTGACTCGTTTTTTTTATTCAACCAATATTTTTCTACAGATTATTGCGGGGTATAACTAATGTTGGAAAAATTAGTCGAATCTCTCAAAATTTGTATAGTTATTATCTAATGTGAATGGCGAAGATATCTAGTTATGAAAATTATTCCAAATTATCTTTTAAACTATCTGCTTCATATAGAAAATGGTATAAGTATTATGAGTCCCACATTGGCCGAGGAGCCTCACAAGTACACTGTCATATAGAAGGGCTGATGTTCATGAAGAGGGCTACCAAGAGAGGGTTTTGATTGGTAGGAGGCCGAGTGAAGTGCTGTGGTGTGAAGCCATTGGGGATAGTTAGCATTGTTCTGAGTCTCAGTGTGGATTAGAGCCTCACAAGTGGACTGGAGTTTATAAGTTTAATGGATTTTTTTCTTAATAGGCTAATCATTTAGAATTGGGTTCTCCCTTTAGGTTTATGCTCATCACACAATATTGACGTGTTCTTTTTTTTTTTTTTTGAATAGAACGACATAGCTATATGTTTCAAAACATGACGAATTTAAAAATGTATTCATGTAATATAATGGTGTGTGCGTTGCGAGTGTTTGTCCTTTTTAAAGGAATATTTAATATGCAAAAATCGTGATTTATTTGAAAAATGAGTTCTCTGGTCTTGTCTTGTAGGTTCAAGTAAAAAAGGGGCCGTTATCGGTGGAGTTGTTGGAGGAGTTACTCTTGTTATAATCCTCCTCGTATTATTTATCTGTATTACACAATCAAATAGCTCTAATAGAGTTCACAGAGGTAAACATACTTTCAATTTCTCTGTTTTTTTTTTTTATAAACATGCTTCCAGTTTATGAATTGAATTTGACAAGTATTTTCCTCAGTAGGGGACATAGCTATGGCAACTATGTTGAAAGGCCTAGTTTCTTACGATTATAAGGACTTGAAGTTTGCAACTCAGAATTTTAGTGAAGAAACTAAACTAGGAGAAGGAGGATTTGGTGCCGTATATAAGGTAAATTTATTTTGATTATACATCATGTTCTAGAGGAATGATGTTTTTAAGTGAGATTTATATAATGTAAAAATTAATAAAAGCTAGATTTCCAATGGGATATGGAGGCAAAACTTAATTATTATGACAATCTCCTGATTGAAATTCTAAATCATCATGAATAGGGCACTCTAAGGGATGGCAAAATAGTTGCAGTGAAGAAGTTAACTTTACAACGCTCCAAGAAGATGGAGGAAGATTTTTTGAGTGAAGTGATGCTTATTAGTGATGTTCATCATCCGAATCTTATTCAACTTTTGGGATGGTGTTGTAAAGGCCATGTCAGAATCCTTGTATATGAATACATGAAAAACAACAGTCTGGACAAATTCTTATTTGGTATATATCCTGCAACTTACAAAATTTATGTAGTTCTTTAATCATTTGTTTGTTATGTTTCTTAATTAATACCGTCCCTAGTTGTTAATATAAAATTTCATTCATAGTGTGATTTGCACTACAAACGAGATCTTATATTAAGAACAGAAAGTAGTAACATAATGAATGAATTACAGGCATGCTTTCACTTAACATAATATCCTTGACTCAATAATTTCATATGGTAAAATTTTGAGAATCATTTTTGTTTCACTCTTCTTCTATTTATATGTTTCAATTTTTGTGAACTTGGCAAAAACAGGTGAAAAGAAAGGTTATCTTGACTGGAAGCAGCGATATCATATAATTTTGGGGATAGCAAGAGGTTTAACTTATCTCCATGAGCAATTTCATGTTTGTATTATACATAGAGATATAAAGACTAACAACATCCTCTTAGATAATGATCTACAACCTAGAATTGCTGATTTTGGATTGGCAAGGTTTTTACCTGAGGACAAATCTCATCTTAGCACAAAATTTGCAGGAACAATGTAAGTTGAAATTATAAAATTTCTATATTATAGTACATGGGTTGTCTGTCTTATTGATAAAATATATGCTTTAGAAATAATAATAGGTACATTACACTTACAAGTAGTACAAACCTTTCCAATTTTGTCTCCATATACCATGAATGCTTGAAGAAAGAATTAATTCGTAGGTATGTCAAAATGATCCAATACTTTGCATTGCACATAGATGCCAATTTCAGAATTTGTTGGACCATTATTATTTGCTTCTGTTTCAGTTATTATTATAGTCAATTACATCATTTAAATATTACGTATTTTTCAGAGGATACACAGCACCAGAGTATGCAATTCATGGGCAGTTATCAGAGAAAGCTGATATTTACAGTTATGGTATTGTAATCCTTGAAATCGTTACTGGTCAGAAAAGCAAAGCATTAATGGATGATGGTGATACTGAAGATGAATTCCTCCTTCCAAAAGTGAGAAAATCCCTATGATTATATAAAAACATTATTTTGAGAAGATTTATAAGATGTTGGCCTTTTTTAACAAACTTAACTCTTCTGAAAAAGTTTTTTTATGTATTAAGAACTAACAATAAATGTTCATAAAAGTTAACCAAGTTTTCCTTTGTTCTTTTCTACCTGCTTTATTCCATTGCACCTTAATAATCTGGCCACTTGTTAGGCTTGGAAACTATACGAGAGAGGCAAGCACTTAGAGTTGGTGGACAAAGCCTTAGACCCTAATGACTACGATGCAGAAGAAGTGAAGAAAGTCATAGAGATTGGTTTGCTTTGCACACAAGCATTTGCTGACTTAAGGCCAACAATGTCTGAAGTGATTGATTTGCTCCAAAGCAATGGCCTATTAGAGCATATGAGACCCTCTATGCCTGTCTTAATTGTAACTAATTAGGGTTCAATGTCAATGGAACCTAATGTTTTTAGATTTTACAGGCCAGGCATGTGCAGTTATGGGTGAATTCAAGTTTTGAACCTAAAAATGATAGTTCTTCATTCCTTTAGTATCTCTTGAGTGTGATTATACATAATCCTGGAAATTATATGTGAATTGATTATTACAATTTTGAGGAAGCTATACACTATAGTGGATTAAAAGTTAGTTTATTGTGTTTGATATTTGTTTTATATTAAAAGTAATAAGAACACAATCCATTTTTTATTTTCTAATTAATGAAGTTATTTTTTATAAAATATAAAATTTTAAATGAAATTAATTTTCTCCCTTTACTACCATATTGAAAATAAAACTACTATTACATATATGTCATCGCTAGGGGAAACAGAGCTTCAAAGAAAAAGAGGACAATGTATAATAGTGTATGTAAACAAATATCATGCCAATTAAGTTCATGAATTACACTTTTTCATGTCATTTATATATTGAACAAAATAGGAAAATTCAGTGAAAATTTATCATGCACATTTTGTTTAGTAGCGAATGCTAAACATCCAAAAACTCTAAGAGAATTCAAATCAGGTTGTTTATGGTAAAGCATTTCATAAGGAGTCTTGTGATTCAAGGTTTTGGAGGGAATTCTATTGATGAGAAACACATCGATTTTAATGCTTTCCCCCAAAAACCTAATCAGAACTCCTAAACAAAATAAAATACTTCAAGCCATATTCAATAAATGTCTATGTTTCTTCTTAACCACCCCATTTTGTGGAGGGGTGCAAGGGCATGTAGTTTCATGAATAATTCCTTTAGTATTAAGAAAATCATGACATTAGGCATTAACAAATTCTAAACCATTATCAGTTCATACTTTCTTTATACTATCAGAAAATTGATTTGCTACATATGCAATAAAATTCTTGAGACATTGCATAACATCACTCTATTTAATAGCAGAAAAATCCAAGTATATCTAGTAAAGTCATCCACAACGGTAAAGAAATACTTATGTCTACTATATGTGAGCTCTTTATAATACATCAACATGAATCAACTGATAGGGTAAAGTGCTAGCACATATAAAGGATGAGAATGGCAATCGTGTTTGCTTAGCCTGAGAACATACATCGCAAGCGATTTTAAAAGAATCATTGACTTCCTTATTTATTATATAAAGGTGCCTAAGTACTTCCAATGGTGCATGACTGAGTCTATTATGCCATAAGTCTAAAAGCTATTTCTTCTTTTCATTAAGCTATAGGTTCAAAGTTGAGTCAACCTTTAAGTTCTTTCCAATTAGGAATAGTCCATCAAGAATTTTGCCAATCATATGGGATTTCCCAATTGATATCTCCTGCAGAGTACAAAAATTAAGATAAAAGGGAATGGCATAGTTGATTTGTTTAGTCAATTTAGAGACAGAGACCAAGTTGAAATAGTATTCACGGCAATAATAAACATATGCAACATTATTTCATAATATAATCACACAGTGCAAGTGTGTCATGGTAATTTTCTCTCCATTAAGTATTTTAATTTTTTGAAGAGGGCCCATATAAACTTTCACACTATCTAGTAAAGTGTGATTGCTAACTAAGTGACAAGTGACACCAGAATCCAAAATCCAATCAGTGTGAGATGAAGACAAGGGAAGAGCATTGTCTAAACCTGAAATGGTCTCTTTGATATAGTTTCAAGTTCCAACAGCGACTTCCTCTGATTCCTTCCTTAAGAGCTGAAGGATGTGGTCATATGGTTGTGGAATGAGGGATGGTTGTTGGTTGGTTCCTGAAAGCTAAATATCTAACATTGGCTGATTAACTTGATGACCTTGCAGGCCTCCTCCACCCCTTTCAGGATATCCAATCAACTCATAACAGATTTCGCACTTATGCCACTTACGATGGCAATGAGAACACACATCTTGAGAACGTCCATGACCTCTGCCCCTGCCTTGATGATTACCTTTATTACAAGTTGTAAAGGCTTCAATCGGACCTCTTGAGGCTTGAATAGAGATGGTACGCTGGTCCTCTTCTTGAGTTATCATATAATATGCATAAGTATAGTTGAAAGCGGTGACATGAGCAAAATATGAGATCTAGCTTGTTGATTGGACTCATTTAGGCCCATCAAAAACTACAGAAGTCGTTGCTGCTCTACAATTTTAACATACTCAGTAGAAGTAGTGCATTTACAAGCTAAGTATGTAGGAACAGGAACCAACAAGGCATATTCATCCAAAAGTTTTTTTAATTGAGTAAAGTAGGCAGAAACACTCATAGTGCCTTATGTTAAAGAAGTGATAGACCTATGTAGAGAGAAAATTTTATCTCCATCCATCTTGTGAAAATGCTACTCCAAATCTGTCCATACTTGACAAGCATCATTAGAAAACAATCTCATTGTCTATCTCTTAGTCTACTGAATTAAGAAGCCAAGATAGAACTACCGCATTGCATCTGTCCTATTGCTCAGGGAAGTTAGTTTCTTTCTCTTGTGGGTAACTCCCATATATGAACTCGAGTTTGTTCTTGCCTCTTAGTGCAAGGTGCATAGCTCGATTCCATACAACATAATCATGTGAGCTAGTCAAGACTTGAGGGACAAGTGTGACAGCTTGGACATCATAAAGGTGTAGAAAAAGTGGGTGATTGAGGTCAATAGCAAAAGCTAGGGTAGATGCCATGTGGTGTATGACTAATTTGGTGATAACTGTTGTTGACGACTAATATGGTGATAACTGTTGTTGCCCCCTGAGAAAATAGAGCAATGATCACCTCAGTCAAGAAACTTAAGGAAACAGAGCCTCAATCACAGTGACAAAATTTTTGCCAAAGAAAACCTAAAGAACCGAGACTTAATCACAATGACTGTATCAGAAGACCAACCTCAATCATGACGAAACAAGTTTCACAAAAGAAGAAAAGAACATCAAGCCTTTATCAGAATGTTGTTATCGGAAAAAGAAAATTACCCAAATCAATCGTTGAAGATTCTTGATTCAGCTCTTTTGACTGTGGAACAGGGTACAAATCAAATGCAGAGGAGAGAAATTCTTGGACTGAATTTGGTGTTCACCAATTGCTATGAGCTACGCTGAAAATCAATAATGACAATTGTGCATGTTAGTTATGGGATTGAGATTGTTTATAAGCTGCATTTTATGTAAATCGAGACAAAACTCATCTCACACACTTATCTCGTATACTATATATCACAATTAAAAAGTTGTTTTTGAGCATTTCAATCGCTGATCCAAACGAGCATAATATTGAGGGCTAAAATCTGACGAAAACCAATCTTACGAGGGAGCCCTAGTCAAACGAACAAATCATGATCTTCAGAAGGAGAGAAGACAAGATTGCATTTCTTGAAGTAAAAGCAACGTTAACAACGTCATTGTAAGGTGTTTCTGCCTTTGTGGATCAGAGGCAATTGGGCCTCAATGAATTCCTTAGGCAAGATGGATACTATGTAAACAACATTGGCATGGCCCAACAAGATAATGGAAAAGCAGGATCAATCATCTATTGAATATTAAACCAATATTTATAGTACCAAAAAAGGCTTCCTGGGCTGCAATGCATAACAAACTAATAGGCTCAATAACACTAGTAAGCCCAAAGAACTATATTACAGAACAACAAATAAACTTAATACAACCATAATTCCTATCATTTCCACTAAAAGAAGTGCTCAAATGTAATACCTGATAATACCTCGAATAAGATTGCTTCTAATGAAGAGCACATTAATCTTGATTGCTCTTTTGAGTTTGGATACACCACTAACAAAAAAAAGGACATATAAGATAGATTTGTGACAAAAATTTGTAACAAAAGCATTAACAATTTTTTGTGAAGAATATATAGAAATTTACAATGGTAAATTTGAATTCGATGGCAAAAAGATTTGCAACTAATTAGGGCTGAAGAAGACGTGTGTTTTATGGCTTGGTAACCTCCTTAAAATTAAACCAAGGATTGCAATGTAGAGTGCAATTCTAGATCGTCTCTCAAAGAGCCTTTTATAAATTACTAAGAAACTAAGTGTGATGATTGGCATAAAATAAGTTAACAATCATTTTTAGCTTTTTATCTAACAACTAAATTGCAATTAAACTAAAATACTTTAAAACACTAATATTTTTGGAATAAAAGTGGAAAGGAATGGAAATTGGTTTTGAAAGGTATGATAAAAACCTCCTAGAACAATGAATTTCATCAATCCTTGCTTCGAAAGATAATGGGAGTATGCTAGTTTGACAAATTTGCTCAGAAGACCCTTTGAGCTAGCTTGAATTAGGTGAAATAATTTCTCTACACTGGGTAAACATTAATCCCTCTAACCGAAACCCAATTTAAACACTAGCAATTTGAATCAATGAAATGCAATAACACAAGTAACCAAGAACCCTTGCATTACAATCACAATTAAATGTTCATAACAAATTCAAGCGAAAGCTATACCAAGTCAATTACATGAAATTGCTACTAATGAAGCATAAGTGTCAAATACATACACTAAAATCCAAATACACATCTAATCTCAAGAAATGCATGGAACCCCAATGTAAAACATTCAGTCCAATATACTAATTAAACTCTAAACCTAAAATTTAACTAAAACAAAAGATTAAATATAGAAATTAGATGGTAAAATACTCCTTTGTTAAGCTCCAAGCTCAAGACTCAAACCATTGCTCTAAGATTAAAGAGCTTTATCCACTGTCAAACATCAAAACTTCACCAAACAAGTTCAAGATTCCATCCATGTAAACAACTGATTAAAAGAACCAATTATCATTAAATTAAAGAAAGTTTACCGTTGGAAGTAAACCCAGGTGAAAGGGGCAACGATCTGAGTTGATGAAAGACTAGAGAAGAAGATTTGGTCCTGGAAAAAAATGGAGGACTAAAGAAGTGAGTGGCGGAAATGGAAGAAAGGAGATTGACAGGTGGTGGTGGTCCGAGCTCTCTGATTTGTGCATGCTGTTCTGATTTGAAAATTAGACTTGAGATTTGGGGCGATAAAGGATGGTGAACGTTGGGTAGAATGTTGTTGGCAACGGTGAAGCTTTGTAGAAGGTGAGGTCCAAAGGTCAGAAGGTTCTCCTCTGGTTCTCTACCACAGCTCTCTGTTCTGGTCTTCCTCTCTTGCAGCAGCCTATGATGGTGAATGAAGAGTAATGCTCGCCGGCTACCAGTGGTAGTGAATAACGTAACGTTGTCGGTGAGCAAGGAAGAAACTACAAAAAAAAAGGACTTTCAGTGGCGATATTTGGTGGCGACTTTTAATGTCTCCACTGAAAGTTAGACTTTCAGTGGTGACTTTTAAAGTCGCCGCTAGAAGTTAGACTTTTGGTGGTGACAAAAGTGTCGCCGTTGAACGTTACACCTTCAGTGACGACATTGTGTTGTCACCATTGAATGTGTAACTTTCAGCGGCAACATTATATTATCGCCGCCGAAAGGGTGTTTTAGCGGCGACACTGAAAGTCTTGTTTGAAAATTTTCACTTTTTTTTAAAACACCTTCAATGGCAACATTGTGTTGTCGCCACCGAAAGTGTGTTTCAGTGGTGACTTTAGTGTCACCACTGAAAATCTTGTTTAAAATCTTTCAATTTTTTTTAAAACACCTTCAGCAGCGACATTGTGTTGTCGCCGCCAAAAGGGTGTTTCAGTGGCGACTTTAGTGTTGCCACTGAAAGTTTTGTTTGAAATTTTTTAATTTTTTTTAAAACACCTTCAGCGGTGACTGTCTTGTCGCCGCCGAAAGGGTGTTTTAATGGCGACTTTAGTGTAGCCACTGAAAGTCTTGTTTGAAATTTTTCAAAATCATATTTTTTTAAAACACTTTCAGCGGCGACTATCAAAAGTCGTTGCTAAAACTCATACTTTCAGTGGCAACAATTAAAGTCGCCGCTGAAAGTCAATTTCATCTTTTCTTTTATTAATTTTTTTAAAAAATAATATTTATAAAATTAAAATAATATTTATAAAATTAGAATATTAATTATTAAATAATTCTATTTAATCTTAATTATTAGAATTATATTATTATTTATTAATATTATATTTAATATTTTCTTCTAAAATAATATTTATGATATTATTATTTTATTTTATTTAAAAATAATATATATGTTATTAATATTATATTTATAATTTTATACTAAAAATAATATTTATAATATTAAATTATTATTATTTAATTAATTTTAATTAAGAAATTATTTAATTTAAATATATAAATTTTTTTTTGATTTTTATTAAATTTTTCATTATTTTTAATAATATTATATTTAATTAATAATTAAGTATATGTTTATAATTAATTAAATATATGTATGTATGTTTATATATATGATAATATTATACATATAATAATATGTAATAATATGGTACAGGTTCATTTCGACGCAACTGGCAAAGACTCATGTGCAAAGGCGTCGGCTCCTTGAGGTCCCGTTCGAATGTGAGGAGAGTCATTTAGAGGAATTATGAGGTGTGGACACATGGCAGCCAGGGGAGGGGGACACATGGCAGCCAAGGGAGGGGGACACATGGTGCTCTATGAGCAAACACGTGGCGTTTGTAAATTAAATTTTGTTTTAAATTTGAATTTTTTTAAAAATATTTTTTGAATTTTTTTAAAAAAATTGACACTGTTGCAAATGAAAGTATTGAGTCCCCACTGAAAGCCATATTCAGCGGCAATAAAAAGTCACCGCTGAAAGTCACCTTCAGCGGCGACACAAAAGTCGCCACTGAAAGTCATCTTCAGCCGCAACAAAAGTCGCCGTTGAAACTATACTTTTAGCGGCGACAAAAATTGTCGTCGCTAAAACTTTCAGCGACAGTTGCATAGACATCGACTTTTTTGTAGCCGCTGAATTTTCAATGGCGACTTTTATTGCCACCGAAAGTCATTTTTTTTGTAGTGAGAAGAAGGCGAAGGTGATGAGAGGTCAAAGGAGGAAGGTCTCTCGGTTGTATGTTTATGGTGCCTCTGTTTTGAATACTTTTCCAAATCTCCCTCTGAATCAGACCTAAAGACCTACTGCCAAAATGTTGTGTTGAATTTGTGGACCAAAATGGCATTTTTAAAATTTGTGGGACTAAATTGTCATTTCTAAAATTCAAGCCTGAAACTGCAATTTTCAGTTTTAATCCAAATTTTCAAGTACCTATAATTTAAAAAATTCAACTAACATCAAATATCCTCAGAAAAAATAATGATCAAGTGTAATAGCAATTATTTTGACAATTTGGCCCTTTTTAATCCTAATTTCATATAAACACATTTAATCACAATTAATCACAAAAGAGGCATTTTAAGCTCAATTACTATAACAAAACCCCAATTAAAATGTGAAAATATATAATAAAAATAGGGATTTGTCAATGTTAGAATCTATATTTTGATGATAACCAAATGATAACATGTTGTTTTGCAAGTAAATGACAAAGTTTAAATGAATCAAAGTTGTAATCCAATGCATTTTACAAGTTGACAAGAAGTTGCTTCAGAATATCTGATGCACTTGAGTTTTAGAGGAACACTTGAGTTCTGTGGGGGTAAAGAACTCGAGTTCAGCAAGTTATCTCCTGCAAGTGTTATACAAAAGCTACACTAAAACTAAAATTTGCTGGAAAACTTGGGTTAATTTGGTTCAAAACTCAAGTTCTGTAAGATAAATCTTGCAAGTTCTATCCAGAGGCTAAGTCAGAAACTAAAACTACCTGAAGAACTCGAGTTCTGGCACAACACTAGCGTTCTGGTGAAAAGAGCACTCGAGTGTGACAAGTAATCTCTTGTAAGTGTTGTCTATAAGCAAAACTTGAATTTGAAATAGTGTGATGCACTCGAGTTTCAATATGGAACTCGAGTTGTGCCTCAACACTTCCAATTAACTCTTGCAACTCATAGACAGGAGACAAACTAGAGACTTGATCAATCTGATAAGCACTGGAGAAATCGAGTTTGGGTAAGGAACTCAAGTTTGGAAATGCAGCACTTTAAGTTAACTCTTGTAAATTTTTTGACAGGAATAAAGTGAAGTGGTGTTGATCAGCCTGAGAACCACGTTATGGAAGAGAACTCGAGTTATGACTAAAAACTCTTGCAAGTTATTGGTAGAGACAAGCTGAAACAATGCCAACAGCCAAGAAACTCAAGTTTGTGAAGAGAACTCGAGTTGTATCTTAAGCACTTTCAAGTTCACTTGCAAGTGTAGAGAGTTGGAAGTTGGAACTTGGTAAGGGAACTTGAGTTAAGCATTAGAACTCAAGTGCTATCCAAAAATTCTCCAAATACACTTGAGAGTCACTTGAAAGTGTTGGAAATTATCTCTGTACACATGCAAATATTGGAGTGAACTTGAATTGGAATATGAAACTTTAGTGTGGACTCGAGTGAGAATCAAGAACTGAAGTTTATCAGCCACAGGAGCATAATTAATTCAGAGTCATAGCGAACAATCTGAATATGGTTAAATGTTATTTTTTCATTATGTTTTCACTTGTTATTGTACCAAAATGTTATCTAACATATATTTCAAGTGTGAAACAAGAGATTAAATGTTCAGATTACAAATTCAAATAAGAAAGTCAATTGCGAAGAACATAATAATCATTACAAATCGAATATTGGACACTTGCCACCACATGCAGTTGACCCACCATGATAGACTGTCTGAAAAATTAAACGCATACATCGTGCCCCACAACGTGACACTCAGTTTCATAACGGGACATTCCGCTCTTCAACGGCACATTCCACCCATGAAACCCAGAGGTCTGGTGATAGAAGCTCTATTGGGAAGAATTCCTTCACCCATGCTTGCCATTAGGATCCTTCTTAGGTTGTTATACTTGAACAAAAAGACCTACGCTCTGATACCAAATATTAGTACAAGCTTTCCACCCAAGGGGGGTGAATTGGGTGATACCAAAAATTTCATTGCGTATAAGAAAATTGACAGAATATTTAAAGCAATTGAGAGCAAGGAGAAATATCACTGAAGTGTACATCGGGAGTTATACTGGTTCGGCCACAACCACTTTGACCTATGTCCAGTTCTTAGAGCGTCTCTGAGAGTTTCACTATATCCTCTAAGATTCAATAGGTTTTTGGCACCTCAGTACACAGCAAGTTCCTTCACCTGGACACTCGCTCCCCCTTACAAGTTGTAATCAAATCCCCAACTCAACATTCCATAATCTTAAGTTGTCTCAATAATGAATATTAAGTTTGTAATCAAAATCTCTCTCACAGAGTAAATGAATAATCACTGAAGTATAAATAATGAGTATAAGAAAAATAGAGCACTAAGAATGTGTTGATCGGTATATGTTCATGTGTTCTCAGTTGTTTTGTTCTATTCTTTGAATGCTCCATATATATAGATGATTTGTGGTGTCCTTTGGAAGCATTTCAAATATGTCTGTTAGAGTCATACAGCAATGGTTGACCGTTCTTCTAATTTGAAAACTATCCGTTTGCGGTAGGTAGCTGATAAGTAAAATATTTGCATATTTATTTTCCCTTATATGATGATTTTATGGATGATATTTGAGCTCAATTTAATAAATTTGGATGTAATTTATAAATAAATAATGATTTTGGCATAAAATAGAATTTCTTGGAAAATACTAAATTAGACCCTCTTTCAGTTTTCAGGTAATATCTGAGCTCTAGATGTCGGATCGGGACATTCTTTATATGGATAAAAAGCTAAGAAAGAGCTCTACAACTTTTATGTTGAGACGAAATTCCAGTTCTATCTCCAAGGGTTTCGAATTTTGCTTGAAAGTTGAGAGTGGAAATCATCTACCATTCCACCAACCATTGCATCTACCTCTTCATCTTTCTTTTCACCTACTACCTCATCTACCACATTTCATCTACCACTTCATCTTCCTTTTCACCTACTACTCCATCTACCACATTCTATCTATTAATCCACCTATCACATTCCACCTACTACTCCATCTACCACATTCTATCTATTAATCCACATATCACATTTCATCTACCACTTCATCTACCTTACTCCATTTTTCCCTATATATAGCCACCCTCTCCTTCACATTTTACACACACCAATTCATATCCATTACTCTCATCTCTTCTCTACACATACCACACTACTACAAAAAACCAAATCTGTGGCGCTTATAATTGCATTAGCTGTGGCGCTTGCGAAATGCCACCTATCTTAACGCCACTAAAACAAGCTGTGGCGCTTGGAAGCGCCACAGATTTTTAATTTTTTTTTTTGAAAAAATAGCTTTCTGTGTCGCCTAACCTGGCAGGCGCCACAGGAAGCATACCTACTGTGGCGCCTGGCTGGCCAGGCGCTACAGATGGGTGGACCAGCTGTGGCGCCTGGCTGGCCAGGCGCCACAGTAGGTTTTATTTTTTTTTTTCATTTACCTACTGTGGCGCCTGGCTGTCCAGGCGCCACAGTAGGTGTTATTTTTTTTTTTTCTGTTCTGGTTTTTTTGTTGCATATTTTTTCTCATATTTTTTTGGGGTTTTCGTATTGGTTTTTTTTTAGCATATTTTTTTCTCATGCATATATAATTATAGTCTACAAGGTTTAATAAGAACAATAATAGATAACGAGCAAATGATACCAACATATGATTGATTAGCTAAAGTAGTAATGAAAATTGTTATACAATATACTGTAAACCTAGCTGAATGAAATATAATACAACAAATTCAAAACTTGAACAAACATGCAAGACACAACAATTATATTGGCAATTAGAAACAACACAAAAAAAACCAGCTAGTGAATTTAATAGTAAATATAGCTACCTAGGGATTTGCCTAAACACATATTCACACCATTCCTCGATCACTTCATTAACTTGATGGTCTGTCAAAGCGTCACAACGTTGATCTTCATAATACTACAGATATATAAAATCAGACACAAGTTAGAACGAATTGAAATCAGTAAAACATAACTGTCAGGCACTAATTCAATTTCATTACAACACAATATGAAGTGCAACTAAATGACTTACTTTTTGAGGAATAAATGGTTGATCATGCATAATAACATCCTTCATAAATTTCATGATATAGTACCCACAATCATTGTCATTAGGTTGGAAAGGGCACTGCAATAATATAATGCAATATTTAACTCTGTTCATGAATAAAAAGTGTTTACTAACAAATTCTAAGTAAAGTCAAATATTAATACCTGTATCTTCTTCCAAGGATAACTAAGGCGGGGGTCAGTAGCTTTAGAATAGTTTAACGCGACAGACGACCGATATGCAGTCAATGCGCTAACAAAAGAAACAGAAAATGATTACTTTTGATTATTCAATCACGTTCGCAAATATTTATACATAGGCACGTATACTTACCTACTGATCAATAGCATCATATCAAAACGCTCTTGTGGAAGACCATTTTGCAGAGGATCCACATAATAAATGCGAGGGCCTGAAGGTTCCGCTGGATTGATAACGATCAATATCCAATGGCGCCTAAAATAGATTTTAAAAATTTTTTTTGAACAATAATGTTATGATAGAAGTTAAACAATAAAAACAAAAATAGTACCAATAATAACTTACCCCGCATTATACGGCACTAAAAATAATGTGTTTGCTGCCGCTTTCTTGCTAAAGTAATCTTTCAGCCCATTAGACTGCGCAGTCACATCTAATTTACCCTCATGATTACCAACGAGAAAAGGGTTGACAAATGCGAATTGGACCCTGTTTGTATCCATTAAAACGTCCTGGTCCAAATGCCTGGTATAAAACATACAGTGTCATGAGAAACAAAAGAAATGGAACGAGATATATTAATAACAGTGATAAAGGATGATAGTGAAGTACCTTATCCAGATGTTGATAGCCGAAGCACTAACCCAATCACGAGCACATATTTCCTGCACGACCTTGGCAGTAATATAATCAACTAGACCACCAACATTGTAGATATGTCTTGGAATACGTAATGCCACTACTCCCTCACCGATCAATTGTGGTGCAATCAATATTAATTGATCGAGATATGAGGTATGTCTTCTTCTGCTCTGTTGGCTGGCCGATGCTTTTGACTTGGGTTGTGTTGTCGAAGACTTTGAAATCTTACCCTGCGCAAATCAGAAAATTAAATCACAGTTCAAGATGAAAGTTTGAAGGAAAAGTGCAGGGAATTTTGAATGAACGACCTTTCCACATGGCTCGATAAGACCTATTGGCCAAGCAACATAGCCACCTACAACATCCGCCACCTTATTTTGCTCATCTTGAGACGGGATCGGTAAGAGGGCGTCTTCGTTCGTGCAGACGTCAACCCTAACCCGGAGTGTGTTATCGGGCAACGGTGAATTGTGCAGTATGTCCTCACCAGTGTTGTAGGCAACACCTACTGCAACCGCGTGCTTGGATGCTTGCTCGACATATAGCTTGCATTGAAATTCCCCCTACAGAAAACAGAGTTAATATGTTAAATTCGCTTAATTATAATTTAACATAAAGTTAAGTAGAAAAGAAATTAATTACTGAAGGAAAAGGGACTTTAGGCACGGAATTGCAGCTATCTCTGAAACTTGGGCTATCACAGAACGGAACATTTGGTATTGGCCTACCCTGGACCAACTGTTGTATTTGCGTTGTTAACAACGCATTATGTTCTTGCAGCAAACGCATTTGTTCGGTGAATTGTTCTTCTCGTTGTTCCTTATAGCGCATTTGTTGTTGAAGTTCTTGCATTTGATGCTTAAAGCTAGACATCTCGTCACGTAGGTGAGAAACATCACTTCTACTCGAGCGCTTCTGACGTCCGAAGTATGCTGATGGGGTGACTGCAAAACCAGTACCCCGAACACGACCATCATACTCGGGTACTGGTAACGCTCTGCTCAATAAATCGTCCCGACCAACATAGGTCGCCAACGCAGGATCCTCCTGTGTCATTTGTCGCTTTCCCAAAAAGAATTACAATGAAAATTAGTTATTATAAATGGAGTTCATTTAAGTAAAGTCAATTATTTATTGAACGCATAATATAATTGAATACTTACACAATATTCGGCTACTCTTCTTGCTTCCTCACTACGAATTTCACCTTTCTTATTTGTGACACCCTTGATCCATACCTCATGTCGTGGAACCTGTGTAATATCTGAGCCTGATTCTTGTATCTGCACATCAAAGTTAGTCGAATTTAAATGATATTCATACAATTTTTATTATGAATGAAATAATCATCAGTTCGTACCATTTGTTTTTGTAAATTTCCGTATGAAACAGGTCCTTGTGTGTATCGGTATGGCATGTTGGTCGCGTTAGCTCGATTCTTCTCGCTCAACTCCTAGTTAGATCAAAATGATTCATATAAATATATAAATGTTACTTACAAATACGTACATTACACGTAATAGGGAAAAATAAACAAATCCCCTTACCAGGAAATCAGGAGTTGTATGTGTTTTGATAAACTCATCCCACATTGCTTGAGTGATGATTCCTTCGTACAATGGATAAGGCGGTGTAGTAATGATATCATCATTATCATCCCTCAAGAAATATTTGACGAGATCAGAACGAAACTTTCGCAAAATTTTTCCGGCTTTTCTCATTATGAAGTTCTTCCGATCATCATCAATAATAAAAACACTCTGTAACAAGTCAAAAAACATATATCATATGTAAGATTGAAATGAAGTGAAACAAAGCAAACCGAATAAATATATAATTAAGGTGTTACCTGTATTTCAGCCCAGATCCCATCCTCATAACTTTTCTTTACCATTTTCCAATTTTGAACTGTAATAGGGACTCTGTCTCGAACCGTAGTCCCGATGAAGTTATTTAACGAGGTACTGTTCTCCCCAACCGGGTTCCCAAGTTCATTCCACTCTACTTGTAACTTGATCCCGTTACTTCTCAGTCTGATCAACCTCGCCATAACTGTCCTGCCACGTCTGACGTTCGCCTCAAATCTCTGTCTACCAATGTGCCTGGGAACGTCATCAATGTCATCAGGTACGGGACTGGGAACGTCATCAATGTCATGATGTGGTGAGTCCATACTCCTACAAGTGAAATAAACCAAATCAAAACATCAGTACACAATGGTCTTGTATGTCAATGAAAGCAAATTATTTTGAAATTTATAAAAACATACGTACAAGTAAATGAGTCAAGGCAATCATTATCTTTTCCTTTTTCTTGTCTGATTTAAAATTTTATTTTTCAGAATTCGTGTTGGATTGAGAATTGTGTTCCTGTTGACCCAAGTTCCCTCTTTATGATCATGTCTCACGTATAGGGGTCCATCTTCATCTTCATCTTCATCTTCATCTGCATCTCCATCTATATCAATCTCTGCTGACCACAAATCCTCAAACGAAGGATCATCATTATTGATGTTCAAATATTCATTACTTTCAAAATCAACTTCTGCTTGACGATTCTTGTTGGATGGAAGTACAATAGACCAATTCTTCTTAGCAGGATCAGGAATGTAAAATGCTTGTTCTGCCTGTGCTGCTAAAATAAAAGGATCATCTTCATACCAAACCTTAGAAAGGTCCACTTGCACAAAGCCTAAGTCATCTATCCGCAATCCACTGTTGTTGTTAACCCACTGACATTTGAAGACAGGGACCCTGAACATAGAGTAATCTAACTCCCATATGCGTTCAATGACACCAAAGTATGACATTGATGCATAGATAGGGTGTGTATCTTTAGCACTGGATCTATGCCAAGAATCAGCAACAAGTGTTACCCCACTATTCTGCATCGTGCTCTGTTTATCATGGTCTTGTGTATAAAATGTGTAACCGTTGATTGCATAACCATTGTAAGATAATACATGTAAGCTCGGTCCCTTCGACAGGCACTTCAATTTTTCGGAAACTGAATCAGGATTCCTCTCCATGTCATAGTTAATACGATTTTTCAACCAGCCTGCAAATTGTTTATTGTGTTCTGTTGTTAATAAATTTTCATTCCCATCACCATGTACCAATCGGAGAGCATCCTTGTGTTCTTCTACATACGGTTCGACCTCATCAGTGTTATGTAGGACATACAAGTGGGCTTGATCCCGTTCAGTCACTGATATCGTTATTACATCACTCCCCGTTGTTCCTTTCCCTGATCTTCGGCCATCATGACGGGACTTAGGGATCCCTACAGGGTCAACATTTGATAGAAAATCAGCACAGAAGTCACTTGCTTCTTCAACCATGTAACTTTCAGCGATACAACCCTCTGGACGGTATCTATTTTTCACATACCCCTTTAATATTTTCATGAATTGTTCATTTGGGTACATCCATCTCAAGTAGACTGGACCGCACAATTGAGTTTCTTTGACCAAGTGTACAGTTAGATGTACCATAATGTCAAAAAAAGAAGGCGGAAAATACATTTCAAGTTCACACAGAGTACACACAATCAGCCTTTGCAAATCTTGTAACCTGGTTGAATCAACCACTTTACTGCAGATCAACTTGAAAAACACGCAAAGTTTGGTGATAGTGTTCCTTAATTTTTTGGGAAGAATGGATCGTATACCAACCGGTAGGAAATTTTGCATGAGCACATGACAATCATGAGATTTAAGGTTCTTTAACTTCAACTCTTTTACCGATACAAGGTTCTTTATATTTGAAGAGTAGCCCTCGGGGACTTTAATTCCTTGCAGAAACTCACAAAACAATTTCTTCTCTTTCCTCGACAGAGTGTATGCAGCTGGCGGTAGATAGGTACGAGACCCTTGCTCAATCGGTGCCAACTCTTCTCTAATTCCCAAGTTCACTAAATCCAACCTCGAATTGACATTATCCTTGCTTTGTCCTTGGATATTAAGCAACGTGCCAATTAGACTATCACAGATATTTTTTTCTATGTGCATCACATCAAGAAAATGCCTCACATATAAAGACTTCCAATATGGAAGTTCAAAGAAAATAGACTTTTTCTTCCAACCGCTTGTCTCGATTTGTTTTGCAAAAGGTTTGCCAAAATTGTTCTCCAAGTCTTTTACCTTGGAATACACCTGGGAACCGGTCAACATCTTCGGCGGGCTACCTTCTTCTGCATCACCATTGAAAGGCTTTTTCCACTTCCTCCAACGATGTTGTGATGGTAAGAATCTCCGATGCCCCATGTAAACATTTTTCTTACAATGATGAAGTCGCATTGAATGAGTGTCATCTTCACATATAGGGCATACACCATATCCTTTGACGCTGTATCCTGACAAATTTCCATAAGCAGGGAAATCATTAATTGTGCCAAACAACATGGCTTTCAAAGTGAAACTTTCTTCCATGTACCCGTCATACACACTAACGCCTTCATCCCAAAGCAGCTTCAAGTCATCAATTAAAGGAGCCAAGTATACATCTATATCATTCCCAGGTTGCCTTGGCCCAGAAATTAACATGGACAACATCATAAACTTACGTTTCATGATTAAGTGTGGAGGAAGGTTATAAATCATCAATATCACCGGCCACGTGCTATGTGTGCTACTCTGAACACCGTGCGGATTAATTCCATCAGTTGACAGTGCAAGGCGAAGGTTCCTGACTTCATCAACAAAGTCAGGGTACTCATGATCAATTTTTTTCCATTGAGGAGCGTCTGCAGGGTGCCTAAGCTTCGTGTCTTTAATCCTTTCATCTGCATGCCATGTCAACTGCTTAGCTATCTCTGCATTACTATACAGTCGCCTGAATCTCGGAACAATGGGAAAATACCATAGCACCTTCAAAGGACTTTTTCCTTTCTTCTTCCTATATCGAGATGCGTTGCATTTAGGGCACTTCTCCAACGTTGCATACTGATTTCGAAATAATACGCAATCGTTAGGACATGCATGTATCTTCTCATATCCCATACCGGTTGTAGAGCAAAGAATTCGCTTTGCCTCGTATGTCTTGGTAGGAAGTACATTTTCTTCTGGAAGCATATCTTGCAACAGTTCAAGCAATGCGATAAAACCCGAATCACTCAATCCGTAGCGAGCTTTAAAGTTGTACAACTTCAACACTGCTAGCAATCTCGTGTATTTAATACTTCCGACATATAATGGTTTCTCTGCATCACCTTTCAACTTCTCATATTCGTTAGGGCAGTTATGAAGCACCCCTTCAACCATATTTACCATTTCTTCAAGATCATCATCTTCATCAAACATGCTTTGATCAAATTCATCCGAGGCACCACCCGTGGTATGCACCCGATCACTATATGAATCGTTGGTCTCACCATGTCTTGTCCATCGTATATATGTTTGATCAATACCATAACATACTAGATGATCTAGCAAATCAAGTTGACTAGTCCGCTTTCCAAAACAACAGGATAAGCAAGGACATAAGATTTTGCCAGGATCTTTTGTGTGCTCAGTTGCAAATGTAATAAAATCCTTCACCCCATCTATATATTCCCTTGAACATCGATTAGATGACATCCATTTACGATCCATCTATGGGCTTCAATATAATTTTTTAAAAAATTACGTGGTTAGTTGTATAACTATTGCATTTACTAATTACTTTTATATTCTCTTACCAATTTTAATTTAAAATAACATACACCACATGAATCTTTATTATTGAAGCTTTCTAAGTCTTAAACTGAATATTTAAATTGCCAAATAATTCATTAATTATTCCCAGGCATTATAACAAAATTTTACAACTCATAACAAAAGAAACCATATTTGCCACAATAATATATCATAGTTAAATTATAAAACATTACAACTCAATAATTAAATAAAATACAAGTGTTAAAAATATATAAATAATTATTTTGCTTGTGCAATTAATCAATAACAATCATTACAACACCTACAAATTATAACTATTAAATTTAACTAAAATCACATTTGTAATTAAGCTCAAAATTTAAAAAACATACCGTAAATAGAAGCTTCAATAGACTGATGAACTGAAACTACAAATACAAATTAAACATAAACAAATCAATAAAATATTTGAGGTTCTAAGTTATTTTTTTAAATAATAATATGTGTAATAAACATCAAAATATAATAAAATCAAATATGATTAGCTTAAATCAAAAATTATGATTCAGAAAAAAAATAAAGAAAAAAAAATAAAATGAAAAAGAAAGCATAATCCCAACATTAATTATCTCCTTATTGTATGTTTTTTCCCTTACGGTTTTAGTTAATATATTTAAAGTTAAACAATATAGACAAATTATATTTTATTTTATTAAATATTAACATTGATACATTAAAGTCATTTTATATGTAAGTTTTATTATTTTATTCCAAGCTAGGCAAAATCTAACATCTAGGGTCCTTCTTCCTTCTATTTCCGATCAATTTCTTTAATTATCTTAAAATGCCTCCCAAACTATATATATATATATATATTTGCACACCTCGCCATTAGAAAACAATCCAATATGCTCAGTCAAGCCCCCCTATCAAAGCAATTTTCTTGCAGAATGCTCAATTTTCAAAGCAATCAATTCTGGCAATTTTTTCCAAATTGTTTCTTGGTTATTATTTTCTATAAAACGGTTTTCTTTAAAAGCTCACTCACCAAAAAAGCATACGTCACTTGAATTAATATTATTATTATAAAAATTTGGTTAACAAACACTAAAAGTTTGTATTGAAATCTTTGTGATAAAAGTTCAGAAAATATTATTTGCCTAATTTCTGCGTGTTTTCTAATTATTAGAGGAGGAAATTCCAACCCCTTCTTTTCTTCTTTCTTTGTATTGGGAGAAAATTAAGAAAAGCTAATGACCTTGGGATTCATGGTGGATCATCATTAGATTAAAGAAGGCATAACTTAATCAGCACTTTTTTTTCTGTGTCTAATATCATGCATGTTACCAACTAGTATATCTATTGGTCTAATTTATTATAAATTGCTGTGTCCAGGAAACTCGTGAGACAAAACAATTAAAGAATTCTTCCTGGAATCAAGTATTCGATTTTCTCTCTGGAATCAAGTATGTACAGTAATTTGCTTTTATCAAACCCAAAAAAAAAAAAACACAGAACAAAGCAAAAGAGCTTTGCTTTATATAATGCCAAAAGCAGGGAGTGGAAGAATCTTCATCTAGAAACTAGTGTAAGTTTTATAATTTTATTTTCTAATATTTCTACTCTAAATTTTTTTACCTGTGCTCTAAAAATTTAATTCATATAAATTCAGTAAATTTTCCAAGAAAATTAAAAAAGAAAACTTGTATGATGGGCAAATTATTAACATAGACGCTATTGTGTTCTTTTTTCCCCCCTTCCTTCTTACATTGACAGACCAGGAAATTTCAAGAATTAAAATGAAACAAATGTTCGATTGCATTAGTTTCCAAGGAATCATCAATCACTTTCTTTTTTACTAAAAGAGTTCTTGATTAATTGTAAAATATTATCAGAATAAACAACATATTAAAAAAAGTAAGATTCAAAGTACGTATTACACGCTACAATAAAATATTTTAGAACAACCCAGATACACAAAACACTATCGACAGTATAGTTGACGGAGTTCTAACTCCATATGTATGTATAATATTTATAAAAAGCTGCACTATCTATAACACATAAGCCGTACATCTCGTCTCAAACTCTATATAATACACACACCATATCTATTTATAATATTCAACTGACACACGACACACAGCCTTTTTTTCATTTCATAAGTGATAATTGTTTATTTAAACTGACACTTTACTGGCAAGCTATAACCAATTATTCCTATAAAATATTCAAATATACAATATTTCTAATAATAATGATAATAATAATATATATTATTATTATTATTACTGTGCGTATTATTAATGTATTGATACTAAGTACTAAAAATTCAATCAAACCTCAGTTGGGAGAAAAAAAAAATTAATAACTACATAAACAATTTTGTTTTTATTTTCATATTCATGAGGTCTTATTTAATGGGTGTTAGGGTCCTATGCCATTCAACCCAACTCAATAAATATAAATATACATGTATGCGTGTCATAACATGGAAAAAATCAAGAAAAGCATCGCAACCATGCCATAAAGGAAAAAAGCCACGCAAAACAACCAGAAAAAAAAATTAATAAAAAGAAAACGCAAGTTGAACTTACAGGTTGATCAGTGGAGTGGGGGACCACGTAATTGCCGTTAGTGACGCAATCTCAGTGAGGGAAGGAAGAAATTGGGGCACTAGCTACCAAATGGAGTGGGGACCAAAAGAGTTGAAGACAACGAAATAATACGGAAAGAAATGGAGTTGGAAGTTGGAAAAATACAAAAACGTGTGCGCGTGTGGGTGTAGTTTTAAGATATGAAGAAGAGAAAATGGAGGGACAGGGTGCACGCACAGATGGAAGGGAAAGTGATAGAAGGAATGAATAATTAAAGAAAGAGAGAAAGAGATGGGGGGGGGGGCGCGGGAAATGAAAGAGAATGGGGGGGGGGGCGCGGGAAATGAAAGGGGATAAGGGTGGGGGGGTTGGGATGGATCTTATTGGTTGGGAAGGGATAGGGAAATCAAAATTATTTTTTTTTTTTTTTAAAAAGAGTCATGGGTGGCGCCTGACCACGAAGGCGCCACTCCTGACAAATATTTTTTTTTTTAAGAAAAAAAGTGTCAGAGATGCGCCAAAAATTTTTTTTTTTTTTAAAAAAAATGATCAGGGGTGGCGCCTGGCTAGACAGGCGCCACTCCTGACAAATATTTTTTTTTTTTAAGAAAAAAAGTGTCAGAGATGCACCAAAAATTTTTTTTTTTTTTTTTAAAAATGATCAGGGGTGGCGCCTGGCTAGACAGGCGCCACCCCTAATTAATATTTTTTTTTTTGTTTTTAAAAAAAGTCTCAGAGGTGCGCCAGTTCCGAAAATATTTTTTTTTTTAAAAAAAAATGATCAGGGGTGGCGCCTGGCCAGACAGGCGCCACCCCTGATAAATATTTTTTTTTTGTTTTTAAAAAAAGTCTCAGAGGTGCGCCAGATCTGAAAATATTTTTTTTTTTTAAAAAAATAATTAGGGGTGGCGCCTGGCCAGATAGGCGCCACTCCTGATTAATATTTTTTTTTATATTTTAAAAAAAGTCTCAGAGGTGCGCCAGATCTGAAAATATTTTTTTTTTTTAAAAAAAATAATCAGGGGTGGCGCTGACCAGGAAGGCGCCACCCCTTATAATTAATCACAAATTTTTTTTTTTTTTAAAGGGTCTAGTGCGGCGCCTGGCATGCCAGGCGCCACAGCTGCTTCCACTTTGTCAAGTGTGGCGCCTTCCTAGCCAGGCGCCACACTTGATCATACCAGCTGTGGCACCTACCCTACTAGGCGCCACAGCTGGTTAAAAAAAAAACATATAATATAAGAAAAATAATAAATGAGCAGCTGTGGCGCTTCATTAACAAAGGGCCACAATATGTGCGCCACCTTTCAACCTTTTTGTAGTAGTGCCATTTCATTTCCATTACTCTCCTCTCTTATCTACTTACACACCATTTCATTACTCTCATCTCTTCTCCAATTACTACATCATCTTAGAATTAATTTTATGCATTGTATTATTTTCTTGCATGCATCCATCTTGGAAGGCTTAGGATTGTATTACTCTTTGTATGCCACCTACATGGAAGGTTTTACCTCCTAAAGGGACGGCTAGATTTTTATATTTTTTCATGCATCTTTTGGTTGTATATTTATGTTTGAGAATTTAATATTCAAGTTTTATGCAGTATTTATGAGGATTTCATTCTAGCTTTATATAATGCCAATTTATTTTGGTTTTGTTTTTAATTTTATCATGAGCTAAATTTTCATTTTCCTAGGGTGATGACGTAGCTTACTAATAACGGGTTGAATTTTAACTTGTTAAATCTAGTTTTATTTTTCCTTTATGATTGAGTTTTAATTATTATTCTTAATGCTTTCATTTGATTGGCCATCTTTTGAATGATTTCAATATATATGTTGAGACCGGAAGGAGATACATGTGTGTAGACCCTATAATTAAAACCATAACTTGCATATGAAATAGGAATATATTCATATGAGTTGTGTAGTCTTATAGAGTTTCATAAATTTTAATGCATAATTAATTGCTTAAATTCATATAGGAATATATTGGATTAGCAATTAATTATAGAATTGCTTGACCTTGGAAGAGGCTAGTAATTAAATTAGGGAAACTCGACTATTAATCATGTGGAATAAATTGAGCTAGATTAGATAAGTGATTCAATCCAGAATTTGTTAAGTGAAATCTAATCCCTAGGACTTTTTCTCATTGTTGTTTCATATCATTTGCATTCATATTTGCTCATCTTTTATTTCGTACTCTTAATCACCAACGAATCGATCGACTAAATAGAATTAAAATTACCTATTTTGGTAATTAGTGATCAATTCTCGTGGGAACGATACTCTACTCACTTCTATATTACTTGATTACGACAGTGTACACTTGCACTATTTAATAGACCATTTACACACGTAACAGTAGTGGTAGGTGAGCGTTCGGACGTTATCTTTAACTTACCACTTATGGCATGATCTTTTTATTGTTTCTCTGCAAATGTACTTTGAATACTAATACAATGAATGGTTAATCATATATAAAACAAATCAATAAACATTGGATTAAAATCATGTTTTCTAGACTTTGTTACTCAAGTGGCTACTCGAGTGATCATGCTTATTACTCGAGTAGTCCCTTGAGTAACCCTATTAAAAATTAGACAGAGAGTAAATCAATGTTTTCTCACCACATTACTCGATTAAGACATGGAGTAATTTACTGCACAAAACCTTTGATTACTTCATTACTCGAGTGCTCCCTCAAGTAAACATGATTTTTCTTCAGCGGTTACACAAGTGATCCCTCGAGTAAGCTTACAAATAAGTTTGCAGATTACTCGAGTGGTCCCGAGTAATGAGACTCAAATCTTGGTCGAGAGAACTTGCTTACTTGGTTACTCAAGTGATCCCTTAAGTAATACTTCAAATAACTCTGCATATTACTTGAGTGGTCCTTCGAGTAAATCCTTTTCTCAAATGGTTACTCGAGTGATAACTCGAGTAAAGTGTGTCAATTCTTGGCCAAGAACTACTGGAAGATATTTGCCCTGGTTACTCAAGTGGCTACTCGAGTAAGGCCTTTTCTCATGATGTTACTCAGTAGTTACTCGAGTAATTGTTCATATAACTTTGCAGATTACTCGAGTGGCCGCTCGAGTAACTTCTTCCAAATTTTGACAATGCCTCTCTGGAACATTTTCCCTAACATTACTTGAGTGCTCACTTGAGTAACAAAGTTCATTACTCGAGTAAACCTTTAAAAAATGTGCCAGTGATATTTTTCCTGTGCTCTGTCTCTTAGTTCTTCTTCATTACTCCAGTGCTAACTTCAAGTAAACCTTTTGTCTTCCATTTAGTCACTTTGTTCAAATTCTTTTCTTTATTATCAAATCCTTTAATATTATTGATCCAATCTTTGTTATCATCAAAACACATGGAATCTAACATAAGTAAGTACCGCGAGTGTACAAACCGTGAAAATAATATAATAGCAAATCAAGGTCGTCTCATAGAGACTTAATAGAATTAGTGATTAGGTATTAAATTTCCCATTTTTATTTAAGTTGAGCAAATCAAATAAGGAAATTGAAGATCAATTTAAACAAGAGCAAAAGTAGTAAATCTAATGTTTTTAAAATTTCAATTTATAAAAATAACCTAGAATAGCTATTCCCTTGTTTTAAGTCTTAGAGCATGTTATTACCCAAAATAAATGCACTTAATGTTAATTTGTTAATCTAGAGTTAAATGGATATAAGTATCTCCTAATTACTCATACCTCTCTCTCAAGTTAACATTATTATTCCTAACTAATTTACTCAAGAGGCAATAAATGTTAAAATTCACTCTAATAAGATTATATTGGGCCAATAGGTATATTCCTATCCTATTGGCAAATTAAAATAAATTTTAATCCCATATTACTTAATTACATGGTCTAATTAAGATCCCTCTCTCATGGTTAATCTAAATTCCCCAAATTCATACTTACTGGTGATCAAGCACTAAGTAGAAAAAATAATACAAGATTAACTGAATAAAAATGACATTAAGCACGATTAATTAGTTCATACATGTTCAAATCTTAAAATCAGTTCATAGCTACTCTTGATTCAAGAAAATCTAGCCACACATGGCTTTAATCTAGTTCAAGACAACAGCAACAAATTCATAATCAAATAGCATAATTAGAAAGATAGTGAACTAGAAACAAGACAATGTTAGGCAAACAAAGCTGAAAAACAGAATCAGCGATGGGATCCTCCTCTATCTCTAGGCTTTGGAAGAAAATTTCAATAGCTAAAGTTACCTAAACAGTGTCTTTTGTCCCTTTAATCTTGTCTCTGGTTCACTCTCTATGAAGAAGAAGACCCAGATCTCACCGACAATTCTTCGGCTTCTACCCTCAAAGTGATAGGGACGATGAACAGTGCAAAAACATCATCCTTCTTGTCCCCTCTGGTTCAACTCAAGGAAGGTGATAGTGATCCTTGCAATGTTAACCCCATTTCTTTTGCTCAATTCCCTCCAACAATGATGGTGCCGGAGTTCCCTTTGATTCTCACATTCCAAATTGCCTCTGGCTCTCGTTCACGATACAAAGAAGGAGCTGAAACTATGAGCAATTGTAAAATCCCAAGTTTTAAGACTAGAAGCTTGAGATTAAGCCTAACTCAAGAAAATTGCTAAGCCTTAGTTAGTAAGAGTCCCAAGAATGTTTGAGAGACAGAAAGACTTTTAAGGACTAATTTAGGAAAAAAAAAGTGTGGTATTTGGTTCCAAATAACTAAATGAAAGGTCTAATTCCTTTATCTAAAGGCAAAAATGGAAGGTTCTTCAAGCAACTTCAATGGTTGGCAGAAATGGTACAAGAGGAAGACTTAAAGACATAAGGTAGTGAATTTACCTAACCTGCATGTAGTTGATATATATGTTTGTGCATTGATTTATGTGACTATTTTGCCTAATTGTGTTGAGCATATTTAATTGATTGAAGCTCTGTTATATTTATGCTATGGTTATAGGTATGTTGTAACATTGAGCATGTAGATATGTCATTATGTTGGCATGAAATTATATAAGGCAAGCATGTCATGCATTAAATATATATCTTGCATGCATAGTGCTATTATTTTCTACTAAGATTTTCCTGAATCTTACATTCCCCCAACCAACCATTTAAGCAAGTGAGCACAGGAAAGGAGTGCAAGACAATGTTCCGGGAGAAGAAGTTGCGAATGAAGAGTTATTCTATGCTATTCCATGATGCATTAACATTTGATATGGTTATCTGTATAACCCGCATGGCGAAGGGATTAATTATCCTAGCATGTTAATTGAACAGGAATAGGTAATCGTATGGTACGAGCCCATTAGTTAAGTAAGCAGAGGAATTGATAAGTCGATAAAAACCTTGATAATAATAAATGGAAGATTTGAAAAGTTAAAGTGGATAGTAACCTCATGAATAAAGATAAGAAATATGGTAAATACAGTTTTACCAAATGAATAGTGCCCTAAAAATAAAGGGGTAAGTTTTTGGTTGGGAGCTTTATTTATTGATTATCCTGAGCCATAATAACAAAAATAATGCTTCTGATGCATAATAAAGGGGCACAAGTAATATGTGTTACATTTGGTGGTATCATAATAAAGATTCTACCAATAGGCTAATATCTTATGCTTGTATGAATAGTATCCAAGGGATACTGTGGTAATCCTGAGTGATACTAGGATTAAGAGAAATAGGTGAAAGATAAACCCAAAGAAATAGAATTTCCCACGACCATTAATTGGCAAGCTAGTATAGAGGAAAGGTAGAGCCGTATATCGGTGAATCGAATGAATGTAGATTCCCTTACCAAAGGAAGGACTAGAGCTGTATATAGACGATGAAACAGAACCCAGTAATGTATACCAATATGGAAGGGAATATGCTCAGTGTATTTGATACCGGATAGCATGTGACCCGGATTCCAATGAAAGTCTGTGGTTAAGCGTGGTTAGGCAAGAGAAATCCTGAGATGGGTAACCCCCTGGGAAGTTAAGTTGGTAAGGTCATAGAAACTCTAGAGATAGAGGAGGTAGTACAGAATATGGGTTCTATTGCTAACTTTAGAGTTTCTGATGATGAATTATAATATAATTTAGATCCCCACCCTGTGTTATGGGAGTACATAAGAGAGTTATATCAAGAAGCTGGTACTATTTATGTTTCCCTATGGGGATAGTACTTGGCATTTCTGGGGAGGCAGATATGTTGTACTGTGATCAAGACATATATGAACTGCCAATTCCTAGTGATATATAGATCTGTACGAGCATTGATACCCTGGATCCCATCAAAACTTTGAGGTTAAGCATGCTCAGAAAGAGCAATTTCAGAATGGGCAACCTCCTCGAAAGTCCCCATATAGAAACCTTTGACTAAAGGTTGGAATGCATGAAGGTTTGAGTGCCTTGAGGCAGGATATATGGTGATCCTTAGAGATGTCATAAGTGATTATTATGCCATATATTGATCCTAGAGGATCCGATCTTATGACTAAAGGTTAAGGATAGGCTTGAATTAGATCTAAGCTAAAATATTGCTTAGGTTGAAATGTGAATTAGGTTGCACTATAATTCTGTTTCATAATGGAAGCTTGAACCTTGTGAACCTTATAGATAGTATTAAACCTTTAGTACTATTTTGAGGATATTACTTGAATAGCGTGAAGGTTAAAATAGGAGCTATTGATCATGATTTTAGCATGCTTATTGGGTGTAATTGAGGAAAATGATTTCTAATCTATGTGATGTTGAGGTTCTAGAATTAGTAATGAACCTAAAAGTTGGATGTCTATCCAACATCCGTAAAAGGGTTACTAAGTGAATCATAACTAAGGAATCAATTGTTAAGTCTTGGTTCCTTAAGAATTTGAATTGACTTGAGTGGTTTAAGGTTTTATAATGTGTTGGAATATGTATGAGGTTTCTTGCAGTTGCTAGTTATTGATCTAGCATCGGGAAATATCTTGATAATAGAATATTCCCTTATACGGAATGAATGAGAGTTTATTCCCTAATAGAATGGAGTGATAGATAGAATGAGGAAGGCCACAAATTATGGTCTCATGGTGGAGACAGAGAGAGAACATGCTGGTGGCTTTCGAATTCCCAGTACAAAATGGGTAGGTTACCTGGTATGGGAAGTAAAATTATGCTTGGAGCGGGACCGATATTGAAAGTCCATATAGAATGACCTTAGATAAGATGGCGGGATTAAAAAAAGCATGCCTTAGGTTCTCTTAAGGACTTGTTCCCATTACAATAATGCATTGTAACAAAGCCCAATATGGGAGAGTTTCTCTAAGAAAGAAGGGTTTTTTATATGACCCAGTGAAACACTATGGGGTGCTCCAGCATAGTTTGTTAAAAGAAAGACAAGAAAAGAGACTAAGGTAAAACATGCAACAAGATAAAGAAAGGGAAGCAACCCTTGCTCTCGTAGCTTACATAATGGTTTTGCATGTATGTGTTTACCATCGAGCATATTCTTGTTATGAATATACGGTAGGCAGTAAGGCCTATTAGGCCAATATATCCTTAGGCTGTAAGACCTTATGTGCATTCAGGGCATAGTTGTAAGACCTGTTAAGCAATTCAAATTGGAGATTCTGGGCAGTGACTCGACACATGAGATTTTAGCAGTGACCCGATGCATGAGGTTCTGAGTATTATCCCGAAGAGGTTGTAAAGCCAGAGAATGATGGGACAGTTATCCTAAGACAATAGGACCCGTAAGTTCAAACTACACCAGGAGTTACTCGAGGGCGTCTTGAGCCAGGTAGGCTCAAGGCAAAAAGCCAATGACTGCACCTTGTATAGGGAGTTACCCTAGGCTATAATACCTAATGAATATCCAGTGGCAGATGGGCAGAGGCCCGAGGCTATAAGTCCCGATATGCCTATGGCATAGGGGTGATTCCCTAGCTATAAGACCTTAAAAGCTACCTGGATAGTTGATGTTAGGCTGTATGTCCTGTGATTACCCAACGGACTGTGTGTCTGGTGATTGCTGAATGCCAAATAGTTGATTGTTGTTATATGGTTTGCTTTGGCATACTTCATGAACATTACATAAGTGTATGAATGGCTTGAGTAGCAAGAGATAGAGCCTCTAATGAATTCAAAATACCTAGTGGACTGTGTGTCCTAGGTAGCTAGAATTGATATGTGTTTAGTAAAGATGATGGACATCATGTCCTAAGGCCATAAGACCTGATAGACTAGTATATCCTTAGGCATATTATGTATTTGAGAATTGTGACGAGTAGAGGCTCGAGGTGGTAAGTTGCGTTTTCTAGATAGAAGAGATTGAGACCCCAGAGAAAAAAATTGTGAGGGTGGGGCTACGGCTAACCACTAAAGCGGTGTGCAAGTTGCATATGGTAGAGGCCTTAAGTCACCGAAAGGCAATAAGACCTGTGAACCTATTACTTTGGTTGTTTCCTAGTATGGTGACATTGGATAGTATGTTCATGGTATATCTTAAGGCTGGCAGAACATTCAAACTGTACCATGTTATAGTCGTGGCAGTAGAATACCCAACGCTGTGGGAATAAAAGGAGCCGTAAGTCCAGAACAAATGAGCCTAAAGGCCATAATGAAATAAGCCATAAGGCTAAATATATTGGGTAGTGACCTAAAGAGGCAGAAAGGCCTGTGTAACCAAGCACTGTGGGAATGGGCCGTGGGTCCTGTGTTTAAATATATGTTACATCTTGTGTACTAAATGAATAAGAATGTTGTATGATGGTGGTTGAATACTATCAGATATTTAAGGATATGATCATGGTGTTGCATGCTCTATGAGTTTGCAAATAAAAGAGCTAGAATGAAAGAGATAAACTGTGTCTAGAGATAATTCACCGAGGTATAGATAGTACCAGATGATATTCAAAATTTCGAGGACAAAATTTATTAAACGGGGGGAGAAATGTAATATCTAAATTTTAGGACTAGAAGCTTGAGACTAAGCGTAACTCAAGCAGACTGTTAAGCCCTAATTAGTAAGAGTCCCAACAATGTCTGAGAGACAGAATGACTTTTAGGGTCTAATTTGAGAAAAGAAAACAAAGTATGGGATTTGTTTCTGAATAACTGAAGGAAATGACCAATTCCTTTATCTAAAGGCAAAAATGGACGGTCGGATTTCTCTCATTATCATTTTTCCCATAATCTCATATCCGTCGTTAGATCAAAATAACAATTGGTTCAGATTCAGTCTTTTATAAAATTATTTCTGTAAACATAAATAAGTAAATTTAAACTCTTGAAAACTATTTATATCATTCATAACTGCAATCTAAAAAACATAAATAAAATTTAATTTATAAAATATTATAATTTTAATTTTATAGAATATTAAATCAAAACCACCCATTTCATGATTTAATGGTGGAGATGAGATTATGAGAAGATAATGAGAAAGAGAACTATGAGAGTATCCTCCTCCAAAAATGGAAGGTTCTTCAAGCAACTTCAATAGTTGGTAGAAATGGTACAAGAGGAGGACTTAAAGATAGAAGGTAGTGAACATACCTAACCTGCATGTAATTAATATGTATGTTTGTACATTGATTTATGTGACTGCTTTGCCTAATTGTGTTGAGCATATTTGATTGGTTGAAGCTCTATTATATTTATGCTATGGCCATGAGTATGTTGTAACATTGAGCATACATATATGTCATTATGTTGGCATAAAATTATGTAAAGCAAGCATATCATGCATTAAATATATATCTTCCATGTATAGTTGATAAGTAAAATATTTGCATATTTATTTTTCCTTATATGATAATTTTATGGACAATATTTGAGCTTAATATAATAAATTTGGGTGTAATTGATAAACAAATAATGTTTTTGGAATAAATAGTATTTAAAAAATAAAAATATAAAAAATGGAAGTTACTGTAGTAACGGAAGTATTGTAGTGATGTTAGCACTGTAGCAAAGGATAAGCACTGTAGCAAAGGAAATACTATAGCAGACGCTAGATATTGTAGCAGCTGCCAACATGCACTATAGCAATTCATTGTTCACCACGTGGAAAAAATGTGTTTCACTGTAGCGGTTCACTGTACCATATGCGTTTCACCATAGCGGTTCACTATAGCAACACGGTTTACTATTCAGATCATTGTAGCTGACGCTTTTCATGCCTATAAATAGAGATCAAGGTCAAGCATACAGGGGGAGGCGGAGAAGATGTAGAGGCTTCCTTCTCTGACAATTAGAGATCTTTTCTTTGACAGTTCTGAATAATTTATGTTATTTTCTAGATTTAATTTCATGCATTGTATTGCATTTTACATGCCTCCATCTTCGAAGACTTAGGATTGTATTACATTTTGTATGCCTCCATCTTGGAAGGTTTAGGATTGTATTACATTTTGGATGCCGCCTATATGGAAGGTTTTACCTCCTAAATAGACGACTAGATTTATCCATTTTTCATGCATCTTTTGGTTGTATATTTATATTTAAGAATTTAATATTCAAGCTTTATGCAGTATTTTTGAGGATTTCATTCTAGTTTTATGTAATGTTAATTTATTTTTATTTTTTTTAATTTCATCATGAGCTAAATTTCTATTTTCCTAGGGTGATGACGTAGCATATTAATAACGGATTGAATCTTAACTTATTAAATCTAGTTTAATTTCTCCTTTATGATTGAGTTTTAATTATTATTCTTAATGTTTTCATTTGATTGGCCATCTTTTGAATGATTTCAGTATGTATGTTGAGACTAGAAGGAGATACATATGTGTAGACCCTATATTTAAAACCACAATTTGCATATGAAATAGGAATATATTCATATGAGTTGTGTAGTCTTAATGAGTTTCACAAATTTTAATGCATAATTAATTTCTTAAATTCATATAGGAATATATTGGATTAGCAATTAATTATATAATTGCTTGACCATGGAAAAGGCTAGTAATTAAATGAAGGAAACTCGACTATTAATCATGTGGAATAAATTGGGCTAAAATAGATAAGTGATTCAATCCCAAATTTGTTAAGTGAAATCTGACCCCTAGAACTTTTTCTTGTAATTTTTTTCATATTATTTGCACTCATATTTAATTGTTTTCTATTTTGTACTTTCCATTACCATTTTATCAATAGACTAAATAGAATTAAAATTACTCATTTTGATATTTAGTGATTAATCTTCGTGGGAACGATACTCTACTTACTTCTGTATTACTTGATTATGACAGTGTACACTTGTAATATTTAATAGATCATCTACACCCATAACACCTAACCACTTGATTAACCATTTAAACACTTGATACCAAGGTTCTGAAACCCGGACCGGTCACTAGACCGGTCGAGGTACTAGGTCAATGGTTAGTGGGTCAGATCGGAGTCAAATTAGAGCTAAATCGGGACTAAACCGTTCAGAAATTGAATATTTTAGGCTTATTAATATGAAATTATAAGGAAAAATATTAAAAAATCAATTTAAAAATAAATAAATAAAAAAATGGTGAACCGGTTCGGTCACCAAACCGGACCGGTTTATAGTCCGGTTCACCGGTTCCCGGGCCTGACCGGTCGGTCCGGTCCGGGTTCCAAAACAATGCTTAATACACAAGATTTGAAGAAATTTGGGCAGCATAACCCCTTAGGGCTTGCATTTCCCAAATTTATAAATCAAACAATCAAACCACCGATCAACACTAAATCATCATCATCAACAACAACTACAACAAAGATTTGAGGTTTGTGAAGTTACCTTTAGATTTCTATTTCTCTCTCTCTAGCCGTAACCTCTCCCTCCTCAAACCTTGATGTTTTGCTTGCTAAACATGTCAATCCATAGAGAAGGTATTTCACTAGTTAGGAACTAAATCACAAGGGAAGATCAAGCTTACCTTTGAGATTTTCCTCCTTCTCTCTAGAGTTCTTGAGCTCACTCCCTCTCTCTCTTGGGGTATGCTTAGCCGTGGAAATGAATAAGAAAGATGAAGGAAAGATTTTTTAAAATATCTTCATATTTTCTCTGATTATTAATATCCCAAAATTTTGACTTTTGATGACACCTTTTTACTTGGCTTTATCTACATGAAATTAGTGTCATAACTCCATTGTAATTAAAATAACTCCTCCCCCTTTTGGTCAACCCAAATCCATGCCTAAGGGTCCATTAGAAGAGCAATATAGGATGATGGATTTTATCCCATAATTACAAGATTGCCATAACATTTTTTTTTTATTTTCGGAATAATTGGCAATTTTGGTAGATTTTCTGACCAAATTTTGAAAAATCATAACTTTATTTATGAACATCGGATTGGAGTGATTCCAAAGGCTATGAAACCTTTATTGAGTCTAATTTCAAGGAAAATATAGCCTTTAGCCAACTTGAAGGTTAACATTCTCAGAATTAAAATATTTGGACGTTGTTCTAGAAAATAGCTAGTTTTTCTGGGCTAACTTCAAAAATCCATAACTCTTTGTATACAGCTCCAAAAATTATCAATTACCATAAAATTAAAGCTTAGGATGTCTACTTTCATGTTGTAGAATTTCATAATTTTTTATCATCATTTGGTCATCTAAAACCACATGACAAAATCACTGTCTCATAAGAAATTTCACTAGCAGCACTGTTTCATTCCAATTTTTCAGTGTTTAATTCCTATGATCATGAATATTTACCATTCCATTTCACTAAATTCCACAAATAAGGACAAGACTTATTGGTGAATAAAATTTGGGGTGTTACAAGATCCATGGTCAAAATACAAAAAGATCACATTGCAATTATTTGTGATGTTTGGGGACCAAAATAAAGCAAATAGAATCAATTTGAGAGCAATATAAAGACAAGTGCATTATAATACAAAATAATGAATAATTATGATTTTTATAGTCTTTTTTTCCCAAATGTTCCTACTATTTAAGCATCCATAAATTAGATTGGTACTATATAAAACTTACACACTTTACAAAAATGATTTTGTCCAACGAATCAAAATTATCATCAATTATACATAAAATTAAATAATTTATCATTCTTTAATTTTAATTTAAATGTGATGTAAATATATTATTTTACTTTCACAAATGTCACAAAAAACCTAATTTGATTCCAATATATATCATATCATGTATCATGCCGTGATTAATGTATGAAACTTACACATTATATAAGAATGCTAAGGAGTAGAAGAAGTAACAAGACAAGAATTGAGAGAGAAGACAATGTCTTATCATTACCAAAATAAATACAAATTGCAGAGTATTTGTATACTTTCCAATAATAAAATGTTTGGAACTAAGAAAAAACTACATATATATGCAAGGCAACATAATAGTTCTCAATAGGAGAAAAGAGATGGAAGACAAAACTAAAATGAAAAGCAAGGCTGATAATGTAAAAAAGTATTTTGATGTTGGGGTCTATGAGTTGAGCATTTGATGGAATATCTATAGAGCAATAGAGAAGAACAAATCCTGAGAAGATAAATGTAGATTTGACATGGTAAACTCCATTGATGTATGAATAATATTCACATACACCATATACTTAACTTTATAAATAAATTGTATAATTATACATAAGTAAGAGAGTTAAACAACTTAATTGTACAGTTGAAGGTTATATGAATAAATACTAGAAACCCTTCAATTTAGGAGTTATTGGGCATAATGACATTAACGATGAGGAGGAATCCTAAAAGGCCATGGAATTATGAACATCCACACACCATAATGTTTAAATTTGCAAATAAATTGGCACTATAATTAAAATTTCAAAACGAACAATAATTATCTTTTTATCTATTTAAGTTTCATATATCACTTATGAACAATTATTGATATCATAATATCAGATACTTTATAATAATTTATCTCACGCAAGTTAATCACAATAAACTTAGACAATAATAAAAATTAAACATTATATAGCCTTCTGGACTTATGATTATTTCTTGGGAGAATTACACTGTAGTCCCATGGAAGGCAAAATACGAAGAAATGGTCTTGAAAAATTCTGAAATTACTGCCAAGTCCCATGGGACCATTTTGTAATAAATTCCAAATGAGAAAAGTCATAGATACCCTTAAGTATTTCCTCTCTCCCCTTCACAATAGCCCCAATTTCTTTGTGGAGACTTGAAAACTACAGTTCGCCGGCCAACTTTGGTAGTCTCATAGCCATTTCGTTCAATCGCCGTTGCCGTTGCACTCTGTTTCCAGCCATTTTTGCAAGTCGTTTCCTCCTAAATTTTTTGATATTCGTCTAAACGCACATAATTCCTCATTTGCTGGTTCAATTTATTTACTCTAAAGAAAGCCCCAAGTTTTGACTTAGGCGGTCTTCGAAGTAGCAGAAGCCATGACTCTATTGCAATCATGGTATGTTTCTGCTATCATTATGCTCTGTTTTCTGGTTCATGGTGGTGTGTTTCTGTAATAGAAGAGGTAAGGAATGAAGATGAGGGTGAAAGGTTTGGGGCTACATAACCTGATTTGTGTAGAAAAAAAGAGTTATTAATGGGAGCAGCGATAGTTGACAATGGAGGCTCCTTAACTTGTTAATGACAACTATAGGTCATATTTAAATGTTTTTTGTGACAACTCAAGGTTTTTTTTATTGATCTTTGTTTTGGTTATGATAAATTGAAAAAGACTGTCTGATTTTTGTGGGCATTGTCCTCTATATGCTTGCAAAATATAAAGGAAGGTCTAGTAAATGCAATGGATATGTGTTGGCTAAGGTTTTAATGTGTTTGGGTATGGTTTTGTATGCTTTATTTTTGCTGTCATTATGCTCTATTTTCTAGTTCATGGTGGTGTGTTTATGCAATATAAGAGGTAAGAAATGAAGATGAGGGTAAAAGGTTTGGGGCTACATAACCTGATTTGCGAAGGAAAAAAAGAGTTGTTAATGAGAGTGATGAACCCATGTCGTGTGAGTTCTCAAAATAAAACTAGGTTAGAAAATGTAGCATAGTAGCTCAACCTAGGTCATTCTTGTGAGGAGATTAATTTCCAAGTTTCTAAGTAGTAAAGTGATAAAAAACTTTAAAGCTATGAGAAATCATTTTGAGAATTTGATTTTTAAACTAATGAAGTAATCTAAGCTAAAGCAATATTTTTGTATTTTTCAGTTTTTAAAACAAAGTAGCAAAAGGAATTGAAATTAACACTAACAACAAGATAAATTCAATTAACTAATATAATGATGAGATGAGATGCCCTTGAGTTGGGGTTTTAGTCTTCCTTGCTTGCTAATGATTTGAATTCCATAATGAGCCAAGAGGATGGAACTAAGCTACCACTAGCTCCATACTTGCAATATCATTTAATTCATTCAACCGAAGCAATTAAATGAGTATTATCAATTAATAGTGACTCAAGGAGATGAATAACTAACTTCTAATTCTAAATTGTAATTACCATTACAACAATTCAAAACATTCAATTTAATCATTTAAATCCACTTAACCAAGTTGGAATAAACAATTCAACTTACTCCTAATATGAATCATACAAAGCTTAATTAATCAACTCCTAGCTCAACCACCAAGTTTATTCACTTGGCATAACAATCTAGATCACAATTACATACTTAACCAAGCTACATACTCATGAACTAAAAAGAGAGCTTAAAGGAATTCCATTAAAGTTTAGAAGCTCAGACCATTACCCAACTCAAGGAAATCACCAACACTTTAGCTACTCATGGAAGAAGAGAAGGATGAAGCTTGATGAAGGAAGGAATAATTGACTATGGAGAACAAATGAACAGCATTGAACAGCTCTCCCCAAGGGCACTCACGCCTCCTCTCTTTTTCAATTATTCCATTAGGTGCTTCTTCTTCCATGCACAGCCGTGACTCCTCCCTTCAATTCTTTTCTAAAGTCATGTGTCTCTTCCCCCTTTTCACACTTGGCCTTGGTCTCTATTCCACACTCAGTTAGCTCTCTCCCTTTTCACCCCAAGCTGCCACTCCTTCCTCTTCCTCTTTATTCCATCGTCCCCTCCTTTCTCTTTTTAATTCCCAGCCGCCAAACCCTTATTCTTTCATTAGGTGTTGCACCCTTCCTCTTCACGTGGTCCCCCCTTTTGTTATACATTTCAATGCTGTTTACCTTTTTCTCAAAGCTTCCACACGGTCCATCTCATATCTTTTTTTTTCTTTCAATCATTTTGGCCTACCTCTCAAATTGGTTCAGTTCATCTATTCGGTGCTTCATTTAATCCAATCCACCTCCTTTAGTGAACTTGGTCAGCCCTCTCTTTAATGCATTGCTCTTTTTTACTTCATTTCAGTCCAACTATTCTTTTAACTCCCATTTGATTCATCAACTTTAGTCCAGCTCCTTCTTGGTCAATTATTTCGGCTAGCTAGCTCTTCAATTTATCTATTCAGTCTCCTCTCTCCAATTTCTTTACAACTATTATTCTCCTTTAGTCAACTCCTCTTTTTAATCAATCATTTCCTCCTCTCATTGTCTACTCGGTACTGCCTCAACAAATCAGCTGCTTCCTCTTTATCATTCATTTCTCAATTCGGTCCAACATCTCCTTTTCTCTTCAATTGATCAATTTCGGTCTAGCTGGTCCATTCTCATTTCAATTCAGCATCCACTTAAAACACAAATGGTCCCTACTTTCTTTCTTTTATTCAATTTTCTCTAAGCTGAATAAGTAAGTTGTGCCATGCCATCACCTACAAAATTATATTCACAAAGGTAGTATCTTTTGCTTACAATTAAGAAATAATGGGAATAAGAAATACTAATTAAAAATATAACAATTTAACCACTATAATTCCCAAATTATTCTTTCACTAAAATATCACATTAATACTTGATTATGTTCAAAATACTCAATTAAGCCCCACAAAAGCCTAAGATTAATTAATAAAAATATATAAATGTTGAGCTCTATCAGAGAGCAGTGATAGTTGTCAATAGAGGCTCCTTAACTTGTTAATGACAACTATAGGCATATTTAAATGTTTTTTGTGACAACTAAAGGTTTTTTTTATTGATCTTTGTTTTGGTCATGATAAATTGAAAAAGATTGTCTGATTTTTGTGGGCATTGTCCTCCATATGCTTGCAAACTATAAAGGAAGGCCTAGTAAATGCAATGGATATGCTTTGGCTAAGGTTTCAATGTGTTTGTGTATGGTTTTGTATGCTTTGTTTTTGCTATCATTATGCTCTATTTTCTAGTTCATGGTGGTGTGTTTCTGCAATAGAAGAGGTAAGGAATGAAGATGAGGGTGAAAGGTTTGGGGCTACATATCCTTATTTGTATAGGAAAAAAATAGTTGTTAATGGGAGCAGCGATAGTTTTCAATGGAGGCTCCTTAACTTGTTAATGACAACTAGAGGCAATATTTAAATGTTTTGCTTATGGTGTAATGGTGTTTGGAATTAGTTTGAAAAGTTTGCTATGTTTTTTGATATTTTATGCTATTTTCGGTCATTATAAGTGGGATTTAATTATTATTTTCATTAAGAAGGACGCTCTTACTGTCGTAATTAATTATTAATTTCAAGGACCATTTCATCCAAAAGGTAAGATGCTAGGAGAAGGTCCAGAAATGCTTTTACTATCTGTAACAATTATTTAAGTACATTTTTCTCCTTTTGTATCTTCTTCTCTCTTTATCTCTATGAGGCAATGATTAAGGGAGATTTCACACAATTGGAGCAGAATACTCATGACTTCAGTGAGCTAAAGCAATGTATGAGTAGAAGTGAAGTGCATATGGCTAGAAGGAATTATAAAGACTTTTCCTCTGTGTTTTCAAGCACCAAGGGTCTTTCTTATTAACACATATAGCTAGAACATACATGAAAATAAGACTAATTACAGTTGCCTTTTTGACTCGTGTATACTTTAAAACTCTTAACCATTTATTCATAGAGTTTGTGATACAGGTGCAAGTGATTTCAAGCCACTGTGATTTCAAGCGCCAAGGGTCTTTCCTATTTGTGTATTGCTTTTCTATGAGCTTGACAAAGATGGGAAAGCTTGAAGAAATTCAAAAGTTCTGTTTTGAGATTTGTATAATACTAACCAAGTGATTCAAGTACTACAGTTTGATTTGGGATGCTGAAATAATCATTAAACATATTTTGAGACATTATAATGAGAAATTAAGGACTTTGACCTTTATATTTCACCTTGACAGCACATAACATGTTATTAGCACTTACTACTTTTATCTCTCAAACCAAAGGTGTTGTGCAGCTTAGTAAGTACTTGAGTTAATGTTTTGTCATTGTTTGATGAGCTTTGAATTTATTTTCAGGTAAAAAAGACAGAGAATGGAAAAATGATTATAAAAAAAGGAAGGGGAAGAAAAACAAAACTAGACCAAGGACACCAAGCTTCTCTAGTTACACTTTGTTTACCAAAGAATTTTACAATGAGAAGGAGGGGAAGTAGAAGAAGAAACAGAAGCAAAAAAGGAATAGGAAGGGAAAGCATAAGGAGAAGGAGGAGAATGTTGATAAGTTAAAGACATTTAAAGAGGTTAATCTACAAGTGAGAGATGCTTGGAATAAGTTAAGTGATAATAAGAAAGGTTAATGATCAAATTCACACTGATTGTATTCATGACATATTTTTTGTAAGTATCAAGTACATACTTATTGTATTGACTTCATACTAGTGCTTCAGTTATATTATGCAAAATTTGGGTTTGTCGTTTTACTTTCACCTATTATGTAAACACAGCTAAAGACTTGCTGACAAGAGCAGGGGATTGACCTAAGAAGTCTATAGGCCTTGATTGACAAATCTATAGGCTTCTATTAATAAGTCTATGAGGCTCTGTTGACAACTCCAAGAGGCTTTGTTGACAACTTCATGGGTGTCCATTGACAAGTCCATGAGCCTCAGTTGACAACTCCATGAGGCTCTGTCGACAAGTCCCTAGACATCCATTAAGAAGTCTATGAGCCTTGATTGACAACTCCATGAGGCTTTGTTGGATTTATTGACAAGTCCATGAGCCTCAGTTGACAACTTTATGAGCGTCCATTGACAAGTCTATATGCCTCAGTTGACATACTCCTCGATTGTTAATGGAAGGGTTGATGAGTTGTCAATGGAGGCCCAATGACTTATCTGTAGAGGCTCATTGACTTGTCAATGGAGGCTCCTTGACTTGTCAATAGATGCCCATTGAGTTGTTAATAGATGCCTATAGAGTTGTTAATGGAGACCGTATGACTTGTCAATGAAGGCTCCTTAACTTGTTAATGAAAGGCTAGTGAGTTGTCAGTGGAGGCCTATGTAGTTGTCAGTAGAGGCTTCTTAACTTGTCAATAGATGCCCATTGAGTTGTCAATGGAGGCCCTATGAATTGTCAATGGAACTTTATAGACTTGTTAGTGGAGGCTCAATGACTTGTTACTGGAGGCTCCTGGAGTTGTCAACAGAGTTTCCTCAACTTGTTAATGGAGTCTCTTGCAGTTGTCAATGGAGTCAAACAATGTAGAAGGAAAAGCAGCATATGTGCATTACATAACTTTAGCATTAACGTTAACTCATGAAAATGACTATGTAATTCATAATTGCAACAAACGTTTCAAGTACAACTTGTTTAAAGTTGATCATAACAAAAAAATCACATCTATACAATGTCACTACAATTTATCATTATAAAAAAAATAACCATTTTTATAATGAGTGTGCACATAGTCATTACAATCCCCTAATATGTTGTCCATACAATCATATTTACAATAAGTGATTCCCCTTCCCCTTCCCCTTCCCTTTCTCCTTCTTTTCCTTCTGCTTCTCGTCCTTATGGATGAAAAATTCTTCAGTGAATAAAGTATACCTAGAAAAGCTTGGTGCCCTTGGTCGTGTTGCTTCCTTGTTTGTCTTTAATAGATTTTCCTTTGTCCATCTTACTTCCCTGAAAAAAAGAAATTTCACCACTTTAGCATTGCATCCCAATCCAAGTAAGCCAGACATTCTTAACGTGTAGCAGAAAATGACCTTCAGCAAATAGGAAGAGAGGATTGCAAAATGTTATAAAGGAATAAATACTACCTTCCAGAGTTCTTTTTTCGCTTCAGGTTCTTCTGCAAATACAAAACCTGAGCCACTGTGTTCAGAAACAGTTCTCTTAACAATTTATTTTTTTGCTTCATGTTCTTAACAATTTAATCTGATGTAAATTATGTTGTGAACGAATAGACCTGGGGTTGTCATTATAGGCCCATGCAGTTGTTAATATATATGCAGATATGATGACAGTGGAAAATGAGTTTATGTGCATATACTTATAGATTAACTATGTTGTTGATATTCCATATTAATTAGGTTGTCATAACAACATAGTTGTGTTAACAACTCAAGGTGGTCAACCAGAAATTTGAACTCCATAACAACTCCGCCGCTCTCTTTTCCCATAATGGAGGATATCATCGTTTTAAAATCTTCTAAATTTGTTCTTTCCTTAATGGTTCTAGATATGACGGTTCAACCAACATATGTTAAATCACCATCTCTATTGACTTCAAACCTTCCTCCTATATAATGGAAACATAGTAGATTCTTGCCACACGTGGTAGCCATCACCGCTGTCTACTGTACAAAAAAGTTGTCATTAATAATTTCAGCAACCTTATTAACATATGTCGCAACCCCTTCTAACAACACATTCTTACTAAATAATTAGGACCTCCAACCACACATATTTCACACATTGTTCATTAAATGCCACTTATCATGATCTTTTTTGCTTCGCAACCATTTTGACTTTTACTTTTAATAAATTGATACATATTTAGCTATGTGGCTTCTAGCCATTTTGTAACATTTGCTAATATATACTATTATTTTGATGCCATAAAAGACATTATTTTTCAATGATCATGGCAAGGCAAAATATTATTGACCTTCAATTGTCAATTTTTTTTAGATTGTAATATATATAGCTATAGTCATTATTCTCATAGATATGCTTTGTGCTTTTATTTCAATGACACATTATCAATTTAGTATTTTGAACCACCAAAATTCTTTCATTATCAATTTGGTCTTCAGGACCACAATAAGCTTCAAGCCTCTTTTTTTTTGTCTCAGATGTTTGAACTTTTAACCTTCATGGCTTGATATTTGTAAAAGTTATATCATCAAAGTTTCACAACGTTTTCCATGCCTTGTCATTTACTACTAGAATTTATAGTGTTCTTTTAAAAAAGAACCATAGCATAAGCGATGTGACCTCTAGTCAACGAACCGCAAAATTAAGAATATTATGGTTAATCGCTATTCAATATAATTCTATAAATAAAATAAAATGATAAACAAATAAAATGACATAAAATAAAGTGGCAATAATACATTATAAAAAAACATATAAATAAAAAGAATAATATATATAGTAAATGCAAATAAATATATTAGGAGTAAAATAAAATAGCAAAATGAACAAATCTATAGTAAGAGATAGCAACAATGCGAGTAATAATACATAAAAATAGTAAAATTAAATAATACAAATAAAACGGATAATATAAAACTAAAGGATAACATAAATAAGAAAAAAAATAGAAAAAAATGGTGATGAAATAAAATGGTATTTTTTACAACATCCATAAAGTATGTTTTAGGAGTAGTTTTAACCTTTAACTCGCAAAGAGTCTTTAAGTGGAGGTGCATACATCACCTTAAAGTCTTTTTCTAGTAGCAAATATTTTAGGGTGTTGGAAAACCATAAAATATTTCAAGGTGTTGGATGTACTTGAAAATACTTCAGGATGCTAGATAAACTACAAAATACTTTAGGATACTAAATGCACATAATGAGAATACTTTAAAATGCTGGACACATATTAACCCTTAACTTTTCAAAGAAATATTTGGGTCTAGTAAAGCCAATTACATCTCTATGCAGTAAACCCAACATATATCCTTTCATTTATTTTTATTACAAGTGCATATACATATTTTGACAATAAACATCAACAAAATTTATAAGTGTATATGTGAAAATTTACAACTCCTAATTTACATTATAACAACATATAAAAAAATGTACAAGTGTGTAAAAGTAAATTTACAAGTACACAAGTATTTTATCAACTAATAATAGCAAAATTTACAAATTCGTAGGTGAATTTACAAATAAATATAAGCATTTTAGTAATTAGTAATAGCAAAATAATTAGTAGGGAAAATTGGGAGGAAAGCTTATTCAAGCATTCATTTTCATACAACCTTGAGTTTTCAAGAGGATGGGTTTATTCTGTTTATATGTTAATGGTGGGTGGAATAGTAGGTTTAATAGCTAAGAATGGTGAGGTTCCATTATTATTCAAGTTTGCACTTTATTATTCATAAAAGGGATTAAAGTTCAATTTTTTGGCTATTTTAAAATTGTAGGAAAAAATTATTAATTAAAAGGAGATTAGGCGTACTTGGACGAATCCATGTTCGGATCCGGGTCAAGGCTCCAATACTCCATACTTGTGCCCACACAATTATTAGACTACTAGAGCCTAATTGTGATTTGCACAGCAGATCACCAGAACCAGAAAGATGGTAGGAGAGAAGAGAATTGCCAGAAAACTCAATGGCGGGGCGAATTGCAATTGAGGAGGCACACCCTATTTATAGTGGTTTATAGAGGCCACTAATTAGGAAACGTGTGCACTCCTTCTTGCCCTCCAAGACAACAATTAATTGTCCCTCAATTAATTCCATAATCTGCAATTAATGCTGATTTTTATTATTATTTGATTAGGCTACTTATTTCCTAATCAAATAGTCCGGCCCATCAAGGGCGGACTTGGACCCAAAGTCCAACATCTCCCACTCGCACTTGATGGGCCTCCCATCATGCGTGCGTTACTCTTTCTTGTTTCATACTTGGCATCTGCCGTGACTACGTGGGCAAAAACGTCTTTCAAATTTGGTGCTTGTGATACTAGAAATCCTTTATATCGGACCAGCATCCAAGGACACCCTTTATATATAACCGTAAGCTATATGTTCATTGCCTCATATGCCCCAGATTCTCCCATACATATTACTCATGGCATATCTAATCCCTCTCGAGTTAATATGTTGATTAACTCAGATTGCCTTCCACACACATAGTATCCGTACTTACTAGCTACACATAGAGCTAGTAAGGGGTCGACCACAGATACTAGTACATCTTATATATCTAGGAGTAAATCTTCCTTTTTGACTAAACATCAGTCCATCTTGACTTAGTCGCTTTCCTAGTTTTCACTCATCTGACCGAATCGAGTGTGATCATGGAGCTTCAGCTAAAGTAGCTATCACCAAACCAAGCTTTCATGATGTTGCCTAAGTCTTAAGGGCATCGTGGAAGGATTCTTCCTTCCTGGGACTCATACTGTGGTGAACTAGGGATCTTTCACCCACATCTCGTGTTGCAGTTTAACTCTCAAGCACATGCAGTATGAATCGCATGCTACGGTGAATGGTTTGAGGTGTACGTCAATTTCTTTATCTTTCACCGTATAGACATTAGTTCCAAAATGTACTCAACATTCGAACCAGAATTTTTTCACAATATCTCTTTTACAATCTCGTTTGTGAAAAAGAGTTCTTTGCCTAGCTACAGGTCTATATTCATGCTTCGATCCATTTTCTGTGTATATGCACACATGTGAATCTCATCTCAGTCTAACTGAGGCGACTCAAATGCAAAGATTCTTCTCAACCATTTCATGGTGATCATTTGCTCGTCTTACCTTCCCATGCCCCTGCAAAACATGGGAAGACGGTTGTTCGTGTGAGTGAACCAACCTCTTTTGACCAGTACGACATAAAAAACTGTATACCTTTATGTATTTACTCATAACATACATACCAATTCTTTTATCTTCATATAAAAGAAGTTCACGACCTTATATTTTATTTGTGCCCCTAGATTTTCACTAACTCAATGAAAATCAAGCTATGGGCTTAATAAGGGGATCTACCAACATCCTATCAGTAGAAGGTCATTGAACTATGGCTTTCCCTCTTTGAAAGCATATCTCTCATAAAGATATATAAAAAAAGTATGTTTCTCCTTGCTGTGATACTTAGGATCCTCATCATAAGATGTTATCGTTTGGATCCTTCTATCCACCATTCATTCCCAATCTCTCATAGGAATTACTTTAGCCATATGGCACTTTGAATGATGGCAGAACACGCCCTGCATTCTATTTCCATGGATAACAGGAAAAAATACTATGTATATTTCCTTACTCCATCACCATTTGCCTAGGTCTTGTATTGGAGTATCATTTCAAAAAGGAAAGTTGTTGTCTTGACAACTTAATCCATGGTTATTCTCATAACCCATTTCACAGCAGGACCAAAAAGCAACTTCCAAGTCTGACCCAAAAACATTCGGTCTTATGTACACCAATGTGCACATTCATATTACCAACTATAGTCTCACATGGGACTCTATCCACCTTTCTTATGTTAGATTCCTCATAGGACATGTAACCTCTTTAGGTTTATGCCCTTGACTTCAGGGGTGTCTATGGGTTTGCAGTTTGACATCCTAAGATGTCTAAGGATTACACTTGTACATGTCTTAGGTGGAAAAAACTGTATCTTTCTTGTGCAATCCCCGTTTATCTTGTCATTCAAGATATTTGTTCAACCCATGACTTTCTTAACTCAGAATTTAAGGATTCTCTGATCCTTTATTCCTTTAACTCCCTTGACACTTGTTTCATTTGTCACTTGACAAAGGATGACTTCACAAAGAATCATCACTAGACCATTTGGAGCTTATGTAGTGTTCTTCCATTATTTCAAAGTTGGTGAGGCTTTCACCTTGTGAAAACCTCATATACTACTATTTAGGTGATTGTTTCTACGAAGCCCTTAAGCTGCTTTAGTGTAGAGTTTATCATCCAATTTCCAAAATTCCAAATTGGAAGGTCATCTTAATGCAATTTCAAGACTAAGCTTGTTGTCATAGCCAAAGTTCAGAGTTAAAACACACATGGACAACCTTCCATTGTATTACCCCCTAGCCATTAAGTGTTTTAGGTTCTACATGCCCCCAACAGATTTGAGAACCTACTTGTTCCCAATCGCCTATTGGCTAGGTGACAAATTACCCAAACACGTATTCGGCTTAAAAAGAATCCAAATCCTCCTGCATGACACTTTGCAATTCATCTTAGCAGGTCCTTCTAGTGTCTTTCAAACACTTATAGGTACTTATTATCACCTTCTACATGATGAAGGGAGCATTCAATCCATTAGGGAATCTATCCCTTATAGTCATTCGCTAGATGACAATTTGCTCCGAGGTGGATTTCATAGGATTCTTTTCCTATGTATGAGTGAGGTAATTCTCTCATAACTTACCCCTTACCTCTTTCATTGTGAAAATGGTCTCAATCCTCCCACTCGGATCAGTGAAATTAGGAACACTTGGTTATTCCTTGTTACTTGTGAACCTCTTAAAGAGATTTATTGTAATTAATGCTTATTTCCTGCTAGGAAATCTTGGTTTTATGAACGTTGTGTCCCACGGTTTTCTATCAGTCACTGAACCGTCATCATTTTCACTAATGAAGACGTGTCATGTCAAATTCTGATGTCATCTCACAAAGAGATACCTTGTATACCTTGACCCCAATCTTCCTTACTCATAGGAAAATTATGAATATAAAGTTGATGACCCTTATGGTCTTAACGAGCTTGGTCCTAGTCTAAGGCCTATCCACGATTATAGGGTAAGGTCGTGACAGATATAGAGGGCATTTGGTTAAGTGTGAATATAATAGCTGCAAGTCTACCTACCAACATATGGCTGATAGCCTTATTGATGCCATTATGTTCACAATCAAATCAAAGGAGAGGTCTAACTCTCTATTTCAACAACTCTATTATGTTGAAGGGTTCTAGGTATTGATAGTTGCCTAACAATGCCTTTCTTGTACACAAAGCAGCTTGAACTAATCACATAGGTGTCTCTAACCCTTGTTAGTTCAAAAAAGGTCTTTTCCTTTTAGTTTAACTGATTCCTGACTAGTTCAGCCATTATCTAACAGCTTCACACTTGCCAAAAAATCAAGTAAACATTACTGTATTTTGAGTAAACGTCCATAACGTTAATGAAACACCAAGCTCTTTGTGTTTTGCCCTCACGTTCATTGGTTCACTAACGTCATAATTTGCCAATTGCAGTGGATTTTCTCAAAAAATGTTTCTTTGTCTTTCTTGCCAGGCAGAATAAGTTTTCAACTTGTTCATAAGGGTATTAACCCTTTAGCACACATTATTTAGCAAATACTCTTTTGCTAGTTTGATCATTCCCTTTGATCAAGGTGTATATCTGGCAAGAAATGGAATCTTTTATCCCTAGAAAAGAAACATCAAAATCCAACAAAGGATTTAAGAATCATAGTCCCATCGATCCTTAACTAAAGAGATAGCAAAGATGTGATTCTGTCAGTTGTAATTGCATGGAGTGAATCAGGGTGGTTTATCTATGCAGAGTTAACGTGCAAGTTCCAATCCCTTGATTCTATCTCTTTATTGCTTTGCTTTTGACATGAAGCCATATGCTTCTGTGAAACATCCACAACTTATGTGGATTGCTACTTTTACAACCCTTAAGGATTATCAACGTAGCTTTTCATCTTTGTAGAAACCATTGACCTCTTCTAGATCAAGTTTACCTAATAGGTTTCTTGCCCTTAGGCATGGAGGATGAATCCTCCCACTCTTTAGCTAAGTTCCTCTGACTGATGGATCTTGAATCCTTCAGTCTTTCACATTCAAGTTTAATGTGGTGAATCACATTGCTGAAGGTTACAATATGTATATCAGAGGCAATCCTTACTTTCGTATATGCCCACTCAATGGAAGACATGGCTCATTCCCACTCACTGGGAGACATAGCTTCCTCCCACTCACTGGGAGATGTCTTATCACAACATATACTTGTTGTTTGTTAGAAAGAACTTGGCATTTAGTTTTGTCTCAACCTCTTAGTTTGACATCTGCCTCAAGTGTTGCCTAAACAACATGTTAGGACTTAGTACACTATGTTAAAACTTAACTTAGTTTTAACTTTACAGAAGAAGATCACCTATTTCACTATCTTCCAATACTATCCACACGGCTTGGATAAGGTTACATTGCTCAAACCAACATAAGTTTAAGCAATGTTGTTCTTTCTATACTTGATAGCATAAATCTTTTGTATCCTTTGGTTGCTTCAACCGTTAAATGCTGAAGACTAGTTGGTAGGATGTCCCTGACATCTCATTCTTCTTGAATGAAAGAGATTTGAGAGTTTTTAACTCCACAGATATCTCTATTGAGCTTGTCTTCATGAGCTCAGTCAAGTAGACTTGGTCATAATTGGTTACTTAGATAATTATGGTATACAAATCTTATTTGTTCAAATAAGACAAAGGATAATTAGTTAATAAGTTCACTAGTTTCATGTTCAGGAGACAACTATGTTGACTCCCATTCCAATCATACTAGTTAGCTCATCACCCTTTTAACCACAGTCTTCATTTGAACACTTTCCCCTTTGGATTTCTAGACGTATTCCAGAAAACTCCCACTCAATCATAGAGCAGTTATATTAACAAGATAATAACACAATATCATCTAACTAGCATGAATGTTCAAGAAAACAAGAAGAGAATATACCGAATTCAATTCTAAAAACAAACAGAGAATTTATTCTTAAATTCAATGAAAAAACAAGAACATTCAAAAGTTTAAGCTCATATCTATAGCTGGGAATGCGGGCCAGCCCGCGGGTTGCGGGCTGGCCCGCACCAACCCGCGGCCCGCGCGGTGCGGGCCTGTGCAGCCCGCACTTCTGCGGGTTGGCAAAATGCCAACCCTAACCCGCAGTGTGCGGGTTGCAGGCCAACCCGCGGGCCCGCATTTTTTTTTTTTGAAAAAAAAAATTCATATTTTTTAAAGAGGATTGAAAATATGAGACACATATATACGAGTAATTAAATTTACCTTTCTAGTATCAATCATTGCTTTTATAAAAATTTAAAAACATAATCTAAAATTTAAGAGATAAAGTTATCAAATTTGTTAAAATTTATAAATAAAACATAAACTCATCCTCAAGCAACCAATATATAATAATTTTGTTTAAAGAAGAAGGAAAGAAGCTAAGATTTTTTCTCTTTGGATTGAGAGGTACCAAGATAAGAGTGAAAAACTTATAAGTTTTATAAAATTTTTATATGCAAAAAAAAATAAAAAATTTTGCGGGCCAACCCGCCAACCTGCGGGCTGGCCCGTATTAACCCGCGGGTTATACGGTGCGGGCCTGTGCGGCCCGCATTTTTGCGGGTTGGGATTTTCCCAACCCTAACCCGTCAAAACCCGCGGGCTCACGGGTTGAGCCCATATTACCCGCTCTACTCATATCATTGTCTCTTAACTAGGTTCTCCTTCTCATAGGCCCTTCTGACCATATTAACTCATGTAGCTTCTAGCTACAATGTCAAGCTCCTCTTTGCCATGTTTACATCCACTCATGTGGATGTATTTGCAGCATACCTCCCACTTGATGAGATGATTCTCACATCTCTATCTCTCTTGTCCTTTGTCACAACATATGTGATAAAAGGTTGACTTTTAGAAGTCATTGCTTCAACATTTGGGAAGACTTATTATGATTCAATAATTATTGAATAATTATAAGTTGCTGCAATTTTTTCAGGTTTTATTCCTAAGAGTTTGAGTCAAGGTTGGATAGGATTTTATATTCAAAAACTCATTTGAATAATCTCTTACTTTTAAAGAATCTTTCAGCATTTAACCTTATGTTGCAACTGAAAATACTCTTAAAAATAAGCCAACCTATCCCAAAAAATAATAGAACCAACATTGATTCAATTCCAACATTTTTGGGACCCTCTAAGTGCACATAAGCACCTTTTTGACTCAAATTATATCCAAACATGCTTCAAATATATGCAAATTATATATCAAATTGAAGCTCTTGAATTTAGGGATTTTTAAGAACCAACCACATCTCAATCAGAGGTCTCACGTGCTCTTACGAGCCCCTAGAAGGTGTCTAGATGGAAAAATCCTGAAAAATTGGAAAATTCCTGCGTTGGCCACTCTCGGCGGTGGCGCGTGACGTACACGCGCCGCATTACGGCCGTCCGCTGGCGACACGCGCCGGCTCCCAAGACTCCACGCGCCGTCCTCTCTCCGATGGTGCTTGCCACGTGTCAAACGGAGACCCCAGTTGGCCCCACTCGCCATATTCCCCCCCCCCCCCCGTTTTTTTTTGTCAACAATCATCGAATGACTGTTGACCAGTCAACCGTGACCCGTCACCGCTGACGTGTCAGTGATGTGGCGCTGACATGTCTCGGTCAACGTGACTAGTCGACGGATGACGTGTCCTCGTTGACCGATGTTGACGTGGTGGTTGGCTCTGACGTGGCGACAGCTCATTGGCGCCACGTGTCATTGGTTGACTGATGACGTGGCGTTGACTGCCACGTCATCGTCTTCAACCTCCAGCCGGGTCAACCCGACCCGGTTGGAGCTCTGACAGGTCATCGCAACCCGCCAACTTCGGGAGGCCATATCTCCCTCGTTTTAGCTCCATTTCTTGCGTTCTTGGTGTCGTTGGAATTGTAGTTCAGCGAACTATAAATCCATGGCATTTATTTGATCTTAATACCTCGGTTTCATTGATCAAATCATGAGTGAAGTTGCGGCGGCGACTAACGACCCGTGAACTTCTTTCCTTTGTTTCTCCCTCATCCGGACTCCGTTTGACGCGTTCTAAGCATCATTCGAATCGTCTCTTCGAGATCTACACATCCATGTCCTTACTTTGGGCAAAAACAGTGAGTTTCAAACACCCAATTTTTCTCGACGTTGTCGGCGCGACTTAAAACGGATCGGATGTGTGTCTCTGTGTATCTCAGAAGCTTTCCTAACCTTTGAGAGTCAAAGGCTCTTGTTTTTTGTTCCACATAGGTTCCAAAAACACTAACTTGAAAGAGATCCAAGAAGGGAGGAGAAGAAATGATGGAAATCGCATGATGTTGTATATATATATATAGTTGTTATATATATATATAAACTAACTAAAAGGAGCAAACGTATGAACCCAGTATTTTATGTGTGCATGCTAGAGTTCATGGTTGAATATCAAATCTAGGAGGAAGAATCTGAATGCACACAGACGCACATATACATACGCATATTATCAAAAATGAGGCATAAAAAAATATTCAAGCATGTTCAGATATTGTAGCTCAGCGCAACAAAATAAAGAGAATATGCATGAACAATCTATATACAAATTATATATGTATGAACAATATATATAATATATACTTTCATATATATATATATATATATACACACACAGTAGCACAGCGGAAATATTAATTGAGATATAAACAAATTATATCATACGATTATTCACATAGAATAAATCATAGCTTCAAGGATCAAATGGCTCTGATACCAATGTAGGAAAAAATTATTAACTAAAAGGAGATTAGGCGTACCTGGATGAATCCATATTCGGATCTGGGTCAAGGCTCCAATACTCCATACTTGTGCCCACACAATTATTAGACTACTAGAGCCTAATTGTGATTTGCACAGCAGATCACCAGAACCAGAAAAGATGGTAGGAGAGAAGAGAATTGCCAGAAAACTCAATGGCGGGGTGAATTGCAATTGAGGAGGCACACCCTATTTATAGTGGTTTATGGCGGCCACTAATTAGGAAACGTGTGCACTCCTTCTTGCCCTCCAAGACAACAATTAATTGTCCCTCAATTAATTCCATAATATGCAATTAATACTGATTTTTATTCTTATTTGATTAGGCTACTTATTTCCTAATCAAATAGTTCAACCCATCAAGGGCGGACTTAGACCCAAAGTCAAACAAAAATTATTGCGGTTTGTGATTGTATCAATTGTTGTATAAACTAAGATGGGATTGGTATGAAAAAATTGAATTGAATGAGAAAAGAGAAAATTTTATGCAAAGCTATAATTGAATGAGAAAATAGAAAATTTTATGCAAAGCTATAATTGATGGATTTGTTTGGATGTTAGGGGAAGAAGGAGTGAATAATTTAGAAGCCGATAAGTTGGAGAAGGAGGTATAACATAAGCCTTATAGGTGCGTGAATACCGTCCTATTATAGTTATGATAATGATATTTTTACTACTTGTCATATTTTTTTATATTAATTACCATATTTATGAGCATGATTTTTAACAAGGGAAGTTTATCGGATTATATCATTTTCTTTTGATATTGAAATGAGTAACAATTGATGATTTTGTTTATTGTTATTTATTCTTCTCCTATATGTTCATAGTATAATTCATGATTATGTATAAAAATGATTTAAGGAGATTTTTGAAATATCTTTCATGAACATTCATGTTGAGATGGTCTTGCAATTGAAACGTTCGTTTGCAAGGAGCGTAGGTATTAGACTGAAGTTGGTAGGAAGAGCTAAATTTTAAACAAGTATATATATGTGTGCAATCTAAACAAATCTTGTTAAAGAAAGGCAATGTAAGTTATTAGTTATCAATTAGTTAAAAAAATATGAACCTAATTAAAACAATTATTTGAGGATAAAATATAATTTACTTGGTCAAAATTGTTCTATACAAAAGCCCTCATCTAAGCTAAAGGGTTATATACAATAATCAGAATCTCCTATATAGAAACATTTAATGTTGAATAGTGGTGAGCCAATAAGATATTCCATTTATTATTCTTAGATAGTTCTTATGGAATTGCCCTTCCAAGGCATTGAAAGTGGTCTTTGACAAGACCAGCGTTTAATTCATAATGTGTGTCTATATGTGCGTAGATTTGATCTAACTATTTGACATTGTCAGATTTAAATATTGTCAAGCTTTTGAAGGCGTTTTCTGCATTTATAGGGACTTAAAATTGCACAAGCACAAAGTCTCCAAGAGTTAGAAGACTGCATCAGAGAGAAGATTTCCTTCAATTGCCCATAGGTCAATGTCTTAGATGATTAAAACTTTTATTTCCTTATGTAGTTTCTTATTTTATACCTTGTGGGAAATGTGTTGTCTGTGAGGCTTTTAGTTGCAAGGCTCTTAAATCTATTTAGGCAGACCTAATAGATATTGATGCACAAAGAAAGAAATAAATCAAATGGTGTAAAAGTAATCCTCACATTGCATTAATAAAAGAAATGAAGACACTAAAACATTAGCTAAAATTTTTTTTGCAATCTGTATGTAAAAGTAATCCCCGCATTGCAGTAATATGTTTGTTGATATGGTTGTGGATGTCATAAGATAGGCACTGCCATTTTAAATTTTTAGGTTACATGCAAGGGCTAATGACCAGTTGTTTAGGGGAAAGAATATCTATTAATTAATACTACTTTGAACATTAGTTATGACCAATTTGTTATATATACAAAGTGTTTGAAGCTCATATTTGTAGTATTAAACTCTGGTATGTCAGAGTTATGTGCTTGTTAATTGGGTTGTAGTTTGAATTTTAGGATGTCTTACTTTTTAGCAAAAATGATGCTGAAATTTATAAAAAATGAGTAAGACATCTCTTTTCTTGACCCATATTCATATCATAATGACAATTGGTCTAAAATTGATTATTGTTGAAAATGGCATAGGTGGTAGTAAAATGGATCACCGTTGGATGGATGAATGCTTTGAGAACTAGTAAAGAATATAAGAATGGGGTGGAAGAGTTTATTGAATTTGCTAAAAAGAATGTGCTTCATAAAAATGGGAAGTATTTTTATCCATGTGTGAAGTGTTTAAATGAGAGCCGACAGGATATTGATGATATATGAGATCACTTCATTTGTGATGGAATAAATCTTTGGCACACAAGGTGGATATAGCATGGTGAGTAAGTAATCGCTTATTCGTCCCACGAGAAGGAAGTTTTAGAGGTTGGAGATGATGATAGAATGGAGAAAATGATTCATGATATTGAGGTATAATGTTTTGCACAATCGCCTGTATATGATAGTGTGTGGAGTGATGTAGAGACACCTTTGTACATTGGGTATACTAAGTATACACGCTTGTCAGGTATTTTGCACTTGGTAAACTTAAATGCAACTTGTGGGTGGACCGATAGTAGTTTCACATTGTTACTTAAATTATTGTGTGATATGTTTCTTGAGGATAAGGTACTTCCAAATCGTATGTACGAGGCCAAGAAAATCTTGTCTATGATAGGTATGGAGTATAAAAAGATACATGCTTGCCCTAATAACTGTGTATCTGCAAGTGATTTACAACTTACCTCCCTGGTTGTATATGAAACGCAAGTATATGATGTTTTCTATGATGATTTCGGGAGCAAAACAACCAGGGAATAATATCGATGTCTACTTGGCACCTTTGATAGAGGACTTAAAGAAGTTGTAGAAGGATGGCGTAGATATGTTTGATACATATAACCAACAGTCGTTTAAGTTACGTGTAATGATTTTCATCACGATTAATAACTTCTCAGCATATGGGAACTTATCAGGGTATAGTGTGCCGGGTCATAAAACATGTCTGATATATGAAACAGGCATGCACTTCCATCAATTTAAGCACAATAGAAAAATAGTCTACCTTAGTCATAGACTATTTCTTCCTCGGTTCCACTCGTATCGTAGGCTAAAGAAGACTTTTAACAGTTTTCCAGAAAATGGAATGGCTCCAAAGGCATTAACTGGAGGCGAGATTTATAGTCGGGTGGAAAGAATCAATGTTACTTTTGGTAAGAATCAGAGGAGTACAAGTGAGAAGAACATATGGAAAAAGAGGTCAATTTTCTTTGATCTTCCATATTGGTGTAGTCTTGATATGAGACATAGTATTGATGTACTGCATATGGAGGAAAATGTATATGATAGCCTTGTTGGTATGCTTTTGCACATAACCAGGAAAACTAAAGATGGAATTAGTGCGAGGCTAGATTTGGTTGACATGGGAATAAGAGAATGGCTACAAACACAAATAAGAGATGATGGTAAGAGAGCATATATGGAGCTAGCAAAGCATACATTGTCAAAATCCAAGAGAAGAAGTTTGTGTGTGTGTGTTTGCATGGCATTAAGGTACTACAAGGGTATTCTTCTAATGTGAGCAGGCTTGTGTCAATAGAAGATTTCAAGTTAGTATGAATTAAGTCTCATGATTGCCATGTCTTGATGCAACAACTATTGCCAGTAGCTATTAGAGGCATTATGAAAGATGATGTGCGAAGCATGATAACAAGGTTGTGCAGTTTCTTTAATGCTATTAGTAGCAAAGTTGTTGATATTGTAAAGTTAGACGAATTGGAAAATGAGGGTTATATTGTTCTTTCCCAACTAGAGATGAATTTTGCTCCCGCATTCTTTTATATAATGATGCATTTAATAGTTCATTTGGTAAGGGATATACTATGCGCCTAATTTATCTAAAGTGGATATACCCTTTTGAACGATATATGAAGAACTTAAAAAGGTATTCTAAAAATCCTTATCGACTTGAAACCTCAATTGTGGAAAGATATGTCATTGAAGTGGCTATGGACTTTTGCAAAGAATATCTATCAAGGTCGAAGGCCCAATCTCATCATGAAAAGGGTATAAGTAAGAGAACACAAGGGCTCAAAGTGAAGAGTATGTGTCGTGAAGAGGTGTTGTAAGCACACTTGTATATCTTGAATAATATAGAAGAAGTTCAGCTATACTTAGACGAACACAGAAAGAGTTTGAAGGAGATATATCCAAGAAAAAATGACATGTAGATAGCTAATGAGAAAAACAAGACTTTCATAGAGTGGTTCGAGGAAAAGGTATCGTATGAGACCACTGTGTCTGAAACAATCAAATAGTTAGCTTAAGGGCCCTCTTTTGAGGTCATAACTTGGAGTGGTTTCGATATAAATGGTATTCTTTCTATACAAAAGCCCAGGATAATAGAAGTACTGTGCAAAATAGTGGGGTGATGGTGGTAGCCGAAGCAATGCACTTTCCTAGTTCGAAAGACAAGAACCTCATATTGGCATCTATGGTCTATTATGGAGTTATTGAAGACATATAGGAGATAAGCTACACTAAGTTGAGAGTCCTTATATTCAAATACAAGTGGGTTAGCAATAATATTGTTGCAATAGATCAATTTGGATTTACCTCAGTTGATCTTGATAGAGTTGGTTATAAAGGTGAACCATTCATTCTAGTAAGCCAGGGAAAACAAGTGTTTTATGTCATTAATCCAGCAAATGAAAAATTATCTATTGTACTCCAAAGTAAAAAATAGAAGAATGGTAATCCAAGTTTGAATCTTGATGACACACCTTCTTTCACTACAAATCCACATATGCCAACTGAAGTGGAATTGGTAGATGATGATGAATATGCAGCTAGAATTGATCATTGTGAAGGAATTTGGGAAAACACATAAAGTAAGATTTTGCATTGCTTAAAGTATTCATTTAATTGCAATTTACTTATCATATCCCACCTTCATTTCTTAGCAGGAACATGACAAGTATAGATTGGGTAACTAGGGTGGCTCACCTGTTAAGAAAAAGGTTAGAGGAAACACGAAGCTATGCTTATTGGTCAAACATCATGAGGAAGAGAAGGAGAGGATGTATATGGAATTTGATGTTGATTTGAATCCAATTGGTGTAGAGGAAGACACGTTCATTAGCTATATTAGTTTTTTGGCTCAAAGCAAAGTTAGCATTCTAATTTCTACTTGGAGGGAAGTTTCAAAAGACACGAAAGCTGTGATTTAGAAACAACTTTTAGTATATAAAGTTCTATTTTCATCTCTGTCTTTATTTCTATCTGTTCATATATAATTATAATATATTTTGCTTTGTAGCAAACCTATGATGTACAAGTATTGGATGGGGGAAGTTTGTGAGTGATGGAAAGATTTCAAGTCCACTCTTACAACCAAGTACATTCGATGATCAAAAAGCAATGAGGATCCTTGTAAAGAGTATTCGCTTCTTTCTCTAAATGATTAGAGGTTGTTTGTGGCATCACGACAGGATCCTAAATTTCTGGTATAAATTTTATTCATCTTAGTGTGAAAAATTTTACTTGAACTTATTTGACCTCACTAACTCAGTTTTCTTTATTCTCTGTTTATATAGGAATTGAGTCAATTAAATAAAAAGAGGCGAGCTAAAAACAATTATCCGTATTACATGTCGCGTAGGGGTTATCAAAAGCTAGAAAAGAAGATGATACAGGCTGAATTGTAAAAAATGGAGGAAGCAGCTAAGTTAGATCCTAGCATTATTGTGCAGGTGCCGCCTCCTCCCCCATGTCACAAAAAATGGAAAGCAGGGAGGATAAAGGGAGAAAAATATATAAATCTAGTCGTTGTTGACGTCGCTAAAAGGATTGAGCATTTAATAACAAGTATATTTAAGTATGTTTCATTTTCCTTAGAATATTGCATGTAATTACTTTTTATTTATCCATTGTATGCTACAGGATGAACTTGAAGAGCAAAGCAGCCAAGGTTCATTCACTCAAACTGGAAGGATGGACGTCTTAGCAATGGCACTTGGGAAGCTAGATAACCCTAGTCAAGTTAGAGGGGAGCCAAAGGGAGTTGGCATCTCAAGATACTTTAGATGAGGTTTATAACCTTATGGACAAAGTAAACTAAGTAGAGAGTTTGTGGCTAGGTTCGAGAGGAAGTTGAGCAGAGCTAGAGGTGCAAATACGTCAATTACTTTGAGATAAGCTTAAAGAAGAGTTGTTGCATAAGCTACGTGGTGAGATAAATGTGATGGTGTTGTCTCACATTCAAGTCAGGATGGGTAATGAGGAGCCTAGATCTTAGGTTTGTAAATAATTTCATTTAATATTATTTAGGAGTTTTATTTTTAGGAGTTTCAATTTTATTTTTAATTTTTAACTTTAATTAATGCACTGATATTTAGGAGTTTTAGGTTTCTACATTTATTGAGTCATTTCTCATTTCATTTCTGTGGTAGCTGCTTCCACAAAATGTGTGTCGAAATAGAGCTCGACACTTCATATGGCTTCTTATATCCTGGCAATCTGTCAAGGCATAATAATAGTAGGTTGGAAGATCGAATGAGCTATATGGGCTATACAGACTCAGCTGCCTTACTATCTACCACCAATTGTTGAAAGGCAAGTAACTTAATTTTATATATTTATACATATTCACTTTACTAAGAAGTATCATGTTATCTAACCTCATTTTAATCTACATCTGTGGACCAAGTTATGGTCGTTGGAAATTATGCCAGGAGTCAGGTCTTTGGTTGGCCGTGGCATGTGATTTTGGCCACAACCCAAAACCTTCTGACCAGTCTCTGGCCGCGGCCCATGAGGGGCTGGCCGTAGCCCTAATGTTTCTGACCTGTCTCTAGCCAAGGCCCATGAGTGGTGACCGCAGCACCGGACTTTCTGACCATCTTTGGCCACGGCCCATGATGGGGCTGGCCGCGACAAACCCTTTGAAAATGAGATTGTGAGGTTTCGAAAGATAGTATTTAGTCAAGGTTCTCCCAAGCCTTTAGGTATATGTTTAGGCTTTGATTAGCCACCTAAAGGTCATGAATGGTAACCAGCTTTAAGTGATATGAAAGTAAGATTTTGAAATAGAAAATAATCCTATGTCCTTGCTTTATTCATAGGGTTTATGTTCGCCCTGATCATGGTTCGATATTCATCTAATCGTGAGTAAGCAGTGCTGGAGCATACGTGAAAAGACTAAGTGTAGGGAACTTACCTCTCTTGCATGCTTTGATATTTATGTTTGTGTATTGATGCATGTATTGCTTTGCTTGATTATGTGAAACATGCATGAATGATTGTGGCTCTGTTTCTAGTTATGCTATGGCCATGAGTATGTTGTTGAAACATTAAACACGCAGATATGTCATTATATGAGCATGAGTTATGTATTACAAGCATGTCATACATTAAACACTTATTTTGCATGTATACTGGTATTTGTTTCCTACTGAGATTCTCTCGAATCTCACCTTCCCTACCCACAGTTAGACAAGGCAAGTGGATCGAGGAGGGAGCAAGCAGCCGAGGGCGGCAAGGACTCCTTCAGGATGTGATTTTGGTTGTTAGTTATCATAGTTGGGAGTATTCTATATTTGGTATTTGTATTTGGGATGGAATTTGGGAATGTATATTTGGATATGTATTTCAAAGGATATTATGTAATCCCCGTTTAAAGGCTTGTATGGGCAAATGTGCCCTGTAAGGCTTTAAGTTAATGTATGGAACCCAGGGTTGCTGGGAATTATGTTGTGCACTCTGACATTTGTATAAATGTGATATTCTACATAATGTAATTGTATTCAAAATTGAATATGAGACCAGGTAAATTAGATTTTGAAAGGTATTTGTGAAAACCCTATCGTGAAGATGGGATTTTAAATGAGTTTTGTTTCTTATTATTCTCTATTTCATTTTAATCATGTATTTTGGATATAATTATGGAAGGGGGTTACACTTTTCCTCCTGTTATTTCATAGTTTCTTATTGATAAGTACTTTGAATTTGTTAAGGCATTATGATTTATAGAGAATACTTTGGAAAATGATAATGAAGCATAGAGATTTCATGGAAGCATGTCATCTCTTTGGCCATATGATTGTCATGATTTACATTGAAAGTTGAAGTTTGAACATTAAAATGATGTTATGATGATATATGTTTGAATTTAAGTTCTTTTCTCAATATGTCATGATTGAACTTTCAACATTTAAAATATAATTGTCTGGATTGGTAGTTTTTCAATGGTTGTGAGGACATACAACGAGTAAAATTTATTTTAAAAAAACAAAGTTACAACGACTATTTTTATGTAAACAGTTGTTTTTTATGAAGATACAGCGACTATTTTAAATAAAATAGTTGTGGTATCTTTGAAACATACAACGACAGTTATATTAAAAGCAACCATTGTATCATACTTACAACGACTGTTTTTAATGAAATAGTCATTGTATCTCTTTTACCTTCAACGACTATTTCTTAAAATCAGTCGTTGTAAGTCTTATTCAATGACTGTTTTGGAAGAGTTGCCTTTTCTTGAACTTTCAACAATACTCACATATATGTCCCCCTGAAAACAGTCATCTAAAGGGCATAAAACCGGTCGTTAAAAGTTCCTTCTCTAGTAGTGTGTTGTTAATAAAGCCAGAGGTGTTTTTTTTAGGCATCCACCTTGTTACTTCCCCATTTGTTGCCATAAATGTAACCCCTACCTTCAAAACCGTAATTATGGTTCAAAAATGCGTCATAAAGTTAGATTGAAGACCAACGGAGAATTCAAAACTTATAAAAGTCCTAGCTTTAAGACAGGGTTTGGTCCTCTGATAAAGTGGGAGTTTCAAAACTTTTCATAATCTGTTTAATCAGGTCTTATTTTCACATTTCAAAACTATTTGGCCTGCTCAGTACCGCTCTATTCTTTCATATCAGAGTACTCAACAAAATTCCCGATGACACTCGGGTTTCAATCTTAACTATAAGAGCCTACAGGGCATATTTACCCATTTTTAAATGGGGATTTCAGAAAACTACACTTATCTACTACATTGGTCTACATTTACACTTACAATCATCCCATTGTTTGATAACCAACACAAAATAAATCTCCTAGCCATAAACTCTAGCAGCCCTTGGATATCTGCTTCTCCTTTTATCTGCTTGCCCTAACTGTAAGTTAGTAATAGAAAGAGTGAGATTCACAAGAATCTTAGTAGCAACAATTTCAATCATATTATATATAATAACAAGGCATGTAAGCAATTATCATAAAGCAATAACACAACAACATTCACAATAACGATAACATTCTTAATGACAAATTCTCAACAACATTTTCAGCAATTTCTGCATTGATGCGTGACAAGTGTCACAACAACTTCCGTTGTATTCAGCTACCACATTGGTTGTATTTACGACGGCATAAACAACAACAGCTTTTGTCGTATTCACTTTCACGGCATCATGAAAACTTTTGCTATGTTCAGAACGGCATAAACAACAACAACTTTTACCTTATTCACTTCCACAATATCATGACAGCTTTCGTTGTGTTCACAACGGCATAAGCAATAACAGCTTTCACCGTATTAACTTCCACAGCATCATGACAGCTTTCATTGTGTTCACAAAAGGCATAAACAACAACAGCTTTCGTCGTATTCACTTCTACGGTATCACGACAACTTTTGCTATGTTCACAATGGCATAAACATATAATGACCTCACTCGTACATTCTACCGGGACTTTAAGCATAGGCAGCAGCAACATTTACGTTTATCACAATTTCATAACAGCATAATAGCAGCAGTCACCTTCATCACAATTCAATGATAAGCACAAACATGCAAGTATTATACAGGATATAAAGAGAAAAATCCACTACCTTGTTCTTTCCATTCCTGCTCAGACACCAGTTTCGTATGCTCAGGGCAGATGTCAAGTCCTATAAATTACAATCAAGGACAACGAGTTATTTTCTATTTCAATTCTTAACTCCAAGACACTTGGGGTTGGTTACCATTTGAAAGTTTTAGGTGGCTACTAGAAGCCCAAACAGATGCCTAAAGGATTAGGAAAAACTAAAACAAAGATCAACTTTCAAAAGTTCAAAATACAGTTTTTGAGGGGTTGGCCGTGGCCAAGCCACCTTGATTGAACCATATTTTTATATGAATTTTCCATGATTAATTTGGGATTTTAATGTATTTACTAGGACATTATTACATTATTAAGCATTAATTTTGATTAGGGACAATTATTTTGAATTAATGGGAATTAGGGGCAAAATGGCCAAAATTCATTAATTATCAATTTTTTTATATTGTCCCTTAAACTTTTGAGGCCACCTTGTGCTTAATTTTGCATTGTAGATGTTAAAGAATAAATAAAGGATTTTGGGAGGTGCAAATTAATGGGCCAAGTGAAAAAAAAAGAAGAAAAGCAGACCCAAACTGGTTTTGAGCTTTTGCTCTGAAAAAAAAAATAGAGAAGGGACGTAAGCCTTAAGAAGAGAAAAGGAATTGGATCTTTAAGTCCAAAGGAAAAGAGATAGAATGGGAAAAAAAAATGGATGAAGGCCGCTGGGCTGGACAGAGGCAAGGCCCAAGACGCAGAACAGAACCTGAGAGTTGAGATGATGTGTGAGTAGCGAGAGAAAAGAAAAAACAGGACCCGAGAACATCATTCAGGGGTGTGCGCCGCTGGGAATGGAGGACTGATCTGAAGAGGAAAAAAAACGAGAAGGGAGAGGGGAGCTTCAGACCTGGACAGGCTAGCGTCTCCTTCATCCTCTCCATTTCCAGCAAGCTCAAAAACAAAAAGGAACCAGAGAGTGAGAGACGCAGACTGAAGAAGGAAAAATAGGGACCCGGAACAGAACGAAAAGGGGAGGAAAAATAGAACAAAAAAAGAGAAGAGAGGGACGGATAGAGAGGGGAGACGCGAGTGGCTGGCGGCGAGCATGGAGATGAGCTGAGAGTGAGATTGAGAGCTGGGGAGAGTGCACTACAGCTGGTTCTGGGACGGACTGAAAAACCAGAACAGAGCTGAGATTCGTGGGGCAGAGAGAGCGCCGCAACACACAAGATAATCACCTTCCTAACACCACACCATCTCTGTTAACATCCCTCTGCTTCTACCTTTGTTCATATGTCCAGATTTTCCCATCTTCATTCCTGCTCTCACCAAACCCGACAGACCCAATTTTAGCTCTCACCAATTTCGATCTTTTAATTTCCATGGTTTCTTGGTGCTTGGATCATGTTATGGTTGCAGTGGCTATGAGTGACTGATTGTTCATTGAGTCTTGGTGGTAGGGGAGGTGGCTAGAGCTTTAATGTGCTATAAGGGGAGTTCAATAATTTCCATTAGCTCTATTTATACATTATGTCTTTGTGGATTAATTTTGCATTGATATGTGTGTATTTTTGAGACTTAGATGAGTGATAATTTGTCTATGATGAATAATTTTGTGCTGAATTTAGTATTGGTGCATTTGAATTTTATTAGATTTATTTTCCTATTGGATTCATGAAGTTATATATTCTATCTGATATTTAGATTGTGTGATGGATTTAATTTAATTTGAATGTTTCAATTAAGAGGAACCAAGTGCATTAATCCATTTTCAATACACATCAAGTGGGTCTTTAACAATTTTCCTAAGAGGTGACTAAGAATGCGATTGTAGAACTAGTCATTTATTAGGTAGATTGGACCTAATGTGATTGCTTAGCGTTTTTAATTTGATTTGATGCAAAAATAACTCTCAAATTATTTTAAAGAAGCTAGGAAAGTCACCAAATTTGCCACCAAGGTTCATTTTATCATATAATCCCTTTTTAATCCAAATCATTTCTTTATCTTTTTTCCAAAATACCAAAAAAATTAGAATTAGCTTTATTTTCATAAATTTTAATTTCTAGAAAACCAATTTCAAAAACCCTTTTATCTAACCATAATTATAACACTTAGTTTTTCCTAGGGTAGTCAAAATAAATGGCTCCTTGATAAGAGAACGATCCAGAGTTGTTTGCACTATATTGCATTTAATTCATGGTAATTTGTAATTTGACCCCGAGGCGGCTAAGGTTGTGTTGAATCAATAGCACCGTTGCCGGGGAGCTAAGTAATTGGCTCCCTAGGTAATCTAATTGTCAAATTCACTTTTGACAAAGGGTTTCTCGGGTGAAGTTTATTAATTTTGCATTTTTGGTTATTTCTTTGCATATAGTTTAAGATTTATGCATTTAGGTAGCTTGCATAGCATTCATTGCATTGTTTTGACTTGGTAGCTTCTGTGTGGTGTTGTTTCATTCAATTTGATATGATTTTGAGCTCACTTGTTTGAATTCACCATGTCTCCAAGTTGATTCATAGTATACTTGCATCTTTTGTCATTTTGAAATCTTTTTTTTCTTTTTCATTTGCATTTGTATTCTCTTCAATTCTTTTTCTTAGTTTTCATATTTTTTAGTTAGATAGTTATCTTGTGATTCATTGGAAATTTATTGCATTGAATTCTCATGGCTTGGTTTGATGGTAATCAATGTTTACCTTTTCAATTTCACTATTATGTAGGTGATTCAACTAAAAGGAAAGAGACCATCTCTGAAAGCATCCATGCTATTCAACAAACATTATAGCTTCTTCAAGTTAATTTGGAATGTCAAGATAGTTCAATTGGTCAAGAATGCCAAGGTCCATTCCATCCTTCATACCATGAACCCTACCAATAACCTTCATTTCAACCTCGTTACCCACCACACCTACCCTATTGATTGTACCATGAACCTTCTCCTCGACCATATAACCCATATTATGAGCCTCATTCTAATGTTTCCAAAGGTCTAAAATTCACAACCGGGCTACTCCCCACACAATTTTTCACATAGAATCCAATGGAAACATCAAAACAACCAAATTCACATTCCTTTCATATGTTCTGTTTTAGGGCAGAAGTTACACAATCTCACAAGTTACCAAACTTCACATTCAATTCCCAAATCAATTCCATTTAGCCAATAGACACCACAAAACACCACTACCATCAACAAAACTCCATGAACACTTTAAAACCCTATCACACACGAAATTAGGGTAAATCACACAAGCCAACACACTCAACCAAACATCACAACACACACATCAAAGAGTTGTTTTTGCTCACATCTTCCTCTTTCACTAGCTTGTTCTTTGATTCTTTAACTACTAGCTTTTCTTGAATTCATAAAACATCTCCTCTTGAAAATCTAAAACTATAGAAATGAATCATTCATCAAGAGGAAAAATTTTAGAGAAGGGGTTTTGAGCAAAAGGAGTTATCTACCAAGTCAAAATGGCTCACCTTCATCTTGAGTTTTTTCTCTTTCCTCCTCCTTCCATGGCCGACCAAAGAGAGCTTGAGAAGAGAGAGAAAAGTGTGATGAAATGATCATCTTCAGCCCCCTCCTGCTTTTGACTTAAATAAGAAGAGAGAGGAAAAGAGAATTGAATGTTTGAAATTTTTGACTCTTTATCCATTGGTGCCATATGTCACAATCTTAAAGCTTCTCCCTCATGCATGTAATGAATTAGTTACACTAACTAATTCTATTAACCATTTAATGATCACTCTTACTCTTTTAGTTGATTTCCAGTTTCCTCTTCAGTTACTGACTATTTGGCCCATAAATTTTCTTTCTTCCCGTTTTGCCCTTGACTACGGCAATTTCAACTGGATTACCACTTAACACATTATTTGACCCCATTCTCATTCCATACGCTATTCCCTTCACTTTTAAACCATGATTGATCTTAAATACTGGGTTTGGGCACTTTCTGTTGCTAATTCAGGTCATTCGGATCAATACTCATATTGTATTCTCAAAAGTGTTTGACTAACGTTCATTATGTCCACGTTTGGAGTCACAAGCCCATATTCACATTTTGGGTTATTACAACAAAGATGTTAAATAAGGAAGTGAAGTCGTTAATGTAGAAGCTAGTGTTGTTAATAAAGCCAGAGGTATTGTTTTAAGGCATCCACCTTGTTACTTTCCCATTTGTTCCCATAAAGATATTCAACAAGAAAGTAAAATCGTTAATGTAGAAGCTCTTGTTGTTAATAAAGCCAGAGGTGTTGTTAAATGCCCCCCCAACTTGTAAATCTAGCACGTATCCATATGAATTTGTTAAACAAGAAAGGCACATCGTTAATTTAGAAGCTATTGTTGTTAATAGAAAGAGAGGTGTTGTCATTGGACGCTGACCACTGTGAACCACCTTCCAACTCCATAACACACCACTGAATTCCCTTCCACTTCTTCAAAAACCAACCCTTTAGAAATTCAGAATAAATGCCGAAACGAGCGAAATTAGTTTCATGAGAGACAAAGAGAGCGAGAGCTAGGCTTCTTCTACAAGTACAAGCAACTGGAAATGGAGACAGCAAGAGATGGCTGAACGAAGCTTAGTGGTAAGACTAACTTCAGAAACTCTGATTTCGCCCTTCTATTTTTCTAAACTTAATGAGAGCATTATTGTCTTTTTATCAACATTTCAAATCCCAAATTCCTACAACTGCTCTGATCTGGGATTTCACAAATTCACCACACTTTTTTGTCTTTTGTTAATTTTGACTATGTTTTTCTGAAATTTTCCTTTAAATATATGGGCATTTTAGAAGAACTATGAATTAGATATAAAAACTCCCAAAATTAGGACCACAAGGAGTAGTGGTTTTTTAAAGGAAAATTAATCTTTTAATCCTCAAACTATTAACTCATTTATAACTCAGTTCTTCAACTTTAACTAACCGGGACATAGTCCTTGAACTTTTAACACACTTTTGATTTAGCCCCTAAACTTTTAACTCGCTTATGACTCAGTCCCTTATCTTTATATTTTTCACAACTCATTTCTGAGTCTTCCCATGTGGCAAGATTTCCTTGCAACTCAGCACCACTAATAAGTTGTAAAAATATAAAGACAAGGGGCTGGGTTATAAGCGAGTTAAAAATTCAGGGACTGATTCTTGACTAGTTGTAGTTGAAAAACTGAGTTATAAGTGAGTTAAATGTTTAAGAAATAAAGATTAAATTTCCCTTTTTTTTAATTAGTTGCCAGGTGGTAACCACTTGATGCTTACCTTGAAGCCGGGGAATATAATAATGTTGGTGTCTTTTCTCTGTGGGCCATTGCTTTGAAATTTCGTAGTCTTCCATTTAATATTCTTGGGAAAATGACATCTAGGTCCCAAGCAACAAAAAAAATATCAAAAAAGTTCCTTTGAAAAGTCAATGGTCGACATGAATTCCTAATATCCATTTACAAAAATAAACCCCAAGCAATTTAACCACTGTCATTGTTTACAATATATTAAGCTATGTTTACAATATCGTAAGTCATATTAACAATATAGTCAGTTACGTTTACAACATGTATACAAAATGTGTGATTGTGTCGCATTTACAACCTCTTCAGTTACGTTTACAACTCATTAAATATAGCATAACATGTTATAAACGTAACTGACTATGTTGTTAATATGACTTACGATATTGTAAAAATAGCATAACATGTTGTAAACAATGACAGTAGTTAAATTGCTTGGGGGTTATTTTTGTAGATGCACATTGGGAATTCATGTCAGGACTTTTCTGATCATTGACTTTTCAAAGGGACTTTTTTGATATTTTTTCTGTTGTTTGGGACCTAGGTGTCATTTTCCCAATATTCTTCGCCCACGCATGCATACTTTAAAAGATGTGGGTCGTCAGAACAACACTTTCATGAATACAATTAAAATTGCACGGTCATCCCTTTGAAAATGGCGAAGAAAGAAACACCAATCAATACCATCCTTGGTCTCTGGTTATTCTTCAAATTACTCAATCTATTGACACACACCACCACACATGACGTCTTTAATTTCCTTCTTCATGATCTTTACTCTCAATCCATTTCATCAAAAGATGTTTCAACCTAATAATCTCCGTTCTCTGATCATTATGACTTTCATATTCTGGTCACACTGGACGCTTAACAGCGTCGTTTCAGACTCGCAGATCAATCTTGTAAGCAAAGGTTGCACGCCATCTAACGAATTCGTCTTGTCCAACTACTCCATCTTCAGTGACAACGTCAACAAAACGTTTCGAGATATCAGAGAGCAGCTTGTCAACGTAAACAAGGACTTTGCCGCAGCTGAACATGGCAATGAAGAAAACCCAGTTTTCACACTTTTTCAGTGCAGAAACTACCTCTCCGTTCATGACTGTGTTGCCTGCTTTGACGCTGCCACTGAACAAGTCCGGGACTGTCCTGCCGGAGCACAAGGTGGCCGTGTCATCTACGAAGGCTGTTTTCTCAGGTACAACGTCTACCCCACTAGTTCTTCTTGTTTTTTATTTTCACCTTCCAAGCTTGAAATCTGACCTTTTCTTTTCTGAAAATATAGTAGATCACAGAGTTCTGTAATTTATTGCCAGTATTATTGTATAGTGTTTACATCGATTAATTAAACTGTAGCAATAGAGACCCAAAAACAAAACAAAACTAATCCTAACAAGGCCAGAAACCCCCCCCCCCCCAAAAGTAGAGACAAAGTAGAAAGTAAACTTTGATTAATATATATTAATATAAAAATAAAATTGATAACCATAGATTTTGTACATTTTAATTATATTGAAGTTGCATGGTCAAAAAAATTATATTGAAGTTGTATTTCTGTTTTAATAAAAACTTTTGTAATTTTTATATAGAAAAAATATTTTATTCTAAATAAAAACTTCATTGTAAGAAAAAGTCACACATAATTATATTTTCATTAGAAAATTAATAAAACAAAAGGGAAAATTATCCCAAACATTTCATAATTTACAAGTGACTCTGTCAACATTTACAACTTAATACTAGTCCCTCTAGTAGTCCTTAGTATAATACATATTCACCTAATTTGATTAGATTAAGAAAATTAGTTAATATGACATGTATTTTCTAAAACACCCTATCCATCTTCCTTAATCCCCTCCTTCCCACTCCTCCTTGATTATTGTCAAAGGAGCATCAATAAAGATAAATTAGAAAATGATTGACAAATATAAAAACTATGTCTTATATTTAGGATCAAGATCACCTCCCTAAATATATCTTATATTAAGAACTGAGGGAGTGATAAACATCCATGAGTTTTCAAGTAGTTCAGATAACTCCCAATTATCAATTATTAACTCATTTAAACTTCACTTTATGTGCATATGATCCCTCAAACTTTAGGCATGTAAAATTGTGAATAAATGGCATGCAAAATTTATCATATGAGAGTTATCTACATAAATATAAGAGTAATTTAGGGGGTTTAGTTTTAAATATCAGGGACGTTACTTGTAAATGATCCAAAGTTTAACGGCTTATGCATAATTAAGCAAAAAATATATATTTTGCACTAATAAGTTAATAGACACAAAGATGGGACCACTTATGTTATGATCTGTACAGTGTGCAAAACTCATATTATACTTTTTGTGTATTCCCACTTCAACGAAAAATTTTGAAATTTATGTATATAAAAAAGTATTTTACAAAAAAACCTTCAGTGTAAGGAAAAAAAATATTTTATTTGTGTTATAAATATAATAAAATAAAAATGCTACATTAAACAAAACTCTCTTAAACTTTGGAGCATAAAGATACAAATAACCCCCTTAACCTTTAAAACTTAATAATAAACCTCCTTGAGCTTTCTTTTCTTTTCTTTTCTTTTTGATAATACTTCCTTGAGCTTTCAAGTATGTGCGGATAACACCCAATTATCAATTATATATTCTTTTACGCTTTATTTTTATGTGCATATCAGATATAACCTTTAAAACTTTGATTGATATATAGATAATCCCAGAAATTTTAAGTTGTGTGGGAATAAGTGAAGTACAAAATTAATTGTTTCGGAGTTATCGGTATAAATATAAGAGTTTAGAACATTTATTGCAAAGTTTCAACGATTGGGGAGATTATTTGTACATGGTCTAATGCTCAGTGGCTTATGTATAATTAAGCTCGTTTGGAATAGCTTATTTTTGGGTAATAAGTACTTATAAATCGTGATTTACGGTATATGAAGTAAGTATATGAGAGGAGTTTTATCTCGGCTTGCGTAATAAGGACTTATTGTTTAAATATAAGCCCAACCAAACACACACTTAAGCCAATCAAAAATATATTTTGCATTAATAAGTTAATAGGTACATAGATTAGACAGCTTATGCTTTGATCTGTTGGGTGCAAAACTCATACTGAACTTGGAAAAATGATACGATATATCTATATACTTTTGCGTATCGAGGTACGAGGCCAACGGTTTCTTTAGCCAGACAACAATTTCAATGCCGTATCGTGTGGTAATCAGAGTGTAAGTGAATCAACTTCATTGTTTACCTCAGCTGTGCAACAAGTGCTTATGAATCTCCAAACAACAACATCCAAAAAGCAAGGGTCTTTCGTGGCAGCAAAAGCACAATTATTGCCTCATAATAATAACGGTACAACTATTTATGCCTTTGCTCAATGTATTCAAACAACCACACAAAATGAGTGCGTAGATTGCATGAAGGCTTGTAATAGTAATATGGAGATTTGTCTTCCTATTTCGGATGGCAAGGCCTTCGCTGCTGGATGCTTCATGAGATACTCGACTTCTTCCTTCTTTCCATCTAATTACCGGACGACTGATCTCACTCCCTTGAGGAAACAAGGTACTTCCTTCTCCAAATAATTGATGTCACACCCTCCCTTGGATACATTTAGTTAATTACCTTACATAGCTACTCAAAATGACAATCAAGTTTGCTTATGTGTAATTTTGAATCTCTCAAGTTATATAAAACTACCTCATGTCCTTAATATAATATCTTGTTTATAATGTAAATTGTGCTACGAACAAGATCTTATATTAAGAACCTGAGCTAATATAATCATTTCAGTGCCTGATCATACATGGATATATATAGCCGTACAAAAAGATTCATCCTCATATAGAAAGTTCTCTATTTTTTCTGCCTTGCAGAATCAAATAAGAAATGGGCCATTATAGGTGTAATTATTGGAGGTGCAGCTTTTGTTTTGATCCTCCTTACACTACTAATTAGCTTGGATTAAACGATCAAAAAGGCCTGAGAGATCAGTTCCTAGAGGTAAACACCTTGGAAAGTCTCGTGAATCATTATGTAATGATTTAATGTGATGCTTTGATCACATTCCCTTTAAAGAAAACGTTATATGGACTTTAATTCATTGCCATGCATGAACAAAGGAACCGCTAACTGCTTTTTCTCAATTTATGAAGAGACTCAATTTGACTATTTTTCTTGACAGGAGACATATCTTGTGCAAGTAAGTTGAAAGGCCCAATTAATTTAGTTATAGGGAGGTGAAGTTTGCGACTAAAAGTTTCAGTGCAGAAAATAAACTTGGAGAAGGAGGATTTGGTGTTGTATACAAGGTAACTATATATTTTTATTTTCAATATTTTAGTATAGATCATATTCCAATGCTAGGATGTTTCTAATGGAGTATTTTCATATAGTGAAGTAAATAAGCAAAACTTCTAATAACGTTCTCAGGATTAACATTCTTAACTTTTGTAATTAGGGCACTATGAAGAATGGGAAAGTCGTTACTGTAAAGAAATTGCACTTACATCCGTCAAAGAAAGTGGAAGAAGAATTCGAAAGTGAAGTAAAGCTTATTAGCATTGTTCATCATCGGAATCTTATTCGGCTTCTAGGATGTTGCAGTGAAGGCGATGAGAGAATTCTTATTTATGAATATATGAAAAACAACAGTCTTGACAAATTCTTATTTGGTGTGTTTTATCAACCAACAAAGCTTATATATAGTTCTTTAATCTTTAGCTATTGAGTGTCTTTATAAAATTATGACATGTGGACACATTTTCAACTAACAAAGATATCACTGTCTCCTCTGGCAACAATTCATTCACATGTCATAATTTCATTCAAGAACTCAATAAACAAACATGCCAATGTCTTATCAGAATTCTTTTTTTTTTTTAAATGCTACACTTTTTCCTCAACCCTTTAAATTGTGCACATTTGTGAAATAGGTAAAAATAGAGGTTCTCTCAATTGGAAGCAACGGTATAATATAATTCTAGGAACAGCAAGGGGTTTAGCCTATCTACATGAAGAATTTCATGTTCGTATCATGCATAGAGATATAAAGACTAATAACATTCTCTTAGATGATGATCTCCAACCAAAAATTGCTGATTTTGGCTTAGCTAGATTTTTACCTAATAAAAAATCTCATATAAGCACAAAATTTGCCGGAACATTGTAAGTCAAAATGATTGTATGATGATACACATTCATATTCAAAATAAAATTCTTGCATTAATTTGATACATTAACTACAACATAAACATTTTATATTTTATTTTGCAGAGGATACACAGCACTAAAATATATAGTTCATGGTCGATTATCAGAAAAAGCTGATATTTATAGCTATGGTGTTGTAGTCCTGGAAATTATCAGTGGTGAACGAAGTAATGAGTTGAAGAAGCATGGTGACTGTAAAGTCACGTTCCTTCTTCAAAAGGCAAGAAAATTTTTTTGATTAATTAAAAATAAAATTTTAATCTGACCAATTTTGAATGCGGGCATGCTTTAACCACACAGTTTTTCTTTGTCTTGTTTCACCTTCTTATTCCATTTCCTTTGATTCACTTGATAGGCTTGGATACTATACCAGAGAGGGTCACACATAGAGTTGATGGACGATACCTTGGACCCTAATGATTATCATGCAGAAGAAGTGAAGAGAATCATAGAGATTGGTCTGCTTTGCACCCAAGCATCTGCTGAGTTAAGGCCTTCAATGTCTGAAGTAATTGTTTTGCTCCAAGGCAATAGGGGCCTATTAGAGAATATGAGACCCGCCATGCCTATGTTGATTGAAACTTAATACTAGGAATCTCTATGAGACAGCTCAACCTTGGCCTGACAATTGCAAATATTGCAAAGATTTTATAACTTAAGGTTAAAATTACACTTAAAAAAATTTGGGATACCTGGTGTTTTTACACGAACATTGGAGGGGTCAAAATGCCTTTTAACCTAATAAAGTTCACTAACATTTTTTTTTCAGGAATAGAGGGTACTATATTATTAGTTACGAAAACATCATCTTTAATTTAAAAACTTTTAAGTCAAATTTGATAATTAGTTTAACTAGATACTCCATCCACTCTTTAATATAGGATTTAATTATAGAGTTGATATTGATCTTAAATATAAGACTTATTTTCCATATTTTTCAATCTTTTCTGAATATACCCTTATTAATACTCCCTCATCATAATCAAGTAAAAGACAGATAAAAGAAATTAAGGAAAATTATTAGTGTTTTAGATAAAATATGTAATATTAATTACTTTAACTAACTTCCTTAATTTAATCCAATTAGGTAAATAAGATTTGTATTAAGGATCAGAAAGAGTATTATTTATATAATATAAATTACTTCAGACCAAAAAGAAGAGACAGAATTTATTGTGAATAAAAAAAAAAGCACGCCCAGAAAGCTTTTTTTTTTTTCTGCTTTTTTGGGCATTACAGTGGTTTTCTGTTTTTTAATTTGCATTGAATATAGTTTGCGGAGTTATGTTAATTGGAGGTAGATGGTGTCACGACTTGAAAATTAAAAGGTGATTGACATGAAATACAAGAAAACACATTTCATAAGCCTTAAAATATAAATATAAATACTTGACATACAACATATAATAGCATTTATAATAGCATATTTGTAATAATAATCCTGCATATACATATATCATTTTTAGATTATCTATAAACATATTCCTTATAAATAAAATAAAGTTTTTTGCAGAAATTTTGATATAGTCCCATATGCAAGCGAACTTCCTGAAATTTCTACAACAGTCTGTTAGATCAATACAGCATATGGAACTCCACTCCACAACAACATCTACATATACATAAATCTTAAAATATCAAAAGAGTTCAAAAATCTTGCTTATTGAATACGTGGAGTGACTCTAATAAATCATATAAAAGTATAAATTAAACATTTACAGTAGTCTGTGAAATAAACGTAGCAGTCATAGAGTTCTCATCCAATGTGGGTTTCAGGAGTCAATAGAAGAAGCAAGTGCACTTATATCATTTGAATGCAAACATACTTTTCCAGTAAATAATACCCACAAAAAAGTACAAATATATGATAATAACCCATGCAACATCATTCAAACTATTTAAGTGTGGGGCTATTTCGGTAACTTGACTGCCGTTAGAATGAAAAAAAATAAGCGCATGGCCTAGAGAGGGTTCGAACCTAGTCCCCGTAGGGAAAGGCATAAAACACAAACTCCACTAGCCCATCCTTCACCTTTGATTGAAGATCACAATAAATAGATAAATGTGCACAATAATGTAACATGTAAACCGCCTCCAAATATAAAATTTGCATGCCTTGATTTATTTATTTTTTTGGCCGATAACAAAATGACCAAAGGCAAAATCATTGACACAAATTAAAAGAAGGGTAAAAACTGATGACAAGTATTTTTCATAAAATTCGCTAGAGTTGAACACTCACATAACCACTAACACAAGCTTTAAGAATCTATAAAACACATCTTTGTGATTAATTAATTAATAGGTTTATTTATTTTTGCAATAACAATATACATGTATAACCATCAAGAAAAGAATTTATCATAATAAATCATGCTCATATGATCATTTTATATCTGAATTATACATGAATTATTATGTAGTGGCTTTTCCGTCTTCTCTTTTTTTTTCCCCCTTCCCCCTCTCTCTCCTGGAATAACACTTTGATAAATTTTAATGACAAATAACCCAAATCTCGTTGTACAAACACTAAAGGAACCTTCATTCCTTGATTATCATACAAATAAAATAAAATCCCCTTATGGCTCATGGGCAATCTATGAACTATAAAGCCCAATATGTTACGACATTTTTATACAAAAATACAGGACATAAAATGGCCTTCCAACCAAAAAACCAAAACAATTATGCAATGTAACAAAACCAATATTATTTCACATGATAGGCCATCATCACGAGCCCAATTTTTAGTTCAAACATTCCATACCATCACAGCCACAATCTTTAGCGTGGATAACCTAGACACGTAGTCTCCTTCTTTTTTTTTTTTAATTTAACTATGGCCCAATGACTATTCTTAGTCCAAATTACTACAAACTTTTGCAACGTCCAAACTATAATAATTGTCATAAACATTTATGACCATATGATTTATCCAGAAACTTAGAGCCAAATTTATGTGGGTAGTAACTAGGGGTGGAAACAGGCCGGCGGCCTAGTAGGGGCTTGTAGTCGGGCCTGTGATTGGCCTGTTCAGGCCTAGCCTATCAAGCTAAAAGACCAAGCCAAGGCTAAAATAAAAGCATGCTTTGCTTAATAGGCTAAGCCAAGGCCTATTGACAGGCCTGTTAGACCTGTCAGGCCGGCCTAAGCCTGTAAAAATATTTTTTTAAAAAAATCAGATAAGGGTTAAAGGATAATTTCACCTGAGCCTGTAAGTTTTAGCCTGTTTTCGACCTGTTTAAGGAGGCCTGTTTTCGGCCTGTGGCCTGTTGGCCTGTTTTGCAGTGTGGCCTATAAGCCTGTCGGTTTGCTTTAAAAATTTTAAAAATTCAGGCCTCCTTAACAGGCTTCAGGCCAGGCCCAGGCCTAAAAATTGGCCTTCAACAGGCCATAGGCCAGACTCAGGCCAGTTTGTGCCTTAACAGGCCAGGCCTGTTAAGACAAAAGCCTGGCCTGGCCTATTCTATTTCCACCCCTAGTAGTAACTAGTCTCAAACTTCGGATATATACAATGGATGGTTGAAGCTTCAGTATCATATAACTATCAATTCAAATAGCCACCTGTTTAAACTCTAAATGGAAAGGGTTTTGTGCATAAGTTTTCCCTATGATATTAATACATGACCTGAAAAATGCCTAAGACAAGCCTTCCATGAAAAATTAAGGATATACAATAGGTATCTCAAACAAATTGTACTTTTATGTTTGCCACAGCAACAGCCACAACCAATTTCAAATTCAAACCAGCTACAACATTTTTAATATTTTATTTTTATTTTCTTTTAAAGGACTTGCGCATTTATAACATAAATGCCACATTATGATGCAATACTGAAACAAATTTTTCATTTTCATTAGTTTGAAGTAAAGCCCATGCATTCAACAAGAGACTTTGTTTTATCATTCTAAATTCAAGAGTTATTACTTCTATGTTAACACAACCTTCTTTTTCTTTTTCTTTTTGAAAAATACCTACATTAAGCAAAAATCAAGATCAAATCATTATTTTCTTTAATCATAGTAGAACTTGTATATCTTACACAGCAAATAAATTTTTTTTTTTTTTGCCAAATGTTGATTTCTTCATGCCTGAAGCAAAACTTATGCATCAACGGCAACAAAAACAACTCTTGGTAAAACAAAAAAACAAGGAAGTTATTGCTTCACACTAGAGGATTATTTCCGTAAGAGAAACCAATTCAGGAACAAAACTACTACTTCTCAAAGCATAATGACCAGCTTCTATAGCTCGACACTTTGAATTCATACATTCGCAACAATAATACCAAAATCTTAGTCAAATAATGTTAAAAAGAAAAAAAGAAAAGAAAAAAGTGGAATAAACTTGCCCACTATCTAAGGCATCACTCTGGTTTAGAGCTTTAAAGCATATAGTTTGTTTTAAAATTGTTAGGACATAATTAATATGTGTAGTTATCTATACCAAGGTTTCTATTTAAGAACAAAATTTAGTCATATTCTTATTATTAACCCCAGACCAAGGGAGACCCCAACGATTATCAGCAAATATTTGCTTTCTCACAAATAAAACCCTCTACTACTGTTCAAAATTTATTCCAATAATAAATAATAAATATTATTATTAAAATACGGAAGTAACGATTCCAACCAACAACATTCAAGATAAAGGAGAGGAATGGAGAAGTGGTTGAACCACTAAAACTCCTAGCAAGACCGAGGAAGAAGAAAAAGATTTCATATATCCCACAAACAATACCAAAGAGAAAAACACAGATGAAGATCCACATATATCCACGCGGCATAACATAGAATGGGAAAAAAATTATTCTGCACATAATAATAACAACAAAAATGTAGAAGCATTTTGGAATTCCAAGGATGACTAAGCTATTTATACATACACCTCACAATCATTGCCCAAGAGAAGAAGCGAAATGAAGATTGATAGGCACCCAAGCACCTTGGAGAACCATACCGCAAAAGCTAGCTATTGAAATGGGAGAGCCAAAGCACTTAAATATCCCATCAAGCAGCCCATAATACTCGATATGGGCCTTTGCCAACTCATACTACCTTGGTCCCTATCAATACACTCTCCCCAGAAAGCAGACATCTTGACGGCTTCACTCGGCCTCCTTGCCGGTCAAAACCTTCCATCGGTAGCCCTCTCCGATGATCTGCCAGCCACCGACTTTGATACCAAATGATAGACACCCAAGCACCTTGAAGAAATACATCTCAAAAGCTAGCTATTGAGGTGGGAGAGCCAAAACACTTAAGTGCCCTATCAAACAGCCCATACTACTCAATGTAGGACTTTAGCAACCCATACTACCTTAGTGGTCCCTATCAAAGACAAAATTCTACTTGAACCCATACAGCAAAACACCACAAAACAGAGGGAGAAGGAGAGAAGAAATAAAGCTCCAATATGATTTATAATATGTAATATGACATGAAATTTAAACTAGGGCATGATAGTATTGAGTATATACCCTATTATAATCCATCAATTACTAGTCTTTCTACTGGACATTCAACATCATCGATACATCTTCGCTATACAAGGAAACATAACATATGATTAGCTCATTATAGCAGTTATATGCACGAAACATGACTAGCATGGTGAAGGAAGACACAATACGACTTCCTATAATGCCTTCAATGATGCCTCAATTATAATTATGCCAATGATAATTGAAACCTTAAAGAAGAATCCCTGTTCCACGTAACTATAGGAAACCTAAGCTCTGATATCAAATTGTCACACCCTAAAAATTAAGAGATTATCAACATAAAATACAAGAAAACTCATATTCCATCAGCCTTGAAATATAAATATAAATACTTGACATACTATATACAATAGCATTTATAATAGCATAATTAGCAATAATAATCCTGCATATACATATACCATTTCAAGATCATGTATAAACATATTCCTTATAAATAAAATAAAGCTTTTTGTAGAAATTTCAATATAGTTCCATATGCAAGTTGAACTTCCTGAAATTTCTACAGCATCCTGTTAGTACAGTATAGCATACGGAGCTCCACTCCACAACAACATCTACATATACATAAATCTCAAAATATCAAAAGAACTCAGGAATCCTGCCTATAGAATAAGTGAAGTGACTCTAATAAAACATGTAAAAGTATAAATTAAACATTTACAGTAGTCTGTGCAATAGACGTAGCAGTCATAGACTTGTCATCCAAGGTGGGCATCAAGAGTCAATAGAAGGAGCAAGTGCACTTATATCATCTGAATGCAAAAATACTTTTCCAATAAATAATGTCCCCACAACAAAATACATATATACAATAATAATAAACTGGTCAACTTATAATAGAATAGAGTAACTTGGCATTTGAATAGGAAAGGATTATTATTCATCACATAAACAATTAAACAACTAAGAGTATAAAAAGGCAAATAAAGAATTAATCACTGTTATTTAATATTAAAATAGATTCAAAGAACTTTTCATTTGAAATTTGACAATAGAATTAAAAAAAACAATTTTCTTTTTAATCACGACCTAGACAGAACGATAACAGGCGTGGACGCTGTGTCAATCCAGCGCGGATAAAAGCCACAAAGAATTGGCGTGAGTGATACTCACGGAAACCCCCCCGGCAGGGGGCGGATCCACATGTGTTGGCCATCACACGGGGCTAGCACTGTTGGAAATTGTGTCCTAAGGGCCAATCATTATACTTTGAATATTATTATTTTAATAAAATTTCTCCATTCTGTTATCATATTATTTGCATTTTAACTGTGATAATTGTATCCTTGGATAATTCATAAAGATTGTCCTAAAATGTCCCAAGTCGGTCATCTATGCGGGAGCAGAGATGAAACAAAACCAGTATGACTTTGCTAAGATATGGAGATACGAATCAAAGTCTTAGGCACTTGTAAGAGTACAAGGTGCTGGACCGACCCACTATGAGAAAGCTACAGGGATCAAGTCATAAGCTTTTCTCATGTATAACCACGTCACAATGCTCTTAGACTTGAGGTCATCATGGATTCCTACATGAGAGTTGCTAAGCTTTGAACTAGTCAAAAGTCACTTTGACCGGGTGATGATAAAGGCTACGATCGGGCTTAGTGGTTTTTCATGCAGAGGAATATGAATGATCAAGATGGAATTTGTCCCTCACATTAGTAGAGAGATATTACTGGGCCCCTCGATGAGTGAGTCTGAGAAATGTATGGCCATACTATGATGAAAGGAGTTTCTGTCTCTGTTATCAGGCTACTCAGGAATCGAGAAAGTAATGGTCAGGAACAAGAGGATGACATTATTCATGCCTTATCCTTGATCGATATATCGTGTGACAAAAGGGACGTGACATGGTTGTATGATAGGTTGCATCGTGATAACGATCCTCATATGATTTGGGTAGTCGTAATGTCTTGCTAGAGGCCGCTTGCGACTTTTGGGTTAATATAGTTATTGGCCCACTGCCAACTTCATATGGGCCTACAAGGTCGCACACAAGAATGGCCTAACACGAGATAATGTTTAATTTCGGGTGGATGAATTTTATATTTATATATATATATAATATAAAATTTATTAATAATATTATATAGATATATATATTTTCGAAATATATATCTTATATATATATATATATATATCTATATATGTGTATATATATTATATGATATTATTATATTGTGTTAGTTTTAAATTTAATTTATTAAGATATATTAAATTTAATAACTAACATGATAGAGATATAGCATCTCAGATTTAATTTATGAAGATAAATTAAATCTAATGGCTCTTTATTTGGATTAAATAAATAGGTTAAATTAAAGCTGTTGGACATATTTAATTTAAGCTGAATTTATTTAATTAGCTCATCAAGATAATTAATTGTTAATTAATTTCAAAATTAATGATGATTAATTTTGAAATTTGAAATAGCCCTCATGGATTATAAACTTGATAGAGCAGATATATTTATATGCACATGAAAATTGAGAGCCGCAAGTGAAACCCTAGGAGACATTAGAGGCTCTAGTGTCTCGGTTGGAGAGCATTTGTGTGGATACCGGTAGAGGGAGCGGACCTGACGTGTTGGCTCCTAGAGATTGTGAAAACTCTGAATCATCAAAAAAGGTATGAATCTTTCCAACTTGATTTAAACGCCGTTGATAGATCCTCGATTAGGATCAGTGAAAATTTTAAAATTCTTCCACTGTGCCTACCGATCCTAACAGTGGCATCAGAGCCAGATCAATTGTGCGTTTAAATTGAGTTTATGATTCTTATACATGTGATATATATGGGATGTGTACGTATGTTTATAAGAAACACTCAAATATGCATGTGATTTGGTTAATACGAAACGAAATTATTTAGAAAGATGTGATCTTGTAATTACATTGATATTCGTTTTTGTTTAAATTGAATCTTAAAATTGTTTCATTTTCGGTTTTGAAACATGTATGTGATTCTCGTTTTGGAACAAGCATGAAATCGATTCCAAACTTGTATATCTTGAAACATGTATGTGATTTTTGTTTTGAACAAGCATGAAATTGGGTAGGGTACCTGAGATCGTCGTTGGCGGCAATCAAATCGGGTCTAGGTTTGGATATCTATTTGGGTAATAGGGATCCGAACTATGGGGAAGACAATCTGGATCAGAAGCGTTCTGGGCCATTGTTGTTTTTGTTCTAACCCCGCCCGCTAACCGACTAGCGGGACCTTCGTGACCACCTCTACGTAGCGCAATATAATCTGATCACAACATTTATTGCTTTTCATATTGTATGAATTCTTATTGTGGTTTATTATTTTTTCTTGTTTGGGTATGGTGAACAATATGGCTTTAGAATTTTACAAAGGTTGTAATATTTAAATACGGCATGTGTGCCATGCCTTTCTCTAAATACTCTCGATGTACATTCTATTCTCATCTCACTCCCCTCGAATGTTTAAACGAGGTTTCTCTCAATTTATTTCTTTTTTTATTTAGAGAAGTCCTCTCATTGGCTTGGGAGGATTTTAGGTTAGGTAAGCCATATTGTGTCACGTTTAAATTATGCTTTTGATAAGATCATTGCATGATTACTTTTACATTTATATGTATTTATTTGTATGAGATACAACTACGATTGCATCCATATAAACAAAACTAATTAATTAAGCCCTCTGAATCAAATCTTAAGTCATAATGCCGTCAATTAATGAATACTTGTCAAAACCTAGATCGCTCAATTGTGGAAACCACCAAAGTGGATGCACTTGAGTTATCTTTATGAGACAAGCTTGAGTAATGGTGCTGCTCATAATATTCATTATTGTTTTGACTTAATTGAGGTTAACAAAATGATTTTGAATCTCAAGGCATTAGATGGGGTTAAACATGTCGGATCATATGATGATTAAATCCCATAAAGATCTAAGAGTTACATGTGATGTAATTGGTAAATAGGTTACCTACCTAAATAACTTGAATTTAAGTGTCTTGCCAAAGCGGACTTAAGTTTAAGCCAAATATGGATCTTAGCCCACTAATTATTATATTGAGGGTTGTTAATTTAGTGGGAGATTACTAACTAACTTTGCATATTTTAATTGTAGGATCATGTCGACTAGTAATACTGCTACACTTTCGTTGCGATCGGTCCTTGAGAAGGACAAACTCAATGAGACGAACTTTCTTGACTGGTTCAAGAACTTGAGAATTGTTCTCAAGCAGGAAAGAAAGGCTTATGTCCTAGATCAACCCATTCCTGAGGAGCCTGCAGCCAATGCTCCAAGAGCTCAGAGAGATGCTTACATAAAGCATAAGAATGACTTTGTGGATGTAGGTTGCCTGATGCTTGCCACTATGGTTCCAGAGCTCCAAAGAGATCTGGAACTCATGGAAGCTTATGAGATGATTGTACATCTCAAGGAAATGTTCCAGCAACAGGCAAGGCAAGAAAGGTATGAGACCACAAAGGCCTTACATTTGCAAAATGGCTAAAGGTCCATCAGTTAGTACTTATGTGTTAAAGATGAAAGGCTATATTGATCACCTTAAGAGGCTTGGATTTCCCATGAGCCAGGAGTTAGCTACTGATTTGATCCTCAACTCACTCCCGGAGAGTTATGACCAGTTTGTTATGAACTACAACATAGAGAAATCAATTTCTGAGTTGCATGGGATGCTCAAAACTGCTGAGCAAAGCATTAAGAAAAAGCCTAGCACAGTTTTGATGGTTCAGAAAGGAAAGGGTATGAAAAAGAAAGGGAAGGGCAAATGGAAGGGTAATGGCTCAGGTGGTAAGACCAAAGAGTCAAAAAAGCCCGAAATCAAGCATGCACCCAAGAAGGCAAAGCCTCCAAAGGAAGGAGTCTGCTACTTCTGCAATGAACCTGGTCATTGGAAGAGGAATTGCAAACTCTACCTGGAAGATCTGAAAAAGAATAAGAAGGATAGCGATGCTATCGCTTCAGGTATTTATGTTATAGACATTCATTTTTCTACTTCCTCTACATGGATATTAGATACTGCATGTGGTTCTCACATTTGTACAAATGTGCAGGGTCTAAAGGACAGTAGAAAGCTGAAGAAGGGTGAGGTGAACTTACGAGTTGAAAACAGAGCAAGAGTTGTTGCTTTAGCCGTAAGCACTTATGAATTAGTTCTGCCCAATGGGCTTTTGTTAGTTTTGAACAATTGCTATTATGTTCCTGCTTTGAGTAGTAACATTGTTTCTCTTTCTTATTTGGATAAGGAAGGTTATACTTCCATTACTAGGAATGGTAAATGTTCTATTTATCGTAATGACATTTTCTATGCTGATGGTGATTTGCATGTTGGTCATTATATATTAAATTTGGAGCATCCTAATAATGGGAATATCTATAACGTAACTACTAAGAGGATAAAATCAAATGATTTGAATCTGACCTACGTATGGCATTGTCGTCTAGACCACATAAATGAGAAACGCATTTCTAAACTCCATCAAGATGGATTTCTAAACTCATTTGATTTTGAATAATATGATACATGCAAATCTTGCTTATTAGGAAAGATGACTAAGGCACCTTTTACTGGGCACAGTGAGAGGGCTACTGAATTATTGGGCCTCATACATACAGATATATGTGGACCATTAAATATAGCTGCCAGAGGAGGTTATGTCTACTTCATTACATTTATAGATGACTTTAGTAGATATGGCTATATCTATCTAATGAAACATAAATTTGAATCTTTTGAAATGTTCAAAATATTCCAAAATGAAGTACAAAACCAACTTGGTAAAATAATCAAAGCACTTCGATCTGATCGAGGTGGTGAATATTTGAGCCAAGAATTCATTGACCATCTTAGGAGTTGTGGGATAATCTCACAATTGACTCCTCCAGGAACACCACAATGGAATGACGTTTCTGAACAAAGGAATCGAACACTATTAGATATGGTTCGATCTATGATGAGTCAAACAGATCTTCCACCGTCCTTTTGGGGACATGCCCTAGAGACAGCTGCGTTCACACTAAATCGTGTTCCATCTAAGGCAATTGAAAAGACACCATATAAGATATGAACTGGAAAGAAACCAAGTTTATCTTTTCTCAAGATCTGGGGATGTGAGGTATATGTTAAGCAACAAGCCTCTGATAAATTAGCGCCCAGATCCACAAAGTGCCTTTTCGTGGCGTATCCTAAAGAAATGAAAGGATACTATGTCTATAATCCCACCGATAACCAAGTGTTTGTTATTCGAAATGGCAAGTTTCTAGAAAGAGAGTTTGTCTCTAAAACAACTAGTGGGAGTGACATACATCTCGAAGAAATTTGAGAGCCACAAGATGGTACAGAACCACAGATGGAAATTAGAGAAGACTCACAACAAGTTGCTGAGCCTCCTCAAGTAACACAAGGTCCACGAAGATCTGATAGGACACGACATCAACCACAGAGATATGGATTTCTGATTACTGAAGGCTATGATGTGTTGCTCATTGAGCAAAAAAAGCCCACCACCTATTGAGAAACCATAGTGGGACCAAACTCTGAGAAATGGCTAAATGCCATGAAGTCTGAAATGCAATCCATGTACGACAATCAGGTATGGACCTTAGTCAATCCACCTGAAGGTTGTTAACTTCAGGAAATTCTTACTAGAATTTCATATTTCATACTGTTTCACTTCATTTTGGATGCATAAGTGGGCATTAGAATGGATTAAAGTGATGAATTGTGTTTATCTCATGCTATGCACTGCAAAATGAATTTGTGAAGGATATGACTCCCTAATTGTTATGAATGTCTAACCTTGTGTGAAAGTCCTTTGCGTGAACTGGTACAGATTAAGTCAGGGCTAACCCAGAGGAAGCTGCAGGCAGTGACAAAGAGAGGAAGGAAGTTGAAGCTGACAACCAGTGAATGAAAGACCAGCTGGAAGATCAGAACAGAACAAAAGGAGCCCAGAGAGTGCTGGGCCGCGGCCCACCATATCTTGGGTTGCGGCCCAGGATGTCCAGAGGAGCACAGAAACTTCTGGGCCGCGGCCCACAACCTCTTGGGCCGTGGCCCACAAGCACCAACTTGAGGTCAGAGACTCTTGGGCCGCGGCCCAACCCTGAAAATGAAGATTTGCGTTTTGACAGTTGAGATTATATAAAAGGCAAACCCAGGGTTTTGAAGGGGGGTTCCCACTTTTGGAAAGAACGACAAAGGCGGCTAAGGAGGTTCCAAGAGCTGGGAATTGCTGGAAGCAAGGAGAATCAAGTGGGCTTGAGGATCAGAAGAGATTTCATTTCAGATTTGTGATATTTCTGTATTCTATCCCTTCTCCACTGTGATTCTGTTATGACTTCTTTAATTCTTTTTACTTGTAATCAGCTATTGAACATGAGTAGCTAGATTCTCTTATTCTAGGATTGTTCAACACTTTTGTATGGATTGAACTCGAACTCTTTTTTTCCTCTTCTTGAGTTAATGGTTTATATGTGTTAACTCTTCTCTGTTTTCACTGACATTCATGAATTGCTAGCCATGAATAACATGTTCAACTAGATTAAGCTTGAGAGAGTTAATCTAATTGAAGAACGTGGGTAGAGTTATGCTAGACCTAAAGTTTAAAAGAGTTAAATGGAGGGTTTGTTAATAACATGGAGACATAGTCATTAACCTAGCATTGTTGAAGTGAGGAAGTTACTTAATGATTATTTTCCCTTAAGTGTAGCAAGAGATTGTGCATTTAATTGGAGAGTATAAGCTTGGTTAGGACTTAAGAGAGCTTAACCAATGAATATTGAGCCTCAGACTGACACATATACAACCCATAAACAGTGATATCGAAGAGGAAGTAGATTGAGTTCATGATATACCAAAAGGGGAGAGCAATCCTAGATTCACTCCACTTGATTAATTTCTCAAAGAAGCATATTTTGTCAGTATTTTTCCTTAGTTGCTGTCATTTCAATTTGTAATTCTGTTTTTCTTCAACCCAATATATTTTACCTGAGTCAACTTGATCAAACACATAAAGCTATTATTCGACTAATTGTTATTCAAATCCTCGTGGGAACGATCTTTACTTATCACTCTATTACTTGGCGCGACCCGTGCACTTGCGGTAGCAAACAAGTTTTTGGCGCCGTTGCCGGGGATTGGTTTAACAAATATTTTAGTTGACCTTAGGCTTATGTTACTAGATTTCGCTTGATTCTTTAGTTAGAGTTATAATGTTTCTGTCATTGTTTTCTGAATTCAACTTCACTTGTGTAGCTTGATACTTGCTGTCTTGTCCTTTTCGCAGGTATCAGTCCAATTCATGCAACATTTGCAAGGAGACGAACTGATTGTGGTGCTGGACGGAATACAGCGCGTTGAGGAGGACCCAGAATCAGCAGCAGAATCTGAATCTGGTACAGAAACAACAGCAGAATCTGAGTTTGGTGCTGAAACTGAAGCTGAAACAATGGCAGATGAATATGATAGAGTCACGGTCAATGATTTTGCCAGCAGAAACATGAGAGGAACTCAATCATGCATTCGAATGCCGGAGATGCAAGCCCACAATTTTGAGATCAAACCGGTGATGATAACGATATTGCAAATGCACGGGTTATACCATGGCCTTTATAATGAAGACGCCAACAAGCATTTGATGTATTTCTTAGAAGTGTGTGACTCCTTCAAGCAGAATGGTGTTCCTCAAGATATATTGCGGTTGCGGCTATTCCCTCTCTCTCTTCAAGGGAAAGCTAGAGATTGGTTTAACAATCTCCCGGAAGGATCCATAACATCTTGTGCTGATCTTGAAGCTAAATTTAGAGCTCAATTTTTCTCCGATGATAAATCAGTGGAAGCAAGAGATGAGTTCCTAAGCTTTAGACAACAGCCGGATGAGCATTTGTATGCCACATGGGAAAGGTACAAGATGCTAATGAAACAATGCCCTAATCATGGGATGGACAAGTGGGTAGTAATCCAGATTTTCTGCACAAGATTGAATCCTCAGTCTAAAGCCATGGTGGACTCTATGACTAATGGAGGTTACCGAAATGTTCCGGTCAATGAAGTTTTCAGACTTTTGGACCAATTATCTACAAACAACACCCAGGGAAATGATAGGAGAACTCCAAATACCCCAGCCCTACTCAACACAAAGGAAGACTCTTCATCACAAATTGCCACTATTTTGTCTGCTTTGAACAAACGCTTTGATGTCTTAGAGTCTCAAATAAACAAGAGCCATCCCCACGGTGTGCATTCTGTTCAATCCACTCTGATTGTATGTGAGCAATGCAATGATGTCCACATGCCGGATAATTGCCCTCTTTACATGGACACTGAATCTGTCAATTATATGGGCAAATTCCAACCTTCTCAAGGTAATCCATACTCACAAACTTACAATCGTGCTTGGAGAGCTCATCCCAACTTTTCTTGGAGTCAAGGTAACACTTTGAATCCCCCTCATGAGTCTACTTCTGGCACCAAGCCGGTCCCTCCACCGGGTTTTCCAATGCAGTCAAGGCAAGCTCCTATGAAAGAAGAAGAATCCAAGACGGACAAAATGTTATCCCGAATCTTAACCGAAGTGGAATCTTCAAGGGGTGAGAGTAAGGCCACCTTTTCTCTTCATGAATCAGCTATAAAGAACCTTGAAGTTCAAGTGGGGCAACTAGCTATACAAGTAAATGCCATGGCTCGAAACGGTCTCCCAAGTGATACCATCCCTAACCCAAAGAGGGGTGGAAAAGAAGAATGTAAGGCCATTCATTTGAGAAGTGGCAAGGTGCTTCCGAACATGTCTAGCTCAAGCACACCGGAACCAAAGCAAGATGGGCAAGTGGACATTGACGTTGACGAGGAGGAAGTGATAACTCCAGAAATTGCTGTGGAAGACGAGGAATCTAAAAAGAGAAAGCACACTGAGGGCGGTTTGGATGATGTTGGCAAGAGCAAAAAGAGGGAACAAGAGCTGAATATTGAAAAGAAGAGCAAACCAAGCGCCTCCACTGTTATGCCTCCCTTACCATTCCCTCGAAGATTCAAAAAGAAGGAGGAAGACGCACAATTCAAAAGGTTTGTAAATATGTTTAAACAATTACATGTCAACATTCCTTTTGCTGAAGCGTTAGAGGGTATGCCTAAATATGCCAAGTTCCTTAAGGATGTGTTATCCAAGAAGAGGCGATTCAATGAATTTGAAACGGTCACTTTAACTGAAGAATGTAGTGCTGTGATCCAGAGGAAGTTACCTACCAAGTTGAAAGATCCGGGTAGTTTCTATATTCCTTGCAACATTGGTACAAACTTCAACGGTAAAGCTCTATGTGACTTGGGTGCTAGCATAAATTTGATGCCCTTGGCTGTTTTTAACTAATTGGGGCTAGGAGAACCAAGGCCTACCACTGTTACCCTGTTATTTGCCGACTGGAGTATTTCTAAGCCTAGAGGAATTATTGAAGATGTTTTAGTGAAGGTAGACAAGTTTATCTTCCCAGCAGATTTTGTGGTGCTTGATTGTGAAGTTGATTAGAAGATCCCACTCATTTTAGGCCGTCCATTTTTAGCTACAGCAAGGACTCTTATTGATGTGGAAAAGGGTGAAATTACCTTGAGGGTAGACGACGAAAAAGTGGTCTTTAACATGCCAAAAGCCTTGAAGTTCCATGATGATTCAGCTCAATGCTCATTCGTGGATATCTTTGACTCCCTCATTCCTCAAGAAGCCTATGCTCCCATGATCAAAGACCCTTTAGAGGCATTTCTAATTGGGGAGAAGAGCTTGGATGAATTTGATGAAGAAGCTCTCGCAAACCTTTTTCGTATGGAGGCATTCCCTCACTCAAGACAAAGGAATTTTGAGCCACTTGAGGTGGCTGAGGCATTGAGCACTCCTTTGAAGCCATCTATTGAAGTTCCACCATCTCTTGAGTTGAAGCCCTTACCATCTCATCTTAAGTATGTCTACTTAGGAGAGGCCGACACATTACCGGTGATTGTCTCTTCCGATCTTTCGAATCTGCAAGAGGAAAAGCTCCTACGAGTTTTAAAAGACCACAAGAAAGCCATCGGTTGGACCATAGCTGACATTAAGGGAATCAGCCCCTCTATGTGTATGCACAAAATCTTGCTCGAAGATGATCATAAAACTTCTATTGAGCATCAAAGGTGATTGAATCCAATCATGAAGGAAGTGGTCAAGAAAGAAATACTTAAGTGGCTCTCCGCTGGAATTGTGTACCCTATCTCTGATAGTTCATGGGTGAGCCCAGTCCAATGTGTCCCTAAGAAGGGTGGCATGACTGTAGTGGCTAACACCCACAATGAACTAATTCCTACTCGCACGGTGACTGGTTGGCGGGTGTGTATGGATTATCGGAAGCTCAACACAGCTACAAGAAAAGATCATTTCCCTTTTCCATTCATCGATCAAATGTTGGACAAGTTAGCCGGGCAGGAATTCTTTTGTTTCCTTGACGGATATTCCGGGTACAACCAAATTGCCATAGCCCCAGAAGATCAAGAGAAGACTACCTTCACCTGTCCATATGGCACTTTTGCTTTCAGAAGAATGCCCTTTGGACTATGCAATGCACCAGCCACTTTTCAACGGTGTATGATGTCCATTTTTGCTGATATGATTGAGAAATCAATTAAGGTATTCATGGATGATTTTTCTGTCTTTGGTTCATCTTTTGACTCGTGTTTGGAGAATTTAGATGCTGTGCTCACTAGGTGTGAAGAGGCAAACCTAATTCTCAATTGGGAGAAATGCCACTTCATGGTGCAAGAAGGCATTGTACTTGGCCATAGAGTGTCTAAGAACGGGTTGGAGGTGGATAGAGCTAAAATTTCTATTATTGAGCAATTACCACCACCTATTAATGCCAAGGGTATCCGCAGTTTTCTTGGACATGCCGGGTTCTATAGGCGGTTTATCAAGGATTTCTCTAAAATTGCCAAACCCCTTTCTAAGCTTCTGGAAAAAGATGTAGAGTTCAAGTTTGATGATGAGTGCATAAATGCTTTTGAGGAACTAAAGAAGCGTCTCATTTCGGCTCCTATCTTAGTGGCTCCAGATTAGGTTTTACCTTTCATTATTATGGCTGATGCAAGTGATTATGCTGTTGGTGCTGTTTTGGGGCAAAAGGCAGAAAAATTCTTCCACCCTATATACTATGCGAGTAAAACTCTTGATGGTGCTCAACTCAATTATACTACCACTGAAAAAGAGTTACTTGCCATAGTATATGCATGTGAGAAGTTCATACCATACATTGTCGGTACTAAGGTCACTGTGTACACCGATCATTCAGCTCTCAAGTATCTACTCACCAAGAAGGACTCATTCGCTGGGTGCTTCTACTTCAAGAGTTTGACCTGAACATAATTGACAGAAAAGGTACAGAGAATCAAGTGGCCGACCACCTATCAAGGCTGAGCACCGACCTGCAACTTGACGATTCTGACATGATCCAAGCATCATTTCCTGATGAACGGCTGTTCTTTGTTGATCACTCATCTACACCATGGTTTGCTGATTTTGTCAACTATTTAGTTTGTGGAGTGTTACCTCCGGAGTTCAATACTCATCAAAAGCGTAAGTTTTTGCACGAGGTGAAGAAGTACTTTTGGGATGAACCTTACTTATTTAAGAGGTGCCCTGATCAACTCATTCGACGATGTGTGCCAGAAAATGAACAAGAGTGCATTCTGCATTGTTGTCATTCGTCTGAGTATGGTGGGCATTTTGGAGGAGAGAAAAATGCTGCGAAAGTGATTCAAAGTGGATTTTATTGGCCTTCACTGTTCAAAGATGCTTATGCCTTTGCCCTCCAATGTGATCGATGCCAAAGAGTGGGGAACATATCCAGAAGGAATGAGATGCCACTGAATAACATGTTAGAAGTTGAGCTCTTTGACGTTTGGGGGATTGATTTCATGGGTCCATTCCCTAAGTCCTTCAACAATGAACACATTTTAGTAGGGGTGGACATTTTAGTAGGGGTGGACTATGTATCGAAATGGGTAGAAGCTATGGCATGTGTGACTAATGATGCCAAGACGGTACTGAAGTTTCTCAAGAAGCACATTTTCACAAGGTTTGGCACACCAAGAGCAATTATCAGTTATGGTGGATCACACTTCTGCAATCATCAATTTCAGGCTCTCATGAAGAAATATGGTGTGAGGCACAAAGTAGCATTGCCCTACCATCCCCAAACAAATGGCCAAGCTGAGATTTCCAACCGGGAAATCAAGAATATTCTTGAGAAGATGGTGAACACTACTAGGAAAGATTGGTCTTCCAAGCTTGATGATGCATTGTGGGCCTATTGAACAGCTTACAAAACACCTATTGGTATGTCTCCATATCGATTAGTGTTTGGAAAAGCTTGCCATTTGCCTGTGGAATTGGAACATGGAGCATACTGGGCCATCAAGAAGTTAAATTTTGATCCACAAGCCGTGGGAGAAAAGAGGCTTCTCCAACTCAATGAGTTGGAGGAAATCCGTTTAAATGCCTATGAAAGTTCACGAATTTACAAAGAGAAGACAAAGAGGGACCATGACAGAAAAATCAGTCCCAAGAGCTTTGAACCGGGACAAACTGTTCTCCTTTATAATTCCAAACTGAGGCTCTTTCCTGGGAAGCTTAAATCTCGGTGGTCTGGGCCTTTCAAGGTGATTCAGGCATCAAAATATGGTGATGTGGAACTGGAGAATGATAAGGGCGAGAGATTCAAGGCTAACGGTCAAAGGTTGAAGCATTATTGGGGAGGAGATGGGGATAGGCTGGTATCCACCATCTACTTATCAAATGAGGAGTGACCAAAGTGAAAAGTCAGGCAAAGGACTATAAACTAAGCGCTTCTTGGGAGGCAACCCAAGTTCTGAACTTAATCTTCTTAGTTTCTTTGATTTTAGCATAATTTAGTAGGTTTATGTTTGGTCTTTTACTTTGTGTAGGGAGAAAGGGAGGTCCAACTGAAAGTTGTCGAGAACGAGAAGATTGCTAGGAAAAAGGGGTAGCATCTTGATGAACAGGCCTATTTCAGGGAAGTTCTTCTACTCTTGTGCATGCTTGTGTATTTTGATGCTCAGAATATGATATGAGATTTGCAATGACTGTTAGAGAAGCACTATGCATTATTTTGGCTTAAATTTGGCAAATGGTAAATCACACATAGAAACTCCTGCTTTAGGAGGAAATGTTAATCATAGGAATGTGTGGTTTAGGGGTGTTGATTGTGAAAGTCACCTTGTGAAAATATGGCATAGCTTTGATACTCTTAATTGAATAGCCAATGGTTGTGTATGCTGTGTGTCAATGATGATTATAGTGGCTTATATACCTGTGTGACAACTGATAAGCTCAGAAAGTTCTGGCAAAAATGCCCAAAACTGGATGTCTGTGGTCAGAAGGTTTTGGGCCGCGGCCCAAACTCCTTGGGCCGCAGCCCAAGGATCCAATGAACAGATCAGAAAGTTATGGGCCGCGGCCCAATCATTCCAGTGAAGCTCAGAAAGTGCTGGGCCGCGGCCCACCATCCCTTGGGCCGCGGCCCAAGTAAGGCATTGCAGCTCAGACAGTTTTGGGCCGCGGCCCAAAAAGGAAACCGCTGCCCAGAAACTCTTGGGCCGCGGCCCAAGCGCGACAACAGGGTTTCTTAAAACCCTGCTGCGCGTTTATTCTCTCATTTTCTCCTCTCTCAGCCGCCGCCCCCTCCCCCAAATCCCTCCTCCCTCATAGTCGACCCTTTTTCCCCCTTTCCCTCCCTTCAATTTCCTCTTCCTCCCTTGTTTCTCCTTTATTCCCTTCTCATTTCTGCACTCTATCTCTGTTTTCTCTATCGTTGGAGGGTGCTGCACAACCTTGAATCGCCCCTGCTGTGGAAAACGCCCTAGGCTCTACAAGTGGAGAATTCCCCTTTGATTCCTCCTCTAATATCGCAATTCTCTCTACATTTGAGGTAAGGAGTCTAAACATCGCTCTGTTACTCGTATTTGGGGGTAGTTAAGTCTGTTTTCATTTGGGGATTTAGGCGTAGCAGTCGCAATTCTGTGTAATTTATTGGTTTCAAGGGCAATGTATAGGATTTAGTGCATTCTTTTATCATGAGAAGAGCAAATAGGCCTTCAATTCATTTTGCATTTCCTAGTGTCCAGTGCCCTGTTTTTAGCCATAGACACTCTCTACCTGTGGCCTGCTTGTTGACTGTGTTAACTTCCATTGTTTATCATGATTGATACCAGAGATGCTTTAATTGTTGATTCCAGGATGTGTACATATATTGATTTGTTCTGGTATACCCTGGGTTGTGGCTGGACTTGAATTCTCTGTATATGGCTACCAGGTTTTAATTGTACTTCACAGGTTTCATAATCCATTTCAAAAATAACATATTGTGCATGTCTGGGCAAGTCTGTAATGCATGCATTAAACTTCTGCTGTTGATTTTATAAAATTGAATTGTGCATGTCTGGTATGGGAAAATTGTATTTCATATGGTCACATCACACAACATAATTGCAATGTGCCCACTTTGACTAAGTTTTAGAAACTTTTAAGCTGTGATCAAGGTCGACAAGTGTGTAGTTGTTCCTGTTGACTGATCATGTGAACCTGGAGGTGCATTTTGTGTTTTTGTAAACCTTGCTTTGCTTAACCTGCACAGCGTGCTAATTGCCTCCGTGAACATACACTATCAACTGTTATTGAACTTGTGTTGTGATAGTCACATTATGCTGCTTGTTGTGAAATACCTGTGCGATGACATTGTGCTGGCATTATAGTGACCTTAAGCATTCTTCTGAGTTGATTTAGTGATGTATGAGGTAGTGATGAATAGTTTGAGGTTTGGACTCTTATTGAACAGATTTGCGACTATTAGGTCATAAGTTTGGGGGGGTCATTATTGCATTGTCAGATGCTGGTGCACATGTTTAGTGCCTGTTTGAGCCTTCATTGGTTTTCGCTGTCCATTGTCTTTTCTCGTAGTAAATATGCCGGCAAAGCGTGTTGCTGATCGCTCCGATCCCAGGGCCGTTGCTGAGGCCAAGACCAAGATTGTCACCCGACCTTTGCTGCAAGAACGGGAATTCCCGTTCAACGTCTCGTATGAGTTTTACTACCTCGCCACGCGTACATATCACCTGCAGAAGCTTATGGATCCTAAAGTTGACGGGAACCTGCAGATTGTCCAGGATTTTTACGCCCATGCCTGTGTGAATCCCATTTGGTGATTTCCTCTGCGTGGAGTCGAGGTGGACTTTACTCTTGAACGCTTTAGGCAATTTACAGCATTCCCCGCTGTTGAGGAGTGTCGGTACAAGCAACTACTGGACAGTGAGAGTGAGGATGACATCCCTGAGGATAAGATTTCCGAGTTGCTAGTGTACAACCACCAGGTGGCGTGGCAGACTCACGGAGGGGCGCAGAAACATTTACCTCGGGCTCAATTATCAGTTGAAGCTCGGGTGTGGCTATATTTCGGCAAGGACTACTTCTGGCCGTCGTCGCAGAGGAGTCGCCTCTCTAGAGACCAGGCTCTCCTTATCTATCTGCTTATGAAGAAGGAGCATGTTGATCTTGGCGCCTTGATTTATCAGACTCTTCGTGACCATGCCCGAGATCATTCGGCAGGTCTGATACTGCCGCACCTTATTTCATCCTTCTGCACATCTGTGGGAGTAGCTGCTGTGGCCTCTGATGTTAGGTTCAAACCTCTGAAGAAGTTCAACTACCTGAGCATCAAGCCGTGACCCGATGAGCACGTTCCAGCCTCCCAGCGTACAGCGACAGACCTCTTCTATCAGCAGGGAGGACCCTCTCAGTCACCTCACGACAGTCCATTCCCCCAAGAGTAGGGCGAACCATCCGGTGCCCCTGCATCCTCCGAGTCTACCGTCACTCTGGACGTGATCTTTGCGGCTATTCAGCGCACAGAAGCCACTGCTGCCCAGTACCTCACTTATCTACAGGATCACGGTGTTCGCCTGACCAGGCTAGAGGAGTTATTCGCTACTCATGTACCTGCTGCAGCTCAGGCCGGTGACGATGATGCTGACGCGGAGGTTGGTGCTGCCGATGGAGATGACGATGTTGAGGGGGACAGCACTGATGCAGCCGCCAGTGATGGTGATGACGAGGACTAGCCTGGGTTTTGTTGACTATTTTTACTGCTGTTTTTCATTTTCTTTGGTTATGTTTCAGACTTCATTTCAGTACTGTGGTAACAGTTGATCTTTCAGATATTATGGTTTACTGCTGTTTTACTGCTTGACATCAGTGGTTTCAAATGTTATTGGATATTATGGTTTAAATATCTCTGGTGTTCACTGTTATACCTAGGGCTGGTTGTATCCTCGTTTCTTTGCAGGTGCTATCTGTGACACAATGTGTCTTATGACAGTGGGGACACTGTCTCCCTCAAGTTTGGGGGTGCTGATAATATTTGCATGCAATTGTTTAAACCTGTTTTACGCCATTTCTTTGAGCTAAATGTCTGGGAATTGCATTGGATAGCTGAGTTGAGGCAAATACTGGATATTCATGACTGCTTGGTTTTTGGTTTACACATGACATGTACGAATTGTTTCATGGCAAGGCCTTTGAAATTGTAGTTGAATTCCTGGGAAGATATGAGCGATTCATACACTTCGAAAGCATTTTCTTTTCCTTGTCACGGAACTATATGTTTTTGAGTAAATTGTATGGAAGTGGCTGTGGTTATGGCGCATAGTGTTAGCATAGGGATCAGTTAAGTTAATGTATTCGAAATAAGTTAAGGTTGAATTAACCGTGGGGGTTGTGCATAAGAGAGGAGAAACCTCTGTTGGAAGGGTTTTGAGTCTGAATTTTATTCATTAGAGTGTTTATGCCATTTATGCCAGTGTACCTCTAGAACTTGTTTAAATTCTTTTTCAAAATCACAGATGCATGTGGATTAGTGAAAATGATAGGGGCATTCATTTCTAAACCCATGAACCTAAACACAAACCTTTCACATTCATCCTTTGATCATCTCCTTTGAGCCATTCACCTTTTCTTTCTTTTAAAAACTGACATTTAACATGTCATGCATGAGGTTGCTATGTAATTGAATGATACTTAGAAAAGCAGTGAGTTAGCATTTGATTTACTACCTTTGTTTTCAATAAATGCTGAGTTACGCAATTTACAAAGAAAAGAAGGAAGGAGTAAAAGAAAAATACAATATGTGTTAAAAAAACAGAGAGAAAAAAAAAGCAAAAGAAAAAGAAAAGAGAAGAAGAAGAAGAGAGATGTCATTATTTACGCTTCATCATGCATGGCACTGATTCCATTTGTCCTTTCCATTAGACCATTTCCAACATTACAACCCTGGTAAAGGCCCCCTTGATTCATAAATCTAGATGTACAAGTGGTGGAGAGAGTAGAATTTCTACAAGCCTATGGCAGGACCTGCTATAAGTGGCACTGAGCGAAATTAACCCTAAGAGTGAGGATTAAACACATATAGCAGTGAGTGTTTGTCTTGTGCACATAACTGTGGTTGATTGAGCTGTAGCCTATTCCCTTTACATTACCTAAAACTGAACTCTATGTTAGCTTAAAGCGTCAACAATGAACAATTCCATGTAACCTTAAAGTTTCTGGGACACTGAAAGCGTGTGAATTGAATTCAAGTAAAAGGAAGGAGAATGCAATGGATTAGGTCTAGCTAATGATTCCGAATCATACATGCTGAAATGTTGTTCCTGGTCTTGAAAATGACTAGGGAGTTAGTTTTCTTCTATGAACCAAGCAGGCATGTATATTTGGTGACATGAGTAGTTTAAGAGAAGAGGGTCATGCATGAACATTAGGCTGGTGAAGGTGTGAGTTTACTCGAGGACGAGCAAAAATTCAAGTTTGGGGGTGTGTTAACTTCAGGAAATTCTTACTAGAATTTCATATTTCATACTGTTTCACTTCATTTTGGATGCATAAGTGGGCATTAGAATGGATTAAAGTGATGAATTGTGTTTATCTCATGCTATGCACAGCAAAATGAATTTGTGAAGGATATTATTCCCTAATTGTTATGAATGTCTAACCTTGTGTGAAAGTCCTTTGCGTGAACTGGTACAGATTAAGTCAGGGCTAACCCAGAGGAAGCTGCAGGCAGTGACAAAGAGAGGAAGGAAGTTGAAGCTGACAACCAGTGAATGAAAGACCAGCTGGAAGATCAGAACAGAACAAAAGGAGCCCAGAGAGTGCTGGGCCGCGGCCCACCACATATTGGGCCGCGGCCCAGGATGTCCAGAGGAGCACAGAAACTTCTGGGCCGCGGCCCACAAGCACCAACTTGAGGTCAGAGACTCTTGGGCCGCGTCCCACAATCTCTTGGGTCGCGGCCCAACCCCGAAAATGAAGATTTGCGTTTTGACAGCTGAGATGATATAAAAGGCAAACCCAGGGTTTTGAAGGGGGGTTCCCACTTTTGGAAAGAACGACAAAGGCGGCTAAGGAGGTTCCAAGAGCTAGGAATTGCTGGAAGCAAGGAGAATCAAGTGGGCTTGAGGATCAGAAGAGATTTCATTTCAGATTTCTGATATTTCTGTATTCTGTCCCTTCTCCACTGTGATTCTGTTATGACTTCTTTAATTCTTTTTACTTGTAATCAGCTATTGAACATGAGTAGCTAGATTCTCTTATTCTAGGATTGTTCAACACTTTTGTATGGATTGAACTCGAACTCTTTTTTTCCTCTTCTTGAGCTAATGGTTTATATGTGTTAACTCTTCTCTGTTTTCACTGACATTCATGAATTGCTAGCCATGAATAACATGTTCAACTAGATTAAGCTTGAGAGAGTTAATCTAATTGAAGAACGTGGGTAGAGTTATGCTAGACCTAAAGTTTAAAAGAGTTAAATGGAGGGTTTGTTAATAACATGGAGACATAGTCATTAACCTAGCATTGTTGAAGTGAGGAAGTTACTTAATGATTATTTTCCCTTAAGTGTAGCAAGAGATTGTGCATTTAATTGGAGAGTATAAGCTTGGTTAGGACTTGAGAGAGCTTAACCAATGAATATTGAGCCTCAGACTGACACATATACAACCCATAAACAGTGATATCGAAGAGGAAGTAGATTGAGTTCATGATATACCAAAAGGGGAGAGCAATCCTAGATTCACTCCACTTGATTAATTTCTCAAAGAAGCATATTTTGCGAGTATTTTTCCTTAGTTGCTGTCATTTCAATTTGTAATTCTGTTTTTCTTCAACCCAACATATTTTACCTGAGTCAACTTGATCAAACACATAAAGCTATTGTTCGACTAATTGTTATTCAAATCCCCGTGGGAACGATCTTTACTTATCACTATATTACTTGGAGCGACCCGTGCACTTGTGGTAGCGAACAAAGGTGTAAAAACCATTGGGTGCAAATGGGTTTTCAAGGAGAAAACTGACATGGATGGCAATGTAAATGTCTTTAAGGCAAGACTGGTTGCAAAAGGATTCACTCAAACTCATGGTGTAGACTATGATGAAACCTTTTCCCCAGTTGCAATGGCCAAATCAATCAGAATCTTTCTTGCCATTGCAGCATATTATGACTATGAAATATGGCAGATGGATGTCAAAACAGCCTTCCTTAATGGAAAGCTTCTTGAGGATGTGTACATGACACAACCTGAAGGTTTTGTGAGTCCAGAGGACTCTGGTAAAATTTGCAAGCTTCAAAGATCCATTTATGGATTGAAGCAAGCATCTCGGAGCTAGAATCATCGTTTTGATGAAGTAGTCAAAGAGTTTGGATTCATTCAAAACATCAATGAACCTTGTGTTTACAAGAAGATTAGTGGGAGCATAGTTATATTTCTAGTGCTTTATGTAGATGACATCCTACTCATTGCGAATGATATTCCTACCTTACAGAGTGTCAAGTCTTGGTTAGGAAAGTCCTTTTCAATAAAAGACTTAGGTGAAGCCACCTATATCCTAGGAATTAGGATCTATAGGGATAGATCCAAAAGACTTATAGGCCTGAGTCAAAGCACATATATAGACAAGATACTGCATAGGTTCAGTATGCAGGATTCAAAAAGGTGTTACATGCCCATGTCTCATGGAATCCATCTTAGCAAGGATCTGTGTCCTAGTACACCTGATCAACGAGATCGCATGAGTAAGGTTCCATATGCCTCGGCCATTAGATCCATCATGTATGCCATGTTATGTACTCGACCGGATGTCTCGTTTGCCTTAAGTATGACCAGCAAATACCAACAAGATCCTGGTGAGGGTCATTGGACTGCCGTCAAGAATATCCTAAAGTACTTAAGAAGGACTAAGGACTTTTTTTTTGTCTATGGTGGATTGGATGATGAGCTCTGCGTAACCGGTTACACAGATGCAAGTTTCCAAACTGACCAAGACGACCTTAAATCGCAATCTAGATATGTATTCCTCCTGAATAGTGGAGCAGTAACCTGGAAGAGCTCCAAGCAGAGCACAGTAGCAGATTCTGCAACAGAAGCTGAGTATATAGCAGCATCAGATGCAGCTAAAGAAGCCGTTTGGATCAGAAAGTTCATTACTGAACTAGGGGTAGTGCCTACCATCTCAAATCCAATAGATTTGTTCTGTGACAATAGCGGTGCTATTGCACAGGCCAAGGAGCCTATGTCACATCAAAGGACCAAGCATATACTCAGGCGATTTCATCTTATTAGAGAAATCAATGATAGAGGTGATATAAAGATATGCAAAGTAGCAGGAGAAGATAATGTTGCTGATCCTCTTACTAAGCCACTTGCACAGGCAAAGCATGAGCGTCATGTTAGGGCAATGGGATTAGGCAAATTAATTATTGCACCTAGGGCAAGTGGGAGGAAGTTGGAAATTGTACCCTAAGAGCCAATCATTGTACTTTGAACATTATTATTTTAATGAAATTTCTCCATTCTGCTATCATATTATTTGCATTTTAACTGTGATAATTGTATCCTTGGATAATTCATAAAGATTGTCCTAAAATGTCCCAAGTCGGTCATCTATGCGGGAGCAGAGATGAAACAAGACCAGTATGACTTTGCTAAGATATGGAGATACGAATCAAAGTCTTAGGCACTTGTAAGAGTACAAGGTGCTGGACCGACCCACTATGAGAAAGCTACATGGATCAAGTCATAAGCTTTTCTCATGTATAACCACGTCACAATGCCCTTAGACCTGAGGTCATCATGGATTCCTACATGAGAGTTGCTAAGCTTTGAACTAGTCAAAAGTCACTTTTGACCGGGTGATGATAAAGGCTACGATCAGGCTTAGTGGTTTTTCATGCAGAGGAATATGAATGATCAAGATGGAATTTGTCCCTCACATTAGTAGAGAGATATTACTGGGCCCCTCGATGAGTAAGTCTGAGAAATGTATGGCCATACTATGATGAAAGGAGTTTCTGTCTCTGTTATCAGGCTACTCAGGAATCGAGAAAGTAATGGTTAGGAACAAGAGGATGACATTATTCATGCCTTATCCTTGATCGATATATCGTGTGACAAAAGGGACGTGACATGGTTGTATGACAGGTTGCATCGTGATAAAGATCCTCATATGATTTGGGTAGTCGTAATGTCTTGCTAGAGGCCGCTTGCGACTTTTGGGTTAATATAGCTATTGGCCCACTGCCAACTTCATATGGGCCTACAAGGTCGCACACAAGAATGACCCAACACGAGATAATGTTTAATTTAGGGTGGATGAATTTTATATTTATATATATATATATATAAAATATAAAATTCATTAATAATATTATATAGATATATATATTTTCGAAATATATATCTTATATATATATATATATATATATATCTATATATGTGTATATATATTATATGATATTATTATATTGTGTTAGTTTTAAATTTAATTTATTAAGATATATTAAATTTAATAACTAACATGATAGAGATATAGTATCTCAGATTTAATTTATGAAGATAAATTAAATCTAATGGCTCTTTATTTGGATTAAATAAATAGGTTAAATTAAAGCTGTTGGACATATTTAATTTAAGCTGAATTAATTTAATTAGCTCATCAAGATAATTAATTGTTAATTAATTTCAAAATTAATGATGATTAATTTTGAAATTTGAAAATAGCCCTCATAGGTTATAAACTTAATAGAGCAGATATATTTATATGCACATGAGAATTGAGAGCCGCAAGTGAAACCCTAGGAGACATTAGAGGCACTAATACTCAGTCTCGGTTGGAGAGCATTCGTGTGGATACCGGTAGAGGGAGCAGACCTGACGTGTTGGCTCCTAGAGATCGTGAAAACTCTGAATCATCAAAAAAGGTATGAATCCTTCCAACTTGGTTTAAACGCCGTTGATAGATCCTCGATTAGGATCGGTGAAAATTTTAAAATTCTTCCGCTGTGCCTACCGATTCTAACAAGCACCCCCTACTCACCCTACTAACTGGGTGTGCCATGGCAGGCCAAGAGCTAACGGATACTGGCGCTAGCAACCAGGCCATTGTTCTGCTTTCAATCCCTTGAAAACATTTTTCCCAGCATACAAGGAAGTAAATTGTCTTGTGATTTCAAATCATACTACAATACAGAATAAATAAGTGTTTCCTTCACTACAAAAAAACAGCAAATTACCCACAGAAATTACCCACGGAATTCCGTCTCTGAAATCAAATTACCCACGGATTAGGGACGGAAACGGAATTACCGACGGATCACCGACGGAATTTTTTCCGTCCCTAAAAAATCCGTGACAAATTGATTTACCGACGGAATTTTTATTCCGTCGGAAATTACAGACGGAAATTACCCACGAAAAAAATTCCGTCGGTAATTACCGACGGAAATTACCCACGGAAAATTTTCCATCGGTAATTACCCACGGAATTTACCCACGGAAAAAATTCAGTCGGCGATTACCCACAGAAAAAATTCCGTTGGTGATTACCCACGGAATTTACCCACGGAAAAATTCCGTGGGTAATTACCGACGGAATTTTTTCCGTGGGTAATACGTCGGTAATTTAATATTATTTTTTAAAAAAAAAATTCCACGTGGCAATCTTAAAAAAGGCCACGTGGACATCTCCGAAAGCCCCCCACCGCCCGCCCCCACATCTGGCCCCGTCAGCCCCTGAGCAAGGGCCACGTGTCCCTCTAACATTGCGCCACGTGTCTCTGTGAGATAATTGTTGCATTTTGTGACGAAGGTAGGATTTGAACCTTGGACCTTTTGGTATGTGTTCTGGTGCCTTTGCCAGTTGAGCTGCTTTAACCTTGTGTTATTTATTCACGTAATAATATATATAATGTAATAATTTAAAAACAAATATAATATTAAGATAAATATATATAATTAAATATATATATTTATATATAATTATATTTCTCATTTTTTATAATATAAAATTTTTTAATTTCTAATTTTGTTTAAATATTTAATATTAATATAAATATATACAAAATTACATATATACTTATAAATAATTATATATTTCGTTTTTTATAATATAAATATAAATTTTATTAATTTCTTATTTCATTTAAATATTTAATATTAATATAAATATATATAATATTAAATATATATTTATATATAATTATATATTTTGTTTTTATGATATAAAGTTTAAAATATTTAATTTTTTTATTTCATTTAAAATTTTTATTATTAATATTATATATATTTAATTTTTTTATTTCATTTAAAATTTTTATATTTAATATATTTAATATTAATTGTATAATATTTAAATTTTTATTTGTTATATATTATTTTTATTTTTATTATTTTATATAAATTATTAAAATATGATTAAAAAATTATTAGTTTTACCGACGGATTACCCACGGAATTCCGTGGGTAATTTCTCATTCAGATTACCCACGGAATTCCGTGGGTAATGCGTGGGTAATTACCCACGGAAAAAATTCCGTGGGTAAAAGTCAAATTTACCGACGGAATTTTGATTCCGTCGGAAATTACCGACGAATTACCCACGGAAAAAATTCCGTGGGTAATTACCCACGGAAAATTTTCCGTCGGCAATAAGCCACGGAAAATTTTTCCGTGGGTAATTACCCACGCTTTTCCCACGGAATTCCGTGGGTAATTTCTCATTCAAATTACCCACGGAATTCCGTGGGTAAAGCGTGGGTAATTACCCACGGAAAAAATTCCGTGGGTAATCCGTCGGTAATTACCTACGGAATTTTTTTCCGTCGGTAATTTTTCCGACGGAAAATCCGTCGGTAAATCGTAGGAAATTAGCGACGGAAATAATTCCGTGGGTAATTCCGTCGGTAATAACATGTTTTTTTGTAGTGCTTAAAGAAAATTGATCCCTTCCATGTATGTATATAAAGTTAAACTCAAATAGAAAAATCAAATAAAACATATTCTCATTTCTAGAAATACAAACTGTAATATTCCAAAGTGATAGTACTCAAGTAAAAACCTTTATAAGAAAATGGCATAGGTAAAAATGTTTGATGTAGAATTCAATTCAAACTACTACATCTGTATCCAAGTGGGATGTTATGTACTCACCTAATAATCCCAATAGTTACAAACTATCTGACTTGATGGTCTAGTCTTCAGCCTGATTCATACTTATTCCCCTAATATACAAATAACATAATTGTCACTTCAACTGTAACCTTACAAAAATCTATAGCAATCTCATTTAATAAAGTTCTTCCATTTCTCCAGGAAACTTTTCTCATCTTTTTTTTGTCAACATTCATGTGTTTCAGTATACATATTTAAACAATAATTCTAACAACCAATATATATATAGACCCACATTTATATAAGCATATTATACCTCATTTTTAAAGCAACATAGGAATTAAATAGATCATATCCATTCAATATTATCTTTCACATACTCATTGCACAATTAGTTTTCTTTTCTACAAGCATTTTCTCAAACGCTTGGTCAGCATCCAGCAAACTAACATAAATAGGAAAACTTAGCTTCAAATTTTTCCAATCAAACACCCTTTTAGCTTCATCATGAAATTGCCAAAATTCCTAATTTCAACTCCAAACAATATTCGAATAACAACAACAACAACAACAACAATAATCATCATCATCATCATCATCATCTCAAACAGAATTTAAATTCTTCTCCTTTCCCTTCCAGCGAGAAAAATGTGAAGTCAAAGAACCTGATTATAATGAGCTTCCCAACTCAAATTATTAACCGAACAACTTTGCAAACATCCACAATAGGTTTCAAGGACCTTTTTACACCTCCAAGTTCAGCACTAAAAATTCCTCAGTTTTCGGAACTGAGGAATTTTCAGTGCTGAACTTGGAGGTGTAAAAAAGTAGTTTATTCAAACATGAGAAAGAAATTGTTAAAATGACTCAACATATTGTGAAAACACGCTTAACGAGTTATAAACTGAGCAACTTGCAGTGTTAAACTTGGAGATGTGAACAAAGGTAATTTCATTCACACACAAGAAATAAGTTGTAAAAATGACTCAATATATTGTAAAAAAATTCTTAACTAGTTGTAAACTGAGGAATTTTCAGTGCTAAACTTGAAGGTGTAAAAAGGTAGTTTATTCATACATGAGAAAGAAGTTGTTAAAGTGACTCAACATATTGTGAAAACACGCTTAACGAGTTGTAAACTGAGCAACTTGCAGTGTTAAACTTGGAGATGTGAACAAAGGTAATTTCATTCACACACGAGAAATAAGTGACTCAATATGTTGTAAAAACACACTTAACTAGTTGTAAACTGAGGAATTTTTAGTGCCGAACTTGGAGGTGTAAAAAGGTAGTTTTATTCAGACATATGAAAGAAGTTGTTAAAATGACTCAACATATTGTGAAAGCACGCTAAACAAGTTGTAAACTAAGCAATTTGCAATGGTGAACAGTTGTTAAAAAAGTAGTTTCATTGTGACCTGAAAAATATATTGTAAAAAATGTTAAACATGTTGTAAAGACAAGCATAACCAGTTGTTAAACAAAGCATATACAGTTGTCATATTAGGAGTTTTGGAAAAGATCATTTCATTTAGGCAACAAAAAAATGTGTAAAAAATCACTCAAGTAGTTGTTATAACACGTAATGATAGTTGTGAATGTAAGAACTTGGCAAACTTGAAATTAACTCATTGCATAAAAACATGTTGTGAAAATAACTGATGAAATTGTAAATGACTGATGAACTGAGGGCAACTTTGTCATTTGACTTTGGGAATTAATCACGGAAAAGTCCCTAGGGACTTTTCTGATATTTGGGTTTTCCTAGGGACTTTATTGTTATTATCTTGCTTCCTTGGGATTTGGAAGTGATTTTCCTTACAATAAATGATAAAAATATTAATTATTAATTATTTTATTAAATTTTCAGGGGCATTACAGACGGGGAGGGACGTGGGGGAAATTTCCTGGAGGTAATAAATGCAAACGGTATACGAACATATCATGCTCAGAATGATGCTGGAGGGACTAAACATTGAAAGCCAATTGCTAATAGGTCCCAGGTGACGATCATGACATATAGGTTGAAGAATTTTTTTTTTTTTTGGTACAACGAAGAAATATATTTTGCCAAGGCTAAATATCACCCTAAATTTATACAGAGAAGCTCAGTTAACCCTATTGATGCGACTCTATTTCACTTAATGATTAAAGCGATTCTGAAATTATACTGCAGTACTAAAAAATTAAAGTAAACTTTTGTTTTGATCACAGATGACTAAAATCCCTTCATTTTCTTTTTCTTTTTTTTTATGAAATGGAATTACCCTGTCATTAACTTTGGGGTTAAGGTTAAGGTTAAGGTGCATCTAACATCATGAAGTATTTTTCTATAGGTATCCAATATCGTAAAGTATTTTGAGATTCATCTAGTACCTTGAAGTATTTTTCTAAGTGCATTCAACATCTAAAGTATTTTGCGGCGCAATTGTGCCTTTAAAGTATTAATTTTTTTCTAGAGAAATTTTGTCCATAAAGTATTTTTAGGAGCAATTTTAACATTATCATTAACTCGCAAAAAGACTTTAAGTGATAGTGCTTAAATCACCTTAAAGTATTTTTCTAGTAGCAGCTTTAGGATGTTGGGCACAGTTGAAAAAATATGTTAGGGTGTTAGAGAACCACAAAATACTTTAAGGTGTTAAACACATCTGAAAAATATTTTAGGGTGCTGGATGAACCACAAAATATTTTAGAATACTGAACGTACATGAGAATACTTTAAAATGCCAGACACACCTTAACCCTTAACTACATCTCTATACAGTAAACCCAAAATATATTATTTCCTTTATTTTTAGTACAAGTGCACATAAACATTTTAACAGGAAACGTTAACAAAATTTACAAGTGTATGTGTGAAAATTTACAACTCTTAATTTACATTATAACAGAATATACAAAAATTTACAAGTGTGTAAAAGTAAATTTACAAGTACACAAGTGTATTTTAACAACTAACAATAACAAAATTTACAAATTCCTAGGTGAATTTACAAATAAGCATAAGCATTTCAACACAAGATGAACTGATTGCTTTTCAAAGTTTTGAGTAACAAAAGTTTTTGGATCCACATCTCAAATATTATTCTAATGAAATTACCCCTCCTTTTTACTCTTATCCACATATTGAAGAACACACCATTGAATATAAGGAAAAATCTAATTTAGAAAGATTATTTGAGGAGTGTGTGGAAGCATCAGAGAGATTTAGTAGAGAGCAAAAGGAACTTGTCACTAGAGTTAAGTCAAGTGTCCAAAATATTGGGCTATATATGAATCAAATTGTTTCAACACTTGAGACTATGAGGCAAGATAATTCCTTAAACATGATAACCACTTCTTGTGTTGATAATGATTATTGTAAAAAAGTTGAAGATGTGGAATTGCATGAGACTATGGATAATGTAGAAGGTGACTCTGACCTTGAAATTGATGTAGATGAGAATATTGGGTGTTTAGAAGAGGTTTCAATTGTGGAGCCTAAGGTTTGTGATTTTGATGAGCGAATTGATATGGATGTCCCAATAGATGTTATGCATGATTCTTCTATGGATGTTTTGACTCTTTCTGATGAGAGTCAAGTGGATTTTGTTGGATGCTCTAAATTTTTGAAAGTGCCTATATCTATTTGCAATTATGTGCATGTTGTGCCTTCTTTGAATTCAATGAATACTTGTACTTTAAAATTGTCTATGATTGAGAAAGTACAGGTAAGTGACATAAATGAGCATCTTTTTGGTTTGAAATCTTATTGCTTCAAAAGAAAGAAGACAAGCTGATTATGGTGTTTGATACATGTGATTAGATGATTATGTTGAGAAGTCTGGCTGAAGACTTTAAATTTAACGCTTGTTGGGAGGCAACCCAGTATAATAAATTCTGCTTTCGATTGTTGTGCGTTTTCTTTTTATTTATCCTCTTTTTGTTGCCATCTCGTAGCCTTAAAATTTTCATCAACACCCCTCACAAGTTTCATTATAGAAAAGTAAAGCATAAAGCGTCATTGAAGGTGTTAGAGGAAAAACTGCATATCAAAATCAGAGACATAAACAAGGGGAGTACTAGTTCCCTTTCTCTTTTATTAACTTTTGAAACATTAAGAATAATGTTTGATTTAAGTGTGGGGGGAGAAATATAAATTTTTGTGCTTGTCTTTTTATGCAATTGAAAATATTCTTTTTTGTTGGAAGATATTCATAGTTGAAATTTTTGTATTGCTTATGATTGAACTTAAATTTGAGCTTTCCCCATTTTAGAACATGTTGTTGAAGAGAAAAAAATTAAAATAGAAAAGAATTTTTCAATTAAGTCTCTAAACCTTGGTCTTTTGTATAAATTTGGATATGAACTATGATAATGGGATTAGTTTGTAATATGACCAATAGATTATTAGTTTATGAATATTTTGCCATTTAATTTCTTTAGAAATTTGATAATGACCCATGTTGGCCAAGCAAAACTTTTATTCAGAGAAATGACTTAGGTGAAAAAAATAAAAAATAAAAATAAAAATAAAAGCAAAACAAAAATAGGGAAGAAAAGACAAAAAAAAACAGAGAGAATAAGAAACACAACTCCAATGACTTCTCTATCCCTCTTTGACTTTACCGTTTGATATGAGTGCCAACATTAGTAATGAAGTGCCCCTGGTTACTAAGTTAGGTGGTGTGTTACTCCCTGTTTAGGAATTTCATAAGCAATTTTCTTCTTTTTCCTTCTTTTTTTTCTATTTTTTTCATCTTGGACGGTTGTAGGTTGCCTTTTAATGCGTTGAGTAGGAGGGAGGTGTGTTCTATTTTAATTATTAGTGAGGCAAGGCAAGAGTTTTAGTGGAGAAAGATTAAAGTTTGGAGATGCAGAAGAGCGACAACAGAGATAAAAATTTGATATTGAGTTTTTGTTTCTCCTTTCCTTTATCTTCTTTTTTTTTATCCTTTATCTTTTTTATTTTGTCTTTAGTTAGCTATTATTTTAGCCATGACAATGTTTAGTTTATGTAACTAAACCTTTAGTTTTGGATTATTTAGTTTGATTATGAATTAGTGGATAATAATTTTTTTTGGTAACTGCTTTAATATTATATTTGTTGATTTAATTGTGTGTTTGATTGTCCTGAAATAAGAGAAATCTGATTGGGACTTTTGGTATTCTAAATGAGTCTAGACATAGGGAATTTAGACTATATCTTCAGTTAAATCGTATAGTATTAAGTTTTAGGATTTAATTTGCTTGTAGGATAGATATATACCTACCGGCCGTACATAGTCTCATTAAGCTTGCATTTAAATTAATCCAATTAAGTACTAATCGCCTAATACATTAGGAATTAATATAGTTGGAATGTCTTTTAGTGGATCGAAAGACACTCTTAGGTAAGTAAGAAACCTAGACTAGCAAATATAACTTTAAATACAGTTAAGGGGATAAATTAGACACTAAAAATTAATCAAGGCTATAATAATCCAAGTCACCACTTAAGATCTAGAATTACCCTTAGCCTAAAACATATTTAGATTTGATTTTCCCTTTTTTAGTTAGTTTTATTCATATCTTGATTTATATTATGTGCACTCAATTTAAGTAAAAGTATAAATTTATTGATCAATTGTATTGTTAATATCAAATCCTCGTAGGAACGATATCTTACTTACTTTTTATTATTTGATATGACCTACACACTTATGAAATATGAGACTCTATATTTTATCCCTATTAATGAATTAGATTTATAAAAAATACTCCTAATATTAGGACCACTAGGAGTAGTGTTTTCTTTTTTAATTTTTATTCAGTTGCCGGCCTCTGACACTTGATGTTGATCTAGGAGCTGGTGAATAGATAATGTTAGAGTCTTTTCTGTGGGCCACATTGTTTTGAAATTTCGCGGCTAGTCCTCCATCATTCATCAATTGGGCTCTTTATCCATCCACGTATGCAGACTTTAAATGCGCGTGGATACCAACAAAAATTGCTATGTTAATAAAATGCTTTTCTTTTAGTTATAAAGTTGTGAATTTAAATCTTATATATATAAGAATTTTATTGATGAGTGATACAAAACCCTCTTAGAGCTTAGAGGTATATCTAACCGTGGTGAGCTCCTCTTATCCAACTTACCTAAATTATTTATATTTTTTAAAAAAAAGTGTGAGTCGCGGTCAAAACAACACTTTCAATAAATTGCATTGTCATCCCGTTTGACAAATCGGTATTTCATCCTTCAAGATTCTGAAAAATGACGAAAAGCGAAGAAATTATTGGAACACCTCTATAGCCGTGAATTCGGGCTGAACCCGTCGGGCTGGTTCATTTAGGTCCGACCTGTTAAGGACCGGGTCTATGATTTAAAGGCTGAAAATAGAAGCGGGCCTAAAAGGGTCAGCCCTGTAGTCCTGTAGGGCCAGCCCTTTTAAACCCGTTTAACTTCTTTTTTTTAAAAAAAAAAAGGGCATAAGGCAATGAGCAGCAAGTATTGATCAGAAGGTAGAGTTAACCTAACATAACCCTTATATCAGAAATACTCTCACACTGACTCAGACCTCATTTGAAGCTTCTCTTCTTTGATTTTCTTTTTTCTTTTTTTGTATGTATACGCCAAAATCCAAATCAAGTGTTATATTATTACTGACATTTGAAGCTTGTAAATTTGTTTGATTGTGGCTGTGAAATTATTTAATTGGTTATGAACAATAATTATGGTTTAAACTTAAGTTTTAGTGTTTGTGTTCTATTAAACTTGAATAATATTTATGTTTTAAATTAGTGTTGATGATATTTATATTTTAAATTAGGTATTTTAGTCTTTATAAGAATAAGAAAAATAAATAAATAAACGGGCCAAAAGCCCTCGGGCCAGCCCACTAGCCTACCTTAAACGGGCCTGACCGCTATAAAAGAATACGGATTTGGACGCGAACCTAAACGGGCCGGCCCGTTTAGGTCCGAGCCCGTCACGGGCCGGCCCGTTTTCCCAACACTTAACACCTCTCTCCCACTGATCTTAAGCCACATGGCTAGCTGTCTCTTAGACCAGGTCAATATCTTCTTCCTTATCATTTTCCGGTAATGATGCAATTCTTATTATACTCCATAAACCCCATTGACACAGACCACATGACCTCTCATTAATTTCCTTCTTCTTCATCTTCTTCGATCTCAACAAAAGGATGCTTCAAGCTTATTTCCTTCCTTTAATCACCTTCATCTTCTGCTCATGGGGAACGATTAACGGCGTCGTTTCGGACCCACAGACCAGTCTTGTAAGCAAAGGGTGCACCCCATCTAACTCATTCGTCTTGTCCAACCTCTCCATCTTCAGTGACAACGTCAACAAAACGTTTCGAGACATCAGAGAGCAGCTTTTCAACAAAAGCATGCCTTTTGCGACCGCGCAGAAATCCAACGCAGAAAATCCCGTTTTCACACTTTTTCAGTGCAGAAACTACCTCTCCGTTAATGATTGTGTTGCCTGCTTCAACGCCGCTGCCGAACAAGTCCGCGACTGCCCTGCCGGAGCCCAAGGTGGCCGTGTCATCTACGACGGCTGCTTCCTCAGGTACGACTAGTCCATTAGATCATCTTCCTCTTGTTTTTTCCCAGCCACCAAGTTTGAAGTCTGACCTTTCAATTTAGTTGTTTAACCTTTTTGCTTCTGAATATTAACAGAGATAATGTACTTTAGTTCTAGCATTATTATCTAGTGTTTTCATTGATTAATTAAACCGTAATAGATGCCAAGAAAAAAAAACCACCTAATCCTAGCTCAAGTGGCAGGATTCGGTTGGTATATCAGTAGAGACAAAGGAGAAAATAAACTTTGGTTAATTTATAAATTTATGAGACCATTATATATATGTACCTCCAGACCTTAATTATGATATATATATATATATATATATATATATAATTGGTAACCATATAAATGTGAATTTTGATTAAGTTGAAGTTGTATTTCTATTTCAACCAAAACTTTTTCTATCTATATAAAAAAGTATTTTACATAAAAAATATCATTGTAAGAAAAAAATTATTGGACCTCACATGATTTTATTTGTATTAGAAAAAATAATAAAATAAAAAGGCTACATTAAATAAAACTCCCCTAAACGTTGGACCATAAATATACAAATAATCCCCTTAACCTTTAAAACTTAATAATAAACCTCTTTGAACTTTCAAGTATGTGTGGATAACTGGACAGAAAAAAAGTGTGTGTGGATAACCCCCAATTATCAATTATATATTCTTTTAAGCCTTATTTTTATGTGCATATAACCCCTAAAGCTTTGATTGATATATAAATAATCCCATAAATTTTATGTTGAGTGCGAATAAGTGAAGTGCAAAATAATCGTTTTGGAGTTATCAGTGTAAAGTTTCAAAGATTAGGGAGATTACTTGTACATGGTCAAAAGCTCAGTGGGTTATGTATAATTAAGCCAATTAAATATATGTTTTGCACTAAGAAGTTAATAAGTTAGCTTATGCTTTGATCTGTACGGTGCAAAACTCATATTGAACTTGGAAAAATGATACGATATATCTATATACTTTTGTGTATCGAGGTACGAGGCCGACGGTTTCTTCAGCCAGACAACGGAGAATTTCAATGCCGTATCGTGTGGTAATCAAAGTGGAAAAGAATCAGCCACATTGTTTACCTCAGTTGTGCAACAAGTGCTTATGAATCTCCAAACAACAACACCCAAAAAGCAAGGGTCTTTCGTGGCTACAAAAGCACAATTATTGCCTCATAATAATAATGGTACAACTATTTACGCCTTTGCTCAATGTATTCAAACAATCACACAAAGTGGGTGCGAAGATTGCTTGAAGGCTTGTAATAGTAATATGCAGATTTGTCTTCCTAATTCGGATGGTAAGGCCTTTGCTGGTGGATGCTTCATGAGATACTCCACCACTTCCTTCTTTCCAGTTGATTACTGGACGATTGATCTCATTCCCTTGGGGAAACAAGGTACTTCCTTCTTCAAATAATTGATGTCACACCCTGCCTTGGATACATTTAGTTAATTACCTTACATAGCTACTCAAAATGACAATCTGGTTTGCTTATGTCGAATTTTGAATATCTCAAGTTATATAAAACTACATCGGGTCTTTAATATAAGATTTTATTTATAATACAAATTGTGCTACGAATAAGATCTTATATTAAGAACCGGATCTAATATAATCATTTCAGTTCCTGATCAGACATGTGTATATATGTATATAGCCGTACACAAAGATTCATCCTCATATAGAAAGTTCTCTATTTTTTGTGCCTTGCAGAATCAAATAAGAAATGGGCCATTATAGGTGTAATTATTGGAGGTGCAGCTTTTGTTTTGATCCTCCTTACTCTACTATTATTAGCGTGGATTAAACGACCAAAAAGGCATGAGAGATCAGTTCCTAGAGGTAAACACCTTGAAAGTCTCGTGAATCATTATGTAATGATTTAATGTGATGCTTTGATCACATTTTCCCTTTAAAGAAAACGTTATATGGACTTTAATTCATTTCCATGCATGAAGAAAGGAACCGCTAACTGCTTTTTCTCAATTTATGAAGAGACTCAATTTGACTAATGTTTTTCTTGACAGGAGACATATCTGGTGTAAGTTGGTTGAAAGGCCCAATTAATTTTAGTTATAGGGAGGTGAAGTTTGCGACTAAAAGTTTCAGTGCAGAAAATAAACTTGGAGAAGGAGGATTTGGTGTTGTATATAAGGTAACTATATATTTTTATTTTCAATATTTTAATATAGATTATATTGCAATGCAAGGATGTTTCTAATGGAGTATTTTCATATAGTGGAGTAAATAAGCAAAACTTTCTAATAACGCTCTCAGGATTAACATTCTTAACTTTTGTAATTAGGGCACCATGACGAATGGGAAAGTCGTTGCTGTAAAGAAATTGAACTTACATCAGTCTAAGAAAGTGGAAGAAGAATTCGAAAGTGAAGTAAAGCTTATAAGCAATGTTCATCATCGGAATCTTATTCGGCTTCTAGGATGTTGCAGTGAAGGCGATGAGAGAATTCTTATTTATGAATATATGAAAAACAACAGTCTTGACAAATTCTTATTTGGTATGTTTTATCAACCAACAAAGCTTATATATAGTTCTTTAATCTTTAGCTATTGAGTTTCTTTATAAAATTATGACATGTGGACACATTTTCAACTAACAAAGATATCACTGTCTCCCCTGGCAACAATTCATTCACATGTCATAATTTCATTCAAGAACTCAATAAACAAACATGCCAATGTCTTATCAGAATTCCTTTCTTTTTTTTTAAATGCTACACTTTTTCCTCAACCCTTTAAATTGTGCACATTTGTGAAATAGGTAAAAATAGATGTTCTCTCAATTGGAAGCAACGGTATGATATAGTTCTAGGAACAGCAAGGGGTTTGGCGTATCTACATGAAGAATTTCATCTTCGTATCATACATAGAGATATAAAGACTAATAACATTCTCTTAGATGATGATCTTCAACCAAGAATTGCTGATTTTGGCTTAGCGAGACTTTTATCTGACGAAAAATCTCACCTCAGCACAAAATTCGCTGGAACTCTGTAAGTCAAAATGATTGCATGATGATACACATTCATATTCAAAATAAAATTCTTGCATTAATTTGATACATTAACTACAACATAAACATTCTATATTTTATTTTGCAGAGGATACACAGCTCCAGAATATATAATTTATGGTCGATTATCAGAAAAAGTTGATATTTATAGCTATGGTGTTGTAGTCCTAGAAATTATCAGTGGTGAACGAAGTAATGAATTGAAGAAGCATGGTGACTGTGAAGTCACGTTCCTTCTTCAAAAGGCAAGAAATTTTTTATGATTAATTAAAAATAACAGTTTAATCTGAGCAATTTTGAATGCGGGCATGCTTCAACCACACACAGTTTTTTTCTGTCTTGTTTCGCCTTCTTATTCCATTTCCTTTGATTCACTTGATAGGCTTGGAAACTATACGAGAGAGGGTCACACATAGAGTTGGTGGACGATACCTTGGACCCTAATGATTATCATGCAGAAGAAGTGAAGAGAATCATAGAGATTGGTCTGCTTTGCACCCAAGCATCTGCTGAGTTAAGGCCTTCAATGTCTGAAGTAATTGTTTTGCTCCAAGGCAATAGGGGCTTATTAGAGAATCTGAGACCCACCATGCCTATCTTGATTGAAACTTAATACTAGGAATCTCTATGGGACAGCTCAACCTTGTCTTGACAATTTTTTATTTCCGCAGGCAACATGCTTTTTTCCTTGATTTCTCATTCTCACTCCGGGTGCTGCTTTTCGAACAGGTGACATTGCGGCTGAGATTATCTCCCCACGCTATCAAGCCTCCCGAGACGCAAGCAATCACGTCTTTTTCTTAAAAGAATTTTGGTCCTTTATGTTCCAATAGTCGAGGGGGCAGAAATACCTTTTAGCCCCAGTGAAAATTTCTAAAATCTTTTAAAAAATAATGATACCTTATTTAATATTTCTTTAACCACATGGCAACATTGCAAAGATTTTATAACTTTAAGGTTAAAATTACACTTTTAAAAAAATTTGGGATACCTGGTGTTTTTACACGAACCTTGGAGGGGCAAAAATGTCTTTTAACCTAATAAAGTTCACTAACATTTTATTTTAAGAATAGAGGGTAATATTATTAGTTATGAAAACATCATCTTTAATTTAAAAACTTTTAGGGCAAATTTGATACTTAGTTTAACTAGATACTCCTTCAACTCCTTAATATAGGACTTAATTGTAGAGTTGATATTAGTCTTAAATATAAGACATATTTTTTTCATATTTGTCAATATTTTCTCAATATACCCTTATTGATGCTCTCTCATCATAATCATGTAAAAGACGGATGAAAAAAATTAACGAATATTATTAGAATGTTTTAGAAAAAATATGTAATATTAACTACCTTAACTAATTTTCTTAATTTAGTCCAATTAGGTAAATAAGATTTGTATTTAGGATAAGAAGGAGTATTATTTATATAATATAAAATTACTTAAGACCAAAAAGAAGAGACAGGATTTATTGTGAATAAAAAAGCTCGCCCAGAAAGCTTTTTTGTCTTCTCCCCCCCCCCCCTAAAATTGCTCCGTCATGCATCCAAATAAATCAAGAGGCACAAAAGTTAGCATATGGTTGGTTTTTTCCTGCATTTTTGGGAATAACAGTGGTTTTCTGTTTTTTAATTTGCATTGAATATAGTTTGCGGAGTTAAGTTAATTGCAGGGAGATGGTGTAACATCTTGAAAATTAAAGGGTGATTGATATGAAATACAAGAAAACTCATTCCACAAGTCTTAAAATATAAATATAAATACTTGACATACTATATACAATAGCATTAATAATAGCATAATTTGTAATAATAATCCTGCATATACACATATCATTTCTAGATCATGTATAAACATAATCCTTATAAATAAAATAAAATTTTTTCCAGAAATTTCGATATGGTCCCATATGCAAGCTGAACTTTCTGAAATTTCTACAACAACCTGTTAGGACAATACACCATATAGAGCTCCACTCCACAACAACATCTACATATACATACATCTTAAAATATCAAAAGAGTTCAAAAATCTTGCTTATTGAATTCGTGGAGTGACTCTAATAAATCATATAAAAGTATAAATTAAACATTTCCAGTAGTCTATGCGATAAACGTAGCAGTCATAGAGTTCTCATCCAAGGGAGGCTTCAGGAGTCAACAAAAGGAGCAAGTGCACTTATATCATCTGAATGCAAAAATACTTTTCCCATAAATAATTCCCCCACAACAAAATACAAATATACAATAATAATAAAATGGTCAAATCATAATAGAATAGAGTAACTTGGCATTTGAACAGGAAAGGATTATTATTCATCATGTAAACAATTAAACAACTGAGAGTATAAGAAGGTAAATAAAGAATTAATCATTGTTATTTAATAACAGAATAGATTCAAAGAACTTTTCATTTGAAAATTGATAATAGAATTAAAAACACAATTTTCTTTTTAATCAGGACCTAGACAGGCGATAACAAGCGTGGACACACAGTCCACAAGAGTAAGTAACCAATCCGGTGCGACTAGAGGCCATGAAGAACTGGCGTGAGTGACACTTGACTGAGGGAAATTATACCCCATTTTTCCCTACACGTGCAGCAGCTCACACCCACAACTCACGGCAATCCAAACAGAGGAAGGAGGAGAGACTTGGCCTAGGGAAATAGCAGATGGACAAGGAAGGCAACGAGCTAGAACAGAGCAAACGGTGACTTAGAGGAACAAGATCGAGTGAGACGGTTGTATCTTCTAGGGGAAAAAAAATCCTTCCCCTTCTGCTGCTGTGTTTGCCGACTTAAAGAAAGAAATGAGGGAGTGAGGGTTTGGATGAGAAAATACAATAACACCCATGCAACATCATTCAAACCATTTAAGTGTGGGGCTATTTTGGTAACTTCACTGCCTTTAGAATGAAATAAGAATAACCCCATGGCCTAGAGAGGATTCGAACCTAGTCCCCATAGGTAGGCATAAAACACAAACTCCACTAACCCTTCCTTCACCTTTGATGGAAGATCACAATAAATGGTAAAGATATTAATTATTAATTATTTTATTAAATTTTGACGGGTATTACATTCTTCCCCTTAAGAAATTCCGGTCCTCTAAATTTAAATGTTTAGATAGTGTGCGACGACACACCACTAAGATTAGCATACAATTGAGAAACTATATGGCTTTATAAGTGATAAAATGGGGAAAAACTGCCCAAACTTGACACATCAAATAAGCATTTACCATTAAATACAAACTATGCCAATGGAACTTTCTTCTTAGAAGTTTTAATTTCTAATAATTTATGAGTGGCACTTCTTAGTTGAACATACAAAATCGATTTTACATAAGATGTTTGCTGCTTCTTATCTCTCTCTCTCTCCCCACCAAGCCAAATGAGTCTTAGATAGGGATGCTAAATGCAAAGCTCTTCCACTTGTGTTTAAACATATGTATTTCTTTAACTAAATAAATATGCGCAATAATCTAACATGTAAATCTTTTCTAAATATATAATTTGCATGCCATGATTTATTATTTTTTTTGGCCGATAACAAAATGACCAAACACAAATCATTGACACAAATTAAAACAAGGGTACAAACTGATGACAAGTATTTTTCTTAAAATTCGCTAGAGTTGAGCACTCACATAAACACTAAAACAAGCTTTAAGAAACTATAAAACACATCTTTGTGATTAATTAATTAATTAATTAGTTTATTTATTTTTTGTAATAACAATACACATGTATAACCATCAAGAAAAGAATTTATCATAACAAATCATGCTCATATGATCATTTTATATCTGAATTATACATAAATTATTATGTAGTGGCTTTTTCGTCTTCTTCTCTTTCCCCCCCCCCTCCTAGAATAACACTTTATAGATTTTAATTTTAATGACAAATAACCCCAAGGTTCTGAAATCCAAACCGGTCACTGAACCGGTTGGGATACTTGGTCAAGGGTCAGTGGGTCAGATCGGAGTCAAACTAGGGTTAGACCGGTGAGAAAAGGAAGATTTTAAAATTATTTATATAAAATTTTAAATACAATATTAAAAAAATTAAAAAAAACCAATCAAACCATGAGAAAACCGGTTGAACCGGAATCAGTTGCCATATCAGACTAGTCGGACCACCGGTCTGACGGTTTTGCAGTCGAACCGACCGATCGGTCCAAGCTTGAAAACACTAAATAACCCAAATCTGGTTGTACAAACACTAAAGGAACCTTCATTCCTTGATTATCATACGAAGAAAATAAAATCCCCTTATGGCTCATGGGCTATCATGAACTATAAAGCCCAATATGTTACGACATTTTTATGCAAACACACGGGATAAAAAATGACCTTCCAACCAATGGTTTAAAAGCCGGACCGGATATTGAGCCGGGAAAGTCAGCGGGTCACGGTTCAACCGGTCGGTTCGGTTGGACCGTTCGGTCGGACCGGTGACGTAATAATTAAATAAAAATATAATAAAAAATAATTATATATTTATATAATAATTTATATAAAAAATGAATCCATATAAAGTCTAATGATCAACATAATAACTAGCATTATATTTTTTGACCAGTTAATAACTAACATTATATGAAATATTTAATTAAATAACATCATATAATTATTTAATTATATGATTTTAATAAATATAAAAAAAATTTACTCAATAAACAATACTAAATACATAAACAAATAAACAATACTAAGTACATGAAACTAACATATAAAGACAAAAAAAGATATGAATAAATTGACATCATGCATTTTTTGGCAGCTTTTTTTTTTTTTTTGGCAGCGAAAAAAATGCATTACATCTTAAATTAAGATGTTGTCATTGATTTGGCGGAAAAGACAAGACGTTATTTTTTATATGTAAAAAAAAATATTGTCATTCAATTAACAAAAGAAAAAAGGCAAAAAGTTTCCCACTTTTTATAATTTTAAAAGTCTCCACTCTGCATACCTCGATGAATGTGTATGTGTGAAGCTGTAAAGCCTGTGTAATGGATGGCAGTAGTCAACTTTTTACATTGAAAATAGAGATTGGCAGTATATTTTCATACGAAAGAGGGTGTTTAAGCCTTTCTCTCTCATTTCCTCACCATCTTTCCTCTTCATCTCCGGCATCTTCTTTTCTCTCCGGTATCTTCTTTTTTTTCATCTGTCTCCGGCATGTTCGAAGAATCGAAGGTTAAGTGGTTGAGGTTTCATCTTTTTCATTCCATTGCTGTTTTTTCGTTTTTTCGTTAGTTATTAAAGAAAAAAATCATAAAGGTTGCTGCTGGAATTTTTTTTGCTGGTTCTTGCTCCTCTCGTTCTTTCTACTTCTCATCATAATGACCCATCCGGCTTTTCAAAACTCGTCCCGGCTTCCGGCTTGATGGCGGTTTCCGGCTTAAAATCCGGTTCTTACCGGCTCAACACGGCTCAACCCCTCACACGGTTCCTGACCAGAAAACGAGCCGCTTAAAGCTCCGGTTGCCGGTCCGGCCGATCCGGCCGTCCGGTCCGGTCCGGGTTTAAAATCATTGCTTCCAACCAAAAAACCAAAACAATTGTGTAATGTAACAAAAGCAAAATTATTTCACATGATAGACCATCATCATGAGCCCAATTTTGAGTTCAAACATTCCATACCATCACAGCCATTATCTTTAGCGTGGATAACCTTGTCACGTAGTCTCCTTCTTTATTTTAATTTAACTATGGCCCAATGACTATTCTTAGTCCAAATTACTACAAACTTTTGCAACGTCCAAACTATAATAATTGGCATAAAAATTGATGACCATATGATTTATCCAGAAACTTAGAGCCAAATTTATGTGGGTAGTAACTAGTCTCAAACTTCAGATATATACAATGGATAGTTGAAGCTTCAATATCATATAACTACCAATTCAAATTCAAACCAGCTCCAACATTTTTAATATTTTATTTTTATTTTCTTTTAAAGGACTTGCGCATTTATAACATAAATGCCACATTATGATGCAACACTGAAACAAATTTTTCATTTTCATTAGTTTGAAGTAAAGCCCATGCATTCAACAAGAGACTTTGTTTTATCATTCTAAATTCAAGAGTTATTACTTCTATGTTACCACAACCTTCTTTTTTTAAAATAAAAAAAAAACACCTACATTAAGCAAAAATCAAGATCAAATCATAATTTTCTTTAATCATAGTAGGACTTGTTTATCTTACACAGCAAAAAACTTTTTTTGTTTTTTTGCCAAATGTTGATTTCTTCACGCCTGAAGCAAAACTTATGCATCAACGGCAACAAAAACAACTCTTGGTAAAACAAAAAAACAAGGAAGTTATTGCTTCACACTAGAGGATTATTTCCGTAAGAGGGAACAAAACTACTACTTCTCAAAGCATAATGACCAGCTTCTATAGCTCGACACTTTGAATTCATACATTCACAACAATAATACCAAAATCTTAGTCAAATAATTTTAAAAAAAACAAAAACAAAAACAAAAAGTAGAATCAACTTGCCCACTATCTAAGGCATCACTCTGGTTTAGAGCTTTAAAGCATATAGTTTGTTTTAAAATTCTTAGGACATAATTAATATGTGTAGTTATCTATCCCAAGGTTTCTATTTAAGAACAAAATTTAGTCATATTCTTATTATTAACCTCAGACCAAGAGAGACTCCAACGATTATCAGCAAATATTTGCTTTCTCACAAATAAAACCCTCTACTACTGTTCAAAATTTATTCCAATAATAAATAATATATATGTGTGTATATATATTATTAAAATATGGAAGGAATGATTCCAACCAACAACGTTCAAGATAAAGGAGAGGAATGGAGAAGTGGTTGAACCACGAACACACCTAGCAAGACCGAGGAAGAAGAAAAAGATTTCATATAGCCTACAAACAATACCAAAGAGAAAAACACAGATGAAGATAAACATATATCCACACGGCATAACAGAGAATGGGGAAAAAATTATTCTGCACATAATGATAACAACAAAAATGTAGAAGCATTTTGGAATTCCAAGGAAGACTAAGATATTTATACATACACCTCACAATCATTACCCAAGAGAAGAAGAGAAATGAAGATTGATAGGCACCCAAGCATCTTGAAGAACCACACCCTAAAAACTAGCCATTGAGGTGGGAGAACTAAGGCACTTAAATATCCCATCAAGCAGCCTATGGTACTCGATATGGGCCTTTAGCAGCTCATACTACCTTGGTCCCTATCAATACACCCTCCCCGGAAAGCAGCGTCTTGACGGCTTCACTCGACGGCACTTTACTCGGCCTCCTTGCCGGTCAAAACCCTTCATCGGTAGCCCTTTTCAGTCTGCCGGCCACTGGCTTTGATACCAAATGATAGACACCCAAGCACCTTGGAGAACCACATCCCAAAAGCTAACTATTGATGTGGGAAAGCCAAGACACTTAAATACCATATTAAGCAACCCATACTACTTGATGTAGGACTTTAGCAACGTCCCTATCGAAGATAAAATTCTACTTGAACCCACACAGCAAAACACCACAAAACAGAGGGAGAAGGAGAGAAGAAATAAAGCTCCAATACACCCACACCACAGCTACGAAAGAAGAGAGAGGCAACATTCAGCAAGGAGGAGAAGACAATTGAATAGTACAGAAGCCTCCCATCTTGTTTCTGCTGTTAAAGGCGTTGGCTGAAAGGCGAAAGAAAGCTGGAGCCAGGTCTGACACGTTGAGTAGAAGAAATGGCATGGTCATGATCAATTAAAACGGTGGGTGACATCATCAGCAAGGTAGGCTTAGACCCACAGACAAATCTATTTGGAATAGAATTTTGGAAGCTACCATGACTTGGAGGATCTAGTTAATTATATGAGAATTGTTGAGCAAGTCATTAACAACTAAGCAAGAATTAAAGGCTCATCATATATATTTAAACATTTCTCGCATGTCTCATGTCTCTCAAACGAAACCAAGAGAATCTTGAATACTATAGCACGTTATGCTAATTAAGGTTAACGAAATTAAGAACTCCAAAAGTTGACCATAATCATTTAAAGAAATGAATTGAGAAAGGTGTCATTATATGATTGGAAGAAGCTAGGTTAACGTTGAAGTTAATATTTGTTTAATTATACATAGTATTTTGTATGTGAGAAAAAAGAAATAATATCAGGGTTAATAGTAAAACCCAATTGGTAAAAATCAAGGAAATATTAGAGAGATAAAGAATCTAGGAAATATTAAACATTAAGACTATTTTATAGACAAAAGCAATCAAAAGAAACAATAATAAACTCATTAACAACAAGTCAACAGATCATTCTTAACAATGAGAGTTATAGATTAATGCTACTTGGTAGAGCTGTCAAAACCGCGGGCTGGCCCGCATCAACCCGCGGGCCACGCGGGTCGGGCCCGTGCCGCCCGTACTTTCGCTGGTTGGCATTTTGCCAACCCTAACCCTGTCCCAACCCGCGGGCCCGCGGGTTGGACCCGTTTTGACGGCTCTACTAGTACTTGGTACAGTGAATCCCTGGTGAACGCAAAATGCTGACTATACTAAATATCATGAAATTGCTAAAATTTTAAGGCTTCTCTCTCTCTATATATATATATTCATCCAAAAGAAACTAGATAATATAATTCTGGAGTATTTTTAATTGAAAAGAATATCACAAGTCATGCAACAAACATGCCATGGACTTTAGGCAAAATAGCATAAAGCACCTTTACTTTCATTTTATGTTTCCCAAAAAAAGAAAAAAATCAAATCTTCAGCATGAGATTCATATATCAAATAACGTATGCAGAGTCATTCCAAGCAAAACTCATCAAACAACCAATTCATACATGCCTTAGACCACTCTCAAAAGCACTCAATAACAAACTCAACAACCAATCAACAATTCCAATAGTGAAGGACATAGACTGCCTATATAGCTATCAATAACCCCTCATCTCTAGTTGGCTTCTACTAAACAGTCGATATCTTAAAAGCATCTTCTCTATCAAAATAAAATACAGAGGTCATTTGAGTTCAATAGGATTTATAATATGTAAGATGACATGTAATTTAAAGAAACTAGGGCATGATAATATTGAGTATATACCCTATCATAACCCGTCAATTACTAGTCTTTCTACTTGACATTCAACATCATGGATACATCTTCGCCATACTAGGAAACGTAAGATATGATCAGCTCATTATAGCAGTCATATGCACGAAACATGACTAGCATGGTGAAGGAAGACACAATACAACTTCCTATAACGCCTTCAATGATGCCTCAATTATAATTATACTACTGATAATTGAGACCCTAAAGAAGAATCCTTACTCCACGTAACTATAGGACCCCTAAGTTCTAATACCAAATTGTCACACCCTGAAAATTAAGAGGTTATCAACATAAAATACAAGAAAACTCATATTCCATAAGCCTTAAAATATAAATATAAATACTTGACATACTATATACAATAGCATTTATAATAGCATAATTTGTAATAATAATCCTGCATATACATATACCATTTCTAGATCATGTATAAACATATTCCTTAAAAATAAAATAAAGCTTTTTGTAGAAATTTCAATATAGTCCCATATGCAAGTTGAACTTCCTGAAATTTCTACAACATCCTGTTAGTACAGTACAACATATGGAGCTCCACTCCACAACATCTACATATACATAAATCTCAAAATATCAAAAGAACTCAGGAATCTTGCCTATAGAATACGTGAAGCGACTCTAATAAATCATGTAAAAGTATAAATTAAACATTTACAGTAGTCTGTGCGATAGACGTAGCAGTCATAGACTTCTCATCCAAGGTGGGCTTCAAGAGTCAACAAAAGGAGCAAGTGCACTTATATCATCTGAATGCAAAAATACTTTTCCACTAAATAATGTCCCCACAACAAAATACAAATATACAATATTAATAAACTGGTCAAGTTATAATAGAATTGAGTAACTTGGCATTTGAATAGGAAAGGATTATTATTCATCACATAAACAATTAAACAACTACGAGTATGAGAAGGCAAATAAAGAATTAATCACTGCTATTTAATAATAAAATAGATTCAAAGAACTTTTCATTTGAAATTTGACAATAGAATTAAAAAAAAAAACAATTTTCTTTTTAATCAAGACCTAGACAGAACGATAACAGGCGTGGATGTTGTGTCCACAAGGGTAAGTAACCAATCCGACGCGGCTAGAAGCCTCGAAGAACTGGGTGAGTGATACTCACGGAACCCCCTCCCCCTTAGGGGGCAGATCCACATGTGTTGGCCATCACACGGGGCTAGCGCCTCTTAATCACCCTACTAATTGGGTGTGCTATGACACGCCAAGGGCTAATGGATACTACCGTTAGCAACTACTGTTTTGCTTTCAGTCCCTTGAAACATTTTTTCCCAGCATACAAGGAAGTATACTGTCTTGTGATTTCAAATCACTACAATACAGAATAAATAAGTGTTTCCTTAAAGAAAATTGATCCCTTCCATGTATGTATATAAAGTTAAACTCAAATAGAAAAGTCAAATAAAACATATTCTCATTTCTAGAAATACAAACTGTAATATTCCAAAGTGCTAGTACTCAAGTAAAAACCTTTATAAGAAAATGGCATAGTTAAAAATGTTTGATGTAGAATTCAATTCAAACTACTACATCTGTATCCAAGTGGGACGTTATATACTCACCTGATAATCCCAATAGTTACAAACTATCCGACTTAATAGTCTAGTCTTCAGCCTGATTCGTACTTATTCCCCTAATATACAAATAACATAATTGTCACTTCAACTGTAACCTTACAAAAATCTATAGCAATCTCATTTAATAAAGTTCTTCCATTTCCCCAACAAAACTTTTCTCATCTTTTTTTTTTCAACATTCATGCGTTTCAGTATACATATTTAAACAATAATTCTAACAACCAATATATATATAGACCCACATTCATATAAGCATAGTATACCTCATTTCTAAAGCAACATAGGAATTAAATAGATCATATCCATTCGATATTATCTTTCACATACCCATTGCACAATTAGTTTCTTTTCTACAAGCATTTTCTCAAACACTTGGTCAGCATCCTGCAAACTAACATAAATAGGAAAACTTAGCTTCAAATTTTTCCAATCAAACACCCTTTTAGCTTCATCATGAAATTGCCAAAATTCCTAATTTCAACTCCAAACAATATTCGAATAATAATAATAATAATAATAATAATCTCAAACAGAATTTAAATTCTTCTTCTTTCGGTTCCAGCGAGAAAAATGTGAGGTCAAAGAACATGCTTATAATGAGCTTCCCAACTCAAATTATTAACCGAACAACTTTGCAAACATCCACAATAGGTTTCAAGGCTATCAAATCCCCTTATCAGGATTTAAATTAGAATAGATATAAAACATAAATTCATTCCCTCTTCTTCCTTTTCCAATGACAAAAGAATTCAGAGTAAAAATACCTATTTCAAGTAAGCTCCATAGAGTGCGAATTCCACCAAATTATACCCCACATTCTTCCTTTTTTTTTCCCCTACACGTGCAGCAGCTCACACCCACAACTCACGGCAATCCGAACGGAGGAAGAAGGAGAGACTTGGCCGAGGAAAATAGCAGATGGACAAGGAAGGAAGGCAACGAGAACGGAACAAACGGTGACTTAGAGGAACAAGATCGGGTGAGACGGTTGTAGCTTCTAGGAAAAAAATTCTTCCCCTTCTCCGGCTGTGTTTGCCAACTTAAAGAAATGAGGGAGTGGGGGTTTTGATGGGAAAATACAATAACACCCATGCAACATCATTCAAACCATTTAAGTGTGGGGCTATTTTGGTAACTTCACTGCCTTAAGAATAAAAAATAATAACCCGATGGCCTTGAGAGGGTTCGAACCCAGCGCCCATAGGCATAAAACACAAGCTCCACCACATCCTTCACTGTTGAAGGAAGGTTACAATAAATGATAAAAATATTAATTATTAATTATTTTATTAAATTTTCAGGGGCATTACAGACGGATTCAAATCTTGTCATCATCTCATTTTCCCATCATCCCTCGTGAGCCCATCTGAACTGTTAATTAAGAAGAGAAGCCCATCTGCATCGTTAATTGGGAAAAGAAGAGGAAAGTCCAAGGAGTAATAACTTAATGATATGACACCTTTTTTATCTTTCAGGTTGATTAGATTGACATAATTTATATATTATACGAGATAATGAGAAAAAGAATAATGAGAGAAATCAGACTCCATTACAGACTGGGAGGGACGTGGGGGAAATTTCTTGGAGGTAATAAATGCACAGAGTATACGAACATATCATGCTCAGAATGAAGCTGGAGGGACTAAACATTGAAAACCAATTGATTGATAAGGTCCCAAGTGACGATCATGACATATAGGTTGAAGAAATTTTTTGTTTTGGTACAATGAAGAAATATATTTTACCAAGGCTAAAATATCACCCGAAATTTATACAGAGAAGCTCAGTTAACCCTATTGATGCGACTCTATTTCTCTTAATGATTAAAGCGATTCTGAAATTATACTGCAGTACTAAAAAAATTAAAGTAAAATTTTGTTTTGATGACAGATGACTAAAGTCCCTTCATTTTTTTTTTTTTTTTTACGAAATGGAACTGCCCTGTCATTATCTTTAGGGTTAAGGTTAAGGTATATCTAATATCATGAAATATTTTTCTATATGTGTCTAATATCCTAAAATATTTTGAAATTCATCTAATATCTTGAAGTATTTTTCCAAGTGCATTCAACATCTAAAATATTTTGTGGCGCAACTGTACCTTTAAAGTATTAATTCTTTTTTGGAGAAATTTTGTCCATAAAGTATTTTTAGGAGCAATTTTAGCATTATCATTAACTCACAAAAAGCCTTTAAGTGAAAGTGCTTAAATCACCTTAAAGTATTTTTCTAATAGCAGATGTAATTTAGGATGTTGGGCACAGTTGAAAAAATATGTTAGGGTGTTAGAGAACCACAAAATACTTCAAGATGTTAAACACATCTGAAAAATATTTCAGGATGCTGGATAAACTACAAAAAATTTTAGGATACTAAACGCAAATGAGAATACTTTAATATGCTAGACACACCTTAACCCTTAACTACATCTCTGTATAGTAAATTAAACCCAAAATATATCATTTCCTTTATTTTTAGTACAAGTGCACATAAACATTTTAACATGAAACATTAACAAAATTTGCAAGTGTATATGTGAAAATTTACAACTCTTAATTTACATTATAACAGCATATACACAAATTTATAAGTTTGTAAAAGTAAATTTACAAGTACACAAATATTTTAACAACTAACAATAACAAAATTTACAAATTCCTAGGTGAATTTACAAATAAGCATAAACATTTTAACAATTAAAAATAGCAAATTAATTAGTGTCCCTATGAAGGAAGAGAAGGCATTTTAACTATTTACCATCAATACGTAATTTCACTTTGGTTATTTGATAGTACCAACTTCCAAATAACTAATTTAGTAAACTTTTATTCTTTATTTAAAATAAAGTCGCATTTGAGCATTAAATGAAATTCTCCCAAATTTATATCGTATTTTATGAAGAGTTGCCCAAGATTCCTTTTTACCCGCATGAGAAAATAGTGAACATCTCCCAAACATGAAGGTCTTGAGTTCAAGTCTCAAACACCTATTTTAGAAGGGGCAATCATGAACCCCAAACTGAATACCGGATAATAATATAAAAAAAAGAATATAAACCATGTTTGGGTTTCACAAAAATTTTAGGAGAGAAAATGAACGGATTGTGAAGGAAATGATAGAAGTTGCTGGAGGATATTGAATGAACATAGGATGATGAATCAAGAGCCTGGAAGGGAGAGGGTGCTTTTTTAAGTTAAGGGGCAGTTTGGTATTTTTCATAGAGTATTTAACAGCAGTTAGGGAAGATTGATAGTATTGATATTTTTGCTCTAATTTTAAAAGTTAATTAGTACTTTTATACCTTCAAAATACATACATATCGTGGTGAGTGTACTTTAGCAAAAGCCCATAGGTATTTATTAACCTTAACCCTAAGATAAATATTGTTATTTAAATAGATAGATATGACATGCAATATTCTATTAATACAATAAAAAAAGGATAACTAAAAAAGAAAAAGCACAATAATCGAAAGTAGAATTTATTAAATTGGGTTGCCTCCTAACAAGCGCTAAATTTAAAGTCTTCAGCCAGACTTCTCAACATAATCATATAATCACACGTATCAAACACCATAATCAGCTTGTCTTCCTTTCTTTTGAAGCAACAAGATTTCAAACAAAAAAGATGCTCATTCATGTTAATTATCTGTGCTTTCTCATTCATAGAAAATTTCAAAGTACAAGCATTCATTGAATTCAAAGAAGGCACAACATGTACATAATTACAAATAGATATAGGCACTTTCAAAAATTTAGAGCATCCAGCAAAATTCAATTGACTCTCATCAGAAAGAGTCAAAACATCCATAGAAGAATCATATATAACATCTATTGATGGAACATCCATATCAATTCACTCATCAAAATCACAAACCTTAGGCTCCACAATCGGAACCTCTTTTAAACACCCAATATTCTCATCTACATCAATTTTAAGCAATAAAAGTTTTTGGATCCACATGTCAAATATTGTTCTAATGAAATTACCCCTCCTGTCTACTCTTATCCACATATTGAAGAACACAACATTGAATATAAGGAAAAATCTAATTTAGAAAGATTATTTGAGGAATGTGTGGAAGCATCAGAGAGATTTAGTAGAGAGTAAAAGGAACTTGTCACTAGAGTTGAGTCAAGTGTCCAAAATATTGGGCTATACATGAATCAAATTGTTTCAACATTTGAGACTATGAGACAAGATAATTCCTTAAGCATGATGACTACTTCTTGTGTTGATAATGATTATTGTGAGAAAGTTGAAGATGTGGAATTGTATGAGACTATGGATAATGTAGAAGGTGACTATGAGCTTAAAATTGATGTAGATGAGAATATTGGGTGTTTAGAAGAGGTTCCAATTGTGGAGCCTAAGGTTTGTGATTTTGATGAGCGAATTGATATGGATGTCCCATCAATAGATGTTATACATGATTCTTCTATGGATGTTTTGACTCTTTCTGATGAGAGTCAAGTAAATTTTGCTGGATGCTCTAAATTTTTGAAAGTGCATATATCTATTTGCAATTATGTTCATGTTGTGCCTTTTTTGAATTCAATGAATGCTTGCACTTTGAAATTGTCTATGAATGAGAAAGCACATGTAATTAACATGAATGAGCATCTTTTTTGTTTGAAATCTTATTGCTTCAAAAAGAAAGGAAGACAAGCTGATTATGGTGTTTGATACGTGTGATTATATGATTTTGTTGAGAAGTCTAACTGAAGAATTTAAATTTAGCGCTTGTTGGGAGGCAACCCAGTATAATAAATTTTGCTTTCGATTATTGTGCTTTTTCTTTTTTATTTATCCTTTTTTTGTTGCCGTCTCTTGGCCTCAAAATTTTCATTAACACCCCTCCCAAGTTTCATTATAGGAAAATAAAGCGTCATTGAAAGTGTTAGAGGAAGAACTGTACATCAGATCAGAGACATAAATCAGGGGAGTACTAGTTCCCTTTCTCTTTTATTGACTTTTGAAACATTACGAACAATGTTTGATTTAAGTGTGGGGGAAGAAATATAAATTTTTGTACTTGTCCTTTATGCAATTGAAAATATTTTTTTTTGTTGGAAGATATTCATAGTTGAAATTTTTGCATTGCTTGTGATTGAATTTAAATTTGAGCCTTCCCCATTTTAGAAAATGTTGTTGAAGAAAAAAAAAAAATAGAAAAGAATGTTTCAATTAAGCCTCTAAACCTTGGTCTTTTGTATGAATCTGGATATGGACTATGATAATAGGATTAGTTTATAATATGACCAATAGATTATTAGTTTATGAATATTTTGCCATTTAATTTCTTTAGAAATTTGATAATGATCCTTGTTGGCCAAGCAAAACTTTTATTTAGAGAAATGACTTAGGTGAAAAAAATAAAAAATAAAAATAAAAGAAAAAAAAATAGAGAAGAAAAGACAAAAAAAAAAAAAGAGAATAAGAAACACAACTCCAATTATTTCTCTAAACCTAACTTAGTAATCGAGGGCACTTCATCACCAATGTTGGCACTCTTGTCAAACGGTAAAGTCAAAGAGAGCTATGAGTTGGGCTAAAAGCCTCTTAAGGTATCTGTTGAAGTAACTAAGTAACCAGTGCTATATCATCCATGTACAGGGTCGCGTCAAAAGGGGACCTACAACAATCCAAGATGAAAAAAATAGAAAAAAAAAGAAGGAAAAAAATATATAATGAATCAATTTTCTACCTGAGGATCCTTATTAAATTAAATGAAAAGTTTGGTTAAGTGGAGCATTTGAATTTTTCTGGAGGAGTTGAGTAGTTTAATATTCATTTACTAATCTTATTGTTGCACTTGTTACTTTCCAATCCTTTTATCATGGGAACATTAATAGATTATTATAATTGGTTAAGGTTGTTGGCTTAGTAACCCATTCTTATAAGACATTAAATTAAGTAAAATTTGATAACATGATCTAAGTGTGATTGTGTGCTACTCTCTATTTAGAAATTCCATAAGCAATTTTCTTCTTGTTCGAATAATGTAATTTTCTTTTTTTTACTTGAAGACAAACAAATATTTAAGTGTGGGGGAGTTTGATAAGTATATATTTTATAATTAAATAAGTATAGATTCTATATATATTTTTCTATCTTTTAATTAATTATAGGATAAAAGAATATTTTGATATAAAATCTACTCATATCTTAATTTATTGTACAGGGGATATTATAAAATTCAAGTGAAAACAAAATATCAATATAATATATCTATATTATAAGATAATCAATAAAAAGAAAAAGATAAATTAAGATATTGTGATAGAGACGCACGCAAGGAAGCAATATATATATATATATATATATATATATGCTAGGAGTAGAAGGAGGGAGGTGTATTCTATTTTCCTTATTGGTGAGGCAAAGCAAGAGCTTTAGTGGAGGAAGATTAAAGTTTAGAGATGCAACAAAGCGACAACAAGGAAAAAAATTTGGCATTGAGTTTTTGTTTCTCCTTTCCTTTATCTTCTTTATTTTGTCTTTGGTTAGACATTATTTTAGTTATGATAATATTCAGTTTATGTAACTAAACCCTTAGTTTTGGATTATTTAGTTTGATTATGAATTAGTGGGTGATAATTTTTTCCATTAATTGCTTTAATATTATATTTGTTGATTTAACTGTGTGTTTGATTGTCCTGAAACAAGAGGAATCTGATTGAGACTATTTTGGTGTTTTAAAGGAGCTTAGACATAAGAAATTTAGACTAAACCTTTAATTAAATCGTATAGGATTAAGTTTTCGGATTTAATTTGCTTATATGATTGACATATACCTACCGGCTGTACATAGTCTCATTAAGCTTGCACTTAAATTAATCCAATTAAGTACTAATCGCCTAAGACATTAAGGATTAACATAGTTGTAATGTTTTTTAGTGGATCGAAAGACACTCTTAGGTAAGTAAGAGACCTAAACTAGCAAATATAACTTTAAATGTAGTTAAGGGGATAAATTAGACACTAAGAAGTAATCAAGGCTATAATAATTCAAGTCACCGTTTAAGATTTAGAATCACCCTTAGCCTAAAACGTAGTTAGATTTGATTTTTTCTTTTTTAGTTAGTTTTATTCATATCTTAATTTATATTGTGTTCACTCAACTTAAGTAAAAGTGTAAATTCAGTGATCAACTGTATTGTTAGCATCAAATCATCGTAAGAATAATATCTTACTCACTATTATTTAATACGACTCATACACTTATGAAATATTATACTTTATATTTTATCCCTATCAATGAATTAGATAAAAAAACTCCTAATATTAGGACCACTAGGAGTAGTGTTTTCTTTTTGGGTTAAGGTGTAAATTTATCAATGAAGTTTTGTTCGAAGAATGTCTGGCATAAATATCTTTTAGAAGAGGCAAAAATACCAATGAACAATTAAGAAGGGGCAAAAATATCAATGAACAATTAAAAAGGGCACCTACCACAAAAACCGTTAAATCCGTAGTAACGCCGTTAGGGGTTTTCTTCTCTTATAATTTAACGTCGTTAGTACGTATTAACGGTTTTTATAATAGATGCCCCTATTTAATACTTCATTGATATTTTTATCCATTCTAAAAGATATTTATGCCAGACGCTCCTCAAATAAAACTTTATTAATAAATTTACATCTTAACCCTTTCTTTCTTATTCAGCTGCCGGCCTCTGACTCTTGATGTTGACCTATGATCTGGTGAATAAATAATGTTGGAGTCTTTTCTGTGGGCCACATTGTTTTGAAATTTCGCGGCTAGTCCTCCATCAATTACCCTTCATCCATCCACGCATGCAGACTTTAAATGCGCGTCGATACGAACAAAAATTGTTCTGTTAATAAAATGGTCCGTTCATAATTATAAAAGGGAAAATTCTAAAAAACTACACTCAAAATATAAAAAGGACAAATCAGTACATCGAAATTCAGAAAAGACGAATCAGGCCGGTGTCAGAAAAAGGAGGAATCTGACATTTTGAAATTTCGGCCAAATTACGAAAATGCCCTTCAGCACTTCAGGCCCACTTCAAAATAACAACATGATCTTCGGAATTAACACCTCCGAATTCGTTATTAACAACTTCAATTCTTCTTTTACAATTCACAAGTTTCAGGGCTAATAACACTACCGATCTCGCCATTAACAACTTCGGATTCGATATTAACAACTCCATTTTCTTCTTTCGCACTTAACAAATTTCAAGGCCAATAACACCATCGATCTCGCCATTAACAACTCCGGATTCGCCATTAACAACTCCTATGTTGTTATTCCGACTGAGGCTGAAGGGCATTTTCGTCATTTGGCCGAAATTTCAAAATGCCAGATTCCTCTGCCCGTCTGACACAGCTTGATCTGTCCTTTTGTAATTTCAATGTACTGAATTGTCCTTTTACTATTTCTAATATAGTTTTTTAGAATTTTCTCATTATAAAATTATGAATAAATATTATATATATAAGAATTTTATTGATGAGTGATATATAAATATCTTTCAAAACTCTCTTGGAACTTAGACGTATACCTAACCGTGGCGAGCTCCCCATATCCAACTTACCTAAATTATTTTTTTTTTTTTTGAAAAAAACGCGTGAGTCGTGGTCAAAACAACACTTTCAATAAATTACATTGTCATCCCTTTTGACAAATCGGTATTTCATCCTTCAAGAATCTGAAAAATGACGAAAGGCGAAGAAATTATTGAAACACCTCCCTCCCACTGATCTTAAGCCACCTGGCTAGCTCTCTCTTAGACCAGGTCAATATCTTCTTCCTTATCATTTTGGGTTGATGATGATGCAATTCTTATTATACTCCATAAACCCCATTGACACAGACCACATGACCTCTCATTAATTTCCTTCTTCTTCATCTTCTTCGATCTCAACAAAAGTATGCTTCAAGCTTATTTCCTTCCTTTAATCACCTTCATCTTCTGCTCATGGGGAACGATTAACGGCGTCGTTTCGGACCCACAGACCAGTCTTCTAAGCAAAGGGTGCACCCCATCTAACTCATTCGTCTTGTCCAACTTCTCCATCTTCAGTGACAACGTCAACAATACGTTTCGAGACATCAGAGAGCAGCTTCTCAACAAAAGCATGCCTTTTGCGACCGCGCAGAAAGCCAACGCAGAAAATCCCGTTTTCACACTTTTTCAGTGCAGAAACTACCTCTCCGTTAATGATTGTGTTGCCTGCTTCAACGCCGCTGCCGAACAAGTCCGCGACTGCCCTGCCGGTGCACAAGGTGGCCGTGTCATCTACGACGGCTGCTTCCTCAGGTACGACTAGTCCTTTAGATCATCTTCCTCTTGTTTTTTCCCAGCCACCAAGTTTGAAGTCTGACCTTTCAATTTAGTTGTTTAACCTTTTTGCTTCTGAATATTAACAGAGATAATGCACTTTAGTTCTAGCATTATTATCTAGTGTTTACATTGATTAATTAAACCGTAATAGATGCCAAAAAAAAAAAAACCACCTAATCCTAGCTCAAGTGGCAGGATTTGGTTGGTATATCAGTAGAGACAAAGGAGAAAATAAACTTTGGTTAATTTATAAATTTATGAGACCATTATATATATGTACCTCCAGACCTTAATTATGATATATATATATATATATAAAATTGGTAACCATAGATATGTGAATTTTGATTAAGTTGAAGTTGTATTTCTATTTCAACCAAAACTTTTTCTATCTATATAAAAAAGTATTTTACATAAAAAATATCATTGTAAGAAAAAAATTATTGGACCTCACATGATTTTATTTGTATTAGAAAAAATAATAAAATAAAAAGGCTACATTAAATAAAACCCCCCTAAACGTTGGACCATAAATATAAAAATAATCCCCTTAACCTTTAAAACTTAATAATAAACCTCTTTGAACTTTCAAGTATGTGTGGATAATTCCCAATTATCAATTATATATTCTTTTAAGCCTTATTTTTATGTGCATATAACCCCTAAAGCTTTGATTGATATATAAATAACCCCATAAATTTTATGTTGCGTGCGAATAAGTGAAGTGCAAAATAATTGTTTTGGAGTTATCAGTATAAAGTTTCAAAGATTAAGGAGATTACTTGTACATGGTCAAAAGCTCAGTGGGTTATGTATAATTAAGCCAATTAAATATATGTTTTGCACTAAGAAGTTAATAAGTTAGCCTATGCTTTGATCTGTACGGTGCAAAACTCATATTGAACTTGGAAAAATGATACGATATATCTATATACTTTTGTGTATCGAGGTACGAGGCCGACGGTTTCTTCAGCCAGACAACGGAGAATTTCAATGCCGTATCGTGTGGTAATCAAAGTGGAAAAGAATCAGCCACATTGTTTACGTCATTTGTGCAACAAGTGCTTATGAATCTCCAAAGAACAACACCCAAAAAGCAAGGGTCTTTCGTGGCTACAAAAGCACAATTATTGCCTCATAATAATAATGGTACAACAATTTATGCCTTTGCTCAATGTATTCAAACAATCACACAAAGTGGGTGCGAAGATTGCTTGAAGGCTTGTAATAGTAATATGCAGATTTGTCTTCCTAATTCGGATGGTAAGGCCTTCGCTGATGGATGCTTCATGAGATACTCCACCACTTCCTTCTTTCCAGTTGATTACCGGACGATTGATCTCACTCCCTGGGGGAAACAAGGTATAGCTCACTATTGAATAATGATTAATTATAATTTAACATAAATATTATTGCAGCGTGACAATTTGATTTGCTTTTGTGTATTATGTTTCTTCTAGCCATGACTTATTTGAAAATGAGTTCCCTATTCATATCTTTGTAGGTTCAAACAATAAGGGGGCTATTGTTGGTGGAGTTGTTGGAGGTGTAGTTCTTGTTTTGATCCTCCTTATATTCTTTGCCTGTATTAGACGGCCAAAATTCACTAAGAGGGTTCATAGAGGTAAACGACTTGAAAATTTCCTGGTTTTTACTTTTTCTTTCAATATGCTGAGAATTTGATGTCTGTATGATGGGACATTAATCCCTTTCTGGTGCTTTCAATATGAGGAGAATTTGATAAATACTTTACTTAACAGGCCTAGGAGATATAATTAGAGAAACTAAGCTGAAAGGCCTTGTAACATATAGTTATAAGGATTTGAAGTTTGCAACTGAGAATTTTAGTGAAGTGAACAAACTAGGAGAAGGAGGATTTGGTGCAGTATATAAGGTAAACTCTGTTTTTTTTTATACAGGGCATAATTTGCTTTTGATTTCATGCATTTTAGTGTATAGATATCATGTTTCAAAGAAGGGTGTATCAAGTGACAAGTTAAAAGAAAAACTTCTCATGGCTCTATTGAAATTCTAAATCATCCATGAATAGGGCACTTTAAAGGATGGGAAAGAAGTTGCAGTCAAGAAGTTAACCTTACAAAACTCCAGGAGAATGGAGGAAAATTTTGAGAGTGAAGTGATGCTCATAAGTGATGCTCATCATCCAAATCTTGTTCAGCTTCTGGGATGGAGTAGCAAAGGCTGTGTTAGAATCCTTGTTTATGAGTACATGAAAAACAACAGTCTTGACAAATTCTTATTTGGTATGTTTCATCAACTGGAAATAAAAACTTGTATAATTCTTGTAGTTTCACTATTCCTTTTTCCCTATATTTCAACGCTTGTGACCTTGGGAAACAGGTGGAATAAAGAAAGGAAATCTCAACTGGAAGCAGAGATATGACATAATTTTAGGAATAGCAAGAGGTTTGGCTTATCTCCATGAGGAATTTCATGTTCGTATCATACATAGAGATATAAAGACTAACAACATCCTCTTGGACAATGATCTACAACCTAGAATTGCTGATTTTGGATTGGCAAGACTTTTACCTGAGGATAGATCTCATCTTAGCACAAAATTTGCAGGAACATTGTAAGTAAAAATAATCATATTTCTTTAATTTTTTTAACTTTTATTACATTACATGAATTATCTACCATATTGGTAAAATATATACACATGTCTTTAAAACACTCCAGTTCCATATTTATTCAAATTTGTCTCTACATATCATGAATGCTTCAAGAAAGAATTTGATAGCTTTGTCAAATACATGATATCTAGTTGTACTATTGCTTTAATTAATTACATCACGAAAATATTATGCATTTTTCAGAGGATACACAGCACCAGAGTATGCAATTCACGGTCAATTATCAGAGAAGGCTGATGTCTACAGCTATGGTGTTGTAATCCTTGAAATCATTAGTGGTCAAAGAAGCAAAGCATCAAAGGATGATGGTGATCCTGAAGATGAGTTCCTCCTTCCAAAAGTGAGAAAAATTCTATATTATTATTTGAAAATGAATTATTTTGAGAAATTTTATATAAGTAGGACTTTTTGAACAACTCAAGTTAACTCTTATGGTCCGCAAGCTAATGTTTTAAAACAATAACCAAAGTATTGCCTTGTCTTTCCCAAACCTCTTACTCAATTTCACTTTAATCCCATTTGTTAGGCTTGGAAACTATATGAGAAGGGCATGCACTTAGAGTTGGTGGACAAGACCTTAGACCCTAATGAGTATGATGCAGAAGAAGTGAAGAAAGTCATAGAGATTGGTTTGCTTTGCACGCAAGCATTTGCTGACTTAAGGCCAACGATTTCTGAAGTAATTGGTTTGCTCCAAAGCAGTAACCTATTAGAGAATATAATAAGACCTTCTATGCCTCTCTTGATTGTAACTAATTAGGGGGTGCATTGAGGATACCTCTAACATCAAATACCATTGTGTTCACATACATACTAGCTATCAGCAACATATTTGAATTTTACAGGAATGTAAAGTTTTGGGTGATTTGGGGTTTTGAATCCAAAGTGGGATAAAAAGTGATAACGTTCAAGAACGAGGAGTAAATTAAAAAATGTAAGAAATAGGAACAATATTAAACTAATGAGAGAAACAATTCCAAACCCCTTGGAACTAATGAAAGAAACCCATGTTAACCTCCCTGTTCTGGTCAGGATTAAACTATCTTCACTATATATGCATGCTTGAGAAAGTGAGCGTTTATATTGAGTTTTTGTTTTTTTGCTAAGCCACTTGAAATAGCCCTTTTAATAATCTCGAGGTTATTAAGAATAAAACCAAATTAATGCAATATAGTGCATAATTCAGGTCGTTTCACTTTGAAAAGCCGATTATAAAACTAATTCTTAGTAAATTAAGTAATTATAATGCAAACTTGATAGGGGTGAAACATGATTAATTGATTTTTAAAACTATGAATTGAATGCAATTTAAAATATATATGTTTGGGATTTTCAAATAAGGAGGAATAAAAATGGGTCAAAAATGTAAGTGATGAAGATACTTTTGGAAATGGTTTTCAATGGCTATCCTTGCTCAATTAAAATATTTGGAGGGTTCATACACTAACCTCATTAACCAATGAGTCTAGCATCACAAGAGAGGAACCCTTACCCTTGAAATGCTATTAAGCCCTCTTAGTGTAATGAGTTTCTCTAAATTTCCTAAAATACTAAACCTCAATTACCATTGAGTCTAATGCTTAAACTCATGAACCCATTGATTTAAGTATTATTAAAACCCCTTAGAGAGTGACTATGGAATAAGTAATTTATTTAGGTTTAACTACAATTCCAATTCAATCAAACTATTCAACAATACCATATTAAATAGAGAGAAACAATAGAATCATAGATAAACATATATATATATATATAACCATATATATTGATGAGTATAAATCCTCATTACAAATTCCAAATCACAACAACTCAATCCATAAAAGTTATAAGTAAAATCATAGTCTCATTATATAAATGAATTCCTAAACCTAAGAAATCACAAATATAATGAGCTATAGATAAAATAAAGGGAAAATTAATATAGAGGTCTTTATAGTTTTGATTGATATTGAATCAGATTCCTAAACTTTTTTTTCTTTTTATTGGGTCCTTAAACTTTCTACAGTTAGAGCCGTTACTCCATGATCTTCAAAACTGTTAAATAATACTCACGATGTTAAAGATTGGTGTTAGAAAGTGCTATCCCACGTCTCCTCCTTTGGTTTCAATACGCCGTTACCCATGTACAAGCTCTCCTCTCACCTTTGTTCATTCTTCACCAGCTCCTTCCCCACCATTCTCCTAATCTGTAAATGGCTCCCTGTTGTTTCCCACCTCTCCATAACAACTTTCCTCAATTGTAAAGTCATTGTGACTATCTTCGGCCTTCCCCGCAGTCACGTCTCGTTTGGTCGAGCTTCAACCATTCAAAGAATTATGGTAACAAGACAGGAATAACATGAAAAGAAAAGGATGGTCTAGAAACTTAGAAGAGTTTAGAGTAAGGAATACTTTTAGAGAATGATGAAACCAATAAGCGCCAAGCTCAATATGGTCACCTTGAGGAAGAAATTGAAGCATCTTTTTATGCAAATGAATTAAAAAATAAAAAGTGAAGGATTGATAAAACAATGTTCTCAACGTAGATTTATGCACAAAAAATATAAGAACATAAGGGCATCCCCTGTTTTAGTAATCGAAAAACAGGGCTAGCCATATTGAGGCACTTCTAATTTCTTATTCAAATATTGTTTGTACCACACATAATTTAATTCTTAATGCTTTATTATTCTTTTTTCTGTGCGCAAAAACGAGAACTTAAATAACACCACAAAGGGCATGAAAAGATTGAAAAGAAAAGAAAAAAATAACGTGTTTGATTCATTTCCCTTTGCTAGTAAGCAATTTAGAAGTGTATTTTTTGTTACAAGCTGATTTTGACCATTTGAACACCATTGCCATAATTTTCATAAGCATATTCAAACATTGCCTAGAAGTCCAAGATCCAAGCGTCTTTCATGAGCCAAAATGAAGACCGACCCAATGAAAATGGAAGACCAAACATTTTTTTTAATTGACCAAAGAAGGAGTAGACAGAGGGAGCTCAAGAATTAAAAGAGACTCTGAACTACCAAGGAGACATGACCTCTAGGTTGTCCGAAGACTGTCATTGTGACTTTGTGGTTGAGGGAGAATGATGGGAAAGAAGATGATGAGGATTAAGCGAAGGAGGAGAGAGAGGTGAGACAATGCCCTTTGACGACAATCTTTGACGTTGTTAATATTATTTAACAATAGTTAGGGAGTAACGGCCCTAACTATTGAAAGTTTAAGGACCTAATAAAAAAGAAAAAAAGTTTCGGGACCTAATTTAAAATCGATGAAAACTATAAGAACCTTCAGATTCATTTGCCCTAAAATAAACTTTACTTTGAAGCATACGCCATCTCCAATTCATGTCCAATTAAACAAAATTACCTCACCATTCATGAAAATATCTTCAAGCAAACGAAATCCTCTTCAATTTCAAAACAGCAGTCATGAATAAACAACCACAGAGGAGATAGAATCAAATGCCAATTAAAATAGAATTCTGTGACAAGCTGAAGTGAACATATAAAAATTCAGGGGAGCAACTTTTTTGGGAATGAAAGGAGTCACCGGAATTTTGGAGACGAGAGTGACAGCGCTGGTGAAGGTGGGACGCTGTGGTCTGGTGAACGGAAGTGGTGGTGGATGTTGATGATGGTGAGGGATGGTAGTGGTGGTCCTGAATTGACTCCCAGCTCCCTCCGTTCTGTTCTGTCTCCAGCTCCCAGCTATCTCGTTCTGTTCTGAGTTTGGTGCCTCCCACTCTCAGCTACGCCTCTCAGCTCCTTCTTCCCCTCTCACAGCTCTTCGCTCCCAGCTCTCGATCTCCCTCACCACGGCACCTGAACGGTGAGCTCTGTTCACAATGGTGCAGAAGAGTAGCAGCTCCGCCGCCGGTGACAATGGTGATGAGAGCGTGAGTCACCGGCGACGGAGAAGGTAAAGCTTGGTGATGAAGACGATGAAGGAGAAATGGTGGAAGGTCTTCTGGTCCTCTGTGTTGCGGCTGTGTCTCTGTATTTCCCGTCCGCTCACCAAAGCTGATTCAGACCTAATCATATGCTGCCAAAAACGCTGTGTTTTGACTTAACCAAATTGGCATTTAAAAATTTGATATTACCAGACTGTCATTTCTAAAATTTAAGCCCCAAATTGCCATTTTCAGATTTAATCCAAAATTTCAAAGACTTTCAATTGAAAACAATTAAATCAATGTCAAATTCTCTCAAGAATCAATGATTAAGAGCAATTGTGATTATTTTGACAATTTTTGTCCTTTTTAACCCCGATTTAATATATTTACTCTTAATCTCAATTAAACACAAAGAGGCCATTTAAAGCTCAATTATTATGACAAAATTCCCAAATAAAATATGAAAATATATAATAAAGAAGGGATTTGTTAATAGATATCCTTCTAATAGAGACAATTTTGTTCAAAGTATTGTCAGGCACTAAATATGGGTATCCCTCCCAGAGGATATTCGAACTTTGGTTCGTCACATTGTGAATATGCTGAGTATTTTAACTAACTAGCATGAAGCTCAAAACTAGTGTCAGTGGCTATCCAAAGAGCTCATCTCATCTAAATCGTCCATATTAGATTTGAATGGTCTAGATTTGATTGTTTTTTACTAATGATTTTTAAATTTAAAAAATCATTTTTTTGAAAAATTATTATTTAAGAGATTATCTTTATTTTTTATTCTCTACCTATTAAAATAAATTTTTTCAAAAATAAAAAGTAAAAAATTAAATCTAAACAAGCCAGATCAAATCAGGAGGGTTCAAATGAGATGAGCTCATGGTGCATATGTTTTGAATAGGCACCAAAATTAGTTCCCATGAAGCTCACAGTTTTCATTATGCGATGGTTCCAAACTCTATTATTAAGGAAAAAATTGAAATCCCACAAGCAAACGCTAGGGGTTGATGCTGGTTTCGAATAAAACTGAATAATTATAGCAATAGATGACCGTCTTGAAAGCTCTTGCCCATGTGAACCAAGTAATGTAGACACAAATATCTGTTGCGAACGAACCCAAGTAGTTTTTTTAATTTCCCCACTCAACCCAAGTAATATAATATAGGGCTGCCATCAAAAAACAAATTTAATTGTATTATATAAATGCGTGTTAGGTACGTGCAAGTATGAAATTGATATTAAGGACGTTATTCTACTGATATAACGTCGTGAAGCTTTTGTCTTCTTCCGTTTACTTCGAAATAGCCACCATTTGCCAATTGTGATCAGTGAGGCCATCATTCTTTTTTTTTTTTTTTATAGTAAATGATATTCTACAAACACATAAGAAGTTATCCTCCTGAATCAACGTACAATCTCATTCTGTTTACATCATTTATTAAAAAGTTGAAAATAGCATCAGGGGGCGATTCTGTGATATGAAGATCAATCGCCATCTTCCAAGCTTCTTTTGCCATAGCGTCAGCAACTGTGTTAACATTCCGAGTGCAATGTGAAATTTCCACTTTCCAATCTCTATCCAGCAGCGTGTGAATTTCCACCATAAGCTGTAAATCAGGGTGTTCCCGAGATACCTTACCCTGAACAAGATCCATTATTTTACTACAATCAGACTCAATAATAATTTGTCTGTATCTTCTATCCCATGCCAATTTAAGTCCCCACAAAACACCCCAAGCTTCCGCAGTTACTATCGTTCCTTGCCCAATCTGGTACATAAACCCCATCAAAAAGTCATCATTGTGATCTCTCAACACACCTCTACACGTGCAAGTCCCTAAGTTGTCATTCCTAGATCCATCGGTATTAATCTTCACCCACCCAAGCGGTGGTGGCATCCATTGGTGTTGATTCTTTTCTACACTCCTATTTTGAAGCAAGCTTGTATTACCCCAAGTTAAGCAGACACGAGCACGAGCTAAAATAGCCTGTGTACTCCAAGTATTATTATTGAAACATCTGTCATTACGAGCCAACCAGATATACCGACATAGTACTGTAAACCAAAGACGAAACTCGAATCCCTGTATTACGTCTTTTCTCCTCGCACACCATGTAAGCCAGTCATTTCTCCCAATCATGCCAAAAAATCGATCACACCAATCCGGCGGTAAGAATCCTTTCCATAATTCAGAAGTGAATGGACAATCCCGCAAAATGTGGAGTACTGACTCGCTTGAGTTATGGCATATATCACAAATACCCGTCGGATGACTACCACGATGGTAACGCATCATGTTTGTCATTAGTTGACCATGAAAGCACAGCCACATAAAAATACGGTCCCTTTGAGGAACTTTCAATTTCCAAACACATCTCCTCCAGTTATTACTAAGAGGTTGTGGTATTCCCACAAGGTATTTGTAAGCGGATCTGATGGTGAAAATTCCATTTGACGACCACCTCCATACCGGAAAATCCTCCCCATTTAGCTTATTGATATTAACACGTGCAATAGCTGTACAAACTTGGCTTAGAAATAGGTGATTAAACTTGCTCATATCCAATTGTCCGGATGAAGTGATACAATCAGCTACTCTCCATTCAGTAACATCTCTCGGCAGTTCTCTGATTACCAAACTCTGAAGTTTGTCAAAATAAGGTACCCATATGTCATTCCAGAAAGAAGTGTTCTGTCCATCGGTAACTCTCCATGTTAAGCTATCTTTGATCTTATCCCAATAGTTACGAATACCCCTCCACGTACTAGACTCTGACCGGCGCTTCTCAACTTTAGGAATAATATCATTGTCGGCTTTATATTTTTCTTGCAAAATCCTGACCCAAAGCGAATCTCTTCTATTAATCATATTCCATCCAAGTTTCATCATAAAAGCCTGGTTTTGTTGACGTGCCAACCTAAGACCTAGGCCTCCATCCTCCTTACGTGCACATACGAGGTCCCAGGATACTAGATGAGGTTTTCTGCTGGTTGAGCTACTACCCCAGAGAAAGTTACGACAACGTTTATCAATTTCATCACAAATCCTCAAAGGAAGAGGCACAGTCTGCATAGCATAAGTTGGCATAGCGGACATAACAGACGACACAAGAGTATGCCTGGCAGCCATCGATAACATGTTAGACTTCCAATTGGCCAGTCGAGCATCCATCTTATCCAGAAGAAAACTATACGTAGCCTTCGTTCTTCGTTCATGTAAAATAGGTATACCCAGATATTTCCCCAGATTTGATGTCGGAGTAAAATTTAAAAACTCGCTGATTTCTTTACATTTTATATGATTTACATTCTTAGAGAAGTAAACTCTTGATTTTCCGGCATTTACTTTCTGTCCTGAAATGTCACAGAAGTCATCCAGGATAGCCTTAATAACCCCTACGTTATCTAGATCTGCTTCTACAAACAAAATGAGATCGTCAGCAAAAAAAATATGAGAGACAGGAGTACCTCGTTTGGAGAGCCTAAACGGTTGCCAAACACCCTCTTCTACTGTCGTTTGGATAAGATGCCCCAATCTTTCCATCATGATAACAAAAAGATATGGCGATATTAGATCACCTTGTCTAACCCCTCTGGAAGGACAAAACATGTTAGTAGCCTCTCCATTCCAAAGCAATTGCAAATGAGATGTCGACATACAAGCTTGAATAACTTTACTAAGATATTCAGGAATCTTGAGTTCTTTTAGACAATCGTAGACAAATTTCCATCTCACCCGATCATAAGCCTTCTCTAAATCAATCTTAATGGCCATGAAACTCTTTTTCCTTTTTAATGACTTCATAGAGTGAATGATCTCCTGCACAAGTATAACATTATCTGAACTCTGACGCCCTTTAACAAAACTGCATTGATTCGGGGCTATCAACAAAGGCATAATTGCCTTGAGTCTGTTTGATATAACCTTCGTAACAATCTTGTAAACAACATTGCAAAGACTTATAGGACAAAAATCACGAAACGTCTCTGGATGTTCCACCTTCGGAATGAGAACAATATGAGTCCCATTGATTTGTCGTATCCACATCGGATCATTGAAAACTCTTTTCACTAATTCAATCACTGACGGTTTTACAGTTTCCCATTGGCTTTGGTAAAATAGCGGATTGAATCCGTCTGACCCTGGTGCTTTCAACGGCCCCATATCAAACAAAGCTCTTTTAATCTCTTGCTCTTCAACCGATCTCCCCAGGATATGCAAATTTACATCGTCAATTTCAAGATAAGTGCATCCGAATACTAAAGATCCATTATAATTATGGGTTTCTGTATACAAAGTCTCGAAGAATTGGCTTCCCAATCTCATAATTTCCGTTGCATTATATGTCCATTCCCCAGATTCATGCTTTAATGCTTCAATTTTATTCCTTCTTCGTCTGCCATTAGCCACAGAATGGAAGTATCTAGTATTACGATCTCCATCCACATACCAATTAGTCCGAGAGTATTGAAGCCACATGACTTCTTCCCGTGCCAAAAGCTTTTCAAGCTCTCCCCATAGCTCCCCTCGTAACTTTTCAAGATGCTCCAAGATACCTACCGAAGCCATCTTTGCATTAATCCCCTCTAATCTTCGATATAATCTGTCTTTCATATAGGATATATTGCCGAAAACCTCCTTATTCCATACCCTCAAATCCTCAGTAAATTGTTTAACAGATCCGCACCAGTCGTCCTCCACCCCCCAGTGTGAATGAACAAAATTCTTGAAATCATCATGCATAACACAGGGAGCGAAAAATCTAAAAGGCCTTCAATTCTTTGCCGTAAGAACATGAGATTCAGTATCAACTAGCACCGGACAATGATCAGATTTATATTTTGGCAAATGTGTCACTGTGGCATTAGGATTATTTCTAAACCAGCAGTTATTAACCAAGGCCCTGTCTATTCTGCTCTGGCTATTAAGATTCCCCCAAGTAAATTGAGGTCCATTAAAACCAATATCAAGTAACTCGCTACTTAGAAGCCAATTCCGAAAAGACTTATCAATACCATTAGTCTTCCTGTGATTCTTACTCCAGCGTTCATCGGGATGAGAGACAGCATTAAAATCACCAATCACAACCCAGCCTCCCATAGTCAATTGCCGAATACCCTCAAGAGTCTACCACAGTTGACGTCTAATAACCATATTTGGGTGCCCATACACCATAGTTAGAGACCACTCATCCCTGGTACCTTTATTAACCACCCCATGAACAAATTGATCCCCTGAAGAAGTAACAGAGAAATTTAAAGTAGAATCCCAGAACAACCACATACCTCTACTAAAACCATGAGCTTCAACCACGTGCATATTCATCCATCACAACTTCCTTGCAATGAGCTTAGCTTTTACCCCTAGCTGTCTAGGCTCCAACAGCGCAAATAAATTAACTCCATGTCTGGCAACAACATCACTAAGTAACCTTCGAAAGGAGGCACCACCGGTACCTCGAGTATTCCAAGTCATAATAATCATTAAAAAATTAATAAAATAGGAAAAGACCACAAACAACCCAAGCATTATTGAGACAAATGTCCCTCCTGAACATCTTCAATCCCATGCATCACCACATCATCAACACCTTCAAGTGGACTAAGACAAGGTATAACGGTCTCTCCTCCTTCTGCACCTGGGTCAATAGGATTGGAGGCTTCTAGACGAATAGCGGGGGAATTGGAATCTAATTTCATAACATTCTTCTTTCTTCCTGACCCCACTTCCCCACTTAAATTACAAGACGTTCCAGCTTCTTGTGTTTTCTCCATACTCAATATTTCTTGGGAAGCTCCCTCCTCAATCCCTTTCTTCTTAGCTACTTGGATCCCACGTGTTTTATTCAACTTATTAAAATGCCCAACATTATTCACAGCATCACCACTAATCTCCTTTTTTCTTACATTTGAAATATCCGATCTATGATTACCCTTACTCCCTTTATTTAGAACAGGTAGATGACCAGTTTTTTCTTTCGTATCCCGCGACTTCTCTTCTGGCTTTGAATTAACACGAATCTTCCCCTGATATGCGTTATCACCAAAACCGCCATTAATAATTGTCATGTCTTCAACATTCAGAGCTTCAAACCGAGATCCTCCTCCCATATTCCTAGAAGGTAAATCACGCCTAGGCTCACGACTATAATTGCCATTCCTTGCATTCGAGTTCCATTGCCCCCTTCTTCGACTTGGCGCCACCATCCACTCCCCATACATTCCAGCAGTTATTTCGGAGGATGCAGATGATGGTGTTATAGCTGTAGAATTCGACGTGTTATCCGTGCATGATGACTTTGACGTATTTGTTACTTGATTATTTGGGCAATGTTCAGTATCATGACCATACCGCGCACATGAGAAGCAAATCAAATGCAGACCCTCATAAACAATCTTCTTTTCTTTCCCATTAATCATAATGGATGGAAGCAAAGGTGCATTCAAATCAATCTCAACACATATACGGGCAAAACGCCCTTTGGTTTGCCTAAGGGTATTATTATCCACTTTTATAACCCTTCCTATTTGGTTACCTACCACATATAAAATACCCTTATCATAAAAATCAACAGGGAATTTAGGAATTCTTACCCATACTGCAATTTTGGAAACCTCACCAGAATCGGGATCAAACTCTGACTTCCATGGCTGCACTGCTAGGTAATGATCCATGTATAACCAAGGGCCTCCTGTTAACGCAAAGTCATAGTCCTCCTTATTGCTCATACGAACCAGAAAATACTCGGAGCCTATCTCAATAGTTTCAACCTGCCCTCTACGTCCCCATAATTGTTGCAGTTTTCGACCCAATTGATCCTCCTGTACCATTCTGCCAAGTAATCTAACGAACAACGACGTTGACCATTTCCGTGCTAGCTTCATTCTAAACTCCGGAGACACAATGATATTTGGACCCTTCTTCGTTATCTCCACCTCAATTCTGGACTTCCATCCATCCCCTTTCCACCATTCTTCTTCTTCATCTGAACATTCCTCCCTTATCTAATCTTCGACACATGCCTCCTTATATGATCTTTTTAGTGCTTCCGGTATAATTGTTTCCTTTTCAATATCCTCATCCCTCATACAGTTCTCAACCCGTGGGACTAATGATTGCTTACCTGTGAACTCTTCATTATCATCTTAAATTTTCTTTGAATTATGCTCCAAGGCATCACTCTTCTTCATCATTGGCACCAAAACCATTCTTTCAGGACTACGTTCTCTCTCACGTTCAATCATGTCTAGCAGCACCAAAGCTGTCCAGACGATGAAACAAAACAATCTTGCACAAACTTAAAAAAAAAAAACAAACAAACAAAACAAAACAAAACAAAAAAACCAAAAAAAAAATAGAAAAAAGAAAAAAAAACCAAAAACAAAAAAACTCCTTTTCTTACCTCTAACCGACAGGCACTCAACGGAAACTACACAGCAGGGAAGCAGGTAGACTGGAATGAAGAAACTACACAGCAGGAAAGCAGGTAGACTGGAATGAACACTTTTGTGACCGATCTAGTGACTAATACAGAGTTTCAAGTCCTACTGGTGGTCTTTGAATCGAACGCGATAGCTCCATCAACAGCGGGACTGGTTTTGGCAGCGATTAAACCCACTGGAAGCAAATTCTTGCGGGATTTGAGTAAAGATTAAAAGAAGTAAAAGACGGGCTAGTCGCACAAGCCACCAGGACGCAATTTTCTACTCCGGAATTGGCTGAGCATAATTTCAAGGTCGCGTAAATGATCACACGAAAACCACACTGGATCTGTGCTTTTCTTCGTCATGCTCTTAGTGTCAAAATTCGATTTGCAGATGATATCAACGCTCCGGACTGCCCAAGGAGAGAAATCGGTAATAGCCCACCTTCTTATTCCAAATCAAGTCGAAAAAAGCCTTTCAAAGGGAGTCATTTGGTTTCAGATCTGAGCAAGTGAGCGCAGAGAAGATCTACAGTGAAAGCATATTTTGGTTTACGACGGATCCATCCAGTGAGGCCATCATCCTTGACATGAAAAAATAATACGTACAATACTCACGAAATCCTGGTCATATATATTATATTTAATAAAAGATTATATTAAATAAATTAAGATTTTTAAATTTTTTATTCAAGATTATATTTTCTTTTTATTAGTAATGTTTGAATAAATATTCATATTAAATTTTAGGGAGAATGATGATAAAAGACAACAATTAATATATATGTGAACCTATATTTACACGAATTATAATTGGAAATCTACAACTCAAACATCTATATTTACAATTTAAAAGTCTTTATTTTATGTTAATAATTTTACAAGATTTTTAATTGTTATTCTCCCTTAAATATATGACATAATACATTTGGGTTATGTTTGGATGAAAGGAAAAGTGAGAGAAAAATATAGGGTAAATACTAGGAAGGAAAACTTTAAAAATAATAAAAAAATTTATTATTTTTTGAACTTTTTGGGAATTTTCTCTCCTAATATCTTCCCCCTAATTTTCTTGTGATCCAAAGTAGAAGTTATAGATAAAGCGAAACAGAAAAAAATGATCCACTAATTATAGTTTGTTATAAAAGTATATGTGATAAGAGAGAAGATTGATAGAATCCAGAGAAAGGATTATAGAATTTCTAGAGAGAAGTTAGAGAGAAGTTCTCATTCAGTTTAATTGAAACAATCGATTACAGCCCTTTATATAGAGGCAGAAATCTAACCCTGGTTGTATTACCATGGTTATATTTAAATGACCATGGTTACTTTATATCGTCTTTATGTCCTTGTCTTTTTTTCTTTATGTCCTTATCTTCTTTTGCTTTAGCTTTGTGTCATGTCTTCTTTTCTTCTTTATGTCAAGTTGACTGGAAGATTAATATGAGTCAATAGACATCCACATATTTAATATTCATAACACTCCCCCTTGGATGTCCATTATGAATGTGCCTCATTAAAAACTTTAACTAGGAAAAACCTAGTGGGATAAAAACCTAGCTAAAGAAAAGAGTACATCATTCATTGATACACCGTCGAGTGCTGCCTCATTAAAAACCTTTCTAGGAAAACCCAGTGGGACAAAACCTAGATAAGGGACAAAGAGTACAGCGTGTATCGACTCCCCCTCTTGATAATATCAGTTGAAATCTTTGAATCTCCGAAAACCAATATCATGAACAAGTTTTTCAAAGATTGTACCTGGAAGTGACTTGGTGAATAAATCTGCTAGATTTTCACTTGAACTGATTTGCTGGATATCTATTTCACCATCCTTTTGAAGGTCGCGAGTGAAGAAGAATTTTGGTGAAATATGCTTTGTTCTATCGCCCTTGATATAACCTTCTTTAAGTTGAGCGATACATGCAGCATTATCCTCATAGAGGATTGTTGGGATCATTTTGCCGGAAGATAAATGACAAGTTGCACGTATATGATGTATTACTGACCTCAACCACATACATTCTCGACTTGCTTCATGTATTGCTAGAATTTCTGCATGATTAGATGATGTGGCTGATATAGTCTGTTTCATAGATCGCCATGAAATAGCTGCACCTCCACATGTAAATAGATAGCCCGTTTGTGATTTACCATTATGTGGATCAGATAAAAATCCAGCATCTGCATAACCAACCAGTTCATGCTTGGATACATTTGAGTAGTATAACCCCATGTCTGTTGTACCTCTGAGATAACGAAGAATATGCTTTATTCCATTCCAATGCCTTCGTGTTGGTGAAGAACTATATCTTGCTAGTAAATTAACAGCAAATGATATATCAGGACGTGTGTGATTAGCAAGATACATTAGTGCTCCAATAGCACTAAGATATGGTACTTCTGGACCAAGTAGTTCTTCATCACCTTCTTCACTAATTTCTCGAGGTCGGAATGGGTCTTTATCCACCTTCAAAGATCTTACAATCATTGGGGTACATAATGGATGAGATTTATCCATGTAAAATCGCTCTAGGACCTTCTTTGTATAAGTTTCTTGATATACAAAGATCCCTTTCTTGAAGTACTCGATCAGTAACCCAAGACAGAATTTTGTTCTTCCCAAGTCCTTCATCTCAAATTCTTTCTTCAAACAATTAATTGCCTTTTGGAGCTCTTCAGGAGTTCCAATGATGTTGATATCATCAACATAAACAGCAATTATAGCAAACTCACTATTAGATCTTTTCATAAAGATGCATGGGCATATCGGATCATTTTTGTATCCTTCTTTCAACAAATATTCATTAAGGCGATTATACCACATGCGCCCTGATTGCTTTAGGCCATACAGGAACTTATTTAACTTAACTGAGTATTGTTCTCGAGAACTTGAATTGGATGTTTCTGGCATCTTAAGTCCTTCAGGGACTTTCATATAAATATCACTATCAAGTGATCCATATAAATAAGCAGTCACAACATCCATTAGATGTAAATCAAGTCCTGCATCTATTGCTAAACTGATTAAATAACGAAAAGTAGTCGCATCCACTACTGGTGAATACGTTTCTTCAAAATCAATGCCAGGTCTTTGTGTAAAACCTTGGGCTACTAGACGTGCCTTATATCTAGTTATTTTACCCTTTTCATTTCTTTTTCGTATAAAGACCCATTTGCATCCAACTGGTTTTACATCTTCAGGTGTAAGGACTATAGGTCCAAATACTTTTCGTTTTGCCAATGATTTTAATTATGCATTAATGGCATCTTTCCATAGGGGCCAGTCTTTTCTTTGTTGGCTCTCACTAATGGATTTTGGCTCATGATCCTCATTATCACTCATTACATCATATGCTATATGATAAGCAAAGATGTCATCAACGTTGACTTCATTTCTATCCTATCGGATTCCATTCATAACATAATTTATTGAGATCTCATTATTTTCACATATATCAGGTACCTGGGTCTCTTCTGGGACTACAATGTTCTCTTCTGGAGATAATATCTCTTCAGGAGATGGCTCTTCTGGAGCTACTAATTTTTCTTCATTATCCTCAACCTGACCATCTATATTCTTTACTCCTTTTCTTTTTTGAGGATTTTTATCTTTGGAACCGATGGGTCTGCCACGCTTCAGGCGTGCTTTGTATTCATTCATAGCAGGTTGTCCTTCAGGGACATCAATTTTAATAGGAGCATTAGCAGCTGGGATATGTGACTTTGTCACTTTCTTTAGGTCAGTAAATGCTTCTGGCATTTGATTAGCTAAATTCTGTAAATGAATTATCTTTTGAACTTCAAGTTCACATTGCTTTGTACGAGGATCAAAATGAGCCAATGATAATTCATTCCAACTAATTTCTTTACCCAGCTGTTTGTTTTCTCCCCCTAATGTTGGGAAAAATGATGCATCAAAATGACAATCGGCAAATCGTGCCGTATATAAATCTCCTGTGGATGGTTCCAAACATTTTATAATTGATGGAGATTCATACCCAACATATATTCCCATATTTCTTTGTGGGCCCATCTTAATGCGTTGTGGCAGTGCTACAGGCACATATACCGCACACCCAAAAATTCTTATATGGGAAATATTAGGTTCCTGACCAAAAACCATTTGTAAGGGGGAAACCTTTAAATAACTTGTTGGCCTAATGCGAATTAACATTGCTGCATGCAAAATGGCATGGCCCCAAGCAGAAATTGGTATATTAGATTTCATAAGTAAAGGTCTTGCAATTAGTTGCAACCTTTTAACCAATGATTCTGCAAGTCCATTTTGCATGTGAACATAAGCTACAGGATGTTCAACATCAATTCCAAGGGACATACAATATTCATTAAAAGCTTGTGATGTAAATTCACTAGCATTATCAAGACGTATTTTCTTGATAGGATAATCAGGGTAATGTGCTCTTAATCTAATCAATTGAGCAAGTAATCTCGCAAACGCCAGGTTACGAGAAGATAATAAGCAAACATGCGACCATTTAGTTGATGCATCAATTAAAACCATATAGTACCTATATGGTCCGCATGGTGGGTGTATTGGCCCACAAATATCTCCCTGTATCCGTTCTAGAAATATGAGAGACTCACTTTCTACTTTGCTTGGTGAGGGGCGAATAATTAACTTTCCCTTGGAACATGCAGCACATGAGAAATCATGGGATTGTGGTATTTGTTTACACTTCAGGGTATGTCCACATGAATTCCCAATTATTTGTCGCATCATTATTGAACCGGGATGGCCTAACCGGTCATGCCAAACATTAAATTCATTAGTAAACTTCTGGTTTACATTATCAAACTGCTGGTTTGTATTGGCAAATTTCTGGTCTGCATTATTGAACTTCTGGTTCACAATAGTATGTGTTTCAATTGTGCTTATACATGTGTAATACAAACCAGAAGAAAAAATAGGAAAATTTTCTAGTATGCATTTTCTACCAGCAACTATATTTGTAATGACAAGATATTCCTTATTATCTTTAGTTGTTGTTTCTAAATGATATCCATTTCTGCGGATATCTTTGAAACCCAGTAAGTTTCTTTTAGACTTAGTAGAATAAAATGCATTATCAATGCATAATTTTGTTCCTTCAGGTAACAAAATATTAGCTCTTCCGGAGCCTTCGATTAAATTTATACTACCAGATATAGTTTGAACATTGGCTTCTCGTATTACCAGGGAAGAAAAATATTTATCATGCCTGAGTATGGTGTGGGTTGTTGCACTATCAACGAGACATAAATCTTCAGGATTGATACCAATAGAATTCATTCTTCATAAAAACATAAATAAAATTAATACATATGATAGAAACAACTTTAAATAAAATATAACAGTTTAAATTATATTAAGAAATCTGCAACATCCAAATAGTTATTATCTATATCGGCATACTCAGAATTCTCGCCCTGATCAACATGATTAACTTCAACATTTGATCTTTTACCAGTATTTTTTATTGATTCTTGGTAAAGATCAACTAGGTGCCTTGGTGTAGACAGGTACGAGACCAATGGCCCTTTCTACCACATCGATAGCATGAATTATCAGCATATTTGTTATGCCTACTGCTTTCCCCTTTTTGGTTCTTATCAGTCTTTTCCCACTTCTGGTAGGAATTTGAACCTCCATGATATCGACCACGACCATGCCCACGGCTATAGCCACGCCCACGTCCACGTCCACGTCCACGGCCACGGCCACGGCCACAATAAGATTCATTAGTGACTACATTCACTTCAGGGAATGGAGTTGAGCCTGTTGGACGGGATTCATGATTTTTCAATAAAAGCTCATTATTTTGTTTAGCCACAAGGAGACAAGAAATTAACTCAGAATATTTCTTGAAACCTTTTTCACGATATTGCTGCTGCAGGAGCAAATTGGATGCATGAAATGTGGAGAATGTCTTTTCTAACATATCATCATCAGTAACATTTTCTCCACATAATTTCAATTTAGAAGTAATTCTGAACATAGCTGAGTTATGTTCACTTATAGATTTAAAATCTTGCAAGCGTAAATGCATCCAATCAAAATGAGCTTTTGGAAGAATGACCAACTTCTGGTGATCATATCTTTCTTTCAAATTGTTCCAAAGGACAAGTGGGTCCATAATTGTCAAATATTCAGTTTTTAAATCTTCATGTAAGTGGTGGCGAAGAAAAATCATTGATCTGGCTTTATCTTTGTTGGATACCTTATTCCCTTCTTTAATCGTGTCTTCCAGACTTTTGGCATTCAAGTGAATTTCCGCATCCAATTTCCAAGATAAATAATTTTTCCCGGTAATGTCAAGAGCCACAATTTCAAGTTTTGCCAGGTTTGCCATTGTTCAAACTAATTAAAGAAATAAATGAAAATAATTAAAATATGAAATGTAAATATGCCATATAATAACTGTAAATTCATAAAGACAATAAATAATTCATAAGGCAAGATAAGAAAATTAAAACATGTATGGCTTCGGGCCATTTAATCTCATGACTTTAGGCCATGTATGGCTTCGGGCCATTTAATCTCAAGATGAGGAATTAACTATTATCTTCATGATAAAAATTGTATATGACTTCTGGCTGTACAATAAGATAAAAGATAAAAATATATATAGCTTCTGGCCATATAATAAGATGAAAAATGTATATAGCTTCTGGCTATATAATAAGAATGGATATGGCTTTTGGCCATATTATATTAAAACATTATGACTTCTGGTCATAATTTTAAGAATTAGATGAGTATGGCTTCTGGCCATAATAACAATAATAATAATATAAAAGAACTTGTAAACAATATATAAAAACAATAACGATCTCCAATCTTAGCCATGGAACCCGATGTTATATAACAATCGGTAAAAGTATCTCTCTAATTCCATATAGTGGCTCAGATTATCCCAGATCTATAAAATAAAACAAGAGATATATAATCATTAAAGAAACCATAAGAAGATCATACCTTCTTTTAGAGCTTCGTGCTGATAACATGTTATAAAAGTATATGTGATAAGAGAGCAGATTGATAGAATCCAGAGAAAGGATTATAGAATTTCTAAAGAGAAGTTAGAGAGAAGTTCTCATTCAGTTCAATTGAAACAATAGATTACAGCCCTTTATATAGAGGCAGAAATCTAACCCTGGTTGTATTACCATAGTTATATTTAAATGACCATGGTTACTTTATATCGTCTTTATATCCTTATCTTCTTTTCTTTATGTCCTTATCTTCTTTTGCTTTTGCTTTTGCTTTGTGTCATGTCTTCTTTTCTTCTTTATGTCAAGTTGACTGGAAGATTAATATGAGTCAATAAACATCCACATATTTAATATTCATAACATAGTGGAGTACGTAATATTACTTTACTATGAACTTTCTTTTTTATAATCATTTGACGTTTGTGGTCCTTGTTTTGAAATTTCCAAGTCTTTGACTAATTACTGTAATTGAGTGTTCTGGCACAACAATAAATTTCATCTGTACGTGCATATTCCTTATTTAATGTTGAAAATCTCATTCCTCCTCCAGCCGTCGTTAAATTTTAGAGTAAATCTAAAACTCCACAGACGAATGCTTCAACTTCATCATCATCTTCTTCCCTTATTTACCTTCATATTCTGCTCATGCTGGGTCCTCAACAGTGTCGTTTCAGACCCCCAGATCTATTTTTTGACCAGCGGTTGCAACCCATACTATGAATTCCTTGTGTCCAACGTCACCCTCTTCAATGAAAACATAAACTCAACGTTGCGAGACATCAGAGAGCATATCAGTGGCCAAAACAAGCACTTCGCCACCGCACAGGAAGCTTCCAGTGGCGGAAACACCGTTTCCACCCTTTTTCAATGTAGGAGTTACCTCTCAACCGCCGATTGTGTCGCCTGTTTTGACGTTGCTGCGACTCAAATTCTCAGATGTGCTCCCGGCGACCCTGGCGGCCATGTTGTCTATGACGGATGCTACCTCAGGTACAACTACTGGTCCTTCAACTTCAATTTTGACTTTTCTTTCTTTTTTTAATGGTTAGGGAAGAGATAAGATATTGATTGCGACATTATTGTTGTAGCATGCATATATGTGCAATGTTCATTGCATGAGTTTTATATTAGCTGTAGGCCAAAAAAAAAAAAAAAAGAATTTTATATTAGCCTGCTTTATTATTGTATAATTATTCTGATTCCAAATATAACAGCTAGTTAATTAACTGATGTATATTAAGAAAATTAGATAAGTTAGTTATTTAAAAAAGAAAATATATGTTGATTTTCCTAAAATATTCTCATTTTAATTATTTATGTTGGAGTATTATCAACATTAAAGAAATTAGGGTTAAATGGTAAATTTGTCAAGGAACTTTTTTGCCTAGTGCAATTGGTGTATCTTTAACTTCCAATTGGCAGAATATTCCTTTGAAAGATATGTCACATCCTATAGTAACGTTTGACCAACGTAGATTATTAGTTAAACAATTATTAGGGTTAAGGGATAATTTTGCTCTAAAATTTGTCTTAAGCAATTGGAATCCTAAACTTTTGATTGAATCAATGTTTTTTTTGTTGTTGTAACATTCAAATTAAAAAAAGGACCCAACATGTTATAGGGGCCTCAGCTCCCAGCTGCCAGCTCCCAACGGTGCGTATAGTTGGTAAACCCTTGAGATGGTTGAGTGACAAGGAACAAACAACTTAAATATGTCACTAGGTATTATAAGTGGCAACATGACGTTGCTGTCACGATCCACTCAGCCCACATCAATTTGATTCAGCCCTCTAGAGCTGGGAAAACGGGTCGGCCCGGCCCTACAGGGCCGGCCCGTTTAGGCCCGTTTCCTAAAAAGTACCATATTTTTGAAGCCCACGGCCCTATAGGGCTGGTCCTTCACGGGCTCGGGCCTAAACGGGCTTAAACTCATTTTAATTCAAAATTTTTACAATTTATTTATTATTTTGCTTTAAATTGGTATACATTATTTTTAAAACTCATAAATTTTTAGTTAAAATAATCATCTAATGTCCAAATTAGCCTTTTTTTTAAGTTTAAATGAATAAAACATTGTAGAAAATAAAATAAATCAAACCAATTAATAAGTGTTTGCCTGTTATTAATACTCTATTAGGAACTTAGGTGTCTCTCATATTGATAATTTGATATAATGATATTATATTTATTAATTTATTTTTAAAAAATATTAAACGGGCCTAAAAGGGCCGGCCCGTAGGGCTTCAGGGCTGGCCCTTTTAGGCCCGCTTCCATTTTCAGCCTCTAAATCATAGGCCCGGCCCTTGACGAGCTCGGGCCTAAACGGGCTCGGCCCGAATTCCCGGCTCTACATCCCTCCCATCTTGGACTAGTCCATATGTTGCCCATAGGTAAGTTTGTACTTATTGCTCATAGCTAAGCTTGCGCAAGGCCAAACCTACTCATGGACCAGCTCGGATTGCATGGATGGATTTGGTTTTGCACCCGAGTAAACTCAGGCAAGGCGATATAGTTAGAATATGGGAATGTGAACCATTTTTTAACTTAATAATGAGTTGTTAAATCCTTCTTCTAATTTAAATATTGATAACACAAAACTAATGAGACAGTCTAAAGTTTAGAATATCATCATTTGCTTAAACTTTTGGGGCAAAATGACCCTTTAACCGTAGTCAGAATTATATAGAATTATTTGGCTACTCTCAATCAAACATCATCATTGGGTGACATGGCACCATTTTTTAATCTTCTAGGGGAACATTAGTATTGTACCAATCAAAATCCAAGGATACTAAACCTAAACTTTGAGGACATATTTGTCCTATAACCTAATGATTTGATTATAAGAATAATTTTAAAAAGATAATTAAATATTAGAGCTAAATGAGATTGTAATTTTAAATTAGGACCAAAATAGACCTTTAATTATATCTTATATTAAGCACGACAATCAATGCTCAAACTCTTCACTCTAGCTTATTCTTGTATAAACTAAGTGAGTAGCATGTAATGAGAAGTTCCAATACAAGAAATTAAATGACAACAAGTTTATGTTGCTCATTTATTATTAAAACTTTTTTGTAATTACATTCCTTCCTCAAGACCTTATAGTGATTCTCCAGTAAACTTTTCCTAAATTTTGACCCCTATTAAAGATGCTAATTGGGTTACATGGTATCTTACACATGAAGCAGGCATGAATCACACTAAGAAGGTCCATGGTCTATACGTTTTGGTTTTATTTGTTGGGATATTTCATGTCCATATGAATACCCACACCAGTCTTTTTAGAGCTTGTTTAGACAAGGATCGAATGAATCATTGTGCTTTCTATAAATGCAAACCACTAATTGAGGGACAAGCAACCAGAACAGTAGGAGTGGTCAAGCTCAATGTTGATGGCTCAGTGCTACAAGATGATCGAAGCAGATGTGTGTTGGATGTGGGTGGGAAATATGTCCCACATCGTTGAATTTGTAAGGGAGGAGGCACTCCTTATGCTATAAAAGGAGCTTGCCTCTTTCCTTTCCTCTTCACCCCCTCAACTTGCCTACTTCCTTCTAAAAGGCATTTTGTATCTCCTCTTCTCTTATAGTATTTCACTTGTAAATTATTTAGAGTGAAATTAGATTCTGGTATTTTCCTTATTATTGTCTTATTTATTATTTATTAGCTGTTATTAGATATAGTAGTTGTGATTTATTATATTATTAAATTACGTCCAGAGACTTTGTTTCTAGTTTGTGATTTTTTAGTATAATTGGTTACACTCTATATATCCCGCTTCTGCAACAATTGGTATCAGAGCCAAGGTTCTGTTTGAGTATGCTCTGTGGTTGCAGTGTAATATGAACTTTCACATCAGAAAAGAATTACTTTGGGCTTTTGTATTGACAACTATTAAATAGTATCGGAGCAGAAATGGCGGACAAGAAGATTGAAGAATCCACATTAAATGTCAACAACTCGTTGTTGACATCTTCACTTATGACAAGAACTGTGTCGAATGCGAAGGTTGCAGTTGAAATATTTGATGGATCTGGACATTTTGGGATGTGGCAGAGCAAAGTTTTTGAGATCCTTTTGCAACAAGCACTAGACTTTGCTATTGAAGAGAGAACACCAAATAGCATGGGGGAGGAAGATTGGAGGAGGATCAATCGTGTTGCTTTTAGTACCATTCGATCGTTCCTTTCAAGAGAACAGAAGTATCCACACACAAAGAAAACTTCTGGATATAGACTGCGGAAGGCACTGGAGGACAAATTTTTGAAGAAAAGCACTCAGAATAAACTTCATATGAAGAAAAGACTGTTTTGCTTCACCTATGTACCTGGTACCACAATGAATGATCATATTACTAGCTTCAATAAGTTGGTAACAGATTTGCAGAATCTGGACGTGACCTTCGAAGATGAAGATCTGGCTTTGATGTTGTTGGGATCACTTCCTGATGAGTACGAGCACCTGGAGACTACTCTACTTCATGGCAAAGAAGAAGTATCTCTTAGAAACGTTTATCCTGTGCTAGTCACAAGAGGACGTACTGAAAATTAGTCGAGATCGAGGAAAGGGAGATCCAAATCGAGGTCCAGACCTAGTAAAGATGAATGTGTCTTTTGTCGAGAAAAGGGCCATTGGAAGAAGGATTGTCCGAAATTGAAGAACAAATCCAAACACAACAATGGGAAGGGTGCTATGGATTCAAATGTAGCTGACTGTGATGATGAAAATTCACATTTTTCACTATATAATACGATATCTTCAAAATTGTTAGGCATATGGTTGTTAGACTCAGCTTGCAACCATTATATATATCCCAACAGAGACTAGTTCACTGATTTCCAAGGAGGAGGATGTGGAGTTGTCCACGCAGCAGACAATACTTCACTTACCGCATATGGCATTGGTTCAATTCGATTGAGGAACCATGATGGATTGATCAGAACATTGACAGATGTTCGATATGTACCAGATTTGAAGAAAAATCTCATTTCTGTGGGAACTCTAGACTCAAAGGGATTCAAAATCACCATAGAAAGTGGAGTAATGAAGATACTTTCCAGTACACTGGTGGTAATGAAGGGTATACGAAAGAACAATAACACGTACCACTATCAAGGTAGTACGATTATTGGAACAACGGCAGTGACATCCAGTGATGAGAAGGAAGTAGAAGCAACGAGGTTGTGGCACATGCACTTGGGACATGCTGAAGGTAAATCCTTAAAAACTTTATCAGATTAAGGGTTGTTAAAAGGATTAAAGCATTGCAGTTTGGATTTTTGTGAGCATTGTGTAAAGGGGAAGTAGACAAGGGTTAAGTTCAGAACAACTATTCATAATACAAAAGGTATTTTAGATTATGTTCACTATGATGCTTGTGGTCCTTCCAAAACATCGTCATTGGGAGGAAAACATTATTTTGTAACCTTTATTGATGATTTTTCCCAAAGAGTCTAGGTGTATACTATGAAGACTAAGGATGAAGTGTTGGGAATCTTTCTCAAATAAAAGGCGATGATAGAAACACAAACCAGCAGGAGGATTAAATGCCTTCGTACAGATAACAGAGGAGAATACAGGAATGATCCTTTCTAGGAGATTTGTGAGGAAGATGGCATCGTCAGACACTTCATCGTCAGGCATACACCACAACAGAATGGAGTGGCAGAACCCATGAATCGGATTTCACTGGAGAAGGTTTGGTGTATGTTGTCCAATGTTGGCTTGGGCAAAGAATTTTGGGCTGAGACAATTACATATGCAAGCCACCTCATTAATCGTCTACCATCTTCTGCTATTAGTGGTAAGACAGCATTAGAATAGTGGTATGAAAAACCTGCTACAGATTATGATTCTTTACATGTATTCTCAACTGCATACTACCATATGAAAGAATCAAAATTGGATCTCAGAGCAAAGAAAGCCATTTTTTTGGGAATCACTTTTGGAGTCAAAGGATATCGTTTATGGTGTTCAGAGACAAAGAAGATTGTATTCAGCAGGGATGTTACCTTTGATGAATCTTCCATGGTAAGAAAGGTAGCAGCTAAAGATACCAAGCAAGGTGATGGTATTTCAAAGCAGGTGGAGTTTGAAGGAAAGTTGATTTTCCCAGTACAAGGTACATACGGGGAAACAAAAGAAGACTTTCCTGTAGCAGATGAAGAGCCAGTTGAAAGGGAGGTTTCAACTCATGAACCTCAACAGCAACGTGAATCAATAGCAACCAGCAAGCCAAAACGAACAATAAGAAAGCCTACTTGTTTTGAGGACATGGTGGCTTGTGCAACCTCAATTGCAACTGATGATATTCCTTCATCTTACAAGTGGTCTATCCATAGCTTAGAGAAGGATAAGTAGAGGAATGCCATGAATGAAGAAATGCAGTCCCTTCATCAAAATGGTATGTGGAAATTGGATAAACTCCCGAAGGGTAAAAAGGCAATTGGTTGTAAATGGATATATGCAAAGAAAGAAGGATTTCCTAATCAAGGTGATGTACGCTACAAAGCAAGATTGGTAGCTAAAGGCTATACTCAGAAGGAGAGAATTGATTACAATGAGGTATTTTCTCCAGTTGTGAAACATTCCTCCATTAGAATTTTATTGGCTTTGGTAGCACAGTTGAATTTGAAACTAGTTCAGATGAATGTTAAAACTGCATTTCTAAATGGAGACTTGGAAGAGGAAATCTACATAACTCAGCCGGAAGGATTCAAAGTTGCTGGAAAGGAGAATATGGTGTGTAAACTTGAAAAATTGTTATTCAGATTGAAACAATCTTTGAGACAATTGTATAAACGATTTGACAAGTTTATGTTGTGGCATAAGTACAAAAGAAGTATATACAATCATTGTGTTTATTTGTGAAAGCTTGAAGATGGATCCTTTATATATCTCCTCTTATATGTTGATGATATGTTGATAGCTTCAAAAAATCAGGCAGAAATTGAGAAGCTGAAGGTTCAACTAAAAGGGGAATTTGAGATGAAGGACTTAGGAGAGGCAAAGAAGATTCTCGGCATGGAGATAACAAGAGATAGACAATCAAAGAAACTCTTTTTATCTCAGAAGGAGTATTTGAAGAGAGTGCTAAATCGATTTGGTATGGATGAGAGAACGAAGCCGGTTAGCACTCCACTTGCCCCTCATTTTAAGCTTAGTGCTGATATGTCGCCAAAGGATGAAAATGAACGAGAGTATATGTCAAGGGTACCATACGCAAATGCTGTTGGTAGTTTGATGTATGCAGTGGTTTGTACGAGACCTGACATTTCACAAGCTGTTGGAATTATGAGTAGGTATATGCATGATCCAGGAAAGGAGCATTGGCAAGCTGTGAAATGGATTCTACATATATATGTAATAATATGGATGTTGGATTGGTCTTTGAGCAGGAAGATGATTGATCTTTAGTTGGGTATTGTGACTCAGATTTTGTAGGTGATTTGGACAAACAAAGATCAACTACTGGTTATATGTTTACTCTTGCAAAGGCACCAGTTAGTCGGAAGTCGACTTTGCAGTCAACAGTTGCTTTGTCTACCACAGAGGCAGAGTACATGGCAATTACAGAGGCTGTGAAGTAGGCAATTTGGCTTCAAGGATTGCTTGGAGAACTTGGTATTAGTCAAGAAGACATCATAGTATTTTGTGATAGCCAAAGTGTTATTCAATTAGCAAAGAACCAAGTTTACCATGTAAGGATGAAGCACATTGATGTTCGATATCACTTCGTACGAGAAATTTTAGAAGATGGTGGAGTCATGATACAAAAGATACGGACAAGTGAGAATCCTGCTGATATGCTGACAAAGGTGGTGACTTCTGTCAAATTTCAACATTGTTTGGATCTAATCAACATTGTTGAACATTGATTGTTGAATTGTAAATAGAATTTGTAATTAAGAGAATTACGAATGTGGGAATTTTTCCAAGGTGGAGATTTGTTGGATGTGGGTGGGAAATATGTCCCACATCGCTGAATTTGCAAGGAAGGAGGCGCTCCTTATGCTGTAAAAGGAGCTCCCCTCCTTCCTTGTCTCTTCACCCCCTCAACTTGCCTACTTCCTTCTATAAGGCATTTTGTATCTCCTCTTCTCTTATAGTATTTCACTTGTAAATTATTTAGAGTGAAATTAGATTATGGTATTTCCCTTATTATTGTCTTATTTATTATTTATTAGCTGTTATTAGATATAGTAGTTGTGATTTATTATATTATTAAATTACGTCTAGAGACTTTGTTTCTAGTTTGTGATTTTTAGTATAATTGGTTACGCTCTATATATCCCGCTTCCGCAACAATGTGGAGGTGTCTTTAGGGATGCAACTAATCGCTGGATTTGCGAATATTGCTACAAGCTTACAAATAATCCCCCTATGATAGCTGAGTCGATTGTAATCATCCATGGCCTCAACATGTATTGGAACAGAGGTTTTAGGTTTATGATTGTTTGGAAGCCATCAATCTATTTACTAGGGGCTGCGATGGTCAGCATGGCTTTAGAGAAATTGTTGAGGATGCTTGTTTTAGTGTTCATTGATAGTGTCAGGTTATGTTCCATCATCTGTATAGGGAATAGAACCAACCTTATTGCTGACTATTTAGCTAATCTTTCACATAGTCTATATAGTCCATTTTGTATCCTTGATCAACCTAGTTTCTCCTTTTTTCAAGAGGCAGAAGGTGAAGGAAGTTAGGTTGCTATACTTGTGTAGTATTCTCTCCGGTTTTTTTTATAAGGGCTAAAAATTTGAATTGCTTCAGTCCTTTTTATAAAATCCTATTTAGGGTTGTCTAAGTATTTAATATGTTTTTATCATTTTTGCCCTTTATTAATTCTATTATCTCTCTTCATTTTTTTCTAATACTACATTCTGTTTCTTTTCTTCTTTAGCCAAAACTACGTTCAGTTTTATACTTTCTCTCATTACTATTCTATTCCTCTCTCTTACTCACCCCTTATAAATAAGGGTGTGCTTGGAAAAAAAGCTTATTTTTTATATATTTATTAGTTTTAACTCATTTTCAAACTGCATAATTTATTTATTAATTCCTTATAAAAACTACTGGAGGGAGTAATTCTTTGTTGATCTAATGGTATCCAGTTTTATACTAATTCATATGAAATACGTTGTGTTGTGTGAAGGTACGACATTAGTAGAGCATTCTTTGGTGATACAACACAGTCTGTCAATAGTGCATCATGTGGGAATCAGACTACAGATCAACCTGCTCATGTATTTACCTCAGCTGTTCAACAAATGCTAATGAATCTCCAAAAAGCAACACCCAACAAAATCACTGGCTTCTCTGCAGCCACAAAGACACAAGTACCTAATAATGGTCCCACTATTTATGGATTTGCTCAATGTATTGAAACTATCTCACAAAGTGACTGCGAGGATTGCTTGAATGCTCAGTACAATAATATGCAGACTTGCCTTCCCAATTCAGATGGGAGGGCTTATGCTAATGGCTGTTTCTTGAGATATTCCACCACTTCCTTCTTTCCTGAAAATCAGACCATTGATATCACACCATCCTTCAAGCAAGGTATATGACAAATATTCGAAGGACTATTTGAAGTATCATGTGTTTGTGTGTTAGTGCTGTTTTTTAAAGGAATGTTTAATACCCAAGAATTATAACTCCTTATTTTATATGCGGCAGTGATAATTATTTCATAGTGATGAATGACTTCTTTGAAAATTTGTTCTGTATTTTACTGTCTTTTAGGTTCAAGCAATAAGGGAGCCATTATAGGTGGAATTATTGGAGGTGTAGTAGCTCTTGCTTTGACCTTCCTTGCATTATTTGTCTGGATTAGACGACAGAAAAGGCCTAAGAGGGTTCCTAGAGGTGAACATCTTAAAATGTCTTGAACTATAATACTAGCTACTTCCCGTCTGAGATCTTATATCAACTACCAGATATAATATTCGTTTTTAATGATTTAATTTGAGGCTTTTACTTTTCAATTTTCCCCGTAGTTTAAAGAAATGAATAATTGATTTTGTTTTTTTTTAATAATTTTTAAAGAGACATTGACTGACATTCTCCTTATATAATTAATAGAAGACATAATTGGAGCAAGCAAGTTGAAAGGTCCAGTTATTTATGATTATGATGACTTGAAGGCTGCAACCAAGAATTTCAATGAAGAAAATAAACTAGGTGAAGGAGGATTTGGTGTTGTTTACAAGGTAACTTTATTTTATTTTCAAGATTTCAATATCGATAAGCAAGGATGTCTCGTTTATATGGTGTTGTAAAATGCTAAATTTCCAAGAAAAGAAAGGCAAAACGTCTGAAAGCACTTTCTTGATTTAAAATTTCAATAGGGCACTTTGAAGACTGGAAAAGAAATTGCAGTCAAGAAATTAACATTTCGCCATTTCAATAGGATGGAGGAGGAGTTTGAAAATGAAGTGAAGCTTATAAATATTGTTCATCATCGGAATCTTGTTCGGCTCATGGGATATTGTATTCATGGCAAGAATAGAATCCTTGTTTATGAATACATGAGAAATAGCAGTCTTGACATGTTCTTATTCGGTAAACCTTCTATCAATTAACCAAACTTATATACTGTTCTCATTAAAATTATGGCATCATTTAATTGAAGGACGCAGCAAAATCTATACCTATTACTTATGAACATTTTTTATTCATTTGCCATAATTGTATGCCTATTCAAAGTGTGTAAACATGAAAATAGGTAAAATGAAAGGCTCGCTCAACTGGAAGCAAAGATATGATATAATTTTAGGCATGGCAAGGGGACTAGCCTATTTACATGAGGAATTCCATGTTTGCATCATACATAGAGATATAAAACCTAACAACGTTCTCTTGGATGAGGATCTTCAACCTAAAATTGCTGACTTTGGATTGGCAAGACTTCTACCCGAGGACAAAACTCATCTTAGCACCAAATTTGCAGGAACATTGTAAGTTGAAACAATTGCCTTTGTCTAACTTTTTTTTGGCCAGAAATTTTCTTAACTTTTATTGTACTACAAGTATAAATTATAGGGTTAAGGTGCAAATTTATCAACAAAGTTTTGTCCTAGAAGCGTCTGGCAAAAATATGTTTTAAAATTGACAAAAATACTAATGAACAATTAAAAAGGGTGTACCCAGCACAAACCATTAAATTTGACCTAATGGCATTAAATTATAAAAAAAGAAAACCCCTAATGGCGTTAGGTCAAAATTAACGGTTTTGTGCTGGGTGCACCCCTTTTAATTGTTCATTAGTATTTTTGACTCTTTTAAAACATATTTGTATCAAACACCCCTCAGACAAAACTTTATTGATAAATTTGCACCTTAACCCTAAATTATATGATAAAATCTATAGTTAGGTCACTAGAACAATATTATTACACTAATAAATATTATTCATATGTATTTCATATTTTGTCATGTCTTAAAGTTTATGTATTCATGTTAGTGACATTGTTTTGGTTAATTGATTATGTTATAAATACTATATACATTTATCAGAGGATACACAGCACCAGAATATATAATTCATGGCCAATTATCTGTGAAGAGTGATGTCTATAGTTATGGCGTTGTAATCTTGGAGATTATCGGTGGCCAAAGAAGTAGGGAACTAAGAGTCGATGGTGATATCGAAGGCGAATTCCTCCTTCAGAAAGTAAGCAAACTCTATCATGCCTAAATATTAAAAAAGAAAGAAACTTTTTAAAGAAACCATGGACTTAAATAGCTTTTTCGACAACTCAGCACTATTTGCCCTTCTTTATTACATATCATCCAATTATATATATTTAAAAAAATGAATACCCTCACTTTTGCTTTGACCTTTTTACCCCTCTTGTTCAATTTCAATTTTAATCCTACTTGATAGGCTTGGAAGCTATATGAAAAAGGTATGCAAGTGGAGCTAGTGGACGAAACCTTAGACCCTAGTGATTATGATGTGGAAGAAGTGAAGAACGTCATAGAGGTTGGTTTGCTTTGCACCCAAGCATCCGCTGAAATAAGGCCAACAATGTCTGAAGTAATTGTTTTGCTCCAAAACAAGGACTTGTTAGAGAAAAGGAGACCCACCATGCCTGTCTTGATTGAACCAAATTAGAGACTCCTCTTCTCCTAAATTAGAGACTCCTCTTCTCCTATTGCTTGCATTTATAATTTCGCCATTAATTAATTAATGATACTCTATTTAACAATATAATTTTGTCTTTAATCCACTATTTTTTTTTGTAATAGCTTGTATATTACTATCCGATATGTGTGTGTGCGCACGTGCGTGTGCGCAAGCATGCGTCCATGTATAGAGCTATTTAAAGTCATGGCCGGTTGACTGTTACAGAAAAACTGATGTATAGAAGATTGTCTTTCATTCTATTTTTCAACATTTGTCTGTAATTCGGGAATACAATTTTGATAGAAGTACAATAATTATAAAGCTAAGTTTATAACTAATATGAATTTTTCATTGATATTACTTATTTTTCATCACATTTTCATATTTTAATGAAAGTGGTGCCGTTAGATCAAGTTCCTCTTATAAATGCTGGCTATCACTACTACAAATTCGGGTATATATAAGGCTTAATAAATAACGGTTACATCGAATAAACGTTACATATGAAGAGGCGGAGGTCGCACAAAGAAATATAACACTTAAAAGTAATAGTTATTTATGCGTACAATCATGTATTGAGATGCGGAATTCCCTAAAACAAAAAAATAATGGTCATAGTTAATAATTGTCATTTATTTAGTTATAAAAGTTGCGGTTCTTAAAGCAGAATCATCATTCAATAATTACAAATATTTCATCTTCCAACCTTATATTAGTGAAAACACAAACGTAACGGCTATATCAATTGACCATAAAGTATGAATAACAAAAATGACATTTCATAACAAATAACCATCATGTAATGAACAAGTCTAAAAAGCACCTTTTTCATAACCTCATTCGGTCCGACACCAAGTACCGATTCTCCTAACTTAAATACTTTAGAGTGAAGAATTCAACTCTATTTACATTAACTTATTCTTTTTGTTCTTAATACTTTTCTAAAAAGCACATTTTCATAACCTCGTCCTTATCTCCCTCATCATAGTCAGATGCTAGAGAGCTGACTTTATTCGCCCTCCTCCTTCTCACCCTCCTCCTCCACCACCGCCTCCTCCACCATCACCACCTCTACATGCTCCCCCACCCCTCCCCTCCTCCTCCACCACAGTGAATTTACACCCTTTTAAATTGTTTATTAGTATTTTTACCCCTTTCAAAACTTATATGTGCCAAACGCACCTCGAGAAAAACTTTGTTAGTAAAATTGCACCATTATCCTAATGGTGTGATCTATTATTGTATTTAGGGGTGTTGATTCTTAGAAATTGATAACATTCCAACATATTTTCTTCACTATTTACTTATTTTTGGGTTCAAAATATACATTGAAAGAAGTGTATAGAAGAAAATTTGCATATCAAAGTGTTAATAAAAAATTAAAGAAATTCTTGTTGTAGCCTATATAGTTTGTGATTCAATTTGGAATCGATAAATCCTCCCTCTTTTGCAGGAGGATGGAGACAAAATTTGAAGCCCTATAAGAACCAAGAAATAATAAAAGGACAAAAGAAGTGAAGCATTACAAAGTTAGAAGAAGGAACTTGTACAATTTGCCTCAACAAGTTGACCAACTAGTCATGGCAAGTAAAGAATCTCAAGAAGTTTGCTCTCTGTGTAATTGGTTACAGCAAGTTAACAAACTTGCCGTGGCAAGTAATCCCTGTATGCTCTCTATGTAACTGGCTATAGTAAGTTGACAAACTTGCTGTGGCAAGTCAAGAATCTGAAGGAAAATTGACTCTCTATGTAACTGGCTACGACAAATTGACAGACTTGCCGTAACAGGTCCTGAAAAAGTGCAGCTATGCGTTTTGATGTTAGAAGCTGAGAAACACTATTTAACCTAGGGAAAATCGATGAAAACTCACACTCTACACTCTAGGAAGCTAAGGCACGTAGAGGAAGAGCTTGGGAGAGAGAATTGAAAGACTTTAGAGGCTTGGGTGTTCTTCTCAAAGGAGATTTTGGGATTTTCACCTTGGTTCTTCTTCTTTTCTCCTCTTTTTCACTTAGCTTCTTCATGTATTCAGTAGCTTTATGTAGAATTTCTTTATGTTTGATCATGAGTAGCTAGAATTCCTCATTTTAGGGTTGTTTTGAATCCTTGTATGGATTAAGTACTCATTTTTCCTTTATATTTGTAATTAATGATGAGATTATACTAATTTGACTCTTTACTTAATGCTTCTTATTGATTGGCCATCAATAAGATTGTTGGGTTAACTTGATTAATGCTTGAGAGGGCTAAATTGAGTGTAGAACTTGAGTTAAATCATGTGAGAGCTTGAAATGTACTAATTAAATGGATAGTTTTGTTAAAAAGGTAGAGATACACTTATTGACCTCAAATAGCTAAATAGGATTTACAATGAAAATCAGGGTTTAATTAGTTAATGAAGAGATTAATGACTTAATTAAACTATGCACCTATTTTGAGACTTGAGGGAGCACTTATAGATAATTTAGTATCCTTGGCTAGTATAATCTTTCTTTAAGTAGCACATATTAGGGGGTGACTTGAGTGAGTGCTTTTGAAAACAATCCTAAGTTTCATTTAATACTTGAATTTAAAGAATCATTTGCTTTTATAAATTTTTAGTTTACAAATAGTTTTAAATTTCTCTTTCACCTCAACAACATGTTTTGGCCCAACTTAATTAAATTCACTAAGCTTATTACCTGACCAATTTGTTACTCAAATCCTTGAGAGAATGATCTTCACTTATCACTATATTACTTGATGTGATCCGCGCACTTGAGGCAGCGAACAACTTTTTATTGGGGATTGGTTTAACAAATCCTTTAGTCCACCTTAAGCTTGTGTTAGTAAATTTCACTTGAGCCCTTAGTTATGTTTACAATTTTTCATTCTCTCTTTTATTTGTTAATTTTTGTTTTAGTTTGATACTTGCTTGCTTGTTTCTCTTGTAGGTACCATCTCAGTGTATGCAACACTTGCATCCGGATGGATTGATAGTAGTACTTGACGGATTGCCTTACATTGACGAAGAGACTGACTCTGCATTTGAAACTATGGCAGACGATGAATATGATAAAGCTACCGTCAATGAATTTGCTAGCTAGAATATTCAGGGTACGTAATCTTGCATTTATATGCCGGAAATGCAAGCACATACTTTTGAGATCAAATCGGTGATGATCACAATGCTTCAAATACATGGCATGTTCCATGGGCTTTACAATGAAGATGCCAACAAGCACTTGATGTACTTCCTAGAAGTGTGTGATTCTTTCAAGCAAAATGGAGTTCCCCAAGATGTTTTGAGGCTAAGGTTATTCCCTCTCTCTTTACAAGGGATGACTAGGGATTGATTAAACAATCTTCCGAAAGGATCTATAAATCTTGGAATGATCTTGAGGCTAATTTTAGAACTCAATTTTTCTCTGATGATAAGTCTGTTGAAGCAAGGGATGAGTTTCTGAGCTTTAGACAACATCCAGATGAGCATCTTTATGTCACTTGGGAGAGATACAAGATGTTAATAAGGCAATGCCTTAATCATGGGGTTTACAAATGGGTTGTGGTCTAAATCTTTTGTACTCACCTTAATCCTCAATCTAAGGCAACGATTTATTATATGACCAATAGAGGTTACTGGAATGTTCCTGTTAATGAGTTGATTCGACTATTGGATCAACTCTTTAAATATAACACTTAAGGCAATGATAAGAGGACTACCCAAGCCATACCTACTACAAAAGAAGACTATTCTTCACAAATTGCAACTATCTTAACCACTTTGAATAAGCATTTTGATGTGCTTGAATCTCAAATGCAAATGAGTACTTCTCTAGGTGTACATTCTATTCATGCCACCCCAATTGTATCTGATCATTGCAATGATGTCACATGCTTGACCATTGTCCTCTTTACATGGGTAATGAATCTGTCAATTATATGGGTAAGTTTCAACATCATTAAGGCAACCCCTATTCACAAACCTACAATCGTGCTTGTAGAGCTCATCCTAATTTTTCTTAGAGTCAACGTAACACCTTGAATCTACCACATAAGTCTACATCTAGCACTAAGCCTATTCCTCTAACGGGCTTTCAAATGCAATTAAGGCAAATTCTTATTAAGGAAGAGGAATCTAAAACTGACAGGATGCTAGCTCAAATGTTGACTAATATAGAATCTTCAAGGGCTAAAAATAAGGCCACTTTCTCTCTTCATGCAACTGCTATAAAAAATCTTGAAGTATAAATGGGACAATTAGCATCACAAGTGAATGCTATGTCAAGAAGTAGTCTTCCTAGTGATACCATTCCCAATCCAAAATAGAATGAAAAAGAGTAATGACATGCCACTTACTTGAGAAGTGGCAAAGTGTTACTAGATATGCCTACCTCAAGCAAACAAAACCCCAGGAAGAAAGATCATGTGGTTGTTGACATTGATGAGTAGGAGGTTAATGAAGAGATTGAAGTAGAAGACAAAGATAACAAAAGGCAAAAACAAGTTGAAGTGGGCTTAAATGATGTGGTGAATGATAAGAAGGTAAATCAAGAGATGAAAGATTAGAAGAAGAGGAAGATACCCACTTCTTATGTTGTGATACTTCCACTTCCATTCCCTTAGAGATTCAAGAAGAAGGAAGAGGATACTTAGTTCAAGAAGTTTGTGGATATGTTCAAACAACTTCATATTAACATTCCTTTTACATAAGCATTGGTGAGCATCCCCAAATATGTTAAGTTCCTCAAAGACATCTTATATAAGAAGAGAAGATTCAGTGAGTATGATACTATGGCCTTGACTGAAGAATGTAGTGTGGTTATCCAAAGAAAATTGCCTCCTAAGCTCAAGGATTTCGGGAGTTTCTACATCCCTTGTAATATTGGGACTAATTTCAGTGGTAAAGCTCTGTGACTTAGATGAAAGTATGAATTTGATGCCCCTTACTGTTTTCAATCAATTAGGGTTGGGAGAGCCAAAACCCACTACTGTTACACTTCTCTTTACAGATCGGAGTACTTCTCAACCTAGAGGGGTTATTGAAGATGTTTTGGTCAAAGTGGATAAATTCATCTTTCCAGTAGGTTTCATAGTCATAAATTGTAAAGTTGATTGGAACATTCCCCTAATCTTTAGGCGACCATTTTTAGCAATGCTAGAACCCTGATCGATATTGAAAGTGAAGTTACTTTACAGGTTGAAGATAAGCATGTTACTTTGAATATGAACAAGCTAACAAAGCCTACCAACGAGGCTAAACAATGCTTCTTAGTTGACGTGGTTGAGCAAGTGGAGCAAGAGGAATTCTATAAACTAATTCATAATGAGCTTGTGGGAATCATGTCATTAGAAGTTCAAATAGAGGGTGAAGAGGTAGAAGAAGACATGGTGTCTTGAAGGCAACGCCGACTAATCCTAAGAGTTGGGTACCATTAGAATTGTTAAATTTCACTTCCCTTGATAGACCATCTTTAAAGTCATCTATTAAAGAGGTATGGTATCCTGATTTGAAGAATCTCCCTTCTAACTTTCAACATGACTATTTGGGAGCCAACAATCTACCATTAGGTATATCTTCACAAATAGCCATTTAACAAGAAGAACAACTTTTAGAAACTCTAAAAGCATGTAAAAGGGCTATTGAATAGGCTACTAAGGTTGTAAAGATATAAGCATATACCTTTAGTGTAGTTGGGTTGAGATATGAAGATGGTAAGCGAGTTCAAGCTAGTGGCCTTGGATCAAAGCACACCTGTGGTGGAAAGGTAAACCATCAAGTTTTCACCTTACCTGTAGATAATGTAACTTGAGGAGATGAAGAGTCGGGCTAAAGACTATAAACGAAGTGCTTCTTGACAGGAAACCCAAGTTCTAAACTAAAAATTTTCATTTTTAAGGTTTTTAGTGTGTTTTTAGTAGATTTATATTTGATCTTTTTGTTTTGTAGGAAAGAAAGGTACCCCATCTTGGAACTTGACTTTTAAAGCTAGAAGGAATGTCAATGAGAGAGGAGGAATTTATAAGTTATAAGGGAAATGCATTTTAGGGAAGTTCATTTGACTTTAAGCTCATATATATGATTTTGGAGTGCATTTATGATGATTGGTCAACTTTGAGTAATACTGATGCTACTATGATCATTTGGTTGATTCTTTATAATGAAATTCACTTGTGACCATTATTTGATGTAATTTGAGTATTGAAATTGATATGTTGTGGTATTCTCATGAATGTGCTTATCTTTGTGTCTTGTTGTTTGGAGGGTTTAAAGTCTCGCTCAAATTTCATTTTGCTCATAAATGTTGGTATAGAGCATGTTTGGTGGTTTTGAGGTGATTTGGGAATGTTCGGTATGTGCAGAGTTTTGCTGTCACATGACAGTAAAACTTGCCTTGGCTAGTGTGATAACTTGTAGTGGCAAGTTAGCTGTTTTTTTGGTAAATTGCTTTCTGTGTAACTAGCCTCGGCAAGTTCTCAAAACTTGTCGTAGCCAGTGTTCTAGCGTCCTTCTCTGTCAAACTGGCCTCAGCAAGTGTCAAAACTTGCCACGGCCAGTAGTGTCTAATTTTTTTTTATTATTCCCTCTCTGCCCTTCATTCTTCCATGATATCCTTATTTACCCAGCTGAACCTGGCTCACAATTAGGACCCCATTTATTCTCAAATTTCAAACTTCCCTTCCCTAATTATAATTTCCATCCTTTTAATGAAACCCTAGAATCTTAATCTTGCTCATTTGATCCTCATTTCCATTTGGTTTCAGATTTGACACTTCTTCCTTCTTCATTCTCCCTAGTCGAATCAACCCTAGCTCCACCTCGGACCTCACCGTTAGTCTCTTTCTCAACCACCATAATCACTTGCTTCATTTTTCTGTCACCAGAATCACCCACCTACACCGTCACCATCGCTATTAGCCTTCATCTTTTCATAGTCCAAAAACCCTCAGCGACCATCACCTACACCGTCCTTCCAACTTCACTCTCATTTTTCTAGACGATAAAACCCCAAACATTATCCCTTCCACTGTTACCCCCTTACCTTGTTTCCTGGCTATCGAAACCACCTACCACTACCACCATTATCATAAACCTACATATATACTGCTCCGTCGAGAGTTTTGAGTCTTTTCTGAGTTGCCTCTCTCTGGCATCAACACATGGAGGACACACTCAAGTCTTGGTCTTCTCCTTCTCTTGTTGTGATATAGTATAGCTCCATTTCTTTCCTCTTTATTCCTGCCGAGTTTTGGTGTTCAGTCATGTGCTTTCACCTTTGTTCTGTCTCATTTTCACTTTAAGGTATTTGTTCTTTCTTTCTCTCTAATCAATTTCATTCTGGGTAGTTTAGAGAAAGAGGCACCATAAGCATTGATTAATTTTAGGAAGTGATATAACTTAGGTTTGAACTGACGAAGCTCTAGGATTAGCTATTTTGAAGTTGAAGAATGATATTAGCCTATTATTCATTGTGGACTTTGAATGTATATTACTGGGACTTGAACTTTAGTAGGGAAAATTACCTTAAGAACATCATGCTAGCAATTACTAATAATTGCTTGTTCAATAGTCTCTGAGTTGACAAAAGTTGAGTTTTTAATTTCCTATATGGTTCAGTATATAATGGGTTATCATAAGAACTGAAAAATTTCATGAATTTTTGAAACTTGTTGATAAATTCTGAAACTTTGGCTACTGTTGAATCTAAGCTTTGAAAAAAAATTTGGCATATTCATTCGCATAGTGCTGTGTAATGGAAATGACTAATTTGTTTTGGTGATGACTAATCTAAGTTGAAAGAATTTTAAAACTGATTTTTGAACTTGAAAAAATTTTGAGACTGTACAATTTAGAAGGAAATTTATCAACAAGAATATGATGTTTGATGTCCTCTTGATTGTCTACAAATGCTGAGTGATGTTAGAAGTTATGCTCTAACAAATTATTGAGACTGTTGAAATATATGGTTGAATTTGAAAGGTTCTTTGAGGTTTAAACCAAAGATATTATTGATGATTGCTTACCAAAATAGTTCTGAAATTGCTGGTGCATGTTGATATATGTTGAAATTGCTGGTTCCAATACTGTCACATGCCGCTAAATTTTGAAGCTTTGGAATCTATGAGTTGATGATGTGAGTTTGAAAGGTGCACAAAAATTTGTAAAATATGAAAATATTCCTTTGCATACTGAAGTGTAAATGGTAGTGCATCCTTGTGTTTTTGGACTTATCTTTCATTGTGGCCATTTAACTTCATGTCATTGATGCTTTTAAAATTCTTATTCAAAATTGTTTTGATAAGTTTGACAGCTTTACTTCATGAATTATGCATTGGTGGAGATTTACTTCGGTCTCAAGGTAATGGAATCTACATTAGAAATTTTTTTTTGTTTTCTTAAATAAATTTATTTTAGGTAATTTCCAATTTTCTTTAATAATAAACACACCTGATTTTGTGCTTTTACTTTATATGCCTCAATTAATTTTCAAATGCATCATGGTAGAAGTAAATGTATTCTTTAGGATTGCCACAATGAAATAGGTTACTCAACTGAGCCTTCACTATCTACAATTTTCATTTTGATTAGTTTCATATGGATTTTGAAGGTAGTGAGAAGTAGGGTTAGGCTTGGAATATTGATTGAAAAGCTTTGGAATTAGAAAGAATTCAAGTTTGGGGGATCTTTTCTTTTCTTTTTAGGAAAAGTTAGGTTATATTTCTTTCATTTTGATTGTGATGCATTCTTTTGTGAAGGTTTTGTGTTTTATAATGTTAATCTAGCCGCCTTTTGCTGGGAATGCGTCCTTTTGCTTGTCATTATGAATCATGGTACACTCCTCTATTCTGGATTAGGCTACTGATTGCCTTTTGATATGGATTTTTGTTTGTGGTTCTTGATGGTTACTGATGGCCATTGTTATTTGACACTCTTGTTAGCATGAGAATATGACTTTCTTAGCTCCTAATGGCTAGTTTTGAATTGTTCATATAATTGTCTCCTTCTGATGATATGTCTGCTATGATTGTCAATTGCCTAGCTACTAATGGATAGTGATGAGACCATGTACATGTTTTTGTTAGGCTACTAGGGGCTTAATTTTTGTCAGTTCTTGATGTTTGTAAATGCTTTGGATATGATCTTGTTCAGCTGCTATCTCTTTTATTTCCCATCCTTTTAATTGACAATGAGGACATTGTCAGTTTTAAGTTTGGGGGTGAGAGGTTGTTACGATTTTGAAAAAGTTTGGAATTTTGAAACTTTGATGAGTGCATATTGAAAATTTTGAACAGTTTTTTAAAGAAACTTGTTGGAATGTTTGAAATTTCTCATGCTTAAATTTTTGTTTGTGAAGAATGTTAAAAATGAACAAAAATTCTAGCTTATATGTCAAAGTTGCTTGGATGATCCAATGATATAAATTATTGCTCACTTTTTATATTTAATAGGAAATTTTGTTTAATGTGCATTGATGGATGTATTGTAGGGATAAATCATGTTATTCAGGAATTTTTAAGCTAAGAAAGCACTATTGGAGTTGATTTTATTTTGGATGTTCTTGTTGAAGGGCTTTATAGCAATTTGAGTTATTTGCCTTTACTTCAAATTTTTAATTTCAGAATAATCTTTGGAATCCTTCAAAGCTTTTGATTTATTTCATGAGATTTAGAGAAATGATTAGGGCACTTCATAAAATGCGTTTGAGCCTTTCAAGCTTACCAAATTGATGTTATTCCCTTTTTGAACTTTATTTTGAGCCTAATTGAAAAACCAATTAGTGATTCTTTTTGGAAAACCTAACATCTACCTACCTTAGTGTTCACTACCGTAAGTGCATGGATCGCGTCAAGTAATAAAGTGATAAGTAAGATCGTTCCCTCAAGGATTTGAGTAACAAATTAGTCAAGCAATAAGCTTGGTGAATTCAATTAAAGGCTTGTTTGTGAGAGCGTTTTGTACAGGAAAAACGCACTTATTACGCAAGCCGAGAAAAAACTCCTCTCACATACTTGCCTCGTATACCGTGAATCACGAATTATAAGCACGTTTTGGACAAAAATAAGCCATTCCAAACGCACACTAAGTTGAACCAAAACATGCTGTTGTGTGGAAAAAGAAGTTTCAAAAGAGATTTTTGTAAAAACAAAGAATTACTGAACAAAAACTTGATCCTTGTGATTTCAACAGTTGTAGTAAACCTAGGATTGTTCATCCCCTTTGTATTTCATAAACTTGATTTATTTCATCTCCAAGAATCTTTCTATGGGATATAAGTATGTTAGTCTAAGGTTCACAAGCGTTTGATTAATCTCTCTCAAGTCATAACCAACTCCGTATTCTCAATTAACATGTACAATATCTTGCTACCGTTAAGAGAAAATACTCATTAGGCACCAACCTTAATCTGACAATGCTAGGCTAGTAACTATATCTCTATGTTACTAACAAACCATCCATTTAGCTCCTAAACTTCAAGTCTAGCATAATTTTACCAAAGTTCTACAAGTAAGTTAACTCTCTCAAGCTTAACTTAGTTGAACAAATCGTCCACAATGATGGCTAGTCACGAATAGTAGTGAAAACAAGGTCAAATCAACATACTTATGCCATTTGATACTTGAAGAGAGAAGGAATCAAGTTTAATCCATACAAAGGTTCATAAACAATCCCAGAATGAAAGTTTAGCTACTCATGTTCAAGAAATGGATACAAAAATACAGAGCATGAACTGCCATATCAGCCAAATGGTAAAGAAAGGGAAAGGAATCAATATAACCAAGGAAAACCAGATCAAATCTTTATAAATCTTCAATCCCAACTAGATTTCCCTTGCTTTATGGCAAACCCAGGCTTAAAGGAGTGTCACAGCTACCTCTCTAGGTATTTCCGCATCAGGATCCCCCATTTCAGTCTCTGGTTTCAGCTTTTATACGCCCTAAATGTCAAAATACATAGCAGCTGTATCGGGAGTTGGCTGTGGCCAGGAGATATGTGGCCAGTAAGCTTCTGTGCTTCTATTGGCTACGGCCAATAAGTTACTGACCACTTTTGGGCCGCGGCCAGTATGTTTCTGAACTCCTGTAGACCACAACCAGTGTATGTGTTGGCCGCGGCCAATAACCCTGTAGTGCAAATTTGTCCCTTGTCAAGATTTGTTCTCCTCCTTTCTTGCATTTCCCTGGCACGGTTGATGTCTTCAACTCCATTTCACCTTCTTTTCATTAAATTGACTTTCTCTGGCTCCAGTTGTGACTGAATTTTTATCCTTTCAACACAAAGAACTCACAAAAGATCACAGTTTGGTGAGCATAACAGATATTCACATATTTCCCCCACATTTGGACTCTTTCTGTGCCAAGTATGTATAGAATACATTTCCTCTACTTCAGCATTCCCAAATGCCCATTAGTATACCCAAAATGTGGAAGAGATAGGAGGACATGTGCAATTCTGACAAGAATTTCATGAGTTTAACACTTAGCCAATGTGAAAACCATGATTCCCTTGCTTTGAGACAGATGACAATTGATTAGGGTGGGGAATGTGGTGATGTGTAGAGTTTTAAAAAATTGGAAAAAGGATTGTAGAAAGTAAAAGGGTTCACAATGTATAGAAATCAAGCCAAAAATGTAAAGAAAAAAATTGTTGTGTATAAAAAAATGATGAATATATATATAGATATACAAGAAGGCTTGATATGGAAAAGATCAATTTGGTTTAAGCTTGGGGGAGTATGTTTAATGAGAAAAGGAAGAAACCCTTAAGTGGTTATCATCTATCTTGAGGTATTTGTTGACTATCCTTTACATTTTCTTTTGAGAACCTCAACCCTTGGCTCCATTATAAGCTGAAAAGTCCTTTGATTTTTAAGTCAAGTGGAGTTAGTTAGAAGAAAAGAGGAAGGAATTAGAGAATAATGGAATTGGTTGTTTGAATATGGGTATATGACTTGAAGTGTTGCCTTTAACTTTGGCAAGTGCAAAAGGAATACATGTTAACTCCATTTACATACTCACGCTTAGAAATTCTTGAAAAACATGTTTTAAATATATGAAGTGTTCATCTTTGCATGTTTTCTTGGTTTCTTATTTGATACAACTCTTTGAGCAACTAATGAGGACAAATTTAGTCTTGCATTAATGGCTGACACTTGAGAAATTTAGTGTAGATACAAGTTTTTGCTTAGGGACAAGCAAATGTTTAAGTTTGGGGGTCTATTGACTCTTAGAAATTGATAACATTCCAACATTTTTCTTCTCTGCTTACCTATTTTTGGGTTCAAAATGTACATTGAAAGAAGTGTATAGAAGAAAATGTGCATATCAAAGTATTAATCAAAAATCAAAGAAATTCTTGTTATAGTATAGTTTGTGATTCAATTGTGAATTGATAAATCCTCCCTCTTTTGTAGGAGGATGGAGCCAAAATTTGAAGCCTTATAAGAACCAAAAAACAATGAAAAAACAAAGGAAGTAAAGCATTACAAAGTTAGAAGAAGGAACTTGTACAACTTGCCTCAGCAAGTAGACCAACTGGCTGTGGCAAGTAAAAAATCTCAAGAAGTTTGCTCTCTGTGTTATTAGTCACAACAAGTTGACAAACTTGCTATGGCAAGTAATCCTTGTATGCTCTCTATGTAACTGGCCATAGCAAGTTGACGAACTTGCTATGGCAAGTCAAGAATTTGAAGGATAATTGACTCTTTATGTAACTGGCTACGACAAGTTAACAGACTTGCCGTAGCAAGACCTGAAAAAGTACAGCTATGCATTTTGATGTCGAAAACTGAGAAACACTATTTAACCTACCCAAAAGCGCCAAAAACTCACACTCTACACTTTAAGAAGTTGAGGCACGTAAAGGAGGAGCTTGGGAGAGAGAATTGGAAGACTTTGGAGGCTTGGGTTTTCTTCTCAAAGGAGATTTTGGGATTTTCACCTTGGTTCTTCTTCTTTTCTCTTCTTTTTCACTTAGCTTCTTCATGTATTCAGTAGCTTTGTGTAGAATTTCTTTATATTTGATCATGAGTAGCTAGAATTCCTCATTTTAAGGTTGTTTTGAATCCTTGTATGGATTAAGTACTCATTTTTCCTTTATATTTGTAATTAATGATGAGATTATACTAATTTGACTCTTTACTTAATGCTTCTTATTGATTGGCCATCAATAAGATTGTTGGGTTAACTTGATTAATGCTTGAGAGGGCTAAATTGAGTGTAGAACTTGAGTTAAATCGTGTGAGAGCTTGAAATGTACTAATTAAATGGATAGTTTTGTTAATGAGGTAGAGATACACTTATTGACCTCACATAGCCAAATAGGATTTACAATGAAAATCAGGGTTTAATTAGTTAATGAAGAGATTAATGACTTAATTAAACTATGTACCTATTTGGAGACTTGAGAGAGCACTTATAGGTAATTTAGTATCCTTTGCTAGTATAATCTTTCGTTAAGTAGCACATATTAGGGGGGACTTGAGTGAGTGCTTTTGAAATACAAGAGGGATAAACAATTCTAAGTTTCAGTTAATACTGGAATTTAAAGAATCATTTCCTTTTATAAATTTTTAGTCTAAAAATAGTTTTAAATTTCTCTTTCACCTCAACAACATGTTTTGGCTCAACTTAATTAAATTCACTAAGCTTATTGCTTGACCAATTTGTTACTCAAATCCTCATGGGAACGATATTTACTTATCACTTTATTACTTGATGCGATCTGTGCACTTGCAGTAGCGAACAAGGGGACACTAGATGTTAATAGTGGTAAACCCATTGTGGAAAAAGATTTGGTATTATGACTCTATGCGCGAGGTTCCAAACACTAGAATATACATATATGAGACATTCAACCAATTAGTTATCTGTTCATCATCTCTTATAATTCAGTTCAACCTGCATGTTTCTATATATGTAATTTTTTATTGTATCTTCTTAGAGCAATGCACAATCATTGCAAGCAAAATGGTCTCGACTACACCAAAAACAACCCCCACTGAGGGATGCTACAACTGCATCTTCTAATAGCTGAGTTTGAAGGTATATATATTATTCACCGATGACTATAATATTAAATTGAAGTACAAGTCTATTTTATATATATGACTGATTGGCAAATTTTTCTTCTCATTTCTTTATAATGCCCAAAGTAACCAGACAAGAGCAATAATTGTGGGTACTGTATGATGCAGTGCATGAAGGACAAAATCACTTATGGTCATGAAAATATTGATCTAAATAAGGTATATTATATGCTTAATTTGTTCATATATACATTCGGTCAACTATATATTACAATATCTAACTTTCATCTATTGTTTCCTTTTGCACATAGTATTTTAATACCTCTTGAGCGATATTTAGCAAATCACAAATTGCAGAAGTGGCTGAAGAGTTGGCGACATCTCTGCGACATCAATGAGAGAGTGAAACCTTCGAATGACTGTAAATTTTTATATACTAATTTGTTTGTTTTAAAGTTTTAGTTTTAATTGTGTATACATGTCCATGAATGAGTGTAAATATATTATGATCTATTATATTGTTATGTATATGAATGAAAGTAAATATATATTTTGATTTGTTCTGTCCAAATGTATATGTAGGGGAAATATTGAAAGCAGAAGCTCCCTAACATTTTTTTAAAAACAAATTTAGCTTCAATAAATCACGGTTGTTACCTAATAACCGTTAGTTATATTAATTATATATAACGGTTGTTTAAATAAATATGTTAACATTACTATCAATATATAACAGTTGTTTTGAAAGAACTGTTATGTATTATGCAAACATTACCATATATTATGGTAGCTGTTTACGTGTGTCCATTATTTATTATCACATCAATGAGCATATCACGGCCTTACCAAACCTCAATACATAAAGGTTGTTATATTATAACTATTATAATGGGACTAGAATAAATAATTGTTTGGAACTGTAATATATCTGTGTGGAGAATATATAATGCCCACATATATGACGGTTCGAAACCATTATATGTCGTACAAAATAACCATTATAAAAGGTATTTTCTGTAGTAGTGATAAAGCAAATTGACCAAATTTTGTGAATGAAGCTTTTCTTATTACAACTTGTCATTGCATGCTATTCACTTGTTATAGGACTTTTTTGTGATTACATTTATTCTCTAAGGCCTCATAATAATTTTTCCTATAATTAATTATGCATTTTAACTTAGTTGCTCCCAAAATGTCATATGTGGCTGACAAGAAAATCAAAGCAATGACTCTCATTGAATAAAAAAATAAAATTTATTCATCATACTCAATTGAAAAACCAGTAAACCATATCATTTCAGTCATGAAAAAAAAAAGGTGGGTATTAAAGCATCATATATTAAACAAGACTTGCTTCTCTATGTATCACATTGACTTTAATTTAAAAAATGAAACATATTGTTTTTGTCCATGACTTGTGAATTGTATAACTTGTAATAGATTTTAGGGCAAATGTATAAATTTAACAATAAAATTATATATAAGGGGGTATTTGACACCATAAAATTTTTGAATGAACAAAAGTACGCATAAAATTTGAAACGAGGAGCCACTTTCCCATACGGTTAACTTGGACTTCAACTCGGGCTAAATCACTGTTAGCTGGCCCCACAATTTGTTCACATGTCATGGTTTTATTCCATATTTGACATTTTGAATGAGTTATTCCTCCTCTACTTACCATGGGAAGAAAAGGCTCGCATACCCAGATTGGAGACCCAAATCCAAACAAAAGAACTTGAAAGTTGTTGGCAAAAAAAAAAAGAACTTGAAAGCTGTGTCACACTTACACACGACTTTTTCGAGATCCAATTGCCAGTGAAAGAAGAGGATTATAAAGAACAAGGAGGTTGGATGTTCTTATGGAGGAGAGACTGTGAAACCATCATCACTTAGACGCGAAGAAGGACAAGTAGAGAGTAGTGGGGAAGAAGAAGAGATGACGGAAGCAGAGATTATAAAGGTGATGATGATTCAGACACATGTGAACTGGAAACTTGAAGATTCGATGCAGAAAACGGTAGGGGCGATTGGTGAGAGCCATTTTGTTGGGTTGGAAGATCTCAGGCTTAACGTTCTGCATCTAAAAAAGGCAGGAGGAAGGAGATGACTGCTCAGCTCATTCAACCTATCAAATCAAATACGGACTATAACTAGCGATGGAAATAGGTCAATCCCTTTACAGACTATCCTAAATAAAGCCTAACATAGTCTACTTAGTAAATATATCAGTCTCAAACTCAGATATATTACTAAGTCTATTTAGATAAGCATGCAATATCTATTTTTATAAGGCATAGCCTATAAGTCTACAAGCCTTGCCTATTTAACATATTTTAATTCATGCCATTAGATAAGTTATATAATATCATCTAAATAATTTTATAAATTATTTATAAATTTACTAACTCAGCCTTATTATTCTAAATTTCACATGCCATTATCATTCAGACACACTCAAACCTTGCATTCACATCATCATTCACCTCTACCTCTCTTCTTTTTGATTACTCAAGATGACAATGCTAACTCACTTCCTCTCCATTGATTTGCGTCGTCTACTAAAGTATAATACTTGCTATAAGTTTACTTTAGTGCCAAATGAAATATTATCATCTTAATAGAGGAGTTTGTCCCCATTTATATGGGAAAAGTAAAAGGTAAAATCCAGTTTTACCTGCTGCTTATTATGCTTGGTCGATTTTAAAAAATATTTCATTAGCCATCAGACGATTAGTTTTTTCTATTCCTACTTGTTTGGACAACTATTATCACTAGGCATTTTTTTTCTTTACCTTCCTAAGCTATTATATGACAACAAGAATGGATGGTAGGCTTTTAAGACATATTGTAATATTGTAAATATGCTTGAAGGGTTATATATAAATTTGGAGGCATATGTTTTAAAAGCTATTTAAAAGCCTACATTTTAAGTAAGCCTTTAAACATGCTTCAGGCTTATCAGGCCTTTTGAAGGCTCAGGCTCAGGCTCAGGCTCAGGCTCAGGCTCAGGCTCAGGCTCAGGCTCAGGCTCAGGCCTAAAAAAATCCTATATTCAGGCTCAGGCCCAAGCTTTGACTTTAAATCTCTATTGCAAGTCCAGGCCTGTTTAGGTAATGCTTAACCTAGCTTAATCTATTTAATTTCCACCCTTAAATAAAACCATGACATGTGGACACTTTGTGGGACCCAACTAATAGTGATTTTACAGAAGTTGATGCCTAAGTTAACAGTATGGGAAAGTTGCTCCTCATTTCAAACTTTATATGTACTTTTACCCCTTCAAAAACTTTAAGGTGTCAGGTACCCCTTACATATAATTTTTTTGTTAAATTTGCACCTTTGCCTTAGATTTTATTTATGGGATTGTATTGAAGAGATCCAAATGAAGATCAATGTGCTCATTTAATTCTCATTACTCTGATCCTTTTGTTTGCCATGAATTTGGGCTCTTCATTAATATTTGGGCGCATTGCATAATGATAATTATGGGCTTCAAAAGCCTGCAATAATCATTATTCAATATAATGGCCCTATATATTAAAGATAGAGGATTTTTATACTCCATAATCCATATGTCCTAATCCGAATTAATATATATAGGTCTCAGTTTTTCTAATCACCTGCAACAAAATATTAAAATTGAAGTAAGGGAAAATTCCAAAAAACTACATTGGAAAATGGAAAGGACATTTCAGTACAACGAAAATGGGAAAGGACAATTCAGGCGGGTGTCATATTTTCGGAGGAATCTGTCATTTTGAAATCTCGGCCAAATTATGAAAATGCCCTTCACCCCTTCATTTCCCACTTCAGAATAATAACATGATCATTGTAATTAACAGCTCCAGATTCGCCATTAACAACTTCAATTCTTTTTTTACTATTAAAAAGTTTCAGGCCAATAACAACACCTATCACTTAATTAACAACTCCGGATTCGACATTAACAACTCCAATTTCTTCTTTCACACTAAACTAGTTTCAAGGCCAATAACAACAACTATCTCGCCATTAACAACTTCGGATTCGATATTAACAACTTCAATTTCTTCTTTCACACTAAACAAGTTTCAGGGTAAATAACAACACCTATCTCACCATTAACAACTTCGGATTCCACATTAACAACTCCAATTTCTTCTTTCACAATTAACAAGTTTCAGAGCTAATAACAACACCTATCTCGCCATTAACAACTCCAGATTTGCCATTAACAACCCCCATGTTGTTATTTCGACTGAGGGTTGAAGGGCATTTTCGTAATATGGCCGAAATTTCAAAATGATAGATTCCTCTAAAAATATGACACCCGCCTAAATTGTCCTTTCCCATTTTTGTTGTACTGAAATGTCCTTTTCCATTTTCCAATGTAGTTTTTTGGAATTTTCCCTTGAAGTAATGTGAAAAAATTTGCTTTTTTCCCTAAAATTTCCCTCAATTATATACTTCCATTTTTAAAAATAGTATTGTCATTGCATGGTGCATCTTATAGGTATTTTTAATTCCTTATGGGGGTATTTTGGGAAAAATATTTAATTATACCTATGACACTAGAAAAAACTTGTATGTAGGGACAAAACAAATTTAAGAACTGAGACCTATAATTAAGAACTAACAAATCTCTAATTTTATTATATATTATTACACTTTATTTAGGGATTTTGTCATATTAATTTAGTATAGAATGCCTTACTTGTGATAAATAGATATTAAGAGTAAGTATATTAAATTATGACAAAAAAAGGCAAAGTTATCAAAATAATTGTAATTACTCTTAATCATTGATTCTTGAGAGGATTTGATATTGGTTTAATTGTTTTCAATTAAAAGTACTTGAAAATTTAGATTAAATCTGAAAATGGCAATTTGGGGTATAAATTTTAGAAATGACAGTTTAGACCATGAAATTTCAAAATGTCAATTTAATCTAGTAAAAATTCAGCGTTTTGGAAGCTCTTTAGGTCAGCTTTTGAATGAGTTGGATTTGGCTTGCGTCCGCTGCCTATCCTTTTCTCCCAAACTACACCTTTTTGGTGTAGTTTTGGGATAAAATGTTGGGGCTGACCTTCTTTTTAAACGGTGTCTAGTATTTTGAAGTATTTTTTTTGGATATATCTAATATCTTAAAATATATTTTTAGTTATACTCAGTTTGTTAGTAGAATGATTGTAATTTTACTTTTAATGCATTTTTTCAGTTTCAAAAATTACTTTAAAATATTTTAGAGTAGGTGGAAATCAATAAATCAACACTAAAAAATATTTTAAAATAATTTTTGGAGTTGAAAAAGTATTTTAAAGGTAAAATTACAATCAGTCTGCTAACAGAATGGGTATAACTACAAAAATATTTTAAGGGGTTAAAAGCACTAAAAATTATTTTAGGATACTGCACGTTATATAAAAAATATTTTAAGATACTAGATATATCCAGAAAAATAATTCAAAATATTAGACACCATTTAAAAAAAAAGGTCAGCCACAACATTTTATCCCAAAACTACACCAAAACGGTGTAGTTTGGGAGAAAAGGATAGGCAGCGGACACTGGGGCAGTGGATGCAAGCCAAATCCGAATGGGATTGTGAACACCCTAATTTGTCCGGGCTCTACTCAAAAAAATTTGCAAATAATAAAAAACAAAAATAAAAGAAAATCCTCTCATTAATGATGATAGGTGCTTATATTAGCAATCATCATTAAAGAAAAAAATAAAAAAAAAAGAAAATAAGAAAAACCTCTCATTGATGATAATTGATATCCAAATTGGCAATCATTATTAAGGAAAAAAAATAAAATAAAAATGAAAATAAAAAAATCCTCTTATGGATGATGATTGTGGTCCAAATTGGCATTGTCATTCATTAAGGAAAGATAAAAAAATAAAATAAAAACGAAAAAAAAAAGTCCTCTTATTGATGATTATTGGAGTACAACTTTGAATTGTCATTCATTAAGAAAAAAAATACAAAAAATATCTCTCATTCATAGGTTTAAATTAGGAAATTGCTTGTAGGAAAAAAATAAAAAAAAACAAAAATTAAAATAAATCGACTCATTAATGATGATTGGTATTGTCATTCATTAAGAGAAAATAAAAAATGAAAAATAAAAAATAAAAAAAAATCTTTCATTTATGTTTATAGGTTTAAATTAGGGATTACTTGTGGGGAAAATAAAAAAATTAAAAAAGAAATATCCCATTGATAGTGACTAGGTCAAGCTAGAAAATTTTATTAATAGAAAATATAAAAAAAGAAAATAAAAAAATCTCATTGATGGTGATTAGGTCAAGTTGGGTAGTTTTTAACATAAAATACAAAAAAAAACTCAAAAATAAAAATTCAAAAAAGAATGAGCATTTATGAAGAAAACCCTACCTTGAGACTATAAATAGGAGTGCAAAGGTTGAAGCAAAACACACAAAAACTCAGGAGAGAAAATACAAAAGAATTTTGGGAAAGCAAGAAGGTAAGGTAGAGTGCTAATTTGATTTCTCATTTCATTGCTCTTTCTTATCCTTTCACGGATTTTGAGAATTAGAAATTTGTTAGAATAACCTTATTCTTCATGACATATCTAGATGCTTGCCAATGAACATATCCATGAAATTGAGGCACTTACATACAAAGCTATAGGCATATTTTTGTTTGGTTTCCTTCTATTTTCACTGAATGCTCACGTGATGCCAACCATTTGATATTGCTATATTTGAACCCATTACTTCACTGACATTTTTTTATGGTGATATTTTGATTGTTGAAATGATTGCATGCTCTCTCCTCTAATGCTAACACGTCATATTGCAAGAAAGCTTTTTGGTTTTGATAGGTCCTCACACTTTGTGACTCTTATATGCTTGACCGAATTTGATCTCTTGCCCCCAATATATGCTCATCAAAATTGAAGGGATTTATAAGATAGATAAAAAAAAATGCAATGAATTGTGTGTTGATCTACCCATGTGCTTTTCTCATCTTGTTTGTTTGAATAGTTTTTAGGGATAAAAGGTACGCATAAATCTCTTCAACTTTGACTTCCTTTTTGTTTAACTTGTGCTATTATTTTTCTTTTTTTCTTTATCCCTTTCGTAGGTTCTCTTTCAAAAAAAGGAAAAAAATATTTTAACACATTTTTATAAATGAAAATAAAATGGAAAAACTCTCTTCCATGAGAAAATTAAGAAAATGCTTTAAAAAAGATAATAAAAAACACAAACCAAACAAAAACAATATTTTTCTCAAATAAACATTTTTTCTAAAAAATACCAACAAAGTGACATATATTTCTACCTCCCGAACTACATGGGCTTTGATTCCTTTAAAGGGTACGTAGGCCCTAGGCTCTCTTCCTATGTTAAGTCTAACTTTGAAAATAAATATATGTTTTCTTATTTTCTTTTTGTAAATAAATTTTTATTTTTTTTCCTTTAGTTTTCATTTCATTTATTTTTGTAAATATTCTCTTTTTATTTGGGTAATTATCATAAGATTAAAGGCCATATTTATTTTTAAATAATTGACTTAAGGTAACCACTCTTATGAATGGGTGTTGTGGGGTGCCTAACACCTTCCCCATACACAATCAACTTCTGAGCCCTAAATGGTTTTTGTAGACCAGTTTCTATTTTTAAAAAAGGTTTCTAAAATTATCCTTTTTCAAAATTTTGGTGGCGGCTCTATATTTTTCAAATTTCGGGCGCTACAGCTTGGCGACTTCACTGAGGATGGTTTGAGAGTCAAGCCCATTTAAGTTAAGTGTTTAAAAATAAAATGGCCTTAATTTTATTTTAATTACCCTTTTTATTTTTTTGTGAATATTTGTTTTTATTTTTTAAATTCTTGATTCATCTATTTGTTTATTCTTTTTTTCCCTATCTATTTGTAGCGGATGAGGGTTGGGTAGAACCTAGGCCCACAGGTTGGTATGCTCTCCACACACACTGAACACATACATTATTTTCCTCACACATATTTTGGGCCCTATACCCAGGTTTGTGAGTTCTTTAAGTGAGCGGAAGTTTCTAGTGGTCTCCTTGTGGGGTTTTCAGAACCCCTGAGGTTACTGTGAAGACTTCATCCTAGCTATTACTCATTTAGTGAGGTTGATCCTTGTGGGGTTTTTAGAACCCCCTGAAGGTCAATTTTATTAAATGGGGTCTCCATCTTTATGATAGGGGCAGTTAGGAAACTTTTATCTGTGAGAATTAGAACCACCTTGAAACCATTACACCTATTAGTGGAAATTATCGACCTACCTAATTAATTAGCACCTGCCTTTCTTAGGAGAGATACCCCCAATCTAGGGTTATTCCTAAAATAGGACACTAGAAGGCATATATTTATTTATTGTTAATAATCATTATTGTCATCCATGTATAATCAATTAAACCCCTAAAATGAAGCAGCTAATTGTTACTTCACTTGAGTATGTATCTAGCATCGCTCCTCATATAGATATATCACAAGGAAAGTCTAAGCATTAGATAGCCAACCTTAGTTTAAGGGTTTATGACCCTAAAAGACTATGAGCTCACTACATCTATGATGTTAGAAAATATCTTAATGAGAGATAACCCTTTTTAGGGCTTGAGAGGCATCATTACATCATTCATAGGACTTTTAACTTCATTTGATATAGGCCTTGGACATAATCATCATTTTTAAAACCCTTAGCCGCGTGATGGCCTGGGCCATTCGCAGGTTAATGGGCACTTCATTCTCCCTATGAGGTAATGGATCTCTTGAGGAGGTGGAGTTCTTTTTCTCAATGTCCATCACCTATATCAAAACTTGAAGAACAAGTCATCACTCTTTTATGTCTTATGAGGCATCTTTACATCATTTATTGGCATTTAGCTTCATTTGATATAGGCCTTGGATATAATCATCATTTCTAAAACCTTTAGCCGCGTGATAGCCTGGGCTATTTGCAGGTTAACTAACACTTCATTCTCCCTATGAAGTAATAGACCTCTTGAGGAGATGGAGTTCTTTTTCTTAGCCCATCACTCATATCAAAATTGGAAGTACATGTCATCACTCTTTTATGTCTCATGAGGCATCCTTACATCATAGGCCTTTTAGCTTCATTTGATATGGGCCTTGGACATAATCATCATTTATAAAACCCTTAGCCGCGTGATGGCCTGGGCCATTCGCAGGTTATTGGACACTTCATTCTCCCTATGAGGTAATGTATCTTTTGAGAAGTTAAAGTTCTTTTTCTCAATGTCCATCACTTACAGCAAAACTCGAAGTACATGTCATCACTCTTTTATGTCTCATGAGGCATCCTTGTATCTTTCATTAGCATTTAGTTTTATTTGGTATGAGTCTTGGATATAATTATCATTTTTAAAACCCTTAGCCATGTGATGGCCTGGGCTATTCGCAGGTTAATGGGCACTTCATTCTCCCAATGAGGTAATGGACTTCTTGAGGAGGTGGAGTTCTTTTTCTCAATGTCCATTACTCGTATCAAAACTGGAAGTACATTTCATCTTCATTCATTGGCATTTAGCTTCATTTGATATAGGCCTTAGACATAATAAACATCATTAAATAAGGAGGCAAAAAGAGAAAAAATGATCATGTACATAAAAATAAAAAAAATAATACAGTCATATCTTTAATTAATAATGCTTGCATAGAATATCTTTTCTTAAAAATAACTTCATTTACCCTCATCCATGTCATCCCTCCTTCACATAAATGGTTGCTCCTTATTCCTGATGCGAGGTAAAGACTTTTGTCTCTCCTTTCACTTTCTAAGAGTATTATTCTTAATTGAAGGAAGCTGTTAAGGGTCCAAAAACTCATTTTGTATAAGTTGTTTGTATCGAGGTGATATCATACTATAGAGAAGCTTAGTTTTAAAAATGACTCAACTCCACCTTGATGAGGCTAGTTTTAAAGGGTAAATTGTTCAACTTGGACGCAATGTGATTACACAAGCCATGTGAGGATTTGAGCCTATTGATATGATTTCATTTTCATATGTGTACCACTTATCCTTTACCCAATCTAGAACTTGGCATGTATCTTGTTTGAAGTCAGATTTGATGTTCATTTGCTTGATATAGAGAGGACCAAGGTATTTATTTTTCATAAAAAAAAAGCCAAATAGCCACCCTTAGATGATAGCCATTTGAGCCTATTTGATAGCATGCAGAAACCACAAACATATTCCTTACCTCTTATTCAATTCCGTTTTTAGAGGAGCATGTGTACACTTTAAAAATTGTTAAGGCTTTGAGGTGAATATTGTTGAAAAATGAATAGTTGAAAGAAAAAGAAAAAAAAAAGAAAAGAAGCTCGCTAAGTTGAAAACCTGTAAGGGAAACTTAACCCGTAAGGGCAACTTAGGTAAAAGTTAGAGCAAAAAAAAAGAAAGATAAGAAAATGCAAAAAGCTCGCTAAGTTGAAAACCCGAAAGGGTATCTTAGGCAAAATTTAGAGCAACAAAAAAAAAAATAAAATATAAAAAATCAAAAGAAAGATGCACAAATATTAAGGAAAACATGGAAAGAGCTTCCTTCAATTCTTCTTTTGTTTTAAGGCCTTTGGAGTGCACACTTGCTTGTTTAGTTATTATGAGTATCTACTTTAGTCCTTAGATATCATTCATCTTTCTACTCAATATTATTGGTTAGGTGAGTATGTGCACATTCCTTTAATTTTTGAAGTAATCTGGTTGTAAGGCTGCTCTTTTTTGGAAATTTTAAAAAAAAAAGAAGAAAAAGAGAAAAAAGAAAACAAAAAAAAGGCTCGATAAGTTGAAAACCCGTAAGGGCAACTTAGGCAAAAGTTAGAGCAAAAAATAAAAATAAAAAAAGAAGAAAAAGAGAAAAAAAGAAAAAAAGAAAAGAAAAGAAAAGAAGCTCGCTAAGTTGAAAACCCATAAGGGTAGATTAGGTAAAAGTTAGAGCAACAAAAAGAAAACAAAATAGAAAAAAACAAAAGAAAGATGGGCAAGTATCAAGGGAAATATAGAAAGAGCTTCCTTCAGTTCTTCTTTTGCTTTAAGGCCTTTAGAATGTACACTTCCCTGACTCTATGTTTGGTTCTTATTGCCCTTAGTTTCGTAGATATCCTTTATCTTATACTTAGGGTACTTTTCTTCTTCGTTAGGGGAATATGGGCTCATTCTTACAATTTTGAGGCCGTCAGTGTAATTTAGTTGTAAAGCTGCTATCTTTTGAATATTTTAAAAAATGGGAAAATCAAAAGAGAAAAGAATAAATACATAACACATAAGAACAAGAATATGATACTTTTCATCTTTTCTTCACCCGTTGTTTGTACCCCATGCCCACATAAAAAGTCTTTGTGATATATGCTAGCATATGGCTCTTTTAGCGATTAAAAACTTAGATTATTGCCAAGCTTATGGAATAGAAATTGGATAATTTGGATATAGAGAGCAAACACTAACCATCAAATACTGAGTAGTGAGAGTAAACATATACCTGGTGAGAAAATCTTTAAGGCATTGTGTTCTTGTTAAACCCTTTACCTTGATACTAGCTAACTTGAGGCTGGTGACATAAATGATGCATTGATATATCTTTTGATAATCTATTCTTATGAGTTGGACATTGTTTTCTATATTTTAATTCCTGAGATTTTATGACCAGTTGTTAACACCTTGATAGGTTTCTTGAGTTATGCTTGGAGGTCTTTTCTCAAACATTTGGATCTAAGGAATTCTTCCATTTCAATCATTTTCTACACTTAATGCGGCATGTGAGCCTTTCCTAGCTTTGTCACTTCATATTTGAGACATTATCTTCCTTCTATTTGCCTTTCAACAAAGGGGCTTCTCCTCAATTTTGCTGGCCCTATCCATTTCTTAGGACAACATTGACATTGTTAAAGGAAGTTTTTTTAAAAAAATTGACCATGCAAGCGTTAAAGATGAAGATGGACAAAAAAAAAAGATTCTTATGCTTCACAAATTCAGATAGACTAAGGAAAAAAAGTTGAATATTTAAAATGTGGCTTATTGCTCAAAAGTTCTTTCTTTTATCAAGAGTTAGCACTAAGTCATGCCCCAAGAAAAATTGTAATATCTTATCATATTGGAAAAACCTTTCTTGCATTGGGCTTTGCATTCAGCATACCCTCATTATGCTTAACCTATATTGCATGCCATTTGGGGGTAAATTTGGAATTAATTTTTCAACTAAAGAGGCTTCTATTAATATTATGTCATGCACTGCCTCAAAATGTGCTTTTGCTAAGACTGGGGCAAACCGAGAAGCTTCTCAACAAGAGTTATAATGGCCTAAACAAGAGTGACATCTTACATGAACTAGTAAATCAAAGGGTTTTGAATAGGACTGAGGAAAAAGCAGGGGCAACTTTATGGGTTAGGTAGCTTTTCATCATTTTCATATCATCATCATCATCATCTCATATCATCTTTATCATGATCATCTTCATCTCCTCATCCTCATCCTCATTAGCCCTTTATCATTTTCATCATTCTAATTCCATCATTTCCTTATCAACATCATCATCTCCTTATCATAATTATCATTATCATTGTGTTCATCATCCTTATCAGAATTTCATCATCACTGTCATCATCATTATTAGTGTCATCACCTTCATCATGACTTCATCATTTTCATAATCTCCTCGTCATCATCCTCTTCATCATCATTGTTGTCATCCTCATGAGGATTTCATCATCACTGTCATCATCATTATTAGTTTTATCACCTTTATCATGACTTCACCATTATCATCATCTCCTCGTTATCACGGCTATTAACATCTCTTTCATCATCATTGTTGTCATCACTACCATCATCATTATCAGTGTCTGACAAATCCCTATTTTATTATATATTTTTATAACTTAATTGGGGATTTTGTCATAATTATTGAGCCTAAAATGAATTTCTTAAGATAAATTGAGATTAATAGTAAATGGATTAAATTAGGAGTAAAATGGGCAAAATTGTCAATAAAATCATAATTACTCTTAATCATTGATTTTTCTAAGAATATTTGATGTTGATATAATTATAGGCACTTGAAAAATTAGATTAAACCTGAAAATGATAGTTTGGGGCTTGAATTTCAGAAATGACACTTTGGTACCACATATTTGGAAAATGACAGTTTAGTCCATGAGTTAAACTCACCGTTTTAGCAGCCCTTAGGTCATCCGTTTCTGATTTAATAGCAGGGAGGCAGATGCGAAGAAAGAATGAAAAGACATAGCCGCAACGCCTCTGGACCTTCAGCTTTTCTACAACAACTTTCACCTTCTTCTTCATCTCTCGCCGGCGGCACCTTCCACCACCACAGCCGCCGGCGAGCATCATCCACAGCAGCGGCAGAACAGAAGCTGAGAGGAAAATCGCAGAGTGCTAGACCAGAACGGGGGAGCAGCCGTACAGTCCTCGACCTTGGGTCTTTAATCCATTTCATCACCGCCCCGCTTCCATCTTCACCTTCCTTCTCCATTTTCGACCACCACTGTCCCAATTCCGTCATCCTCATCAGTGAGCATCATTCTGAGAAGATTTGCCGTGAGCTGGGAGGAAGGGGCTGAGCATTCACCATCTGTCCATTTCTCCAACCACACACCACACCACCGCCCTCATCATGTTTTACCACCGTCGCTCATCATCATCTCCGGTTCCCTCTCATCTTCAACCACCGTCAGCTTGGATTGTCCGATCTGGGAAGAGGAGCAAAGTAGAGAGACACAGAGGATGAGCATCTATCATCATCGGCGACAATCCTCTTCTATCCTCGGTGTTCACTATCATTCCGTCAATCTTCACCGATCTCGCTTCCTGCAGTGTTGTCAACATTCAGCTTTGTTTCTGAATTCTGAGCCATACCGTGACTTCCCCTGTGTTCCTGAGTTCAATTTCAGATTTAATTCCATGTGTCTTATGGCTGAAATTATGGATACATTCGGGAATTTGTCTATGGTTGGCAGTGGCTAATTTCTATAATCCCTTGTAGCAAGAGGCAATGGCATGAACTTGGAGCTTCAACAGGGGAGTTTTACTCTTTCATTTCTCTAATTCTACATTGTAATTGTGATTCCTAGGTCTTAGGATGAATTTTATAATGTTGATTTATGTTGATTTGATTTAATTCTACAAGAGGCAATGGCATGAACTTGGAGCTTCAATAGGGGAGTTTTGCTCTTTCATTTCTCTAATTCTACATTGTAATTGTGATTCCTAGGTCTTAGGATGAATTTCATAATGTCGATTTGATTTATGTTGATGTATTTAGAGAATTGGATGTGGCTTGGACCTTTGTTAGATACTTGACATTATGCTTAATTAGCTTAATTATCATTTCTTTGTGCTAGTTAGTCATTGAATTGATGATTTTGTGAATATTTTGTGCTAATTTCAAGGTGGCTTGGTTAGTGGATTAATGGTGTTTTGTGTTTACATTGGTTAATTGAGTGTGAATTTATTAATTGTATTTAGCATTGGGTTTTAACATCATTAATCTTGATTTTTCATATGGGTGGCCATTGTTAAATTAAGATTAATGAGAAAATCAAGTAGTAATGTGAGGTGGCTCGGTTATTGGATCAACCTAATTTAAAGAGATTAATATGCAAGGCGTCTTGGTATTGATCAATCTATATTAGGCCTAGTCTAAGGGGTGGCCCTTGGAGCTATTTTGAAATTAGCATGATAAATCTCCCATAATCATTTTAAGTGAGGATTGCTTGCGCCATTGCTATGAGGGGTTGTTGATTCCATTGTTGATTCTTTTACTTCTCTTATTTTATTAATTCCATCATCATTTCATTTCATATTTTTAAGAAAAAAATCCCAAAAAAAATTAGTTTAGAACAATTTAATTCTTAATTGCAAAAAATAGTTGATAGTTAAAAAGACCAAAATTTTCCATTCTTAATCATTTCATGCCAATCATTGCACTTAGTTCTTAGGTAATTAATAAAAGACTCTTCGAGAGATGATCTAGGATTGCACCCTATATTGCAATCCTTGGTTTAATTTTGAAGAAGGTTACCAAGGCACAAAGCCGAGAAAGCCTTAATTCCTTCAAGTGGTGCCGTTGCCGGGGAGCCAAGTAATTGGTTCCCTAGTAGCTAAGTGTCAGGCTTTGATTGATTGGTACCTTGAGCCTTTAGGTTGCATTTTAGTTAGTTTAGGTAGTTTTGCATGTTTTTCATAGCATATTGCATCTTTCCATAGAAAATTTTGAAAAAAATCCCAACAAATATCTTGATTTTCTTTTATTTTTGCATTTGCATTTTTTAGGACTTAGGATTCATTGGGATTTAATTGATTGTAATTTGAATGGCTTGGTTTAATGAGGATCATAAGTTTTAGGCTTACACTAATCCTCCTATGCAATCTTGTTTAAGGAATGAAAGAACCTCAAGTTCTCAATTCTCGGATGAATCTTATGGCACTTCGAGACATGAAGAATTTTCTGATCTTACATATTCTCAAAAGCTTGATTTGCTTTAATATGAATTGGATTCCCTCCATGCTGACATAAAACAAAGAAGAGCCTTTGAATCTCGATGTCCTCAATATTTCTATCCACATTTGGAGCCATCTTGTCCATAACCTTCCTATTTTGACCATGAAACCACCTTTCAACACCTCACACCTACTTCAACCATACTTCTTTACCCTACCCATTTCATAAAAAATCACCCACTTCACTCTATCAAGAACCATAATATCCATTTCATCTTCCCCCATTTCCCCTACTTCCATCCAATATAGAACTCCTGATGAACCACCTTCTTTATCATTCTATGAAACTCCACCACAATCTCCTACCCCTCAACCTAGTGGATTGCATGTCTTCTTCTCATCCCACAACATAGATTCCCTAACAAGTGCATTGACAAGGAAGTGTGAAGTACTCCAAGAGCCATACCTTCAGTTACTCTTTCATCAAGGCATAATTGGAAGCTCTAGGGAGATAGAAGAGCAATTAAAAGACATTGATGAATTTTTCAAAGTATACTTTGCTCATATGCTATGGGTAAAGACAAGAGGTGAAGATGGAACCCCTTGGCCCTATGACCTACAAGAAGAGGCACAAGGAGTCCAAGCTCAAGAGCCAAATACCGCTTTAGAAGTGGAAAATTTCATACCTCTAGTGCCTACTCCCACAAATGATGTCAAGACGAAGCAAGTGCATTTTCAACTACCAGAGGTGCCACTTCCAAACAATGCTACTATTCTTCCTCTTCTTGAAGAGGCTGACCCTCCTCTTACTACTATTCTTGATGTTGTGAGTGATGATGAGGTGGATGAAGAAATTGTGTTTGAATCCCCTCAAGTGCTTGATGTTGAAAATGCTCACTGTGATATCTCTAATAGTAGTTGTGTAGTTGATGATGTTACTTGCACAATCCATGTTTCTATGTGTGATAAACATGTTCTTTTCTCTAGTTCTAGGAGTGATGAACACATTAAGCACGACATTATGGAGAATGATGAATTGGCTTGGATACTCAATTTGTGGTAAAGTGTGAACCTGATGATAGCTCAAATAATTGTCTGAGTGATAATTGCTTACATGATTCTTCTTCTATTTCAAGTGTTGGCAAGCATGATTTGGAATTTTTTAATGCTATTGAACAAGATGAAGAGTTTATTTTTCCCTCTTCCCTACATTCTACTTTGGTTTGTTCATGTGAGGGTGAAATTGTATGTGTTGTTTGCGCGGACATTGATAGTTGGCTTTCTTCTTCACATGACCTTGATTATTCATCTAGTTCAGTTGATAACATCAAAGTGTATGCTATACTTGCTACAAGCCTTGAAAATTGTGCACCTTTGGATCCCTATGAATTGCATGATTTAGGTAGTTCAATAAGGAAAGATTCAATGATTTTGAATGATAAAATTGTAAATGAAAATGAAGCTTTCTATTTAGTTCTTTCTTGCGATTTGCCACCTGATATAACAAATGAAAATACATGTTTTGAATTTTTAGGTGGTGATAGCTTGATCAATTCTCTTTCTTCTTCCACTCTTTTATCTCCCAACTCTTGTGATTGCAAAAGTGATGTAATGCACTCCAACATTAAGTTGGATTCTGCATTTTCCCCATTGCAAGCTCAAGAGAATTTTGAAACTGTGACTACTAGTTTGGTTCCTACTGAAGTGAACCAAATTGATTTTCTTAGGTGTGATTCCTACTTGGAGAGTTTTGCTCTTAATATGTCTGCACAATACTCTAAGTCTCTCCATATTTATATTTTTGGATTCGGTACTGCTTCTAGCTTGTCTTCTTTGCAGGCATACACTTGGAAGGGTCCTTTGTGGTACCAACCTCCACCCAAGAAAATCAAGCAAAGAGAAGTATGCACTATAAAGACCATCATGTTCCTCATATTGGATGAGAACTTCTCTTTCAAGTGCCTTAAAAGATTATAACAAAGGTTGTCTCCTTCCTCACCTGTTTTCTTCCTAGTTTTTATGATTCTTTGAGCCTAATTGTTGTATGAGGAAGATAAGTGTGGAGGAGAGACATGATCCAGTAGTAAAAGGTAGAATTCTTTTGTTGTTCACCCCCTTGGGCTTTGAGCTTTTGTCATTCCTTTGCCCTTAGGTTTTGCATTGAAGACAATGCAATATTTAAGTATGGGGGAGGGATTAGGATTGAGTCTTTTGTGCTTCATTGTGCTTCATTTCAAAAATGTGTCATTTTCACACCAAAAAAAATTCTTGATCCAAACCGCACTTTTGAAGTTTTGTCACCCCTTGATTTGAAAATTTGTCTAAAAATACTTATGGAAATTGCATATGTTCTTGGTTGATTTTTAATGAATTAATTGATTATTGCTTAGAGTTAGCATTTGGATTAGTTGAGTTAATGCATTTTGATTAGGCTAATGTTCAATTAATCTTTGTGAATGTGCATTTGAGAAGAAACCTTTGCTAGAAGGATCATTCATTATTCATTAATGTGTGTTTATCATCTATTCTAGTGTACCTCTAGAACTTGTTTAAATTCTTTTTCAAAATCACATTTGCATTTAGATTAATGAATATGATAGGGGCATTCATTTCATCACCCTTTACTCTAAACACAAACCTTATACACTAATCCATTGTAATCCCCCTTTGAGCCCTTCACATTCTAAAATCCATCATTTATTAACAAGAACTATGTATGCATCCTATTTATATTAGATTGACATCCAAGCATCATTGAATTGCCATAAATATCATAGGTATGAAGAAATGCCATTTACATACATTATATATTGAAAAAAATAGAAGAAAAAGCATGAAAAAAAAGAAGAAGAAAAGAAAGAAAGAAAGAAAGAAAATAGAAAAAAAAAGAGAAAGAAAAGAAGAAATAAACAAAATAAGGCATTTGTTTTGATTGGCAAGAAGATGTGGTTATTTGAATTTTTTTTTTAAAAAAAGTGAATTCCATTGTATACATTTATGCATGTATAGTACTTGTTGTTTCATTATCCTTTCCATGAGACCATTTCCATCATTTCAACCATTTTAAAAGTCCCCTCAATTCATGAGTCTAGGTGCTGCATAGTGGTGGAGAGAGTAGAATTTCTACAAGCATATGGTAGGACCTAGTATAGGTGGTGTTAAGCGAAATTTTCCATACTTGTGAGATGAGTTAAACACTTGAATCCTTGAGTGTTCTCTTGTGTACATTTCTTTAATTAATTGTACATTAATTTAGTCCATTTGCATTATCTCATGCTAAAACTTATGTTAGCTTCATTTGTGATTATTGATTAATTCATTGACTCCAACCTTGACCATTTGAAGTTTTCATTTGTGTCTAGTTTTGAATTGATTAATGTTTTGCCCTGGAGTGCAAAAGTTTAAGTGTGGGGGAATTGACAAATCCCTATTTTATTATATATTTTTATAACTTAATTGGGGATTTTGTCATAATTATTGAGCTTAAAATGAATTTCTTAAGATAAATTGAGATTAATAGTAAATGGATTAAATTAGGAGTAAAATGGGCAAAATTGTCAATAAAATCATAATTACTCTTAATCATTGATTTTTCTGAGAATATTTGATGTTGATATAATTATAGGCACTTGAAAAATTAGATTAAACCTGAAAATGACAGTTTGAGGCTTGAATTTCAGAAATGACACTTTGGTACCACATATTTGGAAAATGATAGTTTAGTCCATGAGTTAAACTCACCGTTCTAGCAGCCCTTAGGTCATCAGTTTCTGATTTAATAGCAGGGACGCAGATGCGAAGAAAGAATGAAAAGACATAGCCGCAATGCTTCTGGACCTTCAGCTTTTCTTCAACAACTTTCACCTTCTTCTTCATCTCTCGCCGGCGGCACCTTCCACCACCACAGCCACCGGTAAGCATCATCAACAGTAGTGGGAGAATAGAAGCTGAGAGGAAAATCACAGAGTGCTAGACCAGAACGGGGGAGCAGCCGCACAGTCCTCCATTTCATCACCGCCCCACTTCCATCTTCACCTTCCTTCTCCATTTTTGACCACCACTGTCCCAATTCCGTCATCCTCACCGGTGAGCATCATTCCAAGAAGAGCTGCCGCGACCTGGGAAGAAGGGGCTGAGCATTCACCATCTCTCCATTTCTCCAACGACACACCACACCACCACCCTCATCACATTTTACCATCGTCGCTCATCATCATTGTTAGACCAAGCGTTTCATCAAGAGGGGGGGTGAATTGGGTGGTACTAAAAACTTCTTCGAAAATATAAAACTTTAACAGTGGAATTAAAACAGTATTGAGTAAGGAGAAATATCACCGAAGTATACACCGGCAGTTATACTGGTTCGGTCACAACCACTTTGACCTACGTCCAGTCCTCAGAGCTTCTCTGAGAGTTTCACTATAACTTCCAAGATTCAGTGGGTTCTTGGCACCACAGTACAAGCAAGTTCCTTCACCTGGACACTCTATCCCCCTTACAAGTTGCAATCCAATCCCAACTCAAGGTTCCACAACCTTCAGTTATCTCAATAACAAATATTGAGTTTGAATGAAATATCTCTCTTACAGAGTGAATAAGAATCACTGAAGCATAGAAATACAATTTCAATGTGAAAACAGAGCAATGAACTTAGTAATTCGTATGTGTGTGTGCTTGTTGTTTTTTCTCTGATTGGAGGTTCCCATATATATAGATATGTTGGTGATGACCGTTGGAATGTTTCCTTTCGTCCGTTGGAGAGTTGCGCAGCCACTGTTGACTTTTCAAGTTTTTGAAAAATATCCGTTGGCGGTGGTTGGCATTTGAACATTTCATTTGACTTCCATCTCTTGAAGTGATTTCTTCATTGTTTATCTGTAAATAGACTAAGAATATAATACAATGAAAGGTTAATCATATAGGAAACAATATAATGAAGGTTTGAATGATTTCTAAATTTCCGGGTATGCTTACTCGAGTAGCTACTCGAGCATCCTTTGAAGTTTACTCGAGTACTTACTCGAGTATCATCGGGAAATCTTTGATTAACTGCAAGTTAATGAACAAGTATAAAATTACTCGGGTAGTGCATGGGATAACCAGTTTTCAACCCTTTGGAAATGTCAATTTACTCGGGTACCAACTCGAGTAAGGCACTCATAACTTTATGAGTTACTCGGGTACCAACTCGAGTAAAGCTTCAAATAACTTTTGATTACTCGATGCCCTACTCCAGTAATGTTGGCAGGATTTCAAGGCCGAGAGCACTTACCTTGTTACTCGGGTATGAACTCGAGTAATGCACTAATTTTTGCATAGGTTACTCGGGTACCACCTCGAGTAAATGTACTTCATGTGCATGACTTACCCTGGTACTGACTGGAAGTTTCCCTTGAAAATATTTCAGCATACTCGGGTACTTACTCGAGGAATCCACTTAAAATACAACATTAGATACTTGCATACTAGAGTAAGGACTCGAGGAAAATGAGATAAGATGAGATCAAGTTAATCGGGTAGCAACTTCAAGTTTTTCACTTACCTCAGTGCGTTACTCGAGTATCTCCTTGAGTAACATTGGCAGTAGTACAAAGTGCCGAGAGCTCCATATTTCAGAAACAGAGTTACTTGAGTAGCTTCTCGAGTAACATTGGCAACCTGAAGGCAACTGGAAGTTTTTCACATGGTTACTCGAGTAGCGCCTCGAGTAACATTGGCAGGCCGAGAGCAACTCCAAGTTTTTACCTGGTTACTCGAGTAGCTCCTCGAGTAATATTGGCAGGCCGAGAGCTTCTTGAAAATACTTACACTATTACTCGAGTACCTACTCGAGTAACGTTGGCAGGTTACTGGAAGCTGTCTTTGGTTACTTCAAGTTTTGTCTCGTTACTCGAGTAGCTCCTCAAGTAATGCTTTAGAAAATTTTCTTCTGATCAAGTTCCTCAGCATTTTCTCTTGGCCTCTCTTCATTACTCCAATGCTTACTTCAAGTGATGCTTGTTCCTGTCATTACTTAGTCCAAACTTGTTTATTAATTATTTCCTTTTCGAACCATACTTTTGTTATCATCAAAACATAAGATCTAACATTCTCCCCCTTTTTGATGATGACAAAACTTGGTGATTTTGTACATGGTTTTTCAAATTGAATTCTTAATCTGTCTTATTAAGTTTGAATATACCTTGCATACATAACAACTTCATTAGTCCAAGCATGTATCATAATTCAAAACTTTAATGAACTTAAAATGAAATCATAACACACTTGCATTAAACTTAAAACTTTCAAATTACAAGATAAAGTTCAAAATAAAATCAAAATGCTCCCTAAAATCCCATGTATAACCAAATACCCCAAAATAAACTAGGACACCTTCATAAAATCATTCTCAAGCTATTCTCCCCCTTTTTGGCTTCATCAATCAAGTGGAGGGCTAGGAGGCTTGACCATGGAAATGGGTGTCACTGGAAAGACCATGGAATCATCTGAATCCAAAGAATCAAATGAACTAAAGGGCACAGGGTCAGGCAGATAAACTGGAGGGATATGGATGTCATTTCCAGGAGGAGAAGGTTGAAAGACAACCATAGTAGAGGTTTCTCCTTCTGGGGTGGTCTGAGTCTCAAGAGTAATCTCAACCTCAGGTGTATGTTGTTCAGGTGAGGAAGAGGGAGATATCTCCTCAGTGTGGGTAGGAGAGGGAATAGGTCTAGGAGCGATCTCTGGCTGAGGTTTGGGAGGTGAATCATCAATAATGATATGTGTGGTCTCATGGGTATCAGGATCATCCACTGTGAATAAAATATCTTTGCCTTAGGGCTCAAGTGGATCAGAGACCAGAGGGGTAGATGGTTCAGCCTCAGGAATAGGAGTATCAGAAGGAGGGTTCTCTGGAGGTGGTGGTGGTGCAGATGAGGAGGGACCGGCAGAAGGTCCAGGACCCAAGGAGTCCAATCGTGCCAGAATCAGTCTCAATGTCTCTCTCTGGGCACGTTGCTCTGCTAGCAACTCCTCATGCCTTCTATCCATTCTCTCAACCAACTCCTCATGCCTTCTATCCATTCTCTCAACCAACTCCTCATGCCTTTTGTCTATTCCCTCAACCAGCTCCCCCATTTTGAAGTTCGTATTGGTGATTAGCTCAGCGTTTGTGTTGGCTATGTCCACATGGAAGCCTTTGAGTATGTTCTCCATGAAGTGCTGGAGAGTGGCATTAAGGAAGGATGGCGATGATGTGGTAGCAGCTGGAGCCGATGACTGGGTGTCATCCAACCTACTGGTCTCTGCCTTAGTGGTCTTCCTTTTCTCCTTGGACCCAGACTCCAGAGGACCTTTGAGAGGGATGTCGATATTCAATTTCCCTATCTGGTTTCTTCCAACCGGGGTCAACCTCTCAATTGGCTCCTTGCTATCCAAATACCATATTTTGTTCTCTTTCAGGATTAGAGACACAATCTGAGGATATGGCATTGGTGTGGTAGCCTTCCCATCCACTTTATACCTCTTCATCTCAGAAAAGATATACTCTCCCAAATCCTTCTGTTCCTTCAGAAGCAGTGAAGCAAACCACCTATAGTCCCTATCAGAAAAATGGGTGTAATTGTTGGCTTTGTTCACTAGGGACCTAGAGTAAATGTACCAAAGGACCCTATGATGATCACACATATCACTTGGTTTAAAGTTTAGTGGGCTAACTAACTCACCGGGTTTGAGAATAGTGAAAATTTGATTTGGCTCAAGCTCAGAATATATATCATTTGGGGGGTTCTCTATTCCTAACCACAAGTTAATTCTGGATGGTGAAATTAAAATCTTTTGGCCTCTCACAGTTGTGGTCATCTCTTCCTCGACTGAGGTTCGATTAGGCTCATCTATGATTTCTAAATTACAGTAAAAATGAGTGATTACTTTAGTACAAAAAGGTAATCTAATAGAAAGCCAGGGCATAAAGGGATCTGGATAAGAACTTAGGTCATACTTCACTACCTCTTGAAGCAACTTCAGATCAACATAGTGTGTCTTGCATACTTTCCTTCTGGAGAATTGGGATAGATACTTGGGAGACTCCACCAATTTGCTCACATTGAACCCCTTTGGTGGATTGGTAATCTCTGCTTCCGGTACCTTGGACTTCTTGGATGATTGACCCTTCTCCATCTGATCAATGATCCCAGCCATAGCCTTAGCCACATTCTTATCATATTTAGGCTTTTTGGGAGGCTTTGGAGTGAAAGAGGGGGTAGAGGAATCAGAGTGAGGAGGTGAGGGAGATTTGGCACTCTTGCCTCTTCCGATAGATGTACTCTTTTTGGATTGAGCCCTTGTCACAATAGGCTCTTTGATTACCACTCCTTTGGGTTTCGATTGAGATTGAGGTTGAAGAGGAATTTTAGCTTTTGGTCTTGGAGTTAATTTTCTTCTCTTTTTGGGAGTAGAAGAAAAAGGATCAGGGTTTTGTTGAGAGTCAGAGGAATCAATGGGAGTAAGGTTTTTGGTCCTCATTTTTCTGAAAGTTTGAAAAATTGAGATTTTCAGAAAAAGAAAAGAGACAGTCGCAGGTTAGGGCACAAAGAATCTGGGCAAAATAGGAGGTTTTTGGAACTAAAATCTCTTGGGTTTTGACGGAAATGGGGCAAGGAATCACTTGTGAAAAGTTTTTGTGAGAGAGAATAGTGATTTACTCGAGGAGATTTTGTGAAAATGACCGAGTTTGCGACAGATAAAGACCTAGAACCCGATGTTATTCGAGGCCTTACTCGAGTAATGTTCCAGTTTACTCGAGGCCTTCCTCGGGTGTTCATACAAAAAATTCTAAAATAATTCATTTAAATTGCGTACCTGGCATGAATAATATAGTAATTATCCATGGTTGTTCCCTCGATCATTTATAACCCATTTTGATCAGATTTGAGTCATTTTTCATCAATTTGATATTCTGGACTCCGACATTACTCGAGGCCTTACTCGAGTAAGCTTTAAGTTTACTCGAGGCTCGGCTCGGGTAACCAGCTTTTCAACATCTGACTCTTCATTTCTTTGAAAATTGAACCGTTATTTTTGAAAATCAAGTAACTTGATCCGTTACTTCTAGTTTTGGGGGCCATTACTCGAGTTCATACTCTAGTAAGCTGCTACTTTACCTCAAGTTGCTCCTCGGGTAATGCTTCTCTGTTATCCATAACTTCAAGTTGTTACTCCAGTAAAGTTGTCCTCTGATTATCTCTGTTTTTATTTCTCAAAACAGAGTTTCTTTCTTCTTGCAAAACAAGTTTCTATATATTCCGATGCTTAAGTTAATAATCATCAAAACATTATTAAGTGACTTCATCTAATATTATAAAAAGTTGAAATTTCTTATAACTCATTGGGATTTACCATTCCCAATTCTCTTCTAATGTATAAGAATTGATCTTTTGCAAAAGGTTTTGTGAAGATATCTGCTAGTAGGAATGAATATCACTTTCACATCTTTCTTTTGAACATGATCTCTGATGAAGTGATGCCTGACATCGATATGCTTGGTTCTAGAATGTTGAACTGGATTCTTTGCCAAGCTTATCGTACTTGTATTGTCACAATAGATTGGTATTTCCTTGAGGAAAATACCAAGATCTTGTAGTTGTTGTTTTAACCATATCACTTGTGCACAACAACTTGAGACTGCAACATATTCGGCTTCCGTTGACGAAAGAGACACTGTATTTTGTTTCTTGCTGAACCATGATACAAGAGATCCTCCAAGAAATTGTCCTTGTCCATTGGTGCTCTTTTTGTCCGTTTTGTATCCTCCATGATCCGAATCTGAATATGCAACAAGATATTCGTTTCTTCCTTTGGGATACCACAAACCTAATTCAGATGTGTCACCAAGATATCTAAAGATTCGTTTGACCGTTTCAGCATGTGATTCCTTTGGTGCTGATTGATATCTTGCACATATACCAACACTAAATTGAATGTCTGGTCTACTTGCCGTAAGATAGAGTAATGATCCAATCATTCCTCTATATTTTGTAATATTGTAGTCTTTTCCTTTGACATCAGCATCAAGTAATGTAGTTGAGCTCATAGGTGTGTCCGTGCCATTTGCTTCATCCATTCCATACTTTTTCAATAGCTCTTTTAAATACTTTGTTTGAGATATAAAGATTCCATTCTTTCTTTGTTTGATTTGCAAACCAAGAAAGAAATTCAATTCTCCCATCATTGACATTTCAAATTCTCCCTGCATAATCTCAGAAAATTCCTTACACAGAGATTCATTAGTAGCACCGAAAATAATATCATCAACATATATTTGAACAATTAAAATATCATTGTGTTTTCGTTTTATGAAGAGTGTTGTATCAAATTTTCCCCGTATAAAACCTTGATCGATAAGGAACTTACTAAGCCTTTCATACCAGGCTCTAGGAGCTTGTTTTAAACCATATAAAGCCTTTTTAAGTTTGAAAACATGGTCAGGTTTAGTAACATCCTCAAAACCTGGAGGTTGTTCTACATACACTTCTTCCATGATGTAACCATTTAGAAAAGCACTCTTAACATCCATTTGATAGAGTTTGAATCCTTTGATGCATGCAAAGGCTAAGAGTACACGTATAGCTTCCAATCTAGCCACTGGAGCATAGGTTTCCTCATAATCAATTCCTTCTTCCTGATTATAGCCTTTGGCCACCAATCTTGCCTTGTTTCTGACAATAATTGCAGATTCATCTAGTTTGTTTTTGAATACCCATTTAGTACCAATGATCGTATGATCTTTGGGTCGGGGCACCAAATCCCAAACTTGATTTCTCTCAAATTGATTTAGTTCTTCTTGCATTGCTATGACCTAATCATTGTCTGATAGGGCTTCATTAATGTTAGAAGGTTCAATCTCAAAAATGAATGCAGAGAAACTTACTTCATTGAAAATTCTATTTCTAGTTTTGATCCCTTCATTTACATCTCCTATGACTTGATCTAAGGGATGAATTTTATTGTATTTCCAAGCTCTAGGTTGACCTAGGGATTGTTCTTCTTCCTTAGTTTCATCAACCTCTGGAATAAGAGACTTAGAAATAGATTGACCATTTTCTTGATTTAAAACAACTTCCTGTTCTTCATTAATGGTTTTGTCAGAGGATTCAAATTCATCAAATACAACATGAATTGATTCTTCAACAACACAAGTTCTTTTATTGAAAATTCTATATGCTTTACTTCGGTTAGAATATCCTAGGAAAATTCCTTCATCAGTTTTAGAATCAAATTTTCCTAAGTTATCTTTACCATTATTATGAATGAAACACTTACAACTAAAGATGTGTAGATGAGCAATGTTTGGCTTTCTTCCTTTGTATAGTTCGTATGGTGTCTTTCCAAGTTTTGTTCTGATATATGCTCTGTTTGAAACATAGCATGCTGTACTCATAGCATCAGCCCAAAACACTTGAGACACATTCTTTTCATTTAGCAATGCTTTAGCCATCTCTGTGAGCACTCTATTCTTGCGTTCCACAACTCCATTTTGTTGAGGCGTCCTTGGAGCAAAGAAATTGTGATCAATGCCATTAGTATCACAATATTCTTCAAAGGCTTGATTTTCAAATTCTCCACCATGATCTGTCCTAATACCTGCAATAGACATACCTTTCTCATTTTGCACTTTCTTGGCAAAAACAATAAATTCCTCAAAGGTTTCATCTTTTGATGATAGAAAAATAACCCATGTAAATCTAGAGAAATCATCAACAATGACCAATGAATATAAGTTGCCACCAAGACTCTTTACTCTTGCTGGTCCAACTAAATCCATATGTAGTAATTGTAATGGTCTATTTATTGAAATCTCATTTTTCAATTTGAAAGATGATTTAGTTTGTTTACCCTTTTGACATGCATCACAAATCAAGTCATTTTTGAAATTAACTTTGGGTAATCCAAACACTAAATCCTTTTTGAGTAATTTCCCTAGTTGATGCATATTGACATGAGCCAATCTCTTATGCCATAACCAGCTTTCATCGGTATTACTCAGAAAACAGTTTTCAGATTCATTTCTACTAATATCTAGAGTATAGCAGTTACCTTCCCTTTTTGCTCTGAGCTTAGCCTTAATATTCTTCTTATCAAGCTGTAAGTCACTCTTGTTGATGATTAAGCATTCTTCTGAGTCAAATATCACCCAGTTGTTTTTATCTGCACTTTGACTTACGCTAAGCAAATTGTGACACAAGCCTTCAACGTAATATACATCTTTGACTTGTATTCCTCTGTCATTTTTTATTTCACCAATTCCTGCTATCCTTCCGGATTGATTTCCTCCAAATTTTACCTTTCCACCTTCCTTAGGTTGTAATGTGGTAAAACTTTCAAAATCTCCGGTCATATGTCTAGAGCATCCACTATCTATGTACCACTTGCTATTTTTGGATGCTTTGAGACATACCTGCAATCAATTGACTAAGTCTTAGGTACCCACATCTTTTTGGGTCCTTTTGGGTTAGTACAAATGATTTTCTGAATATATGAACCTTTAGGTACCCATTTGTAGGTTCCTATAGTTTCTTTCTTCTTATGAATGCATGAAGATGTATGATGTCCTTTTCTATTACAGTAATTACAAAATGCAAAAGGATTTGATGTATGCACAGAATGTTGAAAATAATTCAAATATGTCTTACCTCCTGCTTTCTTTCTTCCTTTTCTTTTATCTAATTTTGGATCATATCCAATTCCAGATCGATCATTTACAAATTGTTGGGCTTTTAAAATAACATTTAGCATCTCACTTCCTTGTGTGAATTTTTCAAGAGTTTTTGTGAGATCAATGTTTTTCTTTTTCAAAGATAAACAATTTTCACAATCCTTTCCCTTAAGTTCAGTTTCAAGAACTTTGTTTTTCTTTTTAATAATAATCAGTTCTTTAACTATTTTGATGAATTCAGAATGTAAAGCATTATATTCGGAAAGTAATTCATCATAGGTAGGTTCAGAATCATTTACCTCTTCTTCTGTTTCTTCTTGAGCAACAAGACATATATTAGCTACTTCTTCCTCATCACTTTCTTCATCTGAGGGCTATCACCCCATATAGCAGATACAAAGGCTTTCTTTTTGTTGAAGAATTTATCTTTTCTCTTTTCTTTGCTCTTTTGGTTCGAATCTGGACATTCTGACTTGATATGTCCTGGTTTCCCACATTCATAGCAAATGATATGATCTTTGCTACTATTTCCTCCTTTCTGAAAATGTTTGAATCCTTGACCTTTCTTGTAGAACTTTCTGAATCATTTTATGATTAGACCCATCTCGTCATCGTCGAACTCTTCATCCTCATCCTGATTCTCTTCTTTCGCTTTTAGAGCTAGACCTTTCTTTTTCTTGTCGCCAATGTCATCTAGTTCTCTTTTGAACTTTAGTTTGCTTTCATATTCAGAAAGACTTCTAAATAGAGAAGCAACTGATCTCATTGATTCTCCTTTTGCTTCTTCTATTGCAGTAACTTTTGCTTCCTACTCTTTAGAAAGAATATTCAAAATCTTTCGTACTTGGGTGTGTTGATCATAGACTTTCCCAAGAGCTGCAAGTTGATTAACAAGATGAGTATATCTAAGTTCGAATTCAGAAATTGACTCACCTGATTTCATTCGAAGTAAATCGAATTCGGTGACCAAGGTGTTGATTCGATTCTCCTTTATTCCCAAAGTTCCCTCATGAGCTATTTCCAGAGCTTCCCACATTTGCTTTGTTATTGGGAGTGTGCAAATTCTGAAATATTCACTTTGACTCAAAGCGCTTTGTAACATCAGAATTGCTTTGCTATTGAGAGTGATAAGTTTCTTGTCATTCTCATCGAATTCCACTGGCGTCTTTAGAATTTTCTGAGAATCTACAACCTTTGTGGGTTGATAATTTCCACTCTCAATTACATCCCATAGCCCGTATTCAGTAGCCATTACGAACACTTTGAATTTAGCTTTCCAGAAAGAAAAGTGTTCTCCATTGAAACCAGGGGGCCTAGTGATGGATGCTCCGTCGGGAAGAATTCCTTCACCCATGCTTGTCATTGGATCCTTCTTAGGCTGTTAAACCTTAACAAGAAGACCTACGCTCTGATACCAAATGTTAGACCAAGCGTTTCACCCAAGAGGGGGGGTGAATTGGGTGGTACTAAAAACTTTTTCGAAAATATAAAACTTTAACAGTGGAATTAAAACAGTATTGAGTAAGGAGAAATATCACCGAAGTGTACACCGGGAGTTATACTGGTTCGGTCACAACCACTTTGACCTACGTCCAGTCCTCAGAGCTTCTCTGAGAGTTTCACTATAACTTCCAAGATTCAGTGGGTTCTTGGCACCACAGTACAAGCAAGTTCCTTCACCTGGACACTCGCTCCCCCTTACAAGTTGCAAGGTTCCACAACCTTAAGTTATCTTAATAACAAATATTGAGTTTGAATGAAATATCTCTCTTACAGAGTGAATAAGAATCACTGAAGCATAGAAATACAATTTCAATGTGAAAACAGAGCAATGAACTTAGTAATTCGTATGTGTGTGTGCTTGTTGTTTTTTCTCTGATTGGAGGTTCCCATATATATAGATATGTTGGTGATGACCGTTGGAACGTTTCCTTTCGTCCGTTGGAGAGTTGCGCAGCCACTGTTGACTTTTCAAGTTTTTGAAAAATATCCGTTGGCGGTGGTTGGCATTTGAACATTTCATTTGACTTCCATCTCTTGAAGTGATTTCTTCATTGTTTATCTGTAAATAGACTAAGAATACTAATACAATGAAAGGTTAATCATATAGGAAACAATATAATGAAGGTTTGAATGATTTCTAAATTTCCGGGTATGCTTACTCGAGTAGCTACTCGAGCATCCTTTGAAGTTTACTCGAGTACTTACTCGAGTATCATCGGGAAATCTTTGATTAACTGCAAGTTAATGAACAAGTATAAAATTACTCGGGTAGTGCATGGGATAACCAGTTTTCAACCCTTTGGAAATGTCAATTTACTCGGGTACCAACTCGAGTAAGGCACTCATAACTTTATGAGTTACTCGGGTACCAACTCGAGTAAAGCTTCAAATAACTTTTGATTACTCGATGCCCTACTCCAGTAATGTTGGCAGGATTTCAAGGCCGAGAGCACTTACCTTGTTACTCGGGTATGAACTCGAGTAATGCACTAATTTTTGCATAGGTTACTCGGGTACCACCTCGAGTAAATGTACTTCATGTGCATGACTTACCCTGGTACTGACTGGAAGTTTCCCTTGAAAATATTTCAGCATACTCGGGTACTTACTCGAGGAATCCACTTAAAATACAACATTAGATACTTGCATACTAGAGTAAGGACTCGAGGAAAATGAGATAAGATGAGATCAAGTTAATCGGGTAGCAACTTCAAGTTTTTCACTTACCTCAGTGCGTTACTCGAGTAGCTCCTCGAGTAACATTGGCAGTAGTACAAAGTGACGAGAGCTCCATATTTCAGAAACAGAGTTACTCGAGTAGCTCCTCGAGTAACATTGGCAACCTGAAGGCAACTGGAAGTTTTTCACATGGTTACTCGAGTAGCGCCTCGAGTAACATTGGCAGGCCGAGAGCAACTCCAAGTTTTTACCTGGTTACTCGAGTAGCTCCTCGAATAATATTGGCAGGCCGAGAGCTTCTTTAAAATACTTACACTATTACTTGAGTACCTACTCGAGTAATGTTGGCAGGTTACTGGAAGTTGTCTCTGAATACTTCAAGTTTTGTCTCGTTACTCGAGTAGCTCCTCGAGTAATGCTTTAGAAAATTTGCTTCTGATCAAGTTCCTCAGTATTTTCTCTTGGCCTCTCTTCATTACTCCAATGCTTACTTCAAGTGATGCTTGTTCCTGTCATTACTTAGTCCAAACTTGTTTATTAATTATTTCCTTTTCAAACCATACTTTTGTTATCATCAAAACATGAGATCTAACAATCATCTCCGATTCCCTCTCATCTTCAACCACCATCAGCTTGGATTGTCCGATCTGGGAAGAGGAGTAGAGTAGAGAGACACAGAGGATGAGCATGTATCATTATCGGCGCCAATCCTCTTCTATCCTCAATGTTCACTATCATTCCGTCAATCTTCACCGATCTCGCTTCCTGCAGTGTTGTCAGCATTCAGCTTTGTTTCTGAATTTTGAGCCATACCGTGACTGCCCCTGTGTTCCTGAGTTCAACTTCAGATTTAATTCCATGTGTCTTATGGCTGAAACTGTGGAAACATTCGGGAATTTGTTGATGGTTGGCAGTGGCTAATTTCCATAATCCCTTGTAGCAAGAGGCAATGGCATGAAATTAGAGCTTCAATAGGGGATTTTTGCTCTTTTGTTTCTCTAATTCTACATTGTGATTGTGATTCTTAGGTCTTAGGATGAATTTTATAATGTTGATTTGATTTATGTTGATGTATTTAGAGAATTGGATGTGGCTTGGACCTTTGTTAGATACTTGACATTATGCTTAATTCTCTTAATTATCATTTCTTTGTGCTGGTTAGTCATTGAATTGATGATTTTGTGAATATTTTGTGCTAATTTCAAGGTGGCTTGGTTAGTGGATCAAGGGTGTCTTGTGTTTACATTGGTTAATTGAGTGGGAATTTATTAATTGTATTTAGCATTGGGTTTTAACATCATTAATCTTGATTTTTCATATGGGTGGCCATTGTTAAATTAAGATTAATGAGAAAATCAAGTGGTAATGCGAGGTGGCTCGGTTATTGGATCAAAAGCTAAATATGATTTTTAAGTTTATTTAATTGCTAGAATTCTTAATCAACCTAATTTAGAGAGATTAATATGCAAGGTGGCTTGGTATTGATCAATCTATATTAGGCCTAGTCTAAGGGGTGGCCCTTGGAGCTATTTTGGAACTAGCATGATAAATCTCCCATAATCATTTTAAGTGAGAATTGCTTGCGCCATTGCTACGAGGGGTTGTTGATTCCATTGTTGATTCCTTTACTTCTCTTATTTTATTAATTCCACCATCATGTCATTTCATATTTTTAAGAAAAAAATCCCAAAAAGAATTAGTTTAGAACAATGTAATTCTTAATTGCAAAATGTAGTTGATAGTTAAAAAGACCAAAATTTTCCATTTTTAATCATTTTATGCCAGTCATACTTAGTTCCTATGCAATTAAAAAAAGACTATTCGAGAGACGATCTAGGATTGCACCCTATATTGCAATCCTTGGTTTAATTTTGAAGAAGGTTACGAAGGCATAAAGCCGACAAAGCCTTATTTCTTTAGTGTCATCACCCTCATCATGATCATCATGACCATTATCATAATCTCCTCATAATTATGGTCATCATCATCCTCTTCATCATCATTAGTGCCATTATCATGTTTAAGGGCACTGCATGCCTAGTGTCACATCACTACGACCATTATCATCATCATTTATGACTTTCCCATTAGGGCTTCATCTTCATCATCATTAGTGTATTATCATATTGCGTGTTTAGATCACTATTGCTTAGTGTCATGTCATCACCACCATGGTCATCACCATTTATAACTTCCTCATTAGCACTTCATCAATATTTTTTTTGTCATTATCTCTTTATATAGGGCATCACACACTTAATGTCACACATGACTATCATCATCATCATTCATGACATCACTATAAATACTTCTTCATCATCTTATCACTATCATCTTCATTATCAATGTTATCATCCTCATTGGCATTATCATAAGCACTACTCCAAGGGGCACCACTATTCATAGCACCATTTCAAAAGCCCTGTACCGGCAGGCACCCTCAAAGCTCAGTAACGGCTGGCACCCCTTTCAAAGCCTTATACCAGCAGGCACCTTCAAAGCCCAGTAACGACTAGCACAATTATTGTAAAGCCCAATAACGCTAGCACTCTCTCAAAGCCCTGTATCAACAGGTACCCTTTAAGCCTAGTAACAGCTGGCATAATTCTTTTGAATCCCTGTAACGGTAGGCACTATTCTTTCAAAGCCCTGTATCAGTAGGCACTCCTAAAGCCCAGTACCGGCTAACACAATTCTTTTATGCCTTACCAAAGTCCTATATAACTAGGCTCTCCAGGTAATCATCTATCTCCACTTGCTTTCTTCTCCCCTATGAACCAAGTAAAGAAGGGCATGGGCACTGTATTTTGTCTAAACCCTCTTTGGTTCCAAGAGGGCATCTTGTTCTTTTGGCCGGACAAAATATATGTTCTTATCTTTACTTGCTTTATAGACGAGAATCTCACTTTTCTCAGCTACGAAAGAAGTAAAGAGGGGCAACTGTGAACACCCAATTTTGTTCGGGCCCCACTCAAAAAAATTAGCAAATAATAAAAAAACAAAAATAAAAGAAAATCCTCTCATTAATGATGATAGGTGCTTAAATTGGAAATCATTATTAAAGAAAAAAATAAAAAATGAGAAAATAAGAAAGACCTCTCATTGATGATGATTGGTATCCAAATTGGCAATCATCATTAAGGAAAAAAATAAAAGAAAAATAAAAATAAAAAAATCCTCTTATGGATGATGATTGTGGTCCAAATTGGCAATGTCATTCATTAAGGGAAAATAAAAAAAATAAAATAAAAACGAAAATAAAAAAAAAGAAAGAAAAGTCCTCTTATTGATAATGATTGGAGTACAACTTTTAATTGTCATTCATTAAGACAAAAAATACAAAAAAAATCTCTTATTCATAGGTTTAAATTAGGAAATTTCTTGTAGGGAAAAAAATTTAAAAAAAACAAAAATTAAAATAAATCCCCTCATTGATGATGATTGGCATTGTCATTCATTAATGGAAAATAATAAATAAAAAACTATCTCATTTATGTTTATAGGTTTAAATTAAGAATTACTTGTGGGGAAAATAAAAGAAATTAAAAAAAAAATCCTATTGATAGTGACTAGGTCAAACTAGAAAGTTTTATTAATAGAAAATATTAAAAAAAATCTCATTGATGGTGATTACATCAAGTTGGGTAGTTTTTAACATAAAATACAAAAAAAAAAATCAAAAATGAAAATTCAAAAAAGAATGAGTATTTATGAAGAAAACCCTACCCTGAAACTATAAATAGGAGTGTAAAGGTTGAAGCAAAACACATAAAAACTCAATAGAGAAAAGACAAAAGAATTTGAGAAGAATTTTGGGAGAGCAAGGAGGCAAGGTAGAATGCTAAGTTGATTTCTCATTTCATTGCTCCTTCTTATCCTTTCACGGGTTTTGAGAATTAGAAATTTGTTGGAATAACCTAATATTCTTCATGACATGTCTAGATGCTTGCCAATGAACATATCCATGAGATTGAGGCACTTAAATACAAAGCTCTAGGCATGTTTTTGTTTGGTTTCCTTCTATCTTCACTGAATGCTCACGTGATCCCAACCATTTGATATTGCTATATTTGAACCTATTACTTCACTGACAGTTTTTTTATGGTGATATTTTGATTGTTGAAATGATTGCATGCTCTCTCCTCTAATGCTAACACGTCATATTGCACGAAAGTCTTTTTGTTTTGATAGTTCCTCACACTTTGTGACTCTTATATGCTTGACCGAATTTGATCTCTTATCCCCAATATATGCTCATCAAAATTGAAGGGATTTATAAGATAGATAAAAGAAAATGTAATGAATTGTGTGTTGATTTACCCATATGCTTTTCTCATCTTGTTTGTTTGAATAGCTTTCAAGGATAAAAGGTACGCATAAATCTCCTCAACTTTAACTTCCTTTTTGTTTAACTTATGCTATTCTTTTTTTTTTCTGTATCCCTTTCGTAGGTTCTCTTTCAAAAAAAGAAAAAAAAAATATTTTAACACATTTTTATAAATGAAAATAAAATGGAAAAACTCTCTTCCGTGAGAAAATAAAGAAAATGCTTTAAAAAATAATAAAAAACAAAAACCAAACAAAAAAATATTTTTCTCAAATAAAATTTTTTTCTAAAAAATACCAATAAAGTGACACGCATTTCTACCCCCTGAACTACGTGGGCTTTGATCCCTCTAAAGGGTACGTAGGCCTTAGGCTCTCTTCCTAGGTTAAGTCCAACTTTATAAATAAATATATTTTTTCTTATTTTCTTTTTGTAAATAAATGTTTATTTTTTTCCTTTAGTTTTCATTTCATTTATTTTTGTAAATATTCTCTTTTTATTTGGGTAATTACCATAAGATTAAAGGCCATATTTATTTTTAAATAATTAACTTAGGATAACCACTCTTATGAATGGGTGTTATGGGGTGCCTAACACATTCCTCATACACAATCTACTCCCAAATGCTAAATGTTTTTTGTAGACCAGTTTCCATTTTTAAAAAAGGTTTCCAAAATTATCCTTTTTCAAAATTTTGGTGGCGGCTCCATATTTTTCAAATTTCAGGCCTTACAGCTTGTTTGGAGAAGAGCTTCAGGGCAGTCGATAGAGGGTACAGCCGGGAAAATGGGCCGAGCCCGTCAAAGGGCCGGCCCTTTTAGGCCCTGGCCCTTCAAGGGCCAGGCTTGCAAATTTTAGTCTCAAAAGGAAGTCGGGCCTAAAAGGGCCAGCCCTGTAGGGCCTCGGGCTTAAAAGGGCCGACCCTGAAGGGCCTCGGGCCGGCCCTTTAAGTCAGTTTATTTTTTAATTTTTTTGCTTAAACAGGAACCATGTTACATTTTTGAATTGCCTTATTGAATCTATATGTCACTTTATCCTTATATTGTATAAAGTATGATTTTTGAGTATATTGTTTTGTCTAATTGAATTATATTGTGATTTTTGAGTATATTGTTCTACCTATTTAGAATAAAATCATATTATATATTATTCTGCCTGATAGAGTATGATTTTTTATGGAGGTTGTGATTATTTGACTACTTGAACCTACTATTCAAAGTGAAACACAATTAAATGTTTTTGAAATTGATGACAGTGGCGAAGAAGGTGAAAATAATAGTCGTCATACTCATGTTGTTTAGAGGTTAGAATATTGAGCTTCTTGCCTTCTTATACTTTGGCTTTTGTGTGAGTTATTTATGGACATGATTTTACCTTTGATTATACATTAATAACTATGCTTGTTTGTTGCAAGAGACGTGTTATTTAAACTTTAATGTTGACAACATTTATGTATTAAATTAGAACTTTAATCGTTGTTATTTATTAATTATATTTCTCTAGGGAAAATACGCAGAAAAAATAATTAAATATTGTAAAAAGGACTTCCTGGCCCTGCGGGCCGGCCCTGGCCCTGATGCTCTCGGGCCGGGCTTTGAAAAACTATAATTTTCCTGACCCCAAGCCCTTTAGGGCCGGCCCTGTTAGGCCCTAGCCAGTCAAGGGCCGGGCCAGCCCTGATTCCCAGCTCGAATAGAGGGGTTTGGTGAGGAGCTTAAGCAGTGATCTTCTATCTTTCAACACCATACACCTTATCTCCACCACTTATCACCTCACATCCACTATCATCAGCACTCCTCTACCGCCAGTAATCTTCCACTGCCACTGTCTACCATACTTCCTCAACCTCCGGCGGCTAGATTGAAGATTTCAGAGCTGAGATAGAAGACACATAGCAGGGGAGCTGACGCAAGTTTCATATTCTCTTCACCAAACACCATACATTACCCCTCATCCTCACTGTCGTTCTTTCACTACCGTACCACCACTGGAAGCATTGGTAAACTTCTCAGAATGGGATACATATCAGACCGAGAGAGCTACCTGGGGTTGGAGCTGTTACGAGGAAGCTGAAGGAAGAGGTCACCGTCGATTCACCACCGATCCCTACCTTCGCCGACCTCAACCAGTAGCTTCTTCCACTCTTTCCATCATCCTCCTACGTCCCTTCACTATTCCACACCGAAGCTTCCTCTGTTCCGAAATCACCACAAGCCGTGATTCTCTGATTTTGGTTCATATTTAATGAAAAATTTTTTTCCTCCAAATCAGTGTTAATCGATTAATTAATTACTGAGCTTCAATGTCTGAAATTGAAATTGTGGAACTATTTGGTGAAGCTGTGTTGATGGATATTAGTGGCTGATTTTTAAATCCCTTGTAGTAAGAGGCAATAGTATGAACTTGGCGTTTCAATAGGAGACTTTTTGCTCTTTCATCTTTCTAATTATATGTTGTAATTGTGATTCTTAGGTTTTAAGATGAATTTTATAATGTTGAATTGATTTATTTTGATATATTTAGATATGAGATGTGGTTTGAACTTTTATTAGATATTTGGCATCATTTTTAATTAGCTTAATTATCATTTCTTTGTGCTAGTTAGTCATTGAATTGATGATTTTGTGAATATTTTGTGCTAATTTCAAGGTGGCTTAGTTAGTGGATCAATGATGTCTTATATTTGTGTAATGATCACCAATAGATGGGAAAAAAATAGAATAATATCCTCAAATATATATTCAAATGAGTAATATAGTGCAGTCACAATGTTTATAAACACAAGGAAATCATAGCACTGCTCTAGTGCAAGTAGAAATATTGTAACCCCCTAGCATAATTAATATTCGGATTACGTAGTTAAAGTGAAATAGAGACCAATAGCAATCCAATAACATTTTACAAACCTATCAACCAGATGGGGTTTTCATAAATACATTTCGAAATCATTTAAAATATGGTCTCATATTCATATTTCCGAATACAATTACTACACGAAGATAAATCACATTTAAATATATTAGAGTACGCACTATAATTCCTGGCCAAATCCCAGGTTCCATATATTAATCAAAGGCTTACAGGGCACAATCGCCCATACAAGCCCTCATACGAGGATTACACAGATATATCTCATACACATAATCAAATCCTCATCCTCATATACACAACAAAATCCAAGTACAAATATCCCAACTATAATGATAACCAACTACCAAAATGACAACCCGAAGGAGTCCTCATCGCCTTTGGCTGCTTGCTCCATCCTCGATCTACTACCCTGTCTAAAAGGTTAATTAGTAGGGGAGGGTGAGATTCAAGAGAATCTCAGTAGGAAACAATACCAATATGCATGTACGATAAATGTTTAATGCATGACATGCTTGCATCACATAACTCATGCTATCACAATAACAAATTTGTAAGCTCAATGCTTCAATCAACATACTGATGGTCATAGCATAAATTGAAACATAGCTTCAAATCACACATAATCATGCAAAGCAAAGACATACACCAACACACTAACACAAATATTAAATACATGCAGAAAAGATATGTTCCCTACACTTGTTCTTCCACATAAGCTCCAGCTCCGGTTGCTCACGAAACTACTATAAATAGGATGATTTATGACACTAATTAATGACTATTTTCAAATAACAGTAGTAGAAAAGGAGCTGGGAAATGCAGGTAAATGTTTCAACGACTGTTCTTAATAAAACAGTCATTGAAACATAATCTTCAATGACTGTTAAAAAGAACAGTCGTTGAAAGACTACTTTCAACGACTGTTCTTAAGATCAGTCGTTGAAACAAAGCTTTCAATGACTGTTCTTAACAACAGTCATTGAAAGTGTGATTTCAACAACTATTTTGGCTAACAGTCATTGAAATCAATGTTTCAACGACTATTATTTATAACAGTCATTGAAACTGCCTAAATATTTCCCTGGCGTGCGCTTCTCAACCTCACTTTCCCTTTCCCGCCTCGTCCGACCTTGCTTACTGTAGCTAGCACTCTATCACTCGATCCTTTAGCTTACTTTCTATTTGGTTTTTCGCGCCCCCAGTCACTTCTCCTTGGGTCTCTCAGATAGCATTCTCCGGCCCCCTCTCCGCCCCCTTCAGCTGCCTCTGTCGCATCCTTCTTCTCTGTCACGCTGCTCTCTGCCTTCTTCTCGTCAGTTCAGGCGTGCACTACTCCCTTCTTTTTCTTGGTAATTCCCCGCATCCCCTCTTGTACATTTTTGGCCTGGTCTGTTCTGTGTTTGTGATGGAAATTAAAGTTGATTTATTGCATATATTTCATTCACAGAGTTGAAATTTAGTGTTAACAGACTAGATATTCACGTACATAAGAATGATTTATAGAGGGCAAAACTAAAAGACAATAGCTAGCTGATGGAATTGTTAGTTTAAAAAGCAGAGATTCAGTTTTGATTCCATTTTTGGTGACCTGACCCCCAGATTCATTACCCAAAACCATATAAGTAGTCACTTTCACTAATTATTCAGAAGATTTAAGCTGTCTGTGGGCCTCTCTCTTTTTCCCTGATTCTCTATTTCATGGATTTGCAACTACTTCCATCTTTCCCATTGTTTTTTACTAAGTTTTGAGAGGATGGTTTATCAAAGAATAATAAATAAAGGAGCATAAATGAAAAATAAAATAAAAATTCTGGCCATTAACCTATATATTTTAAATCTACCTACTTTATTCTATAATTGGAACCCAAAAAAATTGTTATTAATTACTTTTCAAAAAGTTTTTTGTTTTTCTATATAAATTGAAATAGAAGCATTATTGTTATATTATAAATACTTGTATCTCAATACCATTTTTATTTGTTAATGACAAAGCTTGCTGATTGAATTCGGCTTGGATAAAAAAAATCCTTATATGAGAAGGGTCAAGCATTTCTCTTGTGAAACATGCTGTTAGATGTCACTATCAAAACTTGGATGCTTTATCGTGTGTAATCCAAGTTTTGAGACAAATACAATGCCACTTAACCTAATTTCTCCATTGATTATATAACGTCTTATGTGAACATGTGATACTTGCTTTCTTTGAATTCAAATAAGAACAAATTAATCAAACACAAAAATTATCAAAGGACTAATTTCATATTCGTAGGGGAAGATTGAGGTCGAAGAAGTACACAAATAATTCAAGAATCATTAGATTTTTTTCCTTGGCCAAAAGGAATTAAAAGATCATCACCAATTCAAAATAAGTTAGGAAAGCTGTATATAAAATGTTGGGAAAAGTATAAAATATATTTTAGTTTACACCTACAATCAAATTGTCATCCTGGTTAATAAGAAGCTCATGCCTCTAATTTTTCAAAAACTCTCGAGTCTTGAACTGAGTGAACTAAGATTTATAGGTGTTTCTAGCTTCATCTTCTCCAATATAATTTCTCTGTATTGTATAAGACCCTTTAACTTGTCAGCTCATGCACCCACATTCATTGGCCTCTTATACATGGCATTTAATTGCTTCATTTTCCTCCGTAGGTAAGTTTTTGATGACTTCTGAGATATCTTCCATCACTTTTAAACAATTATTCTAGGTGGTTAAGCCTTAGTGCATGTTTGGGAAACCCCCACACCATGGTTTTATACCTTGTGGGAGATGTTGCTGTCTGTAAGGCTTATAGTTCCAAGGCTCTTAAATCTATTTGGGTAGACATAATAGATATTGATGTCAAAGTTCTATGCTTGTTAATTGGGTTGTTGTTTGAATTTTTTGATGGCTTACTTTTTAGCACAAAAGCTGCTAAAATTTTAAAAAAATGAGTAAGGCATCCCTTTTCTTGATCCATATTCATATCATAATGACAATTGGTCTAAAATTGAGTATTGTTGAAAATGGAATAGGTGGTAGTAAAATGGGTCACTGTTGGATGAATGCTTTGAGAACTAGTGAAGAATATGAGAATAGGGTGGAAGAGTTTATTAAATTTGTTAGAATGAATGCGCTTAGTAAAAATGGAAAGTATTTTTGCCCATGTGTGAAGTGTTTAAATGAGAGTCTATGTGATATTGATGATATAAGAGATCACTTAGTTTGTGATAGAATAAATCTTCGGTACACAAGGTGGATATGGCATAGTGAGGAAGTAACCGCTTGTGCATCCTACGAGAAGGAAGTTTTAGAGGTTTATGATGACGATAGAATGGAGAAAATGATTCATGATGTTGAGGTAGAATGTTTTCCACAATCGCCTGTATATGATAGAGTGCGGAGTGATGTAGAGACACCTTTGTACCCTAGGTGTACCAAGTATACACGCTTGTCAGGCATTTTGTACTTGGTGAACTTAAAAACAACTTGTGGGTGGACCAATAGTAGTTTTAGATTATTACTTGAATTGTTGTGTGATATGTTTCGAGAGGATAATGTACTTCCAAATCTTACGTATGAGGCCAAGAAAATATTATCTATGATGGGTATGGAGTATAAAAAGATACATGCTTGCCCTAATGACTGCGTATTGTACAGAAATGAGTTGAAGGCTTAAGTGAGTATCCAAAATGTAAAACTTCCAGATATAAAGTGAAGAAAGGTAATAGGAGTGGTGATGAGACAATTAAAAAGCAACCTTTAAAGGTTTTGTGGTATCTTCTAATCATACCGCGATTCAAACGAATGTTTGCTAATGCAAAAGAAGCAAAGAAGTTGAGATGGCATTATGATGATAGAGTTTGTGATGGAAAATTCTTTCGGCACTCGGCTGACTCTCCATAATGGAAGAAAGTAGATGAAATGTATCCCGGATTTGGCAGTGAGCCTATAAACATTTGGCTTGGGCTTTACACAGACGGGATCAATCCCTATGGAACTTTTAGCAGTACACATAGTGCATAGCCCGTTCTGCTGGTGATTTACAACTTACCTCCTTGGTTGTGTATGAAATGCAACTATATGATGCTTTCTATGATGATTTCGGGACCAGAACAGCTAGGGAACGATATCGATGTCTACTTGGCAACTTTGATTGATAACTTAAAGAAGTTGTGGGAGGATGGTGTAGATGTGTATGATGCATATAAGCAACAGTCATTTAAGCTACGCACAATAATTTTCACTACGATTAATGACTTCCCTGTATACGGGAACTTGTCAGGTTATAGTGTCAGGGGTCATAAAGCGTGTCCGATATGTGAAGCGAGCACACAATTCCATCAACTCAAGCACGGTAGAAAAATGGTCTACCTTGGTCATAGATGATTTCTTCCTCGGTTCCACCCATATCGTAGGCTAAAGAAGGCTTTTAACAGTTGTTGGAGAATGAAATAGCTTCGACGCCATTAACTGGAGACGAGGTTTTCAATCGGGTGGAAAGAATCAATGTCACTTTTGGTAAAAATCAAAAGACTAGGGGTGAGAAGAACATATGGAAGAAGAGGTCAATTTTCTTTGATCTTCCATATCAGTGTAGTCTTGATGTGAGACATAGTATTGATGTTATGCATGTGGAAAAAATGTATGTGATAGCCTTGTTGGTACACTTTTGCACATACCAAGGAAAACTAAAGATGGAATTAGTGCAAGACTAGACTTGGTTGAAATGGGAATAAGAGAACGACTGCATCCACAACTAAGAGATAATGGTAAGAGAGCATATATGGAGCCATTAGTGCATATATTGTCAACAGCCAAGAGAAGAAGTTTGTGTGGGTGTTTGCATGACATTAAGGTGCCACAAGGGTATTCTTCTAATGTGAGCCAGCTTGTGTCAATGGAAGATTTGAAGTTAGTTGGAATGAAGTCTTATGATTGTCATGTCTTGATGCAACAACTATTACCAGTAGCTGTTAGAGGCATTATGAAAGATGATGTGCGAAGCACGATAACAAGGTTGTGCAGTTTCTTCAATGCTATTTGTAGTAAAGTTGTTGACATTGCAAGGTTAGACGAATTGGAAAATGAGGGTTATACTATTCTATCCTAACTAGAGATGCATTTTGCTCCCGCATTCTTTGATATAATGGTGCATTTAATAGTTCATCTAGTAAGGGAGATAAGACTATGCGGCCCAGTTTATTTAAGGTGGATGTACCCTTTCGAGTGATACATGAAGAACTTAAAAGGATATTTTAAAAATTCTTATCGACCTGAAGCCTCAATTGTGGAAAGATATGTCGTTAAAGAGGCTATGAACTTTTGCAAAGAATATCTATCAAGGTCAAAGGCCCAATCTCCTCATGAAAAGGGTACAAGTAAGGAACATGAAGGCTCAAAGTAAAACGAAAAGATATGTCGTGAAAAGGTGTTGCAAGCACACCTGTATATCTTGAATAAAATGGAAGAAGTTCAGTCGTACTTAGTCGAACACAGAAAGAGTTTAAAGGAGATATATCCAAGGAAAAATGACATGCAGATAGCTAATGAGCTAAACAAGACTTTCATAGAGTGGTTCAAGGATAAGATAGCGCACGAGATCAATGTGTCTGAGACAATCAAATGGTTAGCTTGGGGGGCCTTCTTTTGAGGTCATAACTTGGAGTGGCTTCGATATAAACGGGTATTCTTTCTATACAAATGCCCAGAATAACAGAAGTATTATACAAAACAGTGGGGTGATGGTAGTAGCCAAATCAATACACTTTTCTAGTTCAAAAGACAAAAACCCCCTTTTGGCATCCATGGTCTATTATAGAGTTATTGAAGACATATGGGAGATAAGCTACACTAAGTTGAGAGTTCCTTTATTCAAATGCAAGTGGGTTAACAATAATGCTATTGAAATAGATCAATTTTGATTTACCTCAATTGATCTTGAAAGAGTCGGTTATAAAGATGAGCCATTCATTCTAGTAAGTTAGGAAAAACAAGTGTTTTATGTCATTGATCCAACAAATGAAAAATTGTCTATTGTACTCCAAAGTAAAAAATAGAAGGATGGTGATCCGAGTTTGAATCTTGATGACACGCCGCCTTTCACTACAAATCTGCCTATGCCATCTGAAGTGGAATTGGTATATGATGATGAATATGCAGCTAGAGTTGATCATTGTGAAGGAATTTGGGAAAATACTTAAAGTAAGATTTTGAATTGTTTAAAGTGTGCATGTAATTTCAATTTACTTATCATATGTCACATTTATTTCTTAGTACGATTTTGAATTGTTTAAAGTGTGCATGTAATTTCACTTTACTTATCATGTCACATTTATTTCTTAGTAGGACCATAGCAAGTTCAAATTTGGGCGACTCTATTGGCTCATCAATTAAGAAAAAGGTTAGAGGAAGCATGAAGTTACGGTCGTTGGTGGCACGTCATAAGGAACAACAGGTGAGCACGGTTCATGTGGAATTTGATGATGATTTGAAGCCACTCGACCCAAACGGAGACAAGTTTATTGCTACGTTGGCTTTTTGGGTCAGAGCAAAGTTAGTATTCTAATTCCTACCTGGAGGGAAGTTTCAAAGGAAACAAAGGCTATGATTTGGGAACAACTTTTGGTATGTAAAGTTGTATTGTTATCTCTATCTCTATTTCTTTGTTTTCATATATATCTATTATATATTTTGTTTTGTAGCAAACCTACGATGTTCCCCATACGAGGGTGATGTACAAGCATTGGATAGGGGAAGTTCGTGAGCGGTGGAAAGATTTCAAGTTCACGCTCACAACCAAGTACGTTCGAGGGCCAAAGAGTCATGAGGATCCTTGTAAAGAATATTCGTTTCTTTCTCCAAATGACTGGAGGTCCTTTATGGCATCACGACAGGATCCCAATTTCCTGGTACATTTTGTTCATCTAAGTGTTAAACATTTTAGTTGAACTTACTTGACATCGCTAACTTAGTTATCATTATTCTTTGTTTATATAGAAATTGAGTCAAGCAAATAAAGAGAGGCAAGCGAAAAACAATTATCCTCATTACATGTTGCGTGGGGGTTATCAGAAGCTCGAGAAGAAGATGATGCAGGTTGAATTGCAAAAATTAGAGGAAGCAGCCCGAGCAGATCCCAGTATTGTCGTGCAGGTGCCACCTCCTCCCCCACGTCACAAAAAATGGAAAATAGGGAGGATAAAGGGAGAAAAATATATAAATCCAGTCGTTGCTGGTTTCACTAAAAGGATTGTGAGTATTTAATAACAAGTATATTTAAGTGTGTTTCATTTTCCTAACAAGATTACATGTAATTACTTTCTATTTATCCATTGTATGCTGTAGGATGAACTTGAAGAGCAAAGCAGCCAGGGTTCCTTTACTCAAAATGGAAGGATGGATATCTTAGCAACGGCACTTAGGAATCTAGATCACCAGCAATGAGTCAGGAGTTTATGGACGAGGTGAAATGAGTCAGGAGTTTGTGGCCAGGGTTCTAGAGGAAATCCAAGCAGAGCTAGCTGTGCAAATGTGTCAATCACTTCAAGACGAGCTTAAAGAAGAGTTGTTGAGTAAGCTACGTGGTGAGATGAGTACGATGGTATTGTCTCACATGCAAGGCGGGATGTGTAACATGGTGCTTAGCTCTGAGGTTTGTAACTAATTTCATTTAACATTACATTAAGTTTTTCCTTACATTATTTTAATTAATTATTTCATTTCTCTTACTCAGGAATCCCCAGCCTTTTCCAGCACCAAAGGTAGTTACAATCCGCCTGAGGTTGGACATGGCGACCTTGGTCCTTCGCTAGAGCCTGGAGAACCTTGCACTCTGTATTTGGAAGTCTCGTACTTGCGTGCTGTGTTGATGCTGTTGTATACAACCATACCACCACCCACCATAATAACCAAATCCGGGACGATCAATGTAAGGTCAATGTGACAAGTGTTTGACTGGGGGAGGAAGGTGTAGATGTCCCGTTCCCTAATGGTGAGGTTGCCAGACTAGGTCAGGCAATAGGATCTTTCATCTTGTAGCCTAGACATCTTGTTTAGACTGTGCCAATCCCTCCAATGGTAGGAAACACCTTACTGTTACTTGATCATTGACATTCTACTTATAATCTTTATTTTGTATCTTACTAGGAAAAAGATGATGCGACAAAATTTCCCTTTTAGCACGACTGCAAAATATTCATCAAGACAAAAACAAGATCAATTTGCAGATGCCTTATGAGATTGTGGGTCGCAGAATCTCGTATAATTATGGACTTGATAACCAAGATATTAGAGAGTTCCTATCTTTGGAGGAGATAGACATAGGATGGGTCACATTTGCAATCATGTGAGTTTAGTTATAATTTTTAATTGTAATTAATGCACTGATATTTAGGAGTTTTAAATTTCTACATTTACTGAGTCATTTCTCATTTCATTTATGTGGTAGCTGCTTCCACAAACTGTGTGCCGAATGAGGGCTCACCACATATATGGCTTCTTATGTCCTAGCAATATGTCATGGCGTAATAGCCAGAGGTTGGAAGATCGAATGAGCTATGTAGGCTATACAATAGGCGAGACTAAACTGCCTTGTTATCTAGCACCAATTGTTGAAGGGCAATTAACTTAATTTCATATATTTATACACATTCACTTTGCTAAGCAGTATCATATTATCGAACCTCATTTTAATCTATATATACATGTGATTATAGTTATCATTGGAGTCTATGTGTTCCTTGTCCCTCGATCAACATAATCTTTTGGTTTGACTCATTGGGTCGCAAGCCAGACGGAGATATCAAAAACATTTTCAACACATAAGTAAATTTTTTTTTCAGTCATTGATTTTTGATTATACTCTATTGTTTTAATGTCTTCTATTTATCATTTTAATTATTACAGTGCACTGAAGACATATTATATAATGGGTGGGAAGCGTGAAGGTAAAAGTGGTCCGATAAAATGGTTCCAGCCAAAGGTAAGTTCTTTATATTCAAGTTCTTCAATTGACTATTACTTTACATAGGTCTTTATTCTTTTTTACCGTTTACTTTTGATGTATAGTGTCCTCAGCAAACAGGGACAACTGAGTGCGGCTTCTATGTTATACTATATATGTATAACATCATTTTCAGCGGCCTTACTACAAATTTTGAACAGGTGATCATTTCTTGATTCTCAACTGAATTTCATTTCCTTTCATGTGATTGAATTGTTAGTTATTTCATTTAATTTATTGATTTATGTTAACATATTCTCCATTTCGCGCAAAGATTTTTGGAAATCAGGACCCCTACACTATCAAAGAAATTAATTTGATCCGAGACCTATTGTCAAAACATCTTCTTCAACACATAGAGGGGTGATAATGTGTAAAGGTTTTTTTAAATAGTGCAGTGGTTTTGTACAGTGCTATATAAGTTTGCATATTTAAATACTTTTCCTAGTTTCTTATTTATGAGTACTTTGAATTTGTTAAGGCATTATGCTTTATAGAGAACAATTTGGAAAATAGTGATGAAGCATAGGTATTTCATGGAAGCATGTCATCATCTCTTTGGCCATATACCTGTCATGATTTATATTGAAAGTTGAAGTTTGCATGCTGAAAATGATGTTATAATGATATATGCGCTATATGTCATGATAGAAAAATTAACATGTGATTTTCACTTCCATGAGTAATAGGGGAAGCTAGAGAGTTAATCATGAGAGAATGGTTCGTGGATCTAGTTTTTTCTTTTAAAGATAGCAATGTACAGGTTAGAGAACTCGTTAGGATAGGTTCATCTACTAGTATGGAGGCAACAAAGATGGAGCCTGTGGGAGGGGAGACTTGTAGTAGTATGGAGGCTGTGGTGAAAAGGATGGAGGAGGTAGGGACTTAAGTGATGAGGACGGCTCACTCGCGTAAGTGCTTGACCAAAAGCACAACCAGAGACAGAAAATACCCACAGTACTCGAGCATTCAATATAGCACCCGAGTGATGGCCTCACACTCACCCAAGTTCCACCGAGTGAGGCTCAAGAAGTGACCACCCGAGAGCCACAGAAAACCCAGAGCCAGAAGTGCACTCGAGCATTAGCTCTAACCGAAACTCAATACAAAATACTAGTAATTGCAACCAAAGTCCTTCAAAATACCAAACCTCAAACACCGTTGAGTCTATTGCATTAATCAATTATTATTCCTAGATCTAGAAAATAATCACTTCTTAAAACACTATTAAAAACCACTTTTTGTGCAATTTATGAAATCACTAAATTTTCTAAAATATCAAATCCCATCAACCGATGAGTCTAGTACCAAAAGAGAGGAACCCCTACTGTAGAGATGCTATTAAGCACTCTTAGTGTGTGATTATGAATTAATTAATGCAATTGATTCAATGTAACTCCAAAATCATCTCAATATCTAAACAATACCATGCAAGACAATAGAGAATCAATGGAATTACACTTAAACATATATGTAACCACATATATTGATGAGCACAAAGTTCAACATCAACTAATTCAAATCACAAATTAATTCAAACTAAGTACTTAACCAAGTAACAACGGTTTAACAATATAAATACAATCTCCAAAACTGAAAATCATAATTATAAAACTAAACAAATGGATTAAAACAATAAAACTCCCCTTTAAAGCTTGAAAACTCATGCCATCTTCACCATTCTCAAGAGAGTTGAAGCTTTTAACCACAATTTAACATTTGCACAGCCATTCAAAACCACCAATTGACTTGATAGATTAATGGATATACAAGTAAATCAGTAATTGCAATTAATCGGAACCAAAAACAGAATAGAGAATCCATTGCTCGGAGAATGAGACAGCTCGCCAGAAGTCACAGAGGAAGGACGAGATTGTGACAAAGGTGGTTGGACGGAAGGTGTGGAAATGAGCAAGAAGGAGAATCTGAGATGTATTGTGAAGAAACGGCAATGATCTCGCGATAGCTCCCCCTCTAAATTCTTGACTCTCAGCTCTGTTCCTCACGGCTCCCACTTTAGTTTTGATCTGAGATGATGGAACTCGCAGGCGGCTATGGTAGTGGATGATGCCGCCGGTGAGAGAAGAAGCAGGAGACGAAGGTGGAAGATGAAGGTGCAAAGGTTTGGATCGAAGCTCTCCCCCGGTTCTGTGGGTTGCGGCTCTGTTCTGAATATATTCCGTGTCCAGCTGCTCTCTCAATCAGACTTAAGTTGCTGTGTCAAAATGCTGTGTTCAGACGTGGACCAAACTGACATTTTCAAAATTCGTGGGACCAAACTGATATTTTTGAAATTCGCATCCCAAACTGTCATTTGCAATCTTAATCCAATTTTTCAAGCACTTATAATTAAAAACAATTAAACCAATGTCAAATCCTCCCAAGAATCAATTATTAAGAGTAATTGTGATTATTTTGCCAATTTTACCCTTTTTTAGTCCTAATTTAATGTGTTTACTCTTAATATCTCTTTTTATGTCAAGAATGACATTTTAAACTTAATTATCATGACAAAAACCTCAAATAAAATATGAAAATATATGATAAAATAGGGATTTGTCACCACCCAAGAGCCACAAAAAACCCAGAGCCAGAAGTGCACTCGAGCACTAGCTTTGGCAATTGAGTGATACTATAACACTTGCGAGTGCTAGTTCACACTCTTGACAAACCGACTGCGAGTGACAACCCAAGAAGCATTATTTATTCCATTGTTGACAAATCTTCCATAATTATTTTAAGTAAGGATTACTTGCGTCATTACTATGAGATTGTTTATTCCATTGTTGATCTTCTTGTTTCTTTCATTTCATTAATTGCATAATCATTCCATTTCGTTTTGTAAAGAAAAATCCCAAAAATAATTACTTTAGAATAAGTTAATTTTAAATTGCATAAAGTAGTTTCAAAAGATCAAATTTTCCCTTTTCATCATTTTATGTCAATCATTATACTTAATTCCTAAATAATTAATAAAAAAACTCCTTAAGAGACGATCTAAGATTTCATCCTTTATTGCAATCATTAGTTTAATTTTAAAGAGATTACCAAGACACAAAACACATGCTTCATGACTAATGGAGCACTAATGTTGTAGGACCTATCAATATAGATCCTAAATAAAGACATCTCTTAGTTTTATCAAGGAATCCAAATAATTTTCATGTTGTCTTTCTTTAATAATATAATAAGCTAATTAAAAAGGAGTTCATCAATATGAATTTTAAAACTTATGGAAATTACTATTAATCAAATTTTAAGAATTAATAATTTTTTCACTTAATTTAAGGTTCATTACAGTTTTGTAGAATTTAATAAAATTAAAACTTTAATATATACAATTGTGATAACAATTTTTTTATAGACTTAAAACAACTAAATCACAATGTTGTTTTAAAATTGGGTTAAAATGCAAAAATACATATGTGATTATTCCTAAAGTGCGGGCAACATCAAATACTTTTTTGAGGTGCAAAATTAACAAAGAACTTCCAAAACAGTGGTAAAAGTCACAGCTGCCGTTAAAGTCAGAAAACATCCTTTAAAGTTAGCCAGCCGGAGTCCATGTGTAACTTTTTCATCCTTTGACCATAGATGATGTGGCCGTGGGGCTAAAAAGTTGCATTCTGGTGTCGACTGTGAAGAGGACGGTGTTTTGTCTCCGAACAACACGATCTCCAGCATGAGTGGCAAGAGAAGTGAGAGAGAGCCCAATGGAGAAGACCATAACGCCGACAGAGGTTATCAATCGGAGCGAACCTGACCCTAAAGCTCCTCACAATCACTCCTCCAGAGTCTTCTCTCAAAACATCCCCAAGCTTCTCATCTTTCAGTCTTTTCAATCTCAACTTCACGACTTCCATAATAACTCTCTGTTTCTTTATTTTTTTTCCCCTCAGAGTTTCTCAAATTATCTCTCACGGTTGTTTCTTCAAACCTAGGGCTATAATCTCCGATGAGCTACCAAAGGATATGCCGGACGAGTTCGTGGAGACTCAATAATACAAAGAGCTTTCCTTTATCGACAAACAGTGTCACACGGTTCGTCATCCTTCTTATTCTAGATTTGATCAATTCTTTTGTTAAACCTTTTCACTTAATTCTGGGTTTTGTTTTGTGTTTTTCTGGAATAGCCAAGACGTGGGTTTATGAGGGTTGAGGGTGTGGGAGGTGATGTTCTTAATTTCTAGGACTCCCAAATTATTAAAGGTGGTGGAATGAAGATTCCAGAATATAAAAGTAACCTGGCCACGAACGACTAGATTCCCAACACCAATGAACATGAGGTATTATTTACCATTTACAAGAGTTGAATTTTGAGTATAATGAAATCAAATGTTGGTGAAGGATGTGGTAATGGTAGGTATTTGTGTCAATGAAGCCAAATTGGAGTGACATTTCATAGAAGGGATTTGGTTTGTTAGTTCTGGTTTTCCAGCCACGATTATGTGAGGTTTGGTTTTAGTGGTGAAATGATTAAATCACAATTCAGACGACCCCGGAGACCAAACACCAGCCACCTCTTCGCAGTGGAAGGCAACTTTTTGGAGTCTTCCACTCCCCCCAACTGCCACATCATCTATAGTCAAAGGTTGCATAAATTACATATGGACTCCAGTTGGCAAAATTAAGGGAAAGCAACGGATGTTTTCTAACTTTAACGGCAAATGTGATTTTTGCCCCTATTTTGAAAGCTCTTAGTTACTTTTGCACCTTAAAAAAGTATTTGGTGTTGGGAGCACTTTAGAGATAATCATATGTGTATTTTTGCACCTTAACCCTTTAAAATTTTAACACATACAATTATAATCAAAGTTGAATAATTATTATAATATAGGGTTGCTATCCAGAAACAAATTTATTTGTATTATACATATGCGCATATGAAATTAATAATATTAAGGACGTTATTCTAAAAAAGAGCATTACTCTCTTTGGTTCATGACAATTAGTTAATTCCAATGTCCGAACACTAATTCTGACTACAATTCAAAGAATCATAAACAAAAAGTTTAACTACCATGTTTGAACTAGAATAGGGAGGCTGACTTTTTTCCCCTAATTTTATAGACACCTAGCAGCAAGGAATTCAATTTTTTTTTTTGGCCAATAAGCAAGGAATTCAAATTGATGAAAATGAAGTGGTAAAATTTCATCGAATATTTAAATAGCAAAGCTGTTGGCAGTTAACATTACTTTCAAATACATTGGCCAAAAAAAAAAAAACATTACTTTCAAATACTAGGTATAATGGCTGTGAAAGCAACAAGTACTTAGTTAATGTAACTTTCAAGTTCCTATGACTTTAAAAACAAGATATTAATTGCACGCCCTCTAAACTTTGCTATCTCCGTTTACTGTCATAAAGTATAATTTTAAGATTTTATATTTTAATTTATACTTAAGGTATTTGTTTTTTGTGTACTGAAAAGAATAATTAATGTATTTATCTTAAAAATACCCGTAAAAAAGATACGTATTGAATTGGTTCATTCCATATATAGATACTCAATTTTATTAAATTGCTCCAACATCTTAAAATGTTTTTTTCATTCAATAACCTAAAGTAATTTTTGTTCATTCAATGTCTTAAAATGATTTTTTAATAATACTTAATATCATAAGTTTAGAGTGCTCAATGTTACTGAAAAGATACTTTAAAAGGCAAAATCCCAATAGAAATTACTTTACTATATTAAGTGCCATTATATACTTTAAGGTGTTGAATATACAAAATTAAAAATTATTTTAAAGATACTGAAAACTCATGGAAATACTTCAATCCATTGGATGCAATTTAACCTTATTTGGAAAGATTGAAATGTTTTGAGGATATTAATTAATAATAAATGAAGGGAGCAAACAATAATAAAGAAGAATAATCTAATATACTAGTGGACTACACAAATAAAATTAGTATAAATTATTAATATAAAATTAAATTCTAAAATCAAATTTTTAATAAAGATAAAAATCACATTTCAACTTGCGTTTTGGCACTCATAATGAGCTCACGTGATGTATTATTGCATCTTTAGTTTAATGAACGGAGCATAAAAGTTAATACAATAAAACTTAATTATTTATAAAGGTTTGCTGGAAAAGTTGGTCAGTGTTCACACTGAGATAATATTTTCTTGTTCTGCATGTGAGCGGTGTGGCCCATGGACGAAAGTCCGGGGACACACGAAAGTTGCAACTTGCAGTCATCTTATCTTGTTGCAGAGTCCAGATTCGCTGGCGGTGAATATTAGTAATATAAAATATTAAAAAATAATACATATATAATATTTTTTAACTAACCCAATCAAGGATGTGTCTGATTGGTTGTAATTGTGCTATTTTAAAACAACGATTTAAATGTTTAGAAATAATTTTTTAATTATAATTTATGATATATAAAATAAATATGTGAGAAGAGTTTTATTTTAATTTAGATAAAAAATAATTTATAACAATTTATAAATAATCTCAATATTATAACATACATACACATTAGCTTTTTACTCTCAGGACAGATTTGTGCCCATAATTAAATTATCAAAACAAAATGTACTTTTGACCCCACTTGATGTGACATAAGAAGATGAAAGGAAGTGATATTTCATAGGTCTCTTTTTGGTCATTAAAGGAAACTCTTCCACAACTATTTCCTTCTTCATCTTTATCTCCATCTTCTTCTTCATTTCCATCTTCAACCAATCTCAACAAAACATGCTTCAACGTACTAATCTCCCTCTCTTATTTGCCTTCTTCATATTCTGCTCATTCTGGACCCTTAACGTCGTCGTTTCAGACCCACAGACCCATCTTGTGAGCAGATTCTGCAACCCATACGACGTACTGCTAGTGTCCAACATCTCCATGTTCGATGAAAACCGAAACGCAACGTTTCAAGGCATCAGAAATCAGATTAGTGGCCAAAACAAGTACTTTGCCACTGCACAGCAAGCCAATGGAGGAAACCCTGTTGCCGCTCTTTTTCAATGCAGAAACTATCTCTCCCTCGCCGACTGTGTCGCCTGCTTCGACGCTGCTGCTGTGAAAATTCTCAGCAGTTGCCCCGCTGGGTCACCCGGTGGTTTTGTCGTCTACGACGGCTGCTTCCTCAGGTACATTTACAGCTAGCTAGTCCACCAAGTTCGATCAACTTTTTCTTTTATTGAATAGTGGTTCAATAATATGATTGATTGCTTTTCCAATTGCTCTCTTGGTCTCTAAACACAGGAGTTAGGTAGAGGGTTTATTTTTAGTCATAAACATAAATATAATTTATTTTGTCTCGAAAATCTACACTATCTTTATTAATTACACAGATCAAGAAATTTTCATTAAGGGTTAGTCTAATGTAAATGATAAAATATATATATATATATTATATATATATTTTAAGGAAACTAACAAACAATTTTTTACCAACAACTATGTTAGTTAATTTTATTTATTTATATGAATTAGTTATTTAGCTCTTATATTCAGAAATAAAAACTGAATGAATATTTTATATTACTGCTTTACTAATTTGTTTGTTATTATATATCAATGAGTTTATAGAAAGTCAATTTATTTTACTACCTAAGAAGCTTCACACGCATGCATGTTGATGTAGTATAAGAACCCAATTTCGTTACACAAAGTAGGTGCAAGTACAGTACTAATTAATTGACATTATTAATTAAAAATTAGGGTGAAAGTACAAAAATACCCATGTACATTTTTCATATATGCACTTGATACCATATACTCCCTCCGATCCTAATTATAGGACAATATTTAAGAGTTGATTTTAATTCTAATTATAAGATAAAGTACTAATTTTTGTCAATTTCTTTCCAAAATACCTCCTATTAATATTTTCTCAATAATAATTAAACATATTAATAATTTAATAAAAGTAGATTGAAAGTTGTTGAGGGAGATTGATAACGCTGGATTTTGTGAGAGTTTAGAGAAGTTGTATGTGGACCAGGAGAGATACAAGCAAAAATAGAAAATCAACGTAATTGGATGTCATTTTAAATTTTAAATAAGGGTATTTTAGAAAAATAAATATGATTAACTAATTTAACCACTATCCTTAATTTCTTTAAAATTAGGTAAATATATCCTATAATTAAAATAAAAAAGAATACAAACTTTAGGTACCGACCATGATAATTAAAAAGGATGCAAAAATACCAACAGTTGTTAATGGGTTAAACTACCGTCTGCTGCACATGGTGGGCCCCATAATTTGGAAAATGTGTCAGGCACAACATCTCGCATGACCTGACTTTGACTAAAAAAATAATAAACTGTGCCTCCTCCTTAGCCTCACAAATCTGCAATCACATCGCCTCCATGTTCTCCAAGCCCACGAAACTCTACCCACCACCCTTAGACCTCTCGTCACCGAGCTCGCCGCCGCTCGAAACGGCACCATTTTCCTTTACGGCGTCAGCTGCGAGGGCCTCATGCTCAAAGCCCTCTGCATGCGCCTCGCTCATCTCGGCCTCTGCAATTACTTCGTCTTCGACATGACCACACCACCCATCACTGCCGGTGACCTCCTCATCGCCTGCGCCGGCCCCGGTTGATTCTCCACCGTCGACGCCATCTGCTCCGCCGCAAGATCCTACGGCGAAACAATGTTGCTGCTGACGGCACAGCAGGAGACCGGATCGTGCATGACGCACGCTTACTTGGCGGCACAGATGATGGCTGATGATAAATATGAGGGTGAAGTGAAATCTCGACTGTTGCTTCCGATGGGGAGTGTGTATGAACTATGAAGGAACTTTCTCTTTGTTGTTTTGAGATAGTAGTATACAAGTTGGGTGAAACCTTGGGTGAGATTTCCAAAGCCGTCCGATCTCTTCACATTAATCTCGAATGAACGGGAGATGATATTTTCATCTAACGTGCCTCCTTGTGTGTATGTATCTATGTTGACTAATATGAGACCCACAGTTTATTATTTCTTTGGTCAAAGGCAGGTCACGAGAGATGTTGTGGTTAACACGTTTTCAAAAATTGTGGGGCCCATAATTTAGAGCAGACAGACGTTTAGCCTATTAATATCCTTGGCATTTTTGTATCATTTTATATCAAATATTTATATGTGGTGTCAGGTGTACATGTGATAAATATATATAGGTATTTTTACTCTTCCACCCTAAAAATTAAAATAGATTCAGTAGCTTAGTACTTGATTATATTATTTTTTTCCCAACAATTGATTATATTGTCATACATATTATAATTATGAGATAATACTGCATGTGAATGTCCATACACTTTCAACAATAACCAACTAGGTTTTAATTTTTCTTACGAACAACTAGTTTTAATTTAATAGCATGCTAATATCCTATAACAACCAAATATTGATTGCTTTTTTATGATTTATTTCATGTTTAGTAGTCTATACTCTATAGCCTCTAGACTAAGAGTTCTATACTACAACTTTATCTTGATTAACTTTTCTTGTTTATCTAGATCTAAGTTAGGAAATAATGAGAAGTATTTTCATATTTCTCTCTATGATTCTCCGTCGAATTGTTTATTTTTTTTTCAAAAATATAAATCAATAAATTATCAGTTTCAATAAAATATGGTTCGCATGGGGTTTTATTCCTTAAATAAATTTATAAAGTGACCCATATATTCATTATCAATATATTGTATGTTCAATTAGATGTGCTTATTACTATGATTAATAAATTAACATTAATTAATCAAAAATATAATTAATTTTTTTATATATTATTCATATCAAAATATAATCAATTAACCAGGGTTAGTCCAGGAAACAAGCTATGGTTGTTTAAACACAACTTTTGATTTGAATTAGTGTGAATATAGAAAATGCCTTTGGGTAGCTATACCTCCCATTGGACCAAGCATTGTTGAAATAAGACTCATTAATAATGCAAAATATTTTACATAACTACTCTCTTTAGTCTTTAAGGTATGAGATATAACTAATTTGTAAAGATTAAGAAAATTAGTTAAATTAGTTATTAGTTAAAAATGTATATTAGTTTTTCTAAAATACCCTTTTTAATTATTTGCATTAAAATTATCCCTTGATGCAAACTTAATACGTGTTATTGATATGGATTGTATGGGAAAATTGCAGATTAAGAAGGTAGAGTGGTTTGAGGTTTTATATTTAGTAGGGGTGTTCACCGGATGGGAACAGGATAGGCCTATTCTGTGTCCCGTCCCGCAAAAGGGTACGAGACATTAAAATAGTCCTGTGTCCCATCCCATTCCTGTCGGGACAAGACAAGACCGCGATCAGGGCGGGACCAGGACGGAAACATGACGTCCCCTTTATTTATTTATTGAGGATTTGGAGCATCATATTTTTCTCCTTTTTGGACTTGTAAAATCTAGCGTACGAGTTGAATGCTGAACTTAGATGATTGAAAATATAAAATACTAATATTTATTTTTATAGTATTTTGTTTTAAATATATAACCAATATATGATGCTTTGTGGTGTATTTAGGTATGATGCCAGCAGCGCTTTCTTTCTCCAGATAACGCCGGATATTAACAGCGTAGCATGTGGAAACCAGACTGTTGACGGACAAGCCACCGCATTTCGCTCGACAGCACAACAAGTGCTAACGAATCTTCAAACTACAACACCCACAACCACTGGTTTCTTTACAGCCACAAAGATGCAAGTCCCTAATAATAATAATCAAACTATTTATGCTTTTGCTCAATGTATTGGAACTATCACTCAGAATCTGTGCCTCATTTGCTTGAATGATGCGTATAGCAATTTGAAGACTTGTTTTCCCAATTCTAATGGTAGGGCTTATACTAATGCCTGCTTCATGAGATACTCCACCACTTCCTTCTTTCCTCCTAACCAGTCCTTTCATATTCCACAACCCTTGATCAAACAAGGTACCTTATCTTCTTCAAATCATTGATATTACATCCTGCTTTTTGATACATTTGTCACTTAATTACTACTGATCAATGACAATTTGGTTTGCTTATGTGTAGTTTTGAATCTATCAAGTTATATTATACTCCCTTTGATACTTAATACAAGATTTAGTTGATTTTTTTTTTGGAGAGATTAAGGAAGTTAAATAAGTTACTTAATCATAGCATATGCGTATTAGATTATACATTATTTTATAAGTCAAATAAATTAGTTTGATATACAAATGATAAATATAAATACTTTCAAGTAATTTATTCAGCATCCTTAATCTCCCTAAAAAACTCAACTGGTTCTTATATTAAAGAGCGGAGGTAGTCTGTCTTATTTCAGTGCCTGATCAGACATGGATATATATATATATATATATAGCTGTACATAAAGATTGACTCATTTGAAAGTGAGTTCTCTCTATTATATGTGTGTCTTGCAGGTTCAAATAAGAAGGGGGGCATTATAGGTGTAGTTGTTGGAGGTGTAGCTTTTGTTTTCGTCCTCCTTGCACTATTAGCTTGGATTAAACGACCAAAAAGGCATGAAAGACCAGTTCCTAGAGGTATGAAACGACCTTGGAAAGTTTTGTGCATCATTTTCTAATGATTTAATGTGATGCTTTTATCACATTTTCTCTTTAAAGAAAACGTTATGGACTTCAATTCATCTCTATTAGGAAAGAAGTCCCTAACCGATTTTTCTTAATTTATATATGAAGAAACAAAATTTGACTTATGTTTTCCTCGACAGGAGACATATCTGGAGTAAGTAAGTTGAAAGGGCCAATAATTTTTAGTTATGGCGAGTTGAAGATTGCTACTAAAAGTTTCAGTGAAAAAAATAAACTTGGAGAAGGCGGATTTGGTGCTGTATACAAGGTAACTATATATTTTGATCTAGCTTTCTAATGGAATACTTTCATGTCGTTTTGTGAATAAGCAAAACTTATAGTAACGCTTTAAGGATTGACATTCTTAATCTTTAAATTTATAAATAGGGTACTCTGAAGAATGGGAAAGTAGTTGCTGTAAAGAAATTAACTTTACGCCAGTCTAAGAAGGTGGATGAAGAATTTGAAAGTGAAGTGAAGCTTATAAGCAATGTTCATCATCGGAATCTTATTCGGCTTCTTGGATGTTGCAGTAAAGGCGATGAGAGAATTCTTATTTATGAATATATGAAAAACACCAGTCTTGATAAATTCTTATTCGGTATGTTCTTATCAGCCAACAAAGCTTATATATACTCCCTCCAGTTCACAATATAAAACCCTTTTAAAAAAATGGTTTGGTCCAAAATATAAGTTACTTGAAAGATAATTGATGTTCATTTTTTAGTTTTGTCCCTGTAATTAATGCTCATTTTCAATTTTACCCACTCTTTACATTTTCAAACACATTTTCTAATAAGGGTAAAAGTTAAAAAGTTTCAATTTATGACATATTTAATGTTAAAGTACCATATATTATGAATTAGAGGGAGTAGTTTTTTAATCTATAGCTATTGAGTTTCTTTATAAAATTATGACATGTGGACATATTTTCAACCAACACATGTATCACTATCTCCTCTGGCAACAGTTCATTAATTCACATGTCATAATTTCATTCAAGAACTCAATAAACAAAAATCTCGAAGTTTTATCTGAACTTTTTTTAAAATATATACATGCTATTATTTATCCTCAACCCTTTAAAGTTTGTAAATTTTTGAAATAGGTAAAAATAGAGGTTCTCTCAATTGGAAGCAACGATATGACATACTTTTAGGAACAGCAAGGGGTTTGGCTTATCTACATGAAGAATTTCATGTTTGTATCATACATAGAGATATAAAGACTAATAACATTCTCTTAGATGATGATCTCCAACCAAGAATTGCTGATTTTGGCTTGGCAAGATTTCTACCCGATGAAAAGTCTCATCTCAGCACAAAATTTGCAGGAACATTGTAAGTCAAAATGATTGCCTTTTTGTGATATTCTAATAATTCATATTGATGACACGTGATGCACCACTTTCACAATGTATATGTCTATTTCATATTCAAAATATTGTTCTTGCATTGATTTGATCTGCCAATAATATTATATTTTTCAGAGGATACACAGCACCAGAATGTATATTTCATGGTCAATTATCAGAAAAAGCTGATATTTATAGTTATGGCGTTGTCGTCCTTGAAATTATCAGTGGCCAACGAAGTAGTAAATTGAATATGCATGGTGATGGTGAAGGCGCATTCCTCCTTCAAACAGTAAGAAAATTTCTGTGATTAATTAAAAATAACAATCTCATTTGAGAAAATTTGAATGCAAGACTGCTTTAACTTGCTTTGTCTTGTTTCGCTTTCTTATTCAATTTCCCTCTAATTCACTTGATAGGCTTGGAAACTATATGAGAGAGGCTCACACATAGAGTTGGTGGACGATACCTTGGACCCTAATGAGTATAATACAGAAGAAGTGAAGAGAATCATAGAGATTGGTCTGCTTTGCATCCAAGGATCTGCTGAATTAAGGCCATCAATGTCTGAAGTAATTGTTTTGCTCCAAGGCAATGGCTTATTGGAGAATATGAAACCCACTATGCCTATCTTGATTGAAACAAATTAGAGACTCTTCTCCTATTTGCCTGCACTTGTTTGTTACTACACGCAATGTGCATACATAGGAATTTATAGTTGTGAGTGAATCTGAGTTTTGAACCCCAGATAGAAAAAGTAATGTATAGAAGACGATGGAAAAAACAGAAGATGATTGTATTTCATTCCCTCAATTTAATTGTTCATCAATCCGAGTAAGTGTATATGTGATTTATAATTCGGGAATACATTTTTTATTAAAAAAATATACATTGATTATAAAGCGTCTGATATGCTTTTTATTGAAAAGTAGGATATGCTCAAGCAAATGGTGGGAATTATAGCATCAGATATTAAACTAGACTTGCTTCTCCATGTATGACATGGACTCTAAAAAATAAATCATGCTATCCATGACTTGCGAACAGTATAACTTTACAATAGATATTTTTTATTTGATCCAGGCATATTCAAACCACTTTGGATTGGACTTAAGACTAATCACTTTCGAGACACTTGAATTTATTTTCTGCTCCTTATAGGGTGAGGTCGCTTACCACGTTAACTAACAACTTATTGGTTGAATAGTTTTTATTTAATCTGTGGGGATTGTACTGAAGAGATCAAAATGAAGATCAATGGGCTCATTTAATTTTCTTAACTCAGACCCATTTGTCTGCTTTGAGTTTGGGGTCTTCATTTATATTTGGGCCCATTGCATCATGAAAATTGTGGGCTTCAAGCTTGCAGTTACATGCTCAGTGGAAAATAACTTTTTCAATTGTTGAAAGTAACTGACTGAAAGGAAATTGCATATACCCTTAAAAAATATTGTTCACGTAATATGACTCTATTGCAACGTTATACTACCACAACATCCAGATGTTGACTAGTTTAGAGATATTAAAAAAGTTAAATAAATTATTTTAAAGTAATTATAGTTATCATTTTTTTAAAATTAATTTGTTTGATTTATAAACTGATGTATACTCTAATGATACACATCAATAATTTAGAGAAATCATGTAACATATTTTGTAATTAAGTAATTTAAAGCTTCCTTAATCTCCCTAAATTAGTCATCTAGGTGTTATATTAAGGGTCGGAAATAATATTTTATATATTCATTAATAGTTTAGCAGTAACAACGCATTGGAAAAATATTCTCTCTAGGTGATTTTCCTCTTGGTTTTTACTGGCGCATGTGCAAACAAAGACACTCTCCGCATGCATCACATACTCTTCTTGTCCAATTTGTAAGTCACTTTTAGCATGTTTTATATAAAAAGAAAAATTTAAACCTTATTAAACCTATCTTAAAATTTAAAAACTTTTTAACTTTTCCCCTATTTAATACTTTAAAAATAAAAATGTTAAAAATCCTAAATATTTGTATTTATTGATGCATGGCTGGTTCAACAAGTGCAATAAACACCCATAAAAAAGAAGAAAAATGCACTTTACCAGTCACTTGGACTAATAAATAAAATAAGAGAGAAGTGGAGTGTAAGGGACCAGATTGAGTAATAGTCTGGGAACAAGACAGAATTGAGGAATAAATATTTGATAGAGAGGAGTGGAAGATGGTTTGTGAAGGAATAAGTGCCAATAATTTAATAAGGGCAAATTTGTGCATCTGCAAGAAAAGTCATGTGAGTTAATTAGGTAATCTGGTTTTATCCGGTCCAGTCCAAACTATAGGTTTGAAACTAATCTGGTTTGGTTTGCCATTGCGCAGCCCTAACACACACACACACACACACACACAGGTGTGTGTGTGTGTGTATATATCAAATGAATTAAAAGAAAAAAAAAAGGTCAAATGTTACATATGAGAAAGCAGCCATGGTGTATATATATATATATCAAATGAATTAAAACAAAAAAAAAAAGGCCAAATGTTACATATGAGACAGCAGCCATGGTAGATTAATAAGGTCAACGGAGTTGGATTAATTGTCCTTTTAATTATAATAACATCATTTTTGTTGCTGTCTATATATTTCAAACACCATTACGCCTTCCTTTCACCATTATTATACACTCTTCTCTGCTTCATCTTCATCCGTTCAACTAAACATGCTTGGACTTTCTAATCTCCTTCCCTTACTTACCTTCATATTCTGGTCATGCTGCACTCTGAACGGCATCGTTTCAGATCCACAGACCAACCTTCTTCAGATCCTCTGCAGACCATTCGAGCCGTTCTTCGTTACCAACACCTCCATCTTCAATGACAATCTAAACGCAACGTTTCAAGATATCAAAGAGCAGATCAGTGGCCAAAACAAGCACTTTGCCACTGCACAGCTTGAACGCGGCGGAGAAAGCCCCATTCTCACTCTTTTCCAATGCAGAATTTACCTTCCAATCGCTGATTGTGTCGCCTGCTTCGTTGCTGCTGCTGTACAAATCCGTAGCTGCATCAAGGCCGTAGCCCGCGGCGCCCATGTTGTTTACGACGGCTGCTTCCTTAGGTACCACTGGCTAGTCTGGATTTGGGGTGTTAGTTGCCCCTCAAAATTTCCCCACTTTCCAAATGTTTTGTTGTGTTTGTTTTTTTTTTGCTCAATATTTTGTTGTGTTTGTTTTAGAGAAAATGACAGAAAAATACTATTTGAATTTTAAAATCCTAAATTAGTTCTTTAACAAATATTTGTGTTGTCAATCCCATTACTATTCTTATCAATGTCATTACTCTTCTTGTCAGCGGTATTTTGAAATTTAAATGGTATTTTTTTGTCATTCCCCCTTTATTTTATTATTAGATTCTACATAAAATAAAAATAAGTGACAGTTTGATATTTTATGGGGAAAAATGGCACACTTCTGAACTTTTTTACAATTTTTCAAAGAAAAAAAAATACTCTAAATTTGTGTAATTTTTTTTTTTTTTTAGAAAAAATCATAAAAATTCAAAACTTCACCATTTTTTTCCCATAAGATTTCATAATCTAACGATAAAGAAAAACATTGGGGAAGTGGGGAAATTTTGAGCGGCAGTTGACACCCCCTTGCCCCACTAGTCTACAAACTTAAAGGTTTCTTTATTGCCATGATATTGCGACGTTATTACAAAAGTTAATCTCTTAGTTCCAATTGTGCACCTTGGAAAATGATACGAGATACTTCATGGTTTTAAGGTACAACTGCAATGGTTTCTTTGACGAGACGACGCAGCCTTTCAATTTCGTATCATGTGGGAATCAAACTACAGGAGAAGCCACTATATTTACTACAACGGTGCGACAAGTGCTAAAGAATCTCCAAATAACAACACCTAAAATCCCTACTTTCTCAGCCGCCACAATGATTAATGTTCCAAATAACAATAATGGAACAACTATTTATTCGTTTGCTCTGTGTACTGAGACTATCTCAGCAAACGGTTGCAATGATTGCTTGGAGGGTCGATACAATAGTATGGAGATTTGTTTTCCCTTTTCAGATGGAAGGGCTTCTGATGCTGGTTGTTTCTTGAGATACTCCACCACTTCCTTCTTTAATGATAGCTACACAATTGATATCACACCCATGACAAAAAAAGGTACAAAACATTCAAAGATTTGAATATAGCCCCTTAATTACATGCATGTAGTTACTTAGCAAGATATAGGTGATCCCATTGATTTATAACGGCAACATCATATTTTGGTTTCTCTGGTTGGAAAATGGGGGCTTGTTTAATTTTATTCTCTATTTTTTATGTGTTTTAGAACAATTCTGTAGTGTAAATTTTTAAAATAAGTTTTGGAAACAATTTTTTTTAAAATGTGTTTGAATCAGTTTTTTGATAATTAAAATATATCTAAAATGGTGAAGTGAAGGGTGAAAGAATAGTTTGATTTATTAGAAGGATTTTATTTAATGGAAATAAAATGTTATCTGCACCTTCTCTAAGTTTGTAGTACAAAAATAACAAAACGTGTAATAGATGTTCTGTTTTTCTTTTTTGATTTTTGGAACAACTTTTTTTTTTTGTTTTGGGAACATGCAACAAAAAATATATTTTCAAGCAGGTTATTATTTTTTTTTAAGAAAAACCGTTATAAAAACATGAAATTAAACAAACCCTAAATTACCTTTGTTTCCTATAAATTTTGCAGGATCAGCCAAAAAGGGGTTCATAATTGGAGGGGTTGTTGGAGGTGTAGCTCTTGTTTTAATCCTCCTTGCATTGTTTGCATGGATTGGGCGATCAAAAAGTAATAAGAGGTTTCCTAGTTAGGTAAATGCTACCTCCGGTGTTTAACATGTAATTCAATTTATTTATTAAAGCGGATCTTATATTTATATTAAGGACATGAGGGAGAGAAAAGAAGAGAGAAAACGGAAAACATAGCTTCACATGTCAGTAATAGTAAATTTGTGTTTACACACTCGTTGGCTGTTGGATCAAACTGAATTTGGTTAGAGGTTCAATACATATGGTTTGTTTTGTTTCAATGGTGGGATCGTCGTTTGAAGGCTTGGTGTGAGAGTGAAACATATTTGTGGTCAGAGACATTTTTCTAGTATTTTAGCTGTTTTATTATTCTCTATTATTGTAAGCTTCTAATTTTGGTTGTTTGGCTGGGTGATTGGATGTGGTCCAGCATCATGTTGACATTTTCTTGTACCTTGTTTTTATAATAGTAGATCATTTTACTTTGATTTGGACAACCCATGGCTTTTACCCCTTGAATTAAGGGGTTTTCTACATTAATAATTCTGATGTCTCTTGTGCGATTTAATTTTTATCATATATTTATTTAGTTGTTTCCTCATATACTCTTACAAGTAATGATAAGATTTAACATCCGGCGCCCTTCTTAACATATAGGAGTTAATATTTTGAGTTTTACTTAAATATATAACCTCCTCTCCACACATACTTACATACACAAGATTATACTTATGATTTATCCTTGGTGTAAACACACACACACACACACACACATATTGTATGAGAATAAGTTTTTCTTTTTTCTTTTTTGTGTTTCTGTGCACGAACACACACCAGATAATGTTTTGCTTTTAATGAGTTTTGATTTTGATTCTTTTTTATTTGTTGGTTATTTGTCCCTTTATTTTAAATCGTCCAAAATGTTGGTCTCTATAATTTTATAAGGACTTGAATAGGAGCTTGACGATGTTAATTTTGTTAATGTGGCATTAATATCATTTAGTAGGTTGATGTGAACTGGTAATTAAGATTGATGTGGCTTATATTATTGGGACCAAAACTAAAACTCGTCAAAATTATAGGGACCAAAATTCAAACCGATTCAAGTGGATTTGACCTTGTTATAAAGCAAACATATTGTAGAGCATTAAAATTATAGGGACCAAAATTAAATGATGGGACACAGAACAATTTTGTTGTTCTATACCTTTGTGGGATGGGAAGTGGAATAGGTATGTCCCTTTTTCTGTTCCTTCTCATGAACACCCCTGCTTGAACCAAACATGTACAAAGGGTCATTAAAAATCCCACCTCATCCCTTCAGATAAAACCAAACAAAACATCCCCAAAAAACAAACACATCCACAAGAAAAGCATCCGTTTTAAAATAATATCAATTAGAGTAAAATCTAATCTCCCTTATATTTCAACTTAATTACAGTGATCTCCCCATATTTTAAAAACACACATTTAAGTTCAGACTATTCACTCCATTAAGAATATTCTAAAATGATATCTTTTTTAATTAAAATTTAATTTTATTCACTAATTTATTATTCATCACACTAAATCCTTAATTTTAGGTAAATTTTTTTTTAAAAAATTTAAGAATTTTCATATTTTTCTTTCATTTTATTTTTATTTTCAAATGCTTATTTTTTTAATGTATTTTTCATACTAGGACAGAAGCTAAGTAAATCTGTTCATGTGTCGACTGAAAAAACTTGATTGCAAAGTTGATTAATTATTTCAATAAATATATACTTGACTAAATATGTGTATGAACTTTCGTAATAAAAATGTGTTTAAATGTTATGAAAAAATTAAATTATAAAATGTTACAATACAATGAAAATTAATAAATTTTATAACATATTACCTAGTTTAAAAAAATATGTATTGGAATTATGTATTGGTTTCATTGTTTTGGAAGATTTGAAAGTTTAAATAATTCTTATGTTAATGAGATATGTTTTAGTCAAAGCAAAAGTTTAAGAGTTTAACTTAAAAGCCAAATATAAAAAGAAGATATGTGTAACAGACATTTTAATTTTAAGAAATATTTATATATGTTTTCAAAAATAAAAATATTTTTGTAATTTAAATAAAACAAAGGTATAATTGGCTTATTATTTACTCGACCAATTATAATATTGAAGATAAATTATAGACGGTTTAACTTGGCAACTATTTGATTAAAAAAAGAAAACTTGTAAACATCACTAAGATGTCCTCCTCCTAGCCGGAATATTTTCCCCACTGAATTTTTTGTCAAAGAAGTTAGACTCATAGACGTATAATTAATTGCACCTTTGAAAACGAGAATTGACTTTTCTCCTTTTCTTTTCCTCCCCAATTCCCACCCCAACCCTTAGATCAAGTTTTGAGTGGTTAGGATTTAACACTATATAATATTAATATTAAAATTATGAAATAAATAAATTCAAATAGTGAAAACTTCACATAAATAATCAAAGTAAAATCTCTCTCAATGAATTAAAAAAGAAGTGAGGTTACTTTCATCATTGACAATAGAAAAACCATAGCATTATATAGACACACATATATATTTCCTTTTATGAAAATATAACGTGGGTATTAAAGCACAGGTATTAAAACAGAGACCTTGCTTCTCCATGTGTATTACATGGACATTGAATAATTAATCATGTAAAGATAATTTCAAATTGAATAATAAATCAAAGACTTTCCTAATATAATCTCACCTCTAGCATCCCTAATTGGCAACTTTGACCGCCCATACAAAATAAATTAAGCTAAATTATAAAAAACTATACTCCTGACATTTCAAAGTTTAAAATTAACTCTTCTGACCTTTCATTTTTTATTATTAACTCCCTGCTGTTAACTAACCCTTATCTTTTTAACAGGAATTGCTACATCAGATTAATATATGACACATAGCATTCTTTGTGGTGTCCTATGTAAATTACTAATTTTATAAAACTCCCTGAATTTTGACCAATTATAGATTTTCTTATTTTGCTCTAGGGTCATTTATTAGAGATATCTAGTTGAGAATGAACCACTACTATTTTTTAGAAATCCTAGAAATCACCAATAATTAAAAACTTTTTCTCAAACATGACAAGTTTTAACACTTATTGTTGGAATGAGATTTTCTGATAAATTTAAAATTTCATAACTAATTTAATATAACTTTAATAATAGTGGTTCAAAGCTCATACCTAAGCTCTTTTAATGCTTTTCATAATAATAGAATAGAATGACCTGGGCTCAATAGGGTCCAATTAGGTCCATATTTCCTTGGAACTCATACTCTTCATGGGAATTTTCATGAAAAATTCCAGATTTCTGACCCAATTTAGGAAATTCATATTTTTTTTCCCTACACATCCAAATATTACAAATTAATACTCATTTTAAAGTTTAGGGTGTGTACTATTAACCTGCCAAATATCAGGGTACAATCCAAATGCTTACCTTACATAATGTCAGACGCCATAAAAATGTTTTTACTGAGTATATAACTTAGTTCTAGCTAAGGCTTCTTCCACATTTGGAGTCTTAGCTACTATTCTCCTTATGGAGATATATATACAACCCAAAATAATCAAGCGGGGTATGCAATATCAGCTTAAACTAAGTGAATAGTAAATATGCCAAATACTCCATCTTGTCCACCTTAGCAAGGCATCCACCAACTTCTCCTTTCCATGAGATGTACTTGCTCCTATGGTTAATACATAGAGAGAGAGAGAGAGAGAGAGATGAGATTGGGGAAATTTCAGTAGCAATAATTATGTTTCAATATATAATGCATGGTAAATAATTGAACATGGAAAACAATAACTCAATATCTATAAAACTGAATAACTGAAACTATTATTACACATGGCTATGGCAATAACAGAAATAAGTTGTTTACATGTTCTCATGCTTAACTGCAACAACAATGACATAAACAAGCATGCAACCAAAACATCAAAATGACATAAAAATTTAGAGCACCTCACAAAATCTACTTAACTCTCATTAGTAAGAGTCAAAGAGTCAATAGGAGAGTCATGAATAATAGCTTTTGGGATATCTACATCAATTTCAACATCAAAATAACAGGATGTAGGTTCCACAACTGGAACCTCTTCTAGACTATACTCACTATTCTCTTTTAAAGTGATTTCAAGTTCATTATCACATTCCACGAGAGCTAAATTTTCATACAATTCCACATTCTCAAATACCTCAGAATAATCGTTATCAACACAAGAAGTGGTCATCATACTTAAGGAATTATTTTGCCTCATAGTTTTAAGGGACGAAACAATTTGATTCACATAAACTCTAATATTTTGAACCCTTGACTCAATTCTCGTGGCAAATTTCTTTTGTTCTCTACTAAATCTCTCTGATGAGTCTACATACACCTCAAATAACTTTTCTAAATTAGACTTTTCTTTATATTCAAGAGAATTTTCTTCAAAATGTGGACAAGAGTGAAAAAATGCAGAAATTTCTTTTGAATTGAAATTTAAATGTGGATTCCAAGGCTCATGTTGCTCAAAACTTTCACTAGGATAAAAAGAATGATCAAAACAAATTTGGTTCCTATTGAAATCATCTCTCACATAATGACCGGTAGTGCTCTATGGACAATGGTCACATGAATGACTCTCTTCACAATAAGCACAAGAAAAGAAATTATAAGAAGAAGAACTTTCAATCCAACCAACATTTATGTTTTCTTGTCTCATTCCATCCACATGTATTCCTAATAAAGAACCAAGATATAACAATTTATCACTGATTAAACCAAATGAATGCTTGAATAATCCATTTTTTTCAAAAGACAAACAAGAAACAATGAAAATAAAGCAAATTACGCACACATAAAAACAAAATAAAAATATTCACAAAGCTCAAGCTTAAATTTTTAAGGGATTTCTAATTCTAATCACCAATTGCCTTAAAATTCCTTGCAACGGCACCAAAAACTTGATGCTACTAAATTTTAAGTAAACACCGCAAGTGTACAGGCCGTGAAAATAGTATAATAGCAAATTAAAGTTGTCCCACAGAGATTTAAGTGAACTACTGATTAGAAATTAAATTTTCTATTTTCATTTAAGTTGAGCAAATCTAATAAGGACATTGAAAACAGATGGAAGAAAATCAAAAGTGCTAAATTTAATATTTTTAAGATTTCAATGGAGAAAAATAACCTAGAGTAGCTAATCGCTTTTTCAAGTCTAGCAGCATGTAATCACCCAAAATAAATGCACTTAATATTAAGTTGCTGATCTAGAATATTAATGGATAAAAGAATCTCCCAATCACTTATACTTCTCTCTCAAGTAAAAATTGTTATTCCTAACTAATTTACTCTAGAGGCAATAAATATTCAATTTCATTCTAATATGATTATATGGGTCTAATAAGTATATTTCTATCCTATTGGCAAATTAAAATAAATTCTAATATCACATTACTTAATCCTATGGTCAAATTAAAATCTCTACGGCTAATCTAAATTTCCCAATTCTCTAGTTAGTGGTGATCAAGCACAACATACACAAAATAATACAAGATTAAGTAAATAAAATAACAGTAAACACAAATAACTGGTTCATACATACTCCACATCTCCAAATTAATTCATAGCTACTCTAGATTCAAAAACAATTATCCACACATATTCAAAATAAATGCGATTACAGCCACAGTAAGTCCAGAATCCAAAAATCATACTGGGAATCAAATTGAAACAAAGATAAAAAGAATGAAATGCAGAGCTCTCTCAGCTGTCCGACCTGGTTTCGATGAATAGTCGCAATGAACAGTAACACGTGAAGAGTGACGGATGAACAGTGACGAACAGTGATTTTCTTTTCTCTTTCCAGTCGGCTGCCTCTCCTTCACTGTTTCCCTCCTCTGATTTTTTCAATGAATATTGCGGCTGCCCTCTAACTCTGCTTTCCGAAACTCCATGGCTTACTTTCTTTTTTTAACCCCCAGGAACCCCCAATTTCCAGCTCTCTATCCCATGGCTCCTCGGTCCACTCTAACAATTGGTCCTCCTCTTCATATCTTGAGTTAGAAATCGGAAGCCCAAGCCCAAAACCACTACAAAACGTTGTCTCTGGCCCTTCATATGGACCTTCCACCAAGTTATTTTTGTTTTTTTTTATTTGGCAAGTGATTAAAAATTCCTAAGCCTAAACATGCTACCCAACTGTGATAAAAGAAGAGAAATGAAATATTATATAAGAGGAGGAATAATAGTAATAATAACAACAATAATAAAAGCTGATTTTTTTTTTTTCAATTTGAAAAGCTTCCCATTATTATTATTTATTCCTAAACTCAAAAACTTATATTTTAAATTGAAATCCCACAAATAATACATCTATTGATATCTCATAAAATATTATAAAAATCTCTCAAAAATTGTTTAGACAACTCTCCAAAATTTTTCAAAATATACTTTAAATATAATAATAATGGAGAGTTATCAACAAGCATGGAACCAAAACATAATATACGACATTAATGATTAAAGCTACCTTTGCCCTGCTCCCTTTCTTTTGCTCCTTGATTTCTCATTGGTGGATTTGGACACAAATCAAAACCTATAAGTTATATGTGTACAAGAGCATATGAACATACATATTTGGTACACCTTAACTGCATAATTACATTCTCTAAAAGCCTCAACTTTGAGCATTAATATTAACACTTAAACTTTCTTTCTTGGATAAAATTATACTGCCCATCTTATCGCTTATATACTCATGCCAAAGCCAATTAAGGACCACCTTAGCCCCATAACATTTCGGTCAGCACCTAAAGTTTCCTCCCAAATTTCTAACTTTGGAATACAACTTTAGCACCAACATTTTAGAGCTTCTAAACACATCCTTAATAATCAAGAATATTGACTCAACAAGCCAAATCAGCAACCATTAAGACAGGATAGCAATTTGCTGCCCTAAAATCCACTAGTACAGAAAAGGGTTTTTAGATCGGAGCATTTAAACCGGTTATATCGGATAAGGTCTTAAAAATATGACCGGTGGCATTTTTATAATTATGATGAAATATTAAGACCGGTTATATTTAAAACCGGTCTTAAAAATAATTTTAAGACCGGTTATAGTAAAAACCGGTCTTGAAAATAATTTTAAGACCGATTATAACAAAAACCGATCTTAAAATATATACAATTAAAAAAAATAAATATATGTAATATATTTTCTAGACCGGTTCTAAAAATAACCGATTTAGAAAATATTATCTGAATTAAAGACAATTATAAAAATAAAATATTTATTATTTTTAAGACTGGTTGTAAATGAAAACCCCCTTAAATATTAAAAATTTAAGACCGATTATTAATTAATAACCGGTCTTAAAAAGTTTCAATTTTTAAGACCGGTTATTTATTAATAACCGATTTTAAATATATATTTTAAGACCGGTTTTGAAATAGAACTGGTCTTAGAAATTACTTTTAAGACCGGTTGTAATTGACGACCGGTCTTAAAACTGACCTGTATTTCAAAAGGCTCCTAAATTTGACTCTGAAATCTAAAACTCAAGCACATCAGTAAAACCCCTCTGTCGTCTCGCGACAGCTTCTCCTTCCCCCTTCTCTCCTCCGTCCTTAACTTTGCCGCCGTCAACGGAGATTTACTGTTGAATACATTGTCGAAAGGCTATCGTCGTTTTTTCCCTCCGATTGGTTTCATTCTCAACCTCATTTTTATTGTCAGGTTTGTGTTTCCATTTCGTTTTTGGGTTTTTCATTGAAATTGTGAGATGACTTGGCCTCCATTTTGTTTGTTCGATTCTTGCAGCAAGTGGCGAAGGTCTGTTCAAATCCAGAGGAAGAAGAGGATCCTCAAGCAAAGGTTTAAGGTACCGTTTAATTATTCTGAAATTGTGGACTTGGGTTTATTTTGGTGGTTTTCCATTTGCATTACAGACTATAGTTTAAGCTTGTTGCTTCTAGTAGACCTGGGTTAATTATTCCATTTGAAAGTGATGATTTTGAGAGTCGTAGTGATGATTTTGATCCTGGTTGAAGACCATAGTTTAAGCTTGTTGCTTCTAGTGGTGTAGCTTCTATTATATTGTTTTGTTTGGTTTAAGCTTGTTTAGTCTTGTTTTGTTTGATTTTGATCGTAGTTGAAGATTATAGTGGTGTAGCTCCTAGTTGATTTTGCTAAACTGGGTTTTGTTTTGTTTGGTTTAAGCTTGTTGCTTCTATTATATTGATTTTGTAGCTTTTGGTTTCCTTCTTTTGATTCGGCCATGTGATTTGAATTTAAAAAATCTTTACCAATATGAAAACTTGCTTTAGGGAATTGCTTTTGCAATTGCAATTAATCATTCCTCCTTCATCTTAATTATTGCTTTAGTTGATATTGGTTATCAACTTGTGCATTACAATTAATTATTTGTTCATGTTTGCATAACTTGGTAATTGCTTTTGAAAGATGCCTTTGTAGATAGTGCCCTGTTATAACAATAAGCACCGTGTAGCAAAATTTCCTTAAAGTGTTTTTAGACAATGAGTCGTCCTAGTAAGGGTACTCCAGATCCAACTAATCCAAATCATAGTGAGCCTAGCAATGCTCCGAGCCAGGAACACAATGAGCCACGTAACCTGCCTAGACGAAGGGGTAGGAGAGCCACCCAATTGACAGACATTCCTCTCAATCGGAATACCGGGGAAAAGATTCCGATTGAGTTTGATAGATATTGGAAACCAATCGGGCCTAATGCCCAACGGTTTAGGAGTTTTGTCGGCCTCCTAGCACACAACAAGCCTAGCATCTTGATAGAGCAGTGGAGAAATGTTGATAAAGGTGTGAAGGGACATATTTTGGAAACTATCCAGCTTACTTACGACATTCCTGAGAGTGAAATCTTGTATGACAAGACAATGACGTATTGTGATAAACGCTGGAGGAAGTTTAAGACAAATCTAGCCAACAATTTCATGCATATCGAGGTGGAAGAAGGTCAGCCTCTTCCTAATCCATGTGATCAGTATTCTTTTATTGACGAACAAACTTGGCAAGAATTTAGATGGCCTCAAACTACTCCAGAAGCATTGGTGAGTTGACTTATTTTGCAATTGATTTGCTTATGAATTATGAATTGTCTTTATTGATTTACAATGACTTAATTTTGATTTCTTATTTGCAGGAAAAAAGGAAAAAGGCCCAAGAGAGTGGTAGAAAGAATGATTGCTCCCATACAATGTCTCGTGGGGGGTATACGAAGGCCGAAAAAGACTTGTTGGCAGCCAAACGAAAGAGATTGGAAGAAGCATCTCAATCCAATCCTTCTGTTCTTCTTTCTCCACCATCTCTGATACGTCGCGAACAGAAGTGGTTGTTCGCTCACCAAAAGAGGAGCGGGTCTTCTATGAGTGAACAATCTCATATAGTTGGTGAGAAAATTGTAAGTATTGTTGTTGACTTATTGTTATTAATTATTTAATAAACAAATTTCATTACTAACATTTGTCATCTGTGTCTTATAAGAGGAACTTCAAAAAAAAAACAAGCTGAGGGATCATTTAGGTCGGATGGGAGGAATGACATCCTGACCGTAGCTATAGGAAAACCTGAGCATCCCAGCTGTGTCAGGGGGATTGGAGAAGGGGTAGGCATAAGGGATTACTTTGGAGCACCCACACGCCGTTCCTCAAGTGGTATGGTGACTAGGGAGGAGATGGAGGGTATATTGGCCACTGTGAGGGCGGAAGCTAGGACCGAGGCAGAAGCATCATTTGATGCACAATTTGAAGAAAGGTTCAGCAAGATGAAGGAGGAATGGATGATCATGATGAGCACAAGACAAGCAGATACCAGTGCTCCCCAGGCTTATTCCCTAAACCTTAAACAGAGCATTAAAGGGAGTTGTATTGGTCAGTCATCAGAGGGTCCTGGAAAAGAAATGGTGAGCCTTGTGACTTGTTTATGGAGGATCCTCTGAGACGATTGGTTGCACGGGGGAGCATGCATAACTTGGGATCAACTGTCCACAACCAAGAAATAAAGGATGATCAAGTCAGAGTGACTGTTGATGACTTCAAGGTTGTGGGCGATGTCATCAACTCTTTCAACTTGTGGCCAAAGAACCTTGTTTCTGATCGAGCTGAGGAATCCCCGCCACCTCCACCTCCCTCTACTCAAGATGTTTCACTGCCTCCATTGAATGTCATGCAGCAAGTGATTCTGATGGCATATGATACATCCTTTCGAATAAGAAATTGGCCTATTGAGTCAACTGTTGGCAAGTCAGGGGCACAATGCTATCTTGAGAGGGATGATTTAATGTCCCTGGTAGCTCCTCTACAATAGCTTACGATTTTGATTGTCCAGCTCTTTTTGATGTAAGTATCTTCTTAAATTGGAAGTTAATATTTTACAAATTATGCTGTTAAACTTTGATTTAATGTCACTGCTTGAATTATTGTAGGTGCATGCATCGTAGATTGGTTGACTCTGGCAAAACCAATAAATTTGGACTCCTATGCCTAGTTCAACTTTACGACAAAGGGACCACTGCTACTATCAGACACACATACTTATCGCACAGGCTTAGTGAAACCTCAATTAAGTGTTTCTTGGCTCCATATTTGCATGGGTAAGACACAAATTTATATTTCATACTATACATATTATTTTATATTTGCTTAAAAGTTTTCCCTTTTTTCAGTGATCATTGGCAATTGGCTATTTTGTGCAAGAGTTATTTTGTCATCCCCTTATGCTCCCTCCACCTCAGCAAGCCAACTAGTGAATTGAAGAAGAGCTTGAACTCGTAAGTTTTCTTGCATTATTAATTACCTTTCATGTGCAAAATTTATGGAATTTGTGTAAAATAAGTAACCTTTGTGATTTTGATGATATAGGGTTATGCGGACATTCCAACACACTGCTTGTGGTAGGCCTATGCGTGAGGTAAAAGACCCTACATGGATCTTGCCAAAGGTTAGTTACATATTGGTTTGTTTTAAGAATGTATTCAATAATAAGCCATGCTTTAATTTTATACTTGTTTTAACGATATCATGTTATTTTTCAGACTCATAGGCAACCACCGGGGCCTAACTTGTATGGGTTGTATATTCTGAGGCACATGTATAATATTATTACCCTAGGCATGACAGGACTTACTGAAGAGGTAAATGTATATATATTTCAAAAATTTTATATTACTTTTATTTTTTTAAAAGTGAATTTAATGTTTTGCTTGGCTTTGGTGTTTCAGATGTTTGAACTTGCTGACCCCTTTCCAGAAGAAGATATTGAGCACATTCGTAATTGTTGTGCTGAATTCATTTATGAACTTTTACAACAGTGAGTTGTTGTATGTAAAGTTGAGGAATTTTTTTGTATATATTCATTTATGAATTGACATGTTGGTTGGTTGAATTCATTTATATTGTTAGTTGCATGATTTGACATGTTTCTTGGTTTTAACATGGTTTTTGTATATTTTGATGAATTGACTTGTTGGTTGCATGATATGTCATGGTTGAATCATTTATGTGTATATATATGATGGTTTTAAACAAAACATTATACATGAGGATATATGACATGTTACAAGTTCCCAATTCAATGAGAAGGTTAAAGCAAAAGGAAATGGTAAGTGGAAGTAAACTGAACACTATATGGCACTTAATAAGTATGGCATTAGAGGTAGCAATTCAAGGATGCGTTCTGGTAACTAACTTAATCACAAACAAATAAAAAAAAATATCTATAACACTTTTAAGACCAATTATAATGATAACCGGTCTTAAAAGTTGTTTAAAGACCGGTTATATTTATAACCGGTCTTAAAGTTAAAACTTTAAAACCGGTTGTATGTAAAACCGGTTTTAAAATTAACATTTTTAAGACCAGTTATATGTAAAACCGGTCTTAAAATAATTTTTAAGACTGGTTATAATCATAACCATAACCTAAAATAACTTTTAAGACCGGTTATAATCATAACCATAACCGGTCTTAAAAATGTTATATAAATCGCCTTATAAAAGAATTCTTTTAAGACCGGAGCTCATAAAAATCGATCTTAAAGTTGTTGATTTTAGACCGGTTATAAATAGAACTGGTTTTAAAAGCTAGACTTTTAAGACCAGTTACCAAACCGGTCTCAAAAGTGACATACTTTTAAGACCGGCTGTATCAAGACCGAATCCAGAACCGGTCTAAAAAGTCAATTTTAACCGGTTTAAAAAGCACTTTGTCCACTAGTGATATGTTCCATAGCTGTAGCAATGCAATATATGTTTACCTATACTAGGCTTCACACGGCTGGATCAAACAGCTGCACAAATATTCCCATAACTTATTTAAAATGCCAATCAGCAACTTTTGATCCCAATTCCACAATTTTAATAAGCAATCCTGCGGTTCCATGAACAAATACCTTTCATCATTTAAATAATTCAGTCACCCACTTGTACAGCAATGTGTAAGCCCTTATACATTCAAGTAACCCACCAACTATCTATTATAACCATTTAGGATGAATAGCTATTATACAGTGATTTATATAACTTAGTTCACTGTTCTTTATTTCCCTTAGCTAAACCCGCCATTAAATCCCCTTGAGATTTGAAATCACAATGTTTCACGGGTTTCCTTCAAGCAATCTAATGGCATATTAATGATTTAAAATCCTGCTTCAGGATCACACAACACTAAGCGAATGTTTATAATTCCCAATTTTGCATATCCAGACACACACATATACCCGATGCAATACAGAACAGAGGATTGGTTCAAACAAGTCACTTCTATTCGTAGCCTAATCAGTCTGACAGCCACTTATGGAGCATCCACATAACCATATAACATTATTCTCTTATATTATTAGGCAAGCTTTGTTTCCTTACCAATGATTTTAGAGAACCCGTAACCACAAAAAGAAATAAGCTTCAAATTGCTCTTCCTCAAATTACTTTAAAACAGATTAATCTCTTACATGCAACAACATTTGTAGCGCCTGAAATTTGAAAAATATGGAACCGTCACCAAAATTTTAAAAAAGGATAATTTTAGAAAATTTTTTGAAAAATGAAAACTAGATAGGGTTCAAGAGTCAATTGTGCATAAAGAAGGTTTAGGCACCCCACAGCACCCGTTCATAAGAATAGTTACTCAAAGTCAATTATTTAAAAATGAATATGACATTTAATTTTATTATAATTACCTAAAGAAGCAAAGAAATTAAGAAAATATTTACAAAAAAAGAGAAATTAATAAATAGAAAACTGTTTATTTATAAAGTTGGACTTAACTTAGGAAGAGAGCTTAGGGCCTATTTACCTTTTAGAGGGATTAAAGCCCACGTAGTTCGGGGTAGAAAAGCATGCAACTTGGTGGGTGTCTTTTAGGAAAATTTTACTTAATTTATTGGAGAAAAATATTTTCCTTGTTTGGTTCATATCTTTTAATTTTTTTGCAATTTATTATTTATTTTTCTAAAAAATAATTTTGATTCAAATTTCTGAGGAGGTTCTCATAAGCTCACATGGCATAAATCCCTTTTTAAAATCAAATTCATTTATTTTGAGAAAAGAAATATTTTTTAAGGTTTATAAGAAAAGTGGATTCACAGGTATTAAGCAAGCAAAGACAAGCATTAATCATGTGATCAACATAATATTTATAACAAAAGATCCAAAAGCATGTAGAGCTAGCACATACCTGAATCACTTGCTTATACCATCAAGTCCATTTATTCAAATCAAAAGAGAGAGAAGTTATGATGCAATTTTTTAATCACCAATGAGCATATCATCCAACAAATATAGTCAGGAACAAAAGTCATACCAATCCAAAAGCTAATGGCAGTGCACATGCCATGTCCAAAGCTTGTGTGTCCATTGCTGAGGAAAGGAACAAGTATTAGTAAGCAATGATAAGACAATTGCAATATGTAAGGTGGAATGGGTGAGCATATTGTGATGAGAACAAAAATTTAAAAAAAAAAAAAGCAAAGGCATAATGGAAGAGAGAAAGTGAGAGCAAGATAATCAAATCCGAATCATATTAGATTCCTCTCAAGCTGTTGGTGTCGAGATACACATGTGACAACAACCAAACATAGCTTTCCTTGGGGACATGAAAAAGATATAGTAATGGATATCACCCTATCACAAGTACCTCCTCCCATTCTTTAACCCTTGTAGTCATGAGAAGAAATAAAATAAAAGAAAATTCCCTACCTCCTATCTTGCCTCCTTTGTCTCCCAAAATTTTTGTGCCTTGCCTCAACCCTTGCGCTTTTATTTATAGCCTCAAAGTAGGGGTTTTCTCATAAATGCATTTTTTATTTTTATTTTTTAATTATTTTTTATGTATTTTCTGTTGATAAAACTTCCTAACTTGACCCAATATTTTTTTATTTTTGTTTAGTGAAACTTCCTAATTTTAAACCTAATCACCATCATTGAGAGAGAATTTTTTTTAATTTTTTAAAATCTTTTATATTTTCCCTATAAGCAATTTCCTAATTTAAACATATCAACATGAATGAGAGATATGTTTTTTTTTCAATATCTATTTTTTTCTCCTCGATAATGACTTTACACTAAATTTTCTAATCTAAATATCAATCAACATCAATGAGATGAATTATTTTGAAAGTTGTTGCCATGTACTACAAACATCAATTGCAAGACAATCACCATTAATGATGATCTTTTTTCAAATTTCAATTATAATCCAATCGCCATCAATGTTATTTTCTTATTAATTTAGATGTGTGAGCATCAAGCATGATATTTTTATTTTTATTTTATTTTTTGTGTGGGGCCTAGACAAAATAAAGTGTTTACAGTTGCCTCTCTTTACTTGTTGCGTAGTTGAGAAAAGTGACATTCTCACCTATGAAGCAAGTAAAGATAAGAACAAGTATTTTATTAGGTCAAATAGAATAAAGTACCCCTTAGAACCAAAGTGGCTTTGAAAAAAATATAGTGCCTATACCCCTCTTTACTTGGTTCAAAGGGGAGAAGAACGTCGGTGGAGCTAGATGACCACTTGGAATGGAAATGAAGTGCCTAATTACATAGGACATTGGTGGGACGTAAAAGAATTGTGCCAACCGTTACTGTGCTTGAAAAAAAGTAGTGCCTGCTAGGATAGGGCTTTCAAAGAATAGTTCCTGTAAAAAAAGGGCTTTAAAAGAATTGTGCGAGCTGTTAATAGGCTTTAAGGGGTGCCCACAAATATAGGGCTTTGAAAGGGGTGCCGACCATTATTAGGCTTTAAGGACGCCTGCAGATACAGGGCTTGAAATAGGTACCAACCATTACTGGGCTTGAGGGTTCCTGTCGCTATAGAGCTTTAAAGGGGTGCCAGCCGTTACTGGGCTTTGAAAAGGGTGCTTGCTGCTATAGGGCTTGAAAGGGTGCCAACCATTATTGGGCTATGAGGTTGTATGTTGATACAGGCTTTAAAAGAGTGCTAGCTATTACTAGGCTTTTAGGGTGCTTGCCGATATAGGGTTTTGAAAGGGTGCTAGCCATTATTGGGCTATGAGGATACTTGTGGATACAGAGCTTTGAAAAGGTGTGAGCCATTACTGGGCTATGAGGATGCTTGCTGATATAGGGCTTTGAAAGGTTGTTAATCGTTACTAGGCTTTAAGAGTGTCTGCTAATAGAGGGCTTTGAAAGGTTGTCAGCCTTTACTGGGCTTTGAGGGTGCCTGTCAGTACAGGTTTTTGAAAGGGTGCCAGCTATTATTGGGCTTTGAGGGTGCATGCAGATACAGGGCTTTGAAAGGGTGCTAGCTGTCATTGGGCTTGAAAGGGGTGTCGGTACTTGAACATATGATGCCTCTTGAAGTAGTGTTTGTGTTAATGCCAATAAAGATGATAATATTTATAATAAAGATGAAAGTGATAAGATGATGAAGAAGTATTAATAATGATGTCATGAATGATTTTGATGATAGTTGTGATATGACACTAAGTATGTGATGGCCTATATAATGAGGTTTTTGATGATGATGGAAATATCGGTGAAGATGAATTTCTATCAAGGAAATCATAAGTGGTGATGACAATGGTAGTAATAGTGTAACACTAAGTACGTGATGATCTAAACATGTAATATGATAATAACACTAATGATGATGAAGATGAAGTCCTAATGGGGAAGTCATACATGATGATGACAATAGTGGTGATGAAATGACACTAAGTATGTGGTGCCCCCATACATGATAATGTCACTGATGATGGCAATGATAATGAAGAGGATGCTGATGGCCACGATTACAAGGAGATTATGATAATGGTGAAGATGATCATGATAAAGCTGATGGCACTAATAATGATGATGGTAGTGATGATGAAATACTAATATGGATGACAACAATGATGATAAAAAAGATGATGATAGCCATGATAACGAGGAGATTATGATAATGGTGAAGATGATCATGATGAAGGTGATTACACTAATAATGATGATGGTAGTGATAATGAAATCCTAATGAGGATGATGAACACAATTATAAAGATGAAGTGCGTATGTAAGTGACAATAGTAATGGTGGAGGTATCGTAACACTATCATGTGGTGCTCATATATGTAGTATGTTAAATGATGATAATAGTGATGAGAAAGTCCTAATGAGAATGATGACAACAATGATGATAATGAAATGCTAATGAGGATGATGATGATGATGTGATAAGGAGATTATGATAATGATAAGGAAATGATAAAATAAGGATAATGATGATAGAAGTGATGAAGAGATAATGAGGATAAGAATGAGGATGATGATAAGGAGATGACAATGATCATGATGAAGATGATAATGGAAATTATGAAGTGTTGATCATGAAATGATGAAGAGCTACTTGGACAATAATGTTGCCCCTATTTTGGCGTCAGTCCTATTTAAAACCCCTTTACTTATCAGTTCATGTAAGATACCATTCTTGTTTTGGCCATTATAACTCTTGTTGAAAAGCTTTTAGGTATGCCCAAATCTTAGCAAAAGCACATTTTGAGGAAATGTATGACATAATATTAATAGAAGTCTCTTTGGTTGAAAAATTAATTCCAAATTTGCCCCCCAATATGTAAAATGGCATGTAATACATGTTAAGTAGGGTGAGGTACGATTGATGCAAAGCCTAATACAAGAAAGGTTTGTCCAATTTGACAAGATATTACAATTTCTTGTTGGGCATAATTTAGTGCTAACTCTTGATAAAAGAAAGGACTTTTGAGTAATAAAATATTCAACTTTATTTTGCTTAGCCAAGAATCATTGTTTTCCTATTTATCTTCATCTTTAATGCTTGCATAGACAAAGCTTTTTTTTTTTAAACTTCATTTAACAATATCAATGTTGTCTTGAGAAATGGATGGGGGCAACAAAATTGAGGAGAAGCCCCAAATTCTAACTTAGTTTCCTTTATTGAAAGGAAAATAGAAGGAAGATAATGTCCTAAATGTGAAGTTATAAAATTGGGAAAGGTTCACATACCATAGTAGGAATATAAAAGGATTATTGAAATGGAAAAAATTCCTTATATATACTCAAATTCTTGAGGAAAGACCTCTGAGCATAACTCAAGAAACTTAACAAGGTGTTAACATCTTGTTATGAAATCTTAGGAATTGAAACATAGACGACAATATCCAAGTCATAAGAATAGAGGATCAAGAGATATATCAATGCATCATTATTTAAATCATGTCACCAATATTAAGTTAGCCAGTATTAAGGTAAAAGGTTTAACAAGAATGCAATGCCCCAACGATTTCCTCACTAGGTATAGTGTTTACTCTCACCACTCAGTGTTTTGAGGGTTAGTGTTTGCTCTCTATATGCAATTTATCTAGTTCCCATTCCATAAACTTGGCAATAATTTAAGTTCTCCATCACTAAAGGAGCCATATGCTAACATAGCTCACAAGGACTTTTTATGTAGGCATGAGATACAAACAAAGAGTAAAAAGGAGATGAAGAATATCTAAATCCTATTCTTATGTTTTATGTATTTGTTCCTCTCTCCTTTATTTATTTTTCTTTTTTTCCCCTTTCTTCTTCATTTTTTGTTGCTCTAACTTTTTCCTAAATAGCCTTTTTGGGTTTTCAACTTAGTGATCTTTTTTTCTTTCTTTCCTTCTTTCTTTCTCTTTTTTCCTTTCTTTTTTCAATTATTTCTTTGTTTTTCATTATTTTTAGCCACTTTTCAAACTTCAAAATATCCAAAAGAGAGCAGCCTTACAACACTACTGCCAAAATATGGATTTAGTGGCGCTAATCTCATGGCACTTTTTTAAACAAGTGCCGAAGGAAACTTCTATTTTTTTAAAAAAAATACATGTGGCAGCTATGACGCTTGACCAGGGAAGAGCTATAGCTTCCTAATACCCAGGAAAGCACCATACAAGGAGATATTTCAAAAAAAACAAATTACTCCCCTTGTATGGTGCTTGTCAAGGAGATGCTAAAAAAGAGTGCCTTGCCATTAATTCACATGGCCTTGAATGGCAGGCCATCTGAATTACTGGCATTGTTTGGTGCTTGCACTCAAGGGCTCTGTATCCCATTAAATGGGATATTTTATTATCTCCTTGTATGGCGCTTGCCTGGCAAGTACCATACAAGGTGGTGCAATTTTTTTAAATAACCCTTGTGAAAAATGTCTTTATTTTTTATTTTTTAAAAATAAAGGGCTAACTTAACCAAAATGTAATGCTAAATATCGCATTAACTAGTACTACTGTCTTAGATCTTATATTTATTTAACTTATCTAAAGTATTCAGGTTATCATTAATGTGTTCAAATCTTGTATGAAACCAAACAAAATTATAAGTTCTTTTTAAAATAACAAAATAATTTGCTTTTTGAACTGAATGGGCTTTATGTTTAGTAAATTCTATCACAAATTAATTTCAATATTTAAATTTAATATTTTTTTATTTTATTGAAAATTGAAAAATTTAATTCACGCTAAATTTATAAATCTCACTTTTTTAATGAAATAATAATCCGTTATGTTTTATAAATAATAAACAAAATTTTTTGATAAAAACAATGTGATTTGGACTTTATAGAGAAACAAATTTTGACAGAGAAATAAGAAAAAACTTATTAATTTAATTTTCAAAAAAATAAATCTTGAATATCAAATAAAATACTTAAACTAAATTTTCTTTTGATAGAATTAACCTAAATGTTCAATTCATTCAACAACATATACATTAGAATGTCGACATTTCCTGTGTCTATATATACATCAATTTCTTTTATCCCATATATGTGAAATTCAAATTTACTTTTTTAAAAAATAAATGAGAAAATTAAAAAATATATGAGGGAATAATATCTATACAGTAGGCTACGATTTCAATTTATATCCAATACAAAAACTATATATAATTATTTTTCCCTTTTACCTAGGTCTGCCTTTATAGTTTACAAGCATATGAAGGACAATACCCACAAAAAGCAGACAGTGTTTTGCATTTTTTAGAACCAAAATGAAGATAAATCAAGAAAACCTAAACATCTGTTTAGCTACTCAACATAAAACATGAATCAAATAGAATAATGAAGACAAGAGAGTTGATGCCATCAATTCCCTACCTTACTCTTCAACCATGACTGATGATCTTCATTCTGTTTTTCTTGCCATATCTAGAGTTGTTCCCTTCTAATTTGACAGCATTTTTCATCCCTTTTTCTATTTATCTGAAAGGGGTATTTCTGACTTTTTTAAACTAGAATTTTTTTACAAAATGTTCCTATGGGACTGGATAGTAATTTGGACATTTCCTGGGACCATTTCTTTATATTTTCCTTCCATGGGACTTCATTGTACTTTTCCCTTTTAGTCAGTTTAGGTAGTTTTGCATGTTTTTCTAGCATATTGCATAGAAAATTTTGAACAAATACAAACAAATATCTTGATTTGCCTTTGTTTTTGCAATTGCATTTGCATTCTTGCATTTCTTTCACTTGAATTTTGCATGACTTGTGCTTGGTTGATGTAAAGTGGTGTCATTGCATTTGAATTGTTTGCGGATAACTTGCTTTTGATGCTATTTGATTGCATGATTCCAATTTCCAAGTTGCAATGTAAGTGATATAGTTTTTGAAGTGAATAGTGAGCATTTTGACAATACAATTGCCAATTTTCTTGATTTTCGTCTTATCTATACACATTATTCATACTCATACACACTTGCACTCATTCCATTTCATATTTTTTTACTTGAATTTGTGTTCAAGACAATTTTGGCACTTCATTGTTACATTGATTGCTTAATAGCTTTGTATGTCCGACCATTTTGATAGGAAAAGTGATCGTTCGACTCCCCTTTATTTTTGCATTGATCTAAGTGATTGTGTTTTTAAGGTTCAACTATGGACGGTGATGGTAATAGTCAACTAAGGAGAAGAACCATAAGGGATGTCACAAGATCTAACATGACTTATGATCCTTTCAGTGTTGCATGCCCTAACTTTGAGGTCAATTTTGAGCTTAAGGGACCTTTGCTTGCTTCATTACCTCGTTTCTATGGACTTGAAGAGGAAAACCCTTACAACCATCTTAATGATTTTATACTTGGCTTACTCCCATATGAAGCGCATTGGTGCTCGCTTAGATGATGTCTTGTTAAAGGTGTTTTATTTCACTTTGGAAGGGAAGGCCAAAGAGTGGTACTTGATGCTACCAAGACCTATTAATGATGCTATTCATTCATGGGCTAATTTGAAGAAAGCCTTCTTGGACAAATACTTTTTTGATGTAAGGATTGCAAAACTTAAAAAGGAGATCTATTCTATTAAACAAGACCCTTTGCAGTGATTTTACGAATATTAGAGCCCATTTCAAGAGCTTTTAGCTAAGTGCTTGCACCATCAAATTAGTGATAAGCAGTTAATTTAGTATTTTCATGATAGTCTTTTACCTAATGAGAAAGGTATTCTAGATGCCACAGCTAGAGGTTATTTGGAAGATTGTATTGTTGAAGAGGCATGGGTTCAAATTCAAACAAGAGCTAGAAGCACTCAACAATATAATGTTAGAGAGCTATGGGGAGTCTATGATATCAGTTCTAACAAGAGGATGAACTCACTTGAGTCTAAGATGGACACAGTTACTTCCCAACTTTCTTTCATTACATCCAAGCTCCAGAATTTGAGTGTTCAACAAGCCACTCCTCTTCCTCATTCACAAGCTTTTGTTGCACCAAATTGTGGTAATTATGGTTTGGTGATGTATATTACAAGTTATGTCCTAACCACCACGAGGAAGTTCATGCTATGTATCAGGGGGGACTAAGCTCTAAGTGGGATCCTAATTCCAACACCTCTAATGAAGGTTGGAAAGCTCATTAAAACTTTCGGTTGGGTAATGATAAACCTACTCATTACAAGGCTTTCACTTCTCAAGCTTTACAGCCTCACCACTATATTCCAAATGATGATAACTGCATCTCACAACTTTCAAGAGTGTTCAATCCATGCATGATGATATGAACAAAAAAGAGGCTAAAACTGAAGAAAGGTTTGCAAGTTTAGAATGTAAGATGGAGCAATGAGAAACTAAGATTACTAACTTGAATTCCTTTGTCACTCAACTTTCGGATAGCATCAATGACAAGTAAGCTAAATCTAGTGGTGCTGCTATGCCTTCCAATACGGTCTACAATCCTAAGTCTCTCAATGCTTTGACCTTGAGAAGTGGAAAAACAATAGGGTTTAAGGACGATGATGGTGAGGAAGTGGATAAGGAGATCATAGTGGATGCTCCTCCGAGTAATGATAAGATTCCTCAACCCTTCCAATTGCAAGAAACTGATGCATCTTCTTCCATTCCTCAAGAGTAAGCTCCTAATTCTAAGAGCAAGCAAGAGAAGAAACTTTTTGAGAAGGCTTTAAAGAAGCAAGATTAAAGTCAAAAGGGAGCGGTGATTGCACAAGAAGATGAAAGGGCTAAGAAGTCATCCAACCATGATCTTTCACTCAAAGGTAATGAGGTAAACATTCATGTCCTACCTATTCCTCATTCATATTTAGCTAGTAAAAAGGTTGTTGATGATAAGTTTAATAAAGAAACGTTTGAAATGTTTAGTAAAGTTGAGGTGAATTTTCCTTTTCCTGAATTGATTAAGAAAATGCCAAAGTTGGCTAAGTTTTTTAAAGATGTTTGCACAAACAAAAGGAAGTATATGCATAATTAAAGAATCCAACTGGGGTCTAGTGTGAGTGCTTTTTTAAGCCTCAATTTCCAATTAAATATAAAGACCTGGGTTCTTGTACTATTCCTTGTACTATAGCTAAAACTACCATTTCATATGCGTTGCTTGATTTGGGTGCTGCTATTAATGCTGTGCTTTCTTCTATCTATGAGTCTCTTAGTATCCAAGCTTTGAAAGACACAAGTGTAGTTCTTCAGGTTACTGATAGAACCATTCGATACCTTAAAGGTGCATTTTAGAAGACATTTTAGTGCAAGTGAAAGGCCTTTTATTTCCTGCTGATTTCTATGTGCTTTATATGACAAATAAAAATAATAGTGATAGTACTTTGATCATAGGAAGACCTTTCCTAAGGACAACTCAGAAATTATCAATATGAAGCATGGTACCATTACTATGGGGATTAGAAACCTAGAGGTGCAATTCAATATCTTTGAGGCTATGAATCATCTTTTCTCTAATTGTTCCTACTTAGGCATTAACATGATTGATTGTCTAGTTGATGATTTGCATGATGATACTTCTTTGTTTTGTATATGTGAAGGTGACATGTAATGTATCAATTGTCTTGAGATTGATGACTTGCTTTCCTTTTCACATGTTTTTGATGCTTCATCTGATTTGCCTTATAATAGCCTTATGCAGTCTTCACTTAATAGCCTTGAGAAATGTGTTTGTTGCATAGTTTTAGGTAATGATGACTCCCAAGGAGCTGTGATAAAAGCTACAACTAATGATTCTTCCTTGGAGAGTACTTGCTCTAATAAGGGAAGTGGAGAACTTACAGCATGTGGAGATGCACTGATACCTCCTTCCCCAAGCATTATGGACACCATTCTTTTACTTGGAGTACTCAAGGCTACAGAGCTAATTCTTTCCATCATTAAACCCTCATATTTGAATCTTAAACCCTTACCCTCGAATCTTAAATATGTTTTCCTTGTTTATAATGATAAACTGCTTGTTATTGTGTCTAATGCTTTGAATCATAGTGAGGAATCTAGGCTAGTGTTTGTTTTGAAAAGGTGTAGAGGTGCTATTGGGTGGTCACTTGCTAATATACTAGGGATTAATCCCTCAATTTGCACACACAACATCTTGTTGCATGAGGGGTCTAAGCTAATTAGGCAACCACAGAGGAGGTTTGCTCCTTTGATTTTGGATGTGGTTAAGAAAGACGCATCTAAGTTGTTGAGTGCCAGGATTATTTATCCCATTTCTGATAGTGAGTGGGTGTCTCCTATTCAGGTGATGCCAATAAAAAGTGGTATTATTGTTGTGAAAAATGACAATGTTAAGCTTATTCCTGCAAGAATCCATAATTCTTACAGAGTATGCATTGACTTTAGAAAGCTGAATACTGCCACTCGAAAAGATCATTTTCCTTTACCTTTTATTGATCAATTGTTAGAAAGGATTTCTAGAAAAGTCTCATTATTATTTCTTGTATGGTTTCTCTAGATATTTTCAAATCACTATCTCACCTGAGGACCAAGAAAAGACTACTTTTACATGTCCTTTTTATTCCTTTACATATAGAAGGATTTGGATTATGTAATGCGCTAGGCACCTTTCAAAGGTGTATGATAATGATCTTTAGTGATTTATAAGAGCATAAATGGAGATTTTTATGGACGATTTCACCATTTATGGCAATGATTTTGATGAGTGTCTTGCTAGTCTTAAACTTGCTTTGAAAAGATGTTTGAAAAAAAAATCTTATTTTGAATTACAAAAAGTGTCACCTCATGGTGGATAGTGGTATTGTTTTAGGTCACCTTGTTTCCCCTAAAGGAACAGAGGTTGATAGAGCTAAAATTGAAATTATTTCTGTTTGCAACCGTAAGTGCACGGATTGCATCAAATAATAAAGTGATAAGTAAAGATCGTTCCCTCGAGGATTTGAGTAACAAATTAGTCAAGCAGTAGATTTGGTGAATTCAATTAAGTTGAGCCAAAACATGTTGTTGTGTGTGGAAAAAGGAATTTCAAAAGATATATCTGTAAAACTGAAATTTAATGAAGTATAATAAGCTTAGGATTGTCCATCCCCTTAGTAATTCATAAACTTACTTCTTTTCCTCTCCAAGGTTCCTTTCCATGGGGTATATATATGTCAGTCTAAGAATCTCAAGCATATGATTAAGCTCTCTCAAGTCATAACCAGCTTTATATCTTCTATTAGCATGCATAATCTCTTGCTACAGCTGGGAGAAGATATTCATTACACACCAATCTTAATTTGACAATGCTAGGTTAATAACTATATCTCTATGTTACTAACAAACCATCCGTTTAGTTGTAAACCTCAAGTCTAGCATGATTTCACTCAAGTTCTACAATTAAATTATCTTTTTCAAGCTTAATTTAATTGAACACAACATCCACAGTGATGGCCAGTCACAAATAGTAGTAAAGACGGAGTGAAATCAACATATATATGCCAATAGATACTTTGAGAGGAAAGGAATCAAGTTTAATCCATACAAAGGATAATAAACAATCCTAAAATGGGACTCTAGCTATCCATGTTCACAAATAAATCACAGACATAAACTCTCATTACCGCCATATCAGAATTACAGAGGAGAATTGGAAGGAATACAGAAAAACCAGAGAATTTGAGTTGAAATCTCTGCAAATCTTTAATCTCTCCTTGATTCTCCTTGATTTCAGACACACCCAAGCTCAGAGGACGCTCTCAGCCGCCTCCCTAGGTCTTTCCTAATATGGATCCCCCTCTTTCAGCCTCTGGTTTCCGCTTTTATAGTTCCTAGGTGACAAAACGCACAATAGCATTTTCGGGGGTTGGCCACGGCCAGGCAATATGTGGGCCGCGGCCAGTAACTCTCTGACCTCAAGTTGGCCGTGGCCCATGGATGCTTGGCCTCGGCCAGTAACTCTCTGACTTCAAGTTGGCCGTGGCCCATGGATGCTTGGCCGTGGCCAGTAACTCTCTGACCTCTTGTTGGCCGCGGCCCAATGAATGGTTGGTCGCGGCCAGTCATCTCTGAAGTTTAGATTCCTTTCTTCCTATGCTCTGTTCTCATACCTTCTTGCATTTCCTTGGCATGGTTGATGGCTTCAACTTCATTTCATTTCCTTCTCATTGAATTTGGCTTTCTCTGGTCCATCTATGACTTGAATTTGTATCATTTCAACACAAAGAACTCACAAACAATCACAGTTGAATAATCATAGCAGTTAATAACATATTTCCTCCACATTTTTACTCTTTTTGTGCCAAGCATGATTAAAGCACATTTCCTCTACTTTAGCACTTCCAAATGCCCACTAATATACCCAAAGTATGGGAAAAATAGGAGGAAATGTGCAATTCTGACAAGAATTTCATGAGGTTAACACACCCCCAAACTTAGACTTTTGCTCATCCTTGAGTAAAATCAGTCAAATAACAAGAGCTAGATTAAATTAATCCCAGACATAGTGCTCATGCATGACAATTTCTTCTCATTGGCTACTCATGATCATGAAAAAAAAAACAGCAAAATATACATGGATACCTGGTTCACAGTTTAAAAAAAACGAATTTCCCAACATTTTTCAAAATATGTGTGTGTTTGATAAGAGTTGAATAAAAATCGTCCTACAGTTATTAAGATCGGATACAACACTTCAACATTTATGAATCATCCTCAATATCCAGACTTAATCCTCTACATTCTCTTTTCTTTTCACTTATAAATCATTCCACACACCTTTATTAGGGTTTTATGGAATTGTTCATTATCATTGATGAAGCTAACACAAGTTTCAGCATGAGGTAATGTAGATAAATTAGATTAATGCTCAATCAATCAAAGACATGTACACAAGAGAACTCTCAAGGATTAAGTGTTTAGCTCTTACAACTATAGGGAATTTCGCTCAGTGCCACCTATATTAGGTCCTGCCATAGGCTTGTAGAAACTCTACTCTCTCCACCACTTTGTACACCTAGATTTATGAATTAAGGGGACTTTTAAAAAAAAAGTTGTAATGTTGGAAATGGTTTAATAGAAAGGATAATGGAACAAGTACTATGCACGCATAAGTGTATATAATGACATCTTTTCATTTTTTCCCCTTTTTTTCTTTTCCTTTTTTTTATATACAATATATTGCTTTTCTTTCATCAATTCCTTCTCTCTTTTGTAAATTGTATAACTTAGCACCTGCTAAAACAAAGAGTGAATCAAATGCTATTTCAATGCTATTTAAGTGTCATTCTAATGTAGAATGGAAGCATACATAGCTTGTTGTTGAATGCTAGATTTTGAAATGTGAAGGGCTCAAAGGGTTCATCAATGGGTTAGTGTGTAAGGTTTGTGTTTAGGTCAATGGGTTCAAAAATGAATGCCCCTATCATTTTCATTAATCCACTTGCATATATGATTTTGAAAAAGAATTTAAACAAGTTCTAGAGGTATACTAGAATAAGTGGCACAAACACATTAATGAATGAAACTTGGGCTCGAAATCCTTCTAACAGAGGTTTTCTTCTCTCATGCACATTTACCCAGATTAATTTAACATTAGCCTAATCCGAATGCATTAACTCAACTGATCCACATGCTAACTCTAAGCACAATAACCAACCAATTCCTTACAATTTACCAAAGAACACAAACAATTCCCATAATTTTTATCTCAAAGATAATGCCAATCATGTTCTCAAAGTGTGTGAAATGATAATTCCTTTCAAGAAATTCAAATACGAATTCAAAAGCCTTCAATGAAAATAGTTCATACACGTCAATTTGCTATAAAATCCCCTGACAAAGCATTCTACTTATTTCCAACCCTCGTGCACAGTGTTTAATCAAATTAGCTTTTTAAAATGAGAACCAAGCATTCATGAATATTTGTTTTTCTGGAGAGCCCACAAATCAAGTATTCACTTCAGATATGATTAATTAAATCTAACTCGACTTTGACTCTAGGACAGGGCACAAAACATGTTTCCAAAATTTGAACTTCTTTGTCAGTGATCAAAGCATGCATACGAATATTCAACTACCCCCAAACTTGAGGCAGACAGTGTCCGCACTGTCACAGGGCACAAAGTTTCACACATATCACCTGCAATGAAAAAGAGGACACAACAACCCATATACAGAATAGTGATAGGTATAAGTGAGAGGCACAATATCAAGCTAAGCCAGAATCAGTCATTAATCAGAAAAAAGTTCAACAACACTCATTGAATCAGAGTGTGATAAATAGTCAAATTAACAAAACAAAAGTAACAATCCCAACAACAATAAAATGAACAATTACTCCTCGCCCCGGTCGTCACTGGTATCCGCATCTACATCATCTCCGTCATCATCATCATCATCGCTATCGTCACTATCATCGTCGCTGTCATCACCCTCACCAGCCTGAGCTACAGCAGGTATGTGAGCAGAAAATAACTCCTCTAAATGGGTCAGGCGAACACCATGGTCCTGCAAATATATGAGGCATTGGGAGGCAGTGGCCTCAGTGTGCTGGATGGCCGCAAGGATCACATCTAAGGTAGTGGAAGATTGAGAAGAGGAAGGGGCACCGGATGGTTCGCCTTGCTCCAGATGAGATGGAGAGTGTCCCACGTGTTCCGGAGGAGCCTGAGAGGATCCCCCTATTCAAAAACAGGGTCACTAGCCGATCGTTGGGATGCTGGGACTTGTTCATTCGGTTTCAGCTTGATGCTCAAGTAGTGAAACTTCTTGATAGGTTTGAACAGAATATCAGTGGCCATGGTAGAGACACCCATATAAGAGAAGAAAGAAGAGATAAGATACAGCAACATCAATCTTACCACGTGATCACGTGCATGGTCTCTCAGAGATTTATAAATTACTGCACCTAGATCTACTGGCTCATTTTTCATCATAAGGTAAATCAAGAGAACTTGGTCTCTAGTAAGTCAATTCCGATTCGATGAAGGCCAGAAGTAATCCTTGCCAAAATGCAACCAGACCCAAGCTTAAACTGATAGCTGAGTACGTGGTAAATACTTCTGAGCCCCACCTCTACTCTGCCACGCCACCATGTTATTATAAACCAGCAATTCAGAAATCGCATCCTCAGGGATGTCATCTTCATTGTCTAAGAGCTGCTGGTACTTGCATTCCTTGATAGCCGGGAGTAATGCAAATTGCTGGAAACTAGCCAGAGTAAAGTCAATGTTGACCCCCCTAAGGGTAAACCCAAATAGATTGTACATAAGCATTGGCATAGAATTCCTGGACAATCTGCAAATTACCGTCAACTTTAGGGTCCATAAGTCGTTGCAAGCGATAGGTGCGAGTGGCTAAGTCATAAAAGGTATAAGAGACATTGAACGGGAATTCACGCTCTTGCAGCAAGGGCCGGTTAATGATCTTTGCTTTGGCCTCAGTGACGGCCTTGGGACCCGTTCGGTCAGCAACACGCTTGGCAAGCATTGTAGCTGGAGAAGGAACAATGAGAAACCAAAACAGATGAAGAAACAAACAATCACTCAATACTGGCACCAGAAGCAGACAATACACAATGGACCTCCCCCAAACTTATAACCTAAGCAATACTACACACCATTCATCACAATTCCAGCCTAACCCCTATCCTTACTTCATGGAGATTACCCTCTTAATGCTAGACATCTAATCTTATTCAAAAGGCAGAGCGTTTTAATGATTAAGGAAGGAATTGAAGTTCAGCTTGGACATATGGCTCGAAGGAAGTATGTGTACACATGCTATTGAAAATAATGTGAACTCACAAAATACTTCCAATCGCTAAACTATTCTACACTTTTCAAACCTAGGCGCAATATACAATCTATCCATTAGAAACTTGGCAAAAATAGTGCAAAATGACAGAAAAACCTTACTCATAGAAAAACAGAGAGAATGGTTTGTGAAATAACAGAGTTCAGGGCAATGTGCACGAACAAACCACAATGGGGATCACAATCATTATGAAATCGATGCAGCACAAGGATAGAAAAACTCTATAATCATGTACATTACCCTTAAATCCAGCCATATCTACAGATTATTCAAGCTTACGCCTAAGTCTCCAACTCCAAACTGAACTATACTACCCATAATGCGAGTAAAAGAGCGAGAATGAGACTTCTTTACCTCAGATGGTGGAAGAACCACAGAATATTGGAGAAATCAAAGATGAAAGAGGCACGTCCGATGCCCTAGGTCGTAATTGCAGCAAAGTAGAAGCAGCTACACAAATCCTTAATGGGGAGTGCAGCAGAATGATGGGGAGGAGGAAAATTGAAGGGAAGATGAAGTGGGAGCAATGGATATAAGGCAAAATGGAAGGGAGAGGTTGAGGAAGGGGTCGATGGCCTTGAGCATGTGAAATGAGAAGAGGAAAGGCTGGGCAGGGATTTTTAAAAATGCTGCTGTCGTGCCTAGGTTGCGGCCAACTATGTTCTGGCCGCGGTCCAAAATTGTCTGTGTATGGGCTAGCCACGGCCAGCTCTGACCTGGCCACGGCCTAGTTATTTCTGTGCAATAGTTGGCCGTGGCCCATGACCTTCTATGCTCTTTTAGGCCGCAGCCCACATCATCTTGGCCACGGCCAGCATGTTCCTTCCAGCTTCATCAGATGTCAATTTGCCACACAAAGACACAGAAGTTAGGCTATACCTGTCACCCTATGATTCTCAATATAGCAGACCAACATTTGAATCATTTTCACCATAACTTCCACATTAACTCTCACACAATCAACAACTATTGTCTACACATTTGAATACAATTTCTTATGATCAAGATGCCTCCCTAATTTAGAATTTACTATGCATCACAGCAATTTGATAGGATTAAGCAAAAGATAATGCACAGTGCCTCTCTAACCTATACTACAACCATGAATGCATTCGTATGAGAGGTTAGAGAAGTGCTCAGTGGTTATCAAATCAAATCACAGTCATCAAGAATTTAGGTTTAATCAGAGCATAGGAATTGAAGAACTTTCCTGGAATATGCCTTTTTAAACCACATGGCACCACCCCTCCTTTGAATCCTCGTGCTCTCTTCTACATTCAATTTGGGGTTCCTTTCTTCCTACAAAAGCAAAAGACCAAACGTAAATCTACTAAATTATACTAAAATCAAAGAAACTAAAGAGATTAAGTTCAGAACTTGGGTTGCCTCCTAAGAAGCGCTTAGTTTATAGTCTTTAGCTTGACTCTTCACTTTAGTCAATCTTCATTCGATAAGTAGATGGTAGATACCAGTCTATCCACATCTCCTCCCCAATAATGCTTTAACCATTGACCATTAGCCTTGAATCTCTCTCCTTTCTCATTCTCCAGCTCCACATCACCATATTTTGATGCTTGAATCACCTTGAATGGACTAGACCATCGAGACTTGAGCGTTCTTGGAAATAGCTTCAGCTTGGAGTTATAAAGAAGAACAGTTTGACCAGGTTCAAAGCTCTTAGGAATGATTTTACTGTCATGGTCCCTCTTTGTCTTCTCTTTGTAAATCCTTGCACTCTCATAAGCATTTAAGTAGATTTCATCTAACTTATTGAGTTGAAGTAGCCTCTTTTCTCCTACAGCTTGCGGATCAAAATTTAGCTTCTTGATAGCCCAGTAGGCCCCATGTTCCAATTCCACCGGCAGATGGCATGCTTTCCCAAACACCAATCGATATGGAGACATACCAATAGGCGTTTTATAAGCCGTTCGGTAAGCCCACAGAGCATCATCCAACTTGGAAGACCAGTCCTTCCTAGTAGTGTTCACCATCTTCTCAAGAATATTCTTGATCTCCCGATTGGAAATCTCAGCTTGGCCATTTGTTTGGGGGTGGTAGGCAATGCTACTTTGTGTTTAACACCATATTTCTTCATCAAAGCTTGAAATTGGTGATTGTAGAAATGTGATCCGCCATTACTGATAATTGCCCTTGGTGTGCTAAACCTTGTGAAGATGTGCTTCTTGAGGAATTTCAGCACTGTCCTAGCATCATTAGTCACACATGCTATAGCTTCGACCTATTTTGATACATAATCCACTCCAACTAAAATATATTTATTGTTGAAAGACTTAACTTCTAGCATGCTATTCAGTGGCATCTCATTCCTTCTAGATATGTTCCCCACTCTCTGGCACTGATCACATTGAAGGACAAATGCATATGCATCTTTAAATAGAGAAGGCCAATAAAACCCACTCTGAATGACCTTCACAGTGGTTTTCTCTCCTCCAAAATGGCCACCATACTTAGACGAATGGCAACAATGCAAAATGCACTCTTGTTTATTTTTTGGGACACACCTTCGAATGAGTTGGTTGGGGCACCGCTTGAATAAGTAAGGTTCATCCCAAAAGTACTTCTCCACTTCATGCAAAAATTTACGCTTTTGATGAGAGTTGAACTCTGGAGGTAACACTCCACAGACCAAGTAATTTACAAAATCAACAAACCATAGTGTGGATGAATGATCAACGAAGAATAGCTATTCATCTGGAAATGATGCCTGGATCATGTCAGAATTATCAAGTTGAGTCTCAATACTCAGCCTTGATAGGTGGTCGGCTACTTGATTCTCTATACCTTTTCTGTTAATGATGTTCAGGTCAAACTCTTGAAGTAAGAGCACCCAGCGAATTAGTCTAGCCTTAGAATAACAACCCTTTCTTGGATACCCTATGGCCAAGTACAATGCCTTCTTGCACCATGAAGTGACATTTCTCCCAATTGAGAATCAAGTTTGTCTCTTCACATCTTTTAAGCACCGCATCCAAATTCTCCAAGCACGAGTTAAAAGATGGACCAAAGATAGAGAAATCGTCCATGAATACTTCAATGGTCTTCTCAATCATATCAGCAAAAATGGACATTATGCACCTTTGAAATGTGGCCGGCGTATTGCATAGTCCAAAGGGCATTCTTCTAAAAGCAAAAGTGCCATATAGACAAGTAAAGGTTGTCTTCTCTTGGTCTTCTGGAGCTATAGCAATTTGGTTGTAACCGGAATAACCATCAAGGAAGCAAAAGAACTCCTGATCTGCTAGCTTATCCAACATTTGATCGATGAACGACAAAGGAAAATGATCTTTTCTTGTAGCAGTATTGAGCTTCCGATAATCCATACACACCTGCCAACCAGTCACCGTGCGAGTGGGAATTAGTTCATTTTTTGTGTTAGCCACTACAGTCATGCCACCCTTCTTAGGGACATATTGGATTGGGCTCACCCATGAACTATCAGAGATAGGGTACACAATTCCAGCTGAGAGCCATTTGAGGATTTCTTTCTTGACCACTTCTTTCATGATTGGATTCAAGTGCCTTTGATGCTCAATAGAGGTTTTATGATCATCCTCTAACAAAATTTTGTGCATACACGTCGAGGGGCTTATTCCCTTAATATCAGCTATTGTCCAACCTATGGCCCGCTTGTGCTTTATCAAAACTCGTAGGAGCTTATCTTCTTGCAAATTAGAAAGACCGGAAGAGACAATCATCGGTAAAGTGTTGGCATCCCCTAAGTAGGCATACTTGAGATGAGACAGTAAAGGCTTTAATTCAAGAGCTTGTCGAACTTCAATAGAGGGCTTCAAAGGAGTACTCAAGGCTCAGCCACCTCAAGTGGCTCAAAATTCCTCGATCTTAAGTGAGGGAGTGCTTCCATCAGAAAAAGGTTTTCAATAGCTTTTCCATCAAATTCATCTAAGCTTTTCTCCCCAATTAGAAATGCCTCTAAAGGATCTGTTATCATAGGAGCATATGACTCTTGAGGAATGAGCGAGTCTAATATATCAACAAATGAGCATTGGGCTGAATCATCATGGAACTTCAACACTTTTGGCATGTTAAAAATCACTTTTTCATCGTCCACCCTCAAAGTGATTACGCCCTTCTCTACATCAATAAGAGTCCTTGTTGTGGCTAGGAATATACGGCCTAGAATGAGCGGTATCTTCCAATCAACCTCACAATCCAGCACCACAAAGTCTGCTGGGAAGATGAACTTGTCTACTTTTACTAGGACATCTTCAATGATTCCTCTAGGCATAGAAATACTTCGATCAGTAAATAGAAGGCTTACTATGGTAGGCCTTGGCTCTCTTAACCCTAATTGGTTAAAAATGGCTAAGGGCATCAAGTTGATGCTAGCACCTAAGTCACATAGGGCTTTACTATTGAAGTTCGTCCTAATATTGCAAGGAATATAGAAACTTCCCAGATCCTTCAGCTTGGTGGGTAACTTCCTCTGGAACAATGCACTACATTCTTCGATTAATGCCACAGTTTCAAATTCATTAAATCGCCTTTTCTTGGACAACACATCCTTAGGAACTTGGCATATTTAGGCATACCCTCTAAAGCTTCAGCAAATAGAATATTTACATGTAGTTGCTTAAACATGTTCACAAACTTTTTGAATTGTGCATCTTCCTCCTTTTTCTTGAACCTTTGAGGGAAGGGTAATGGAGGCATGATAGTGGAGGTGGTTGGCTTTCTCTTCTTCTCATTGTTCAACTCTTGTTCCCCCTTCTTACTCTTGCCAATATCATCCAATCCTCCTTCAGTCTGCTTTCTCTTTTTAGTTTCATCCTCTTCTACCACATTTTCTTTTGTCATAGCTTCTTCCCCATCAATATCAATGTCCTTTTGCTTATCTTGCTTTGATCCAATCTTGCTCGAGCTAGGCATATCCGGAAGCACCTTGCCACTTCTCAAGTGAATGACCTTGCATTCTTCTTTTTCACCCTGATTTGGATTAGGGATGGTATTACTTAGGAGATCGTTTCGAGCCATAGTATTTACTTGTATTGCTAATTGTCTCACTTGAACTTTAAGGTTCTTAATCACATATTCATGAAGAGAAAAGGTAGCCTTACTCTCACCCCTTGAAGATTCCAACTCTAATAAGATCCATGCCAACATTTTGTCCGTCTTAGATTCTTCTTCTTTTGCAGGAGCTTACCTTGATAGCAATGGAAAACCCGTGGAGGAACCGGCTTGGTGCCAGAAGTAGACTCGTGTGAAGGGTTCAAGGTGTTACCTTGACTCCAAGAAAAGTTGGGATGAGATCTCCAAGCACGGTTGTAAGTTTGTGAGTATGGATTACCTTGAGAAGGTTGAAATTTGCCCATATACTTGACAGATTCAATGCCCATGTAGAGGTGGCAATTATTGGGCATGTGGACGTCATTGCATTGCTCACATACAATCGGAGTAGCTTGAACAGAATGTACACCATGAGAAGTGCCCTTATGTATTTGAGATTTTAGGACATCAAAACGCTTGTTCAGAGCGGACAAGATTATAGCAATTTGTGATGAAGAGTCTTCTTTTGTGTTGAGCAGGGCTAGGGTAGTCCTTTTGTCATTGCCTTGGGTGTTGTCGGTAACCTCCATTAGTCATAGAGTCCACCATCGCCTTAGATTACAGATTCAGGCGCGTACAAAAAATTTGGATCACTACCCACTTGTCCACCCCATGATTAGGGCATTGCTTCATTAACATATTGTATCTTTCCCAGGTGGCATACAGATGCTTATCCGGCTATTGTCTAAAAATTAGAAATTCATCCTTTGCTTCCATTGATTTATCATCTGAGAAAAATAGAGCTCTAAATTTCGCTTCAAGATCATCCCAAGAAGTTATGGATCCTTCCGGGAGATTGTTGAACCAATCTCTAGCTTTCCCTTGTAGAGAGAGAGAGAGAGGGAATAGCCGCAACCTCAACACATCTTGGGGTACTCCATTCTACTTGAAGGAATCACACACCTCCAAGAAGTATATCAAATGCTTGTTTGTAGCATCGTGATCATCACTGGCTTGATCTCAAAAGTGTGTGCTTGCATCTCCAGTATTCAAATGCAAGATTGAGTCCCTCGCATATTCCGACTGGCAAAGTCATTGACAGTAGCTCTATCATATTCATCCGCCATTGTTTCAGCTTCAGATTCATATTCTGCCTTAGATTCAAATTCAGTTATCTCTGACTCAGATTCTGCTTCTAATTTAATTTCTTCTTCGATGCGCGGTAATCCGTCAAGTACCACTATCAATCCATCCAGGTGTAAAAGTTGCATGTTTTGAGATGATACCTACAAAAGGTATAAACCAGCAAGTATCAAACTAAAACAAACAAAATTAACTCAGAAAATAGGGAAAGAAAATTTGTAAACCTAACTAAGGACCTAAGAGAAATCTACTATCACAAGCCTAAGATCAACTCAAAGATTTGTTAAACCAATCCGTGGCAACGACGCCAAAAAATTGTTCGCAACCGTAAGTGTACGGATCATGTCAAGTAATAAAGTGATAAGTAAATATCGTTCCCTCGAGGATTTGAGTAACATATTAGTCAAGCAGTAGATTTGGTGAATTCAATTAAGTTGAGCCAAAACATGTTGTATGTGGAAAAAGGAATTTTAAAAGATATATTTGCAAAATTGAAATTTACTGAACAAAACTTGGATTTGTGTGACTTCAATGAAGTATAATAAGCTTAGGATTGTCCATCCCCTTAGTAATTCATAAACTTACTTCTTTTCCTCTCTAAGGATCCTTTCCATGGGGTATATATATGTCAGTCTAAGAATCTCAAGCATATGATTAAGCTCTCTCAAGTCATAACCAGCTTTATATCTTCTATTAGCATGCACAATCTCTTGCTATAGCTGGGAGAAGTATTCATTACACACCAATCTTAATTTGGCAATGCTAGGTTAATAACTATATCTCTATGTTACTAACAAACCATCCGTTTAGTTGTAAACTTCAAGTCTAGCATGATTCACTCAAGTTCTATAATTAAATTATCTTTCTCAAGCTTAATTTAATTGAACACACCATCCACAGTGATGGCCAGTCACAAACAGTAGTAAAGACGGAGTAAAATCAACATATATATGCCAATAGATACTTCGAGAGGAAATAAATCAAGTTTAATCCATACAAAGGATAATAAACAATCCTAGAATGGGACTCTAGCTATCCATGTTCACAAATGAATCACAGACATAAACTCTCATTATAGCCATATCAGAATTACAGAGGAGAATTGGAAGGAATACAGAAAAACCAGAGAATCTGAGCTGAAATCTCTACAAATCTTCAATCTCTCCTTGATTTCAGACACATCCAAGCTCAGAGGATGCTCTCAGCCGCCTCCCTAGGTCTTTCCTAATTTGGATCCCCCTCCTTCAGCCTCTGGTTTCCGCTTTTATAGTTCCTAGGTGACAAAATATACAACAGTATTTTTGGGGGTTGGCCGTGGCCAGGCAATATGTGGGCTGTGGCCAGTGAGCTTCTGTCCAGTTTTGGGCCGCGGCCAGTAACTCTCTGACCTCAAGTTGGCCATGGCCCATGGATACTTGGCCGCGGCCAGTAACTCTCTGACCTCTTATTGACCGCGGCCTATGGAATGGTTAGTCGTGGCCAGTCATCTCTGAAGTTCAGCTTCCTCTCTTCCTACGCTCTGTTGTCATCCCTTCTTGCATTTCCTTAGTATGGTTGATGGCTTCAACTTTATTTCATCTCCTTCTTATTGAATTTGTCTTTCTCTGGTCCAACTATGACTTGAATTTGTATCATTTCAACACAAAGAACTCACAATCAATCACAGTTGAATAATCATAGCAGTTAATAACATATTTCCTCCACATTTATACTCTTTTTGTGCCAAGCATGAATAAAAAACATTTCCTCTACTTTAGCACTTCCAAATACCCACTAATATACCTAAAGTGTGGGAGAAATAGGAGGAAATGTGCAATTCTAACAAGAATTTCATGAGGTTAACAATTTCATTACTTCCCTATCCTACCAATTTGAAAGAAGTGAGATCTTTTCGTGGATATACGAGATTCTATAGACATTTTATTAAAGATTTTAGTAAAATTGCCCTTCCCCTTTCTACTTTGCTTAAAAAAGAAAATAATTTCCATTTTGATGACAAGTATAGACAAGCCATTAACACTCTCAAATCAAAGTTAGTGACACCTCCTATTTTAGTTGCACCTACAACATTGTTAGAAGCATCACAAGATAACTTAAAATGCACCTAATTGGAAGTTGCATTTTAAGTTATCTTGTGATGCTTCTAACAATGCTGTAGGTGCTATGATTGGTCAAACAGAGGATAAGTTATCTTGAGTAATAGCTTATACATCTAAGACACTTGACTTTACTCAAGCGAACTATATATACCACTATAGAGAAGGAGTTGTTTGCTATTGTGTTTGCCTTAGACAAATTTGTTAGATTCCAAGTTTTGATGATAACAAAAGTTTATTGTGTGTTGTAGTAAGAAATTCATACTTTGTAATGGTTAAAAATGTTACCAAATACATTTCACAAAGTTTAGAGGTGTCTGCTATCAGTTTAACTAATGCATTCGAGTGATAGAGCTAGCACTCGAGCAGTAAGCTATTTTTCACTCGAGCACAAGAGAGTGTTACACAAAAAGTGTTTGACAGAGAGCAAAGTCAGAGATAGGATATCATCACTTCACTCGAGCACAGACTCCATATTCGGGTGATAGCCTTAAGTGCACTCGAGTCCTTGCAAGTGTGGCACAGGAAGTGCTTACCCGAGAGCAAGATAACCAGAGAATGTAATTTGCACTTGAGTCCAAGCGAGTGAGGAACAGCAAGTGTTTACCCGAGAGTTACTAAGTGCATGAAGGAGAAAGTTTGCTCGAGTGGAGGAATCTGCACCCGAGTAATACCTTAGCACCTGTAAGTGTGAAATCCAACTCTCTCCATTCTGATGCAAGTGTTAAAGCAAAAGAGTATATTTTACAAGAATATGCTGTCCACTCGAGTGAGAGTAAGTCTGCTCGAGTGAGGACCCACATCACTTGCAAGTGCAAAATCACACTCTTGATAAAGTGGGATGCGAGTATTGTCCAGAGACGTGGCTCATAGTGTAAAATGAAGGTGCACTCGAGTGAGGAGATTTGTACTCGAGTGAGGACCCATATCACACACAAGTGTGAAAATGCACTCTCTCAAAATCATATGGAAGTGCAAGTATAAAATTGAAGCAAGAAGAGAAAATATGGTATTATACTCGAGTGAACCCTTTTAGCACTCGAGTTATGCTCTGCTACAAGCTAAAACGAACCAGTCTTACAACGATCAATCCGAATATGGTTTAATATTATTTAATCATCCTATTTCCACTAATTATTATTATTTAACATTATTTAACATATATTACAAGTGTGATATAGGTGGTTGATCATTTGAATTAGAAAAGCACAAAGGAAGTCAAACAACAGCAGACAGAATTATTACTACCAACCAAACACGTACCTACCAAATTCAAAGATTTCAAGCGTATGCATGTTGTTCCACAGTAAAATGCTCTGCTCCATAATGATTATTATTCAACGGACAAAATCACTGGCTATAAATACAGAGCTTCAGAGACCATCGATATGAACCAAGAACAATAATTCACACAAACAAATTCACGATTCTCTGTTATTCATATTGTCTCTGTATTCATATCATTGTTCAGTGTTTATCATATTTGCTCTGTAAGAGAGTCTGTATACACTTCATATTCTATTTTCTCTTTGATCTCAAGGTACTGGGACATTGAGAGGGTAGATTTCCTTATGAGAGAAGTAGTTGAAAGAATTCCTAGTAGGACTTTCTGCTCATAAGACTTACAAGGTGCAAGCAGTAGAGAACGTTGCTGCTCGTAAGACTTACAGTGGTGTAAGCAGGAGATAACGTTTCTTCTCATAAGAATTGTATATGTAAGCAAGAGAGAAAGGTTATAAGTTTGTTTTTCTGCACGTAAGACTTGTCGTAAGGGGGGAGAAATTTCTAGTGTTAGAATATTTATGCTCATAGTCCATTCAAGGATGATTGTTGTTTTGCGGTGTTCTGAGAGCCTATTGAATCTTGGAAGAATAGTGAAAATCTCAGTAGGTCTTGATCTCTGAGGATTGGACATAGGCATGAGTTTTGGGCTAAACCAGTATAACTCTATGTGTACTTATCTTCTCAACTCTACTCTATCTACAGCTACTGCTATATCACTGCATCAACTAAAAAGTTTATCACATTACCCAATTCACCCCCCTCTTGTGTAGTGGTGCTTACTAATCATGTAGTTATTCGTTATCTATTAAAAAAGCCTCAGTCTAAAGCTAGACTGCTGAGATGGGCTTTATTACTGTAAGAGTTCAATATTGAGATTCGAGATTGAGCGGGTGCCGAGAAACATATGGCAGATCATTTGAGTGTGTGTTTGGGAGGGCTTTTTTCAACCCTATAAGCCCGATTGGAACCCAAAATGGCGATTGGCAGAATGAATTCAACATAAGCCCCAATTTGGAGCTTTTTCCTTCTGGATTCTGAATCGCTCGTTCCTTTTATGCTTCTCTCCTTCTATTCCTTATTTCCTATTCTTCATTTAGGGGTTTTTCTGATCTCAATTATGGTGGAAGACTCAGTTGCAATACCTCCAGCTTCATCTTCCTCTTCTATTCCTCTTGGCTCCTCGGTGATCTTCATAGTCAACAAGCTCCAGGACATCTTCGCTCTGGTGAGAAGCCAGTCCACCATCGATCTTCCCCAAGTTGATGTAATTGGTAACTATATTAGTAGTAAGTCCAGTGTCCTCGAGGCCCTTGTCGGCCGCAACTTCTTGCTGAGGGGTAATGATATTTATACTAGGAGGCCCCTGGTCCTACAGCTCTGTAGACTAAGAGGAAGCCCGATGGTGCTAAAGAAGAGTACGGGGAGTTCCTCCACTTTGTATTGAAGTTGAAGTTGCTTTACAGATAATTCATTTTTTCAATATTGAGTACTTTTTTTTATAGGCTGAGCTTTCCCTATGCTGTACATATAATTAGCCTATTAAATGATCCTATTGTTGCATGACTTTGGACTGAGTTGAAGCCTTGTTTAAGGCTTTCCTATGTATTTGGTGCAGTTTAATTTTATGGTTTCACTGTAGAATGGAGAAATCCATACTTCAATATTGTAGATACTGTTAACTCTTTCAACCATGGTTATTGTCGATATTCTGAAAAAAGGTTAGCTTGAGTTAGACTTATGCTAAACTAAATGTCAAGTCATGGAATTGACTAGAGCTCAGGCTAGTAGTAGACAATTTGATATTGATTATTGCGTGTTAATTGATATCTAGCTGAAAGTTGATTTCATTAACTTATTTCATCCATCATTCTATCATGCAGTGGTAAAAGTTTATTTTAGAGGCTTTATAATGCCCAAGTTGAAAATATACATTATTGATTCTTGTTGAATGGGTTTCAGGATTTAAGATTATTTGCATGTCATAAAGTTTATCGCTCAAATGTTATTACACTAAAATGGAATTTTGTTCAATGTTAATTCTTAAGAAATTTTTAAAATTTGTTTGGCAACTAACCATGCTCATTATCTTGAAGTTAGTCTAATCTTCTAATCTTTTTTAGTTATAATGCCAATATATATAATTCAATATACAATTTTCATAGAAAATCTTCCTCCTAAATCAATCACATTCGTGACTCAATTAGAGATCAAATTGTACGGGATATGTAATCTAATTAGTTATGTAATATTATTTCATCAAATTATGTATTTTTTTATTTCCAAATTTCCCAACTTTAACTTTTATAATTTTTTTATAATTTATAATTTAATTTCTCTCTAGCCATTATCACAAAAGCCATTTATGCTTAAGCCAATCCAAACAAGTTTTACTTTTACAAAATTCATTTTTACAACCGCCAGTCTAAACATAAATCACATTATACAATCTGGCTTTTACCAAAAGTAATATTGCAAAAAGTTAAATTGTAAAAAAGTTATTGTTGCAATCACTATTCCAAATACACATTGGGTCACCTAACTCTTGATACACAGGGAATTGATCCTTCTAATTTCCTTATTGACTCTTTCCTTGATTCTGTTTTGTTTGCTCTAGCTGTACATGAGCCATGGTACTTCAACATTGTGAATTATCTTGTTTCTCATGCAGTTCCTCCTTCTATGTCTAGGTTTCAAGTGAACAAGCTAAAGAGGGAGGCTAACTACTATGTTTGGGATCCACCTATCTTTTGAAGGGTAGCCCTTAGTCATCCACCACCATCTCACTACCGCCTCCCCATTGCCGGTGACCTATAAACATTCCACTCTCCAAGTTTGAGCTTCAATGAAGAGGAGAGAGCAAAGGGAGCTACCACGGAAAAACAGAGACACCATCATTCTTCACCTTCCTCCTCATTGGCCTCATATCCATCATTGGTCGTTACCTGTACCACCTCCAGACCTTCCTTCTCTAGTAAACTAGTCTTGCTAGATACCCACAAAATCTCGTGAGAAGGCCATAGAGACAAGAAAGATTGTTCATCATGAAGACTCCTTTATTTTTCTGACGAGTCTCACCCTTCTAAGCCTTGATTGTTCCAGACTGTAGGTTTCCCTATTTTTAAAATCACTACAGGCCATGGCTTCTCTGTCTCTTGATTCATATTCAACACCAACAAATCTTATTTCAGTATTAATTGGTTACTTAAATTGGCGTTCTATATGTCTGGAATTTTGGAGGTGTATGGTGTAGCTGTGTTAATGGTTGGCAGTGACTAATTCTCCTAATCCTTTGTAGCAAGAGGCAATGGCATGAACTTAGAGCTTCAATAGGGAGTTTTGCTCTTCATTTTCTCTAATTCTACATTGTAATTATGATTCCTAAGTCTTAGGATGAATTTTTTATTGTTGAATTGATTTATTTTGATGTATTTGGAAAATTGGATATGGCTTGAACCTTTGTTAGATACTTGACATTATGTTTGATTAGCTTAATTATCATTTCTTTGTGCTGGTTAGTCATTGAATTGATGATTTTGTGATAATTTCAAGGTGGCTTGGTTACTGGATCAATGGTGACTTGTGTTTGCATTGGTTAATTGAATGTGAATTTATTAATTGTATTTAGCATTGGGTTTTAGCATAATTAATCTTGATTTTTTATATGGGTGGCCTTTGTCAAATTAAGATTAATGAGAAAATCATGTGGTAATGCAAGGTGGCTCGACTATTGGATAAAAAGCTAAATATGATTTTGAAGTTTATTTAATTGCTAGAATTCTTAATCAACCTAATTAAGAGATTAATATGCAAGGTGGCTTGGTATGAATCAATCTAAGTTAGGCCTAGTCTAAAGGGTAGCCCTTAGAGTTTCTTAAAGCTAGCATAATTAACCTCCCATAATCATTTGAAGTGAGGATTGCTTATGCCATTGCTATAAGGGATTGCTTATTCCATTCACTACTACAAAAAACGTTTTTAACGTCCCTTTTTTAGGCCTTTTAACGTCTAAAAATAAGGGGACGTCTATGTGAGCGACGTAGTAAAAAATGGCAATAACGTCCGCAGATAAAAGGACGTCTAAAATCTGGACTTTAGACGTCCCCACTTTAAAATGGGGACGTCTAAAGTGGGGACTTTAGACGTCCCCACTTTAAAGTGGGGACGTCTAAAGTGTCACTGTAGCACTTTAGACGTCCCCAATTTAAATTGGGGACTTCTAAAGTGATTTTTTTAAAAAAAAAAATTCGTTTATATTACAGATCTGAACTGAACAGTATTTAAAGCCAGAAATTACAGATCATCGTCAATAAAATTACAGATCTAGTGTCTAAAATCCAAATCTACACAATAATAACTCCAAAACTGAAATCTCATAGGGAGAAGATGAAAACAATAAGAGGAATCAGTTGCAAAAAACTTATCTCCTTCTATTATTGAAATTCATTTTCTTATAATAATGAATAGAGAAGAGCGACAAGGAGAGATGAACCTCGTTTTCTCAGCGGAACGTAGCCATGAAGCATGTTTCAGAGTCCTGATCTACAAACCATAACAACACGAGTTAGAAAATAAAATAGAAGGAAAACCCAAAGAAAAAAGAGAAAGAGGATAAAATAATAAACAATAGTAAGAAAGCATAACAGATCTGGAGGTGAAAAATAGAGAGAGAAAGGAAGAAGCAAGAGTAAAATGAGCATATAAAGAAGAAGAAGCAAGAGTTAAAACGCGTGGTGGTAATGGCTTTTCTTATGTTTACGGCGATGGGAAAAGAAAGATGAGTGTAAAAGTAGTATAAGACTGACAAATAAAGACTGTCAGTAAAGATTTGAATTGTTTCTTACGTCCCCAATTTAATTTAGGGACGTCTAAAGTTGTTCAGTATTTTTTTTTAAAATTTTGTTTTACTTTAAAAATCCCCAATTCAGATTAGGGACGTCTAAATTATGACTTTAGACGTCCCCATATACATTAGGGACGTCTAAAGCATTTTAAATTTTTTTTTGATGACTTTAGACGTCCCCATATATATTGGGGACGTCTAAAGCATTTAAATTTTTTTTTTGAATGAGGGACGCCTAGCGTCCCTCATATATATATATTTATAGGGACACCAAGGGCGTCCCTAATGTATCATCAGGGGCGCCATTTTGGCGTCCCTAATACTATTATTAGTTTTTGGCGTCCCTGATGATCAGGGATGCCCTTTGGCATCCCTATATATTTGGCGTCCCTCATTCGAAAAAAAAAAATTAAAATGCTTTAGACGTCCCCAATATATATGGGGACGTCTAAAGTCATAAAAAAAAATTTAAAATGCTTTAGACGTCCCCAATGTATATGGGGACGTCTAAAGTCATACTTTAGACGTCCCTAATCTGAATTGGGGACGTCTAAAGTAAATTTTTTTTTTTTTTACTTTAGACGTCCCTAATTCAAATAGGGACGTTTAAAATTTGTAAAGTCACATTTTAGACGTCCCTATTTAAATTAGGGACGTGTAAAGCTATTCAGTTCTTATCTATAATTACAAAAATGCCACCACCTTTATTTTTTACCTCCCTTTTTTAAAAAGGGATGTCCTTTAGGGATGTTAAATATATATTCTGTAGTAGTGATTGTTGATCTTCTTGTTTTTCTCATTTCATTAACTTCATCATCTTTCCATTTCATATTTTAAAGAAGAAAATCCCAAAAAGAAATAGCATAGAACAATTAATCTTTGAATTGCAAAAAGTGGTTTTAAAAGATAAAATCTCCCCCTTTTAAGCATTTTATGTCAATCTTGCAGTTAGTTCCTAGGTAATTAATAAAAGACTCTTTAAGAGACGATCCGGGATTGCACCCTTTATTGCAATCCTTGGTTTAATTTTGAAAAGGTTACCAAGGCACAAAGCACATGCCTTCTTTAGGTATTTATAAGGATCTACGTAACGCTTGTAGCGGTTAATGTGACTATTTTTGTAGAGGTTGATATTTGTAGTGGTTTACATGACATTCTTTATAGTAGTTCCGCATTTGTAGTGATTTTTTTTTTTATTTTGTAGCGGTTTTGTAACCACTATCAATATTGGTTTGAATTTTTTTTAAAAAATATAAATTAAGATTTAAAAGAATAAAAACATAATTTATTTAATCATTCTTCATTGCCATCCCTACAAAAATTGTGTGGATAAAATGTTAGTATGGTATTATTTTATTGAAAAATTAAATTTAAATGATGTGAACTCATAAAAACGAACTAAACTATAGGTAAATTGTCATCGCCTTCGAGGAAGAAATGTTCAAAATTGGCAGGTTGGAATAGCTCACTCTTGTAAGCGATGTTATCACCATCACCTATGTCATAAAGGTCTTGAGGCTTTAAGTGAACCACCATGTTCCAATCCCTATGCCTCTCATCTTTGACATAATAAACTTGGTGTACCTCTGAGACAAGAATATATGGCTCATTTTCTTCAGATTGAGTAGTGCGAATTGGCCGGGAGAATTTTACTAATGTGATGCCTAAATTGTCAGTTGTGAGTCCCTGAAAAGTTGTTGTTTTTTACCACAAACACTTGAATAACATCACAATGAAACGGCCTTGGTAATTTAGTTTGATGACATAAAGAAGCTTTCCATAGTAAGGGATACCTCTAAACAGCATGTTGGCACACTACTGCTCGCATAACTTCTTGTCCCAAAGGTGCCATTAACACCCGAATTTTGAGTTTGCAATCCTTGATATCATGAAATAATGCAAAACTTGAAACCATTGACTTTGTATGCTGTAAACCTTTTTACATGGTCAAGAGGGTCGATTGTGAGAGCTCTTAAACCTGGTGAGTATGGGTTGTGGTCATTTATATTCTGTGCACAAACCAACTTGGGAATTCTTTGTGGACCTTTTTGTTAACTTCAGAGGATGCTTGTATACAAATCCTGAGTTGATGCTTCACATAACTTTTGAATTCCCTACAATTGATCATGGGAAGGCGATCATAAAATGCGCAATTTATAATTATTCATGTGCACTTTGTAGTGGTTACCTTGAAGAAATTGCTATAAATGTACATGACCATTAGCGGCATTTCATATATTCAAATTTCAAATGTGTCACACTTTGTAGCGATTATAGTTAAGAAACCTCTATAAATGTTCATAAATAGTTGTAGCGGTTACTACAAGATAACTGCTACAAAGTGAGACACATTTGAAATTTGAATGTGTCAAATCCTACTAACGGTCATGAACATTTGTAGAGGTACTTTTGATAGAATCGTTACAAATTTCAAATGAAACATACTTTGTAGCAGTTTATGCTATGTAACTACTACAAATATTCAGACTTTATAGTGGTTCAAAAATAAGAACCGCTACAAAGTGCAATTGTTTATTTATTTATTTTTTTTTCAAATTTGTTTGAATTGATCTAATGGAAACAAGAAATTGCATAAATGAAAATACAAATGTCTAAAATTTTTTTGCAACTGTTAGAAATCAAAATACAATTGTCCTAAATCATAAATAAAAATAAATAAGATAAATAAACCTAACTATCTGAAGCTCGATCATCAAGTCCTTTCTCAGGGTGGTAGGATTATGGGGCTGACCATTAGGTCCTCTCTCATGGGGCAGGATCATAAGGTTGAGTAGAGTCAATAACAACATCATCATCGACAGGAGGAAGTGGCTAGATAATGAACCTCGGGATTGGTGGGACCTATGGATGCTCCTCATCAGGAAACAATCGACTCCATAACTTAGACATCATGGAGTTCGTGATATCCCACTGCTGGGTCTGCTGAGCGTAGAAGAAATCGGCTTGCTCCTAAATCTTCTAGGTGGATCTCTTGAACAATCTCCTCCCTCAACCTTCTGACCCTAGAGGTCCATGCTTGAGAGGTTCCAGCCTCAAAGGCGCCGCTTCTGTCATAAACTATGCTAGGTCTGGTACCTAGCCCTAAACCCCTCACGTGTCTAGGGAGCAAACTCAGCCCATCCTAGTAGAAATGTCTGATCCAGGCTATTGAGACCGGCCATGTCTAGCCTCTTAGTAGAAATGTTCCCTTGCTCATCTGCACAATTTACCACATACGTTAATTAAATTTAAACCCACATTTAACTTATGGAATTGCACTATTAAATTTATTAAAACATAATTTAATTTACATTGTACATGCACCTCAAACCCTGTCAACCATGAAGATGACTGTCATGGGTTATTATGGTCCTGCGCCTCCTCCTCATCCAGAAACTACTCCATGCATGTCACTAAGAGTGAGAATGTTCAAGTCAAATTCCTCATTCTTGTCGTAAGTAGGTATACTAAGGTTACCCCTTCTCTAACTGAACAGGCAGCTCTAGTGCGGTCACCTTCTGTGGGGCCATCTATTTTGGGGGCGTCTGCTGTAGGGCCATCTGTTGTGGTTGCTGTGGCTCGGTCGACTCTTACGATGGCATAGGGACATGCCTAACTCTGCGCTGCCCTTTGCGCCCCTCCTACTGCCCCCTCTACTACTTCTCCCTTGCATAATAGGTCTGGGGGCAAATTTAGCCTCCTTTCCTTTCCCCTTGTTTTTCTCAGAACTCAATATATAACTACAAAACAAAAAAATAGCAACATTTATATCAAAATTATAGAATAATAGGAAAAAATGAAATAAAGGACTTAACTTTACTAACCTCAAGTGCTAAACTCTATAAAATGCTTGAGTAAAACCTCATATCTTGAGCAGAACCTTAAAGGGCACGTGAAAAATGAAATTGGCAAAAGTAGTAAAATGAGGGGTAGAGGTGCCTTTATAGTGCTGAACTTTGTAGCAGTTTTTTCTCGTGTAACATAAACATTTGTAATGGTTAGGCATAAATGCAACAAAAATGCGGCCCCTTTGCACGCTATAGCGGTTATACTCCAAAATCGCTATAAATATACATGAACTTTGTAGCGTTTCTACATAACTGCAACAATAAGGCAGTCCTTTGCATTCTGTAGTAGTTCATGTCATAAAAACCACTACAAAATAACTGCCACAATAGTCACGTCAACTTCACACCTTTTGGCGCCAATCTGGTGCCAGGCAGTTTATATGCTAAAACCGCTACAAATAAACAGCTACAAATTTGGTACTAGCTTGGTGCCATAATTTGTAGTGGTTATGTCATGTAAACAGTTAGAAATGACGTTCCCTAACCCACATGCCACTATGTGCGAGTCATACCGTTGCAAATTTATAGTAGTTCTACTTAAAACCGCTACAAATCCTGATATTTGTAGCGGCTTATTTTAACCGCGACAAATGCATTACTATAAATTGTCAAATTTTTTTAGTTGTGTAGACACATACTCAGGTGAAGCGACAATTAGCCGCTTGACCCCAAGGGTTTCATTGATTATGCATGGATGATAAATAATATTGTCAATAATATATAAAATGCCCTCCAATGTCTTGTTTTAGGAGTAACCTTAGGTTAGTAATATCTAACCTAAGAAAGGTAAGTACTAATTAATTAGGTAGGTCAATAATTTCCACTAATATGTACCATAGTTTCAAGGCGGTTCTAATTCTCATAGATAAAGGTCTTCTAACTATTCCCACTATAAAGATAAAGACCCCATTTGAAGAAATTGACCTTCAAGGGGTTCTGAATACCCCACAGTGATCAACCTCACCAAATGACTAACAACTAGGAAGAAGTATTCACAGTAACCTTAGGGAGTTTTGAAAACCCTACAGGGAGACTGCTAGAAACTTCCGCACACTTAAGAAACTCATAGACCTTGGTATATGGCCCAAAATATGCGTGAGGATAATAGTGTAGGTGTTGAGTGCGTGTGGAGAGCATAATAACCTATAAGTCTTGATTTTACCTAACCTTCATCTATTAAGTAGATTATAAGATAGATAGAAAAAAAGAATAAAAAAATAAATGAATGAATAAAGAATTTAATAAATAAAAATAAATAATAAAAAAAGAGGGTAATTAGAATAAAATTAAGGCCATATTATTTTTAAATACTTAACTTAAATGGGCTTGACTCTCAAACCCTCCCTAATGGAGTTGCCAAGTTGTAGCGCCTGAAACTTGGAAAATATGGAGCCGCCTCCAAAATTTTAAAAAAGGATAATTTTGAAAACCTTTTTTAAAAAAATAAAAATTTGATAGGATTCGATAGTCGATTGTGTGTGAAGAAGGTGTTAGGCACCTCACAATAGCCATTCATAAAAACGGTTACCCAAAGTCAATTATTTAAAAAAATGAATATTGCCTTTAATTTTATTATAATTACCCAAATAAGAAAAGAAATTAAGAAAATATTTACAAAAAAATTAGTAAAGGGGAAATTGTTTATTTACAAAGTGGACTTGACCTAGGAAGAGAGCTTAAGGCCTATGTACCTTTTAGAGAGATCAAAGCCTAAGTTCTTCGGGGGTATAAAAGCATGGCACTTGGTGGGTGTCTTTTAGGAAAATTTTACTTAATTTATTGGAGAAAAATATTTTCCTTGTTTGGTTTGTATCTTTTATTTTTTTAAAAAAAATGGAAATTTCTTTATGTTTTTTTTTCTAAATAAATATTATGGATTAAACTTCATGACGAGGTTCCTATAACCTCACATGACATAAATCCCTTTTTGAAATCAAATTCATTTATTTTGAGAAAAGAAATATTTTTTTTAGCTTTATAACAAAGGTACTTTCATAGGTATTAATCAAGGAAAGACAAGCATTAATCATGTAATCAACATATTATTTATAACAAAAGATCCAAAAGCATGAAGAGCACATACCTGAATCAGTTCCTTATACCATCAATGTCATTTAATCAAATCAAAAGAGAGAGAAGGTATGAAGCAATTTTTTAATCACCAATGAGCATCATCTGACAAATATAGCCTAGGAAAAAAAGTCATACCAATCCAATAGCTAATGACGGTGCACATGCCATGTCTAATGCTTGTGTGTCCATTGCCGAGGAATGGATTAAGTATTAGTAAACAATGATAAGACAATTGCAATATGTATGGTGGAATGGGTGAGCATATCGTGATGAGAACAAAAATAAAAAAAAGCAAAGTTATAATGGAAGAGGGAAAGTGACAGCAAAATAATCAAATTCAAATCATATTAGATTCCCCTCAAGGTGTTGGTGTCAAGATTCACATATATGACAACAACCAAACATAGCTTTTCTTTGGGAATATAAAGAAGACGTAGTAATGGATATCACCCTATCTCAAGCACCTCCTCCTATTCCTAAACCTTTGTAGTCATAGGAAGAAATGAAATGAAAGAAAATTCTCTATCTCATATCTTGCCTCCTTTTTCTCCCAAAATTTTTGTGTCTTGCCTCAATTCTTACTCTCCTATTTATACCCTCAAAGTAAGGTGTTTCTCATAAATGTATTTATTTTATTTTATTTTTTATTTTTATGTATTTTCTGTTGATAAAAACTTCATAACTTGACCCAATCACTATTAATGAGAGATTTTTTTTAAATTTTTTTGTTTAGTGAAACTTCCTAATTTTAAAACTACTCACCATCATTGAGAGTGATTTTTTTTTAATTTTCATTTTTTAATTTTTTATATTTTTCCCCATAACCAATTTTCTAATTTAAACCTATCAATATAAATGAGAGATATGTTTGTATTTTTTAATTTCTATTTTTTCCTCTTCCACAATGACTTTACACTAAATTCCCTAATCCAAATATCAATCACCATCAATTAGATGAATTATTTTGAAATTTGTTGCCATTTACTACAAACCTCAATTGCAAGACAATCACCATTGATGATGATCATTTTTCAAATTTTAATTTTAATCCAATCGCTATCAATGTTATTTTCTTATTAATTTAGATGTGTAAGCATCAAGCAAGATATTTTTCTTTTTAATTTTTTTAATTATTTTTATGTGAGGCCCAAACAAAATAGAGTGTTCACAACATTAATCTACCTCTCTATCTATCAATTCCTCTCATATTCGACACTTTCCAAACTAAAACCAGAATTTAATCCTTTAATTTCTCAATTTCCAAATAGCAGCAATTGGAGATACTAGAGAGGAATAAGGATTTGGGACTCACCCTGATCTAAAACTGTGGCTGTATGTGGGAACTGACTTCCTCTATCCCTTCCCCCGGTCTATTAGTGCAAACATTTCACCTAAGAGGGGGTGAATAGGGTGATAATAAAAATTAGCAATTAAAAGAAATTAAACCTGAGTTTAAGAGTTAGAGAAATATCACCGAAGTGTACACCAGAGATTATAATGATCCAGTCACAACTTATCTGACCTATGTCTAGTCCTCAGAGCGCCTCTAACATTTTCACTGTAGCTTCCAAGATTCAGTAGGTTCTTAGCATCTCAGTACACAACAAGTTCATTCCCCGGACACTCGCTACCACCATACTTAAGGTTCCACAACCTTTAGTTATCTCAATAAGAAATGTTGAGGGTTTGATGTAACTCTCTCTAATAGTGAATAAATAATCACTAAAGTACAAGATACAAAGAGAATGATGAAATAAACAGAGCACTAATAGCATACTTAAATGTTTTGTAGTTCGGTACTTGCTTTGCTTTGAAAGCTTCTGTATTTGTAGTTAGAGTGTATTTAATGACTGTTGTGAGCATTCCATTTGTCTGTTATAATGTTGTTGCTTCTTTGGAAATTCTTTGAGTGTAGGAATATAGCCGTTGGAGTAGAGAGAATGTTTAGGTTGAAGTTATGCCTGCATTTAATCCTTCTGACACAAAAGTTGCTTTTTGTGATATTCAAATCTTCTGACATTGGAAATCTTTGAAACTTGCTTAAGAAAGATATTAATCTTGCAAACGAATGATAACAAGTAAGATTAATGACAAATTCCTAATTTTATTATATATTTTTACATTTTATTTGAGGATTTTGTCCTATTAATTGAGTTTAAAATGCTTTAATTGTGATAAATAGAATTTAAGAGTACATATATTAAATTGGGATTAAAAAGAGCAAAATTGTCACACAAAAATTATAATTACTCTTAATCATGAATTCTTAAGAATAATTGATGTTAGTTGAATTGTTTTAATTATAGGTACTTGAAAAATTGGATTAAAATTGAAAATGACAATTTTAGGCTCCAATTGTAGAAATGACAATTTAGTCCCAGGAATATTTAAAACGGCAGTTTAGTCCATGAGTACAACACAGTGTTTTGGCATTAGGTCTTTATGTAACCCCCTGCCGTAATTATATCCGAAATACGCGATTAAAGTGAAATAGAGACCAATAAGAAACAAATAACATTTTACAAACCTATCTACCAGACGGGGTTTTCATAAATGCCTTTCGAAATCATTCATAAACTTGGTCTCATAATCACTTTTCGAATACAATTACTACGCGAAGATAAATCACATTCATATAAATATCAGAGTACACAACAATAATCCCGGCAATCCCGGGTTCCATACATTAACTCAATTCAATTCTCACCATAGGTAGCCCTCTTCCATCAAAACTCCCCGTAGGTAGCACTCTCCGATCCGAATCCTCCATAGGTAACTTTTCCCTCTGCTAGATTTACAATTAGCAATCTCGGGGTACCTGATACATATTTCAATTCAATTCTAGTACCATGCTCTGGCACCACAGACCATCCAGGTCAAATGCAATTCCTATGAATCAGCCCAGCTATGGAGTCTGATCCTTGGATCACAATTCAATTTAGTTCTCAATGTCTTAACCTCAATTGAATCGGGAAACCACTTCCCTCGTTTCACGGAGCATCATCAACTCAAACTCAAATTCAAATATCTCTGCCAGCCTAAGGCACCTCAGCCCCTAGGTCTTAAGGCCTTTACACACATAAGCTCAGTATGACATCACTACATGTAACATCATACCACCTAGGGTTTCTCACCCAACGTCTAGGTTAGTCACGATACCTAGAATCTTAATATCACACATTTAGGAAATCATTTTCCTCGATTTTCAAATCAGATGATAAGTCTGATTACCTCCACCTCTGGCTTTACACCTCAAATTCTCGACGAATCACTGACTCATCACATCCACAACACAAATAATGTATACACAGTCCATCAATCACATATATCCACAACCAGCAGGGACCTTAATGTGTATACCACAAACAAACAAAGTCATTCTCTATGACATAAGGCAGCAACTACTGCCATTATCCTAGCAAATTCCCATGTTTGCCAGGAACTGTGGCTCTGATACCAAAATGTAACCCCCTGCCGTAATTATATCCGAAATACGCGATTAAAGTGAAATAGAGACCAATAAGAAACAAATAACATTTTACAAACCTATCTACCAGACGGGGTTTTCATAAATGCCTTTCGAAATCATTCATAAACTTGGTCTCATAATCACTTTTCGAATACAATTACTACGCGAAGATAAATCACATTCATATAAATATCAGAGTACACAACAATAATCCCGGCAATCCCGGGTTCCATACATTAACTCAAAGCCTTATAGGGCATATTCGCCCCTACAAGCCCTCATATGGAGATTACACAAAGTCTTCTCAAATACATAGCAAATCCTCATCCACATACTTATATACACATCCAAATCTATATACTCCCAACTATGATAACCAACTACCGAATCTTCAACCCGAAGGAAGTCCTTGTCGCCCTTGATCACTTACTCCATCCTCGATCCACTACCCTGTCTGAAAGGTTAGTAGGGGGTGAGATTCGAGAGAATCTCAGTAGGAAACAAATACAAAAATGCATGTATGATAAGTGTATAATGCATGACATGCTTGCAATACATATCATATGCCCATACCATGACACAACTGCATGCTCAATGTTTCAACAACACACTCATGGCCATAGCATAAATAGAAACAGAGCTTCAAACATCATATATGTTCCACATAATCAAGCAAAGCAATAACATGCATCAACACATTAACACAATATCATATACAGGCAAGGAGGTACGTTCCCTACACTCTTTCCACGTATGCTCCAGCTCCGCTTACTTGCGATCAGAACGAATACCAAACCACGTCCAGAGCGAATATCAACCCTATAACCAAAGCAAGGACATAGGGTTAATCCCTTTTCCAATTCCTCAACATACAAACACTTAATGTTGGTTATCATTTAACACCTTTAGGTGGCTAATCAAAGCCTAAACATATGTCTAAAGGCTTGGGAAATACTTGACCAAAGATCACCTTTTAAAAGTCCAAAATGCTTATTTTTGGGGGTGGGCCGCGGCCCACAATCCTTGGGCGGCGGCCCAAGGCTGTCCAGAGACGCACAGAAACATTTGGGCTGCGGCCCAACATCCTTGGGCCGCGGCCCAATAAAATCCAGTTTCTGGCAGAACTTCCAAAAATCATAACTAATTCCACAAAAATCGAAATGAGGTGATCCCAAAGCCAAATGAAAGCTATTCAAGTCCTCTACACAGGAAAAATACTGGCCATTACTGGAAATCACCACACAAATACAGAATTCCCAAACATTCAAGACTGTCCCAAAACAGAATCCATTTTCGACCTCAAACTTTGGACAGCTATAACTCCCAGTTCCCAAAACGAAATGGCACAAGTTATATGTCCATTTTGAAGCTTAAGATGTGAAATTCAAGACTGGAAAGTTTCAGAATTTTATAACATCATTTGCCCATTCAAAACGGCAACACAAACAGACTGCCCAGACAGAATTCTCACTGGACAGAATTTCCGGTTTTGCAACCATTGTGTCCAATCCAATTCAAACCAATTCCAATGATTAAATACCACAACATGGCACCATTTTCAACATAAAACACAACCCAATTCATCCAATCCAAAATCACAAGAAAATCAGGGCAAAATTCGAAATTCACAATACTCAACCATAATTCACAAAACTTGGATCAAAATGCTTCAAATGCTCACCTCTTCCTCTTTCCCAAACCAATTCTTTGATTCTTCATACTTCCAATTTTCCTCAAGCTATCAAACACCACCAATCAAGAATCTAAAACCATAGAGATGAAGCTCTCATCACTATGAACAATATTATAGAAGGGTGTTTTAGCAATAGAGGACTAGAAACAAGGCAAATCTCACCTTCAATTTTCTTCTTTCCTCCCCTTAAGCATGCGCCATGGAGAAACAAGAGAGAGATGAGATGATGAAGAAGAGAACAGATTTGTAGGGCCAAAAACCGTCCAAGTAAGGGAGAGAAAAGAGAGGAAAAACTTTGAATATTTGACCCAAATCCAAGGGTTCAAATTGTGCCAAGTGTCACTCTCTTGTTCCATCTTCATGAGTTCACATAGGCCCTTGCACACATGATTCCACCCTTTGATCTCTACACAAATCAATGTCAACCATTGATCTTGAAGTTACCAATGAGTTTTCTCTTCGGCAACCGATCAATTGGCCGGTAACTTTACCGTTTAGCCCCTGATTTCGGTAATTCTCATTGAATCAGCACCAAACACTTCATATCGTTTCATTTAGCCACAATATGCGCCTTCCCTCTATTTTAAGTCAATTTAGATGTTAATCCATAATTGAACTTAAATACAGGGTTTCCGGCGCTGCCCACAGCACATACGAATCACATCGGGTGCCAAATCACACCATGATCTCCAAAAGGGTTCATTCATCACTATTGACATCCACTTTTGGAGTCATTAACCCTTAATCACAATTTAGGATCTTGCTAAACTGGGGCTTAGCAATCCACTTATTTCAGGCTTAATCTCTAGCCTCAAGTCTCAGAATTTGGGATATTACACTTTAGGTCTAATTCACAGGAGTAGCTCAAGAGATATTCATGAACTAGAGCTGCAACATAGAGAACCTTCGGACCTTCCTCCTCTAACCTCTCATTCCCTTCATCTTGATCACCAAGCATTATCTTCTCTGCCGCCGGTGACTATCGCTCTCATCAGCATTGTCGCTGGCGGTGGAGCTATCTCTCTATTCTGAACAGACCCATGGAGCAAAGAAGAAATAGAGTTGAGGGGTCAAGGACGACTGAAACCTGCCGCAAGCTTTAGGTTCTCTTCACTGAAAACCATATACCTCATCTCCACCACTCATCACCTTGCATCCACCATCATCTTATCCTCACTGTAGATCTTCCACCAGAAACACCCATAAGCTTCTCAGAAAGGGAGACAGATCAGAACGAGAGAGCGGCCTGGGGTTGGAGCTATAACGAGGGAGCTGAAGGAAGAGGCTACCATCAATTCACCACGGCACTTTGCTTTCACCGTCCTTGATTGCTGGCTTCTTCCACTTTTTCCATCATCTTCTTACATCCCTTCACTATTCCATATTAAAGATTCCCATGTTTATAATGTTTATATTCAGCCACCAATTTTTGCTAATTAAGTGTTAATTTAATTAGTGGTCTTCAATGTATGGAACTTTGGAAGTGTGTGGCGAGGTCGATATGATGGCTGGCAGTGGCTAAAACCTCTCAATCCTTTGTATCAAGGGCAATGGCATGAACTTGGAGCTTCAATAGCAGAGTTTTTGCTCTTCCATTTCTCTAATTCTACATTATAATTGTGATTCTTAGGTCTTAGAATGAATTTTATAATGTTAGATTGATTTACTTTCATGTGTTTGGAGATTGGATGTGGCTTGAATCTTTATTAGACACTTGACATTATGATTAATTAGCTTAAATTTCATTTCTTTGTACTGGTCAGTCATTGAATTGATGATTTTGTGAACATTTTATGCTAATTTCAAGGTGGCTTGGTTAGTAGATCCATGGTGTCTGATTTTTGTATTAGGTAATTGAATGTGAATTTATGAATTGTATCTAGCATTGTGTTTTAGCATCATTAATCTTGATTTTTCATATGGGTAGCCATTGTTAAATTAAGATTAATGAGAAAATCAGATGATAATGTGAGGTGGCTAGGTTATTGGATTAAAAGCTAAATATGATTTTTAAGTTCATTTAATTGCTAGAATGCTTAATCAACCTCATTTAGAGACACTACTACAGAATATAGATTTTACGTCCCTAAAGGAAATTCCTTTTTAAAAAAGGGAAGTAAAAAATAAAGGCGGTGACATTTTTATAATTATAGGTGAGAATTGAAAAACTTTAGATGTCCCCAATTTAAATAGGGACGTCTAAAGTGTGACTTTACAGACTTTAAACGTTCCTCTTTGAATTGAGGATGTCTAAAGTAAAAAAAATTACTTTAGACGTCCCCAATTCAAATAAGGAAGTCTAAAGTTTATAAAGTCAAACTTTAGATGCCCCCTATATACATTGGGGACGTCTAAAGTTTTTAAATTTTTTTTTAATGAGGGACACATTTGGCGTCCCTCATATATATTAGGGATGCCATATTGTCGTCCCTGATGTATCATCAGGGATGCCCTTTGGCGTCCCTATATATATGAGGGATGCCAATGGGTGTCCCTCATTTAAAAAAAATGACTTTAGACGTCCCCAATTTAAATTAGGGACGTTTAAAGTCACGTCTAAAGTAAAAAATTAAAAATAAAAAAATAACTGGACAACTTTAGGCATCCCTAAATTAAATTGGGGACGCAAAAAACAATTTAAATTTTTACTGACAGTCTTTATTTGTCAGTTTATACTACTTTTACATTCATCTTTCTCTTTCCATTGCTGCAAACACAAGAAGAGCCATTACCAACACCCCTTTTAACTCTTGCTTCTTCTTTATATGCTCCTTTTACTCTTACTTCTTCCTTTCTCTCTTTTTTTTACCTCCAGATCTATTATGCTTTCTTACCATTTTTTATTATTTTATCCTCTTTCTCTTTTTTCTTTGTGTTTCCCTTCTATGTTATCTTCTAATTCGTGTTGTTATGGTTTGTAGATCAAGACTCTGAAACATGCTTCATGGCACATTCCAGCTGAGAAAATGAGGTTAATTTCTCTCTTTCGCTCTTCTCTATTGATTATAACGAGAAAATGAATTTCAGTAATAGAAGGAGATAAGTTTTTTTGCAACTAATTCCTCTTATTGTTTTCATCTTCTGCCTATAAGATTTCAGCTTTGGAGTTATTATTTTGTAGATTTTGGATTTGGATTTCAGATATTAAATCTGTAATTTTATTGACGATGATATGTGATTTCTGGTTTTAAATACTGTTCAGTCCAGATCTATAATATAAACGATTTTTTTTAAAAAAACAAAGCACTTTAGACGTCCCCAATTTAAATTGGGGATGTATAAAGTGCTACACTGACACTGACGTCCCCACTTTAAAATAGGGACGTCTAAAGTAGGGACTTTATACGTCCCTATTTTAAAGTGGGAACGTCTAAAGTGTCAGTGTAGCACTTTAGACGTCCCTTTTTAAAATGGGGACGTCTAAAATCCAGGCCTTAGATGTCCTTTTATCTATGAACGTTATTGCCATTTTTTACTACGTCACTCATATAGACGTTTCCTTGTAGTAGTGAGAGATTAATATGTAAGGTGGCTCTCAATCTAAGTTAAACCTAGTCTAAGGGGTAGCCGTTAGAGTCATTTTGGAACTAGCATGATTAATTCTCCCATAATTATTTTAAGTGAGGATTGCTTGTGCTATTGCTATGAGGGATTGCTTATTCCATTTTTGATATTCTTGTTTCTTTCATTTCATTAATTTTATCATCATTCCATTTCATTTTGTAAAGAAAAGTCTACAAAAGAATTAGCTTAGAACAAGTTAATTTTGAATTGCAAAAAAAAAAAAATCAAAAGATCAAATTCTTCCTGTTTATCATTTCATGGCAATCATTGCACTTGATTTCTAGTTAATTAATAAAAGGCTCCTCAAGAGACAATACGGGATTGCACCTTATATTGCAATCCTTGGTTACTTTTGAAGAGGATACCAAGGATCAAAGCCAACATGCTATCTTCAAGTGACGTCGTTGCCCGGGAGCCAAGTAATTGATTTCCTAGTAACTAAGTGTCAATATTTGATTGATTGGTACCTTGACACATTAGACTTGCATTTAGAATAGTTTTTACATTTAGGTAATTTTGTATAGCATTTAGTATAGATTGCATTTACTTGTTCACAACATATTTCTTGACATCTCCCTCTTTCCAAAGAAACTTTTACAAAAATACCAACAAATATCTTGATTTTCCTTTGTTTTTACATTTGCATTCTTATATTTTTCTTTCATAAACTTGATTTGTAGCTGGAACTCAGTGTTATAAACTTGCAAATTTATTGGAGTTTGGTTGAAATTCGGTTACACCTTCACTAGAGCTTGCTAGAATTTTTCAAAACTTTTACCCAGAAAATTACAAGCTTTGGTTCCTAAGGTTTTTGGTCATTCTAAGTAAGACCAATAGGTTTGCTATTGGGTTTGGTGAATTTTAGCCAAATTCCATCGTTTTGGCCACATTTTTTTGAATTTTTCTTTATTTTCTGGAATTTTTTCAGATTTTTCATTAGGTTAGTTTGTGAGTTTTCTTCTTTGATTTCTTCCAATTTTTAGGATTTATTTGCGTCTCTAGGAATTTTTAGGACTTAGGATTCATTCGGATTTAATTGATTGCAATTTGAATGGCTTGGTTTAATGAAAATCATGAGTTTATATTCTACACTAATCCTCTCATGCATTCCCTTTTAGGGAAGAAAGAACCTCAAGCTCTCAATTCTCGGATGAATCTTACGGTACTTGGAGACATGAAGTAATTTATGATCTTAAATGTTCTCAAAAGCTTGATGTGCTTCAACAAGAAGTGGATTCCCTCTGAGCACAAATAAATTATCAAGTAGGAGTCTTTGAATCTCAACCGCTTCAATATCTCCATTAATATTGTGCACCATCTTGTCCACAAGCCCCCTATTTTGACTATGAACCCATCCTCCAATCACCTCAATCCCATTTCAACCATACTTCTTCACCCTACCCATTCCATCAAGAATCACCCACTCCACTCTACCAAGAACCATCATCTCCATGTCATCTTTCCCCATTTCCTCTTACTTCTATGACATGTAGAAGTATGAACTACCTTTTCCATCATTCTATGAACCTCCAACACAATCCCTTACACCGCAACCTAGTAGACTTGATGCTTTCCTTACCTTGCCAAACATAGATGATAGAACTTGTGTATTGAAAAGAATGTATGATGAGCTCAAGGTTGAACACTTTAAGTTGTTCATGTTGAAATAAGTGAATGTGTTTTCCAAGGATGAGGAAGAGCGACTTGAGGAGATTGAAGGCTTCATCAAGTCATTTGTTGACCATGTGATATGGCTAAGATATGTGTGATGAACATGTTCTTTTCCTTAGTTCTAGGAGTGATGCATATATTAAGCATGACATTGTGGAGAATGATAAATTATGCTTAGATGCTCAAATGGTGGTATAGTGTGAACCTGATGATAGATCAAGTAATTGTCTAAATGATGATTGTTTACATGATTCTTCCTTTGTTTCAAGCATTGGCAATCAGGATTTGGAATTTTATAATGCTCTTGAACAAGATGAAGAAATCATTTTTCCCTCTTGCTTACATTCTTCTTTTGTTTATTCATGTGAGGGTGGAATGTCATGTGTTGTTTGTGTTGAAATTGATAATTGGCTTTTTACTTCGCATGATCTTGATTCTTCATCTAGTTCAATTAATAACATCAAAGTGCATGTTGTAATTGCTACAAGCTTTGAAAATTGTGCACCTTTTGATCCCTTTGAATTACATGTTTTAGGTAGTTTAATAAGGAAAGATTCAATGATTTTGAATGATAAAATTGTAAATGAAAATGAATCTTCCCATTTAATTCTTTCTTGTGATTTGCCACATGATATAGAAATTGCAAATACTTATTTTGAAGTTTTAGGTGGTGATAGCTTGATCAATTCTCTTTCTTCTTCCACTCTTTTACCTCCCAAAGCTTGTGATTGCAAAAGTGATGTAATGCAGTCCAACACTAAGTTGGATTTTGCATTTTCCCCATTGCAAGCACAAGAGGATATTCAAATATGACCACTTATTTAGTTCCTACTGAAGGGAACTAAATTGACATTCTTGGTTGTGAAGTTTACTTGGAAAATCTCATTCATACAATGCCTATATTTTATTTTAGATCTCCCCATGTATTTATTTCTGGATTAGATACTGCTACAGGTCTAGTGTTTCTTTTGCAGAAACTTACACTACCAAGATGGTATATTCTAGGAGAAGTGGTTACAAAAAGGAAACGCATGTTCCTCATATGAGATGAGAACTTCTCCTACAAGAGTGTATGGAGATTTAAGCCTAAGGTTGTCTCTTTCCTCACTTGTTTTCTTCCTAATTTTTATGATTTTTTTGATTTCAATTGTTGTATGAGGAAGATAAGTGTGGGGGAGACAAAACCATTAGTGAAAGGTAGATTTCTTTGTTTTTCTTTTTCTAGGAAGTAAATAAATGCTCCATGTTCATAGGCCATTCTCACTTTGCACTTAATATTTACTGCACTTTGAACTTCGTTGTTAATCTCACTTCACTTGTTTCTTTCTTCTTCCTCTCATGGTGATTGTTGAAGTGTTGTGCTTTAATCTTGAATTGGACTTCACAACTTACACTATAAAAAAATTGGCTTTCGGAGACCACTTTCAAAGTCACCGCCAAAACTTGACTTTCAGTGGCGACAAAAAGAGTCGTCGCTAAAAGTGACTCTTTCAGCAGCGACTTTTATTTTCACCATTGAAAGTCACACTTTCAGCGGTGACTTTTCATTGTCGCCACTGAAAGTGTGACTTTCAGCACAACATTGATTTTCGGTGACTTTCAGCGGCGACATTCATTATCACTGCTCAAAGTATCAGTTTTTCAGATTAATTTTTTTCTCACCAAAAATATAATTTTTTATTTTTTAAATATAATATTTAATCTCTCAAAATATTAAATATGATACTTATTATGAAGAAATAAAATAATATTAAATGTAAATATTATATAATAATTTGTTATATAATATTAATCTCTCAAATTTATTTTTATTTTTTTATTTCTTTATTTTTATATAATTTCTTATTTTTTGTATAAAAATTAATTGTAAACTCATTTATTGATTTATTATATAATATTATACACTCAATATAAAAACAAAATTTATGAAATTAAAAATATTATATATATTCATTAATCAACATTTTTGTGTATGAAAATATTATATTAATAAATAGATATTTATATTATATTATATTATATTGATATGAATATCTTTTTTATACGTAATTTTATATATGAATATCATACATATATATATATATATATAATAATATTTAATTATGTGTGTGTGTATTTAATTATGCATTTACATGATGGGATTTCATCACAGCTCACATGGTAGAAGATCAAGACAACATTCAAGAGGTGGGGGGTTCGAACTTGGTGGAAGCACATTTGGGAGGTGAAAATATGAGGTGATGATGTGGCGTGGTGTGGCATGTGGTGATGACGTGGCAAATAATAAGGTGGCAGGTGGGTAGTGGCGTGGTCTAACATGATAGGCGATCGGTGACATATATGCTGATGTAGCTTTATTTATTATTTTTTCCCACTTTTGGCAGCAACAAATGAATGTTGACTTTCAGCGGCGACATTTAAAGTCCCCCTTGAAAATACCTCTTGGGTGGCAACTATATTATCGCCGCCAAAACTTTCAGCCATAGTCGCTACGGCGACGACTTGGCGATGACTTTTTGGTGACTTTTGTCACCGCTGAAAGTCAATTTTTTTGTAGTGTTACTACTTCACCCAAGAAACAAGGTAAGTTAATTTCTATTTGTTATTTACATTGAGGACAATGTAAAGATTAAGTGTGGGGGAGTGATTGCTCTAGTCACAATGTTTTGGTTTATGAATTTGAGAAAAATCGAAAAAAATTTTAACTTGAGAATTGATTTTGTGAAGTGTTTAATGGACCCCTATCTTCACTTTCCTAATGCAACTCCTTGGCATGTTTTTATGAAAAGTTAAATGCATGATGATTGTGAAAGTCAAGCATTTCCAACTGTGATTGCATTAAGCTTGAGTAATCCCTTTGCTTGATTCAATTGAGTGATTGGAGTGTCTTTGAATAATTTTATTACTTTGGATGCCTAGCTAACTTGATTTTAGGAAGTTGGTATGGTAGAGAAAAGCCTTGTTGGAAGATTGTTGATCCTTGATTCTTTTTTTTATCATGTGTGTGTGTTCACCTATTCTGTAGTTAATCTCTAGAACTTTTATAGGTTCTTTTTCAAAACTACATTAATGCTTTGGATTTGTAGTATGATAGGGGCATTCATTTCATCACCTTCTATCCCAAACACAAATCATTCATCATTTACCTTTGTTTACCCCTTTGAGTATTCATCATTTACCTTTATTTACCCCTTTGAGTCCTTCATGTTCATTTATATTTGTATCCTTTATCAAGTTTTTCCTAGCACTACGATTAAAAAAAAGAACGATTGGTATATGCGAAAAGAAAAGTGCCACGTGAATAGTTAAAAGAAAGAAAACCAAAAGGAAAATAGGAAAAGAAAAAAAAAGGAGAAAATGCAAAGAAAGAAAGAAACAAATGAGGCATTATGACAAAATATTTGAATTACATTTAGTTGAATAGTGCTAAGTGATCTAGGAATTTATTTGATACAAACATAGTGTTTTGTTACATTTTCTATTACATTTAGCCTTTTCAACATTACAACCCTAAAAAGTCCCCTTGACTTTGGATTCATGGCACACTAGTGGTAGAGATAGTAGAACCTCTACAAGCCTATGGTAGATGCTGGAATAGGTGAATTGAGTGAAATTCCTTGTGATTTGAGAGATGAGAAAAACACTTATTCCTTTGAGGGCTCTATCATGTCTATCTTTCATGGTTTTGTTACTTGTTCAAGTTGGTTTCTTTGCATTAAAAATTTCATGAGCTTTAAGTGATTTGGGATTGTGGTTATTCAATATTTATGTAATGGTATTGTTGAATAACTTGATGATCGATTATTTGACCCAAAAAAAAACTTGATGATTACAATTAAAGTATTTAACAAAGTTTTCTTTGATTTCCAAAAACTTAGATATCATGCTCTACTTTTCTGGATAGCAAGTTATTCAATCATGATCTTTTGTATTCGAATAGAATATCTCTTTTTCTGTTACAATATATTTGAATACTCTTTTGTTTATTCAAATAACATTTACTATTTAGAATAAAAGTATTGAAATAGCCTTGTCCCTTATTCAAATAATCTCTTTTGAAACTAAGGGAAGCTTAGTCAAATATAAAAGTCAGTATTCAAATACAATTTTATGCTACTGAGTATTCAAATACAACTCTTATTATTTGTATACATTTTCAAAACTTGGTAAAGTTATGTTTTTGAATATCAGCAAGTGATTTTATTCTGATGCAATGGCTTGTTATTTGAATAAGCTTTCTTTGAACATGCTTATTCAAATATATTGGATTTTATTAGAATAAGCATTTGAAATTGACTCTGAGTAAATAAATTCTTTATTTGAATAACTTTCTCTTTATTCCAATAAACTCTACCTTTATCTTTTAAAACTTTCTCAGCTTATTCGAATAGTCACCTTATTATTCGAATAACATTTTAGAAACAAAGCTGAAATATGTAAGATTGTTATTCGAATAGTTAATTCCTTATTCAAATAAATTTTGTCATAAGTCAATTTGAAAAACAGGCATGGCTTACCTTTATTTGAATAGAGCTTTGTGTATTCGAGTAATCTTCTTTTTAAAATGTGTATCCTTATTCGAATAACACCATCCTTATTCGAATTAGCCACAGTTTACTTGAATAGCTCTACATTGCAAACAAATTCATTTATTCGAATAACACTATTCCTATTCAAATAAGTCACAGTATTAATGAATTTCCTTAAATCATCAGTTGTTGAACCCCTATTCAAATAAACCTAAGTTTGTCATCATCAAAATTCTGAATCTAACATGATCTTCTCCTTTGATCCTTCTTAAAGTTCTGGTGCTAACATCCTCCACAACCTCCCCCTCTATTTATGATACTTCCTTGCTTCCTTAGCAAGGTGCGTGTCGGACAAGTAGGATGAAATCATGCCACACAAGCCTCTCCTGAGGCTTGTCGAAGAAGATGGAGAGAAGAGGCAGCAACGGTTGAGCATGGAGATAAGGTGGTGGCCGTGATTGTGTCGCATAAAGGATAATTCAGGGCTGAAGCAAAAGAGAAAGGTTACATGTGTGCCAGAAATTGTGTAAAAGTATACTTTAATTTTTTTAATTCCCCAAGCTTGCTCAATAAGCCTTATGAGCTAGTATATCCTAATTAAAATTTGGCCTAGGAAACAAGCCTTGATTCTAGTAATCAGCTTTTAAAAATTATCCTCAACTTTTTCTTAATTATTATGGGCCTTTATATATTTAATAATAATTCCTTTCCTTATTTTTCTCAATTCTTCTATTCGAAATTTAGCTTATCCCAATAAATTTATTTTCTTGAGGCCTTAATTAATCCCTTCTAGCCTCCTTAATATTAAATAAATCATGAACTCAAAGCTTAGAAATTCAGGACACTGCACAGATAACCCTTCAAACATTGATTAGTTACAAATAACCTATTGAAATTTGAAAATTTAAATTTAACTCCCTTAAAATTTTAATTTATAATATTAAACTCTAAGTTGTTAATTTTATCATTTTTTTAGATTTATTAAGATTTTTACTATCATTTGTCAATTAAAATAGCTTTTTTATATGGCAAAAACTAGAAGAATGATATTTAAAAAATATAAAAATAAAAATGTTAGCATTTGTATAACATTTACTTATTTTCTTGGGATAACTGGACATTCATAATATAAAAATGTTATCATTTGTTTTAAATAAATTCATTGGATAATTGGCATTGATAGTTTACATATTACATTTGTGTTAGAGGATAGCTTTTTTCCTTATTAATTCTTTATTATTAATGCATTTTTTTGCAATTAGAGATTCAACATTTATTTTTATATTTTTCTAAATATTATTCTTCTATTTTTGTCACACAAAAAATGTATTTTAATTGACAAATGATAGAAAAAATCTTAATATATTTATCAAAATGATAAAAGTAATGACATAGGGGTTTAATATTATAAATCAAAATTTTAAGGGAGTTAAATTTAAATTTTGATCAAGCCAAGAAAAATTAAATTTTGAAATGTCAAGTGGGTTATTTGTGACTAATCAAAGTTCAAGGGGTTATCTATAAGAAGTCAAAGTTAAGAGAGTTTTATAAAATTAGTAATTTAAATAGGATGCCATATAGGATGTCACATGTCTTTTGTTAATTTGACGTGGCAATTTCCTTTAAAAAGGTAATGGTCAGTTAATAGCATGAGTTTAAAAATTTTAAAAAAAAGGTTAGGGGTTAAATTTAAACTTTATGTCAAAGGGTTATATGCAATTGACCTAAAGTTTAAAGGGTTTTATATAATTTAGCAAATAAATTATGCAAGCAAAATCAAAATAAAATATTCTCCCCTTCTGCCACTACACACCAGTAATGGCCTTATTTAATTTCATCCTACAAGTTGCATGAATAAAAAAGTTCAACTTGTGTAATTTCCTATTTGATTACTTTCTACTTATGGAGCCGTCATATGAACTCATGAAAGAGTCATTTCTATATATTTAATGCGTAATATTATAAGACAATATAGGTTCAATTCCTGTTTAGGAATGATCATGACTACGATGGACGCTGTCTCAATGAATTAAAAAAAATGAAGAATAGCTTTCTGGGGAGAATGTTTATTAACCTCTTGCTTGTACATCTACATTTTTACTTTTTCATTTTGACAAAGGTTCTTACGTAACAATTTTATGTATTAGTCTACAATAGTAAAGTAGCGTCATTATGATCCATGCATAAATACACATCCATTTGCATCTTACGAATTGCATAGTGCTATCTAATAACAAAATTACCTTGAATAAAAGGCACTTAGAATTGTATCAAAAAGTCATTTCGAAGAGTCTGGCTAATTGATTAAGAAGTTTTATAGTTAGTTAGTGATACTCTGCGGGAAAAATAATACTTAAAACAAAACATCTTATATTACGAAACATACTGGACGTCCTTATAATAAGAAGTGGAGGGAATAGGTAGTTTCACTTTTTTCTTTTGAGTTTTTAAACAATTTTTCATACCCATAAAATGAAAAAATGCAGATGCAGGTTTACACAAGTTAATTACTGCAGGATCTTGAGTGTACTAGAAATCCAATTGACTTACTAAAATACCCACATAAAACAAGAGCACCAATCTAAACTTTAATCATGTTATAAAGAAAATGCACCATAGAGAAGAAGAGAAGACAGCTCCTTACACAGAGTTAAAAGAGTAGTTTTTTTTCCCAAGAGAGAGAAGTCTATTGTAAGTAGGGTTGGGAACAGGCCAGATTAGGCCAGGCTTCTACCCTAACAAGCTAAGCCTATTTTGTGATAGGATGGCGGCCTGAGCCTAGCCTGTGGTCTATTAAAGGCTTTTTTTGGGTCTAAGCCTGACCTGTGGCCTATTTAGGAGGTCTGGATTGGAAATAGGTCACAGGCCTATGTCTAACAAGCCAACTTTAAATAGGACAAAAACATGCCCAATTATAATAATGATTCAATATACATCATGAAGTATAAAACCAAATACAACAGCATAACAATTTTCATTACAAGTTCACCAATTTAGACCGAATCAATATGAAGCCAATGGACTTTCTTGCTTTTACATCAAATCTTCAATATAATTTCTTCTTCTTCTTCAAAGACCTTGAAAAAAATCTTGAATATATTCTTCCTCAATATAATAGAAAGATATCTTGATATAATTTGTATTAAATAATAAATTAGGAAATCATATTCAAGTTAATAAAACATCTAACTTACGTTACTTAAAGTATAATTATTTTAACCTTAATAAGAGGAAAAAAGAAGCTACTCAGTGTCAATCAACAACACTGCGTATCCATTTCACACCACTTTTTGACCCAAAAAAATTTTACACCACTTTGGACGCATGCCAATGAACATCCTCATTTCACGCCCCAATTCCCGCAAATTAAATCTGCCTCCCCTGCCATTTCTTCTTGTCTTTTTATCCCCATCCATTTTTTAATTAGTTTCTGCATATTTTTTTTTACCTTGTAATTAGTTCCTGCATATCCTAATGCCCTTTTCTGGTAGAAACTCTTGTATCGGAAAATAATTGTGCATCTTTGGCACCAATTTAATATAGATAATAGGTAGATTGGGTCAAAAAGGTTCACGCGTCCAATTTCGCTTTAGCCCAGTGAAAAAAAGTCTTAGAAACAAAAGCTTAACCATAATATTATTCAATTCAAGTCTTAGAATTAAGTTCATCATAGTTCATGAATTCCGATAATGCATTAGCAACAAAGGCTATTTTCTTCTCTTTCAAATTGAAACTATCAAATTAAAACAAGATAAGAGAAATAACACGAGATTGGGCAGCAAATAACAATAAAGTGAAACCCAAAAGAAGAATAGAAATAACAACAAATTGGCTAGAAAATTGAAACACAAATAGACATAGCACGAGATCTAGAGATAGACGAAAGAAGAGAAGAAATAAACAATCGAAAGAGAAGAGTGGACTTAATAATTTTTCAGATTTGCGGCTACTCCCATCGACCACCGAGGAAGAGAGAGGTCAAGTCAGAGGAAGGACGACCACGGAGAGAGTAGGTGATGGTGACTCTCGAAGGAAGGATGGGTGACAAGTTAGGGCTTGGGTTTGATTGTTCAAGAATCAACGGCTCAAGGTGGAAATGGGTGTTGGGTGATTGTCAAGTCGATTGAGAGAGTGAAAGTTAGACGAGATTGTTGAGTGAGAGTTAGATCGGAGTAAGAGTGAGAGAGTCGACTGAGAGCAAGATTGGAGTGAGAGTGAGACGAGATCCGAGTGAGAGACTGAGGTTGAGAGTTAGATGAGAGAGTGAGATTGGAATAGAAGTGAATGGGTGACTGAGTCTGAGAGTGGGTGTTGGGTGTGAGACTTTGGGACTTAGGGGCGGCCCAATTATATATATATATATATATATATGAATAGGCCGACCTAATAGGCCTTTGGGCCTAGGCCTGGCCTGTTTAGTAAAATAGGCCTAGATCTGGCCTTTATTCTAACAGACTAGACCTGTTCAGGCCGAACACAAGCCAAGTTGCAAGCCCCTTATAGACTGTCTGACCTTTTTTCACCCCTAATTGTAAGTTGCTTAACCGACTCTCCTGATCCCATATTCCATATATATCACATACAAACAACTTCAAATTATAAAGGGAAAACTACGTATCTCAATTTTCTCATAATTATTATTCTTATTAGAACCCCACTTAGTATGGGGCTTGAGCCTAACACACCACAGGTGACTAGGTATGTTTCAACAATTAAAAAAGTCAACGTAGTTGGAATAATATTCCTTTTTATTCTCACACCATTTTCGTTGCTGTCTATATATTTAAATCGCCATCATACCTTCCTTTCACTATTTTCTCTACATCTTCTCCTCTCCATCCTCATCCTCTCAACTAAACATGCTTCAACCTTCTAATCTCCTTCCCTTACTTACCTTCATATTCTGGTCATGCTGCACTCTTAACGGCGTCGTTTCAGATCCACAGACCAACCTTCTGACGATCCAATGTAACCCAACCGAGCTGTCCTTCGTCACCAGCATCCCCGTCTTCAATGACAACCTTAACGCAACGTTTAGAGACATCAGAGAACAGATCAGAGACCAAAACAAGCACTTCGCCACCGCACAAGAGCAACGCAGTGGAGAAAGTCCCGTTATCACTCTTTTTCAATGCAGAAACTACCTTCCAATCGCTGATTGTCTTGCCTGCTACGACGCTGCCGCCGCAAAAATCCGTAGCTGCGTCGCCGCTGTAGCCCCTGGTGCCCATGTTGTCTACGACGGCTGCTTCCTCAGGTACCACAAGTCTTCCATCCTAGAGGTTTTTCCTGGCTATGTAATGGGTCATTATGCAATGAGTTTGCGTTGTTTAATCCCATTATAATTAAATAATTTAGCTAGCCTGCTTATCTACCAAAATTAGTTAATTTTAATTTATTATGAAAAGCAAAATTCGCAAACACATATATATCTAAATAGCTAATGATCATTATTAGCTTGATTTATATGCAACAAAGTCCATTATAATTTTTGGTGTTTTAGGTACAACTCTAATGGTTTCTTCGACGAGACGACGCAGCCTTTCAATTTCGTATTATGTGGGAATCAGACTATAGGAGAAGCCACTCCATTTACCACAACCGTAGAACAAGTTCTAATGAATGTCCAAATAACAACACCTAAAATCCCTGGTTTCTTTGCAGCCACGAAGATGAATTTTCCAAATAATAATAATGGTGCAACTATTTATGCGTTTGCTCAATGTACTGAGACTATTACAGCAAATGATTGCCTTGATTGTTTGAAGGGTCAGTACAATAGTATGGAGATTTGTCTTCCACTTTCAGATGGCAGGGCTTTTGATGCTGGTTGTTTCTTGAGATACTCCACCACTTCCTTCTTTAATGATAGCCTCACAATTGATATCACACCCATCATCAAAAAAGGTACAAGTCATTCAAGGATTTGAATATAGCCCCTTTTGTCTTAGATGCTTGTAGTTACTTAATTGTTGTGTATAATTCAAAAAGATTGACTAGTTTGAAAATGAATTACCTTTGTTTCCTATATATTTTGCAGGATCAAGCAAAAAGGGGGTCAAAATTGGAGGGTTAGTTGGGGGTGTAGCTCTTTTTTTAATCCTCCTTGCATTGTTTGCTTGGAGGAGACGATCAAGAAGGAATAAGAGGGTTCCTAGAGGTAAATTACTTGAAAAGTTTATAATTTTGGCAATTACTTAATGTGATGCTTTGGTTTTCATATCTATGAAGGACGAATAGTGCTTGGGTATAAGATTATCATATGATATAGGGTTCTAGTTGTAGTACATTTTGAAATCACAAAGTCATATATGGAACAAGTCTTCCAATTCCATGGTCAATGTGTAACAAGTGACTAACATGATGAACTCAATCAACTTAAGCATAGGGGATCAGAGGATTCTCCTATAGATTGTTGGATTTTAGATCTTGTTCAATCATCATTCTTTAATTTTATCCATAACAAGTAATTTGACCAACGATATAAATCTTGTGTCACCAAGTTAATTATGCGCCTTGACCTTTATTTTCTGTCAAGAGTTGCGAGGTTAATTTGTTGCACTTCCAAACTTGGCTCTCTCCCATCTCAGTTTTATTCAATTTCCTCTGATTTTCCTTGAAATAAGGTCAATTAGCACTGTGCAATGAAAGGCAAATCATCCTAGACGGCTTGGTCAAATCCCTAGTTTGTTTCATTAACTTATGAGATGACTTTGACTTGCATTTTCCCACCAGGAGACATAATTGGAGCAAGCAAGTTGGAAGGTCTTACTACTTATAACTATAATGATTTGATATTTGCAACAAAGAATTTCAGTGAAGAAAACAAAATAGGGCAAGGAGGATTTGGGGCTGTATACAAGGTAACTTTAATCTTATATTCAATTTTTAAATATTGATCATGTTGGAAGTCACTAAATTAGTTTTATATAATGTTGTAAAAAAATATGTTTTCAAAAGGACAAATTATTCAAGGTGGTACTTAGAAAACAATCACAATTGAAATTCTTTATCATCGCTCAGGGAACTTTGAAGAGTGGTAAAGTCGTTGCAATCAAAAAATTAACTTCACTCAAATCCAGGAAGATGGAGGTGGAATTTGTAAGTGAAGTGAAGCTTATAAGTAATGTTCATCATCGGAATCTTGTTCGGCTACTGGGATGTTGTAGTAGTGGCCATGATAGAATCCTTATTTATGAATACATGAAAAACGGCAGCCTTGACAGATTTGTCTTTGGTATATCTCTTTATATCAACCAATGACTTTTTTAATTACACGTGCATCAGCTATTATTCTCCTCAATAACATTATGGCATGGGTTTATATTTTTAAGTCAACAACACAATACCGACTTTCTCAAAAGAAAAAAAAGAGCCCAATCTTATGTCATAATATTATTGGAGAACATAATAACAAGCTGATATTTTTTTAAGGTTCACCCTTCATAGTTTTCTGTTAAAAAAATAGGTAGAAACAAAGGTTCTCTCAAGTGGAAGCAGCGATATGATGTATTGTTAGGAATAGCAAGAGGTTTGGCTTATTTGCATGAGGAATTTCATGTACGTATTATACATAGAGATATAAAGACCCACAACATTCTCTTAGATGATGATTTGCAACCTAAAATTGCTGATTTTGGACTAGCAAAGCTATTACCTGAGGACAAATCTCATTTAAGCACAAAATTTGCAGGAACATTGTAAGTCAAGAGAACTATTTTTTATTAATTTTCTTCACTTCTATTATAGCACATGAATTGTCTAAGGTATTGATAATAAATTTATATATATTACACATGCATACAAGTCGATTGAACAATACTCCTTCTACACCTATTAACTTTAATACTTAAAAGAATCCATATCTATGTCAAACATGACACAATAATTTACATGACTTGTGCATATTTAAGATTTTATTGGACCTATATTTATTGGTGTTTATATATGTTTTATTTATTCTGGAGTCATTATCGTTTTAATCATTTAATCATAAATATTATAATATGTGTTTTGTTAGAGGATACACGGCACCGGAGTATATAATTTATGGCCAATTATCAGAAAAGGCAGATATCTATAGCTATGGTGTTGTCATCTTAGAAGTTATCAGTGGCAAAAAAAGCACGGATCTAATAAAGCTGGATGATGAGGAGGAGGAAGCACACCTCCTTCAGAAAGTGAGAAACTTCCCACTAATATCTAAAAATGCAGTCTCTCCTTTTTTTTTCTTTTTGAGAAAATTTAGATTATAGAATCTGTTTTTAATAATACAGCATAGAATCTGCTTTTAATAATACAGCCTAAGTTATTTTTTCTTTGCTTTTGGAAAATCCATTCTTTCACTATTGCCAATGAATCTAAGAATTATCCAAAAATAAATTCACATAATTGTTCACTTGTCTTTTGTACCCCTCTGTTTCACTTCCCTCTTACCCAACTTGATAGGCTTGGGAACTTTATGAGAAAGACAAGCACTTGGATTTGGTGGACGAGACCTTAGATCCTAAAGAGTATGATGCAGAAGAAGTGAAGAAAATCATAGAGATTGGTTTGCTTTGCATCCAAGCATCTGCTGATATGAGGCCAGTGATGTCTGAAATAATTGTTATGCTCCAAAACAAGGACTTATTACAGAACATGTGTCCCACTAAGCCCATCTTGATTGAAACTAATTAGCAGTAGTCCATGGCTTACTCCTCTACTTGTACTGCTTCCCTTTTATCATTTGATCAATGGAGACTAATCCCCTTAAGGTTTAGAGCGCAAAAGGTTTTTACCTCTTTTATCAAATATGCTTCTTATAATTCAAATTTGTGCTCTCTTTCTTATAGGGGAGATACCTTTTATCACCTTAACTAACAGCTTGATAGTCTTGTACTTCTTTTAACTCAAAACTCAATGTTACTGCCTTCATTGCTACATTACTATTTGATAGCTAGCAAGATAATTGTGTTTTATGTAAAGAACCACTTAAGTGTGATTTTGGAATTTTGAATTGAGAATCTAATTGTACATTATTCAATATTTGTGTGACTTGGAAAGCTACATTAAAATTCTTTGAAGTTTATTTTAAATGTGACATCAAGAATACAGTTTAATTCTTTAATTGATGAAGTTAATATTTGTACGTAATGTGACCTTTTGAACGTGATATCAAAAGTTCCTTGTTATGGGTTGTTTGGTAAATTGCCCCTTTGGAGACAGTTTGTTAAATTATGTTAGTATCACGTTTACATGTAACTTGTATATACAAGGATTGTTTTTAAAAGTCTCATATTTTAGTATATAAAATAATAATTTGTAGATTCTCCTCAAAACTATATTCAATTTCTGCAGCAGAAGGAGATGTTTGATTTACAGATTGAGTTTAATTTTGAGCATTTATATAGGTAAGGAAAAAAATGTGCAAATTGCCTTGCGAACTTTAATCTTAGTCAAGATTCCTTTGACTGGACTTGGCCGATGGAAGTTTTGATTTAGCAACTTGTTTATCGGTGTTTTTTCCCATTGGTTATAACAACAAATAACTTGTAGATTTTTATTGACAGTTAATTTTTTTTTTAAATTCCCATAAGAATTCATGTGTTGGTGAGCCAATATTCAAATTTCTGTTATAAGAGGTGCTCATATTTAATGCTCAACAATATCTCAAATAGAAAGATACTTTTGCTTACCAAAAAAACAAAAAAAGCGCCCATAAGAATATATTAAAATTAAAGAAGGTAAAATTAACAAAAAATTAAATTCAACTACCTAACTGTTTTTCTTGATAAGTGTGCATTATGGGTGAAAATGTTTTATATATATTTAAAAAATAGAAAGAGTAATTCACATAAAAATATTATTATATAAATTAAAATTTTAAGAGTCACCGAAAAGACAGTAGTAATAGAAATTAAATATAATTCAAATCTCATTGTTTCATCCAATCATGCATAAAGTTGGCAAAAAAAGAAAAAACAATAAACATTATTGGGAGAATTATTATAATTAAGTATCAAGTATAGAATATAATCATCATAAAAGTCCTATTACAACTGAATAGCCTGTAATGACAAATTTCAATATTAAAAATAAAAATAGGTTTTCACTTATTACTAGATTTTTTTATAATAACATTTTTTTAAGACTTTAATTTTCTTTTGCTATATTATTTTAAGGAAAAATTCCAAAAAACTACATTAGAAATAGTAAAAGGACAATTCAGTACATTGAAATTGCAAAATGATAGATCAAGCGGTGTCAGACGGGCAGAGGAATCTGACATTTTGAAATTTCGGCCAAATGACCAAAATGCCCTTCAACCCTCAGTCGGAATAACAACATAGGAGTTGTTAATGGCGAATCCGGAGTTGTTAATGGCGAGATCGATGGTGTTATTGGCCCTGAAATTTGTTAAGTGCGAAAGAAGAAAATGGAGTTGTTAATATCGAATCCGGAGTTGTTAATGGTGAGATCGGTGGTGTTATTAGCCATAAAACTTGTGAATTGTAAAAGAAGAATTGAAGTTGTTAATAACGAATCCGGAGGTGTTAATTACGAGGATCATGTTGTTATTCTGAAGTGGGGATGGAGGGCTGAAGGGCATTTTTGTCATTTGGCCGAAATTTCAAAATGCCAGATTCCTTTGCCAGTCTGACACAGCTTGATCTATCCTTTTATAATTTCAATGTACTGAATTATCCTTTTGCTATTTTTAATATAGGTTTTTGGAATTTTCCCTTATTTTAACGAAAACAAAGTTAAGAATTAAAAAGGGGCAAAACTAGTGAGATGCATGGCGGCGGCTACCCAACTTCTGACAAGCTAGATCCCTTCTAGATGCATAATGTCTACAACCACGTGATGCTAAACATGGAGGGAGAAGGAGGGAGACAAAGGAGGGAAGGTGAAAAATATAAAGTAAAAATAACTATGAAGTCTTAAAAAATGTGATCTCTGAAGTTATTGTTATTTTCTACCCTATAATTTATCCTTGTATGTAGCTCAATTATTATAAAACTTTTTATCGATTTTATTCTTCCTTTGAAAAAAATATAAAATACTTTATTTAATCAATTAAATATTAAAATAATAATAATTCAAATTCAAATATAATATTAAAAGATAAAGAAACAACAACAATAAAGAAAATTCTATTAAAATAAGAATAACTTATATGTCATATTTCATGGAGATAATGCATAATATTAAAATATAAAATAAAAATTATTTAAAAAATCATGTAGATATGTCTGCAATCACCTGACCGGCCGGCCCCTAGCTACTGTTTTTTTTTTTTTGGGGAAAAACTTAGAGGGAAGAAATTGGAACGAATGATATTTAGAGAAAATTTTAAAAATTATAATTATTTAATTGACTACATAATTAATTATAAATTTCAAAATATTAAATTATTCCTAAACAAGCCCAAACATTTCTTTTCACTAAAGTTGACACATATTTGGGAGTTACTCCAAATATCTCCCCAAATACAACAAAAATGACAAGAGGATTTAACTCGGGTATTTTCTTAGCTAAAATCTCTTTCACTTGCTCCAGAGTGCCACCCTAGCGAGCACGGCTGAGTTCCAAGATCCTTTTTCATACATTTTAAAGATTGAGATGGGATCACCCATGCATCTTCGGAATGGAACTTCTATGAGTAAGAGACTGAAAGGACAAGATCACAGCGTTGGGAGCGACGAGGGACAAAAGCGGTAGTCGGCGGCATTGCCCTTGGTTCTGTTTTTTATGTTAGAAACAGAGTCAAACAGAGTATACCTTTAACAAATAAAAGTGCTTATCGTTTGAAATTGAGATGGAGAACGATAGCCAGAGAGCGAGGTCACGTAGCCAGGAAGGGCGAACGGAGGAATCTGGAGGCAAGGAGGTAGGAGCCGGAGCTTGGGATACTCTCCCTTCTAGTGAGGAAGCGGACGCGGTAGAGCGGAGCAGGAAAAAGGTGCGTAGTGGAGATGGCGAGTAGTGCTCCAGGGGATGACCTGTTGTACCTCGCGTTGAGGACTGGATGGAGGATGAGGATGAGATGTCGCTGGTGGAAGAGAGAGGCATTGGAGGCATTGGGAGGAACAGCTGATCCTATAAAGATGCCTGTACTAATGAAACAGCATCGGACGACGATAAGGAGAACGAGCTTGTAAATTGGTGGTGCGATGATGGGTGGAAAGAGAGAGTCTCGGTGGATATGTCAGGAAGAGTGCCTAATATTATAGTTCTACTGTCTTTCAAAAACCAGTTAGCTAAGCGTTGGAGAAAGTCCCTCATTGTTTCAGTTCTGGGGATGATCGTTAGAGAAGAGATATTAGCAAAGAAGCTGGTACAATTATGGGGGTGATGTAGACACAATGGACTTAATTATGGGTTAAATTTTTAATTTCGTCCTTATTTATGATTAAATCTCCAATCATTAACTATGGGTTCAATCTCCAATTTCGCCCTTATCTATGATTGGTTCCAAAAGTTAACATGAATAAATTTCTTTTATTTATTGCAATTAATAGGGATAAAAAAAGTATAAATTGCATTTACTACCCTAAATATGAATTTATAAGTAGGACCAAATTTTTTTGGGCAAAAACGACTTATAAATAAAACCAAAGTGGTATAGGGAGAAGGTGCAAATTTAGTCTTCAACAATTTCGCTAGGAGCGTTCATAAGACTTATCTATTTTCGGGTGCAAATTCCAATGATAGGTGGCAGCTAGAGAGACAAGAAGACGGATGGAAGTGAGCTTAGCGACCAGGGAGAAAGTCTCAGGGTAGTCAATGCCATAAGTTTGAGCATACCCTTTAGCAACAAGCCGAGCTTTTAGCCGGTCCAAGGAACCATCAGCCTTAGTCTTAACCACAAACACCCACTTACACCCAATGGCCTTCTTCCCAGAAGGTAGATCAACAAGAGTCCAGGTACCAGCCTTGTCAAGGGCTATCATTTCTTCTTCAATCGTAGCACGCCAACCAGGATGGGCTAAGGCTTGGTGAAGGGTGGTAGGGGTGGTGATGGACTCAAGGGTGGCCACAAGGGAAGAGGAAACAGGAGATAAGTGTTGGTAAGGCATAAAGTTTGATATAGGATACATGCAGTCAGCATAGCGTTTAGGAGGACAATGGGGGCGGGTACCTTTTCTGAGGGCAATAGGGAGGTCATTGGATGGGTCAATGGCAAAATCAGGTACAACTATATCAGGAGCAAGAGCTGGAGGGTTTGGGGTCGTAGGAACAGAATCCGATAGTGAAGCATCTACCGACAGAGGCACAGAATTGGCTGGATCAGTCTTAGTAATGATAGCAGGAACCGGAACAGCAGCCTGAACTGGTGGGACATGATAAACCAAGAAATCATCCTCCGTATCCATGACCGAAGGAGACGCAGAAAAGACTGAAGATTGGAAGAAAGAAGAGGACTCATGAAAGGTGACATCAGTGGACACAAGATAATGACAAAGGTCAGGGGAGTAACACCGATAACCTTTCTGGACGCGAGAATAACCAAGGAATACACACTTTAAAGACTTGGGATCGAGTTTACTAACATTTGGACAAACATCCTGAACAAAACAAATGCAACCAAATATTTTCGGATCAACAGGGAAGAGCTTAGTGGTGGGGAACAAAACAGAATAGGGAATGTCATTACTAAGAATAGCCGAAGGCATGCGATTGATAAGAAAACATGCAGTAGATATGGCATCAGCCCAAAACGGTTGAGGAACACTAGAATGAAACAGAAGAGAGTAGGCTGTTTCTAAAAGGTGGCGATTTTTTCTTTCGGCAACCTCATTTTGAGCAGGGGTATCAACACATGAGGATTGGTGAAGAATACCATGGCTATGCATGTAATCAGAAAAAGGGGCGGAAAAATATTCTTTTGCATTATCACTTCGAAGGATTTTGACAAGAGTATTGAACTGAGTTTGAATTTCAGCACAAAATTTTTGAAAATGAGTAAACAGTTCAGAGCATTGTTTCATTAAATAAAGAAGTTGTTCGGGAAAAATCATCAACAAAAGTGACAAAATAACGATAACCAGTCTGAGATAAAACTGAACAAGGACCCCAAACATCAGAATGTACTAACTCAAAGGGGGACGCAGCCCGTTTATTGACTGAGGGGCTAAATGAACATGATGGTGTTTGGTGAATTGACACGACTCACAATCCAAAGCAGACACAGAAGAAAACTGAGGATATAACCTCTTTAAAGACGAAATTGACACATGACCAAGACGACAATTAACTTCAAAGGGAGAGGATCCACCAGAGCAGGCAATGGAACGCGGCACCTGATCATCCAGAATGTAGTGCCCACCAGATTCATAACCTCTACCAATAATACACTTCGTCGATAGATCCTGGATTAAACAATGGTCAGGGAATAGTGAAATGAAGCAATTCAAATGACGAGTTAGTTTACTGGGAGACAGAAGATTAAATGTGAGATCAGGAATATTAAGGATAGAGGATAACGTAATGGAGGGATGGGGTTAATAATGCCTGGTCCAACGACACGGACGGGGGAACCATTGGCAACATAGATGGAAGATGGGTTAGCATAGGGGGCATACGATGAAAATAAGTGATGGTTACCTGTCATGTGGTCGGTAGTACCAGAATCAATGACCCACTTCAAGGAAGTGGTAGCAAGACCAGAGGGCAGAGTACCTGCGGATAAGGCCGCGGCAGAGGGCAAACCAGGTGCAGGTTGATCAGAATTTTGGGCAACATGAGCAAATCCACGCTGCTTATCACTCTACTGTTTATTTTGCAATTTGTGACAATTTTTCTTGATATGGCCAGGTTCCTTGCAATAATCACAGATAATACTACCAGAAGTCATATGTGGAGTACTGGAACTCTGTTTGGATCCATAATTCTTAAGGTCAAAGGTACCCCGACCAGCCAAAGCACTTGCATTTGGATCCATAGACGGACGAGTCATACTATTAGCGGGAAGAACATGGGTGAACACATCGTCAAGAGATGGGAGTTCTTGACTAGACAGAATCTGAGAGCGAATGGTCTCATAAGAGGGATCAAGGGCTTGAAGGAAACCAATGATGGCCTGTAGTTCTAGATTCTTAATACGAGTGGCAAGATCTGTTTGTGGAGACTGAGGACTTTCATTTCCTCATACAATAGCTTATAGTCCAAAAAGAAGTCCTTCAATGGACGACCCTGCTGCTGAGAGCGATAAAAACCTTTACAAACTTCGTGAACACGAGTGAGGCTCCCTTTACCAGAGAACATAGATTCCAAATAACTCATTATTTCCTTAACAGTAGTATAATGACTCATTAAAGACAAGATTCGGGATTCAATATAATTTCTAATTTGAAATAAGATTCTAGCATCAGCCCTTTTCCAAGCAACCAGTTTTTCTTTGTCACTAGGGGGTTCGTCAGTTAAATGTTCTTCCTTCTCAATACCCATAATATAGATTTTAACAGTGGTGCTTTAATCACTATAATTTGTTCAGTTCAATTGTGAGAAAGTAATCTTAGCCGACATGGGTAACATTTTAGGAGTCTTAGAGTCAGCCATAGAATCCAGAAGCGAATAACAATAATAAAGAAGTCCAATCTAATGAGAAAATCCCCAAATTTGGGCATAAAACTGAACACTAAATAAGATACTAGGAACAACACCTGAATAGTGAGAAAATAGCCCTAAACAGCACCCTAAATAGTGCCAAACAGTGTCTCTGAACAGTGCCAAACAGTGTTTCGGAATAGTGTAAAACAGTGTCTATGAACAGTGACCAACATTGTTTCAGAATAGTACCAAACAGTGTCTCGGAACAGTACCTAACAGTGTCTTAGACCAGTACCAAACAGTGCGCTGAACAGGACATAACGGTGCAGATGAACAGTGCAAAACAGTGCCTATGAACAGTGTAACACAGTAACGATGAATAGTGCAAAGTACCGAACAGTGCCGATGAACAGTGAGGAATAGTGCGCCACAATACCAAACAGTGCCGATGAACAGTGCTACAGTACTGCCGATGAACAGTGAATCGGGAAAAAAAATTCAGAAAACCCTAACCCTACGCTTTCTCTGATACCATGTTATGAAAGTAACTGAATACTAAAAGAATTGTGTCTTTTCCATTCACAGGAAGGTACTATATATATACAAAAGTAAGGAGTCTAAATATTAATTGCTCATAAATGAGGGAATCGTAACGGTCAATCAATCTCGCTAATTATGCTAATTGATCTAATAATAATGATAGAATAATTCTAATAATGATAAAATATTTCCTTAACACTACCGTCCTCTGTTCTGCGTCGAAGCACCACTTTCACAGCCACCTTCACCTTACTCCGGCGTGCTTTCCTTTCTCCATCCTCGCCGGAATTTTTTTTTGTCATCTTCTTTATTCACTGGTGAGCATTTCATAGAGAGAGGGGAGAGATCACATTGTTGCCGGAACCCACCTCTGTCCTCGTCTACCACCGTTGACCCTCTAAAATTAATGGCAGTGTTCTTCTTCCCTCTATTTTCACCACTGAGCCACGTCCTGGAAAGCTTAGACCTGGGGACACTATTTTGATAGTAGATAAGAGGAGGAAGAAGACAATCACATTCTCACCACTGAATTCAGATTGGAATTTCATTAATTTTCCGGCAAGCTAATTCCAGATTCTGGCGAGATCATGATTTTTCCGGCTAGTGCTAAGATTCTAAGTTGTGATTATTCTAAGGCAATGAGTAGCTAAGCATTCAATTCTTGAGGATTGGGAATTTGTCTCAAGTTTAAAGAGTTTCAAATGGGAGTTTTTCTTAGTTCCTTTATAAATTTCCTATTGTTATTGTAATTCCTAGTTATGTTCTAAAGTAGTTGCAGTAGGATTTTGTTATGAGCTATTTGGACTCCATATTGTTGAATTAAGATTGCTTATTTTGTGTTTGGATTTGAATTATTGTGATTGGATGTTTTTTAGCAAACTATCTCTTATTAATTCAATGAGATTATGCTTGCTATGTGGTCACTATTTGTATAATTGATTTGAGTTAATTTGAGTTGCGCGTTTGTGCATTCATATTAAAGGAAACCATTGCATTAATTTAATTCATTTCACACATCAAGTGGTTTTTAACAATTTATCCAAGAGATGACTATGAATGCAATTGTAGGATTAGTCATTAATTAGGTAAATTGGACTCAATACATTTGCTTGAGGTTTTTAATTAAGACTTGATATGGATTTCAAACTCCCATATTATTTAGTGAACTAGGATAGCCAATGAACCAATTGCTCAAGAGAATTCACTTCGTTTATCCATCCCATTTTTTAATTAAAAATACCAAAATTATTAGTCTAGCTTTTAATTAATTTGCATTATTCCTTTAGCTATTAATTTCAAAAAATCAAACTCAATTTCTCCTTGTTTTCTTTTATTGTATTTGCATGACATTTAGATTATTTAGGATTCAATAAAAGGCTCTTTGAGAAGAGATAATGATCCTTGGTTTGCCTATATGCAATCCTTGGTTAATTTTTAATTATGGACCCCAAGGCTAATGTACGAGAAAAGTCCTAATCAGTGACTTAATTTCAATAAACCTTCAAAAGATTCTAAAACCTCTCTGCATCTTCTTAAATCAAAATGAAATTAAGTTTTGTAGATGAAAAGACAATGATGCCCTTACTTTATTTGTTTTGTGAATTGTCTTATTTGTTTTGCAAATGCCTATATTTATTTTGTGAATTTTCATATTTATCTTATAAATGGGCAAAATGTTTTTGATTCCCTAGTTTTTTCCAATCCCTTTATTTGTCTTATAAATGCCCATATTTGTGTTGTGCACTTTCGTATTTGTCTTCTAAATTAGGGGTATTCAATAATTTCCCGTCCCGATCTTCCCGTCTCGATCCCAAGTAAATCGGGACGGGAAAATCCGGTCCCGAAAAATTTTGGGATTGGGAAAAAGTCGGGATCGGGACCGGGACCGGGAATGGGACTTCCCGATCCCGACTTTTTCCCGATCCCGAAAATATATATATACACATGTATATTTTTAAAAAATATTTAAGAAAATAAGACCAAATCTAAAATAAAATGTGAAAATCCCTAACACCCTTAAGGTAATATCTATTCTTTTAGTTTAGTTAGTTAATTTCATTTATTATTTATTAAATAATTCTAATTTTTTGTCTTGTCTTTGTTCTTTTTACAGCTGAATTGACAACTTTAAGCATGTATTGGACTAATTATATATTTATATTAGACTTATTTGGTACAATATGATATTAGACAAATTGTATATTTATATTAGACTAAAGGAAATACAACAAAAAATTCAATATAGAGATTTTTTTTAAAAAAAGAAGTAAATTCGGGATCGGGATTTCCCGATCCCGATCCTGAAATTTCCCAATTTTCGGGATCGGGAATGAAAATCATTCCCGAACCCTTCTCGGGATTGGGATCGGGAATGGCATTTCCCGATCCCGAACACCCCTATTATAAATGACAAAAATATTTTTAATTCTCTAGATTCTTTTGAATCCCTTTATATTTGTCTTATAAATGCCCATATTTATCTTGTGAATTTTCATATTTATCTTGTAAATAGTCAAAATATTTTTAATTCTCTTGGTTCTTTCGAATCCCTTTATTTATCTTGTAGAAGTTTTCATTTGTCTTGTAAATGCTCTTCTAAAAATAAATAAATAAAAGAAGGGCATCATTGTTTTTTTATCTATAATTCTTAATTTCATTTTGAACCAAAGGGGTACAGTAAAATTTTAGAATCTTTTAGGGTTGACTAAAATTAAGTCATATCCTTGGGGTTAAATGAATTTTTCCCTATTAAAAACAAGGAAGAGGACCCTCTAACCTTCTCATCTCTACCTTCCTTTCTCATCTCCACCATTATATTGGGAAGAGAGATCTTGTAAGCCCCACATCTCACTCTATCTAGACCCTTGGACCAACTTTATTGGAGGGAAATTGACAAATCCCTAATTTCATTATATATTTTTACACTTTATTTAAGGATTTTGTCATAATAATTGAAATTAAAATGATTTATTTGTTATAAATAGATATTAACAGTTAATACATTAAATTACTACTAAAAAAGGTAAAATTGTCAAAATAATTGTAATTACTCTTAATCATTTATTCTTGAGAGAATTTGATATTGGTGTAATTATTTTCAACTGTAGGTAATTGGAAAATGAGATTAAAATAGAAAATGGCAGTTTAAGACTCGAATTTAAAAAATGTCATATCGGTACCACGAATTTGAGGAATTCCAATTTAGTCCAAGTGAAAGCACAGCGTTTTGCTTCTTCTCTTTAGATCAGATTTTGTAGCTGAAGCTGAAGACCATTAAGATAGAGATCATAGCCGCGACAGATAGAATAGTGAGAACCTCTAAAAGCTTTGATTTCTATCTGCATCACCTTCATCTTCCTCTCTCGCCAGTGGCACCATTTACCACCACAGCCACCGTCGAGCTTAATCCACCACCACAATTGCAGTAGAGAAGCTGAGAGGTGAGGTGTGTACGAGGAGCTGCCACAAGGATTTGGGAAAGAAGCTGAGAGCTTCATCTGTCATCAACCACCACCGTCCTTCACCGGAGTTTCTTCTATTTCTTCCTCAGACTACACAGACGCCGTGAAGCTCAATGGTGAGCTTAGGTGAAACTGAGAGAGATATTGGCAGTGACCTTCACCATGACCACAGTCGTCGGTGAAACTGAGAGAGATATTGGGTGTGGTGAATTTTAGCCAAATTCCATCGCTTGGACCACGTTTTGAATTTTTCTTTATTTTCTGAAAGTTTTCCAGATTTTTCTTTAGGTTACACTACTACAAAAAACCAAATCTGTGGCGCTTATAATTGCATTAGCTGTGGCGCTTGCGAAATGCCACCTATCTTAACGCTACTAAAAAAAGCTGTGGCCCTTGGAAGCGCCACAGATTTTTTATATATTTTTTTAAAAAATAACTTCCTGTGGCGCCTAACCTGCCAGGCGCCACAGGAGGTTTACTTCCTGTGGCACCTGGCCGGTCAAGCGCCACAGGTGGGTTGCCTTCTGTGGCGCCTGGCCAGTTAGGCGCCACAGTAGGCCTGTACCTCCTGTGGCGCCTGGCTGGCCAGGCGCCACAGTAGGGCTTTTTTTTATTTTAATTTTTCCGTTCTACCTCCTGTGGCGCCTAGCTAGTAGGTCTTTTTTTTTTTTTTTAAATTTTCCCGTTCTGGTTTTTTTTAGCATATTTTTTCCTCATATTTTTTTGGGTTTTTCGTATTGGTTTTTTTTTAGCATATTTTTTCCTCATGCATATATAATTATAGTCTGCAAGGTTTAATAAGAACAATAATAGATAACTTTAAAATGATACCAACAAATGATTGATTAGCTAAAGTATAGTAGTAATGAAAATTGTTAAATACAATATACTGTAAACCTAGCTGAATGAAATATAATACAACAAATTCAACTTGAACAAACATGTATGACACAACAATATAATTATATTGGCAATTAGAAACAACACAAAAAAAACCAGCTAGTGAATTTAATAGTAAATATAGCTACCTAGGGATTTGCCTGAACACATATTCACACCATTCCTCTATCACTTCATTAACTTGATGGTCTGTCAAAGAGTCACAACGTTGATCTTCATAATACTACGGACATATACAATCAAACACAAGTTAGAACGAATTAAAATCAGTAAAACATAACTGTCAGGCACTAATTCAATTTCATTACAACACAATATGAAGTGCAACTAAATGACTTACTTTTTGAGGAATAAATGGTTGATCATGCATAATAACATCCTTCATAAATTTCATGATATAGTACCCACAATCATTGTCATTATGTTGGAAAGGGCACTGCAATAATATAATGCAATATTTAACTCTGTTCATGAATAAAAAGTGTTTACTAACAAATTCTAAGTAAAGTCAAATATCAATACCTGTATCTTCTTCCAAGGATAGCTAAGGCGGGGGTCAGTAGCTTTAGAATAGTTTAACGAGACAGACGACCGATACGCAGTCAATGCGCTAACAAAAGAAACAGAAAATGATTACTTTTGGTTATTCAATCACGTTCGCAAATATTTATACATAGGCACGTATACTTACCTACTGATCAATAGCAACATATCAAAATGGTCTTGTGGAAGACCATTTTTTAGAGGATCCACATAATAAATGCGAGGGCCTGAAGGTTCCGCTGGATTGATAACGATCAATATCCAATGGCGCCTAAAATATATTTAAAATATTTTTTTTGAACAATCATGTTATGATAGAAGTTAAACAATAAAAACAAAAATTGTACCAATAATAACTTACCCCGTATTATACGGCACTAAAAATAATGTATTTGCTGTCGCTTTCTTGCTAAAGTAATCTTTCAGCCCATTAGCACAGAAGTCACTTGCTTCTTCAACCATGTAACTTTCAGCGATACAACCCTCTGGACGGTATCTATTTTTCACATACCCCTTTAATATTTTCATGAATCGTTCATTTGGGTACATCCATCTCAAGTACATTGGACCGCACAATTGAGTTTCTTTGACCAAGTGTACAGTTAGATGTACCATAATGTCAAAAAAAGAAGGCGGAAAATACATTTCAAGTTCACACAGAGTACACACAATCAGCCATTGCAAATCTTGTAACCTGGTTGAATCAACCACTTTACTGCAGATCAACTTGAAAAACACGCAAAGTTTCGTGATAGTGTTCCTTAATTTTTTGGGTAAAATGGATCGTATACCAACCGGTAGGAAATTTTGCATAAGCACATGACAATCATGAGATTTAAGGTTCTTTAACTTCAACTCTTTTACCGATACAAGGTTCTTTATATTTGAAGAGTAGCCCTCGGGAACTTTAATTCCTTGCAGAAACTCACAAAACAATTTCTTCTCTTTCCTCGACAGAGTGTATGCCGCTGGTGGTAGATAGGTACGAGGCCCTAGCTCAATCGGTGCCAACTCTTCTCTAATTCCCAAGTTCACTAAATCCAACCTCGAATTGACATTGTCCTTGCGTTTTCCTTGGATATTAAGCAACGTGCCAATTAGTCTATCACAGATATTTTTTTCTATGTGCATCACATCAAGAAAATGCCTCACATATAAAGACTTCTAATATGGAAGTTCAAAGAAAATAGACTTTTTCTTCCAACCGCTTGTCTCGATTTGTTTTGCAAAAGGTTTGCCAAAATTGTTCTCCAAGTCTTTTACCTTGGAATATACCTGGGAACCGGTCAACATCTTCGGCGGGCTACCTTCTTCTGCATCACCATTGAAAGGCTTTTTCCACTTCCTCCAACGATGTTGTGATGGTAAGAATCTTCGATGCCCCATGTAAACATTTTTCTTACAATGATGAAGTTGCATTGAATGAGTGTCATCTTCACATATAGGGCATGCACCATATCCTTTGACGCTGTATCCTGACAAATTTCCATAAGCAGGGAAATCATTAATTGTGCCAAACAACATGGCTTTCAAAGTGAAACTTTCTTCCATGTACCCGTCATACACACTAACGCCTTCATCCCAAAGCAGCTTCAGGTCATCAATTAAAGGAGCCAAGTATACATCTATATCATTCCCAGGTTGCCTTGGCCCAGAAATTAACATGGACAACATCATAAACTTGCGTTTCATGATTAAGTGTGGAGGAAGGTTATAAATCATCAATATCACCGGCCACGTGCTATGTGCGCTACTATGAACACCGTGCGGATTAATTCCATCAGTTGACAGTGCAAGGCGAAGGTTCCTGACTTCATCAGCAAAGTCAGGGTACTCATGATCAATTTTTTTCCATTGAGGAGCGTCTGCAGGGTGCCTAAGCTTCATGTCTTTAATCCTTTCATCTGCATGCCATGTCAACTGCTTAGCAATCTCTGCATTACTATACAGTCGTCTGAATCTCGGAACAATGGGAAAATACCATAGCACCTTCAAAGGACTTTTTCCTTTCTTCTTCCTATATCGAGATGCGTTGCATTTAGGGCACTTCTCCAACGTTGCATACTGATTTTGAAATAATACGCAATCGTTAGGACATGCATGTATCTTCTCATATCCCATACCGGTTGTAGAGCAAAGAATTCGCTTTGCCTCGTATGTCTTAGTAGGAAGTACATTTTCTTCTGGAAGCATATCTTGCAACAGTTCAAGCAATGCGGTAAAACCCGAATCACTCAATCCGTAGCGAGCTTTAAAGTTGTACAACTTCAACACTGCTAGCAATCTTGTGTATTTAGTACTTCTGACATATAATGGTTTATCTGCATCACCTTTCAACTTCTCATATTCGTTAGGGCAGTTATGAAGCACCCCTTCAACCATATTTACCATTTCTTCAAGACCATAATCTTCATCAAGCATGCTTTGATCAAATTCATCCGAGGCACCACCCGTGGTATGCACGGGATCACTATATGGCTCGTTGGTCTCACCATGCCTTGTCCATCGTATATATGTTTGATCAATACCATAACACACTAGATGATCTAGCAAATCAAGTTGACTAATCCGCTTTCCAAAACAACAGGATAAGCAAGGACATAAGATTTTGCCAGGATCTTTTGTGTGCTCAGTTACAAATGTAATAAAATCCTTCACCCCATCTATATATTCCCTTGAACATCGATTAGATGACATCCATTTACGATCCATCTATGGGCTTCAATCTATTTTTTTAAAAAATTACGTGGTTAGTTGTATGACTATTACATTTACTAATTACTTTTATATTCTCTTACCAATTTTAATTTAAAATAACATACACCACATGAATCTTCATAATTGAAGCTTTCTAAGTCTTAAACTGAATATTTAAATTGCCAAATAATTCATTAATTATTCCCAGGCATTATAATAAAATTTTACAACTCATAACAAAAGAAACCATATTTGCCACAATAATATATCATAGTTAAATTAGAAAACATTACAAGTCAATAATTAAATAAAATACAAGTGTTAAGAATATATAAATAATTATTTTGCTTATGCAATTAATCAATAACAATCATTAGAACACCTACAAATTATAACTGTTAAATTTAACTAAAATCACATTTGTAAGCTCAAAATTTAGAAAACATACCGTAAATAGAAGCTTCAATAGACTGATGAACTGAAACTACAAACACAAATTAAACATAAACAAATCAATAAAATATTTGAGGTTCTAAGTTATTTTTTTAAATAATAATATGTGTAATAAACATCAAAATATAATAAAATTAAATATGATTAGCTTAAATCAAAAAATATGAATCAGAAAAAAAAATAAAGAAAATAAAAGTAATTAAAAAAAAAGAAAGCATAATCCCAACATTAATTATCTCCTTATTGTATGTTTTTCCCCTTACGGTTTTAGTTAATATATTTAAAGTTAAACAATATAGACAAATTATATTTTATTTTATTAAATATTAACATTGATATATTAAAGTCATTTTATTCATATTTTAAAATATTTAAATAAGTTAATGACTCAATTAACGAATTATTCAATTTATTATGTTGATTTCAATTTTTCCTATTTTCATTGGGTTTATATAGGATTTTCTCTATTATAGTTTAATAATATAATACAAAAAATTATTTTCTTACCTCTACAAAATAGCACTAACACAAATATATATTAAATACGTGAAATAATATTAAATAAATGATTTTGATTTTTGGAAAACAAATAATTTGAAGAAGTTTTAAAAGAAATAGCAGTATTATTAAAAGTTAATTTGATTATCTAATTTCAAGTCACTTGTATATTAATTACTGTTGTTCAAATTTATGGTTATATATAACATATAAATTCAATTCTTTCATTGTTCTTGTAACTTGTTACATTAATTTCTTAGAACTAGTGAGAGCTAAAACACAGTACACATGCCTACAATGGGGATCAGATAAGTCTCTAGTAATGGGAATATATATATACACACGCCTAGCTACAATACACACACGCCTACAAACAACAAACACATTTGTATATTATATATATATATTGATAGACGCCACTTACTATATTATTAAGTAATAAATATAAGGTTGACTTCTTTCTAAAATATATACATATAAGACAAAAATAAGTTCAATTATAACTTTTTTCTGGTATGGAATTATAACTTTTTATTATAGGTGAATGAAGTTAACTAGGATACCATGCATATTTTTTAATTTCAAAACAAAAAAGAAAATTTTCCTTTATGACTAAATAAAAAAATTAAAATACGTATTCAAAATATTATATATAATAGCCATACATGTTTTAATAAAAAATTGCAAGTATAAATGTAAAGTTGGGGATCACATATATCAATTTTTATAAGGAGATGAGTCATAAATCACTTTCTTCTCCTTTTATATAAAGTATTTTTTTTTTATTACTTCATCGATCTCCCTAGATCAAATTAATTATTCCTGTTTTTAATAAAAAGGTTATAACTGAAAAGATAAAAACCTAATGAACAAATAATTAATATAATTTGAATTTACAATTACCTAATTAAAAATTAAATTAAGCTTTATAATGAGGTTTTTCTTGTCATGAGATGGGGCGTGTTTTTGTCTGGTTGTGCTACTACGTTTAGCTATAAATAAAATATATTTCTAATATCGAAAACAATATTTTATATATACTATAACAAAAATATTATCATGCACTATATTAAAGTTACAAAAAAATAACGAATGAGAAAAGTGAGTGTCATACATGTTTTTGTTTTATCCTATCATCTCTATCTTATTAGAATGATTTGAGCACAATATCACTTGTTAAGTTGAAATGACCCACCACCGACCGATCCAAGCAATTTGTTGGGCGCTCTCAAATTTCAATCAATAGCATAAATTATGTTAAGGAAAAGGGAGTAATTACATTTTTTTTAAATATTTGTATTTGAAGGCAAAAAAAATATGTTTATTCACTTTAATTTTTTCAAGGTAGAAACGCACACAGAATTTCGTTCCACATGAAGGTTTTTCAAATTGTATGCCAGTTTTATTTTTTTAGGGTCCATTGCATCAAACTTTCCTAAACTTAATTAAAACCACTTACAAATAATCTTCTTACCCTTTAAAACTTAATAAAAAACCCCTAACCTTTTTAAAAACCATCTATGCAGATAACCCCAGACCATCAATTTTATAACCTCTTAAATAATAAACAAAACTTAATATACTCCTCTGGTCCTTATTTTAGGACCTAATTAGGATTAATTCTGATCCTAAATATAATATTTCGCACACATATATTAGTTTTTTCCAAATTAACATATTTACATTTCCTCAACAATAGAAAGTAGAGGGGGGAAAAAACCATAGCAAGCATGGACATAAAAAAAAAACAGCAGAACAACTTGAAAAAAAAAATTAATAAAAACAAAACACAACTTTAACTTACAGGTTGATCAGGGCAGTGGAGTGGGGGACCACGTAATTGCCGTTGGTGACGCAATCTCAGTGAGGGAAGGAAGAAATTAGAGCACTAGCTACCAAATGGAGTGGGGACCAAAAGAGTTGAAGACAACGGAATAATACGGAAAGAAGTGGGGTTGGCAGTTGGAAAAATACAAAAACATGTGCGCGTGTGGGTGTAGTTTTAAGATATGAAGAAGAGAAAATGGAGGGACGGGGTGCACGCACAGATGGAAGGGAAAGTGATAGAGGGAATAATAAAAGCGATAGAGAGAAAGAGATGGAGGGGGGTGGAGGCGGGAAATGAAAAAGATTGGGGGGGGGGGCGGCGGGAAACAAAAGGGGATAAGGGGGGGCGGGTTGGGATCTCATTGGTGGGTAAGGGATAGGATATCAAAAATTATTTTTTTTAAAAAAAAGAGTCAGGGGTGGCGCCTGCCTGACAAAATTTTTTTTTTTTTTTTAAAAAAGTGTCACGGGTGCGCCAGTGATCAAAATTTTTTTTTTTTTTTTAAAAAAAAGCGTCAGGGGTGGCGCCTGGCCAGGCAGGCGCCACCCCTGACAATTTTTTTTTTTGTGTAAAAAAGTGTCACGGGTGCGCCAGTGATCAAAAAAATTGTTTTTTTTTAAAAAGTGTCAGGGGTGGCGCCTGGCCAGGCAGGCGCCACCCCTGACAAATTTTTTTTTTTTAAAAAAAAAGTGTCATGGGTGCGCCAGTGATCAAAATTTTTTTTTTTTTATTAAAAAAGGAGTCAGGGGTGGCGCCTGGCCAGGCAGGCGCCACCCCTAACAAAACGTTTTTTTTTTTAAAAAAGGGTCAGAGGTGCGCCAGTCCTGACAAAATTTTTTTTTGTTTTTTAAAAAAACGGTTAGGGGTGGCACCTGGCCAGGCAGGCGCCACACCTGACCATAAGCTAGTGTGGCGCCTGGCGTGCCAGGCGCCACAGCTGCTTCCACCTTGTCAAGTGTGGCGCCTTCCTAGCCAGGCACCACACTTGATCATACCAGCTGTGGCACCTACCTTCTCAGGCGCCATAGCTGGTTAAAAAAAAACATATAATATAAAAACAATAATAATAAATGAGCAGCTGTGGCACTTCATTAAGGAAGGGCCACAATATGTGCGCCACCTTTCAACCTTTTCGTAGTAGTGTTAGTTTTTTAATTTTCTTCTTTGATTTCTTTCAATTTTTAGGTTTCATTTGCATATAGGAATTTTGAGAACTTAGAATTTATTGGGATTTCATTGATTGCAATTTCAATGGCTTGGTTTAATGAAAATCATGAGTTTAGGTTTTACACTAATCCTCCTATGTATTCCTTTTTAGGGAATGATGGAACCTCAAGCTCTCAATTCTTGGATGAACCTTGTGGCACTTGGAGACATGGAGCTAGCACCTTATAATCTCACATATTCTCAAAAGCTTGATGTGCTTCAACATGAATTGGATTCCCTCCGAGCAGAAATAAATTATCAAGGACGAGCTTTTGAATCTCAACCATCTCAATATCTTTATCAATATTGTGAATCAACTTGTCCATAAATTCTTTATTTTGACCATGAACCCACCTTCCAGCTACCTCAATCCCACTTCAACTATACTTCTTCATCCTATCCATTCCATCAAGAATCATCCACTCCATTTTACCAATAACCATCATCTCCATTTCATCTTCCCTCATTTCCCCCTACTTCCATACCATGTAGAACTTTCTATGAACCACCTTCTTCATCATTCTATGAACCTCCACCACAATCTCCTACACCTCAACCTAGTGGACTTGATGCTTTTGTCAACTTGCCAAACATGGATGACAGAACTCGTGCATTGAGAAGAATGTATGATGAGCTCAAGGTTGAACACTTTAAGTTATTCATGTTGAATGAGGCAAATGTGATTTCCAAGGAGCATAAAAGAGTGAATGGAGGAGATCGAAGGCTTTGTCAAGGCGTTTGTTGATCATGTGCTATGGATAAAAACCAAAGGAGAAGAAGGAGCTCTATGGACTTATGACTCCAATAATGAGGGAACCAAAGAGCAAAAGCTAAATGCCACTTCATAAGTGGAACATTTCATACCTTTAGTGCTTACTCCCACAAAATATGTAAAGAAGCAAATATGTTTTCAACTTCCAGAGGAGCTATTTTCAAACAATGGTACGATTCTTCCTCTTCTTGAAGAGGTTGATCCTCCTCTTACTACTATTCTTGATGTTGTGAGTGATGATGTTATTTGCACAGTCCATGCTTCTATGTGTGATGAATATGTTCTTTTCCCTAGTTCTAGGAGTGATGAACACATTAAGCGTGACATTGTGGAAAATGATGAATTATGCTTGGATGCTCAAATTGTGGTAAAGTGTAAACCTGATGATAGCTCAAATGATTGTCTGAGTGATGCTTTCTTATATGATTCTTCCTCTCTTTCAAGTATTAGCAAGCATTATGTGGATTTTTATTATACTATTGAACTTGGTGGATAATTCATTTTTTTCTCTTATTTAGACTCTTCTTTTTGTTTGTTCATGTGAAAGGGAAATGACAAGTGTTAATTGTTTGAAAATTGATAATTAACTTTCTTCTTCACATGACCTTGATTCTTTATCTAGTTCAATTGATAACATCCAAATGCATGCTATACTTCATAAAAGCTTTCATAATTGCTCAACTTTTGATCCCTTTGAATTACATGTTTTAAGTAGTTCAATAAGAAAAGATTCAATGATTTTGAATGATAAAATTGTAAATGAAATGAATCCTTCCATTTAGTTCTTTCTTGTTGCCACCTGATATAGAAAATGAAAATACTTGTTTTGAAATTGTAGGTGGTGATAACTTGTTTAATTCTCTTTCTTCTTCCAACTCTTATGATTGCAAAAGTGATGTGATGTGCCCCAACATTAAGTTGGATTCCGCATCTTCCCCATTACAAACACAAGAATTTTGAAAATGTGACTACTTATTCAGTTCCTACTACAAGGAACCAAATTGACTTTCTTGGTTGTGAAATTTACTTGGAGAATCTAGTTCCTATAATGCCTATGTCTTATTTTAGATCTCTCCATGTATTTATTTCTGGACCAGATATTGCTACTAGTTCGGTGTTTCTTTTGCACGAACATACACACGACCAAGAGGGTACATTCTAGGAGAAGTGGTTACAAAGAGGAAATTCATGTTTCTCTTCTGAGATGAGAACTTCTCCTACAAGAGTCTAGAGAGATTTAAGCATCAGGTTGTCTCTTTCCTTACTTGCTTTCTTCTTAGTTTTATATGTATCTTGAGCTTAATTGTTATGTGAAGAGAATAAGTGTGGGGGAGACAAAACTATTAGTTAAAGGTAGATTTCTTTGTTTTTCTTTTTCTAGGAAGTGAATAAATGCTTCATGTTCATATATCATTCTCACTTTGCATTTAGTCTTTACAACATTTTGAACTTCATTGTTAACCTCACTTCGCTTGTTTCTTTCTTCTTCTTCTCATGGTGATTGTTGAAGTGTTGTGTTTCAATCTTGAATTGGACTTCACAACTTACCACTTCACCCAAGAAACAAGTCAAATTAGTTTTTCATTTGTTATTTACATTGAGGACAATGTAAAGATTAAGTGGGACAGAGGGATTACTCTAGTCACAATGTGTGTAGCCACAATTGGTTCATGAAATTTGAGAGAAATTTAAAAAAAAGAACTTGAGAATTGGTTTTGTGAAGTGCTTAATGGACCCCTATTTACACTTTCTTAATACAACTCCTTGGCATGATTTTGTGAAAATTTAAATCACTACTACAAAAAGGAGTTTTAACGTCCCTATTTTGGCACCTTTAACATCCAAAAATTGGGGGGACGTCTATGTGGGGGGCGTAATATGTTTTAAGAAAAGACATCCGAAAAAAATGGGACGTCTAAAGGGAGGACTTTAGACGTCCCAAATCTAAAATTGGGACATCTAAAGTCCTCCTGTGTTGGACTTTAGACCTCCCAAATCTCAATTTGGGACGTCTAAAGTCATTTGAATTTCAGACGAGAATCCTCTGTAATAGTTTTGTTGAACATAAATGTTAGCTTTCTCCATTCTCTTTTTGGCTCCGGAATTTCCTTTTTTAGCATCACCACACTTCCACCACTTTGCTAGCTTTGTTCAAACTTCTTTTAGTCAAACTTTAAAATTCAAAAAATCCATTTTTTACCCAGATGCACTGTACCAGATCTGATTGTGAAAAAAGAGAGGAACTTATATAATAGTAATAATAATAAATATACAAGCATGTAAGATTTGAGAAGTGATAAAGAGAGAGTTACCGTTGCAAATAGAGGCATCGAAGGGCATGATGAGAGGGGGGACGATGGCGAAAACACCGAAGGAAAAAGCTATGCACAGAAGGGCATGATGAGAGGGGGGACGATGGCGAAAACACTGAAGGAAAAAGTTATTTGAATCTATAGAATGTGGGTCTTTCTCTGCAACTCTTATCAAAGAAATTGAAAACTGCTGTGGGAGCGAGAGAGAGAGAGAGAAAGGAAGGAAAGCTTCCCTTTATTTAATATAAGGCATGAGCATCCCTTATATTCAATACAGGTCGCGGGAAAATTTTTGAATTACTTTAGACGTCCCAAATTCCATTTGGGACGTCTAAACTGTAAAAAAAAATATTTAATTTCATTTTTTTTTTTACACTTTAGATGTCCCAAATTAGAATTTGGGACATCTAAAGTGTAATTTTTTTTTTTTTACACTTTAGATGTCCCAAATGGAATTTGGGACATCTAAAGTGTAAAATTTTTTTATTTTTATTTTAGACATCACTTTAGATGTCCCAAATTGAATTTGGGATGTTTAAAGTACCACTTTAGACATCCCAAATGGAATTTGGGACATCTAAAGTGTAAATTTTTTTTTTTCTTTAGACGTCCCAAATTCAATTTGGGACGTCTAAAGTTAAAAAAAAATTAATTTTTTTTTTTTACACTTTAGATGTCCCAAATGGAATTTGGGACATCTAAAGTGTACATTTTTTTTTTTAGACATCACTTTAGAGGTCCCAAATTGAATTTGGGACATCTAAAGTGTAAAAAAAAAAAAAATTTTTTTTTTTACTTTAGACGTTCCAAATTGAATTTGGGACGTCTAAAGCTACCAAGTTCCCACACATAATTACAAAAATGCCACCACCTATGTTTTAGACGTCCCTATTTTAAAAAGGGACGTCTTTTAGGGTAGCAGTATCTATATTCTGTAGTAGTGAATGCATGGTGATCGTGAAAGTAAAACATTTCTAAGTATGATTGCATTAATCTTGAGTAATCCCTTTGCTTGATTCAATTGAGCTATTGGAGTATCATTAATGTAATTTATTAATTTGGATGCCTAGCTTGATTTTGGGAAGTTGATATGGTAGAGAAAAGCCTTGTTGGAAGATTTTTGAGCCTTGATTCTATTTTATCATTGTGTGTGTATTCACCTATTCTCTAGTTAATCTCTAGATCTTGTCTAGGTTCTTTTTCAAAGCTATATTAATGCCTTGGATTTGTAGTATGATAGGGGCATTCATTTTTAAACCCATTTACCTAAACACAAACCACTAATCATTTGTCTTTGATTACCCCCTTGAGCCCTTCACTTTCATTTCTATTTCATTATACAAATACTATGTTTGTATCCTTTATCAAATTCTTGCTAGCACTATGATATTTAAAAAAAAAAAAAGAGTACTATTGTATATATGAAAAAGAAAAGTGCTATGTGAATAGTTAAAATAAATAAACGTAAAAAAAATAAAATTAAAAGAAAAGAAGAGAAAAATTGTGAATAGTACTAAAAAAAGAAAAAAGAAAAAAACAATTTAAACAAAAAGAAACAAATAAGGCACTATGTTAAAATATGTTAATTAAATTTAGTTGTATAGTGCTAAGTGATCTAACAATTGCTTGGGTACAAGCATAGTGTTTTATTACATTTTCCATTCTATTTAGCCTTCTCAACATTACAACCCTAAGAAGTCCCCTTGACTATTAATACATGGTAGCTTAGTGGTAGAGAAGTAGAACCTTTACAAGCATATGGTAGATGCTAGAATAGATGAATTGAGTGAAATTCCCTATGATTTGATAGATGAGAGAAACACTTGTTCCCTTGGGAGCTCTACCATATCTATCTTTCTTGGTTTCTTTATATGTTCAAGTTGATTTCTTTGTATTAAAAATTCCATGAGCTTTAATTGATTTGGGATTGTGATTATTCAATCTTAATGTATTTGCATTCTTGAATTACTTGATGATTATATGATTGGGCATATTTTCGAAAACATTGGTTTTTTTTTTGCTTAGGAGTGCAAAAGGCAAAGTGTGGGTGAATTGAAAAATCCCTAATTTTATTATATATTTTTACATTTTATTTAAGGATTTAGTCATAATAATTGAGATTAAAATGATTTATTTGTTATAAATAGATATTAAAAGTAAATACATTAAATTAGTACTAAAAAAGGTAAAATTGTCAAAATAATTATAATTACTCTTAATCATTGGTTCTTGAGAGGATTTGATATTGGTGTAATTGTTTTCAACTATAGGTACTTGGAAAATGGGATTAAAAATGAAAATGACTATTTGGGACTTGAATTTAAAAAATGTTAGATCGGTACCACAAATGTGAGGAATTACAGTTTAGTCCAAGTGAAAACATAGCGTTTTGCTTCTTCTCTTTAGGTCAGATTTTGCAACTGAAGTTGAAGACCATTAAGATAGAGATCATAGCCGCAATAGATAGAACACCGAGAACCTCTAAAAGCTTCGATCTCTATCTTCGTCACCTTCGTCTTCCTCTCTCGCTGGTGGCACTATCTACCACCACAGCTACCAGCAAGGTTAATCAACTACCACAATCACAGTAGAGAAGCTGAGAGGTGAGGTGTGTGCGAGGAGCTGCTGCAAGGATCTGGGAAAGAAGCTGAGAGCTTCATCTGTCGTCAACCACCACCGTTCTTCACCCGAGTTTCTTCTATTTCTTCCTCGGACTACACAGACGCAGCGAAGGTCAGTGGTGAGCTTGGGTGACATGGAGAGAGATATTGGTAGTGACCTTCTTCACCAAGACCACCGTCGCCGATGACTATCTCGCCCTTATCTACAATTTCCAGTGAACTTTTTCCCTTTCAAGTGAGCTTCAATTCTCCAGTATTCTGATAAGTTTCATCCTCCGACACCCTTCATTATTCCATACTGAAGCCTCCTCTATTTCCCATATCATCACAACCTTAATTCTCTGATTTTGGTTCATATTTAGTCACAAATTTTCTCAAAATCACTGTTAATCAATTAATTAATTGGTGAGCTTCAACGTCAAAAATTGTGGAACTGTTTGGCGAAGCTGTGATAATGGTTTGCAGTGGCTGAGTTTATCTTTTGCTAGAGCAATGGTTTGAGTCTTGATGCTTGGAGCTACAAAAGGGTAGTTTTAGTTCATTAGCTTGACTATATATTTATGATTTCCTTGGTTTTAGGGGTTGTAATTTGTAGTTAAGATTAATATGTTTGGTTTAATCTTTGTTTGAACCAATTTGTGATTTGAATTAGTTTAAGTTGAACATTGTGCTCATCAATAGATGTGGTTACATATATATTTCATTGTAATTTTCTTGATTCTCTCTATTTTTGCATGGTATTGTTTGGATATTGAGTTGATATTTTATTGTATTGGAACCAAGTGCATTAACTAATTCATAATTACACACTAAGAATGCTTAATAGCATCTCTAGAGTAGGGTTTCTTCTCTTTTGGTGTTAGACTCATCGGTTGATGGGGTTTTATATTTTAGAAAACTTTGTGATTTCATAAATTGCATACAAAGTGATTTCTAATAGTGTTTTAAGAAGTGATTATTTTAGAGGTTTAGGAATAATCATTGATTAATGTACTAGATTCAACAGTGTTTGAGGTTTAGTATTTTGAGGGACTTTGGTTGCTATTACTAGTGTTTTGTATTGAGTTTCGATTAGAGGGATTAAGTCTTGACCGGTGTGAAATATTTAATTCACTTAACTTAAGCTAGCTCAAAGGTCTTTTGGGCATTTTTTTTGTTAAACTAGCACACTCTCAAATATTTTGAATCAAAGGATAGATGAAATCCATTGTTTTAGGAAGTTTGTATAATACCTTTTAAAACCAATTTCCATTCCCTTTCACTTTTATTCCAAAAATCTAAAACTATTAGTTTTAAAAGCATTTTAGTTTAATTGTAATATAGATGTTAGATAAAAAGCTCAATGAAGAAATAAGGCGTTGTCAGTTTTGTGCCTTAGTAACCTCTTCAAAAATAACCAAGGATTGCAATATAGGGTGCAATCCTGAATCGTCTCTCAAGAGCCTTTTATTAATTACCTAGCAACAAAATGTGATGATTAATATAAACCAATTTAAAAATGATTTTTAGCTTTTTAAATATCAAATAGGTTGCATGAAAATGTAAATGTCTACACTGCAATATTTTTGGTATTTTTGTAATTAATAACCATTATTTATTTAGTTACAAAAATGATGGTGTAATGCCTCAAATTTTGTTTAAGGGTTAATGGACTCATATGAGACTGTAAAGAATGTTTGATGAATTTTTTTGGGAAATAAAGTATGAGTTATGACCGAATTAGCAGTAGAAAATGCCCAAACCTTATATTTTAGTTTAATTATGTGACAAAGTTATTATTGGACTAAAATAGAAGGGGAATGACACATGGAGAAGGGAAAAGAAGTTAAATCATTAGTCAAGTGGCAATTCAAGTGAATTTGCCATAGTCAGGGGCAAAACAGGAAGAATAAAATTTACCAGCCAATTAGTTAGCAAACAAAGAAGAAATTGAGTAAAAGCTAGAGAAATGAATGGTGTGATTAAATGACTAATGAAATTAGTTAGTGTAACCATATGGCTACATCCTTTATAAAGAACCATAGAAAATTGACACTTGGCAAAAGTTGGTGGAGTCAAAAAGTCCAATGCAATTTTTTAATTCATTTCTCTCCCTCTCTCCTCTCTTGTTCGGTTGTTAAGGCATGGGAAAGATAAAGATTGATCATTCCATCATCTTTCTCACTCTCTCTCCAAGCTCCATTTTCGACCAAGCAAGAAGGAAAGAGAAAGAAGAAAAATCAAGGTAAGTGAGCCATTTTGACCTTGAAGATGACTCTTTTGGTTGAAATCCTCTTCATTAATCTTGACCACCTTGATGAGAGCTTCATTCCTATGGATTTAGATTTTCAAGAGGAGGTGTTTTAGAGCTTAAGAAAATATGCAGGTTGAAGAATCAAAGAACAAGTTTGGGAAAGTGAAAGAGGTAAGTGAAAGCTACATTTCGACATATATGTTATAGCCATTGATTGAGGCTTTGAATTTTGGAATTTTGCCCTGATTTTTGTGTGATATAGGATTGAATGAATTGCATGGTGTTTTGTGATGGAAATGGTGTGTTTTTGTGTCATTTGAACATTGAAATTGGTTTGGAATTTTGAATGTTGAGTTTGGAAAATTGGTGGTTTTGGGTTGAAATGTGTCTCAAAATAGAACATGTAGATGGGATTTGAATTTGGCTGTTTTGATATTGCCATTGGATTCCTTGTGAAAAATTGTGTGGGAATTGTGCTAGTTGTGAAAATCTGACCTTTGAAAACACTTGGTGAAAAACTAGAAATTTTGGAAAATTGTTAAGTATAAAATTCTATGCAGGGGACCAAATTTCCATAGTGTTTGAAATAGCAAATGATGTCAAAAAGCTATGAAACTTTCCATTTTTATAGTAAACATTGTAAGCTTTAAATTGATATATTATGGCAGTCATTTTGATGATTATTTTGGGAGTTATGAATTTCCAAAATTTGATATTGAAACTCGGATCAATTCTGGAACAGTATGAGAATTCATTGGATTCTGTATTTTTTTCGTTGTAGATGGTAGTGGTTCATATTTTTCCTGTGGACTTAAAAATATTTAAGAAGGACTTAGGATCACTTCATTTTAATTTTTTTAGATTTAGTTATGATTTTTGAAAGTTCAGTTAAGAAACAAAAATTTTCTTAGCCGTAGCCAAAAGTTCTTGGCTACATCTCAAAAGCTTCTGACTTGCTTTCGGTTGTAGCCAAAAGATTCTTGGTTGTAGCCTAAAAGCTTCTGACCTATTTTTGGCTACAGCCAAAGAATTTCTTGGCTGCGGTTAACCCCTAAAAATTAACATGTTGCACTTATGAAATGTGGTTTTTGGTATAGTTTTTTCCAACCCTTTAGGCATTTGTTTGGGCTTCTAGTAGCCACATAAAGGTCTCAAATAATAACCAACCATAAGTGTGTGGAGTTAAGTATTGGAATAAAGAATAACTCTTTATCCTTAATTATGGTTAATAGGATTTGACATTTGACCTGCACGGGATATATCGGTGCCAGAGCATGAGCGGAGAGAACAAGGTAGTGACCCTTCCCTTATATTATGTATAATGCATTATATGCATGTCTTATCACTGAATTGTGATGAACTTTGGGAAACATGCCATTGTGAAACATATCGTGTGAAGCATGTCATTGTGAAACATGCTGTTGTGAAGATAGTGAAATTTATCATAGAAATGCCGTTGAAGTGTTGCTACTATGTGATTTGCTTACATGCTTTGTGGTTGTACATGTTATAAGTGAATTAGTACTACTGAGATTCTTTTGAATCTCATTCTTTCCATTAACTAACCTGTAGCCAGGGCAAGCGGTTCAAAGGAGAAGCATGTGACAAAGGGTGGCTAGAGCTCCTTGCTAGGAGTTTTAGTTTTGGGTAGTTGGTTATCATATTTTGGATTATTGTATATGTTGTAAGTGTTGTAAATATGGGTAGTTTTGTGTAATCCCTTGTATGGGAAACTTGACATAGGAAAATATGCCTGGGAAACCCTCCAAGTAGTGAATGAAACCTAAGTATTGTTGGAAATTTTTGGTTACACTCTGATATATATATATATGAATGAAACCGAACTTCATAGGCCAAATATATTCAAAATGTGAATGTGAGATTGCATCGAATTCAATATAATGACGCATTTCCAAACTATAATTTCGGCTATTAAGGTAGGGGTTACAGACAATTCTTAAAGCAGAATCATCATTCAACACTTACAAATGATTCGTCTTCCAACCTTATTTTATTGAAAACACAAACATAACGGTTATATCAATAGACCGTAAAGTATGAACAACAAAAATGACCTTTCAGAATAAACAACCGTCATGTAAAGAACAAATCTAAAAAGAACATTTTTCATAACTTCATTTAGTCCGACACCAAGTACTAGTTCTCCTAAGTTAAATACTTTAGAGCGAAGTATTCAACTCTATTTATATTGACCTATTTCTTTTGCTTTTAGTACTTTTATAAAAACCACATTTTCATAACCTCGTCCTTATCTCCCTCATCATGGGCATATGCTAGAGAGCTCTTTTAATTCACCCCCTCCTTCTCCATATGCTCCTCCTACTCACCCTCCTCCTCCACAACCACCACCTCCACCATCACCACCTCTACAAGCTCCCCCTCCTCCTCTTCTGCCTCATCCTTTAATGGAGGCTATGCTGCAAATGTTGGCCATCCTTGTCCGCTCTACAAGGCGTCTCGCTACACACACCCACAATCTATATAGGAAGTTGAACCTTATCCTTCATAACAATCAGATTGTATATGATCAATTCCAATTAGACCCTCCATCTCCTTCCTCTGACATTGATGATGTGTTGAGCGAGGGGGAGCGGCAGGAAGAGGACAACAGTAGTGGTGATAACTGAAAACACTACTACTTTTTTATTTTTTTTAATATTAAAAAATTAATCATTAGGGTAAAGTAGCCCAAAAATATTTTTAAAATCCATGTGAACTTTGACCTCCAATATATGATCAATGATTAAATTGCAAAGCAAGGACACATGGACAAGCACTACTACAAAAAAGGGATTTAGTGGCGTAATTCTTACAGCAGTTTTTTCAAAAAGCGCCAAAGATAATTATTTATTTTTTAAAATAAAGGTTATTTTAAAGCTTTGGCGCTTACAATTATAAGCGTCATAATAGACGTTAACTTTATATGACGCTTTCCTGAATAAGCGCCAAACATTGTCATCAATATTTTAAAAAAACAATAAGAAGCTTTGGCATTTTATGTGTAAGCGCCAAAACTTCTTATATTTTTCAAAAAACAAAAAAGGAAAATATAATAGGAAGCTTTGGCGCTTCCTTAAAAAGCGCCAAAGCATCCTATATTTTTAAAAATATATATACATATAATATGAAATTTAATATATTATTTCTTCTTTCTATTTAATCTTCCTACGGCCTTACACATATGTTTGACAAAAGAAGTTTAATTTCTTTCTGACTATTGTAATATGCCTATTGTATTTGCATTATGCATTTTTTTAAAAAAATTAAATCATTTTTTTTTAATTTGGGTCATAACATTTATTATTGGTAAATGTTTAATAGTTACAGTCAATGTAACACTATATGATATCTTTGCCATACTTTTTGTTCTTTCTTTTTATAGATCCAATATTATATGCTTAAATATATTATTGTCACTAGTATTAACTTGCACTTATAATGAAGCGTAAAACTGAGTGAGCTCCATGAAGTTCATCATTTTTTTTTGTAAAAAGGCCACATTCCAAAAGAAAAAACAAAAAAAAAATTATAATAGGAAGCTTTAGCGTTTCCTAAGGAAGCGCCAAAGCTTCTTATGTATTTTTAATTTTTTTTAAAAGGTCACATACAAAAAACAACTAAAATAAAAAAAGAAATATTATAATAGGAAGCTTTGACGCTTCTTAAAGAAATGCCAAAGCTTCTTATAGGAAGCTTTAGCCCTTCCTAAAGAAGCGCCAAAGCTTCCTATGTATTTTTTTTTAAAAAAAAAAGGTTCAGTCAACTTCTTTGATTGTGTGTATGTCTAGCTATAAAGTAAATTTAAATTAAGTTTTTTTTCACTTGGGTCATTATATTATTATACATTTATCATTGTGAAAGGTTTAATAGTTACAATCAACGTAAAGTTATATGATATGTTTGTCATACTTTTTGCTCTTTCTTTTTATAGATCCAAATTATCTGCTTGAATATATTGTTGTCACTAGTATTAACTTACACTTATAATGAAGCGTAAAACTGAGTGAGCTCCATGAAGTTCATCAAATTTTTTTATAATGAAGCATAAAAGTAGTATATACTTGACCATTGTTAGAAAAAGAATCAACACATAAAATATAGTTAAACTAACCAATTACATAAACACAGTGCCAAAACTTCATATTGAAAAAATAAAAAATAAAAAACACAATAGAAGCTTTGGCGCTTCCTAAAGAAGCACCAAAGCTTCCAATTTTTTTTTTAAATTTTATTTTGAAAATGGGAAGCAATGACATTCTTTTATGAAGCGCCAAAGCTTCCCCTGTTTACAAAATTTAAAAACCCCGCCATTGACATCCCACCATTATCGCTCTCCCGCTTGTCACTTCCCATAACTTCGATCCATTACTCTCTCACTTTATTGGTCTACTAGCTTTTCTTATTCGTTATCCCCACTCCTTCCTCTGTTTGATGGCAGCAAGTAGAAGTAGGAGATCCCTAGCTTGTAAGCATTGTTTTTTAAACATTTGATCCATGTTTTCTTTTTTTTTCTTTTTGTTTAAAATTTGCAATGACTCTTATATGTTTGCTCATATTTTTTATTTTTTAAGTATTGATTTGAAGTTTCAACTTTGTCAGCTTAAACTTCCTATATATTGTTAGTTTCTTAATTTTTAAACTTACAAATTAATAATATTTTAGTAATTTTGTTGTAATACAAATCATTGTAGTTAATGTTTTGTATTTTTTACCATTGTATTGTGATTTGTTTGTTTTATCAAGAAAATAAAATAATTAATGTTTTTTATTTTTTACCATTGTATTGTCAGTTAAAATGGCCAATTCTAGTTCATCCAACACTTATAATGCCACTTGTACTAGTATCCCCCTAGTACTGATATTGCCCCTAGCCAAGCCAGAAACTTGTCCCTGGAACAAACATTAGAATGAGTGCAGGATATTTAAGGAAGGGCCGTTACGCCTTGATTTTTGTGAATGAAGTGAAGTCTTTTAGGAGAAAATTTGTTGTGACATGGAACAATAAGGGTCAAGCTCTTAAGATGTCACACTTTATCAGCTACATCAGCTTAACGGTAAGGACCAACATCCCTATCACATTGGGTAACTAGCGTTTGGTATAGAACAAGTACACATACATTATTTGGGACAAAATTTGGGTAAGGTATATATGCCTGCTAATTACTTGCTATGTACGTGTAAAAAATGTTAACTTAAATTGTGTACTTGGTAGTATACATATGAAGTAGATGAAACTTACAAGAAATTTGTCCTCAAGAAGGTTGTGCAAGCACTACGTGCATTCTGTCATATATTGATGAAGGTGTATTTGTAGAATTCTGAAGAGACATAAGTTCCTTAGGATCTTCGGTCCACGATCAAACTAGATGAGTGGAGAGAATTTGTCATCTCGTGACCCGTCATTCCAAGTAATAGTTATTCACAATTCATAAGACTTGCCAATCAGTCCAAGCCCCCCACTCAATTTAAGAACCCCATTCAGTGTAAGAAGAGGAAGCATCCCACCCTCAATGATTAATCCTGGAAGAAGTCATTCTTATAGAAAAAGCTCATTGGTCAATCTACTTAGAAGTCCCACTAAGAGCTTGCTGAAAAATTCTTCACTTTGAACCCATTTCCAATGATCAAATTTAAGAGACAAGACTTCGACCTACCAGACCAATAGAAAGCTATAAGCCAAGAGCTTGTTTTGAGATCCTGAACAAGGAAATGACAAGTACAAACTCTGCCAACTTCTTTATGAGGTATTTCTTCATCAATTGTAATTAAATAGTTGGCTGCTTAGAACTTTGAATACATTTTGATATATTGGTTTCGGCATTTCAAGTACTTGTACCATACTTACATCCTCCTCACGACTTCCAGGATAAAGATCAAGTTCATCTGTCTTAACAATCTGAATAACCAAGGTGAGGGCAGAAGGAATATGTTAAACAAGCTCAAGTGAGGTTTCTAAGAGATAAATTCAGTAGGAGGTCAACAGACAAAATGGACACTTACTTCTTGATGCCTTACATTCAAGGGTGGATACATTATGAACTTTACTCAAATTAGTTTTTAGGGTTAAGGTACAATTTTACTAACAAAGTTTTTTTCCGAGAGGCATCTAGCACAAATAAATTTTGGAAGAGGCGAAAATACCAATAAACAATTTAAAATGATGCAAATTCACCAAAATTGTTAACGCCACTAGGGTTTTCTTCTCATATAATTTAACGGCCGTTTGGTCAAATTTAACAGTTTTAGTGAATTTTCACCCTTTTAAATTATTTATTGGTATTTTTGTCAATTCCAAAACTTATTTGTGCCAAACGTTACTCGGGAAAAACTTTATTGGTAAAATTGCACCATTGTTCTGATGATGTGATCTATTGTTCTAATGGATACTAATAGTTTTAAACCCATTGCGCAAAAAGATTTGGTATTATGACTCTATGAGTGGGTTTCCAGATACTAGAATATACATGCAAGAGACATTTAACCAATAAGTTATCCATTAATCATCTCTTATAATTCATTTCATTTTGCATGTTTCTATATACGTAATTTTTTATTGTATCTTCTTAGAGCTATGCACAATTATTGCATGCAAAATGGTCTTTACTACACCAAAAACAACCCCACTGGGAGCCACTACAGATGCATCTTCCAATAGCTGAGTTTGAAGGTGTATATATTATTCACCGATCTTTCAATAGTTGAGTTTGAAAGTATATATATTATTCACCAATGGCTATAATATTAAATTGAAGTACACATATATTTTATATAAATGACCAACCAACAAATTTTTCTTCTCATCTCTTTATAATGCCCATAGCAACCAGACAAGAGGAATAATTGTGAGTATTGTGTGATGCAGTACGTGAAGGACAAAAACACTCATGGTCATGAAAATATTGATCCAAATAAGATATATTATATGCTCAATTTGTTCATATTTACATTCAGTCTACTATATATTACAATATCTAACTTCCATCTATTGTTTCCTTTTGTGCACAATATTTTAATGCTTCTTGCACAATATTTAGCAAATCACAAATCGAAGAAGTGGCTAAAGAGTTGGTGACATCTCTGCAACATCAGTGGGAGAGTGAAACCTTCGAACGACTATAAATTTCTAGATACTGATTTGTTTGTTTTAAAGTTTTAGTTTTAATTGTGTATACATGTCCATGAATGATTGTAAATATATTTTGATTTGTTATATTGTTTTATATATGAATGAATGAAAATATATATTCTTATTTGTTCTGTACAAATGTATATGTAAGGGGAATATCGAAACCCCCCCCCCATTTTTTAAAAAAATTAGCTTCGATAAATCACAGTTGTTACCTAACAACCATTATTTATGTTAACAATATATAACAGGTGATTAAATAAATATGTTAGCATTACTATCAATATATAACGGTTGTTTTGAAAGAACTACTATATATTATGCAAACATTACCATATATTATGACGGTTTTTACGTGTGCCCATTAATTATTATCACATCAATGCGTATATTATGACATCACCAAGCCTTAATACATAAGGGTTGTTATATTATAACTGCTATAATAGGTCTAGAATATATAACAGTTCGGAACTGTAATTTATCTTGCGTAGATAATATAATGCCCACATATATAACAGTTCGAAACCGTTATATATGGTAGATAATAATCATTATAAAAGGCCTTTTTTGTAGTAGTTATAAAACGAATTAACCAAAGTTTGTGAATGAGACATTTCTTATTACTACTTGTCATTGCATGCTACTTGTTATAGGACTTTTTTTTGTGATTACATTTATTCTCTAAGGCCTCAAAATAATTTTTCCTATAATTGGTTACGCCTTTCAACTTAGTTGCTTCCAAAATGTCACATGTGGCTGACAAGAAAATCAAAGCAATGACTCTCATTGAATAAAAAATTCAAATTTATTCATCATACTCAATTGAAAAACAAGTAAACGACAGCATTTCCTTCATGAAAATAAAAGGTGGGTATTAAAGCATCATATATTAAACTAGACTTGCTTCTCCATGTATCACATTGACTTTAATTTAAAAAATGAAACATACCGTTTTTATCCATGCCTTGTGAATACTATAACTTGCAATAGATTTTAGATCAAATGAGCAAATTTAACAACAAAGTTATATGTAAGGGATATCTGGCACCATAAAATTTTTGAAGGGGCAAAAGTACATATAAAGTTTGAAATGAGGAGCAACTTTCCCATAACGTTAACTTGGGCTTCAACTTTGGCTAAATCACTGTTAGCTGGCCCCACAATGTGTTCTCATGTCATGGTTTTATTCCATTTTTGACAGGTTGAATAAGTTGTTCCTCCTTTATTTACCATGGGAAGAAAAGGCTTACATACCCTGATTGGAGACCCAAATCCAAGCAAAAGAACTTGAAAGCTGTGTCACACTCACACATGACTTTTTCGAGATCCAATTGCCAGTGAAAGAAGAGGATTAGAAAGAACGAGGAGGTTGGATGTTCTTATGGAGGAGAGACTGTGAAACCATCGTCACTTAGCTGCGAAGAAGGAGAAGTGAAGTGTAGTGGGGAAGAAGAAGAGATGAAGGAAGCAGAGATTATAAAGGTGATGATGATTCAGAGGCATGTGAACTTGAAACTCGAAGATTCGATGCAGAAAAAGGTAGGGCCAATTGGTGAGAGCCATTGTTGGGTTGGAAAATCTGAGGCTTAGCGTTCTGCATCTGAAAAAGGCAGGAGGAAGGAGATGGCTGCTCAGCTTATTCAACCTATGGAATATCGGAAAATAATGTCTCCATTGATGTCTCTTTCCATTTTCTCTCTATTAAATGTCTCCACCATTAGATCAAGTTTTAATGGTTGAAATTTAATATTATATTTAATGTTATATTAATATTTTTATATAGCATTAAATCCCAATCATTGAAACTTAATTTAATGATGGAGACATTCAATTAAAAAAAAAAAGGAGGGAGGAATCAATAGAGTCATCAATCTCCAGTCAAATTGGAAAAGAATGTCTTTATTAATGTCTCTCTCCATTTCCTCTACTAAAACCATGACACGTGGACACATTGTGGCACCCAAGTAATAGTGATTTAACGGAAGTTGAAGCCTAAGTTAACATTATGGGAAAGTTGCTCCTCACTTCAAACTTTATATGTAATTTTATCCCTTCAAAAATTTTATTGTGGCAGATGCCTCTTACATATAACTTCATTGTTAAATTTCCACCTTTACCCTAGATTTTATTTATGGGATTGTATAGAAGAGATCCAAATGAAGATAAATGGGCTCATATAGTTCTCATTACTTTGATCCTTTTGTTTGCCTTGAATTTGGGCTCTTCATTTATATTTGGGCGCATTGCATAATGATAATTATGGGCTTCAGAAGCCTGCAATAATCATTATTCAATATAATGGGCCCAAATAGTAAACATAGAGGATTTTTATACTACATAATCCATATGTCCCTAATCCGTATAAAGCTACTTAAAATAAGGAAATTCTAAATTAGATTAGTAAACTAAAAAAATCCTTAATTAAGTCATTAACCCAATTTAGGATTTTAAAATATGAGTAAAATAACTTTAATGGCCTCCCCTTTTTTCTCCCCTCTTAAAAGAGTTTTATAGATATATGACTTTATTGCTCTATATATATATCAATATTAATATATAATCAAACAAAATATAATTTTTCTAAATCAAAGGAATTTTTTATGCTCTAAAAGGATCATAAAAAATAATTCAAGCAAAAACAAAAAAGGAACCATGATACATACCAACTAAAAATAATTTAATTGATATTAAAATCAATTAAAAAAAAGTTCTTTTTTCAACCAAAAATCATTCAATTGATATTAAAAATAAAAATTTTGAGTTTTCTTAAAAAAATAAGGGAAAATCCCATTTAAATACGGCTGAAATACTAGAATCTGGATTCAGGCCTATACTTTCAACAAATTTCTAATCAGGCCTAAAGGACTAATTATGAATTTCTGAATTTTACAAATTTACCTTAGTATCCCTAAATATTTACTTTCCCTTTTCCTCTAACTCTCAATTAGGGATCCGTCTTTCTCCCCCTTCTTCTCTCTTACACACTGTAATCTAATCATGAAACACCCCTACCATACCAAAGGAAAAGGAAAAAAAAAAGTCTGAGACCTACCAATAAATAACAATGGCCGTTCTAGCAAAGTTATAAATTTAATGATTTTTTGAAAGTTTTTTATAATGTGTAGACTCCATTATTCGTCATAATCTGATCACCGATGCACAAAGCAGAAAATAGAATTGTTCAAGCCCATAGACTACTATTGTTGCCTCGAAGAGATAGAAGATATACCGAGACATGAGACCAAACCATAAACATAATAAAGGACACTACATGTGTACAATCATGATTTTGATTTTGAAATTTCATTAAATTTAGGAACCGCGCTGCTTTTAATTTTTGTGTTAATTAGGATTCGACATATTCTCAAGGAAACCCTCTATACTATGTCCTACATTTTATATTAGTAAATGTGTCTGATCATATATATAGGAATGGCCGCTATCACTGCATTTGAAGGTTTCAAATTTATTCTTGGTAGGAGGTGTTCCATGAAGAGAGAGATCGAGTGAGAATAATGATAAAAAGTGATTCTTGATTTAGGAAGGAGGAAAGTGGCTAGTAGAAATTTAGGGGCATTGAAGTAAATTTACAAAATTCAAAGATCCTTTCATCCTTATCAAGAATTTGTTGAAAGTGTATGCCTGAATCTGGATTCTAGTATTTCAGCCGGATTTAAATGGGATTTTCCCAAAAAATAATGTAGTTATTTTTATCAAGTTTGACAAAAGAAAAAGGAAATGATAATACTTGCTAACTTCAATTTGCAAAAATCAATTGAAATAAAACTACTTTTACTAACAATAATCTAAACAAACTCTAAATAATTTTTCCTAATGCATAAATGTGAACTTCTTAAAAATAATTTAGTTAAGATTTCACTTTTTTAATATGAATTATTAATATGAAGTATTCATTTCTATTAGAAAGGCGAGAAACTTTGATATACTTCTAAGGATATTTTAGATAAAAATATTAAATGTACTTAAAATTTCATAAAATGCTTATTGAAAGATAGAACTTTCCAAGAAAAACTGTATAAATGAAATAAATATAATAAAATTTATAATTAATATCTTTATTTAAAAAATAATTTTTTATTGTCACATTTATTCTTTTTTTTTTTTGTTGAAAAATTTGTTCGTAATAAAATGAACTCCTTGCTTAAAAATATTGCAAGCTTTTGTTCTTACAATGATAATTAATATATTTAAAATATAGATGAATCATATTTTGTTTTATTAAATATTAATGTTGATATATATATATATATATATAGAAAAACATAAGTCACAAAGTAATGAAACTCTTTAAAGAGGAGAGATGAGAGACCATTAAAGTCATTTTACCCTCATTTTAAAATCCTAAATTAGGTTGATGACTCATTTAGGAATCTGTTAAATTTACCAACCTGATTTAAAATTATCCTATTTTAAATAACTTTATATGGGATTTTCCCTATATATAGGTCTTAGTTTTTCTAAATACCTGCAAGAAAATATTAAAATTTAAGAAATGTGAAAAAATTTTCTTTTTTCCCTAAAATTCCCCTGAATTATATACTTCCATTTTTAAAAATAGTATTGTCATTGCAAGGTGCTTCTTATAGTTATTTTTAACTCTATATCGGGGTATTTTGGGAAAACTATTTAATTATACCTACGACACTAAAAAAAAACTTTTATTTAGGGACCAAAAAAATTTAAAAACTGAGACCCATAATTAAGGACTAATGGAGCACTAATGTAGGACCTATCAATATTGATCCTAAATAAAGACATCTCTCCGGCCTAGTTTTATCAAGGAATCCAAATTATTTTCATGTTGTCTTTCTTTAATAAAATAATAAGCTAATTAAAAAGGAGTTTATCAACATGAATTTTAAAACTTACGGAAATTCCTATTAATCATATTTTAATAATTAATAATTTTTTCACTTAATTTAAGGTTCATTACTGTTTTGTACGATTTTATAAAATTAAAACTTTAATATATACAATTGTGATAACAATTTTTATTATAGACTTAAAACAACTGAATAACAATGTTGTTTTAAAAGTTTAACACATATAATTAGAATCAAAGTTGAATAATTATAGTTATGGAAGACGTCTTGGGAAGCTACTGCGCCCATGTGAACCAATTTGACCCAAGTAATATAATACAGGGTTGCTATCCAGAAACAAATTTTTTTTATTATACATATGCGCATATGAAATTAATAGTATTAATTAAGGACATTATTCTAAAAAAAGAGCATTACTCTCTTCGGTTCATTTCAATTAGTTAATTCCAATGTCAGAACCCTAATTTTGACTACAATTCAATGAATCATAAACAAAAAGTTTAACTACCATGTTTGAACTAGAATAGGGAGACTGACGTTTCCCCCCCTAATTTTAAAGACACCTTGCAGCAAAGAATTCAAATTGATGACAATGAAGTTGTAAAATTTCATCAAATATTTAAATAGCAAAGCTGTTGGCAGTTAACATCACTTTCAAATACTAGGTATAATGACTGTGAAAGCAATACGTACTTAGTTAATGCAACTTTCAAATTCCTATGACTTTTTTTTTCTGATAAGAAAGAATCATAAAAGCACTACAAGGCTCCTAAATCCAGTCGCAACACAATACGGATGCACTCCGGAGGATCACGAAAATGTATAAGCCCTGCTGTTACTCTCATTGACTCTTTAGCTAGAACATCAACCACATCATTTGATCTGCACCTATACCATTCCATGGAGACCTCCCAACTTCTGTCTAGCATCTAATGAATTTGCACTAGTAGTTGAGCTTCCATGTGATCATCATCCCAGCCACCTGTTATCAACTCCAACACCCCAAGCAATCAGATTGCACTACTACTCGCCTCCACCCCGAATCCCAAGCCATCTTAAGCCCCACCAACATTGTCCAAGCCTCAACATGAAGGCTAGATCCTATGTCTAAGCCATACATAAATCCTTTCAAAGTTTTGCTTTCATGGTTCCTCATAATCTAGCCGCACCTCGTAAACTCCCCGTCTAAACTGCACACTCCATCCATATTCACTTTAACCCATTAAACATATGGAGGCTTCCATGCACTAGAATCTTCCTTATCGAAATATGACTTATAAAGCTTCATATTGACTTATCTCGTCTCATCTTGGACATGGGCTAAGATTTGGTTGACACCTGATGTCTTACCATTAAACACTCCCAAGTTCTTGTTAAGCCAGAGTTGCCTACAGATTAGTGCAAACAACACCAGCCAACTAACCCCCTCATGCTGTTGCCTTTGTTCTATGTCCAGCGTATCCAAGAGCATGGGTCCGTAAACTCATAGAATCTACTGCTTTGGAGAGGAGAGGCTGAAAGCATCTCCTAACATCCTTTCACTATTTGGCAATCCTGGAGAACATGCATCACACCTTCATATACCCCTGATCACTCATAACAATCCTGCTACACTTGTATTCCACACACTGCTCCCAGGAGTTCATCATCAATCTCCCACGTGCCGCCAACCACAAGAAGTTTTTATACATTTACGGTTTGTGCAGCTTCCATAAGTTTTGCCATAAACCACAATACGGAGAGGGCCGCACATCTGCCACCAACCCATACGCTGACTTGACTGTAAACTCCCCACTATGCGAGAGTCACCATACAGGTGTATCGTCCATGTTCCTTCTAGCATCGGGCATGACACTCTGCATGGCATCTAACATGGGGTATGGCAAGAACGAATTAAACTTTACCCAATCCCACCCACCAACGGTATTAGATACTCATAGACACGATCATCTAGGATACTAGTCGGAATATCTCTAACACAATACTTCCAAAGGCTATCATGGTGCGAAAGACATGGGTCTTTACAAAATTGCACCTGATCTCCCTTCCTAATTATCCATCCCACACCTTCTTGCACTCGCTCCCAAACATTTCTAATCCCCTTCCATGCTTGAGATCCACCCCTCACATTCTTAATGGTAGGTAGAAGATCCTCCCCACATTTATATTTTTCATGCATGAATTTCACCCATAAGGTATCCCATTGCTTCATAAGGCCCCACCCCAGCTTCATCATAAAGGCTTTATTCTATTTGCGAGCATGTCGTAACCCAAGCATCCTACATCCTTAGGCTTACATACCTCATCCCAAGTGACTAGCGATGGCTTCCTACCTATACTTGAGCTTCCCCAAAGAAAACCCCTATACTTCTTATCAATTTCATCACAAGTGGCTCATGGTAACCATACTGATTGCATAGCATAGCAAGGAATTATCAAATCCACCGATGAGACTAGTATATGACGAGCTGCCATCAACAAAGTATTCGCTTCCACCCCTTTATCTGGTCCTCCATCTTAGATAAAATGTATTGGTATGTGTGCTTCGATACTCTTTCATGATACACTGGGATGCCTAAATATTTACCAAGATCTGCATAGGGGTAAAATCCAGAAAGGCATTGATCTCCTCCCTCCTAGTATGATAAACATTACTTGAGAAAAAAATTCTAGACTTGACTCCATTTACTCTTTTGCCCGAAACAGCTCAAAAATCATCCAAACAAGCTTTGATAATTATTGCTTGGTCAAGCGAGGCTTCGGCGAATAGGAGTAAATCATCTGCAAAAATTAAATGAGAAATTGCAGTACCATGCTTCTTTAACCTGAAAGGAATCCAATTCTCCAAATTTACCTCATTCTGAATCAAATGAGCAAGCCTCTTCATCACTAGCACAAGTAAGTAAGGTGATATAGGGGTGTAAACACTGGTCTAGGGTTGCCATTCCACATAACCTGCATCTCTGGAGTACTTAGACGAGCATAAATCAACTCAATAAATTGGGGTGGAAATGCATTTCCTGTAAGCATGCAACCATAAAATTCCAATGCACATGATCATATGCTTTCTCAAGATCAATTTTCAATTCCATAAAACCTTACTTCTTCTTCATAGCTTTAATCGAGCACACAATTTCCTGAGCCAGGATGATATTATCAGAGCTTTGTCTTCTAAGAACGAAACTATATTGGTTCGGTGCAATAATCAATGGCATAACTCGCTTCATTCTAGTAGCCAAGACCTTTGTAACAACTTTATAAATGACGTTACATAGGCTAATAGGTCGAAAGTCACGAATACTCTGTGGAATATCAATCTTGGGGATCAATACTATATTTGTACTATTCACCCTCTTGACCTCATTAGGCCATTGAAAGATATCATGAGCCATTCTCACCACCATACCCCGTACTACGTTCCATTGATTATGATAAAACAAAGGGTTCAAACTGTTAGGTCCAGGGGCCTTAAGAGGGCCCATACTAAAAATCGCTTGTTTTACCTCTTATTCTATGACTATTGCCCCCATCATATTCAATAAATTCTCAGGAATCATTGGGCACGTCCTCCAAAATTTACTGTTCTGCTCTGGATCTGCTCCTCGGTATAGAGATTTTGGAAAAAGTTAGTGCCTTCCTGTTTGAGTTCTTCCTTACTACAAATCCATTCCCCATCATCCTTCCTTAGTGCTTCCACTTGCTTCCTCCTCTATCGACTATTTGTAACTGTAAGAAAATACTTTGTATTTTTATCCCCATTTGTTTACCAGTTACATCAAGACCGCTGCAACCACATTAATTCTTCCTGAACTAAACACTTTTCTAGCTCTTCCCAAGCCAGCTTCTTTTGATCTTCCCCATCCAGCCTGTTCGCCATTTAGCTTCCGCAAGCATATGGGTCGCAAGTAATAAAGTGATGAGAAAGAGAGTATCGTTCCACAGGGACTATGACGAAAGTGAGCTAAACAATGTAACCATTTGTTTAATCAGGTTGAATAGAGTCATTTAAGATTGATCAAGTTTAACCAAAAACATGTGGATTAAGGTGAAAGAGAAATTCAAAGCTATCTTTAGACTAAAATTTATAAAAGAAAATAATTCTTTGAATTCAAGTATTAAATAAAGCTTAGGATTGCTTATCCCCCTTGTATTTCAAAAGCTCTCACTAAATTCCCCCAATATGTGCTACTTAATGAAAGATTATGCTAGTCAAGGATACTATTTACCTATAAGTGCTCTCTCAAGTCTCCAAATAGGCTTTTAATTCAATTAATTCATTAATATCTTAATTAACTAATTAAACCCTGAGTTCCATTGCAAATCATATTTGACTATGTGAGGCTAATGAGTGTATCTCTACCTCATTAACAAAGCTATTTATTCAATTCACAAATTTCAAGCTCTCACACGATTTAACTCAAGTTCTACACCCAATCTAGCCCTCTCAAGCATTAATCAAGTGAACCCAACAATCTTATTGGTGGCCAATCAATAAGAAGCCTTAAGTAAAGAGTAAAATCAACATAATCTTCTCATTAATCACAAATATAAAGGGGAAAATGAGTACTTAATCCATACAAGGGTTCAAAATAACCCTAAAATGAGGTGTTTAGCTACACAAAGTCATGAAAAAGCTACAATTATGCAGAATAATTACAGCCATTACAGAAACTTAACAAAGAAAGAGAAGAGAAATGAGAAAAACCAAGGATTTGAGCCCCAAATTGCTTCTAGACTCCAACCCAAGCTCAATACTCTTCAAGGGGGCAAAACCCTAGCACACCCAACTCCTAGGAACACTTGAAAACTGAAGAATGGCCTAATTTCGGCCTATCCCTTGCTTAAATACCCTCCATATACGTTTCAGTAAGTAAAATGCATGGTTGTATAGTCTGTCGTATGCTTCGGCACATATGTGTTAACCTCATAAAATTCTTGTCAAAATTGCACATTTCATCTTATTTTTCCCTCACTTTGGGTATATTAGTGGGCGTCCGAGAGTGCTAAAGTTGATGAAATGTGCTCTACTCATGCTGGGCATAAAAAGAATGCAAATGTGGTGGAAATATATCACTAACTGCTATGACTATTCAACTATGATTGTTTGTGAGTTCTTTGTGTTGAAAGGATACAGATTCAGTCAAAGCTGGACCAGAGAGAGCCAAATGTAAGGAGAAGGAGGTGAGAGGAAGTTGGAGCCATCAACCATGCCAAGGAAAGGCAAAAAGGGATGAGAATAGAGCAGAAAAGAGAGGAAGCTGAACTTTAGAGATGACTGGCCGCGGCTAACCTATCCATGGGCCGCGGCCAATAAGAGGACAGAAAGTTATGGGCCGTGGCCAAGAGGAGGTCAGACAGCTACTGGCCACGGCCAGGCATCCATGGGCCACTGCCCAAAGATGGACAGAAGCTAATGGGCCACGGCCATAGATTGCCAGGCCGCGGCCAACCCCTGAAAATGCTGTTGTGCATTTTGTCATCTGAGGAACTATAAAAGCAAAAACCAGGGGCTGAAGACGGGATCCCGATTTGGAAAGACCTAGGAGGTGGCTGAGAATATCCTCTGAGCTTGGGTGTGCTTGAAATCAAGGAGAATCATAGAGAGATTGAGGATTTGCAGAGATTTCAGCTCAGATTCTCTGGTTTTTCTGTATTTCTTCCATTTCTTCTCTGTAATTCTGATATGGCTGTAATGAGAGCTTATGTCTGTGAATCATTTGTGAACATGGATAGCTAGAATTCCTTTCTAGGATTGTTTCTGATCCTTTGTATGGATTAAACTTGTTTCTTTTCTTCTCTAAGGATTTAATGGCATATATATGTTGATTTCATTCATTTTTTTACTGCTGTATGTGACTGGCCATCACTGTGGATGATGTGTTCAATTAAATTAAGCTTGAGAGAGTTAATTTAATTGTAGAACTGGAGTGAAATCATTCTAGACTTGAAGTTTATAACTAAATGGATGGTTTGTTAGTAACATAGAGATATAGTTATTAACCTAGCATTGTGAAATTAAGATTGGTATGTAATGAATATCTTCTCTTAGCTGTAGCAAGAGATTGTGCATGCTAATAGATGATATGCAACTGGTTATGACTTGAGAGAGCTTAATCATACGCTTTGGATTCTTAAACTGACATATGTATACCCTATGAAAAGGATCCTTGGAGAGGAAAAGAAGTAAATTTATGAAATACTAATGGGATGAGCAATCCTAGGCCTATTATACTTGATTGAAATCATACAACTTCGAGTTTTGTTTAGCAAAGTTTAGCTTTTCAAATATATCTTTTGAAATTCCTTTTTCCACACACAACAACATGTTTTGGCTCAACTTAATCGAATTCATCAAACCTATTGCTTGATTGATTTGTTACTCAAATCCTCGAGGGAACAATCTTTACTTATCACTTTATTACTTGACGCGATCCGTGCACTTGCGGAGGCAAACAAGTTTTTTGCACCGTTGCCGGGGATTGGTTTAACAAATCTTTTAGTTGACCTTAGGCTTGTGATAGTAAATTTCGCTTGGGTCTTTAGTTAGGTTTATAATTTTTTCTTTCACTATCTTCTGCATTAAATTTTGTTTGTTTTAGTTTGATACTTGCTGGTTTGTGCCTTTTTGTAGGTATCAGCTCAGTGCATGCAATATTTGCAATTGGACGAATTGATAGTGGTACTTGACAGATTATTGTGCATTGAAGAAGAAACTGAATCAGCAGCAGAATCTGAGTCAGAGATAACTGAATCTGAATCTAAAGCTGAAACAATGGCGGATAAGTATGATAGAGCCACCTTTAATGACTTCACCAGCTAGAATATGCGAGGCACTCAATCTTGCATTCGAATGCCGGAGATGCAAGCACACACTTTTGAGATCAAACCGGTGATGATCATAATGTTGTAAATGCATGGGTTGTACCATGGTCTTTATAATAAAGACACCAACAAGTACTTGATGTACTTCTTGGAGGTGTGTGATTCTTTCAAGCAGAATGGAGTCCCCTAAGATGTGCTGAGGTTGCGGCTATTCCCTCTCTCTCTACAAGGGAAAGCTAGAGATTGGTTCAACAATCTTCCAGAAGGATCCATAACTTCTTGGGCTGATCTTGAAGCGAAATTTAGAGCTCGATTTTTCTCTGATGATAAATCAGTGGAAGCAAGGGATGAATTTCTAAGTTTTAGACAACAGCCAAATGAGCATTTGTATGTTACTTGGGAAAGATACAAGATGTTAATGAAGCAATGCCCTAATAATTGGGTGGACAAGTGGGTAGTGATCCATATTTTCTGCACTCGCTTGAATCCTCAATCTAAGGCGATGGTGGACTCTATGACTAATGGAGGTTACCGGAATGTGCCTATCAATGAAGTGTTTAGACTTTTGGATCAATTATCTGCAAACAACACCCAAGGCAATGATAGAAGGACTACACCAGCCCTGCCCAACACAAAAGAAGACTCTTTTTCATGAATTGCCATACTTTTATCTGTGCTGAACAAGCGTTTTGATGTCTTAGAGTCTCAAATCCATAAGGGCACTTCTCATGGTGTACATTCTGTTCAATCTACTCTGATTGTATATGAGCAATGCAATGACGTCCACATGCCTGATAATTGCCCCCTCTACATACACACTAAATCTGTCAACTATATGGGCAAATTTCAACCTTCTCAAGGTAATCCATACTCACAAACTTACAACCGTTCTTAGAGAGCTCATCCCAACTTTTTTTAGAGTCAAGGTAACACCTTGAACCCCCCACATGAGTCTACTTATAGCACCAAGCCGGTTCCTCCACCGGGTTTTCCATTGTCATCAAGGCAAGCTCCGGCAAAAGAAGAATAATCTAAGACTGATAAAATGTTGGCCCGGATCTTATCAGAGGTGGAATCTTTAAGGGGTGAGAGTAAGGCCACCTTTTCTCTTCATGAGTATGCTATTAAGAACCTTGAAGTTTAAGTAGGAATATTAGCAATACAAGTAAATGCTATGGCTCAAAATAGTCTCCTAAGTGACACCATTCCGAATCCAAAGCGGGGTGGAAAAGAAGAATGCAAGGCTATTCATTTGAGAAGTGGTAAGGTGCTTCCGAACATGCCTAACTCGAGCACAACTGGACCAAAGCAAGATGAGCAAGTGGACATTGAGATTGAAGAGGAAGGAGTCATGACTCAAGAAAATATGGTGGAAGACGATGAAACTAAGAAGAGAAAGCAAACTGAAGGAGGGTTGGATGATGTTAGCAAGAGTAAGAAGAGGGAACAAGAGTTGAATAATGGGAATAAGAGCAAGCCAACCACCTCTACTATCATGCCTCCACTACCCTTCCCTCAAAGATTCAAGAAGAAGGAGGAAGATGCACAATTCAACAAATTTCTGAACATGTTTAAGCAACTACATGTAAACATTCCATTTGCCGAAGCTTTAGAGGGTATGCCTAAATATGCCAAGTTCCTAAAGGATGTGTTGTCCAAAAAAAGGTGATTTAATGAATTTGAAACTGTGGCATTAACCGAAGAATGTAGTGCAGTGATCCAAAGGAAGTTACCCACCAAGCTGAAGGATCCGGGAAGTTTCTATATTCCTTGCAATATTGGAACAAACTTCAATGGTAAAGCCCTATGTGACTTAGGTGCTAGCATCAACTTGATGCCCTTAGCCGTTTTTAACCAATAGGGGTTAGGAGAGCCAAAGACTACCACAGTAACCCTTTTATTTGTTGATCGAAGTATTTCTAAACCTAGAGGAATAATTGAAGATATCCTAGTGAAAGTAGACAAGTTTATTTTCCCAGCAGACTTCGTGGTGCTTGATTATGAGGTTGATTGGAAGATCTCGCTCATTCTAGGCCGTCCTTTCTTAGCTACAACAAGAACCCTTATTGATGTGGAGAAGGGCGAAATCACTTTGAGGGTGGATGATGAAAAAGTGATCTTTAACATTCCAAAAACCTTGAAGTTCCATGATGATTCAGCTCAATGCTCATTTGTTGATATATTGGACTCGCTCGTTCCTCAAGAGTCATATACTCCTATGATTAAAGACCCTTTAGAGGCATTTCTAATTGGGGAGAAAAGTTTGGATGAATTTGATGAAGAAGTTATTGAAAACCTTTTTCGTATAGAAGCATTCCCTCACTCAAGACAGAGGAATTTTGATCCACTTGAGGTGGCTGAGGCATTGAGTACTCCTTTGAAGCCTTCTATTGAAGTTCCACCAGCTCTTGAATTAAAGCCTTTACTATCTCATCTCAAGTATGCCTACTTGGGGGATGCCAACACTCTATCGGTGATTGTCTCTTCCGATCTTTTTAATTTGCAAGAAGAGAAGCTCCTACGAGTTTTGAAAGAACACAAGCAGGCCATAGGTTGGACAATAGCGGATATTAATGGAATAAGCCCTTCGATGTGTATGCACAAAATTTTGTTAGAAGATGATCATAAAACTTCTATTGAGCATCAAAGGCACTTGAATCCAATCATGAAAGAAGTGGTCAAGAAAGAAATTCTTAAATGGCTCTCCACTGGAATTGTGTACCCTATTTCTGACAGTTTATGGGTGAGCCTAGTCCAATGTGTCCCTAAGAAGGGTGGCATGACTGTAGTGGCTAACACCTAAAATGAACTAATTCCCACTCGCACGGTGACTGGTTGGCTGGTGTGTATGGATTATCGGAAGTTCAACACTGCTACAAGAAAGGATCATTTTCCTTTTCCATTCATAGATCAAATATTAGACAAGCTAGCAGGTCAAGAGTTCTTTTGCTTCCTTGATGGATATTTCGGTTACAACAAAATTACCATAGCCCTAGAAGACCAAGAGAAGACCACCTTTACTTGTCTATATGGTACTTTTGCTTTCAGAAATATGCCCTTTGGACTATGCAATGCGCCGGCCACATTTCAACGGTGCATGATGTCCATTTTTGCTAATATGATTGAGAAGACCATTGAAGTATTCATGGATGATTTCTCTATCTTTGGTCCATCTTTTAACTCATGCTTGGAGAATTTAGATGCGGTGCTTAAAAGATGTGAAGAGGCAAACTTGATTCTCAATTGGGAGAAATGTTACTTTATGGTGCAAGAAGGCATTGTACTTGGCCATAGAGTATCCAAGAAAGGGTTGGAAGTAGATAGGGCTAAAATTGCTATTATTGAGCAATTACCGCCGCCTACTAATGTAAAAGGTATCCGAAGTTTTCTTGGACATGCCGGGTTCTACCGAAGGTTTATCAAGGATTTCTCAAAAATTTCTAAACCCCTTTCTAAGCTATTGGAGAAAGATGTGGAATTCAAGTTTGATGATGAGTGTGTATAAGCTTTTGAAGAATTAAAGAAGCGTCTCATTTCAGCTCCGATCCTAGTAGCTCCAGATTGGGTTTTACCTTTTATTATCATGGCTGATGCGAGTGATTATGCCATCGGTGCTGTTCTTGGGCAAAAGGCAGGGAAACTCTTTCACCCTATATATTATGCTAGCAAAACTCTTGATGGTGCCCAACTCAATTATACCACCACTGAAAAGGAGTTACTAGCCATAGTCTATACATGTGAGAAGTTTAGACCGTATATTGTGGGTACTAAGGTGACTGTTTACACTGATCATTCAGCTCTAAAGTACCTACTCACCAAAAAGGATTCTAAGGCTAGACTAATTCGCTGGGTGTTCTTACTTCAAGAGTTTGACCTGAACATCATTAACAGAAAAGGTATAGAGAATCAAGTAGCCGACCACCTGTCAAGGCTGAGTATTGAGACTCAACTTGATAATTCTGACATGATCCAGGCATCATTTTTGGATGAATAGCTGTTCTTCGTTGATCATTCATCCACACCATGGTTTGCTGATTTTGTAAATTACTTGGTCTGTGGAGTGTTACCTCCAGAGTTCAACTCTCATCAAAAGCGTAAATTTTTGCATGAAGTGAATAAGTACTTTTGGGATGAACCTTACTTATTCAAGCGGTGCCCCGACCAACTCATTCGAAGGTGTGTCCCAAAAAATGAACAAGAGTGCATTCTGCATTGTTGTCATTTGTCTGAGTATGGTGGCCATTTTGGAGGAGAGAAAACCGCTGCAAAAGTCATTTAGAGTGGGTTTTATTGGCTTTCTTTATTTAAAGATGCTTATGCTTTTGCCCTCCAATGTGATCGGTGCTAGAGAGTGGGGAACATATCTAGAAGGAATGAGATGCCATTGAATAGCATGCTAGAAGTTGAACTCTTTGATGTTTGGGGGATTTATTTCATGGGTTAGTTTCCTAAGTCTTTCAACAATGAGTATATTTTAGTGGGAGTGGATTATGTATCAAAATGGGTAGAAGCTATGGCGTGTGTGACTAATGATGCTAAGATGGTACTAAAATTCCTCAAGAAACACATCTTCACAAGGTTTGGCACATCAAGAGCAATTATCAGTGATGGTGGATCACACTTCTGCAATCACCAATTTCACGCTTTGATGAAAAAATATGGTGTTAGACACAAAGTAGCATTACCTTACCACCCCCAAATAAATGGCCAAGCTGAGATTTTCAATCGGGAGATCAAGAATATTCTTGAGAAGATGGTGAACACTACTAGGAAGGACTGGTCTTCCAAGTTGGATGATGCTCTGTGGGCTTATCGAATGGCTTATAAAAAGCCTATTGGTATGTCTCCATATCGATTGGTGTTTGGAAAAGCATGCCATCTTCCGGTGGAATTGGAATATGGAGCCTATTGGGCTATCAAGAAGCTAAATTTTGATCCGCGAGCTGTGGGAGAAAAGAGGCTACTTCAACTCAATGAGTTAGATGAAATCCACTTAAATGCTTATGAGAGTGCAAGGATTTACAAAGAGAAGATAAAGAGGGACCATGACAGCAAAATCATTCCTAAGAGCTTTGAACCTGGTCAAACTGTTCTTCTTTATAACTCCAAACTGAGGCTATTTCCTAGAAAGCTAAAGTCTCGATGGTCTGGCCCATTCAAAGTGGTTCAAGCATCAAAATATGGTGATGTGGAGCTGGAGAATGAAAAGGGAGAGAGATTCAAGGCGAATGGTCAACGGTTGAAGCACTATTGGGGAGGAGATATGGATAGGCTGGTATCTACCATCTACTTATCAAATGAAGAGTGACCAACGTGAAGAGTCAAGCTAAAGACTATAAACTAAGCGCTTCTTGGGAGGCAACCCAAGTTCTGAACTTAATCTCTTTAGTTTCTTTAATTTTAGTATAGTTTGGTAGGTTTACGTTTGGTCTTTTAGCTTTTGTAGGAAGGAAGGGACCCCAAATTGAAAGCAGTCGAGAGCAAGAGGATTACAAGGAAAGGTGGTGGCATTTGGGTTGGACAGGCATATTTTAGGGAAGTTCTTCAATTCTTATGCTTGAACATGTATTCTTGATGACTGTGATGTGATATGATGGTTGTAGTGGATGTTAGAGAGGCAATGTGCATTGTATTTTGCTTAATTCTGTCAAATTGCTGATTATACATAGTGAATTTTGCATTAGGAAGGCATCTTGATCATAAGAAATGTATGGACAATGGTTGTTAATTGTGTGAGAGTCAATGTGGAAGTATGGTGCAAATGATTCAAGTTTTGGTGTGTTATATTGAGTATTCAATGGTTTTGTGTCTTGTGTATGGCCAATGACATCTGATAAAGCTGGAAAGTACATCCTGGCCGCGGCCCAAAAGAGCACAGAAGGTCCTGGGCCGCGGCCAACCAAATCACAAAAGGTTTTGGGCCGCGGCTAGCACAGGGTGGGCCACGGCCAATGAAACTCCAGGAGGTTTTGGGCCATGGCCAGCTAGTGCCCAGACAGTTTTAGGTCGTGGCCCAAGCGCAACAGTATGGTTTTTAAAAAACCCTACCCACATCTGTTCTTTTCTCATTCCACTCTCCTCAGCCGCCGACCCCTTCCCCTCTTCCTCTCCCAGAGTTGACCCACCCTCCTTAGCCTTCCCCTTCAATTTTGCCCTCAATCTATTGCTTCCACTTTGTTTCCCCTTTGATTTCCCTCTACCCTCTCATTCTAATGTTTTCCCCATTACAGATTTGAGTCATTCTATACTCCTGTTCTGCAGAAGAGCAACCTAGGGCACCGGAAGGGTACTTTCATCTTAGATTCCTCCTCTAATCTATTGATTCTTCTACCTTCTAAGGTAAAGAGGTCTCGCTCTTGCTCTTTCACTCGCATTAAGGGTAGTATTGTTCAGTTTAGAATTGGGGATTTAGACGTAGGCGGGACTAATCTGTTATAATGGCTGGTTTGAGGTTAATGTACATGTGTATAGAGTTTTTCTGTCTTTGTGATAGCAATTGATGCATTCAGTTAGCCTTGAACTGCCTTGAAAGCTGCTGCCCTGTTATAAAAATTGAATGTTGCTGTTGTTAGTATGCATTGCTATCATTGCTGGTTGTAAGCTACTGCTCTGATTATGCCAAGTGTGTGGTGGTGAAAATTTGTAATTGTTTATGTCCTGCATTGATTACTGCTGCAGTAGCATTGTCAATAAAATGCCATTTTGTTTTTAGAAATGCAAGGTTAACTTCCTCAAGGTTTAGGCTAAATCATTTGTGTCCTGCTGAATCTCACTTATGTCTTAAGCTACTGCCATGTTTTGTCTTATCCTGCAGCATCGCACTTACTTGACATTACTTAATCATTGGTTTCTTGAACGTAATTTGTTTGCTGGTTATTATAATAAATCTCATTGAGGTTTGTTGTGCCAACTCTGTCAAGTTCCAGCATTTTGCCAAAACTATTTACATTGGGATTGTTGCACTTGAAATTTCATAATGCTTGTGACACCTATTGTGGTTTGTTCTTTCTCATTGTCCTGGATTCTGTGGTTGCACAAACCATTCCCTCTGTTTTTCTGAAAGTAAGGATATTCTGTCATTTTGAACTGTTTTTGGCAAAGTTTCCAATAGTGCAATTATATATTGAGCCTCGGTTTGAAAAGTGCAGAATGGTTTAGTGATTGGGGGTATTTTGTGAATTTGCTTTGTTTTTCCAATAGCATGCTGAACTACAATTCCTTATTTAATCATTAAAATACTTTTCCTTTTGGATATGATTAGTTGTTTAGGGCACAAGAGGGTAACCTCCATGAAGTCAGGATAGGGGGTAGGCTGGAATTGTGATAAGTGGTGTGGTCTTGCTTAGGTGATAAGTTTAGGGGGGAGATTCTATGTGTTCTGTCTATTCCTGGTGTCAGTATTGAATGCTGGTATGTTTCTTCATCTGTTTTGGTTTCGCACTGCTCCTTCTCCAGCTAATATGCCTGCCAAGTGTGTTGCTGACCGAACGGGTCCCAGGGCCGTCGCTGAGGCCAAAGCCAAGATCATTAATTGACCCTTCTTGCAAGAGCATGAATTCCCGTTCTACGTCTCTTATACGTTTTATGATTTAGCCACCCGTACCTATCGCTTGCAGAGGCTTATGGAGCCTAAGGTTGATGGGAATTTGCAGATTGTCCAGGAATTCTATGCCACTGCTAGTGTGAGACCTATTTGGCGGTTTCCCCTTAAGGGGGTCGACATTGAATTTACTCTGGCTAGCTTCCGGCAGTTTGCAGTACTCCTGGTTGTTGAAGAATGCAAGTACAAGCAGCTATTGGACAATGAAGATGACATCCCTGAGGATGAAATTTTGGAATTGCTGGTTTACAACAACATGGTGGCATGGCAGAGTCGAGGTGGGGCTCAGAAGTATTTACCACGTGCTCAGTTATCAGTTGAGGCCCGGGTTTGGTTGCATTTTGGCAAGGACTACTTCTGGCCTTCATAAAACTGGAATTGACTTACTAAAGACCGGGCTTTCCTGATTTACCTTCTTATGAAAAAGGAGCCAGTCGATCTAGGTGTATTGATTTATCAAACGCTGCGAGACCATGCAAGTGATCATTCGGTGGGATTGATGTTGCCACACCTTATTTCTTCCTTCTGCTCTTCTGTGGGTGTCTCCGCCGTGGCTACTGATGTTTTTTTAAGCCTATCAAGAAGTTCAACTACTTGAGCATCAAGCTGAAACTGGATGAGCAAGTCCCAGCCTCCCAACGTTCAGCAAATGACCCTATTTTTCAGCAGGGAGGACCTTCTCAGGCTCCTCCGGCACATGTGGGGCACTCTCCATCTCCGCTGGAGCGGGGTAAACCATCCGGTGCCCATTCCTCTTCTCAGTCTTCTGCTACGTTGGATGTGATCCTCACGGCCATCCAACGTACTGAGGCCACTGCAGCCCAATGCCTCACATATCTGCAGGACCATGGTGTTCGCCTGACCCGGTTAAAGGAGTTATTTGCTACCCACATACCTGCTGCAGCTCAGGCGGGTGATGGTGATGATGGCAAGGACACTGGTGCTGATGGCGAGGATGATGATGATGACGGAGATGGTGGCGATACAGATGCCAGTGACGATGATGGTGAGGATTAGTGTTCCGTTTGTTGTTGTTGAACTTCTTACCCTTGTTTTACTACTTTGGCTATTGCTCATATTTTGCTTCAGTGACTATTGTTGAACTTTCTCTTATTAATGACTGATATTGAATCTCACTTGCTATTGTGCCTTTTAATATACCTGTCATTATTCTGTATGTGGGTTGTTTTGTGTTCTTTTTCATTGCAGGTGAAATTTGTGACACATTGTGCCCTGTGACAGTAAGGACACTGTCTACCTCAAGTTTGGGGGTACTTGAATATTCGTATGTATGCTTTGATCACTGATAAAGAATTTCAAATTTTGTAAATATGTTTAGTGCCCTGTCCTTGAGTCAAAGTCTAGTTAGATTTAATTAATCATATATGAATCACATAGTTAAATTGTAGGCTTTCTGGGAAAACAAGACTGGATATTCATGAATGTTTGGTTCCCATTTTAAAAGCTAATTCCTGATACTTACCTGATTAAACACTATGCACGAGGGTTGAAAATAATTCGAATGCTTTGTCAGGGGATTTTATAGCAAATTGACATGTATGAACTGTTTTCATTGAAAGCCTTTTGAATTTGTATTTGAATTTCTTGGAAGAGATTAGCATTTCACACACGTTGAGAGCATGATTGGCATTATCTTTGAACTAAATTTTTATGGGACTTGCTTATGTTCTTGGGTGAATTGTAAGGAATTGGCTGGTTATGGCGCTTAGAGTTAGCATATGGATTAGTTAAGTTAATGCATTTGGATTAGGCTAATGTTGAATTAATCTTGGGGATTGTGCACGAGAGAGGAAAACCTCTGTTGGAAGGATTTCGAGCCCGAGTTTCATTCATTAGTGTGTTTGTGCCACTTATGCTAGTGTACCTCTAGAACTTGTTTAAACTCTTTTTAAAAATCACATATGCATGTGGATTAATGAAAATGATAGGGGCATTCAATTTTTGAACCCATTGACCTAAACACAAACCTTTCATACTCACCCATTGATGACCCCCTTTGAGCCCTTCACTTTCCAAAATCTAACATTCAACAACAAGCTATGCATGTTTCTGTTCTGCATTAGAATGACACTTAAAAAGCATTGAAATAGCATTTGATTCACTCTTTGTTTCGATAGGTGCTCAGTTATGCAATTTACAAAAGAGAGAGGGAATTGGTAAAAGAAAGGCAGTATATATGTTGAAAAAAAAAGAAAAAAAAAGTCATTATATACACTTAGGCATGCATAGTACTTGTTCCATTATCCTTTCCATTAAACCATTTCCAACATTACAACCCTTTTTCAAAAGTCCCCTTGATTCATGAATCTAGGTGTACAAAGTGGTGGAGAGAGTAGAGCTTCTACAAGCCTATGATAGGACCTACTATAAGTGGTACTGAGCGAAATTATCCCCATTTGTGAGAGCTAAACACTTAAATCCGTGAGTGTTCTCATGTGTACATAACTTTGATTGATTGAGTTTTAATATAATTTATCTACATTGCCTCATACTGAAACTTGTGTTAGCTTCAAGCGATGACAATGAGCAATTCCATGAAACCCTAAAGTCCTATTGTCATTAAAGGTGTGTGGATTGATTTATAAGTAAAAAGAAAAGAGAATGCAGAGGATTAAGTCTGGATATTGAGGCTGAGTCATACATGTTGAAGTGTTGTTTCTGATCTTGATAAATGTAGGAAGATTGTTATTCAACTTGTGTCAAACACACACTCAGTTTGAAAAATGTTGGGAAATTCGTTTTTAAACTATGAACCAGGCATCCATATATATTTTGTGTCATGAGTAGCTTAAGAAAAGAAATGGTCATGCATGAGCACTATGTTTGGGATTAATTTAATCTTGCTTTTGTCATTTGACTGATTTTACTCAAGGACAAGCAAAAGTTCAAGTTTGGGGGTGTGTTAACCTCATGAAATTCTTGTCAGAATTGCACATTTCATTTTATTTTTCCCTCACTTTGGGTATATTAGTGGGCGTCCGAGAGTGTTAAAGTTGATGAAATGTGCTCTACTCATGCTGGGCACAAAAATAATGCAAATGCGGAGGAAATATATCACTAACTGCTATGACTATTCAACTGTGATTGTTTGTGAGTTCTTTGTGTTGAAAGGATACAGATTCAGTCATAGCTGGACCAGAGAAAGCCAAATGCAAGGAGAAGGAGGTGAAAAGAAGTTGGGGCCATCAACCATGCCAAGGAAAGGCAAGAAAGGATGAGAACAGAGCAGAAAAGAGAGGAAGCTGAACTTCAGAGATGACTGGCCGTGGCCAACCTATCCATGGGCCGTGGCCAATAAGAGGATAGAAAGTTATGGGCCGCGGCCAAGAAGAGGTCAGACAGCCACTGGCCGTGGCCAAGCATCCATGGGCTACGGCCCAAAGATGGATAGAAGCTAATGGGGCACGGCCCACAGATTGTCTGGCCGTGGCCAACCCCCGAAAATGTTGTTGTGTGTTTTGTCATCTGAGGAACTATAAAAGCGAAAACGAGGGGCTGAAGATGGGATCCCGATTTGGAAAGACCTAGGAGGCGGCTGAGAACATCCTCTGAGCTTTGGTGTGCTTGAAATCAAGGAGAATCACGGAGAGATTGTGGATTTGCAGAGATTTCAGCTCAGATTCTCTGGTTTTTCTGTATTTCTTCCATTTCTTCTCTGTAATTCTGATATGGCTGTAATGAGAGCTTATGTCTGTGAATCATTTGTGAACATGGATAGCTAGAGTTCCTTTCTAGGATTGTTTCTGATCCTTTATATGGATTAAACTTGTTTCTTTTCTTCTCTAAGGATTTAATGGCATATATATGTTGATTTGATTCCGTTTTTATTGCTGTATGTGACTGGCCATCACTGTGGATGATGTGTTCAATTAAATTAAGCTTGAGAGAGTTAATTTAATTGCAGAACTGGAGTGAAATCATGCTAGACTTGAAGTTTATAACTAAATGGATGGTTTGTTAGTAACATAGAGATATGGTTATTAACCTAGCATTGTGAAATTAAGATTGGTATGTAATGAATATCTTCTCTTAGCTGTAGCAAGAGATTGTGCATGCTAATAGACGATATGCAACTGGTTATGACTTTAGAAAGCTTAATCATGCGCTTTGGATTCTTAAATTGACATATGTATACCCCATGAAAAGGATCCTTGGAGAGGAAAATAAGTAAATTTATGAAATACTAAGGGGATGAGCAATCCTAGGCCTATTATACTTGATTGAAATCATACAACTTCAAGTTTGGTTTAGTAAAGTCTAGCTTTTCAAATATATCTTTTGAAATTCCTTTTTCCACACACAACGACATGTTTTGGCTTAACTTAATCGAATTCATCAAACCTATTGCTTGACTGATTTGTTACTCAAATCCTCGAGGGAAAGATATTTACTTATCACTTTATTACTTGACGCGATCCGTGCACTTGTGGAGGCGAACATTATGTGTGTGCTGAAGCATATGACACAGTAAGTTCTGGTCCTCGTTGGCTTCAGCACAGCACCAAGTGCTGAAGCATATAGCACAGAAAGTCCAGAAAGTCCATTGGCTTCAGCACATGTATTGTTAGCTGAAGCCAACAACATAACAACTTCCTCTTGGCCCATGAGCTAGCTTTTGACTTGTCATCTTCCACCCTCTTGATCTTCAATCCTTTAAAAGCTTCCAAACTTGTCTTTATCCTCCTATAAAAGAGAGGATGCATAAATTTTAACTTTCCCTTTGAACTAAAGCCCACAAATATATTGTTCTACTTCAACTTTAGCTTGTTACTCTGATATGCACATTTTCTTCTATTAACTCTTTCTATACTTAATTTGAATCCAAAAAATAGTTAAAAATAGAAGAAAATATGCTGGAATATTATCAATTTCTGAGAGTTAACACAGCCATTTATAGCGAGCCATGTACATTCAGCTGATCCAATTTGTGAGGCAATAGGGCTTTCCTATGATTAATATTGCCAAAAATATTTGCATTCCACTTTCTAACCTCAACCTGGAAATCCGTAACATTTTCTTCCCAGGACTTGGAAAACCTCCACATGTTCGCCACCACAGTTGAGAACGATTCATCCTTAACCCATGGAGCAAAAAACCTAAAGGTCTTTGTTTGCCCACGTTGAGGCCGTGCGCCCATCTTAAGAGTAGTGGGCAATGATCTAACTTGTAATGAGGGAGGTGCAGCAAGGAGACATCATGAAATTGACCAATCCATTCCTTTGTTGCTACAACCCTATCAATTCAACTAGCTGATCCATTTCTCCTCCAAGTGAACTCGGGTCCTTGGAAACTCAGTTCCTCCATCCCACTTCCCCTCTCAACCATTTCGCAAACAGATTATCATGCTGGGTTAATACTTTGGATAAGGAATGTCGTTCAGTATCCCGTAGTGTGGCATTGAAAACAAGATATTGCACGCACTCTAAACTTTGCTATCTCCATTTATTGTAAGAAAGTATAATTTTAATATTTTATATTTTAATTTATACTTAAGGTTATTTGTTTTTTGTGTACTGAAAAGAATAATTAATGTATTTACCTTGAAAATACCCATAAAATTAAAAAAAAACGTATTGAATTGGTTTACTCCATATATAGAAACTAAATTTTATTAAATTGGTCTAACACCTTAAAGTGTTTTTTGCACTCAATAATCTAAAGTAATTTTTGTTCATTCAACGTCTTAAAATATTTTTTCAGTAGAAAATTTTTACTGAAAAGATACTTTAAAGGGCAAAATCTCAACAGAATTTACTTTAAGATATTGAGTGCCATTGTGTACTTTAGGGTGCTGAATATACAAAATAAAAAATTATTTTAAGGATACAGAGCGCTCATAGAAATACTTTAAACCATTGGATGCAATTTAACCTTATTTTGAAAGATTGAAATGTTTTAAGGAAATCAGGTAATAAAACAATGTTTCAAGGATATTAATTAATAATAAACGAAGGGAGAAAACAATAATAAAGAAGAATAATCTAATATACTAGTTTACTACACAAATACAATTAGTATCAATTATTAATATAAAATTAAATTCTAAAATCAAATTTTTAATAAAGATAAAAATCACATTTCAATTTGCGTTTTGGCACTCATAATGAGCTCAAGTAATGTATTATTGCATCTTTAGTTTTATGAACTCAGCATAAAAGTTAATACTATAAAACTTAATTATTTATAAAGGTTTGCCGGAAAAGTTGGTCAGTGTTCACACTGAGATAATCTTTACTTGCTCTGCATGTGAGCGGCGTGGCCCATGCACGAAAGTCCGAGGACACACGAAAGTTGCAACTTGCAGTCATCTTATCTTGTTGCAGAGTCCAGATTCGCTGGCGGTAAATATTAGTAAAATAAAATATTAAAAAAATATCTATATATATTTATATATATAGTATCTATAAATATATGAAATTTATTTTAATATCAAATTTATGACAGATGGTACTTCTATAAATAATGAGATTCTTTTTTTTTTTTTAGTACAAAGGCAAGCAAAGCTTGAAGATAAAGAGAGTGTTAGGAATCTTGCATCACAAAATAGTCTTGTGGTATGCCACCACATTCCATCTCAAAAAGGTCATTGCATTCCACAGGTGCTGTGTCCATTGCCAAAAACTCCTGATTACTCAACTGAGCATTCCTCGCTAGATAGTCAGTACACCGGATGTTCTCTCTGAGTATGAGCAATTACCAAGTCCTAATCCCTGTAAATTAGGGACCTAGTAGCTGAGATAACGTCGAACAATAGGTGATCCGTCCCACCGTCTATGAATAGTAATTGAATAGCTTGTAAGGAATCTGAAAATAGCCTGATCCTTGTGAACCCCAACTGCTTGCATAAGTGTAGTCCGCTGTGGATTGCGTGAATTTCCGCATCAACCGAGTTGTTATGCCCTAGCTTCTGCTGAAATCCACACAACCAGATGCCCTGATGATCCCTAATAACCCCGCCACATGCTGCAAGCCCTCTGCTATCTCTGGAACCATCTACATCGACTCATAAATAACCCGGATCTGGAGGTTGCCAGTGGTCAAACCCCCTTTCTGGTGCTATGAATAACTAATGGTGGAAGCTCCCATTTTCCACGTCTTCAAAGAGATGATACGAACATTTGTGAATTATCTGTTTTGGATTATCAGCTTTCCCTTCCATCGCCCATCTGCATCGATTCTTCCATAAGAGCCAGCATATGGTACTGAACACCCTTTGCCATGGCCACCTAGCCATCCTCCTATTCCCTGGGGAGTTTTGCATGTTCCATTTGAGCCATTCCTGCAAATTGCCAGAAAAAAACATAGGATGATATACGTGGTTAGTTATAGAAAACCATACTCTCTTGGCTTGCTCACAGTCTCTCAGTAGGTAGAGGATGCTCTCTTCACTCTCACACTCAAAGGGACAAGTGTTTAGGGCGTTCGGATTATGCTTAGCTCTCACTTGATTCGTAGGAAGCCTTTCATGGAATACTTGCCACATGAAGAATTTGACTCTTTCAGGACTTTTTCCTTGCCGTAAATATCGCCAGTGAGTTTGGCGTGTGGGGTCAGAGCTGTGATGTATTCTGTCATATGCTGACTTCACACTGAAGTTGCCGTATGAAGTCGATCTCCAGTATACAATATCCTCCTCTGTACCTGTAGGAGGAGAGACCAACATAATCTTTTCCACAACCCAATTAGGGAGGAAAAACTCCCATCTTGTTCTGTCCCATTCGCCTTCTTGAGTTACGAATGAACTGACACTGGCATCCATGTCTACCAATTCTTCATTATTCACAATATAATCAATCAGTGGTCTATCCAGTGGAGCCCAATAGTCTAACCATGCCTGAGTGGATCTTCCACTTTTTAATAGTCTACCTAGCTCCTAGATGAATCCATCCCAAACTGCAACTATTCCATTCCACACAGCTGATTGATTACGTCTTCTTCGCACTTGAGGAATCGTAGAAATCCCGCATGAGTATTTCAGACGAAGGCACTTTACCCATAGGGCCTCAGGCTTCTTGATCATACCCCAGCATAACTTCATGAGAAAGGCTTTATTTTGGCACTGTAGATCTTTAATCCCCAAACCACCCTATGTCTTTGCTTTCTTCAAAACATCCCAAGCTATCAGATGAAGTTTCTTAGAATCATCCTGCTGGTTCCAAAAAAAATCTCTGCTCAATTTCTCAATGATTGATAGAACCCCCTTAGGGATTAGAGTTGATTGCATCTGGTACTGCGGTATAGCTGATAGCACCGACTTGATAAGGACTGCTCTCCCTGCCATACTCAGATATCTCCCTTTCCAGTTTGCCGGCTTTGATCTGACCTTGTGGATTAAAGGAGCAAAGTTACCTTAACCATCCTCTTATGGAGGAGCGGGACCCCTAGGTATTTTCCTAGGTCAGCTGTCAACCTAATCCCCACCCTTTGGCTCATCTCATATGCCCTATTAAAATGGACATTTCTGGATATAAACATTTTTTATTTTTGCAAGTTGATCTTGTGCCCAAACACCCTACAAAATAGTTCCATAACATTTTTCATCACTTCCATTTGTTGAGATGTGGCCTCACCAAATAATATTAGATCATCTGCAAAGAATAAGTGAGAAATATGTGGTCCAGCTGCGGACAAACTCAAGGGTTTCCAATTCCCAACTGTACTTCTCGGTGGATTAGTTGCCCTAAAAGCTCCATACATAGTACAAATAGATATGGACTCAATGGGTCGCCCTATCTCACCCCCCTTGTGGGTTTGAAACTCCCTGAAGCCACTCCTTTCTAAACAATGCTCATAGTAGTGGTCGAGACACATTGCATGATCAGATTGACAAAATCATCCCTTAATCCTAAGCTATGGAGAGTAAATTCTAGAAAGCGCCACTCAAGTCTATCGAAGGCCTTCTCCATATCAATCTTCACTGCCACAAAACCCTTTTTCCCTCTCTTATTTCCCATAGTATGAATTGCTTCCTGAGCCACGATCACATTATTCACACCCTGTCTACCAGAGATGAAACTACACTGATTCTCAGCCACAAGATAATTCATAACATTTTTCAGCCTATTAGCAATCACCTTACTCACAATTTTGAAACTCACATTACATAAGGATATAGGCCTAAAATCCCTCAAGGATGTAGGAACGTCAACCTTGGGAATTAGGATTATGTTGGTCTGGTTGATAGCTTGAGCCTCCTCTGAATTTTCAAAGATCCTGGTCACCAAATCGCATATCTTATTGCCAATCAAATTCCATTGAGTTTGGAAGAAGTGGGGGTTAAGGCCATCTGGTCCCAGAGCTTTGAATACTCCCATCGCAAAAGCAGCATTTTTTATCTCAATAGGGGATACCTGACGTTGAAGACCATCCAACTGGTCTGATCCCAATATTGGAAAGCTAGCTAGCCAAGGGGAGAAAGGCGTTGATAAGTTCTCAGCTGTGTATAGTTTCTTAAAATAATCAGTAGCCATGCTTCTCAGGAGCCCTTCCTCTGAAATCTATGTTCCATCCTTATTCTGAAAAGCTTCAAATTTTTTCCTTTTCCTTCTAACTGATGCACAGACATGAAAAAATCTAGTGTTTCTGTCACCCCTGCTTAACCACTTGCACCTTAACTTCTGGAACCAAATAAGCTCTTCTTGTAAAGCAAATTTGTGGTACAAACCCCAAAGATGATTTTCCAATCTAAATAGTCCATTTTGGTTCCCATTTGTACTCCTAGCCCGATCAATACCTTCTAGTCTTTGGGTGATCTCTCTTTTCTTTTTTGCCACATTCCCTACCACTTTGTCATTCCACTTAGTTACCTCGGTCACAAACCCCTGACATCCATACAACCAATCCTTTCCTTCCCAAGCAGATTGCACAATCTCATTGAAGCCCTCTTCCATACACCAAGCTGCTTGATATTGAAATCTTTTCCCACTGCTTCTGTCTAAACTCTGAGGCCTATCCACAACTATAATCACATGGTGATCAGACTTGAACCTTAGGTTGTGGTGGGCTATAGCTTGGGGGTTTTTTAATTCCCAATCGAAATTGCTGAAGACCCAGTCCAACCTTTCCTTTACCCCTTTTTTCTCCCAAGTAAAGCGGTCCCCCACAGCAGGAACAACATTCAGATTACAAACATCAATGCAGCTACGAAAATCATGCATAGACCTGGGAACGGGAGGAGCTCCTCCTACTTTATCACTCACATCAAGAAAAGTATTAAAATCACCTAGGATAAGCCAAGGGATGGGATCGTTACTACTGATAGCATGCAAAGATGACCATAATTCTCTTCTCTTTAAGACACTGGTATCCCCATAAACAAAAGTCACCAACGATGTTTCCTGGCTTTCTTTATCGATAATATTGCAGTGAAAGAGTTGAGTGTTTGAAGAAACGTAATTAACCTGAACATCCCCACTATTCCAAAACACCCATATACCTCCGGCATAGCCGGTAGCTTCAACCCTCAACCAATCTAAAAAACCCAGACTTCTCACAACTTTGTCAGCCCTATTACCACTGACTCTCGGTTCCAATAAACCCATGACATTAATACCATACTTTTTAACCTTATCTTTAAAAATACGTGGGAACGCTCTACCGCCCGCTCCACGACAATTCCAAGATGATATAATCATAAAATAAATAAAAACACTCTTGGAATAAAATGCACAGAAACTCACCCGTCAAGTGGATCACTTTCCAGCAGCACTTCTACCACCAGCTGTGACGTTGGATGAGTCTTCGAGTTCACCTCATGATGATTTTGAATATCCGTCGTGTGCTTAGGTGGAATCAGCGCCATGTTGATTGGCTCCTTATCTCCTTCAGAGTTAATATGCACGACCTCCCGAGAAGGGCCCCGTGATTTCTTCTTTTCTCCCTCACCACATGCTTTTGCCTTATCAAAAAGCATCACGGGCTTGCTGACTTCTAATGGCCCATTGAAATTGATATTCCCTTTAACCACTTGGTGTTCACGTTGGGTCCCACTCGAGCCATTCTTCCTCTTTACTAAATTCTCCAGGTTCTTCTCTTTTCTCAAGCGAAAAACAGAATCGTGGGCCTCTTTCCTTTGGTCAAAAGAAATGGGCTTTGAATTTCCCTTTACTTTAACCTTAGCCCAATTCTTTCCCTCCCCCAGCGAAGCTTTATTTTTCTTAATGGACTTCTCTACTACATGCGACAACATCCTTTCCTCACCTGAACACAACCCTTGGATCCCAGCATCCACACCGCGCCTACTTTCAGGATTCAAAATCTTTTCGAAATCTTCACCCACATCATGCTCTATCTCAGCAAGGGCAGCAAAACGCGACTGATATGACCTGTTACTAGCACCGTTCACAGCAAGATTGGACTGCCCTCTAGCGCCGACACTACTGCTACTAACCTCCTTTCTCGGAACTCGCACTTTGCCTGGTCTGTGGACAAACATCCATGGCCCAAACAGATCATCCTTCGCCGGGAGAGCATTTTCCGATTCCACCTTCAATGTCATTGATTGAACACGGCCTGAATCACCCCCCGAACTTCCTCCAGCTTGTAAAACTCTCTACTGACATTTATCTTTCCTGTGCCCATATCTACCGCAGGAAAAGCATATAAGATCAAGACCCTCATATCCAATGTTGAAGAGGGTATCTGCAGAAATAATACGTGGAATGAGCTTTTTCTGAAGGTCCAACTCAACACAGATCCTTGTATAATGGCTCTGCAGGCTGATGCTTCATCCACCTCCGAGCTAGCAACCGAATTCATATAAACTCTAAGAGTCTTCCCTATCATATCACCAAGTCTCCATAAACACTCTTTATTGAAAAACAACAATGGAACATGAGGAATTCTAACCCAAGAAACAACCTTGCCGAGAGGATTACTGAAGGGGTCGAAGTAAGGTGACCACCTTTACACCAGAATAGTGTGCTGAGCTACCGTCCAAGGTCCCTGAAATAAAGCTTTTCTGTAGTGGATTTCCCAGTTCACAGGGTCTTTGAATCTTACCACATAATAGTTGTTAGGAAGATCTATCAACTCAAAACAATGAATTTTCCAAATTCTGCATAAGTGCTCTTTCAGCCTGTGGAAGTTTAATCTCGTACCAAAAGCAGTGATGACTAGAGAATTGCTCCTTGGCTTCGCCCAACGGTTATATTCTTCCTGGGACATGCTCAAAGTAGGATATATCTCCATGAGTTGCTTTAATTCCTCTGACGGCTCTGGGATATTCCAGGATTGATTCACCAAAATAGAGATATCCGAATCCTCCTCCACACATGAGTTTCCATAAGCTATACCATTGTACTCTGTTCCCTTAAATCCTAACAGAGTATCCTTGTAAGAGATGACAGAGCCAGCCTTATCCGACAAACTAACCTTCTCCTTTTCCACAGCGATCTCATTAAGATCATTCACAACAGACATATTAGTAGACATTGAGGGGTCCGCACCGATTCCTTTCTTGGATTTCTTCCCACGCCTAGAAGCTAAATTAGAATCCAACGTCCTAATTGGTGGAGCATTCCTGGCACCGGATTCGTCCATCAAAGTCAAACCGGAAAAGTGGCACGTATTCCAAGTCACACACTCTCTCTCCTCGGGCTGGTTCAACCTCCACTTCCCATATCGTGATGTTATGTTCATAATTAAATAATACATGAGAGAGCCCACTCAATTATGCAAGTAAATTATAATATTTTTTAACTAACCCAATCAAGGATGTGTGGTTGGTTGTAATTAGCTTTTTTCTCTTGGAACATATTTATGCCCATAATTAAATTATCAAAATAAAATGTACTTTTGGTCAAACTTGATGTGACATAAGAAGATGGAAGGAAGTGATATTTCATTGGTCTCTTTTTGGTCATAAAAGGAAACTCTTCCACAACTATTTCCTTCTTCGTCTTCATCTTCTTCTTCAACCAATCTCAACAAAACATGCTTCAACGTACTAATCTCCGTCTCTTTTTTGCCTTCTTCATATTCTGCTCATTCTGGACCCTTAACGTCGTCGTTTCAGACCCACAGACCCATCTTGTGAGCAGATTCTGCGACCCATACGACGTACTGCAAGGGTCCAACATCTCCATGTTCGATGAAAACCGAAACGCAACGTTTCAAGGCATCAGAAATCAGATTAGTGGCCAAAACAAGTACTTTGCCACTGCACAGCAAGGCAATGGAGGAAACCCTGTTGCCACTCTTTTTCAATGCAGAAACTATCTCTCCCTCGCCGACTGTGTCGCCTGCTTCGACGCTGCTGCTGTGAAAATTCTCAGCAGTTGCGCCGCTGGGTCAACTGCTGAGAATAGTAGTTCAATTATATGATTGATTGCTTTTATAATTGCTCTCTTCGTCTCTAGATATCCGAGTTAGTTAGAGGGCTTATTTTTTGTCACAAACATAAATATAATTTATTTTGTCTCCAAATTTATAATGTTTCCCTTCTAAACTATCTTTCTTTATTAATTGCACAGATCAAGAAATTTTTATTAAGGATTAGTCTAATGCAAATAATAAAAAAAATATATATTTTAGGAAAACTAACACATAATTTTTTACAAACAACTGTGTTATTTAATTTCATTTATCTAAATAAATTAGTTATTTAACTCTTACATTAAAAAAATAATAACTGAAGGAGTATTTTATATTACGGCTTTACTTGTTTGGTTGTTATTATATATAAATGAGTTTATAGAAATTCAATTTATTTTACTAGCTAAGAAGCTGCACGTGCATGCATGTCGATGTAGTACAAGAACCCAATCCTTTATACAAAGTAGGTGCAAGTACAGTACTGATTAATTGACATTATTAATTAAAAATTAAAATAGATTCTTTAGCTTAGTATTAATTGATTATATTGTTTTTTTCCCCCAACAATTGATTATATTGTCATACATATTATAATTATGATATAATACTCCATGTGAATGTCCATAAACTTTCAACAATAACCAACTAGGTTTTAATTTTTTTTATGAACAACTAGGTTTTAATTTAATAGCATGCTAATATCCTATAACAACGAAAGATTGATTGCTTTTTTATGATTTATTAAACGTTTAGTAGTCTATACTCTATAGCCTCTAGACTAAGAGTTCTATACTACAGCTTTATCTTGATTAACTTTTCTTGTTTATCTAGATCTAAGTTAGGAAATAATGAGAATTGTTTTCCTATTTCTCTCTAAAATTCTCCGTCGAATTGTTTATTCTTTTTCAAACATATAAATTCATAAATTACCAGTTTCAATAAAATATGGTTCGCATGGGGTTTTATTCCTTAAATAAATTTATAAAGTCACCCATAATTCATTATTAATATATTGTATGTTCAATTAGATGTGCTTATTACTATGATTAATAAATTAAAATTAATTAATTAAAAGTATAATTAATATTTTATATATTATTCATATCAAAATATAATCAACCGACAAGGGTTAGTCCGGGAAACAAGCTATGGTTGTTTAAACACAACTTTTGATTTGAGTCAGTGTGAATATAGAAAATGCCTTTGGGTAGCACTATACCTCCCATTGGACCAAGCATTGTTGAAATAAGACTCATTAATAATACAAAATATTATATATAACTACTCTCATTAGTCGTTAAGGTATGAGATATAACTATTTTGTCAAGATTAAGAAATTAGTTAAATTAGTTATTAGTTAAAAATGTATGTTAGTTTTTGTCAACACCCGTTTCCATTTCGATAATCAAAGAGTAATAAAGACGGAATTTAATGGGCATACAGAAAAGTATAATTATACTGATAAAAATATTCGTTTACAATTCCAATATTGTTCGTCGACAAAATACATAAAATATAGCGGAAGTTTTAATATTTACAAATTTCACCAAAAAATCAAGACATAGACTAATTATGACAGCGATCTTGTCTTTGCCTCGAGACACGTGCCGTTCACTTTCTGGCGTCTATATCTTTTCCCTTTGCCCCACTGGTACCCGCTGAGGTGTTTGTTTAAAAATAGGGTGAGATTCCAAAGAATCCCCGTAGAGACATAATATCGTTCATAGAAAATGCGAAAAGTAAATATGACATGCGCCAATGTATGCACAAATTAATGAATAATATAAACACATAATCATCATCATGTATACATGAGTAGGGCCCAGCCCCACAATCTACACTGGTTGGTCATCCGCCAACTCCCAGTGTAATGCACACTGGCACTAACAGCCTCTCTCTAGGCAATTCATGTTAATTAATAAAGCGCATTTACAAAACAATGGCATCCACACAATCACATAACTTATGGTATAGTGTATGAAGGATAATGTCCCTACCTGAATGCTTTATAATCCTTTATTTAACGGTGTCTCGCAAAGCGTGCTGTTCCGGCATCCGACTCAATCCTAAAATATTAAATGTACCAAAAATAGGTCATAACCTATCCAAGTATCATTTTAGACTCTTCCATAGTGTTTATTGTGGTTATATTAGTCTATGGTGAAAATTTACAAAAATGCCCTTGGGAAGCCGACCCAGCCTCACTGTACCTAGTCCAATGGCACGTTTTCCCAAAATTTTGACTAAGGCTATTCTGACTAATTTTCGCCCAAGGAATCCATTTCCGGGCTAGAAATCACCAAATTCACTGTCAAATTACGAAAATGCCCTTGACAGCCTCTATTTAGGGATTTCAATGGCGTTTTCGTAATTATGCTTTTTTGGCATCTACCAAAAAAGTGCCCAACTGTAATCCCACCTATTTTTGCCCACTGAATCCAATGGAACCATTTATTTCATGAAAATCCAGCTCTAACCTCTTGAAATAGTGCTGGCCGAAATATTCAAGAAAAATGGAAAAAAATATAGTTGTGTTCTAGCTTCCAAAACTTGTATTTTTCCACTTCTATTCCCTTATTAACTTACTTAAGCACATCTTAACCATGATTTAAAGAAATTTGGGCAGCATAACCCCTCAGGATTAGGACTTCCCAAATTTACAAACTCAACAAAATAACCAAATACAACCATAATCATCAACAACAACCACATACTAGCATAATTTTAGGATTTGTGAAGTTACCTTCTTGAGTTCTTGAAATTTTTCTCCCTAGGAGTCCTCCTCTCTCTCTCCTTGAGCTCAAGATTTGCTTGCAAAACCATGGATTTCATGAAAAGGAAGAGATTAGAGAAGAGTTTATGGAAGATTAGAAGGAAAAAGCTTAAGAAATCTCCATTTACCTTAATCCTTGTCTTCTTCCTTCTCTCTAGAGCATGAAGCTTTCCTTAAGCTTTTCTCTCTCTTCTTTCTTGTTGCAAGTGTTGAAAATGAAGGCAAGAGAAAGATGAAGCTTTGCTTCATAAATATCTCCCATTTTCCTCTTAATTAATGAATGATAGGAAAATAAATTATGACATAAGCCTTGTACTTGAGTTTATCCTCTTCCAACTTGTGTCATAAGCCTCCAATTGCAATTGAACCAATTCTCGTCCATTTGGTTAGCCCAAAAATGTCCTAAGGGCCCTTCATGCACACCATTTGGTCTTTCATTCAATTAGTCAAACTACATGTGCCAAGAAATCATATTTTAATCCAATTCCACATGTGCTCATATCTTAGTAATTCTTATTTAATTGTTTGGCATTAGTTGATGCCACTTGGCATGTTTATGAGCCAAGTAATTATTTTCCCATCCTATTTCCTTATTCCACAATTCTTAATTTATTCCACTAAGAATATTCAATTTATACATTTTCCTTTATTTTCCTGAATTAATTGAAATTAACTCCAATTAATTGGAAAATAATTAATCTTGGGCTAAATTGGCAAAATTATGATTTTGCTATCACCTTTGTAATTTAATTCAATTCTTGAATTAATTTGGCCATTTCCTTATGAATATGAATATTTCAAAAATTCACAAGATCCAAATTCAAGAATATTCACCATTTTATTGAATTATTCAAATAATTACAATATATTTTTTTGTGAATAAAATTTGGGGTGTTACAGTTTTTCTAAAATACCCTATTTAATTATTTGCATTGAAATTATCTCTTGGTGGAAACTTAATACATGTTATTGATATGGATTGTATGGGAAAATTGTAGATTAAGAAGGCAGAGTTATTTGAGTTCTTATATTTAGAAGGGGTGTTCATTAGATGAGACGGGGACGGGAACGGGATAGGCCTATTCCGTGTCCCGTCCTGCCAAAGTGGACGGGACATTAAAATTGCCCTGTGTCTCATCCCATTCCCGCCAGGATGGGACAAGACCGGGATAGGGGCGGGACTGGGACCAAGGCGGGACCGGGACCGGGACGGAAATGTGGCGTCCCCTTTATTTATTTATTGAGGATCTGGAGCATCATACTTTTCTTCTTCTTGACTTGTAAAATCTAACATGTATTTGTACGAGTTGAATGCTAAACCTAGATGATTGAAAATATATAATATAAATATTTAATCATCCTTTTTTATCATTTTTAGATTGAAAGCATAATAAAAAAAGAAATAATCAAAACTTTAACATAATAAGAGCAATGATAGATCATAAATATTTATAGTAGAGAATTAGGCAAGCATGTGCAAGAGAGGCCGTGAGAGGAGTGAATAAAGACAGTGACACCACACTAGTGATTGTGAGGGTTTTTTTAAATATTTATAGTATTTTGTATTAAATATATAACCAATATATAATAATATCTTTTTATATGACAAAAATGTGTCTAAAAGCGATTGTACGATAAAATTTTTTTATATAACTAACATCTATCCAAAAAAATATATTAGTTACATCTTTAATAAAAATATTAGATATTCTAGGTAAAAAAATAAAAAAAGTATTATATATATATATATATATGTAAAACTAATAACAACATGATTTCAAGAAGGGATAAAATGTCGAGATGGAACAAAGCCTATCCTGTCTCATCTCGATAATAATTTTGTCCCATCCCGGTTTTGTCTTGTCCCAAACTTTTTTTTTTAACAAGATTATCCCATCCCAAAATGACCAAGATTGGAACGGGACAGCTGGGAGCTTGGGATTGGACAAAACTGAACACCACTAATATTTAGAATCAAAATAAACTTTCTAACTAACTCCTATATTTAGGATCAAACAAAATATATGAAAAGAAACTCAAGTTAATTTATAGCAAAATTTAATAAATTAATCATTTATTATTTAAGCTTCATTTGTAATTGTAGATAGCAAAATCCATATTACAAAAATGATGCTTTGTGTTGTATTTATGTATGATGCCAGCGACTCTTTCTTTCTCGAGACAACGCCGTCAATTAACAGCGTAGCATGTGAAACCAGACTGTTGACGGAGAAGCCACCGCATTTGACTCGACAGCCCAACAAGTGCTAACGAATCTTTAAACTACAACACCCACAACCACTGGTTTCTTTACAGCCACAAAGATGCAAGTCCCTAATAATAATAATCAAACTATTTATGCTTTTGCTCAGTGTATTAGAGCTATCACTCAGAATCTGTGCCTCAGTTGCTTGAATGCTGCGTATAGCAATTTGCAGACTTGTTTTCCCAATTCTAATGGTAGGGCTTATGCTAATGCCTGCTTCATGAGATACTCCACCACTTCCTTCTTTCCTCCTAACCAGTCCTTTCACATTCTACAACCCTTGATCAAACAAGGTACTCTATATATCGTCTTCAAATCATTGATATTATATCCTGCTTTTTGATACATTTAGCACTTAATTACTACTCAATGACAATTTGGTTTGCTTATGTGTAATTTTGAATACATCAAGTTATATTATACTCCCTCTGGTACTTAATATAAGATTTAGTTGATTTGTTTTAGAAAGATTAAGGAAGTTAAATAAGTTACTTAATCATAGCTTTTGCGGTATATTATTAGCTTATATATTAGTTTATAAATCAAACAAATTAGTTTGATATAAAAATAATAAATATAAATACTTTAAAGTAATTTATTCAGCTTCCTTAATCTTCCCAAAAAAGTCAACTGGATTTTATATTAAGGAGCGGAGGTAGTATGTCTTATTTCAGTGCTTGATCAGACATGGATCTACATATATATATATATATATATAGAGAGAGAGAGAGAGAGAGAGAGAGAGAGAGAGCTGTGCATAACGATTGACTCATTTGAAAGTGAGTTCTCTCTATTATTTGTGTGTCTTGCAGGTTCAAATAAGAAGGGGGCCATTATAGGTGTAGTTGTTGGAGTTGTAGCTTTTGTTTTGGCCCTTCTTGCACTATTAGCTTGGATTAAACGACCAAAAGGGCCTGAAAGACCAGTTCCTAGAGGTAAACACCTTGGAAAGTCTTGTGTATCATTCTCTAATGATTTAATGTGATGCTTTGATCACATTTTCTATTTAAAGAAAACGTTATGGACTTCAATTCATCTCTATGAGGACAGAAGTCCCTAACCGATTTTTCTTAATTTATATATGAAGAAACAAAATTTGACTTATGTTTTCCTTGACAGGAGACATATCTGGAGGTAAGTAAGTTGAAAGGACCAATAATTTTGAGTTATAGCGAGTTGAAGATTGCTACTAAAAGTTTCAGTGACGAAAATAAACTTGGAGAAGGCGGATTTGGTGCTGTATATAAGGTAACTATTTATAGTAACGCTTTAAGGATTGACATTGTTAATCTTTAAATTTATAAATAGGGTACTTTGAAGAATGGGAAAGTAGTTGCTGTAAAGAAATTAACTTTACGCCAGTCTAAGAAGTTGGATGAAGAATTTGAAAGTGAAGTGAAGCTTATAAGCAATGTTCATCATCGGAATCTTATTCGGCTTCTTGGATGTTGCAGTAAAGGCAATATAAAGCCTCTTTAGAAGAATAGTTTGGTCCAAAATATAAGTCACTTGAAAAATAATTAATGCTTATTTTTCAGTTTTTTCCCTGTAATTAATGCTCATTTCCAATTTTCCCCACTCTTTACATTTTCGAACACATTTTCTAATAAGGGTCGAAGTGAAAAAGTTTCAATTTATGACATATTTAATGAGTTAACTGTCACTTCTTGTTTCCTATGAATTAGTTAAAGTGTCCTATAATATAAACCGGAGGGATTAGTTTTTTAATCTTTAGCTATTGAGTTTCTTTATAAAATTATGACATGCGGACATATTTTCAACTAACACATATATCACTCTCTCCTCTGGCAACAGTTCATTCACATGTCATAATTTCATTCGAGAACTCAATAAACAAAAATCTCAAAGTTTTATCTGAACACGTTTTAAAATATATAAATGCTATTCTTTTTACTCAACCCTTTAAAGTGTGTAAATTTTTGAAATAGGTAAAAGTAGAGGTTCTCTCAATTGAAAGCAACGATATGACATACTTTTAGGAACAGCAAAGGGTTTGGCTTATCTACATGGAGAATTTCATGTTTGTATCATACATAGAGATATAAAGACTAACAACATTATCTTTGATGATGATCTCCAACCAAGAATTGTTGATTTTGGCTTAGCAAGATTTTTACCCGATGAAAAATCTCATCTCAGCACAAAATTTGCTGGAACATTGTAAGTCAAAATGATTGCCTTTTTGTCATATTCTAAGAATTCATATTGATGACACGTAATGCACCACTTTCACAATGTATATGTCTATTTCATATTCAAAATATTGTTCTTGTATTGATTTGATCTGTCAATTATGTTAATATTTTCAGAGGATACACAGCACCAGAATATGCAATTTATGGTCAATTATCAGAAAAAGCTAATATTTATAGTTATGGCGTTGTTGCCCTTGAAATTATCAGTGGCCCACAAAATAGTAAATTGAATATGCATGGTGATGGTGAAGGTGCATTCCTCCTTCGAACAGTAAGAAAATTTCTATGATTAATTAAAAATAACAATCTCATTTGAGAAAATTTGAATGCAAGACTGCTTTAACTTGCTTTGTCTTGTTTCGCTTTCTTATTCAATTTCCCTTTAATTCACTTGATAGGCTTGGAAACTATATGAGTAAGGCTCACACATAGAGTTGGTGGACGATACCTTGGACCCTAAAAAATAAATAGAGATGGGTCTGCTTTGCACCCAAGCATCTGCGGAATTAAGGCCATCAATGTCTGAAGTAATTGTTTTGCTCCAAGGCAATGGCTTATTGGATAATATGAGACCCACCATGCCTATCTTGATTGAAACAAATTAGAGACTCTTCTCCTATTTGCTCGCACTTGTTTGTTACTACACGCAATATGCATAATATATAGGAATTTATAGTTATGAGTGAATCTGAGTTTTGAACCCCAGATAGAAAAAGTAATGTATAGAAGACGATGGAGAAAACAGAAGATGATTGTGTTTCATTCGTTCAATTCTTCAAGAGTTGTTTGTAATTGTTCATCAATCCGAGTAAGTGTATATCTGATTTATAATTCGGGAAATACATTTTTGATTAAAAAAATACATTAATTATAAAGCATCTGATATGTTTTTCATTGAAAGTAGTATATGCTAAAGCAAATGGTGGGCATTAAAGCATCAGATTTCCATGTATGACATGGACTCTAAAAAATAAATCATGATATCCGTCACTTGTGAATAGTATAACTTTACAATAGATATTTTTTTATTTGATTAAGGGCATCTTCAAGCAACTTTGGATTGGACTTGAGACTAATCACTTTCGAGACTTAGGGCATAAGGGTTTTTGTCCCTCCCAATAAGCACACTTGCCGATATTTGAACTTGTATTCTCCTCCTTATGAGATGAGGCGGCTTACCACATCAAATACTAGCTTGTTGGTTGAATAGCTTTTATTTGTGGGGATTGTACTGAAGAGATCAAAATGAAGATCAATGGGCTCATTTAATTATCTTAACTCAGACCCCTTAGGCTGCTTTGAATTTGGGGTCTTCATTTATATTTGGGCCCATTGCATCATGAAAATTGTGGGCTTCAAGTTTGTCAGTTACATATTCAGTGGAAAATAACATATTTTTTCCACCTTCGATTGTTGAAAGTAACTGACTGAAAGAAAGTTGCATATAGCCTTAAACGATATTATTCATGTGATATGACTCCATTGCAACGTTTTACTACCACAACTTATCCTTAATATAACACCCAGCTGATTAGTTTGGAGATATTAGAGAAGTTAAATTAATTACTTTAAAGTAATTATAGTTATCATTTTTTTAAACTAATTTGTCTAATTTATAAATTAATATATAATCTAATGATACACATCAATATTTCAAAGAAATCATGTAATATATGTTGTAATTAAGTAATTTAAGGCTTCCTTAATCTAACCAAATTAGTTAATTTGGTATTATATTAAGGGTCGGAAGTAATATTTTATATATTCATTAATAATTTAGATGTAACAAACCATTGTAAAAATATTCTCTCGAGGTGATTTTCCTCTTGGTTTTTACGGGAGCATGTGCAAACAAAGAAACTCTCCCTCGTATCATATACTCTTCTTGTCCTATTTATAAGTCACTTTTAGTATGTTTTACATAGATAAGGAAAAATTTTAAACCTTATTAAACCTATCTTAAAATTTAAAAGCTTTTTTTAACTTTTACCCTATTTAAGACTTTAAAAATAAAAATGTTAAAAATCCTAAATATTTGCATTTATTAATGTGGCTAGTTCAACAAGTGCAATAAACACCTATAAAAAGAAGTAAAATGCACTTTACCAGTCACTTGGACTAATAAATAAAATAAGAGAGAAGTGGAGTGCAAGGGACCAGATTGAGTAATCGTCTAGGAACAAGAAAAAATTGAGGAATAAATATTTGATAGAGGAGAGGAAGATGGCTTGTGAGGGAATAAGTGCCAATAATTTAATAAGGGCAAATTTGTCCACTGCATGAAAAATTACATCAGCTACCTTATATATATATAGGACCAAAATTTGCACTTTCTCTACCCTATTAATTGGACCAGAAGAGTATACACATATTGATAAGTATATATTTTATAATTAAATAAGTGTAGATTCTAATATATATTTGATTAAATTTATTAATATTTTATACTTATTTAATTATCTTTTATATATTTTTCTATCTTTTAATAAATTATAGGATAAAAGGATATTTTGATATAAAATCTACTCATATCTTAATTTATTTTGCAGGGGATATTATAAGATTCAAGTAAGAATAAAATATCAATATAATATATCTATATTATAAGATAGTCGATAAAAAGAAAAAGATAAATCAAGATATTGTGATAGAGATGCACGCAAGGAGGCAATATATACCTATATATATACTAGGAGTAGCAAGAGGGAGGGGTGTTCTATTTTCCTGGTTAGTGGCAGTAAGGCAAGGGTTTTGATGAAGGGAGATTAAAGTTTGGAGATATAGAAGAGCGACAGTATGGATGGAAATTTGGCATTGAGTTTTTGTTTCTCCTTTCCTTTATCTTCTTTATTTTGTCTTTGGTTAACTATTATTTTGGTAATGACAATATCCAGTTTAAGTAGCTAAACATTTGGTTTTGGATTATTTAGTTTTATTATGGATTAGTGGATGATAATTTTTGTCTTTAATTGCTTTAATATTATATTTGTTGATTTAATTGTGTACTTGATTATCCTGAAACAAGAGGAATTTGATTGAGATTATTTTGGTGTTCTAAAGGAGCCTAGACGTAGGAAATTTAGGCTAGACCTTCAATTGAATCGTATAGGATTAGGTTTTTGAATTTAATTTTCTTGTAGGATATATATATACCTACCAGCCCTACATTGTCATATTAAAGTGAATTTGGATATTTATTGCCTCTTGAATTGATTATAAGGAATAATAATTTTAATTTTAGAGAGAGATATAAGTGATCGGGAGATACTTATATCTATTAAGACTCTAGATTAACAAGTTAATATTAAGTGAATTTATTTGGGTAATTATATGCTCTAAAACTTGAAAAAAGGATTAGCTACTCTAGGTTGTTTGTCTTGATTGAAATCTTTAAAACACTAGTTACTATTTTTTTTCTTTTCTTATCTTTAAATTTCTCATTAATCTCATTATCTTTTATTTTCTCAACTTAAATGAACATAGGAAATTTATTGCCTAGTCAGTAATTATTTTTGAGTCTCTATGGGATGACCTTGATTTTCTATTTTACTATTTTACGGCCTGTACACTTGCTATGCCTCCTTAAAATTTGGTAGCATCAAGTTTTTGGCACTGTTGCCGGGGACTCAAGGCAATTGGTAATTAGAATTAGATATCCTTTAGTAATTTAAGCTTGAGAATTTTTTTCTTTTTCTTTGTTCAGTTCAATATTTGATCTTTGTCCCTTTGTCTTTGTTGGGCCTTACATTATATGCGAGGTGGAACAAGGAATAAATCCAAGAAGACAAAGAAGGTCAGCGAACTTTTAGATACAATAACACCTCAGCATTCAGATCATGAGAAAGAAGAAACCATAAGCAAAGAGATGGCTGAGGATGAGAATGATACATTGGTGTCAATGATTTCCTAGAAAGGCAATCTCAAGGTTATCAATTAGGAATTAGAGTACCTGAGTTTCAAGCCAACAAGTTTGAAATCAAGCAAGCTATGCTTAAGATGCTAGAACTACAGGTCAGTATGCAGGAAACAACACAAAAGATCCAAATCGGCATTTGATACAATTTCTTGATGTTTGTGACAGCTTCAAACAAAATGGAGTTCCTAATGATGTGATCCATCTTTGGCTTTTTCCTTATTCTCTACAAGGAAAAGCCAAGGAATGGCTCAATAGTTTAGAAGAGGGTAGCTATTAACTCATAGAAATTGATAACATTCTAGCACATTTTCTTCTCTTTTCACTTACTTTTGAGTACAAATTGTGCATATATAGAAGAAAATGTGATAGAACAAAAGAAAAGTTCAAATCATGAGTTAAATACATACAAGTAGGATTATCTCTTAAAATTAAAGAGCTCATGATGTCATCCTTCTTGTAGGTGAAAGATGACAAGTCAAAAAGCTCTAAAATACCAAGGAAAAGCTCATTGAACTAGGAGGAAAGCTATTGTGTTGTTGGCCTCAGTCAACAATGCATGTGCTGAAATGAGGGTCAGAACTTACTGTGTCATATGCTTCAGCACTCAACCCTGTGCCAAAGCCAACGAGGGCCAGAACTCACTATGTCATATGCTTCAGTACACTGGTGTGTGCTAAGCACATGATAGAAAATGCGACCATGCGTTTTGCTTGCTAAAACGCATATGGAAGGTATTTAAGCAAGGGATAGACCGAAATTAGGTCATTCTTCAGTTTTCAAGTGTTCTTAGGAGTTGGGTGTGCTAGGGTTTTGTCTCCTTGAAGAGTATTGAGTTTGGGTTGAAGTCTAGAAGAGATTTGGGGCTCCAATCCTTGGTTTTTCTCATTCCTCTTCTCTTTCTTTGTTGAGTTTCTGATATGGCTATAATTATTCTGCATAGTTGTGATGACTCCCTATTTTTTATAGAACTTGAGATATATTTTGATATGTTTTGGGAGTCATTAATGCTAAAATAAAGGGATTTATTGGAGATTTTGATCAGATATCGATTTGGCATATTATTTAGGGGATTTTATTTCAAGTATCATAATTTTAAACTAAATTGGAATAGTTTAGCATTGGATTAAAGAATAAATAAATTATAACAAGTAGGAAAAAAAAGAATAGAGAAGAGTTTATATGGTTTTACAAATCCCTAATTTTATTGTATATTTTTATAATTTAATTGGAGATTTTGTCATAATTATTGAGCCTAAAATGTCTTTTTTGAGATAAATTGAGATTAAGAGTAAATATATTGGGGCTTAAATTTCAGAAATGACATTGGTCTAATTTCTTTCAATTACTCTTAATCATTCTTGGGAGGATTTGACATTGGTTTAAATGTTTTCAATTGAAAGTCCTTGAAATTTTGGATTAAAATTGGAAATGACAGATTTGGGCTTGAATTTTAGAAATGACATTTTGGTCCCACGAATTTGAAAAATACCAATTCAGTCCATGAGTAAAGCTGCAGCGTTTTATCCTCTGAAATTAGGTCAGCTGAGAGCATTTTAAAAAAAATACCAAGGTATTAAAACCCGGACCGGGTATTGAACCGGTCGGGGTACTGGGTTAAGGGTCATGGGTCAAACTGAGGCCAAACCGGAGCTAAATCGGGACCAAACCGGTGAGTAATTGAAGATTTTAGGCTTATAGTATGAAATTCTAAAGGAAAAAGTTAAAAAAAAAAATTTAAAAAAATTGGGACCCGGATCGGACCGGGAACCGAATAGGTCTACTGACCGGTTCGAAGGGTTCCGGGCCGGATCGGCTGGTCGGGTCTGAGTCTGAAAACCCTAAAAAATATAGAACTGAAGACACGAGGAGAACAGAGCCGTACAGAGGAGAACAGAGCCACACAGAAGAGAACAGAGGGCTCGAGACTTAATTCTTACTTACATCCTCGACCTTTGTCTTCCTCTCTCTCGCCGACGGCTCATCCACCAGCACAGGCTGCTGGCGAGCTGCATTATCCATGGATAGAGAGAGAAAAGGGGGTCCGCCAGTTCACTGTAGAGCTTCTTCTTCCCCAGGTTCTCGACAGTAACGAGAGCTGAATCAGAAACAGAGGAGGCGGCTGATTCATTGAGAACTGAATCATCGTTCTCTCGGATCTTCTTCGTCGCAAACTCGGAGCTGAACCAGAAAAACAACCAGCAAGCTGAACCGGAGGGGAGAAGGGGCGATCTTCACGATCTGGAGAGAGCAGCCAACAAGCAGGATTAATCACTGCAGCAGCATTCTTCATCTTGGGTTGTTTTTCCTATCTTTATTTAATTTCCCTCTGGTTTCAATATTTCTGTTGCGTCTGGATGTTGCTGAGATGATGTTGGTGTTAGTTATGAGTAGCTAGTTACTTTGCATTAGGATTATTTCAAAGCATTGTAAGGATTGAGACTTATTATTATTATTCTCTTTTGGTGTTAATGGCAATTATGTGTTAATTTTATCTTGTTCTTAATGCTTCTATGTGACTGGCCATCACTTGGATTGTTTTGTTCAATTAAATTAAGCTTGAGAAAGTTAGTTTAATTGTAGAACTTAGGTAAAATTATGCTAGACCTGAAGTTTAGGATTAAATTGATGGTTTGTTAGTAACATAGAGATATAGTTACTAACCTAGCATTGTCAAATTAAAGTTGTTACTTAATGATTCTTTTCTCTTAACTGTAGCAAGAGATTGTACATGTTAATTGAGGATATAATTTGGTTTTGACTTGGGAAAACTTAATCAAATGCTTTTGAACCTTAGACTAATATGTAGTGTCATTTAATCACTAATGAAGTGGCAATTATTTAAGTCTCATGAATTGCGATGGTTAGAAATAATCCTATGCTCCTCTTGTTTTGAAGTAGAGTTTTAATTTAGTTTTAGTCAAATTGTTTTCCTTTTCTTGAATTCAAATAATCTTTAGGATATAAACTCTCTAAATGGTTTTACTCAACCTAATTGATAGCATAATCATGACGATTAATCCATTTTTGCCTTAGTCCTCGTGGGAACGATCTTTACTTATCACTTTGTTACTTGATGCGATCTGTGCACTTGCAGTTGCGAAGAAGTTGTAGCTCTTTCATGACTATGTGTAGCTAAGCACCTCATTTTAGGGTTGTTTTGAACCCTTGTATGGATTAAGCACTCATTTTCCCCTTTATATTTGTGATTAATGATGAGATTATGCTGAATTTACTTTGTACTTAATGCTTCTTATTAATTGGCCACCAATAAGGTTGTTGGGTTCACTTGATTAATGCTTGGGAGGGCTAGATTGGGTGTAGAACTTGAGTTTAATCGTATGAGAACTTGAAATTTGTGAATTGAATGGATAGTTTTGTGAATGAGGTAGAGATACACTCATTAGCCTCACATAGCCAAAGAGGATTTGCAATGGGAATTAGGGTTTAATTAGTTAATTAAGATATTAATGAATTAATTGAATTAAACACATATTTGGAGACTTGAGAGAGCACTTATAGGTAAATTAGTATCCTTGACTAGTATAATCTCTTATTAAGAAGCACATATTGGGGGGAGGGGATTTCAGTCAATGTTGTTGAAATACAAGGGGGATAAACAATCCTAAGCTTCATCTAATACTTGAATTTAAAGAATAATTTGCTTTTATAAATTTTAGTCTAAAGTTAGTTTTAAATTTCTTTTTCACCTTAACTCACATGTTTTGGTTCACCTTGATCAATTTCAAATGATTTTAGTCAACCTAATTAAACATATGGTTCTATTAGTTAGCTCGCTTTCGTCATAGTCCTTGAGGAACGATACTCTTTCTCTTACTAAAATATCACTTGCGACTTGTATGTTTACAGAAGCTAAATGGCGAATAGTAGCATAACCACTTGGAGGCATTGGAAGAAAAGTTCATATCAAGATCCTTCCCACACAACCAGATGGTGGATGCAAAAGCCGCTCTTATTAACTTCTGCCAACAATTTGGGAAACATTTGTACGAAGCTTGGGAGAGGTTTAACTTGCTTGTTAGGCAATGCCTTTGTCATAATCTAGAGAAATGGGTATTACTTCAAATCTTCTGTACTAGCTTGACTCCTGAATCTAAATCTGAATAAAATGCGGTCACTAATGGGGGAATTACAAAGCAACCAGTGAACCATGTTTGGAGTTGTTTGGATGGCTTATCAGCTGATTTTATTCAAAACAACAATGAACGAAGGCCAGTGAAATCAATTGAGAAAGTTACTGATGACACTACTTCACAATTGGTAGTAATGCTAAGTGTTATGACTAAGAGATTTGATCCATTGGAAGCTCAAGTAAGCCGATCCAATGGTGGACACAAGGGAGTAAATGCCATCTATGCTCTTTGTGATTCTTGTGAAGATAACCATACTAATGGCTAATGCCTCATATCTCAATAGATAGAGCCAGTAAACTACACTGGAAACTACTGGTGGCAACAACTATAACAACTCCTACTCCAATACCTACAATCAAGGAACAAGGAATTACCCTAACTTCTCCTGGAAGCAAGGTCAAACTCTCAATCAAACTTCAAGCTCTGGGTCCAAACCAATAAATCCTCTAGGGCTTGAAACTCAAATTAAGCAACCTACACCTCCACAGGATCCTTTTTAGAATCGATGGGCAAAAGGATTGATAGACTTGAAAATTTGATGACACAAGTTGTGCAAGGACAACAAAATTCTCATACTTACTAGGATTCTTCTATCAAGAATTTAGAAGTCCAAATTGGGCAGTTGGCAGCAGATCTCAATAATATGAAGACTAATGGCTTGCCAAGCTATACTGTGCCTACTCTTCGTAGAGATGAAAAAGCAGAGTGTAAAGCCATCACCCTTAGAAGTGGTAAAGAATTACTTGAAGTATAGTAGCCAACAACGAAGCCTTCAAGCTCAAATGGTAAAGAAACTTTCAAGGTTCTTGTAGAAAATGATGAAGGGTCGATACAAAAGATTAAGGGATTAGATGAGGACAGTGAATCCCAAAAGAAGGAGGTAAAGAAAAAGGCAACAAGTACTGAGACTCTTAAATGGAGACACCTCTACCATTTCCTCAAAAATTCCAAAAGAAGGCATTTGATGAGAAATAGAAGAAGTTCTTAGATATCTTCAAATAGGGCGATGAGTTGGGCTAAAAGCCTCTTGAGATATCTGTTGGAGTAACTAAGTAACCAGTGTTACATCACCCATGTACAGGGTCACATAAAAAGGGCACCTACAACAGCTCAAGAAAAAAAAAAGAAAATAAATGAAGAAATTTGTTACCTGAGGATCCTTAGTAAATTATATGAAAAGCTTGGTTAAGTGGGGGCATTTGAACTTTTTTGAAGGAGTGTAGTAGCATAATATTCCTATTGGCTTAGTAACCCATTCTAATAAGATATTAAATTGAATAAAATTTGATAGCATGATCTAAGTGTGGTGGTGCATTGCTCCCAATTTAGGAATTTCATAAGAAATGTTTTTCTTGTTTGGATAATGGATTCTCTTTCTTTTGCTTGAGGACAAACAAATGTTTAAGTGTGGGGGAGTCTAATAAGTATATATTTTATAATTAAATAGGTACATATTTTAACAACATTTAAATAGATTTAATAATATTTTTTTACCTATTTAATTATCTTTTATATATTTTTTTATACTTTAATTAACTATAAGATAAAAATAGAGTTTGCTATAAAAACTATTGATATCTTTTTTTATTTTGTAGGAGATTATAAGCTAGAAGAATATATCAATCCAAAGAGATGGTGTGCGGACACAAATCAGCACAAAATATGGGTAGATAAAGATAATATATATATATATATATATAAGAAGCAAATCTCATGGGGCCAAGAGGCGTGAGTTGGCATCAAATATATAAATATATATATCTACAATACTAATATGATATATATTTCAAAGAAAGAGATTTTGGATCAGATAGACATAGATGCGGACCGCACTTGAAGCAAAGAAAGCAAGAAATGAAAATATATCCTGTAATATAATATATTATTTTATATTGATAGGAAAGAAGAAAGGATAATATGGTTGGGTCAGAGATGGACCAAGTGACGCTCGCCCGCAACCCGAGACGCAAGTAAAACAGCCTGAATATTTAAAGGAAGCAGTATGCACAGAAAGGCGGGGAGTGGAGGAAGGACAGGGACTCAGATTGACGGCGGCAAGACAGAGGCAACACCTCTTGGTTTGTCCGGCGACTTCTACTATGACAGCATAGAGGGTTGACGCTGGAAGAGGGGAGCTTTTGACAGATATGTTCTCTTTATTTCTCTTCTTTTTTTCCGTTGAACCTGAAATTTTATTTGTTATTTCTTTATGGATTTTACTATATTCATGCGTGGCTGGTTTTCTTTTTAGACTTAGAGTAGCTATAAATTAGAGCTTGTTTGAACCATTAAATTATGCATAATATTTTTTTTGTTTACTTAATATTGTTATATCTTGCCTATTTAGTGCTTGATCACCATTAAGCATGAAATTGGAGAATTTTGACTACACTTAAGAAAGTGATCTTAATTGGACCATAGGATTAAGTAATATGGGATTGGAATTTATTCTAATTTGCTAATAGAATAGGAATATACCTATTAGACCCATATAGTCTAATTTTAGAGAGGGATATAAGTGATTGGGAGATACTTATATCTATTAAGACTCTAGGTTAACAAGTTAATATTAAGTGAATTTATTTGGGTAATTATATGCTCTAAAACTTGAAAAAAGGATTAGTCACACTAGATTGTTTGTCTTGATTGAAATCTTTAAAACACTAGTTACTATTTTTTTCTTTTCTTATCTTTAAATTTCTCATTAATCTCATTATCTTTGATTTTCTCAACTTAAATGAACATAGGAAATTTATTGCCTAGTCAGTAATTATTTTTGAGTCTATGTGGGATGACATTGATTTACTATTTTATAGTTCATACACTTACGAAGCCTACTTAAAATTTGATAGTATCACATATTAAGGCTATGAAAAAATCATGTGACTTGGGTGATACGGTCCAGTCCAAACTATGGGTTTGAAACTAATATGGTTTGGTTTGCCATTGCGCATCCCTAACACAGACATATATGTATCAAATAAATTAAAACCAAAAAAAAAAGTCAAATGTTACATATGAGAAAGCAGCCCTAACACACACATATATGTCCTTTTAATTCTAATAACGTCATTTTTGTTGCGGTCTATATATTTCAAACACCATTATACCTTCCCTTCATCACTATTATATACTCTTCTCTACTTCATCTTCATCCTCTCAACTAAACTTGCTTGGACTTTCTAATCTCCTTCGCTTACTTACCTTCATATTCTGGTCATGCTGCACTCTGAACGGCATAGTTTCAGATCCACAGACCAACCTAGCTTTGATTCAAATCCCATACATAGCTTGGGGCACGGTTTTGCTATCTCGTACGTGGAAATGCGATTCGCTCAAATGGCGGATTCTTGTTCTCAACCTTATGGCCATTTGCTAATTTTTGTCCGAATTCCTTCGCAACAAGGGTATGCTGTAGATGGCACATATATACAGCAACCTTCTGTAGTATATCTTCTCCAGTGACGTTGTTCTGATTCTGTATTTGCTCAGTGTTGGGCACAGGTGAAGTTTGTGTTGGAAGAGGGAATTGAAAAGACGGCAATGATATCAAGAAGCCTTCTTTTCAATTCTTTTCTCCATACAAACTCATTTCACCGGCCCCTCCTTGTTGCAAGGTGGTTTTCCAAGTGTGTGCTTCTGGTGCCCAAACCGAGCAAATTGATTTACTCTGTCGTAGGAGCAGTCAAAACTCTAGGACACTATGTATCCAAAAAAAAAAACTCTAGGACACTAAAATATGCAATATAGTAGTGCAATCTAGCTCGATTCTCCTAAAGAACTAGGAAACCTTGAGCAAATTAGAAGAATGAAATTGCTTTGCTGGAATCATTATCTTACTTTCTAGTATTTATGGATTTTCAGAGTTAAAGAAATAAAAGTGATAGAAAACTAAGAGTTATGATGTGGAAGAAGTCAAATCTCCAATGGTCTTCACTAACCTTCATTGCCTCTCAAATTATTGCAGTTAAATTGAATAACAGATTCTGACTATGCATCCAAAGATTTAGGGTAATGTAATGCACTTAGTGTGTATTTGGATTAGCTTTTGGAGAATGACTTTAACAATTGACGAGGTAAGTACGTGAGGGAAGTTTTGTCTCAATTTGTAAAAAGAAGACTTTTGAAACCGTGGTTTGGGGCTTACCCAAACACACTAAAACTCCTTGATGAACATGAAACCATACTCATTAAAAATCAATCAAACTAGTAATAAAATCTTATTCACATGAGCTAAACATTATCACTAATTCTACTCTGAAACAGGTAGCATTATTGCATAAACTCATTACAGTCCATAAATCTTGATTTAACAACCATTAGGAATGCACAATCAACAAATATCACAGATCAAAATCGAAGTCTCTGAACAGTAACAATAGATCCTAATCTGTAAGAGTAGATCGATTAAACTCTCTTTCTGACTTTGATACTCAGGCTTAGGCTCTTAGGGAAAGAAATGAATCTAGCTGATCATGGATCTAGAAATAGCTTCAACGAGCAATGCAGATGTTGCTGCCATGGCTGCTACACTTGAAAACTGTCAAGAATCGGAAGTGTAGAAAGATGGAAAGTCAAAGAGTCCAATCGCCGACTGTGTGGCCTGCTTCGATGCTGCTGCCGTACAAATCCATAGCTGCATCACGGCCGTAGCCCCCGGTGCCCATGTTGTTTACGACGGCTGCTTCTGAACTTTTTTACAGTTTTTCAAAGAAAAAAATACTCTAAATTTGTGTAATTTTTTTTAGAAAAAATCATAAAAATTCAAAACTTCACAATTTTTTACTTATAAGATATTAGAATATAACGATACAAAAATACAAAAACATGGGGAAATTTTGAGTGGCAGCTGACACCCCCTTGTCCCACTAGTCTACAATCTTAAAGGCTTTTTTATTTCCATGGTATTGCGACATTATTACAAAAATTAATCTCTTAGTTCCAATTGTGCACCTTGGAAAATGATACGAGATACTTCATGGTTTTAAGGTACAACTCCAATGGTTTCTTTGACGAGGCAACGAAGCCTTTCAATTTCGTATAATGTGGTAATCAAACTACAAGAGAAGCCATGATGCTACTAAATTTTAAATGAGTATTGTAAGTGTACGGGTCGTAGAATAATATAATAGTAAATCAAGGTCATCTTACAGAGATTCAAGGTAATAGATAATTAGGTATTAAAATTCTCATTTTCATTTAAGTTGAGCAAATCAAAGGAATAGATTGAAAGACAATTTAAACAAATGCAAAAGAAACAAATCTAATAATTTAAAATTTTCAATTGATAAAAACAAATTAGAGTGGTTAATCCCTTCTTTAAGTTTTAGAGCATGCATTTACCCAATTAAAAACACTTAATGTTAAATTGTTAATCTAGAGTTTAAATGAATATAAGTATCTTTCAATCACTTATACCCCTCTCTCAAGTTAAAATTGTTATTCCTAACTAATTTACTTAAGAGGCAATAAATGTCCAAATTCACTCTAATATGATTATATGGGTCCAATAAGTATATTCCTATCCTATTGACAAATTAGAATAAATTCTAATTCCACATTACTTAATCTTATGGTTCAATTAAGATCATTCTCCCAAAGTTGATCTAAATTCTCCAAATTTATACTTAATGGTGATCAAGTACTAAGAAGATAAAATAATATAAGATTAAGTAAATAAAAATTAACATTAAGCACAATTAAATGGTTCATATATGCTCAAATTCTCAAATTAGTTCATAACTACTCTAGGTTGAAAAGAAATTAGCCGGCTTTAAACACAATCATCTCAGCAAAATCAAAATTCAGATTCAGATTCATGAAGATAAGAGAAACAGAAATAATCACTGTGCAACACGTCTTCCCCTCCTTCACTGTTGGCCGTCGAACTTGCAAGAAGATGAAGAGCAATCTCTAGACCTTTGGTTCAGTCGCCTTCCTTGATTCAGCTCACGAGGACGCCGACAGTGACGAGTACTGTGATCGCCGCCCCTCAGCTCCTCCGATTGAGCTCGAGACCTCTTCTGGTTCAGCTCAGATGTAGCTCTGGTTCGCCCTCAATGTCGGCTGCTCTGTTTCTTCATGGTTCTGGATTGACGATGAAGATGACTGCAATAAAAAACGGTGCTTCCTCTGTCCAGCTGCCTCGTCCTTTTTCTTTTGAGGAAGATGATGAAGATTTTTCAATAATTGCCGCTCTCCCCTCTGGTTCTCGATAGGTGAAGATGATGATGAATAATAAATTCACCAATCCAGCTGCCTCCTTTTTCTTTTTTCTCCTCTGTCTTAGAAAACGTAACTCCCTTAGGTCAACATTTCAGCATCCCCTACCAAAACGCTGTCGTCCCCGAAAGCATTTAGGTCTTGCCAATTGAACATTTTCCTTTCATTTCCAAAACGGCATGCATGGCTCTGTTTAGTAAGAGATATGTAAATATCAAATAGAATAAAATAAAATGAGAGTAAATAAAATAAGACAAAGTTGATATTTTCTTTTTCTTTAGTTCTAGAAAACTTTTTATTATTATTGATATCCTAAATTTAACTCTATATATCTTTATATTTATATTTAACTCCCTAAATAATGCACCAAATTGATATCTTATAAAATCTCATTACAATCCCTTAGATTTTGCATTGATAACTCTCCAATTATCTTTAAAATATCCTTTAAATGTACAAAATATGGAGAGTTATCAAGCCACTATATTTACCACAGCGGTGCGACAAGTCCTGAAGAATCTCCAAATAACAACACCTAAAATCCCTAGTTTCTCAGCAGCTACAGTGATTAATGGGCCAAATAACAATAATGGAACAACTCTTTGTGCGTTTGTTCAGTGTAATGTGACTATCACAGCAAATGGTTGCAATGATTGCATGAAGGGTCAAAACAATAGTATGGAGATTTGTCTTCCCTTTTCAGATGGAAGGGCTTCTGATGCTGGTTGTTTCTTGAGATACTCCCCCGCTTCCTTCTTTAATGATAGCAACACAATTGCTATCACACCCATGACAAAACAAAGGTACAAAACATTCAAAGATTTGAATATAGCCCCTTAATTATATGCATGTAGTTACTTCGCAAGATATAGGTGATCCCATAGATTTATAACGGCAACATCATATTTTGGTTTCTTAATGTGTAGATCTAAATGAGTGGATGGTTGGAAAATGGGGGCTTGCTTAATTTTATGGGAGAATTGCTAAAAAAGACTTCATTGGAAATTTAATTGCCAAATGAGACCTCGGAAGATTTTTGCAAGTGTAGGGAAGATTTTTGCATACGTATAGGGAAGAATATTGCACACAAAGAAGATATTCTGCACACAGAGGAAGATATTCTGCACACGAAAGTCCCATTTGACAAATAAGTTTCCAATGACGTATTTTTTCATAATTTTCCCTAATTTTATTCTCTATTTTTTATGTGTTTTAGAACAATTCTGTAGAGTAAATTTTCAAAATAAGTCTTGGAAACAAGGTTTTTTTTTAAAAAAAAAAATGTGTTTAAATCATTTTTTTTGAAAATTAAAATATACCTAAAATGGTGAAGTGAATGGTGAAAGAATAGTTTGATTTATTAGAAGGATTTGTGTTAATGGAAATAAAATGTTATCTGCATCTTCTCTAGGTTTGTAGTACAAAAATGACAAAACATGTAATGGATGTTCTGGTTGTTTGTTTTTTATTTTTTTATTTTTGGTTTTTCGGAACAACTGTTGTTTGTCAGAACATACAACAAAAAAATATATTTCAACCAGGTTTTTCTTTTGTTTTAAAAAAAAGTTCTAAAAACATGAAATTAAACAAACCCTAAATTATCTTTGTTTCCTATAAATTTTGCAGGATCAGGCAAAAAGGGGTTCATAATTGGAGGGGTCGTTGGAGGTGTTGCTCTTGTTTTAATCCTCCTTGCATTGTTTTCATGGATTAGACGATCAAAAAGTAAAAAGAGGGTTCCTAGCTAGGTAAACGCTACCTCTGGGGGTTAATATGTAATTTATTTTTTTTTTATTAGAGCATATCTTATATAAAAGATAGGAGGGAGTGACTTGGAAAGTATAACAATTTTGTAATTATTTAATGTGATGCTTTGGTTTTCATACCTACGAAGGATGAATAGTACTTGAGCATGATTCTCCAATAATTAAGAGGATATAGAGTCTATTTGTAGTACATTTTAGAGTTCTCTTCCAAGGTCAAGGTCAAAGGTCAAACCCAGAAGAAATGTTGATGAATCTCGTACTTTACTCACATGTAATCCCAGTGGATTATTACTTTCTATATGGATCCGTGACGTGAACTCATGAAAGATTAATTTCTATAATGTGTTTTAGGCCCCCTTCTTACGACGAGAAATGTCCAAATTTTATGTATTTTCTATTTTATGAAAAGAAAAAAAGGGAAAGAAAAGGAAAAAGAAAAAGAAAAGAAGGAAAAGGGTGGGGGCATGGAAAAAGAAAAGTTTTCTGATTATTGTTTGTGGGAAAAAATATTCTCTCAAATTTTTCTAATTTAAGGTTGTCTCATTTATTTAAATGGAGAGAGAGGACATATGAGGTTTTTGGGCAAAGAGTCCTCGCTAAGGCCGGATAGGGCAAGGCTAAAGAGGTTGGAGAACTCTAATATTGCAGCCAGGTGAGAGAAAACAAAAAACACAGCTTCACATGTTAGTATTGATAAATCCACGTTTACAGATACATTATCCTTTCATTTGATCGAATTGAAATTTTGATCAGAAGGTTGATAAGTAAAGTATTTGCATATTTATTTTCCCTTACATGATGATTTTGTGGATGATATTTGAGCTTAATATAATGAATGTGAGTGTAATTGATAAATAAATAATGATCTTGGCATAAAATAGAATTTATCAAAAAATACTAAATTTTAACCATGTTTCAGTTTTCAGGTAATATCTGAAAATCTAGATGTCGGATTAGGATATTATTTATATGGATTAAAAGCTAAGAAAAGCTCTATAACTTTTCTGTTGAGGCCAAAGCACAATTCCGTCATCAAGGGTTCCAGATTTTGCTTGGAAGTTAAGAACGTGAATTTGTCCCAGTTTGACCTTTGCCTACTAATTTGCCCATAACTTAAGCTGCAAATGTTGAAATGAGGAGCTTTCAATTGCATCTTCAAGCTAAGATCCAGAGCTACAACTTTTATGTTGAAATTCCACCATTTTTAATGTCAAAATTAGGCAGCAATCAAGAAGCATAGTTGCCACAAGGTCAATATTGGTGGCTTGAGGTCAAGATTCATGCCAAACAAGTTGAAATCTTTGCACCCCATTCATCTATAAGTAGAGAAGTAGAAGACACGGGGAGAACACACCATCTTAGAGTTTAATTTCATGCATTGTAATGTTTCTTACATGCCTCCTTCATGGAAAGTTTAGGTAGTCCTCTTTTACGATGGTATAGGCTGCCACCTACATGAAAGGTTTTACCTCATATATGGAAGGATAGATTTTTCTATTTTCGTGCATCTTGTAGTTGTATCTTTGTGTTTTAGAATTTAATAATTAAGTTTTATGCAATGTTTATGAAGTTTTCAATTTATTTTGGTTTTGTTTTTAATTTCATCATGAGCTAACTTTTTATTTTCCTAGGGTGATGATGTAGCTTACTTATGATGGATTGAATCTTAACTTATTAAATCTAGTTCTAATTTTTCCTTCATGATTGAGTTTTGATTATTGTTCTTAATACTTTCATTTGATTGGCCATCTTTTGAATGATTTCAATATGTATGTTGAGACTAGAAGGAGATACATGTGTGTAGATCCTATAATTAAAACCATAACTTGCATATGAACTAGGAATATATTTATATTGGTTGTGTAGTCTTAATGAGTTCTATAAATCTTAATGCATGATTAATTGCTTTAATTCATATAGGGATATATTGGATTAGCAATTAATTATAGAATTGCTTGACCTTGGAAGAGGTTAGTAATTAAATTAGGAAAACTTGACTACTAATCATGTGGAATAAATTGGACTAGAATAGATAGGTAATTCAATCCTAAATTTGCTAAGTGAAATCAGATCCCTAGGGTTTTTTCTCATAGTTGGGTTTATATTAATTGGATTCATATTTAATCATTTTTATTTTGTACTCTCAATCACCAACTAATCGATCGACTAAATAGAATTAAAATTACTCATTTTGGTACTTAGTGATCAATCCTCGTGGGAACGATACTATACTCATTTTTATATTACTTGTTTATGACAGTGTACACTTGCACTTTTTAATAAACCTTTACACTCGTAATAAGTTTTTGGCGTCATTGTCAAGTATTGTTGTCATTAATATCAATACTAAGTCATTTTAATACTAATTTGGTCTTCATATTACATTTGTTTTTTTATCTTGTGTTTCTTTTCAGTCTTTTGCTTAGTGTATGACTAGATCGAATGAGACTAAACTACAACCTTTTGTTTATGAGATAGAGAGAACTTGATGAAGAAATTGAAGAGTTTGAAAGCAGTCTACTTCAATCCTAAGCAATCCGATGGTAGATCTAGGGGGAGAAATAACAGATACCAAAACACTGCGTGACTATGCAACACCAACAGTCATGGGGACAAATTTTGGAATTAGAAAACTGCTAGTAGCAGCTAACAACTTTGAAATCAAGCCTACAATTATCCAGATAGTGCAAGCAAAGCAGTTCAGTGGTATGCCAACAGAAGATCCTAACACACATATAGCCAACTTCCTGGAAATTTGCAATACATTCAAACACAATGGTGTTACTAATGATGCCATTAGACTTAGACTTTTCCCTTTTTCACTCAGGGATAAGGCTAAGAACTGGTTATACTCGCTACTAGTGGGAAGCATAACTATATGGGATCGATGTCTTGGCACAGAAATTTTTTACAAAATACTTTCCTTTAGGAAAAACTACTAAATTGAGGAATGAAATTGCCTCATTTACCCAGCATGAACTAGAAAGCCTCTATGAAGCCTGGGAAAGATACAAGAAGTTGTGAAGGCGATGTCCTCATCATGGGTTACTAGATTGGTGGCAACTGCAAACTTTCTATAATGGGATGACACACACCTCCAGAGTTCTTGTAGATGTTGCAGCTGGAGGATCTTTCATGGGAAAAAGTCTAGATGATGCCTACAATCTACTTGAGGAGATGGCAGCCAATGCATACAAATGGCCTTCTGAACATAACATTTCAAAGAAAGCACTTGGAGTGCACAAGCTAAATATCCTTACAACTTTGTCTTCTCAAGTTGCATCTATATCCAAGCAAGTGAGCTCATTGACAACCCAAGCAAATGTAATCAGCACTCCTACTGAAACATGTGATCGGTGTGGAGGACATCATGTGAACACACAATGTCAAGAAGAATACCCATTTGTACTGGAGGAAGCTCATTACATCGGAAATTAAAGAAATGACCTATTCTGAAACAATTACAATCCAAGTTAGCGAAATCATCCACACTTTGGTTGGAGGAATAACCAAAATGCGTTCAAGCCGTAAGGGAACTACCATCAACAAGCTCTTCAACAACCAAATCCATCACAACAAAAAGTGAATATGGAAGATACACTGGCTTAACTAACCATGAATACATTTCAATTCATAGCTAGGACTGACGTAACACTTAAAAGCCAATAAACCTCAATAAAGAACTTGGAGATCCAAATGGGTCAAATTGCAAATATGCTGAGTTCTAGACAACAAAAAACTCTACCAAGTGACACCGAAAGAAATCCAAGAAGCATGGAGGGTCATTGCACTAAGAAGTGGGAAAGAATTGAAAGATCCTGTAATAAAAAAGAAGAATGATGGAGAACAGAAAGAACACATAGAAGAACAAAAGGAGGAAGCACATAAACCTAAAGAGGATGATGCGCTACCAGGAAGAATCAGCTTTCTAGATAACCCTCATTCATATGTACCACCAATTCTATACCCTCAGAGACTTGTGAAGGCAAAAGCTAGACAAGTAGTTTGGCAAGTTTCTAGAGGTTTTCAAAAAGTTACATATCAACATCCCTTTCACATATGTTCTTAACCAAATGTTTAGTTATGCAAAATTCATGAAGGATATTCTCTCAAATAAGCGTAAGCTTGAGGAATTTGAGACAGTTGCACTTACTGAGGAGTGCAGTGCTATTTTACAAAAGAAATTACCACCAAAGTTGCAAGATCTAGGAAGCTTTTGCATACCTTGCACCATAGGTCAATGTCACTTTGAAAGAGTACTTTGTGACCTAGGAGCAAGTGTAAATCTCATGCCTCTATTTGACTACAGAAAACTCAGTCTTAGAGAGGTGAAGCCTTCCATAGTTTCATTACTTTTGCCAATAAAACATCTGTGGGGTGTCTTAGAAGATGTTCTAGTGAAGGTGGACAAACTTATATTTCCAACTGATTTCATAATACTAGACATAGAAGAGGACCAAGAAATTCCTAACAACTGGTAGAACTTTAATAAATGTGCAACAGGGAAAGTTAACCTTGTGAGTTCAAGATAATGAAGTATCTTTCAACATTTTTAAGGCTTTCACCTTTGCAGATGAAGGTGATACCTGTAACAAAGTAGATACATCGACCAGCTGCACAAAAGATGTGGTAAACGAAATCTGCATAGATTAACCATTAAAAATGGGAATGGTAGATGTATCAAAGTCTACTAATCTTGAAGTCTTAGAGCAGATTAGGTACCTTAAAACAAATCCCCTAATTTTTATCAAGAAATCATTCAAAGATTTGGGAGAAAGGCCGAGTAAGCCAGTACCATCAACAAAGAAACTACTAGTACTGGAGTTAAAAGCACTACTATCCTACTTAAAGTATACTTAGCTAGGAGAAAATTCAACATTACCAGTGATAGTCTCTATAGCTCTTACTCCCGAGAAATAAAAAAAGTTATTAATAGTTCTAAGGGAGTATAAAACAACATTTGGATGGTTAATAGCTGATATAAGAGTAATTAGTCCTTTAATTTGTATGCATAAGATCCTAATGGAAAACAACTACAAGCCAACAGTCAAGCACCAGAGAAGACTCTATCTAAATATAAAGGAGGTGGTGGGAAAGGAGGTAATAAAGTGGCTGGATGCTGGTATAATCTACCCAATCTCTGACAGTCAATGGGTAAGTTCAGTTCAAGTTGTGTCAAAGAAAGGTGGCATGATAGTAGCGCCTAATAAGAAAAATGAACTGATTCCACAATAAACGGTGACTAGCTAGAGAGCGTACATCGATTATAGCAAGCTAAATAAAGCTACTAGAAAAGATCACTTACCTATGCCATTTATAGACCAAATGCTTGACAAACTTACTAAGAAAGACTATTATTGTTTTTGGATGGGTACATATGATATAATCAAATTACAATTGCATCGGAGGATCAAGAAAAAAAAATTTTACATGTCTATATGGTACCTTTGCCTTCAGAAAGATGTCATTTGGTTTATGTAATGCCAGTAATATTTCAAAGGAGTATAATGGCGATCTTTTCAGATATGGTGGAAAAGTTCATTGAGGTGTTCATGGATGATTTCTCAATTTTTGGAGAATCATATGATCATTGTCTTTCAAATTTAGCAAAGGTCTTGCAACATTGTGTGGAGACAAATTTGGTTCTAAATTGGGAAAAATGTCATTTCATGGTGAAAGAAGGAATTGTGCTGGGTCATAAGGTATATGATCGAGGCATTGAAGTAAACCGAGCCAAGATTGAAATAATTGAAAAGCTACCACCTCCTTCCTCAATCAAGGGGATTTGTAGCTTTTCAGAACATGCGAGCTTCTATAGAAGATTCATCAAGGACTTCTTAAAAATCATAAAGCCACTTTACATGCTATTGGAGAAAGGCACTCCCTTTGTGTTTAATGAGGAATGTTTATTAGCTTTTCGAACCCTAAAAAGTGCCTTAACTTCTACACCAATTATCATAGCTTTAGATTGAAACCTTCTATGCAAAATGATGTGTGATGCAAGTGATTATGTAGTTGGAGCTGTTTTAGGCCAAAGAAGAGATAAGGTTTTTCATACCATATATTATGCTAGCAGGACACTCTCAGACGTATAGCTGAATTATGCAACAACAGAAAAGAAGTTGTTAGCAGTCGTGTTTGCATTCATCAAATTTAGAGCCTACTAAATCGGGTCAAAAGTCATCAGCTGGATGGATCACTCAGCAATCATATACTCTATTGAGTAAAAAGATACTAAGCCTAGATTGATCAAATGGGTGCTTCTACTACAAGAATTTGAGTTAGAGATCAAAGATGAAAAAGGGACCAAGAATCTCATTGTAGATCATCTTTCTTGGTTAGAGCCACCTAAACAAAAGAGAGAATCATCAATTAAGAAGAATTTCCTAGATGAGCATCTTTTTATCATGCAATCACAACCTACCCCTTGGTATGCTGATTTTGTGAATTATTTGGCAAGCAGAGTAATGCCTTATGAACTTTCTAAAGTGCAAAAGAGGAAGTCTCTGGTTGATGTAAGGCACTACTTTTGGGAGGATTCGCTCTTATATAAACAAAGCCTAGATTGAATTATCAGGTGATGTGTTCCTTAAGAAGAAATGGACAGTGTCTTAAATCACTATCATTTATCCCGATATGGTGGTCATTTTGGAGCAAATAGAATAGCTACTAAAGTCCTTCAATCGGGTTTTACTGGCTTAAAATTTTCATGGATGCTTACAAAATTGTGGCAACCTATGACAGATGTCAAAGAACGAGAAATATCTCAAGGAGACATGAAGCCCCTTTAACTAACATCTTAGAAGTTGAGCTCTTTGATGTATAGGGGATTGATTTTATGGAGCCTTTTCCATCTTCATTTAGCAATCAGTTTATTTTAGTATTTTTTGATTATGTCTCCAAGTGGGTTGAAGCAGCTGCTTTTCCTACAAATGATTCTCGAGTGGTTGTGAAGTATTTAAGGAAAAACATTTTTACAAGATTTGGAGCGCCAAGAGCTATTATCAGTGATAGAAGGAAGGCATCTTTGCAATCAACAACTTGAATTAGTGTTAACTAAATATGGAGTAATCCACAAGGTTGCAACTCTATATCATCCACAAACTAGCAGGCAAGTGGAAATCTCAAACAGAGAACTGAAATGGATCTTAGAGAAGACGGTGAATTCCAATCAGAAGGACTGGGCTAGGAAATTAGATGATGCACTTTAGGCTTATAGAACTACCTTCAAGACTCTAATTGGTACATCCCCATATCAATTGGTTTATGGAAAAGCATGCCATCTTCAAGTAGAAATCAAAGCATATTGGGCAATAAAAGCCTTAAATTTTGATTTAAATGCAGTTGGTGAGAAGAGACTTCTCCAACTCAATGAGCTTGAAAAATTCAAACAATAAGCTTATGAAAATGCCAAGTTATACAAGGAGAAGATGAAAATGTCGCATGACAAAAGAATCATAAGGAGAAAGTTCACATAGGGACAAAAAGTGCTTTTATATAACTCAAGGTTAAAGCTCTTTCCAGGAAAGCTGAGATCACGGTGGTCAGGACCTTTTACTATGATTCAAATATGATTATATAAAGCTGTGAAGATTCAAGAAGGTGATCAAAAATTCAAAGTGAATGGGCAAAGGCTAAAAGAGTACAATGACAGTGCACTTAACACTTAAAAACTATAATCACATTTGAGGAACCAACAAATAAGCCCTCCTTCTAGTAAAAAAAAGTCAATTGGTTTGGTTTTTGTCTAGCTAAAGACGTTAAAGAAGGGTGGCTATTTGGGAGGCAACCCAAAACTTCTTTTCCTTACTCATTAATTTTTCTTTCCTACTCACTGAAGCACACTGTAATATCTCGAATCTTGAGATTTGAGGCTAGAGAATAAGCATGAAATGAGTGGACTGCTAAGCTCCGGTTTAGCTGGATTCCAAATTTCGGTTAAGGGTAAATGACTCCAAAAGTGGATGTGATTAGTGATAAATGAACACTTCTGGAGAAGATGATGAGAATTGTGAATTTTGCCCTGATTTTTGGTAATTTTGAAATGGTGGAATTGGATGGTGTAATATGGTGCAATTGATGTCATGTTGTGTTATTTGATCATTAGAATTGGTTTGGATAGGTTTAGAACATTAAATGGAAAGTTGGGAAATTCTGTCCATTGAAACTTCTTACTGGGCAATCTTTTTGTGTTGATTTTTTGAATAGGCAAATGATGTCTAAAAATTTTAAACTTTTCTATCTTAAATTTCACATTCCAAGATTCAAAATGGACATATAAATTGTGTCATTTCATTTTGTGAGCTGGGAGTTCTGGTTGTCCAAAGTTTGATGTCAAAACTGGACTCTGTTTTGGGGCAGTAGTGAATTTTTTGTAATTCTGGAATTGTGTGGTGATTTCTGGTAATGGTCCATATTTGTCTAGTGAAGCGGACTTAAATAGCTTTCATTTAGCTTTGGAATCACCTCATTTTGATTTTTCTAGAAGTAGTTATGATTTTTCAAAGTTAGGGCAAAAAATCTGCCAGAATTTCTAAAAAATCCGAAAATGGGAAATATGACATCATCATAATTAAAGGTGACATATGCATGGACTTATAAGATATTTGTCATATTCATCCTCTTCTCATTTCCATCATGTTGCAGTAGCCATAGGAGAAAGAGAGGTTTGAGAGGTTTGAGAGCATTTAGAGAGAGAAGGGAAGAAAACTCGCAAGGTAGGTTGATTTCTTCGGTAAATTCGTACCTAATGCGTATAATATTGGTCCTAAGCTATTCTTCCATGTATTTTAAAGGTTGTTGAAGCTGAATTTTCCTTGTTAAGAAGGGCTAGAGTTCAGCCATAAGAGGAAAAGCCAGAGGGAGTTTGAGGTAATTTCCAAAACTTCAATATTTGATTGTTCTGGCTGCTGTGGACAATTTAATCGGTGAAATTTCACCGAATTGTCTTTGTTTGTAAAATTTGGAAATGTTGTGTTAAAATTGTTATGCTGCCAAAATTGATACTAAATGATAGTTCTAACCTAATGTAATATTTAATAAAGTGATTAGGAGTAGAAAGGAACACGTCTGCGGAGCCGGAATCGAAAAACCCCAATTTTCCTTGGAGAGTTGTGTAATTTCGACAAGGGCTGTAAATGGGCCTTAGAGTTGGATTTTCAATGATTTGATGGTTCCATTGAGTTCAGGAGGGAAAATTAGGTGGGGTTACAGTTGGTCACTTTTTCGGAAAAGGCCGAAAAAGCATAATTATGAAAACATCCCTGAATCTTTAAAGTGGGGCTGTCAAGGGTAATTTTGTAATTTAACATTGAATTTGATAATTTCGAGTCTGTAAATGGATTTCTTGGGTAAAAATATATAAGAATAACCCATATCAATATTTTAGGAAAAGTACAGCCGAACTAGGTATGACGGGGCCGGGTCGGGTCCCCGGGGGCATTTTAGTAAATTTTTATAATAGGGTCATATAACCCCCTAAAACATCATGGAAGTATCTAAATGGTAAATTTGGAATTTTAGGATCAAATATGGAGTCCTAGCTGTTGGCACGATTTACGAGGCACACATTTCAAGGTTGAAAAGGGTTAAGGTAGGGAACTTACCTTTATTGCATGTATTGGATATTTGTATTGGTGTGTTGATGCATGCATGTTATTGTTTTGCTTAATTAAGTGAAACATGTATGAATGATTTGAAGCTATGTTTCAATTTATGCTATGGCCATAAGTATATTGTTCGAAGCATTGAGCTTACAGATTTGTCATTGTGTGAGCATGAGTTATGTAATGCAAGCATGTCATGCATTAAACATTTATCATGCATGCATATTGGTATTGTTTTCCTACTGAGATTCCCTCGAATCTTACCCTCCCCTACCAACAATTTAGACATGAGAAGATAGAAGATATGCTGAGAACAATGCAGAGAGCCATATGAGGGGATTGCAGTGGTGGAACGAAGATGAGAAGATGTCTCTGTTTCACTAGGACGGGTTTAGATACCCTAGTAGCCCTGTGTGGATACATTGATGGTAATGATCATGTACGAACCCTATGGGGAATTTATGTAATCATGTACTTATTATCAGTATATTCATGTTATTCTTGTGTGCCCACCAAACTGCATATCATTTTTTCGTGAATACTCTGAAAAAAAAGTTAAAAAAAGGTAAGGGCGTTACACACATTGCACTGCGTTGAAAATTTTAGTTTTCATCATTGTCATTACAAGATTAACATGAAGGAATGTCTTACAAAGCTTAAAAATAGGTTCCTTACTCTTCTTAAAGATGTGCTCAGGAAGATCTATAGCTTTCGACTTAAAAGAATGATGATATTCAAGCATCTGGGCCTTCCTGAGGACGTACGTTGGATCATTGAAGCTAAGGTACGTTTAGCAAGTGAGATTAATAAGTCATTTATTAAACCTATGTCAGGAATGGGAAGAGTTCTTACTCCAAAAAGATAAGAGCTAAAAGAATGAAGATCTGTCATAAATGTGCAAGGTAGACATATGATCAGTGCTGTAAGAGCAAAGGTATGGTTTCTATAAATTGAGAAGATAAAATTCAATTCATAAAAGATGGACTGAGTAAGGAGTCATAGGATAATATTATGCAAACTCTTGAGACGTATCCTTGTGATGAAGTTCATCGTATTCTTCTTGATTTAATGAATATATTTAATAAAGAAAAAGAGTGCTACTATCTTGGGAATCTGACATTAAAAGACCCTGTTTGCCAATTTATAAGAAAACTGGATGAGAAGCAAATCCTCGATTCATAAAAAGTGTTTAAACCGTTACTGGACGTAAAATCAGAGGAAGATGTGAGCCATAATCACAACTACTATTTATAATCATGCTTTTATAATCATGCTTTTGTCTAATCTATTTTATCTTTTCAGTAACTTTTGACTTTCTTTACTCATTTTGTTTAATTTCTTCACACAACTTATACCGGTCATTCATGTTGGAAATTTTTTCAAACTTATTTGAAAAATGCGTGATTTGCATGATATTGTTGTCATTGTTTTAGTATTATATATATGCACTCTTCCACTTGTAAACACAAAATGTCCGAGAGAAAAAAAGAGAAAAAAGGTATCACACTAAAATATAGATTTAAATCTATCTGCATTTTTTATGAAACTGATTCGGAAAAGGATGGAGAGTTTCTAACTACATCAAAAGAACTTGGAAATACATTAGCTGCTAGAAAGATCAACTTTGTATACAGGAGAGGCATCTAGAGCCTAAGGGGAAGTATGGTTATTTCTGCAACCATTAATAGAAGCAAGGGTTTGAGTGTAATGGTGAAGGAGTTGGAAGATCACATCTTTTTCTTAGGACAAGAGTTACAGGATTCAAGCTTGCCTGAACAAATAGGACATATGTTCTACCATGCTGAAGCTGTTATCGATCTACCCAATGGTTTAGAAACGTTGGATGGGATTTCTAGCGTCGCATATTGGGCTAAGCTAAACTTTCACAAAAAGCCATTAGGATTGTTAAATGGTAATGGTTTTTATGATGATCTATTGTCTTTTTTGATCATGCTATGTACATAGGTTTCATACCCCAAGCGACTCACCATTCCATAATTTCTGTACCAACTGCTGATTAACTGCTCTATTAACTGCAAACCTATGAACCTAAACCAGATCATTAGTTAAGAAAATTGGAAGGCAATCTTCATATAGCAGTCAGAAGTAGAATCCAGATACCACTCTTCGGTTGGAACTTTCCTTAATCTTTTGGTTTTACTTTTAGCATTTTGGTTTACTTTATTGTGTATTTATGTTTTTAAATAACAACTTTCTCTAAGCTTTAGAAGACATTGAGTACAATATCTAATTTAGGTTGGGGGAGGAGTAAAAAAAATATTTAGTTAGTTAGTAAAACCATTAGATGCATGGGCTGTGGAAAAAATGGCAGAGTAAGGAGTTATTCTTAAATCTTGAGACGTATTTTGTTAGTTACATGTTTTTGTTCCATCTTATGTAAATAAAAAAAATCATCATATTTATATGCTTTTTAATGTTCTTTAGAGATATATAAGTTTTAAATATGGATCAAATGAATTTAGAGGTTTCATAGCATGATTGAATAACTAATTGTTGCGATTGGTGATGAATTTTGAGATTGAATGAGCTGAGGTTGAAAGCCCCTGACCTTGAGCTTTTGAGCCTATTTGATCAATAATGATTATTTTTCTTGTATATGATATTCACCTATTAAGTTGTATCACTCTAGAATTTGTATTAAATTTGGTTGAGATTACATTTCACATGTACATTAAAAAATGATAAAGGCATTCATTTTCTTTGTTTAGCTATAGCCAAATAGCCAACCTTGTAATTATATCGTTGATAAGCCCCTTTGAGCCTAATTGATTATTTCTTTATTCTCAACCCATTAACATTTGTTTTAATGATATATCAAGTGCTTTTACCTAATTCAGAAGATTAGCAGAGCATTTGAAATTTTTATGAACTGAACTTTTGACAAGTATGGGGGTGTATATATCATCAACTATAGAATTGTAGAATTACGCAAAAAAATCAAAAAGAAAAAAAGGAAAGAGATATTGAGTATTCGAATTAAAATTACGGGTTGTTGTAAATTTATTCATGAGTTGGCCCATTTTTCAATTGCTCTATTAATCTCTTAAATGTAGCCCTTTATATCACATTTTACATTCCTTTCACCTTAACCTCATTACAACCCTCAATAACCCCTTTTGGTTTGAATTATGCATGTGAATTAGGTAGTGGAAATTGAAATTTTTAGCAAGCTTATAGCAGTGCAATTTTTTCTTTTGAATTTGAGCGAAACATATACCCTTAAACACTTGAGAATTGAGTGAATGAGTCACAACTACGGATTTGGTTCATTCACTTTCAAATAAAGTTACCATTTTAAATGGTTTTTGATTCATGAATACTATGATCTTTTTATCCTTCAGTTGTGTTCTTGTTTATGACTTGACACTTCTGAGTTTGTTTGAAGCATAGTAAGAATTTATTAGTCACCCCTTGTTGTCCAAGGATATCCAAGGGCTAAGTGAGGGGGAATTTGATAAGTAAAATATTTGCATATATATTTTTTCTTATATAATGATTTTGTGAATGATATTTGAGCTTAATATAATGAATGTGGGTGTAATTGATAAATAAATAATGATCTTGGCATAAAATAGAATTTATCAAAAAAATACTAAATTTTAACCATGTTTCAATTTTCAGGCAATATCTGGAGCTCTAGATGTCGGATTGAGATGTTCTTTATATGAATAAAAAGCTAAGAAAAAGTACTACAACTTTTCTGTTGAGTCCAAAACTCAGTTCTATCTTCAAGGGTTTCACCTTTTGCTTAGAAGTTGAGAACGTGAATTTGTCCTAGTCTGACCTTTGCCCACTAATTTGACCATAACTTGAGCTGTAAATGTTGAAATGAGGAGTTTCCAATTGTGTCTTCAAGCTAAGATCCAGAGCTACAACTTTTATGAGATCAAAATGTAAAATTCCACCATTTTGAATGTCAAAATTATGCAGCAATCAAGAAGCATGGTTACCACAAGGTCAATATTGGTGGCTTAAGGTCAAGATTCATGCCTAACAAGTTGAAATCTACATAAATATTTTAACAAGATTCATACCTAGCAAGTTGAAGCATTATTATATTAATTTGAAAAAAAAGCATAAATAAGCTTATTTCAAGGCAAAAAAAAACATAAATAAGCTTACATGTAATACTTCTTGTCAGACCCTTATCTTATTTTCACATTTTTCAGAGTGTTTACACGTACACTACAAAAAAAAAAGGTTTTTTGTAGTGGTGCAATTGTAGCGGTTATATTAAACCGCTACAAATTATAGTATTTGTAGCGGTTTTCACCTAAACCGCTACAAATTTGTAGCGGCAAGGTTTTTTTGTAGTAGTTGGGTACAAAAAACCGCTAGAAATTTGGCGCGAAATTCCCGCCAAAACTTGTAGCGATGATTTTGTAGCGGTTAATGCACAGAAACCGCTACAATATTCCCGCCAGTTGGTGTGCCAACAGTGTAGCGGTTATTTGTAGCGGTTACAGCAACATAACCGCTACAAAATACTAAAGGTCAGAAGTTTGTAGCGGTTATGCCCTTATAACCGCTACAGAATTTCAAGAGTCTCAACATTTGTAACGGTTCTGGGCAATAACCACCACAAAATTTGAAACATTGTTATCTTTTGTAGCGGTTATTGAAGAACGGCTACAAATTTAATTATTTGTAGCGGTTACAGTAGCGATTATTTCAATAACCGCTACTAAAATCTGGCCTATTTAAGCCACCGCCTCCCTCATTTCTCCTTTTGCTCATTTTGTTTCCTGAGGTTTCTCTGAGTGATTTCTTCAAGATTTGAGCGTTCAGACGTCTATATAGGAGTTTTTGCTCAGTATTTGCACTTGAGGTACGTATATAACATGTATTTTATTTATATTTGTATTTTTATTATATTTTTGCATAACAATGTGACTATTTTTTTTTTAATTTTTACAGTTGATATGGCTTCAAGACAGGATAAGGGGAAGGCCCCTGAGGTCCCCAGACCAATTTTACGGGGTGGCAGCAGCCGGGCAGGGGGCAGAGGGAGGGGGCAGCGCGAAGGCAGGGCTACCGCGGCATCTCAGCCCATCCTCCCACAGGAGTCGGCCCTACCACAGGCACCGCAGACGATCCCACAGGTGATGACCGCACCAGAGGTGTTGAGGTTGGGGGCCAGATATTAGCGTTGAGGACTTCCTCAACGAGGAGGAGTTCGAGATCCCAATTGGCTTCAGGGAGATGGAGCAATTCCTTGATGAGGAGGACGCTCGGGAGCAGAACAACCCATAAGGGTCGTCTTCGCGGTCCACTGGGTTTGAGGTGTAGGTCAAAGGTAAATTAATTTTTTAATTTAGTAAATTACTTATTTAAAATTAGAAATGTTAACTTTGAATTACAATTTATCTAACATGCGGTAAACTGTGCAGACGAGCAGGGGAACATTTCGACGATGAGGCTAGACGTGGCCGGTGTGAACAGCTTGGACCAGAGCCTGCAAGTTATAGTGCCGTGGAATGAGGGCATTGACCAGCCGATCCACAATGGATGTGGTTCCTGAATGACCTGGGCGCGAATTGGATGTGGTTCCCCCTTCACTTCCAGACGTGGAGGCACGCTCCGAGGGGGCCGAAGGACCAGGCTTGGGAGGAGGTGGTTCAGGTAATTAAAATTATTTAATTAATATTAATATGTTTTGTAATTAATTCTATTTAATTAATTTTTTTTAAATTATATTTTTTGTAATTATTGATATTTAAATAATTTTTTTTCAACTGCGGTTTGCCGTTTGGGCCAACCAGAAGAGGTACGCCCTCATGAAGATGGGTGACGCATGGAGGAACAAGAGGAACCGTCTCTTCCACAGGCTAGATAAGGACGAGATGATGCCTCTGGAGCAGCTGATCGAGAGCGTCCCGGATGGCGTGCCGCCGAACGACTGGGCGAGTTTTGCCCAGTTCAGGAGGAGCCCTGAGGCACAGGTAATGTATTTATTAGATTTTTGATATATAATTTTGTAATTGTTAAATATTAAATTATAATTTCAATTTAATTTGTATTTAATTTTAAATTATAATAAATTTAATATTTTTTTCTAGGAGCTTTCTCAAAGGAACACCGAGATCCGGGCGCAGCAGATGATCCACCACACAGCAGGATCGAAGACCTTTACTGTGACCTATAGTGAGATGGTAACTTTTCAAAATATCACTTACTTTTAGCTGATTATTTCATAATACTAATTGAATTTTGTAATTGTTTCAGGAGACGAAGGCACAGCAGGAGAACCGTCAGACGGACTATGGGGAGTTGTACGCCATCACTCACAAACACCGTGACGGGACTGCGACCTCTCAGCAGGCAAAGGCGGCCATTGTAAGTAATTTTATTATTATATTTTTATAAAACGAAGTTAATAATGAAAAATGCTAATTAGTAATTGTTTTATAAAATGGAAGGAGCGGATGCAGCAGTCGCAGGCTAAGCTGCGACAGACCCAGCTTGAGGAGTCACAAGGGTCAGTGAACCCGACGGCTCCTTTGAAGGCGGGTCTGGCTTAGGCTGAGCACCTCGAAAGCTTGCGGGGGATGGGGATAGGCGCCAGACCTAGCATGGTCTACGACAGGAGCGCCGCCTCTGAGGCTGGCAGCTCTAGAGGGTTTAGATGTCAGAGGGACGAGTCTATTGACCAGCTGCGGTTAGATTTAGAACAGCAGATGGTGCAGCAGCAGCTGCTGCACGCTGATTTGATGTACGCTCAGCAGACGCAGTGGCGTGAAATCGCGAACAACATGCTCGAGCGGTCATGGAAGAGCCTGTTCCCGGACGAGCAGCATCCAGAGGTTCCCCATGTCCCTCACTACGTTGTCCCGAATACTACTCCTCCTCCTCCTCCTCCTCCAGCTGATGAGGATGGTGCGGTTCACTCAGCGCAACGGCCTGATCCAGCAGCACCTGAGGGAGCCCCACCTGAGGGAGCACCAGATGATCAGCCCCCAGCTACTTAGTTTAGGACATTCTTTTTTGTTGAAACATTTGTAAATATATATATATATATATATATGAGTTTTTATTTCAGAACTTTCTTATTGTGTTTAATATAATTATATTTATATTATTAGATCGCGTTGTTTAATTTATGAATTAATTGCAATAATATTATTTATATTTTTAAATTAAAAAAAAAATAAAGCATATATATTTGTAGCGGTTTTAACTTAAAACCGCTACAAATATATATATTTGTAGCGATTATTAAATAAAAACCGCTACAAATGTATATATATAATTGTAGTGGTTTCTCTTATGAAACCGCTACAACTATATATATCTTAGTAGCGGTTTTAAAATAATAACCGCTATAAATATCTCTGAAAAATACGATCAAATACGGTAACAAGATTTTTAATTTTTTTTAGAATACTTCTTTCCTTTCTATAAAATTTATTCTAACCATTTTTTTTAGATATATCATAACTGTATCTCATTTTCATCTATTTTTTATACACAATTACATTATATTAGATAACATAATAATTCCTTATTACCTACCTATCCTTAATAATATTATTAGTATAAATTTTATACTAATCCAATTCAATTACATTTTTCCTTTTTATTTATTAATAAGTTAAACTATTGAATAATAAGCTAATTGAAATAGATAAAATAATAACAAAATAAACTATTTAATTTAATATTGAAAAAACAGAAACAAATAATTGTATATTTTTTAAAAAAATTTTAAATATTTGTAGCGGTTTTTAAACTGCTACTAAATAACACGCCTTTTTACAACTCAAATTAAATTTTTTGATGCCAATTTTGAATTTCATGAAATTAGTAGTGGTTTTCAAAACCGCTACTAATTTCATGAAATTCAAAATTAGTAGCGGTTTGTTAACCACTACAAAATAAAAAAATTCTTTTTTTTAGCTCTCAAAATTTCAATTTTTTATATTTGTAGCGGTTATATAACCGCTACAAATATCTCTGAAAAAAATTTCGTTCATGTGGGTGTTGTAGCGGTTAAGTTGAACCGCTATAAAGGATGTAGCGGTTATTTTTGATTGAGTAGCGGTTTTATATAACTGCTACAAAACTGCTTACAACGTACCATTTAGTAGCGGTTCTAGTAACCGCTACTAACCTTGTTTGTAGCGGTTAAAACTGCTACTAATACCCATTTTTAACCGCTAGTAAATCACGTTTTTTTTTGTAGTGGTAGTTCAGTGAGCAATACAGGAATAGTGTAAATATACTGATATATTATTGCTACATCATGGTACTTAATTACATTACCAGTTTTCTCTGTAGGATTTGATAATATATACAGAGGTGTTCAAAATATCCAAAAATAAAGACTACATATTATGAAAAAATAAATATTCTGTCTCGAGGTTCGCACCCATCAGTTTTTTGTGTCCACTACTTTACCCTTGGATCCGCTAGTTCCCGCTGGCACATTATCATTTATGAAAAAGAATGACATTCCAAAGAATCCCAATAGCAACATAATATCATTCATATAAAATGTGGAAAGTAGATATTATATGCATTATGTATACACCAACTAATGAACAAAATAATAACATGTATATATGGGATAGGGCTCAACCACCACTATTCATACCCCTTGGTTGGATTATTACTCAACAACCAGGTAAAAGTGCACTTCTCACACTAGCTGCCCTTTCTTGGTAAACCATGTTGATTAATAAAAGCACAAACAATGACATACACAATCATATGGACTATGGCATGATGTATGAAGGATAATGTCACTACCTTAAGCCTTTTACACCTTGATATACATGCTAGAACCTTGGGCTCTCAACTCAATCTTAAAATTGCAAATGTACAAGAATTAGGTTAAAACCTATTCATATACTAGTTTAGACACTTCCATGGTATTTTTGGTGGTTATATGAGTCTATGTTGAAAAATTACCAAAATGCCCTTGGGGACCTGGCCCGGCCCTATTGTACCTGGTTCGACTGTATGTTTTCTGAAATTTTGACCCAGGTTATTATTACATATTTTTACCCAAGGAATCCATTTCTGGCCTTGGAATTATCAAATTCACTATCAAAAGACAAAAATACCCTTGGTAACCCCTAACTCAGGGTTTCAGGGGCATTTTGGTCACTTCACTTTCTAGGGCTTTTCTAGAAAAGTGATCAATTGTAACCCTACATAAATTTTCCTCCTGAACATAATGGAACCATCATATTATCAAAAATCTAGCCATAAACCCCTAATCTTGACCTGGCCAAAACTTCGATATTCTCTTAGCACTACTACAAAAAAGCAAAGCTGTGGTGCTTATAATTGCATTAGCTGTGGTGCTTGCGAAATGCCACCTATCTGGACGCTACTAAAAAAAGCTGTGGTGCTTGGATGCGCCACAGATTTATAATTTTTTTTTTTAAAAATAACCTCCTGTGGAGCCTGACCAGCCAGGCGCCATAGGAGGCCTACTTCCCGGCCAGGCGCCACAGTAGGGATTTTTTTTTTCGTTCTGGTTTTTTTTAGCATATTTTTTGGGTTCTTCGTATTGGTTTTTTTTAGCATATTTTTTTCTCATATATATCTCCCATGCATATATAATTATAGTCTACAAGGTTTGATAAGAACAATAATAGATAACTTTAAAATGATACCAACAAATGATTGATTAGCTAAACTAGTAATGAAAATTGTTATACAATATACTGTAAACCTAGCTGAATGAAATATAATACAACAAATTCAACTTCAACAAAAATGCATGACACAACAAATGGCAATTAGAAACAACACAAAAAAAAAACCTGCTAGTGAATTTAATAGTATATATAGCTACCTAGGGATTTGCCTAAACACATATTCACACTATTCCTCGATCACTTCATTAACTTGATGGTCTGTCAAAGCGTCACAACGTTGATCTTCATAATACTACAGATATATACAATCAGACACAAGTTAGAACGAATTAAAATCAGTAAAACATAATTGTCAGGCACTAATTCAATTTCATTACAACACAATATGAAGTGCAACTAAATGACTTACTTTTTGAGGAATAAATGGTTGATCATGCATAATAACATCCTTCATAAATTTCATGATATGGTACCCACAATCATTGTCATTAGGTTGGAAAGGGCACTGCAAAAATATAATGCAATATTTTACTCTGTTCATGAATAAAAAGTGTTTACTAACAAAGTCTAAGTAAAGTCAAATATCAATACCTGTATTTTCTTCCAAGGATAGCTAAGGCGGGGGTCAATAGCTTTAGAATAGTTTAACGAGATAGACGACCGATACGCAGTCAATGCGCTAACAAAAGAAACAGAAAATGATTACTTTTGGTTATTCAATCACGTTCGCAAATATTTATACATAGGCACGTATACTTACCTACTGATCAATAGCAACATATCAAAATGGTCTTGTGGAAGACCATTTTTTAGAGGATCCACATAATAAATGCGAGGGCCTGAAGGTTCCGCTGGATTGATAACGATCAATATCCAATGGCGCCTAAAATATATTTAAAATTTTTTTTTTGAACAATCATGTTATGATAGAAGTTAAACAATAAAAACAAAAATTGTACCAATAATAACTTACCCCGTATTATACGGCACTAAAAATAATGTATTTGCTGTCGCTTTCTTGCTAAAGTAATCTTTCAGCTCATTAGACTGCGCAGTTACATCTAGTTTACCCTCATGATGACCAACGAGAAAAGGGTTGACAAATGCGAATTGGACCCTGTGTGTATCCATTAAAACGTCCTGGTCCAAATGCCTGGTATAAAACATACAGTGTCATGAGAAACAAAAGAAATGGAATGAGATATATTAATAACAGTGATAAACGATGATAGTGACGTACCTTATCCAGATGTTGATAGCCGAAGCACTAACCCAATCACGAGCACATATGTCCTGCACGACCTCGACAGTAATATAATCAACTAGACCACCAACGCTGTAGATATGTCTTGGAATACGTAATTGCACTATTCCCTCACCGATCAATTGTGGTGCAATCGATATTAATTGATTGAGAAATGAGGTATGTCTTCTTCTGCTCTGTTGGCTAGCCGATGCTTTTGACTTGGGTTGTGTTGTTGAAGACTTTGAAATCTTACCCTGCGCAAATCAGAAAATTAAATCACAGTTTGAGATGAAAGTTCGAAGGAAAAATGCAGGGAATTTTGAATGAAAGACCTTTCGACATGGCTCGATAAGACCTATTGGCCAAGCAACATAGCCACCTACAACATCTGCCACCTTATTTTGCTCATCCTGAGACGGGATAGGTAAGAGGGCATCTTCGTTCGTGCAGACGTCAACCCTCACCCGGAGTGTGTTATCGGGCAATGGTGAATTATGCAGTATGTCCTCACCAGTGTTGTAGGCAATACCTACTGCAACCGCGTGCTTGGATGCTTGCTCGACATTTAGCTTGCGTTGAAATTCGCCCTACGGAAAATAGAGTTAATATGTTAAATTCGCTTAATTATAATTTAACATAAAGTTAAGTAGAAAAGAAATTAATTACCGAAGGAAAAGGGACTTTAGGCATGGAATTGCAGCTATCTCTGAAACTTGGGCTATCACAGAACAGAATATTTGGTGTTGGCCTACCCTGGACCAACTGTTGTATTTGCGTTGTTAACAACGCATTCTGTTCTTGCATCAAACGCATTTGTTCGGTGAATTGTTCTTCTCGTTGTTCCTTGTAGCGCATTTGTTGTTGAAGTTCTTGCATTTGATGCTTAAAGCTAGCCATCTCGTCATGTAGGTGGGAAACATCACTTCTACTTGAGCGCTTCTGACGTCCGAAGTATTCTGATGGGGTGACTGCAAAACCAGTACCCTGAACACGACCATCATACTCGGGTACTGGTAACGCTCTGCTCAATAAATCATCCCGACCAACATAGGTCGCCAACGCAGGATCCTCCTGTGTCATTTGTCGCTTTCCCAAAAAGAATTACAATGAAAATTAGTTATTATAAATGGAGTTTATTTAAGTAAAGCCAATTATTTATTGAATGCATAATATAATTGAATACTTACACAATATTCGGCTACTCTTCTTGCTTCCTCACTATGAATTTCACCTTTCTTATTTGTGACACAGGCTACCCACAGATCATGTCGTGAAACCTGCGTAATATCTGAGCCTGATTCTTGTATCTGCACATCAAAGTTAGTCAAAGTTAAATGATATTTACACAATTTTTATTACGAATGAAATAATCATCAGTTTGTACCATTTTTCTTTCTAACCGTGTGTATGAAACAGGTCCTTTGTGTACCGGTATGGCATGTTGGTCGCGTTAGCTCGATTTTTCTCGCTCAACTCCTAGTTAGATCAAAATGATTCATATAAATATATAAATGTTACTTACAAATACGTATATTACACGTAATAGGGAAAGACAAACAAATAAATGTTACCAGGAAATCAGGAGTTGTATGTGTTCTGATAAACTCATCCCACATTTCTTGAGTGATGATTCCTTCGTACAATGGATAAGGCAGTGTAGTAATGATATCGTCATTATCATCCCTCAAGAAATATTTGACAAGATCAGAATGAAACTTTCGCATAAGTTTTCCGGCTTTTCTCATTACGAAGTTCTTCCGATTATCATCAATAATAAAAATACTCTGTAAACAAGTCAAAAAACATATATAATATGTAAGATTGAAATAAAGTGAAACAAAGCAAACCGAATAAATATATAATTAAGGTGTTACTTGTACTTCAGCCCAGATCACATCCTCATAACTTTTCTTTACCATTTTCCAATTTTGAACTGTAATAGGGACTCTGTCTTGAACCGTAGTCCCGATAAAGTTATTTAAGGAGGTACTGTTCTCGTCAAACGGGTTTCCATTTTCATTCCACTCCAGTTGTAACTTGATTCCGTTACTTCTCAGTTTGATCAACCTCGCCATAATTGTCCTGCCACGTCTGACATTCTCCTCAAATCTTTGTCTACCAATGTGCCTGGGAACATTATCAACATCATCATGTGGTGAGTCCATACTCTTACAAGTGAAATAAGCCAAATCAAAACATCAGTGCACAATGGTCTTGTATGTCAACCAAAGCAAATTATTTTGAAATTTATAAAAACATACGTACAAGTAAACAAGTCAAGGCAATCATTATCTTTTCCTTTTTCTCATCTGATTTAAAATTTTATTCTTCAGAATTCGTGTTGGATTGAGAATTGTGTTCCTCTTGACCCAAGTTCCTTCTTCATGATCATGTCTCACGTATAGGGGTCCATCTCCATCTTCATCTTCATCTTCATCTGCATCTCCATCTATATCAATCTCTGCTGACCACAAATTCTCAAACGAAAGATCATCATTATTGATGTTCAAATATTCATTACTTTCAAAATCAACTTCTGCTTGACGATTCTTGTTGGATGGAAGTACAATAGACCAATTCTTCTTAGCAGGATCAGGAATGTAAAATGCTTGTTCTGCCTGTGCTGCTAAAATAAAAGGATCATCTTCATACCAAACCTTAGAAAGGTCTACTTGCACAAAGCCTAAGTCATCTATCCGCAATCCACTGTTGTTGTTAACCCACTGACATTTGAAGACAGGGACCCTGAACATAGAGTAATCTAACTCCCATATGCGTTCAATGACACCAAAGTATGACATTGATGCATAGACAGGGTGTGTGTCTTTAGCACTGGATCTATGCCAAGAATCAGCAACAAGTGTTACCCCACTATTCTGCATCGTGCTCTGTGTATCATGGTCTTGTGTATAAAATGTGTAACTGTTGATTGCATAACCATTGTAAGATAATACATGTAAGCTGGGTCCCTTCGACAGGCACTTCAATTTTTCAAAAACTGAATCAGGATTCCTCTCCATCTCATCGTTAATACGATTTTTCAACCAACCTGCAAATTGTTTATTGTGTTCTGTTGTTAATAAATTTTCATTCCTATCACCATGTACCAATTGGAGAGCATCCTTATGTTCTTCTACATACGGTTCGACCTCATCAGTGTTATATAGGACATACAAGTGGGCTTGGTCCCGTTCAGTCGTTGATATCGTTATTACATCACTCCCCGTTGTTCCTTTCCCTGATCTTCGGCCATCATGACGGGACTTGGGGATCCCTACAGGGTCAACATTTGATAGAAAATCAGCACAGAAGTCACTTACTTCTTCAACCATGTAACTTTCAGCGATACAACCCTCTGGACGGTATCTATTTTTCACATACCCCTTTAATATTTTCATGAATCGTTCATTTGAGTACATCCATCTCAAGTACACTGGACCGCACAATTGAGTTTCTTTGACCAAGTGTACAGTTAGATGTACCATAATGTCAAAAAAAGAAGGTGGAAAATACATTTCAAGTTCACACAGAGTACACACAATCAGCCTTTGCAAATCTTGTAACCTGGTTGAATCAACACTTTACTGCAGATCAACTTGAAAAACATACAAAGTTTCATGATAGTGTTCCTTAATTTTTTGGGTAAAATGGATCGTATACCAACCGGTAGGAAATTTTGCATGAGCACATGACAATCATGAGATTTAAGGTTCTTTAACTTCAACTCTTTTACCGATACAAGGTTCTTTATATTTGAAGAGTAGCCCTCAGGAACTTTAATTCATTGCAGAAACTCACAAAATAATTTCTTCTCTTTCCTCGACATAGTGTATGCCGCTGGCGGTAGATAGGTACGAGACCCTTGCTCAATCGGTGCCAACTCTTCTCTAATTCCCAAGTTCACTAAATCCAACCTCGAATTGACATTGTCCTTGCTTTTTCCTTGGATATTAAGCAACGTGCCAATTAGACTATCACAGATATTTTTTTCTATGTGCATCACATCAAGAAAATGCCTCACATATAAAGACTTCCAATATGGAAGTTTAAAGAAAATAAACTTTTTCTTCCAATCGCTTGTCTCGATTTGTTTTGCAAAAGGTTTGCCAAAATTATTCTCCAAGTCTTTTACCTTGGAATACACCTGGGAACCGGTCAACATCTTCGGTGGGCTACCTTCTTCTGCATCACCATTGAAAGGCTTTTTCCACTTCCTCCAACGATGTTGTGATGGTAAGAATCTTTGATGCCCCATGTAAACATTTTTCTTACAATGATGAAGTCGCATTGAATGAGTGTCATCTTCACATATAGGGCATGCACCATATCCTTTGACGCTGTTTCCTGACAAATTTCCATAAGCAGGGAAATCATTAATTGTGCCAAACAACATGGCTTTCAAAGTGAAACTTTCTTCCATGTACCCGTCATACACACTAACGCCTTCATCCCAAAGTAGCTTCAAGTCATCAATTAAAGGAGCCAAGTATACATCTATATCATTCCCAGGTTGCCTTGGCCCAGAAATTAACATGGACAACATCATAAACTTGCGTTTCTTTATTAAGTGTGGAGGAAGGTTATAAATCATCAATATCACCGGCCACATGCTATGTGTGCTACTATGAACACCGTGCGGATTAATTCCATCAGTTGACAGTGCAAGGTGAAGGTTCCTGACTTCATCAGCAAAGTCAGGGTACTCATGATCAATTTTTTTCTATTAAGGAGCGTCTGCAGGGTGCCTAAGCTTCGTGTCTTTAATCCTTTCATCTGCATGCCATGTCAACTGCTTAGCAATCTCTGCATTACTATATAGTCGCCTGAATCTCGGAACAATAGGAAAATATCATAGCACCTTCAAAGGACTTTTTCCTTTCTTCTTCCTATATCGAGATGCGTTGCATTTAGGGCACTTCTCCAACGTTGCATACTGATTTCGAAATAATACGCAATCGTTAGGACATACATGTATCTTCTCATATCCCATACCGGTTGTAGAGCAAAGAATTCGCTTTGCCTCGTATGTCTTGGTAGGAAGTACATTGTCTTCTGGAAGCATATCTTGCAACAGTTCAAGCAATGCGGTGAAACCCGAATCACTCAATCCGTAGCAAGCTTTAAAGTTGTACAACTTCAACACTGCTAGCAATCTTGTGTATTTAGTACTTCCGACATATAATGGTTTCTATGCATCACCTTTCAACTTCTCATATTCGTTAGGGCAATTATGAAGCACCCCTTCAACCATATTTACCATTTCTTCAAGACCATCATCTTCATCAAACATGCTTTGATCAAATTCATCCGAGGCACCACCCGTGGTATGCACCCGATCACTATATGGATCGTTGGTCTCACCATGCCTTGTCCATCGTATATATGTTTGATCAATACCATAACACACTAAATGATCTAGCAAATCAAGTTGACTAATCCGCTTTCCAAAACAATAGGATAAGCAAGGACATAAGATTTTGCCAGGATCTTTTGTGTGCTCAGTTGCAAATGTAATAAAATCCTTCACCCAATCTATATATTCCCTTGAACATCGATTAGATGACATCCATTTACGATCCATCTATGGGCTTCAATCTATTTTTTTAAAAAAGTACATGGTTAGTTGTATGACTATTGCATTTACTAATTACTTTTATATTCTCTTACCAATTTTAATTTAAAATAACATACACCACATGAATCTTCATAATTGAAGCTTTCTAAGTCTTAAACTGAATGTTTAAATTGCCAAATAATTCATTAATTATTCGCAGGCATTATAATAATATTTTACAACTCATAACAAAAGAAACCATATTTGCCACAATATATCATAGTTAATTAGAAAACATTACAAGTCAATAAATAAAATACAAGTGTTACGAATATATAAATAATTATTTTGCTTATGCAATTAATCAATAACAATCATTAGAACACCTACAAATTATAACTATTAAATTCAACTAAAATCACATTTGTAAGCTCAAAATTTAAAAAATATACCGTAAATAGAAGCTTCAATAGACTGATGAACTGAAACTACAAACACAAATTAAACATAAAAAAATCAATAAAATATTTGAGGTTCTAAGTTATTTATTTTAATAATAATATGTGTAATAAACATCAATATATAATAAAATCAAATATGATTAGCTTAAATCAAAAAATATGATTCAGGAAAAAAAAGAAAATAAACTAAAATGAAAAAAAAAAGCTTAATCCCAACATTAATTATCTCCTTATTGTATGTTTTTCCCCTTACGGTTTTAGTTAATATATTTAAAGTTAAAAAATATAGACAAATTTTATTTTATTTTATTAAATATTAACATTGATATATATTGATATATTAAAGTCATTTTATCCATATTTTAAAATCCTTAAATAAGTTAATGACTCAATTAACGAATTATTCAATTTATTATCCTGATTTCAATTTTTCCTATTTTCATTGGGTTTAGATGGGATTTTCTCTATTATAGTTTAATAAGATAATACAAAAAATTATTTTCTTACCTCTACAAAATAGCACTAACACAAATATATATTAAATACGTGAAATAATATTAATTAAATAAATGATTTTGATTTTTGAAAAACAAATAATTTGAAGAAGTTTTAAAAGAAATAGCAGTATTATTAAAAGTTAATTTGATTATCTAATTTCAAGTTACTTGTATATTAATTACTGTCTTTCAAATTTATGGTTATATATAACAGATAAATTCAATTCTTTCATTGTTATTGTAACTTGTTGCATTAATTTCTTAGAATTAGTGAAAGCTAAAACACAGTACACACACGCCTACAAGACATATTATGTACATTCAGTGGATATTATATATATAGCATACACGCCATTTTTTATCATCCTGTAACAATTTATTTTGGATTGACACTGGGAATATATATATATAGTATACACGCACAAACAATGCGCGAGATAAATATGTATATATGAAAAATTCTTCATATCAATAATTGATGATGTCCTTTGTACGTGTTAATATAATTAAGAAATTAACTAATATCAATAATCATGGGTTATCTTTAGTTAATTATATGTTTAATTAATTGAAATGTGTAAATTCTACTATTTTTGTCAAGCATATAATGATTCAAGTTGAATTGAATTTAAACAACCTTATCGTAATATATGTCTGGCAAACAGTAACACAATATTTCCATTAATTGGCATTTTTTTAAATGCATACAACACGTTTTAATTAAAAACCCATGTGAGAAAAGTCTTGAAGAAACATCACATGCAACTTTTAATTTGATGTTTGTATATAACACACGCATTTATATATTATATATATATATATACAGGTGTTGTGTAAAGAGCAAAGAAACAAAACTAGAGATGGTCCACCCACAGAAAATTAAAACAAAAATCTGACGAGAGAGAGAGAGAGAGAGAGCGCATGGGCACCACACATACACTTTGTATATTTACTTGTCTTCTCCTCAATAATTTTATTTACATTCTTTATTTTGTTCCTGTGTTGATGAAATTACATACTATGTACATGCCTATTTCTAATTTGGTTTATGTACTAGTATAATAACACCATGCATGAAGAAGATGACTATATATGACATATAAATATATATACAAACAGAACGCAAGCATGCCATAAAAAAAAACAGAAAAACCTGAAAAAAAAAATAATAAAAACAAAACGCAAGTTGAACTTACAGGTTGATCAGTGCAGTGGAGTGGAGGACCACGTAATTGCCGTTGGTGACGCAATCTTCAGTGAGGGAAGGAAGAAATTTGAGCTACCAAATGGAGTGGGGACCAAAAAGTTGTAGACAACACAAAGAAAAGGGAATAATAGGGACAGGAGTGGGGTTGGCAGTTGGGAAAAAACAAAGCCGTGTGCTCGTGTGGGTGTAGTTTTAAGATGTGAAGATAAGGAAATGGAAGGAAGGGGAGAGGACGCACAGAAAGATGAAAGTGAAAATGAGAGAGCGAATGATTAAAGATAGAGAAAAGGTAAAGAAAGAGATGGGGGGTGTCGGCGGGAAAAAGGAAAGTGATTGGGGGGGAGGCGGGAAAACAAAAGGATAAGGGGGTGGGGCGGGATGGGTTCTGATTGGTGGGGAAGGGATAGAATATCCAAATTTGTTTTTTTTTCTAAAAAGGGTCAGGGGTGGCGCCTAACTAGCCAGGCGCAACCCCTGACAAAATTTTTTTTATTTTTTTTTTAAAAAGGGTCAGGGGTGGCGCCTAACCAGGCAGGCACCACCCCTGACAAAATTTTTTTAAAAAAAAAAGGTCAGGGGTGGCGCCTGCCTGGTCAAGCGCCACCCCTGACAAAAATAATTTTTTTAAAAAAAACTGAGTCAGGTGTGGCACCTGACTAGGCAGGCGCCACCCCTGACCTTTTTTTTTTAAAAAAAAAAAGGGTCAGAAGCTAGTGTGGCGCCTGGCGTGTCAGGCGCCACATCTGGTTCCTACCTGCTCAAGTGTGGCGCCTGCCTGTCCAGGCGCCGCACTTGAACATACCAGCTGTGGTGCCTACCCTTCTAGGCGCCACAGCTGGTAAAAAAAACATAAAATATAAAGAAAATAATAAATGAGCAGCTGTGACACTTCATTAAGGAAGGGCTACAATATGTGCGCCACCTTTCAACCTTTTTGTAGTAGTGGAGAAAAATTGGGATTTTTGAAATCTGACTCCACAGACTTGCTCCTTTATACTCCTAACCACTTGATTAACTATTTAATTGCATCCAAATCATGATTTAGATCGAATTGAGGTAGCATAACATCTTGGTTTTAGCATTTCCCAAATTTACATTCCACAGCAAATCAACCACAAAATCAACGATTAAACTAGCAACAACATCCATAGCATTCAAAGATTGAAGTCTATGGAGTTACCTTTTGCTTCTCTTGCTCTATCTCACTTGGCCAAATACTCAAGCTCCACAAATCCTAGGATTTTACTTCAAAAACACCTTGAATTATGTAGAAGAGTAACCTAGAGGAAGGATTACACAAGTTAAGAGCTAAATCATCGAAAGAATCAAGCTTACCATGCAACTTTGCTCCTCCTTCTCTCTAGAAAACTCAAAACGCTCTCTCTCTCTCTCTCTCTCTCTGCTTGTACAAGGGCTGACGGTTTTTGAAGGAAAGAGATGGTGGGAAATGCTTTTGTAAAATATCACATTTATCTCTTAATTATTTGATTACCAAATTTACAAAATGTTGACTTTTGTGTCATGAATTATCTCTATGTAATTATTGTCATATGCCCAATTGTAATTCAACTACTTCCTCTTTTCTCTTGGTTACATAAATATACGCCTAGGCCCTCCTTCAATCAGCCCAAATGGCTTTTTCCCATTTATCCCAAAAATTTCAAAATTGCCATCATATTTTTTTTATTCCATTTTTGGATTTAATGGCAATTTTGGAAGATTTTTTGCTCAAATTTTAAAAAATTATAACTAAATTTGTAGACATATGAATGGAGTGATTCCAAAGGCAATAGAACCCTTATTGGGTATAATTTCAAGAAAAAATATAGCTTTTAGTCAACTGGAAGAACAGAATTCCCAAAATTTAATTTTTTGGACACTGTTCCAGAAAATCAACAGTTTTTCTGAACTAACTTCAAAAATTCATAGCTTTTTACATACAACTCCAAAAATTACCCATCCACTTGATTCACACTTATTCTCAAATCTCAGATCCCAAAATTTAGGATATTACACATCTCAATGTTAATGACACAATGCTCCATAAAGCAATATGTTAAATTAATGTAGTATAAATGACACGTATAAATAAAGTAAGTAGTGAGGGCAAAAATAAATATAAAGTTGAAAGATAATAGTTGGCAAAAAACCAAAAAGAAAGATAATAAAAAATGTAAAATCTGCTTGGCCTATCCATGGGTTAGTGGGCAAAAACGTTATTCATGGGGTAATGGGGTTTCTATTTTTTATTTTCATTCGTGCCGATTTATTTTTTAAATTTTAATTAAAAACAATATTTCTTTCTCATCAATGATCTAACATCCGATGGTTAAAAAACAGCCCCATAGTTTTACTCTTTTATCTATTGGTTAAAAGCAAATATTCAATTGTATCCCTTTCTAATACCGCCTCTCTCCTTTCGAATGCAACCTCTTTGTCCTTGTTTATTGTACCTCTAAACCAACTTTCAAATCAGACGCTTGTATCTTTTTTTTATTATTTCTTTACTCACTTGTTTTCTAAATATTTTTCCTCTCTTCTTTGAGTTCTTTCCTTATGGTCCATCATCATTGCAGTAATCGCTATTTTTTAACTTCATAACTGCAGTGAAATTTACAAAACAACATATTTCTTTGACGTAAATTGGTAAGATTCTTCTTTTCTTGTCATCCTCCCCTCTTTCTGGCTCTCTTGTTCTTTTTGTTCCTCTTTTTCTTTTCGTTCCCATCATGGTGTGTTTGAGTTTTTAACCCGGCCGGCTATCCTGAGATCCACCTCCTGTTTCTGGCTATTTTCCAACTTCTGGCCTAAAGCCTAGCTTTAGGTGGCTCGTCCGGGTCTAACTAGTGAAACGATCCAACACTGTTGATTGACTCACTTCTCTTTCCAAACGACAGCCCAACCAGGTGGACCGTCCAATCCGGTCCGACTTCAATAACATAGCTTTGAGCGCCCATACAAAACAAATTATGCTAAATTATAAAAAATAGTATCCTTGACATTTCAAAGTTTAAATTTAACTCCCCTGACCTTTTATTTTTTTATTATTAAATTCCTACCGTTAACTAACCGTTATCTTTTTAACGGAAATTGCTACGTCAGATTAAAATATAACACATGGCATCCTTCGTGGTGTCCTATCTAAATTACTAATTTCATAAAACTCCTTTGAACTTTGACCAATTTACAGATAATCCAGTTGAATATTGATTAGTTACAAATAACACATTGAAATTTCAAAATTTAAATTTAACTTCTTTAAAATTTTGATTTATAATATTAAACCCTATGTTGTAAATTTTATCATTTTAATAAATTTATTAAGATTTTTTACAATCATTTGTCAATTAAAATAGCTTTTTTATATGGCAAAAACTAGAAGAATGATATTTAAAAAATATAAAAATAAAAATATCATTATTTGTATATCATTTACTTATTTTCTTGGGATAATTGAGCATTGATAGTATAAAAATGTCATCATTTGTGTTAAATACATTAATGGGATAATTGAGCATTGATAGTATCAAAATGTCATCATTTTTGTTAAATATATTTATAAGATAATTGAGCATTGATAGTTTAAATATTACATTTGTGTTAGTGGATTAGCTTTTGCCTTTATTAATTCTTTATTAGTAATGCATATTTTTTTGAATTACAGGTTCAATGTTAAATATATTCATGGGATAATTCAGCATTGATAGTATCAAAATGTAATCATTTGTGTTAAATATATTTATGAGATAATTAAGCATTGATAGTTTAAATATTATATTTGTGTTAGAGGATAGTTTTTGCCCTTATTAATTCTTTATTAGTAATGCATATTTTTTTTGGAATTACAAGATCAATGTTTATTTTTATATTTTTCTAAATATTATTCTTCTACTTTGGACATACAAAAAAGCTATTTTAATTGACAAATGATAGTAAAATCTTAATACATTTATTAGAATGATAAAAGTAATGACATAGGGGTTTAATACTATAAATCAAAATTTTAAAGGAGTTAAATTTAAATTTTGATCAACCCCAAAAAAATTAAATTTTGAAATGTCAAGGGGGTTATTTGTAACTAATCAAAGTTCAGAGGATTATCTAAAACTAGTAAAAAATCAGGGGGTTTTATAAACTTAGTAATTTACATTGTACACCATGTAGGATACCACGTGTCTTTTGTTAATCTGACATGGCAATTTCCTTTAAAACGGTAATGATTAGTTAACAGAAGGGGTTTAAAAATTTAAAAAAAAAGGTCAGGGGTTAAATTTAAACTTTGGAATGTTATGGGGTAATATGTAGCTGACTGAAAACTTAAGGGGTTTTGTATAATTTAGCCAATAAATTACGCAAGCAGAATCAAAATAAAAGATGCCCCTGCTGCCACTACACACCAATAACGGCCTTATTTAATTTCCTCCTACAAGTTGCAAGAATAAAAAAGTTCAACTTGTTTAATTTCCTATTTGATTACTTTCAATTTATTGAGCTGGCCCGCACATGAACTCATGAAAGAGTCATTTCTATATATTTAATGCGTAATATTATAAGTCAATATATGTTAAATTCTTGTTTAGGAATGATCATGACTATGGTGGACGCTGTCTCAATGGGGAGAGAGGTGTCTCCATTGATTCCCCTCTCCATTTACTCTCTATTGAATGTATCTACCATTAGATCAATTTTCAATGGTTGATATTTACCATGATAGATTTTTATTATAATGTTATTCTTTAGATATTATTAAATCTCAACCATTGACAGTTGATCTAATAGGTGATAAATTCAATAGAGAGTAAATTGGGAAGAAAATCAATAGAGACACCCCTCTTCCATCTCAGTGAATAAAAAAAAATGAAGAATAACTTTCAGGGGAGAATGTTTATTAACCTCTTGTATCTACAGCTATATTTTTACTTTTTCATTTTGACAAAGGTTCTTACGCAACAATTTTATGTATTAGTCTACAATAGTAAAGTAGCGTCACTATGATTCATGCATAAATACACATATCCATTTGCATCTTACGAATTGCATGGTACGATCTAATAACAAAATTTCCATGTATCAAAATCATTTAGAACTGTATAAAAAGGTCATTTAGAAGAGTCTGGTTAAGTAGTTAAGAAGTTTTATAGTTAGTTAGTGATACTATGTGGAAAAAAATAATACTTTAAACAAAACATGTTATATTATGAAACATACTGAATATCCTTATAATAAGAAATAGAGGGAATAGGTAACTTCATTTTTTCTCGAGCTTTTAAACAATTTTTCATGCCCAAAAAATAAAAAATGCAGATGCAGGTTTACACAAATTAATTACTAATAAAGGATCTCAAGTGTATCAGAAAATCTGATTGACGCACTAAAATACCCACATAAAATTGAAGCACCGGACTTTAATCACGTTATAAAGCAAATGCACTATAGAGAGGAAGAGAAGAGAGTTCCTTACAGTGAGTTGCAAGAGTAGTTTTTTTTTTTTTTTTCAAGAGAGAAGTCTATTGTAAGTTGCATAACCGACTCTCTCAATCCCATATATTCCATATGCATTATATACAAACAATTTTAAAATATAAAGGGAAAACTAAACACTCACTTATTGTTCTTATTAGAGCCCCACTTAGTATGGGCTTGAGCCTAACCCACCAAAGGCGACTAAGTACGGTTCATCAATTAGAAAAGTCAACGGAGTTGGAATAATTATCCTTTTTATTCTAATACCATTTTCGTTGCTGTCTATATATTTTAAATCACCATCATACCTTCCTTTCACTATTTTATCTCCTCTTCTCCTCTCCATCCTCATCCTGTCAACTAAACATGCTTCAACCTTCTATTCTCCTTCCCTTACTTACCTTCATATTCTGGTCATGCTGCACTCTTAATGGCGTCGTTTCAGATCCACAGACCAACCTTCTCAGGATCCAATGTAACCCAACAGAGCAGTCCTTCGTCACCAACATCCCCGTCTTCAATGACAACCTAAACGCAACGTTTAGAGACATCAGAGAACAGATCAGAGACCAAAACAAGCACTTCGCCACCGCACAAGAGCAACGCAGCGGAGAAAGTCCCGTTATCACTCTTTTTCAATGCAGAAATTACCTTCCAATCGTTGACTGTCTTGCCTGCTACGATGCTGCAGCCGCACAAATCCGTAGCTGCGTTGCCGCTGTAGCCCCCGGTGCCCATGTTGTCTACGACGGCTGCTTCCTCAGGTACCACAAGTCTTCCATCCTGGAGGTTTTTCTTGGCTATGAAATGCGGCATTATGCCATGAGTTTGCGTTCTTCAATGTTGAATTTGATTATTAGAAACTTAGACATGTCTGGTTTACAGTTTGCAAAACAGTCTTTTTAATAAAAAAGCACAAAAATGTTTAAAAAGACAAGTTTGAAAATTTGTATTGTGCCTTGAAAATTAAAAAAATAAATAAATTTTGTTATGAAAAATAATAAATATTTCAAACATCTTTTTTTTTCTTTTCATGTTTTGTTCCTACTTGTTCTAGGAAATTAGAGAAGATGCAGAAAACATTGTGTTTTCAGTAATAATAATCATGTTAATAAAGCAAATTATTATTTTCACCCTTCTCTCAACCATTCAGATATGTTTTTAAAAATAATGTTTTAGATATATATTTTTATAATTTTTTTGTTTCCAAAACTTATCCTAAAAAATTATTCTTTTTTTTTTTTGCCAATGCCTAAAAAATTATTCTTAAAAAATCTCCTGAGAACACAAATAACAAAAAAAAAAGAAATTGGAATTAAACAAATTATTAGGCCTTGTTTGATTTTCTGTTTTCAAAATAATTTATTATTTTTAAAATAAAAAATTAAAAGCTTCTTTGGTAATTAATTTTTAGTTAAGTATTTTTTTTAAAGAAAATAATTTCACATCTTTTTCTTTAGCTAGACGTCTTGAACTTTCACCTCTTAAACTTGAAGAAGCCCTCCCCAATTTCAATCTGCATACATGCCATCTCCACTCTCCAATTTGCTTGGTTCTCACCAAAGTTGATTTTAAAAACAATTATTTAAAATAATTTTTATATTTTTTTTTAAATATGATTTTTCGAAAAAATCATCTGATTTTATTTTCTTATCAAAACTTATACTGAAATTTTTTTATAAAATTATTCCAGAAAATTAATAACAGAATCAAAGACTAAAGTTCCAATGGTCTGCACCTTTTATTAAATGCTCCATGTTAGTCAACCAAATGAGGCACTAGATCGAAGGTCAATGATTAAATTAATATATTTTAAATGTAAAATAATTGTTTTAAAATAAAGACAAAAATAAGAACAAAAATTTATGGAAAAAATTGGTTTCAAATAAAAAGATAAAATTAATTAAAAATATAACACAAGGTAAAATAAAAACAAAAAATAATTTAATATATTAACAAATATTTTATAGTTAAAAAATGAAAAATAATTCTGACATGTAACATTTATTTGAAAGTTTTATTTTTAAATTTATAGTTTTAATTTATAATACACACATTCTTCTTAAACATTTCCTCACTAGTTTTTTTTTTTTAAATTCTTACCCTGTGTGTGTGTTTATGTATAAAATATGATTTAAAACATTATTTAAAATTTAAAAAAAATTGACTAGTTCAAATGGCTAAACATTTCATGGGTTTTACTAGTTTTATACCGGTTTTACTAATTACAAGAGCTAGTTAGGAGATTGATCATGGTCATAAATATTAGACCTCTATTCATTTTATCTCTAATATCTATCCTTTTCTCCAAACTAATTTACTTGTAAATGAATTTAGATCTCTCATATTGTGCTTTGGTATTTTAGGGAGATTAAATCGTTGTGATTAAATAATTTAGCTAGCTTGCTTAACCTACCCAAATTAGTTAATTTTAATTTATAATGAAAAGCAACAGTCGCAAACACACACAGATATCTAAATAGCTAATGATCATTATTAGCTTGATTTATACGCAACAAAGTCCGTTATAATTTTTGGTGTTGTAGGTACAACTCCAATGGTTTCTTTGGCGAGGCGACGCAGCCTTTCAATTTCGTATTATGTGGGAATCAGACTACAGGAGAAGCCACTCCATTTACCACAACAGTACAACAAGTTCTAATGAATCTTCAAATAACAACACCTAATATCCCTGGTTTCTTTGCAGCCACGAAGAAGAATGTTCCCAATAATAATAATGGTGCAACTATTTATGCGTTTGCTCAATGTACTGAGTCTATTATAGCAAATGATTGCCTTGATTGTTTGAAGGGTCGGTACAACAGTATGGAGATTTGTCTTCCATATTCAGATGGAAGGGCTTTTGATGCTGGTTGTTTCTTGAGATACTCCACCACTTCCTTCTTTAATGATACCCACACAATTGATATCAAACCCATTATCAAAAAAGGTACAAGTCATTCAAGGATTTGAATATAGCCCCTTTTGTCTTAGATGCGTGTAGTTACTTAATTATTGTGTATAATTCAAAATGAGAGACTAGTTTGAAAATGAATTCTTTTGCTTCCTTATATTTTGCAGGATCAAGCAAAAAAGGGGTCATAATTGGAGGGGTTGTTGGAGGTGTAGCCCTTGTTTTAATCCTCCTTGCATTGTTTGCTTGGAGTAGACGATCAAGAAGGAATAAGAGGGTTCCTAGAGGTAAATTACTTGAAAAGTTTATAAATTTGGCAATTAATTAATGTGATGCTTTGGTTTTCTTATCTATGAAATGTGAATAGCACTTGGGTATGTGATTCTCCTATCATATAGCCATATAGGGTCTAGTTGTAGTACATTTTGAAATCACAAACTTATATATGGAACAAGAGTCTTCCAATTCCAAGGTCAATGTGTCGCAAGTGACTAATATGATGAACTCAATCAACTTAAGTATAGGGGTCAGAGGATTCTCCTTCAGACTGGTTGCATTTTAGATCTTGTTCAATCATTCTTCTTTAATTTTATCCATAACAAGTAATTTGACAACGATATCAATCTTGTGTCACCTAGTTAATGATGCACCTTGACCTTTATTTTGTGTCAAGAGTTGCGAGGTTTGTTGCACTTCCAAACTTGGCTCTCTCCCATCTCAATTTTATTCAATTTCCTCTTGATTTTCCTGCAAATAAGGTCAATTAGCACTGCGCAATTAAAGGAAAATCATCCTAGAAGGCTTGGTCAAAGCCCTCATTTGTTTTATTAAGTTAAGAGATGACTTTGACTTGCATTTGCCCAAACAGGAGACATAATTGGAGCAAGCAAGTTGGAAGGTCTTACTGCTTATAATTATAATGATTTGATATTTGCAACAAAGAAATTCAGTGCAGAAAACAAAATAGGACAAGGAGGATTTGGGGCTGTATACAAGGTAACTTTAATCTGATATTCAATATTTAAATATTGATCATGTCGGATGTCACTAAACTAGTTTTATATAATGTTGTAAAAAATATGTTTTCAAAAGGATCTTTATATCAACCAATGACTTTTGTAATTACATGTGCATCAGCTATTATTCTCCTCAATAACATTATGACATGAGTTTGTATTTTTATATCAACAACAAAACACCGACCTTCTCCAAAAAAAAAAAACAAAGCTTAGTTTTATGTCATAATATTATTGGAGAAAATAGCAAAAAGCTTTGATATTTTTTAAGGTTCGCCCTTCATAATTTTCTTTTAAAAAACAGGTAGAAACAAAGGTTCTCTCAAGTGGAAGCAGCGATACGAAGTAATATTAGGAATAGCCAGGGGTTTGGCTTATCTGCATGAGGAATTTCACGTACGTATTATACATAGAGATATAAAGACCCACAACATCCTCCTAGATGATGATTTACAACCTAAAATTGCTGATTTTGGACTAGCAAAGCTATTACCTGAGGACAAATCTCATTTAAGCACAAAAGTTGCAGGAACATTGTAAGCCAAGAGAACTATATTTGTTTAATTTTCTTCACTTCTATCATAGCACTTGGATTGTCTAAGGTATTGATAATATGTTTATATATAGTACACATGCATACAAGTTAATCGAACAATACTCCTTCTACACCTATTAACTATAATACTTAAAAGAATCCATATCTATGTCAAACATGACACAATAATTTACATGACTTGTGCATATTTCAGATTTTATTGGACCTATATTTATTGTTGTTTATATATGTTTTATTTCTTGTAGAGTCATTATCGTTTTAATCATTTAATCATAAATATTATAATATGTGTTTTGTCAGAGGATACACGGCACCGGAGTATATAATTTATGGCCAATTATCAGAAAAGGCAGATATCTATAGCTATGGTGTTGTCATCTTAGAAGTTATCAGTGGTAAAAAAAGCACGGATCTAATAAAGCTTGATGATGATGATGAGGAAGCACACCTCCTTCAAAAAGTGAGAAACTTCCCATTAATATCTAAAAATGCATTCTCTTTTTTTTATTTTTGAGAAAATTTAGATTATGAAATCTGTTTTTAATAATACAGCCTAAGTTATTTTTTCTTTGCTTCTGGAAAATCCATTCTTTCACTATTGCCAATGAATCTAAGAAATATCCAAAAATAAATTCACTTAATTGTTCATTTGTCTTTTGTACCCCTCTGTTTCACTTCCGTCTTATCCAACTTGATAGTCTTGGAAACTTTATGAGAAAGACAAGCACTTGGATATGGTGGACAAGACCTTAGATCCTAATGAGTATGATGCAGAAGAAGTGAAGAAAATCATAGAGATTGGTTTGCTTTGCATCCAAGCATCTGCTGATATGAGGCCAGTGATGTCTGAAATAGTTGTTATGCTCCAAAACAAGGACTTGTTACAGAACATGTGTCCCACTATGCCCATCTTGATTGAAACTAATTAGCCGTAGTCCATGGCTTACTCCTCTACTTGTACTGCTTCGGTTTTTTCATTTGATCAATGGACACTAATCCTTTGAGGTTTAGAGCGTAAAAAGGTTTTGCCTCTCTAAGATCTTATCAAGTACGCTTCTTAGGATTCGAACTTGTGTTTTCTTTTTTACAGAGGAGATACCTCTTACTATCTTAACCAACAGCTTGATGGTCTTGTACTTCATCCTTTAACTCAAAACTCAATGTTACTGCCCTCATTTCTACATTACTACTAGAAAGCTAGCAAGGTAATTGTGTTTTATGTAAAGAACCACTTAAGTGTGATTTTGGAATTTTGAAGTGAGAATCCAATTGTACATTATTCAATATTTGTGTGACTTGGAAAGTTACATTAAAATTTTTTTAAGTTTAATTTAAATGTGACATTAAGAATACAGTTTTATTCTTTAATTGAAGAAGTTAATATTTGTACGTAATGTGACCTTTTGAAAGTGATACCAAAAGTTCCCTGTTATGGGTTGTTTGGTAAATTGCCCCTTTGGAGACAGCTTGTTAAATTATGTTATCACGTTTACATGTAACTTCTACATACAAGGATTGTTTTGTAAAGTCTCATATTTTACTATATTGACAAATCCCTATTTTAATTATATATTTTTATATTTTAATTGGGATTTCTTTCATAATAATTGAGCCAAAATTTCCTTTCTTGAGATAAATTGAGATTAAGAGAAAATAGATTAAATTAGGACTAAAAAGCGTAAATTGTCAAAATAATTATAATTACTCTTAATAATTGATTTTTCTGAAATTATTTGATGTTGGTTTAAATATTTTTCAATTGAAAATCCTTGAAAATTTGGATTAAAATCTGAAAATGGCAATTTGGGGTTTGAAATTCAGGAATGACATTTTGGTCCCATGAATGTTGAAAAAGACATTTTAGTCTAACAATTGAAACTCAGCGTTTTTGGTTTAATGGAGGTGGGCCTCAGCAATTGTCAAAAGCAAAAACGACATCCAGAGCAGCTGAATCAAAACGGGGGGCGGCGAACAGAGAGAGCTGCGGATTTGGGAGCTGAAAGCGAAGAGCTGAGGGAGGAGAGGAGGTAGCTGAGATTCAGGATTCGTGGGGGGTGGCCGCAAGCTTCATTTGCCATACACATCAGCTCCGCCCCTCACCAACATCCACCACCGTCGCTGTCTTTGTCCGTCACGGCCAGAGAGACAGAACCGAGAGAGATGGGAGTTTGGAGATTGAAAACACAGCTGAGAGCGAGGAGCTCAGCTGCGAGTTGGAAGACGGGAGTGGAGAGGAGAGTGAGCTAGGATTAGAGAACTGAGAGGGTGACTGAGAGAGCTGGGAGCTGGTTCTGTCCACCGTTCACCTCCACCGCCGCTGCACCAGTCGGAGTTGCAGACGGAGCTCTGGGCTCCATGGGAGAGTTGAGAGATGGAGAAGACTGAACTAGAAGGGAGAAGCAGAACACCACCGTCGACCACCATCACCTTCACTTCAGTCCACTATCTTCTCACCTTAATCAATCATCGCTGTCACGACCTCTGGCCGCCTCCTCTGCTTCTGAATTCATGCATGTCGTGGCTATATCTGATTTGTTTATATGATTTTTCCTCTTGATGCTGTATTGATGGTTTGCAGTAGCTAAATCTCTTCTAATCCTAGAGTAATGGATTGATTCTTGATACTCGGAGCTATAAAAGGGGAGTTTTATTTTATTTTATTAGTTTAACTATATATTTATGATTTATTTGGTTTAAGGAGTTTTTTTATTTTTGACCTGGAAATATCTCGATATATTGCTAACAGAGAAAACAACCAAGGAGTCCAATTAACATAACACAACTGAAAATGAATAACAGCAAATACACCAGTAGAAATACAAGGCCATAATCTAAACATAGACAATTAAAAGCGGGATCCACATAACAGCCCCAGTTTTTGCCACCTCTTGAAGAGGATCTTAGCCAACTCCTTCACGGTTGAAGACATCCTGGGATTCTCTAGAAATGGGTGGCGCTGATGGAGTAAAACCAGAACAGCCAGAATTAACAGCATCTCGGGAAATCAAATCAGAAAGAGAAGGTGATGGTAGAGATACCCACCCCGGAGGACACACCTTCTTTCGAACAGAGACTGCTATACAGTCAGCAGCAAGATTTCCCTCCCGATTAGAGAAAGAGAAAATTAAACCAGACTGAGATGAAGCTAAATTCTGAGTTTCCATAAGAAGATGCCACCCACACCAATCACTTATAGTATGAGATCTTGAGTTCAAGCAGGTGAATAGGTCTTCATTGTCTGTTTCAATTATTGCTGAAGTGATATCAAGATCCCTACACTACACAACAGGACAGCTTTTCTCACCGCCATTAGCTCAGAGATAAAGGCAGATGTAGCATTTACACTTTCACCAAAAGCCCATAAAAAAGATCCAGAACTGTCTCGGCATATCACTCCTATTGTTGCAGTATTATCAGTGGACTTATATGAACCATCACAGTTTACTTTAAGCCACCCGATGGGAGGACCTTGCCAACCAATAGAGCGGGAAGACATTGCACTCCCATCAGCCGATGGATTCATAGAGACGGCAACCTAGAATTCTTTAACCCCCGCACGAGCTTTGGCTAGAACAGCATAAGGATCAGGGGATTTATGATTAAATACCACTTCATTCCGCTCCTTCCAAATAAACCAAAGTAACCAGACCAGCAAGGAGAGATCTTTGTCCTGCAAAGCATCCTGTTGGCATAGAAGCTTAGAGAACCATTCCTCAAAAGACTTAATATTAAGCTGATCTATTCGCAAAGACAATTGGCAACCAAACCAAATACATCTTACCCAAGGGCAGAAAAACAGTAAATGTTCCAATGATTCATGTTGAGAGAAACAGATCGGGCATACTGGGTTAATTGAGCAGTGCCGCTTAAACAAAGCATCCTTTGTAGGGACTACCCTGGAACAACAGCGCCAGATAAACTGCTCTATACGAGGTAGTGATTTTATTTTCCACAAATTCTGCCAGAAATCCTTTGGAAAAACAAACGATGTCCCTGGACGATTCACATCAGCTTTGTGGGTCACCAAATTTGTTTTGTACCCTCTTTTAACAGTGAAAATGCCATTTCTAGCATTAATCCAAACCAATTTATCTGGGAAAGAAAGGTAATCCAGTTTCAGTTTGCCAATGCTATCTAAGACTTCATTCAGGACCAGAGTCAAAAGGCTAGAAAAATTCCAAGTTCCCTCTACTATCAAAGCATCCACAGTCTCATTTGAATTAGTATCACAATTAAGGAATTGTTTAAGAGACTTACCTTGCAAATCAGGAATCCAAGCATCTTTCCATATAGTAATGGATTTACCATCCTCGATCAGCCAGCGGCAATCATTTTGAAGCATTGAACGTCCAGCAAGGATGCTTGACCAAGTCCAGGAGGCTCTAGAGCCTTTGTCTGCAACCATGAAAGTAGAATGCAGAAAATACACTCCCTTTACACTACTACAAAAAAGGGATTTAGTGGCGTAATTCTTATGGCAGTTTTTTCAAAAAGCGCTAAAGATAATTATTTATTTTTTAAAATAAAGGTTATTTTAAAGCTTTGGCGCTTACAATTATAAGCGTCATAATAGACGTTAACTTTATATGACACTTTCCTGAATAAGCGCCAAACATTGTCATCAATATTTAAAAAAAAAAACAATAAGAAGTTTTGGCGTTTTATGTGGAAGCGTCAAAGCTTCTTATATTTTTCAAAAACCAAAAAAGGAAAATATAATAGGAAGCTTTGGCGTTTCCTAAGGAAGCGCCAAAGCTTCTTATGTATTTTTAATTTTTTTTAAAAGGCCACATACAAAAAAAAATAAAATAAAAAAAGAAATATTATAATAGGAAGCTTTGGCGCTTCCTAAGGAAATGCCAAAGCTTCTTATAGGAAGCTTTGGCATTTCCTAAAGAAGCGCCAAAGCTTCCTATGTATTTTTTTTAAAAAAAAAGGTTCAGTCAGCTTCTTCGATTGTGTGTGTGTCTAGCTATAAAGTAAATTTAAATTAAGTGTTTTTTTTTTCTTGAGTCATTATATTATTATACATTTATCATTGTTAAAGGTTTAATGGTTACAATCAACGTAAAGTTATATGATATGTTTGTCATACTTTTTGCTCTTTCTTTTTATAGATCCAAATTATCTGCTTGAATATATTGTTGTCACTAGTATTAACTTACACTTATAATAAAGCATAAAACTAAGTGAGCTCCATGAAGTTCATCAAATTTTTTTATAATGAAGCGTAAAAGGAGTATATACTTGACCATTGTTAGAAAAAGAATCAACACATAAAATATAGTTAAACTAACCAATTACATAAACACAGTGTCAAAACTTCATATTGAAAAAATAAAAAATAAAAAACACAATAGAAGCTTTGGCGCTTCCTAAAGAAGCGCCAAAGCTTCCATTTTTTTTAAAATTTTATTTTGAAAATGGGAAGCAATGACATTCTTTTATGAAGCGCCAAAGCTTCCCCAGTTTACAAAATTTAAAAACCCCGCCATTGACATCCCGTCATTATCGCTCTCCCGCTTGTCACTTCCCATAACTTCGATCCATTATTCTCTTACTTTATTGGTCTACTAGCTTTTCTTATTCGTTATCCCCACTCCTTCCTCTCTTTGATGGCAGCAAGTAGAAGTAAGAAATCCCTAGCTTGTAAGCATTGCTTTTTAAACATTTGATCCATGTTTTCTTTTTTTTTTCTTTTTGGTTAAAATTTGCAATGACTCTTATATGTTTGCTCATATTTTTTATTTTTTAAGTATTGATTTGAAGTTTCAACTTTGTCAGCTTAAACTTCCTATATATTGTTAGTTTTTTAATTTTTAAACTTACAAATTAATAATATTGTAGTAATTTTGTTGTAATACAAATCATTGTAGTTAATTTTTTACCATTGTATTGTGATTTGTTTGTTTTATCAAGAAAATAAAATAATTAAAAAAATGATCATCATCATTTTATATTGTAATTTACCTACTAGATGAAATGTATAGTCATTTACCTGCTAAAAAATTATATATGATTATCAGGCATTTATTTTTACATTACACCGTATTGTAGTTATTTAAGACAATCATCGTTTTGTATTGTAATTTTGTCTACTAGATGAAATATATGATCATTTTGATTACTATAAAAAATATACATGATCATCAAGCATTTTGTTAAAGCATTACACTGTATAGGAAAAGAAATATTTTAAAAAATTATTAAAAAAATTAAACCCTCATTTAGCGTTTATAGAAATAAACGCCAAAGGAGGGGCCTGCCCCTCCTTTGGCGTGTAATCATCAAACGCCAAAGGAGGGGCACCCTCCTTTGGCGTTTGAATAAAAAACACCAAATGAGGGTGTTCACCCTCCTTTGGCATTTAATCATCAAACGCCAAAGGAGGGACACCCTCCTTTGGCATTTAATCATCAAACGCCAAAGGAGGGTGAGGCCCTCCTTTGGCGTTTGATCAAAGCAGGGCACACCCTCCTTTGGCACTACCCCAATAAACGCCATATGTAATTTATTTATTTATCACTACTACAGAATATAGATACTGCTATTCTAAAAGACGTCCCTTTTTAAAATAGGGACGTCTAAAACATAGGCGGTGGCATTTTTGAAATTATGTGTGGGAACTTGGTAGCTTTAGACGTCCCAAATTCAATTTGGGACGTCTAAAGGAAAAAAATTTTTTTTTTTATTTTTTACACTTTAGATGTCCCAAATTCAATTTGGGACCTCTAAAGTGATGTCTAAAAAAAAAATTTACACTTTAGATGTCCCAAATTCCATTTGGGACATCTAAAGTGTAAAAAAAAAATTAAATTTTTTTTAACTTTAGACATCCCAAATTCAATTTGGGACGTCTAAAGTTAAAAAAAAAAATTTAATATTTTTTTTTTACTTTAGACGTCCCAAATTGAATTTGGGACGTCTAAAGTCCCACTTCAATTTGGGACGTCTAAAGTAAAAAAAAAAAAAAAATTTACACTTTAGATGTCCCAAATTCAATTTGGGACATCTAAAGTGATGTCTAAAATAAAAATAAAAAAATTTTACACTTTAGATGTCCCAAATGGAATTTGGGACATCTAAAGTGTAAAAAAAAAAAAAAAATTACACTTTAGAGGTCCCAAATTCCATTTGAGATGTCTAAAGTGGTACTTTAGACGTCCCAAATTCAATTTGGGACATCTAAAATGATGTCTAAAATAAAAATAAAAAAATTTTACACTTTAGATGTCCCAAATTCCATTTGGGACATCTAAAGTGTAAAAAAAAAAAAGAAATTAAATATTTTTTTTTACAGTTTAGACGTCCCAAATTCCATTTGGGATGTGTAAAGTCCCCACTTTAAACGTCCCAAATTCCTAAAGTAATTCAAAAATTTTCCCGCGACCTGTATTGAATATAAGGGATGCTCGTGCCTTATATTAAATAAAGGGAAGCTTTCCTTCCTTTCTCTCTCTCTCTCGCTCCCACAGCAGTTTTCAATTTCTTTGATAAGAGTTGCATAGAAAGACCCACATTCTATAGATTCAAATAGCTTTTTCCTTCAGTGTTTTCGCCATCGTCCCCCCTCTCATCATGCCCTTCTGTGCATAGCTTTTTCCTTCGGTGTTTTCGCCATCGTCCCCCCTCTCATCATGCCCTTCAATGCCTCTATTTGCAACGGTAACTCTCTCTTTATCACTTCTCAAATCTTACATGCTTGTATATTTATTATTATTACTATTATATAAGTTCCTCTCTTTTTTCACAATCAGATCTGGTACAGTGCATCTGGGTAAAAAATGGATTTTTTGAATTTTAAAGTTTGACTAAAAGAAGTTTGAACAAAGCTAGCAAAGTGGTGGAAGTGTGGTGATGCTAAAAAAGGAAATTCCAGAGCCAAAAAGAGAATGGAGAAAGCTAACATTTATGTTCAACAAAACTATTACAGAGGATTCTCGTCTGAAATTCAAATGACTTTAGACGTCCCAAATTGAGATTTGGGAGGTCTAAAGTCCAACACAGGGGGACTTTAGACGTCCCAATTTTAGATTTGGGACGTCTAAAGTGGAGAACTTTAGACGTCCCAAATTGAGATTTGGGCCAGATTTGGGACGTCTAAAGTCCTACATAGGGGAACTTTAGACATCCCAAATCTCAATTTGGGACGTCTAAAGTCCTCCCTTTAGACGTCCCATTTTTTTCGGACGTCTTTTCTTAAAATATATTACGCCCCCCACATAGACGTCCCCCCAATTTTTGGACGTTAAAAGTGCCAAAATAGGGACGTTAAAACTCCTTTTTGTAGTAGTGTATTTAATTTGATAAAGTAATGTATGTCGTTTCTGTAAATTGAAAAGCGCCAAAGGTATTTTTAATGGCGTCAAAAATTTTGGTGTTTCCTAAACGCCAAAGTACTTTTTAAAATAAGCGCCATTATATTGGTTTTTTGTAGTAGTGTTAGCACTTTGAACCAAAGTGTATTTTCTTCTTGAGATAGTCGCCATGCTATTTTGGCTAACAAAGAGTCATTGAGGACCTCAAAATCACGGAAACCCATTCCACCACTATCCTTAGGCAACCGCATATGATTCCATGCTTTCCAGTGAATACTGTCGCCTATTCCTTTGTTATTCCACCAGAAATCTGAGATTAAACTGTCAAGGTCTTTACATGTCCTCTTTGGGAACTTGAAACAAGTCATAGGGTAAATTGGAATGGCATTGACCACCGCCTTAATCATTATCTCACGTTCTGCAAAAGAGAGTAAATTCCTCCTCCACCCTTGCACCTTCTTACCAATTCTCTCCTTCACATAAGCCAAGGCCTGCTGTTTTGATTTGCCCCACACATTAGGAATTCCCAAGTATTTCCCTCGATCATCAGAAATAGGAATGCCCAGAATTTGGCTCACTTGTGCTTGAACCGCATTTGTGGTATTTCGAGAAAAAATAATGCTTGATTTACTCAGATTCAATTGTTGTCTAGAGGCAGCACAATATATCTCAAGAATGTTGGCCAATCTTTGACAATTGTCTTCACTGGCGTTCATAAACAAAAGGGCATCATCTGCAAAGAAAGTATGAGACAACATGGGACATTGATTAGACAATGTTATACCTTTCAGATTTTGGCATTCAATATTTTTTTCCAGTATACTTGATAGAGCCTCAGCGGCTAAAATGAATAAATAGGGAGATAGAGGGTCCCCTTGTCGTAAACCTCTGCTTGGTGCTATAGAACTCACTTTTCGCCCTAAGACGTAAATGTTCAAATGTACTGATGAAACGCATGCCATTACAAGGTTTACCTATCTCTCACAGAAGCCCATTTTGATCATAACAGCCCGCAAGAAGTCCCATTCGATTCTATCATAAGCTTTGCTCATATCCATCTTCAGAGCAAACTCATACTTCCCACCACTACATTTGCATCTAAGGTAGTGAAAGACTTCATGAGCAATTATAATATTGTCCTGAATAAGACGACCAGGGACAAAAGCACCCTGATTTATAGATATACATTTGTCCATTAATGGCTTCAGGCGATTAGCTAGCAACTTAGAAATGATCTTATAGGAAAAGTTGCATAGTCCAATCGGGCGAAATTGACTCACCAATTCTGCTCTCTCTACTTTTGGGATCAACACAAGATTTGTCTCGTCAAGAGCTTTTAAATCACTTTTAGATTGAAAAAAATTCTTTCACCATGTCAATAATGTTCTGATTCACAACATTCTAGTTTCCTTGGTAGAACTTACCATTAAAACCATCAAGTCCCGGGGCTTTTGATCCCCCTAATTCAAACACTGCAGCCTTCACTTCTTCATCCAGGATAGGGGCCAATAAGATTTCATTGCTCACGTCATCCATCTTACAATCAATGTAGTCAATACATGTAGAGAACTCACGTGGCGCAGAGGTAGTAAACAAGTTGGCAAAATAGGTAGTAATACACTTTGCTATTGCTGTTTCCTCATCCACCCATGAACCATCATCTTTTAACCTTAAAATAGCATTCCTTCTCCTTCTTTGAAGAGTAGCAACATGGAAGAATTGTAAATTTCGGTCTCCTGTACTCAGCCATGATATTCGTGACCTCTGCCACCAGTAGGATTCCTCTCTGTCCCAAACTTTCTCAAATTCAGCATTCAATTCATCAACTTTCTTTAATTTGTCCTCTGTGAATTCACCCTCAAGGCATTTTGAAAGCTCCAACTTAAGCTTTTCTATGAGTTTGTAACAGTTTGGAAACACTCTATTACTCCAACACACTAATTCCTTTCTGCAATTTGCCAGTCTCATTAAGAATTCATCTATTTTACCCCTGTTTGAGACTACCAGATCATTCCAACCCTTCTGCACAATAGTTTTGAAATCTGGGTGTTTCATCCAAGCTATTTCAAATTTAAAAACATAAGGAGTTTTGATACTATTGTAGCTTAAGTCAATTAACAACATATAATGATCAGAGCCAATAGGTTCCAAGTGGAATACCTGAGCTTTTGGAAAGGCTTCCCTTAGTTTAACGTTTGCCAAAGCCCTATCAAGCCTCTCTTTCACATGAGCTTCATGAAGCCTATTATTCCGCCAAGTATAGTTAGAGCCTTGAAAACCCATATCTAGCAAGCAACAATCAGAAATTTGCTTCTGAAAATTAAGGATTTTACGCACGTTATGGGGTCTACCTCCCCATTTTTCACATTGGCCAGTGAGGTCATTGAAATCTCCCATACACATCCAGGGTCCATTGATACTTCGAGAAATGACATAAAGCTTTTCCCATACCTTTATTCTTTCACCTTCCTTAAGAGGACTATAAACAAAGGTGATAAAATTTGGGGCTGAGAGGGCAGTGGAGTGAATAGCCGAATGTATGATATTTTGCGATGAATAAAGTATTTCCACCACAATTTCAGAGTTCCACCATAAAGCTAAACCACCACTCAAACCCATCGGATTCACAATCCATTCCTCCTCAAAACCACAACGTCTCCATTTTTTTTTTACATTTTTTTCTTTTTGCTTGGTCTCCATCAAGAAAACCAATTGAGGTTTATTCCGTCTGCACACCTCTTTAAGGTTTTTAACTGTCAAGGCAGCCCCAATACCCTGACAGTTCCACAAAATAACCCTCATGGCTGTGAGAGGGCTGTTAACGGCCAGCTAGTCATGCCCTCATCACCAGTCAACTCTGATACAATAACAATCTGAGATACTTCAGTCCCCTCCCCCACAATTCGAATGCAATCAGAGGCCATATTAGAGGGGAAAGCCAACTTATGTCGTATTTGATGCTTCGTCCTCCTGACATTTTTCTTCTTGTCTGAAATCTTCTTCTCTGTCCCCAATTCTTCTAATTCCTTATGCTTCTCCTTGTCTTGTCTTCATCTTTTCAATTGTTGTGGGGAATCAATATCAAGTGGTGCCCTCTTCAACTTCACTTTTCCAAGCTTCCCAACCACATCAGACACTGGCGAGCCAGAAACAAACGGGACGATAGCTTTGGACACGTCTTCATCTACTGACATAAGTTCGATAACAGCCCCACTTCTGCCCCTTATATCTTTAATTATGGGCTCAACAGAAACCATACCCTTCCCTTTAAGTTTCTCAACCGAATCACCGGGGCTGGTCTTGTAGAAATGCCTCATTGGGGATCTGATTGCTAAAGTCTTTTGGGCCCATCATTTTGAGCCCAACTCAAGTTTCATAGAAATGACCTTATTGGAACAAGACTTCTCTATACTTGACTGTGCATTAGTCATACCTTTTTCTTTGTCAGTGCTTTCATCTGTACTTGATGCCTTGTGTGAAGTAGGATCACTGCTCCAAGATCCGCTTGGGCCACTCCAAGGTATGGAACGTTCACCAACTTGTACTATTTTCTCTGCTACACGTGCCTTGGATGTGGTTGACTCACGCGTCATCTTCTCCTTCAAGTCCTTTGCTTCACACCATTTTTCATCAACCAGTTGAATCAAATCATTCATGACTTTCAGAGAAGGAGCTTAGAGCCAACTCCCAAATTCAAGCTCCTCATCATTACTTTGTCTTGGCAAATGGCAGGTCCATTGATCATGTCTAATAATGCCACACTTATAACAAAGGTTGGGGAGGCGTTCGTATTTAACTTCTGTTCAAACGTCATCTTTTTTCCTCCGAGGGACCCAACAACCAGTAATGAGAGGGGATTTGATGTTCACAAGCACCCTAGCCCGAAGAAAGTTACGCGCCATCTTGCCGTCCCTTATAGGATCTTCCACAATAACCACCGTACCTACCAAAGAGCCCAGCCGTTTAGCATTTTCTTGATTCATGTAGATAAATGGCAGACCATGGAACTGAACCCAAAATGGGCTCTGGGTTGAAACTTACCTCCTTATACAGCATTTCGTCATCCTAAATTTGTAGATTTAATAGATAAGACTGAATAGCGCAAGGGCGACCACGAATAACTTTGAGGTAATCAAATCGATTAGTGAATTGAAATACATAGGTATTCTTACCCACATCTAGAATCTCAATCTCGTCACTAAGATTCCATCCCTTCTACACCATCGACAGCACCGTACTTCTGTTGAGTTCCTTTGAGACCTCCAGTCGGCCGATTTGCGCCCCTCCTGTTTTCAACTTCTCATTTCATTCAAGATTGACGGACTTTCGGCAACAAGAGACTATGCTCTTTCCATCCTCCATTCCCGACTCCAACCTCCCACCACCGAACTTACTAAATTAGAGAAAATATCCAGCTCCCACGCGACACTCAAGCTCACAAAAATTCAATAATGAAACTCTCAAGCACTCACAAACCTGCTCGGCAATCGTAGTAATTAATTACCAAGCCACACACTTTTCTTACTACCACAGTGGGTGGCAGCGATTTCCAGAAGGAGCACAACAATTAGGTCCAAGAAAACCGAAAGTCCACCCTAGCGGTGGAAAAAGTGCTCCCACGTACGGAGAGAAAAAGCTCACCCAAGACGGTGAGAAAGCTTTTTTAAGGAGTTGGAATTTATAGTTAAGACTAATATATTTGGTTTAATCTTTGTTTGAATCAATTTATGATTTGAATTAGTTTATGTTAAACATTGTACTCATCAATATATATATATGTGTGTGTGTGTGTGGTTACATATATGTTTCATTGTAATTTTCTTGATTCTTTATTATCTTGCATGGTATTGTTTGGATATTAAGTTGATTTTGGATTACTTTGGAACCAATTGCATTAATTAATTCACAATCACACACTAAGTGATTAATAGCATATCTGGAGTAGGGGTTCCTCTCTTTTGATATTAGACTCATCGGTTGATAGGGTTTGGTATTTTAGAAAACTTAGTGATTTCATAAATTGCATACAAAGTGTTTCCTAATAGTGTTTTAAGAAGTTATTATTTTCTAGGTCTAGAAATAATCACTTATTAATGCACTAGATTCAATGGTGTTTGAGGTTTGGTATTTTGAGGGACTTTGATTGCAATTACTAGTGTTTTGTATTGAGCTTCAATTAGAGGAATTAAGTCTTGCCCGGTGTGGGAGATTTAATTCAACTAATTCAAGCTAGCTCAAAGGATCTTTTGAGCATTTTTGTCAAACCAGCACACTCTTAAAAATATTTTGAAACAAATGATAGATGAAATTCATTATTCTAGAAGGCTTTATCACACTCTTCAAAACCAATTTCCATTCCATTCCACTTTTATTCTAAAAAATCTAAAAATATCTATTTTAATTACATTTAATTTATAGCTTTGAAAATCAATCGATCATGTTTTACCCTTGTCAAATTTGCAATGTAATTACTTAGTTTATTAGGAATTAGTTTCATAAATGGCTACTCAAAGTGAAACGACCCAAGCTGTACATTATATTACATTAATTCGGATTTATTTTTGTTAAATTATGTTAGAGTATCACGTTTACATGTAACTTCTATACAGATCGTCAGTTTAATTTTGAGCATTTATATAGTTAAGGAAAAAAATGTGCAGATTACCTTCGAACTTTAGTCTTAGTCAAGATTCCTTTGGCGGGACTTGGCCAATGGAAGTTTTGATTTAGCAACTTGTTTATGGGTGTTTTGTCCCATTGGTTATAACAACAAATAATTTGTAGATTTTTATTGACAATTACTATTTTTTAAAAATTCCCATAAGAATTCATGTGTTGGTAAACCAATATTTGAATCTCCGTTGAGAGAGGTGCTCATATTTAGTCCTCAACAATACTTCAAATAGAATTGTCTCTAACAGAAAAATACTTTTGCTTACGAAAAAAATGCCATAAGAATATATTAAAATTAAGGAAGGGTAAAATTAACAAAAATTAAATTTAACTACCTAACTTTTTCTCTTGATAAGTGTGCACTATGCGTGAAATTTTATTTTTATATATTTGAAATAGAAAGATTAATTCTCATAAAAATATTATTATATAAATTAAAATTTTATGAGTCACGAAAATACAACAACAACAACAAAGCCTTTATCCCACTAGGTGGGGTCGGCTACATGGATCGCATGATGCCATTGTGCTCTATCGAAAACCAAATTTTTTGGTATATTATTAATCAAAAGGTCTCTCTCTATAACTTTATTAAGCATACGCTTTGGCCTTCCGCGACCTTGTTTTACAGGACTCCATACAGCTTGATCCACCCTCCTCACTGGTGCATTCAACGGCCTTCATGGAACATGTCCAAACCACCTCAAATGACTTTCTACCATTTTTCCTTCAATAGAGGCCACTCCAACTCATTCACGTATATGATTATTACGAATCTTGTCGTTTCTTCTATGACCACACATCCATCTCAACATCCTCATCTCGGCCACCCCCATTTTATGCTCATGTAATCCCTTTAAAGCCCAACACTCACTATCATAAAGCATTACTGGTCTTATAGCAGTGCGGTAGAACTTTCCTTTTATCTTATTAGGTACTTTCCGATCACAAATAACTTCAATAGCTTTTCTCCATTTACACCATCTAGCTTGAATTCTGTGATTGACATCACCATCAATTTCACCATCTTGTTGTATAATTGATCCTAAATACTAAAATTTTGTCACTTGCGAAATGACTTGCCCTTCCAATTTAACTTCCACTTCATTTCAACCTTGACTCTTATCATACTTACAATACATATATTCAGTTTTACTCCTACTCAGACGAAAACCCTTTACTTCCAAAGTTCGTCTCCATATCTCAAGTTTAGAATTAATTTCCTCCCTAGATTCAACCAACAGAACTATATCATCCACAAAAAGCATGCATTTAGGGATCTCCTCTCTTATAGGCTCAGTTATAACATCTACCACTAGGTTAAACAAATAAGGGCTCAAAGCTGATCCCTGATGTAGGCCAATCCTTATAAGAAAGTCCTTGTTACACCTCCAGGCATTCTAACATTGGTTGTAACCCCCTCATACATGTCCTGAATGGCTTTGATATATGCAAACCGCACCCCCTTCTTTTCCAAGGCTTTCGATAATATATCTCTTGGCACACGGTCATATGCTTTTTCCAAATCGATGAAAACCATATGCAAATCTCTTCCTTTGCTCCTATACTTCTCCATACACCCTCTTAATAAATGAATTGCTTCTGTTGTAGACCTTTATGGCATGAATCCAAATTGGTTTTCCGTAATTTCAGTCTCCAACCTCAACCGGCATTCAATCACCTTTTCCCATAATTTCATTGTATGACTCATAAGCTTAATTCCTTTATAGTTTGCACAATTTTGAATATCCCCTTTATTCTTATAAATAGGAATCAAAGTACTTTTCCTCCACTCATCCGACATTTTCTCTTGAATCGTAAAATCTCATTAAATAATTTTGTGAGCCACAAAACACCCTCTTCACCCAGGCATTTCCAAACTTCAATAGAAATCCCATCAGGCCCAACAGCTTTATCATTTTCCATTTTCTTAAGAGCTTCCCTAACCTCGCCAACTCGAATCCTGCGGTAAAATGACAAATTGAGATCACCTTCTCGAGTTGTCAAATCTTCGCAATCACAAGGCCCTCCCCCTCCATCATTGAACAACTTATAAAAGTAGGCTTCCCACCTATTCTTAATATCTCCACCAGTAACCAAAACTTTACCTTCTTCATCCTTTATACACCTCACTTAATCCAAGTCTATCGATTTTCTCTCCTTGTTCTTTACAATCTTGTAAATCTTATGCTCTCCTGCCTTTGTTCCTAACTCCTTATAAAACTCCTCATATGCTTTATTATGAGCTTCACTCACTGCCTTCTTAGTCTCCTTTTTAGCCAAACGATACCTTTCCCAATTTTCCACATTATTACACAAGTGTCACTATAAAAAATCATGTTATTACTGACAAAATTACCCACGGAATTATTTCCGTCGGTAATTTCCTACGATTTACTGACGGATTTTCCGTCGGAAAAATTACCGACGGAAAAAAATTCCGTGGATAATCACCAACGGAAAAAATTCCGTGGGTAATTAACGACGGATTACCCATGGAATTTTTTCCGTCGGTAATTACCCACGCCTTACCCACGGAATTCTGTGGGTAATTTGAATGAGAAATTACCAATGGAATTCCGTGGGTAATCCGTCTCTAATGACTGACGGAAAAATTTTCCGTTGGTAATTTCCGTCAGTAATTACCCACGGAATTTTTTCCGTCGGTAACTAACCACAGAATCAAAATTCCGTCGGTAAATCTGACTTTAGCCCACGGAATTTTTTCTGTCGGTAATTACTCACGCCTTACCCACGGAATTCCGTGGGTAATTTGAATGAGAAATTACTGACGGAATTTCCTAGGTAATCCGTCGGTAAAACTAATAATTTTTTTATCATCTTTTAATAATTTATATAAAATAATAAAAATAAAAATAATCTATAACAAATAAAAATTTAAATATCATAAAACTAATATTTAATATAATATATTAAATATATATAATATTAATAATAAAAATTTTAAATGAAATAAAAAAATTAAAAATTTTAAAGTTTATATCATAAAAACAAAATATATAATTATATATAAATATATATATTTAATATTATATATATTTATATTAATATTAAATATTTAAATGAAATAAGAAATTAAAAAATTTATATTTATATTATAAAAAAAGAAATATATAATTATTTATAAGTATATATGTAATATTGTATATATTTATATTAATATTAAATATTTAAACGAAATTAGAAATTAAAAAATTTTATATTATAAAAAATGAAAAATATAATTATATATAAATATATATTTAATTATATATATTTATCTTAATATTATATATATTTTTTAATTATTACATTATATATATTATTACGTGAATAAATAACGTAAGGTTAAAGCAGCTCAACTGGCAAAGACATTAGAACACATACCAAAGGTCCAAGGTTCAAATCCCACCTTAGTCACAAAATGCAACAATTATCTCACAGAGACACGTGGCCCTTCTTCGGGGGCTGCCAGGGCCAAATGTTGGGGCGGGCGATGAGGGGCTTTCGGTAATGTCCACGTGGCCTCTTTTAAGGTCGTCACGTGGAATTTTTTTTAAAAAATAATAATATTAAAATACCGATGGATTACCCACGGAAAAATTCTGTGGGTAATTACCGACGGAATTTTTTCCGTGGGTAATCACCGACAGAATTTTTTCTATGGGTAAATTCCGTGGGTAATACCGACGGAAAATTTTCCGTGGGTAATTACCGATAGAATTTTTTCCGTGGGTAATCCGTCGGTAATTTCCGACGGAATAAAAATTCCGTCAGTAAATCAATTTGTCACGGATTTTTTAGAGACGGAAAAAATTCCGTCGGTGATCCGTCGGTAATTCCGTTTCCGTCCCTAATCTGTGGGTAATTTGATTTCAGAGACGGAATTCCATGGGTAATATGCTACTTTTTTGTAGTGTGTATTGCTCTAAAACAATCTTTTTTATACTCAACTTTCTCTTGAACTGTCTCATCCCACCACCAAGTCTCCTTATCTTACCGACCAAAAAACCTTTTGATTCTCCCAAAATTACTTTAGCAAATATAATTCAAATCTCATTGTTTCATACAATCATGCATAAAGTTGGCAAAAAATAAAAAACAATAATACATTATTAGGAGAATTATTATAAATATCAATTATGGAATATAATCACCAAAAAAGTCACATTACAACTGAGTAGTTTGTAATGACAAGTTTCAATATTAGAAATAAAAATAGGTTTTCACTTGTTATTAGATTTTTTGTTAATAACATTTCTTTATTAAGACTTTAATTTTCTCTAGCTATATTATTTTAACGGAAACAACGTTAAGAATTACAAAGGGGCAAAACCAGTTAGATGCATGGGGGCGGCTATCCAACTTCTGACAAGCTAGATCCCTTATAGATGCACAATGCCCACAAACACATGATGCTAAATGTAATGACCCAGAAATTTTATAATTCTTAAAATAAAATTAATTAATTGATCATCTGAAAAAAACAAGGGAAGAAGAAAATAAAAATGTAATAATGGTCCTCGAATTAGAATAATTATTTCACTCTTAATTAATACTTTAATTATTTGATTTAATTATGTTTAAAAAAAGTGGATAATAATCTAGTGGAATTTGTGTTGATGATGTTGATCTTTGTGTCTGATATTAGAAACCTCTCTATCATAAAGGATACTTTTATTTTGTTATTTTGTGCATTGTGAGATTAACATAAAAGTCTTTTTTTATAATAATAATAATAACAACAATAACAAAAAAAAAACAGAGATAAAGCCCATAGATTTTTTTTTCTACTCCATCCATCTTTTTTTTTTTCTGTGCGATGAACTCGAGCAGAGGGTAGAAGAAATTTCCAGAGGCTCTCTCTCTCTTGCGTATTGGGTTCTCACTCTCAAGGATGAAGGTCCCCGGATTTGTGCTTAGTCCCTTTACTTTTGTTCTTCCTTCTTGTTGACGGTGTGTTTGTAGTTGTGTTATACAACATCAATTTGTTTCTCCCTTCTCTGTTTTGGTGGTTTAGGAGTGAGTCGAGCTTCATCTCTTCTTTTTTTTTTTTCCTGACGCTGAACATCTTCCCCTGTTCTGGTTTGTGGCTGCTGTTTCAGTTGTTGAGGTCTTCTCCTTCCTTTGCTTGATGCACAGTCGTTTTGAATGGGTGTATGAAAAGCTTCAAAATTTTCTTGACTTCTTGTGGTATGTTCAAAGATCTTCCTTTTCCTCTGTTTTTAGAATGCTGCAATTTCTTTTTGTGGTAGAGTGCTGCATTTTTCCTCTTTGTTCGTTCATGTGTATGGATTGGGAAAATCTAATTGGTGTTAGATTTGAGCTCTATCAAGTTTTAGTAACTTAATAAAGTTGATATATTGCCATAATGTATGAAATTTGGGTCTGTAATTTTAAGAGGAGCATATTTTTAGATATTGCCAAATGGAGTGCACATAGGGTGTTTGATGAAATGCTTGAAAGGAGCATTAAAACCTATAATGGTGAAAATGTTATTAACTAAGTCATGAAATCGAGGAAACTTTGAGAAAACCATTTTGCTAATGGAATAGCTTTGGTTGGTTGGTATTAATTGTGATCAAAACTTTGATTATCATGTGGTGCTGGATGAATTGTTTGGTTTGCGAGATTGAGTTATTGTGACAAACAAGTATGACAAAGATGTTTCTTTTGAGTTAATTTTGAGTGCCTAATAGGTGTTTGTTGAAATGTTTGAAAGGAAGGAGACTTAATGTGTTTCTATAGTATTTTCATGGTGATGAAGAAATTATTTTCACACACACACACCAACTGAATTTAATTTTAAGTCTTACTTAAATGTGGAATTTGAAAACTTTGTATGGAAAATTCCAAAGATTAAGTTGTTTATTCTTTTGTTAGTATTTGGGTGGGATAGAAAGTGTGGAATGTTGGATGAAAGAACTTAATCAAATTGAATTCATTAGTATGTTAAAGTGGCATTGACATAATTATATAGTGTAGAAACCACTTAATATGAATATTAAAACTTGGAAAAGATTTATATGCATCATAGTGATATAGAAATCAAGAGGCTTGTTTGGTGAAATAAGTCTTATAGTGTGCTTAAACAAGGAAAATGAAAGATATCCTTTTTAAGACTATTGAGTTATTAAGTAAAAAATTTAAAGTTGTTGGAAGAGATTTGTCTTCTTTTCTACAAGTACGAATATGTGGCTATGCAATTTAATAAAGAAAAAAACTAATCAAATTATCTTGAGTTTGGGATGGATGTTTAAATCTTGAGAATAAATTAAGTAAAAGAATTATATTGAAATGATGATATTGTTCTATTGGTTAGGTGGCTACAAGGGGCATTGTTTTGGGAAGAGTGAATTATATTTTAGGAATGCATCCGGTGAGTGGATAATGTCCCATTATAATTTTTTATAAATGATGTTTTTATTGTTTGTAATACTTTCATGTTTATTACCATCTTTACAAGTATGATTTTGCCAATAAAAGTTTATTGGATTTGTTTCATGTTCTTATTGATATTGAAATGAGTTTATATTGATGATTTTATTTATTGTTATTTCTGCTTCTCCTATTACTTCATAGTATAATTCATGGTTATGTATGAAAATATTGGGGAAACTTTCGATTTTCTCATAGAATTTTTCATGTTAAGATAGTCTTATATTTTGGAATGTTTGTATTCGAGTTTATTATTTGGGAATGGTTTTTGTGGACATATTGAATTTGAAGGAAAGTTTTGAAACATTGTTTGTGAACTTTCATAGTGATGTATTTTATTATGTTGTATTCCATACGAGCCATCACAGTATTGAAAGAAGAACTTTTAATCGCTTTGATAAAATGGCCCCAAGCATCATTGAAAATGTTTTTGGGAGAACTGAATACAGAACGCTAGTTACTAACAACAATACTATTAGTTCTTGGCGTGCTATGGTTAAACTCGAGCTTGATTGACATATGTGGGGACATTGCTCATGCTTAATATTCATAGGATTTGTGCTTGTTATTTGTGGGTTTTTACCTGCGCTTGTTTTTGTAGCTTTAAGCCACACTTGGTTATTTACCCTCATGGATTGTGTGTCCACGCCTATATTTGTAGCCTTGAGCTATGCTTAGTTAGTTATCCTCGTGGACTGTATGCATGTCCATGCTTGTTATCCGTTCTGTAAAAGTCCTACATAGATGAGATTTGAGATTTGATGTTTTAAACTGATTTTGTTAAACAAAACGATTAATTTTGTACTTGAATTTATTTGATTAATGATCTTGTATAGAGTTTTATTAATATCTATGATCATATGATATAGAAATTGCAATTTATTGTCATATTGTTATTATTCAAGGTTAAATCTGTTTAAATTGTTTTCTTCTATATTTTATTAAATTATATGAATGGGATGTTATTCACCGGAAAATATTTTTTGCCTTAGATAGTGTGCAGCTAATCATGTCTCTCACTCTTGTTGATTATCGAAGGTCTATTTGGCTAGATTGGAATTGGAGCGTCATTTGAATGATTCTTGATTCAATGTAATACCTTAAACCCCTTTGTATATGTTGGTAAATCTTGTTTAGGTGCTCCACGTTGTCTATATGCAGGATTCCCTCCTTCTTTGTTTGTCTAAGTTTTGTGTGTCCGCGCGCGCAAGCTCATGTTGTTGTGGAGTAGAGCTCGTTACACTGTGCTAAACTTATATGCTATGGTAGAAATTTCAGAAAGATTAAAATCTCTACAAATTACTTAATATTTTGATTGTAAAAAATATGTTATTTATGAATTAGAAGTCATGTATTCATATTTGGTATTATTGGAATTATTAGGTTACCAGTCATCCCCAAATTTGAGCGTGCAGACACTAAACATGGAGGGAGAAGGAGAGAGATGAAGGAGGGAAGGTAAAAAATATAAAGGAAATATAACTATGAAGTCTTAAAAAATGTGATCACCAAAAGGTTCGATTCAGAAATTAATACTATGAACTTATTGTTATTTTCTACTTCTACCCAGTAACTTATCCTTGTATGTTGCTTAGTTATTATGAAACTTTTTAGCGATTTCGTTCCTTCCTTTAAACCAAATATAAAATAATTTATTTAATCAATTACATATTAAAATAATAATAAGTCAAATCCAAATATAATATTAAAAGATAAAGATAACACAACAACAATAAAGAAAATGCTATAAAAATAAGAATAATTTATATATCTTATTTTATTGAGATGATGCATAATATTAAAATATAAAATAAAAATTATTTAAAAAATCATGTAGATTTGGCCGCATCACCCGACCGGCCAGCCCCTAGCTACTGTTTTTTTTTTTTTTGGGAAAAATTAGAGGAAAGAAATTAGAAGGAATGATATTTAGAGAAAATTTTAAAAATTATAATTATTTAATTCATCAAATAGTTAATTATAAATTTAAAAATATTAAATTACTCCTAAACAACCCCGAACATTTCTTTTCACCAAAGTTCACATATATTTGAGAGTTACTCCAAATATCTCCCCAAATACAACAAAAATAACAAGAGGATTTAAGTTTAACTCGGGTATTTTCTTGTCTAAAATCTCTTCCACTTGCTCCAGAGTACCACCCTAGCTAGCACGGCTGAGTTCCAAGATCCTATTTCATAAAATTTAAAGATTGAGATGGAAGCTTCCAAGCATTATACTCCCTCCTATCCTTAATTCTCCTCCAGTACCAAATATAAGATATATTTACCTAATTTGATTAAATTAAAGAAGTTAGTTAAGTTAGCTAATATGACATGTATTTTTTAAAACACCATAGCTTTCTTCCTTAATGCTCTCATTCACTCCCCTATTTGATTATTGTTGAGGAAGCATCAATAGGGGTAAATTAGGATAAGATTAACAAATATGAAAACTATATCTTATATTTAGAAATAAGATCAATCCTCAAATATCTATATTAAAGACAAGAGGAGTAATATCAGATTTACTTCAATAAAGAAAATGAACTACAAACTAGATCTTATATTAAATATAAGAAGGAATAACATAAAAAGGACCACAACACTCATTATATTCTACAAATGTATTGTAAATAGAACTAAAAGGAGCCAGTTAGGCATTACTAAGTTCTCAATGCACAATTAATTTCTTTTTACCTAAAATGCCCTTCAGAATATGTCTGAATTACTTGTCTCCTCGTATAAAAAAAAGAAAGAAAGAATTACTTGTCTCCCATTAATACACATAATTAATGATGTGTAATGGAAAAAAAAGGAAAAGTAGAAAAAAAATTGTAGGATCTTCATTATAAAAGTGTTTCTCTTATGGATTGTGTGTTACGTAAAATGGCCTTCTATTATATTTGCTTTTTATTGTCGTAATTAAATTTATCTTCCCCCCTTCTCTCCTTAGCTTTTCCAATTAAGTGCACTGGTAAATTCTAGTTATGATCATAATACATTTCATTGTGACAATTAAAATACATGCAAAATTCACAGCATCGATCGTCATCCCGTGGGGACACAGAAAAATTAATCCCGTCACTACAGTCACATGGCACACCCTTTGGAGCCAGCTTCCATGTTCAGGGGCTTAGAGGCGGAGCACCATGTTCATATGTAGACAACCTTCTGACACCCAAATTTATAAATATTATATCAATTAAAATTTATAAAGTCAACTCTAAATAAATTAGTTGCAACCAGATATACTAATAGATGTTGATTCTATTGTTAAAGGTTATGGCTGCTGAAGCGTGAGGTTTTGGTACAAATTCAAGTTAGTGTGAATGCAAAACAAAAAAAGTCTGCAAGAGACCTAAAAATTTTAAAGGGGCGAAATTAATATTTGGGTGGCGCCTACCCAACTTCTTACTACCTGGCTCCTGTACGCTAAAATGCATAATTTCTCTCTATATAATTATATATATATGTATTTATGTATTTGTATGTACATGTAGATCAGTATACATCCGATATTAAAACCCAATTAGGTCCATCTTCTTCGTACCCCATACGATCCTTTATTGGCTTCCTTCTTCATGATCTTCAGACAAGAACCAATCCCAGTAAGCAAGCTAAGTCTATATATACTCATTCCCTGAACCACCATCTTATATTTTGCTCGGGTCGGATCCTAAATTGTATTATATAGGCTTGTAAATTACTTGGGTCGGTCCAATTCTAAGATGGTATTTTGAATCTCTACTAAGATTGTGACATGATCCGCTGGTCCCTCTTTATTTTTCTACCCCTTAAATTATTGTAAAAATGTTGTCTTTGACACGTAGAGAGGATACACCAAAATTTATGATTTGCCTCCTCTTCTTCATCTTCATTCTCTTAGCGAGACATGCTTCAACCTCCTGATAATCATCTCCTTCCATTATTGACCTTCGTATTCTGGTCATGCTGGACTCTTAACGGTGTCGTTTCAGATCCACAGACCAATCTTCTTAAGATCCGGTGCAACCCATACGACGGCGTGGTTACCAACGCCTCCATGGTCGAAGAGAACTTGAACGTAACATTCCAAGATATCAGACAGCAAATCAGTGATCAAAACAAGCATTTCGCCACCGCGGCAAAGGAGGCCAATGGAGCACCGGTTTACACTATATTTCAGTGCAGAAACTATATGTCCGTCGCCGACTGTATCACGTGCTTCAATGTGGCCGCCGACCAAATCCGCAGCTGCACCTCCTCCAAGGCCTCCGCTGCCCTTGCCGTGTACGATGGTTGCTTCATCAGGTACAACCAATAGCCATCAATGTTTGACTTTTTTTTTTTGGTTTTTATCGAAAGCAATGTTTGACTTTTTAAATGTGTGCGTATTTTATTAGTATATATTCATAGCTTCGAATCAGAGATAATTGCGACATTATTTCTTTGGGTCAACTATTGCGACATTGAGATATTATCAAATAAGATATAATTTATTATATGAAGAGCACAGAAACGAGGGAGAACAGAAACTATGGCTAAAAAATATACTTTATAATATCTCATCTTCCGAATTTTTTTTGTATTTTCTTTTTATTATTAGCTTTATTGAGAAATGAAGGATACTATGATATCTGTAGTTATCGAAGAGTGTAGTTTTGTATTTTTATGATTTTTTAAGAAATGATGTTTTAGTCGTACTAGACTAATGAGGTAATCAATTACGACATCAGATATATTAAAAAGGGAGAATTTCAGTTAACCCTTGAGCATGTGATTTAATTTCAGTAAACCATCAAAAGATTCTGAAACTGCAATCTAGCCCCTTGGGTCAAAATGAAATTAAATGTTATAGGTGAAAAGACAATGATGCCTTACTTTATTTGTTTTGTAAATTGTTTTATTTGTTTTGTGAATTTTCATATTTATCTTATAAATGACCAAAATGTTTTTAATTCCCTAGGGTTTTTCAAATTATTTTATTTATCTTGTAAATGCCAATATTTGTCTTATGGATTTTCATATTTGTCTTGTAAATTGCCAAAATATTTTTAGTTCCCTAGATTCTTTCGAATCCCATTTATATTAGTCTTGTAAATGCCTATATTTATCTTGTAAATGACTAAAATGTTTTTTATTCTCTAGGTTCTTTCAAATCCCTTTATTTGTTATGGAAATGTCTCTTTTTGTCTTGTAAATGTCTATATTTGTCTAGTGAATTTTCATATTTATCTTATAAATGATCAAAATGATTTTAATTTTTTAGGTTCTTTCGAATCCCTTTTTTATCATGTAAATGTCTTTATTTGTCTTGTAAATGCTCTTCTAGAAAAAAAAATAAAAGAAGGACATTATTGTTTTTTTACCCACAAAACTTAATTTCATTTTGATTCAAAGGGGGTGCTGTAAAATTTCAGAATATTTTAGAATTGACTAAAATTAAGTCGCATCCTTGGGGATTAAATGAAGTTTTCCTTGGTAAAAACAAGGAAGAGGAGATCTTCTCCTCTAACCTTGTCATCTTTACCCTCCTTTTCTTTTCTCCACCATTATATTGGGAAGAGAGATCTTATAAGCCCCACATCTCACTCAATCTAGACCCTGGACCAATTATATTGGAGGGAAGTCTCTTGTCAAGGGAACTCGATTCTATTTGTGCTAGTCAACATTTTTGGGAGAATTAATAAACAGTTCTACATAAACAATCTAATCACTAAAAAATTACATAACAAATGTGCAACTTCCAACCTGTTGTCATTTCCTATACTGGATTATGTTATTACACGTTGCTCACTTGTTGTGAGATTTTTTTAGTAATTAAATTACTTATCTGGGATTTATAACAATTCTCCCTAATTTTTACAATTCCCTACATTAAGATATACTATCTTTGGTACCTACATAGAGTTGGTCTAGCAGTATAAGGCCCCGCTAGATCCCTCTAGAGTCTCAAGTTCTAGTTCAAGTCCAAGTCCCAACGGAGTCAATTATAAGGCACTTAAGAGTTTCCAATGAACATTTAATTTATTTTTCCATGTCTGCACGAGTTTGATATGTTAGTGGGAGAGAATAATAATTAATATGATATTTGAGTTTAGTGTAGTTGGTAAGGGTAATTTTAGAAATCACATGAATTTTAGAACAACTTTAATGCTTTTAACTATTTTTATTGGTTTGTGAGAATTGCTAGTTGGTGTCTTATAATAAGGACTAGAGGAGCATACACACACACATATATATATATATGAAGCCCACCTTTTATAGGCTATTTAAAAAAATACAAAATCTATGAAATAAGTTAGTTTAGTTATTTGTAATATATGCATGTCTTAAATCACCGCTTTAATCATTTGTAGTGAAAACCCTATTAGCATGTGTACTTAATATATGATTGATTGAAAAAAGAATTATAAATTTGTGAGAGAAAATGGATAAAAGTATATTACATCTATAGTCAAACCTCTCAACTAGCTTTTATATTTATAAGTTAGCTTTTGAGAATAGCTTTTACGATTTACGAGGAAAGTATGTGAGATGAGTTTTGTCTCTACATGCAGAAAATGTTTTCTGAAACCACAGTTTTGTGGTTTGCCAAACATACAGTTATAACCGAAGTAGTACAGAAGCTGTAAGTTGATATGTAAAGTGAATTCATACACAACAAAGTCCATATATATATTGCACTTGGAAAATGATAAGAAATTCTTTATGATGTGTTGAGGTACAACTCCAATGGTTTCTTTGATGAGGCACCGCAGCCTTTCAACATCGTATCATGTGGAAATCAAACTACAGGAGAAGCAGCAACTACATTTAACACGACAGTCCAACAAGTGCTAATGAATCTCCAAACAACAACACCCAGAATCCCAAGTTTATCTGCGGCTGCGAAGATTCTTGTCCCTAATAATAATAATATTAATGGTGCGACGACTATTTATGCTTATGCTCAATGTGTTGAAACTGCCACAATGAAGGTGTGCCTTGATTGCTTGAAGGTTGATTACAGTAGCGTGGAGATTTGTCTTCCCAACACGGATGGTACGGCTTTTGATTATAGTTGTTTCATGAGATACTCCCTCACTCCCTTTTTTCCTGATAACCAGACCATTGATATCACAATACCCTCCGTCAAACAACAAGGTACATTCAAATAGACTCATATATATCCTCTAATATTTTATCTTTGATATTACCCCGTTCTTAATACAAGATCTCGTTTGTAGTGCAGCACGGGATCTTGTATTAAGAACTTGAGGTAATGTATCTATATTCTTGGATAGATTTCTTGTATAGTACTAGTATTAATTAGAGTTAAACAAGTTACATTATATCACACCCTCGGTCAAATATTTAAATTTAGCCACTCGTTGTCTTGTATGCATGTGTGTCTGTGTGTGTATATATATTAGTTACCTTATGCAGCCATGATGGTAGGTCTTTTACCTACGTTAAATTTTGTGTGTCATCTTCGACTATGTTTATCTTCTCTGAGCTTGCTTCTGTTTAATTTTGAATTACTTCAATCTTTTTTCTTGAATCCACTTATTTTTGCACCATCCCAACACGTATGTATTTTACATGTCCACAGCCAAAGGTTAAAAAAACAAAAACAAAAGCAAGGGGAATCACTGCAAGTGGACATTTCTACAGTTCCACAAGCCACAACTAAAATATCCTAGATAGGGTGACAGTGATTGGTGGACTTTTTGTCTCTTATTCATTAACCTTGGGTTCCACAATAAAAAATTAACTAAGGATTGCGTATAGGCAAACCTAAGATAGTTCTCTCTTCTCGAGAAGCCTTTTATTGAATCATAAATAATCTAATATACTATGCAAATGCAATGAAAACAAAGGGAAAATTGGTTTTGGATTTTTGTTGGAAATAGATAAATGCAAAACTTAATTAAAATCCTAAAACAACTATTTTTAGTATTTTCTTTATAAAATGGGATGGGTATGAGGAAATGAATCTTGGTAGTGAAGTCAATGACTTTCCTAACTTCTTGAAATAATTTAAGAGTTAATTTTGCATCAAGTCAAATTAAAAACTCTAAACAATCGTATTAGGTGCAATCTACTTAATTAATAACTAATCTTATTATCGCATTTATAATAACACTTTAGACAAATTGTTAAAACCTACTTGATGTGTGTTTGAAAATTATTTTAATGCATTTGCTTTCTCTTAATTGAAAGCACAATATGAAATTCAACTTAAATTAAATATATCACACATGCTAGTAATAACATAGAATGCATAATTTTATTAATCTAAAAGGAAATAAGTTCAATAAAATCCAAGTGCACCAATATAAAATTCAACACAAGGTAATCCATCATAAACAAATAATCACTTATCTAAATCTCAAAACTCACATATCCCAATGCAAAATTAACCCGCACAGACATAATGTATAAATTGAGCTAATAGAAAATTAATAAACTCCCTTTTACGGCACATTGAAGCTCTAGCCACTTTCTTTACCACCAAGACTCAACCAATTCAGCCACTCATATGGTCACAGCACACTCCAAAATAACCTCACAAACAGCCTTGAAAACCATCGAGAAGCTACTGCCCAAAATGTATTAATTGAATGAAGTAAAAAAAAAAAAAGGATTTGAATCGGAAAAAGAAGCAGGACCGTGGGTTCTTTAGAGATTGAGAATTGGGAAAGGCAGTAGATGATGATTGTGGTGTTCAAAAGTGGTGAAGGAGAAGATGATAGTCGCTGGAATTAATGGAAGAAGGGAAGGAACAGAAGAAAGTGATTGAAGGACGATGAAATGAAGAAAGAAGATGATGATGGTGAAGTGCAAAGGAGAGTACGAGATGGTATGGTGAACACGGCAGTACAACGGAGGAATAGGCAGTGACGAAGGTGAAGATGATGACAGTGGTGACTGTGAAAGTCAATGTTGTTTCGGTGGTGTTGAAACAGGACCGATAGTAGAGAAACAGAGGAAGGCGAAGCTGGTCTGGTTTTGAAAGCAGGGGAACGACTATGAGATGTGAAGAAGAGTGAGAATGGAGATCCGATGGTGACAGAACAGAGGACGGCAGTTTGGTGGTAAGCTTTGACGACGGTGGTTGGTTGATGGAGCAAGACGGTGCTAGTGGTGTTTCAAATCTGAACTCTGTCTCTGCTTAAGCTTCTCCGACCGGTGGTGTGAGGACGGAGGAGTGGTGGTTGAAGCTTGTCTCGTCTCTCTTTCAGTTCCCAGCTCTCCTAATCTCAGCTCTCTCCTTCCACTCGCGGCACTCCACTCTGATCCTCCCAGCTCTGCAACGATGGTGATCGAAGAAGGAAGAGATGACGGTGCTCAAGGGACGGTGCCCGCCGGTGACCGTGGTGGAGAACGTAGTCGCCGGCGAGGAAGGAAGAAGGTGATGATGAGATGATCTCCGCTTGTGCGGCGCAACCTGTGCTCTGTTTTAATATCCCTCAGCTGCTTCTCGGTTTTCCATTGCTTTCTGCGTTTTCTGACCTAGCAATGGACCGTTTTGACCAGGGACCATTTGAAAAAGCTAAAACGTTCTCAGGAGGGACTCAATTGAAAATTTTGCAAAACTATTTATAGGCTTAACTAACATTTCCAAACCTTTCTTATAATTTTGTGGGTCCCTTTTCTTCATTTACTTTGTAATTTTCAGAAATTTTGGGCCCTTTTCTGTTATTTTTCTAAAGCTTCAAAATATTAATTCAATTTGACCCTCTAGATCTCAAAATTTCTTCCTTCACAACTATAATGCAAGTTTAAGCACAAGGTAGCATTAAATGTCCAAGAAACAATTGTACAAAATAATTAACAAATTATGACAATTTTACCCCTAATTGCAATTAATTCAATACAATCATTCCTAACTAAAATTAGTGCTTAATCAGGCAATAATATCCCAGAAAATGCATTAAAATCCCAATTTAATTGTGAAAAATCATATAAAAATATGGTTCAATCAGACAGCTTACTAAATGATTCTTCATAATTAATCATAGAGAAAATAACATCATAGATAGGATTTTTGAAAAAATAAACCGCAGCTTATGTAATCCAAAGTTTTTACAATGAACAATGGACAACCTTATCTATAATTTTGAAGTTAATCATGGCCTTGATTCAAAATGTGCTGATGAGTGACCAATTTGAAAACAAATTATTTGATCTTGTCTTGTAGGCTCATCAAGCAAAAAGCGGGCCGTTATTGGTGGAGTAGTTGGTGGTATAGTTCTTGTTCTGATACTCCTTGGATTGTTGTTTGCCTGGATTAGACGACATAAAAAGAATGAGAGAAGTCCTAGAGGTAAGCAACTTAAAAGTCTTTTGCTCCTGCATATGCTTGTAACTATTTCATGTGATGTTTTACTTTCATTATACGTTTTCCTCACCAGAGGACATAATAGGAGCAAGCAGGTTGGAAGGCCCAATTACTTACCGTTATGATGATTTGATGTCGGCAACCAACAATTATAGTGAAGAAAATAAACTAGGAGAGGGAGGATTCGGGGCTGTATACAAGGTAATTTTGATTAATTTGATTTTCAATAATATAGTTCATGTTCTAAAACCAAGGATGTCTCTAAATGAGAGTTTTATCTAGTGTTACATATAAGAAGTTAGATTTCCAAAATATGAACTAAGGTTGAACTTCTTCTAATTGATAAAGCTATCATGATTGAAATTCCTTATAATCACTAATATAGGGCACTTTGAAGAATGGGAAAGTTGTTGCAGTCAAGAAAATGACCTTACAAGATTCCAACAGGATGGATGAAGATTTTGAAAGTGAAGTGATGCTTATTAGTAATGTTCATCATCGAAATCTTGTTCGACTTCTGGGATGTTGTTCTAACGGCCCTGACAGAATCCTTGTTTATGAATACATGAAAAATAGCAGCCTTGAAAACTTCTTATTTGGTATCTTATACTCTCATACAATTTTTTAACTTTTAAGCATGAGCTATTATGCATGTGGGCATATTTCCACCTTAATATTTCGCCATCCATGTTTTTTTACTAACCTTTGAAAGTTTTAAATTTTGAAAAACAGGGGAAAGAAGAAAAGGCTTTCTTAACTGGAGGCAGCGATATGATGTAATTTTAGGAGTGGCAAGAGGTTTGACATATTTACATGAGGAGTTTCATGTTCGTATTATACACAGAGACATAAAGATTAATAACATCCTCTTAGATGATGATCTACAGCCAAAAATTGCAGATTTTGGGCTGGCAAGGCTCTTACCCGATGACAAATCTCATCTTAGCACAAGAATTGTCGGAACATTGTAAGTCGATCAAAATACCTACATTTGTTAAGTTTTTCTTCAATCATAATATATATATATATATATATGTATATATTCTGTATGAGTCATCTCTGTGATCAACATCATAATTATTATATATTTATTAGGGGATACACAGCACCAGAGTATGCAATTCACGGCCAATTATCAGAAAAAGCAGATATTTACAGTTATGGTGTTGTGGTCTTAGAAATCATTAGTGGTCAGAAGTGCACAGAATTAAAGCTCGACAGTGATGATGAAGGGGCATTCCTCATTCAAAAAGTGAGAAAATTTTCTAACTACTTAGCAGGACATTTCTATTTTGATAAGATTTATTTGAGACAATCAATTTATTCTTTGGCATAGAATCTAATCTAATAGTATTTTTTTTATTAAAAAAAAAAACCATCAACCTGACGTTCATTTAGTTTGCTTTGTTTTTGAGTACCGATTATACATCTCACTTCACTTTTATTTTATTTGATAGGCATGGAAACTCTATGAGAAAGAAAAACACTTGGAGTTAGTGGATAAGGCCTTGGACCCTAATGAGTATGATGCAGAAGAAGTGAAGAAAACTATAGAGATTGGTTTGCTTTGCATTCAAGCATCTGCGGCTGCAAGGCCAATGATATCTGAAGTAGTTGCTATGCTTCAAAACAAGGATTTATTAGAGAACTTCAGACCCTCCATGCCTATCTTGATTGAAATTAATTAGAGTGTTCATGGGAGATTCCTCTGCTTGTATTGCTTCCGTCTAGAAACCAACGTGGATAGTTTATCATCAATATTGGCAGAAAATCTTTTTTTTTTATTTTAAAACAACTTTTCTGTTTTTCCGTATAGCCAAAACCTGAACCTATAATTGTGTACACACACACACAGAAAGCAACCACGGCAGCAACACATGCTATATCTAGTAGACTAATAGTATTATCATCCAATATTTTAAATTTTATTATTCAAATGTATTACATTGAGCACTAACTATAACTAACATTACAATTAACTGTAGAATGACAAATTTTAATCATTTTAGCTAATAATCCTAAAGCTAACATCTTGACAACTTGAACAATAACCTAAAGCTAGGACCTCAAGACCCATTGTCAATGGGTTCAGTTGGCGAAGGGGTGAGATATGTGACTATTTGGAGTTTGATCCGTAGGGAGTGCCACTTATCATTGGTCAAGCGGGTGTACAATCAAGCTACGGGTGGAGGCGTGTGTACTCTATGGGCCTGGGACAGTCCCCGTGGATCTGAGTTAGGTGCCCTACCCTTGGATTGTGGGTGAGCCTAACCCCCTTCCAAAAGTTTTTGGTATAGGAACCAATCTCAAATGTAATTATTCAATACTCAGATGTGTTTTTACAATGAAAAATGGCGCCTATTTATACTAATACATTTCTTATTAAAATAAGGAAAGGAAATGCTCTGTTTCAATGTTGGTGTGCTCAACAACTCCCTCAGTCACCAACCCCTAGCCGTCGTTCACTGTCGTTTCTGTCTCACTCTCACGTCACTCCTTGCATCATTCCCTGTTTCATTCTCCTGGGGTTGGACAGGACTCATCCTCGAGTCAAAAACAACATCATCATCAATGAATGGAGATTGATCTGAAACTTTATGCTTCAGTAAAAATGACTTGGGCTTATTTTTGATTTTGACGTGTCTATCTGGTGGCAAAGGTTTAAGCTGAATCTTCACATCATCCTTCTGGAAGGAATATGTGTTTGCATACTCGTCGTATAGAGCGTGTCGATCATATTGCCAAGGTCTTCCCAGAAGAAGATGACAAGCATCCATCGGAACAACATCACACCAAACTTCATCGTGATACCTTTTACCAATAGAGAAAGTAACAAGGCATCGTTTGGACACTTTTACCGTGGTTCCTTTGTTAAACCATTGGAGTTTGTACTGGTACGGATGGTTATGAGTTAGTAGTTGCAGCTTTTCTACCATGTAGTTAGAGACTACATTTTCACAGCTTCCGTTGTCGATAATGACGTCACAGACTTTACCTTGAGTAGTGCAACGAGTATAAAAAATGTTGTGACGTAGCCAAGGCTCTTCTTTCACCGTGGCTGTATGCAAGCTTCGTCTAATCACAAGTGTTTCACCTTGATAAGGAGGAATGACTTCTTCATCAAAAATTGGCTCTTCATCAAAGACAAGTTCTTTATCGGGTATGAGCTCCTTTTCTTCTTCAAAAACTGCAGAAGTTCCCCCTTCAATAATAGTAATACTTTGCGGGTAGGACATTCTGAAGCGATATGACCGAATCCTTGGCATTTGAAGCACTTAAGTGCTTTGGAGCTAAATTCCTTGATAGCCTTTGGTGGAGGCTTGCTTGAAGAGTTAGACTGATATTCTTGTGTATGTTTGTTTGAAGAGTTATGCTGATGCATTTGTGTAGGCTGATGCATGTGTGCTTCATGTCCATCAAAAGGAATTTCGATGGAGGAAGACGGTTGAAACGGAAGCCTTTTGGGTAACTGTTTCTCAATACGGATGGCTAGACGAATGACGTCGTCCAGAGTCCAGTATTGTTGGAGCTGTACCGGATGGGCAATGTTGGTATTTAATCCTCCGATATAACGGGCTATTGTTTGCTCCTCCCTCTCTTGGATATTACACTTCATCATGAGTTTTTCAAATTCCCTCGTATATTCTTCTATAGACATAGCCTTTTGGTCGAGATTATGTAACTGAAGGAAATTATCTTGATAATAATTTTCTAGAAAAAACTTACGTGAGAGCTCACGTCGCATCGTGTCCTACTTTCGGATCTTGCTTTTTCCTTCTCTTTCACGCCTTTTCTTGAGATTTCCCACCATATGGAGGCATGTTTCTTTAATTTGATGGCGACAATTTTGACTTTCTGCTCATCAGGAATCTCTTTATATTCAAAAACTCGTTCGACGGTTTGAAGCCAATCGACAAATTTGTCTGGTTGAAGCCTTCCCTCAAATTCTGGTATATCTATCTTAATGTCATTAAGGCGGAATTGCTGTTGTTGAGGATGGCGGCGGTAGTCAGTAGACGACGAACTATTGTTATCTGAATCATCCTCTGGATATTCACTGTGAGATTCTAGCATGGCTTGCTGCGTTTATACAGTGGTTTCCAGTTCCTGTATCTGGCGTCTCATCTCGTCCACCTCAATCTCGCGTGTGTTTCTGCGTCTTGGAGGCATTTTGGAATTGTTCTTGTGAGGTTAGGTATAGGGTGGAAAGGTACAAGGATAGGATCGGTTTTTATGACAAATAAGGGGTAAAACAGGAAATTTTATGGACAATTGGGGTAGAAAGGTAATTTTGTAACTTTCAGGGACGGAAATGTAATTTTGGCAAAAATCTGGGGTCAAAATATAATTTCAGAAAGTTTTTGGGGTCCGAAATGTAATTTTGGTAGAAATTTGGGCCAAAATGTAATTTCAGAAAGTGTTGGGGCCAAAATGTAATTTCAGAAAGTGTTGGGGCAGAAATTATAACTGTTACCAAATTTAGGGGTCAAATTGAAATTTCTGAAAGTTTGGCTGACTGGGATTGATGACGTGGCGGTTTATGACACGTGGCAGTCAACGAGTAGCTGACCTGGTGCTGACGCAGCAGATCAGGATGACGTGGATGATGACGTCATCATCTTCAACCTCTGAACTCCGGCGACTGTCTGGAATTCCGACGACTTTCTGGCGACATCCGTGGAGGTGTGTGGGGGTGTTTCACGGCGGTGACCAAGGCTATTCCTAGGTTTTTCGGCCTTTTGAACATAATGGTGAGGTCGGTTTCTTCAAAAAACGCTCCGAGAGTGAAAATCCGACACCCTATTTTTCTTACGTTTTTTGTTTCTCACCCACTCCTCACTCTTTCGCTCTCGACACTCTGGAACTTAGCTCTGGTACCAAAATAGTATAAGAACCAATCTCAAATGTAATTATTCAATACTCAAATGTGTTTTTACAATGAAAAATGGCACCTATTTATACTAATACATTTCTTATTAAAATAAGGAAAGGAAATGCTCTATTTCAATATTGGTGTGCTCAACAACTCCCTCAGTCACTAACCCCCAACCGTCGTTCACTGTCATTTCTGTCTCACATCACTCCTTGCGTCATTCCCTGTTTCTTCCCTGTTTCAGTTTTATTACTCAAAAAAAAATCTAGGACCTCATCCAAGAGTCGCTTTGATACCACAGCTCCTAAATCTAGGTGGAAGGTCGCCGGCGACGGTGGAAGGTGGGAAGGTCAAGTCCAAAGGTCTGAAGGTTCTGTGTGTTCGCGGCTGCTCCCCCATTCTATTTATTTTCACTGCAACTAATATAACCAGACCTCATTTTCTGGTGCAAATCGCTTTCAGTTTGAGGTAGACCAAACTGATATGTCCGAAATTCGTGAGACTAATCTATCATTTGTGAAATTCAAGCTCCAAAGTGTCATTTATCATATTTAATCCAATTTTTCAAGCGCCTTCAATTGAAAACAATTAAACCAACATCAAATACTCTAAGAAAAATCAATGATTAAAAGTAATTACAATTTTTTTGACAATTTTACTCTTTTTAGTTCTAATGTAATATATTTACTCTTAATCTCAATTTATCTCAAAAAATACATTTTAAACTCAATAATTATGAAAAAAATCCCCAAATAAAATAGGAAAATATATGAAAAATTAGGGATTTGTCAGTGACACTTGGCTCTACCAAAAGTAAATAGCTTGAATCCAAGGTTTTTCATGTACAATCCACAAGCACTTCATATATGTCTTTTTCCATGCTTACCATTTGTTCCTTATTTTCTGTTCGGACGGCACCAAGAAGTGCAAAGTGAGGATAATATGTTATTGGTTACATGTATGAGATTATTCAAACTGGATATACCTAAAAAAAATTTCAGTTGTTGAATTTTTTGTTTCAGTTTATTTGTTGATTATTTTATTGTCTTAATGGACTATTTAATTATATTTTCAGGTTTTTGATAATATGGACCCCCATTGTTAATGAAAATAATTATTTTAGGAAAAATCACTATGAGGTCCCAATAAATTCTTTCCACCATCGCCTTATTCTCTCAGCACCAAAAATGGAGAAGCTGTGAGACTGAGCAGAGGAGGTGGCGCAACCAGACTTGATGAACTTCGTCTTCCTCAACCATCATCCTCCACTTTGTCATATTCACTTCATTGTTGCTCCCATCACCTTTGCATCTTTCTCTGTCGCTGAAAACTTTCAAAGATAAAAAAAAAAGCAGCCAAAATCTCTCAAACCTTCAAGCCTCCATCAATCAACTCACCATCTTCATCTTCAACTTCATTTATCTTGTGGTGTTCTATGGCTGGATGCTCGATTGAGAATGTGATTTGATTTTTGGTGCAATTTTGATGAGTGGCAGTGGCTAAAATGTAACCCCCTACCTTAATAGCCAAATTTATAGTTCGAGAATGCGTCATTAAGTTGAAATAGAGACCAGCGGTTAATTTAAAACTTTTCCAAAACTCGTTTAGTACAGTCTCACGTTCACATTTCGAATATAACTGGCCTGTACAGTTCGGTTTCATTAATACATATCAGAGTCCAACCAAAAATTTCCGACAATGCTCGAGTTTTAATAAAGGGTTTATAGGGCATATTGCTTATTTACAGTTTCCCATATAGGGGATTACACTACACCATTCAATATATACAATTAATTCCCAACAAAATATGAAAACCAACAACCAAAATTAAAACTCCTGATTGGGAGCTCTAATCGCCCTTTGTCACTTGCTTTCTCTTTAAACCGCTTGCCCTAGCTGTAGGTTAGTCAATGGAAAGAATGAGATTCAAAAAAATCTCAGTAGTAACATTTCACTTATAACATATACAATTACAAAGCATGCAAGCAAATCACAAGCAACAACACATCAATGACATTTCTACGACAGCTTTTGTTGACATGTTTCACAACGGCATATTTCACATCAGCATATTTCATATGACATATTTCACAACAGCATATTCCACAACGGCATATCCATACCGGCATGTTTCTCAACGGCGGGTTTCACAATGGCATGTTTCACACTCAATGATAAAACATACATACAATATATCATACACAATATAAGAGAAAGGGTCACTACCTTGTTCTTTCCGATCATGCTTTGGCACCGGTTTATCATGTGGAGGGAAAATATCAAATCGTATGATTAGAATTATGGGCGACAGGTTATTACTTAATCCAATTCTTCTTTAATTCAAACACTCAAGTTGGTTATCACTAGGGACATTTAATCAAGTTAACTAAGAATATAATGTGGTCAATTAACCTAAAAGATAAATTCCTAACCTTAGAGTTCAACAATACTACCATGTGCCATCACCTTTGAATTTTTGCACACTTGAACCAAATCTGCCATAATTTTTTCCAGATTTTGAAAAATTATAACTAATTCTACAAAAATCAAAATGAAGTGATCCCAAGTTCTATGGAAAGATATTGAAGTCCACTATACAGGAAAAATATGTATCAATGATTTCCTTAAATACAAAATACAGAATTACAGTAAATCCTATACTGCTCCAGAATTGCTTCCCATTTCAACCCCAAAATTTGGAAAATCATAATTCTCAGCACACAAATCGAAATGACACACATTTTATGTCCATTCTAAAGCTTGGCATGTGAACTATTAGATTGAAAAGTGTCATAATTTTTAGAGATAATTTGGTTATCCAAAAACACCATACAAGTAAAGTACCTCACTTGAATTCTGTTTAGGCAGAAAACCCAGTTTTACATTTTGAGTTTCAATGACCCAAAATTTACAACCCGGGGCTATTCCCACACAATTTTTCATGTAGAACAAAATGGTAACATCAAAATGAACAAATTCCCACTCATTCCATATGTCCTGTTTTGGCAGAAAATTCAAAATAAATTCCAACAATTACCAACTTTCAATTTTAGCATCAAACTTATGTCAAATGGTTTCTAATCATCATAAACCACCAATAACATAACCAAAACATCATGAATTACCCAAACCCTTGTTTGGCCAAAATCATGGCAGATTTACATATGCCAAAATACTCATTCAATCAACACAACCAACAACTCAAATTGATGCTAATAATCACCTATTGCTTCTCCTTAAATTCTTTCTTTAGTTCTTCAGCTTTTATTCTTGGATGATGGCTCAAAACACCTCCTCTTGAAATTCTAAAACCATAGAAATGAAGCTCTCATCAAGAGGAACAATGTTTGTGAATGACACTTGAGCCATAGATGAGGTTAAGAAGGTGAAAATCCAAGATGAAACCGTTACCTAAAAATTGTTTCTTCACTAGTTCTTTTCGTGCTTCAGCTGGTCGACTTAGAGAATGAGAGAGAGAGAGGGGGTGAATAATAATAAGCTTTTCCCTTCCCTTATCACTTAAAAGTCTAGCATTTTTGTAATTATATGTATGTAGGGAAACCTTTAGGCATCCCAAATTTGAATTTGGGACGTCTAAAGTGCTTCCAGGCGCGAAATATAAATTTTGTAAATTTTTTTAGTGCGAGGAGCTGGGATTAGACATCCCAAAATAATTTTGGGACGCCTAAATCAAGACTTTAGGCGTCCCAAATGGCATTTGGGACGCCTAAAGTCCCAACTTTAGGCGTCCCCTGGGCGGTGTCTGACATGCGTCTTCTCAATCCATTCCCCCTCCTCATCACATGCGTCCATTCCCTCCTCCCTCTTGTTTTGACCCAAAAAAACTTTACTCTTCTTCCTCCTCCCCCCACCGTCGGCCTCTTTTCTTGTTCTTCAACTCCTCCTTTCTTTAACTACTCTTTATTTCTTCAACTCCTCCCTCCTCCATTGAAGGACACACGCACCAGAGGCCACCCTTCTGCAACTTCACCTCCTCTACAGGTTTTTGCTCTCCTCCACCTCCTTCCTTCCATTGTCTCCCCACCATCGTGGTTCTTTGCTTTTCTCCACCCTCTAGTGTACCTCCCCACCGTGCATATACCTCTGATCTCCAACGTCTTCTTTACCTCTCCAACACATATAGCACAGTGGGCGCCCCTTGATCAGGTTAGTTTATTTTGTTCTTGCTTTTTTTTTGTACAGAATGGTATATTATCTTTTTGAAATATACATTTACTTGAATAAATTAAAGTAAAACTTGCAATGTGAAAAGACTAGGCAATAGGAAATATCATGTTAATTGTGCTTATATATTGCTTATATTGAGATGGTTGAGATGGGCCTAGTGTGTTTGGTGTGCTTATATTGCTTAAATTGTATTCGGGAACTCCACTGTAATGGTTTATTTTATTTTTTAAATATAAATTTACTTGAATGAGTAGGGGTTATTTTAATTTTAATCAAGGGAAAATTCCATATAAAGTTGCCTCAAATAGGAAAATTCTAAATTTGGTTGTTAAACTCAACAAATCCCTAATTAAGTTATTCATAACTTAGTTTTGTGTATATATTACTATTAATTAGTATATATAATAAAATAAAATATGATTTGTTTAAATTAAAGAAATTCTTGTATTCCAAAGGAATTATGAAGAATAATTCAAGCTAAAACTAAAAAGAAAACCATAACCTCAAAAAAATTCTTTAATTTAATCTTATTATATTTATTTTATTATACATTAATGTTTATATACATATACTTATTAAAAAAATAAGTTACATAGCACTGAAACCCTTTTAAGAGGAGAGAGGAGACTAGGAGGGGGCAATAAAGTTATTAAGCCCATATTTCAAAATCCTAAATTGGGTTGATAACTTAATTAGGCAATCCCATCATATGTCGTTGACAATTGTACTAAACGTGTGAATGTTATTGGGAATGCCTTAGGTGGTAACAAAATGGATCATAGTTGGATGAATGCTTTGAGAACTAGTGAAGAATATGAGAAAGGGGTGGAAGAATTTATTGAATTCGCTAAAAAGAATGCTCCTGCAAAAAATGGGAAGTATTTTTGTCCTTGTGTCAATTGTTTGAATGAGAGTCGATGGGATGTTGATGTCATAAAGGATCACCTACTTTGTGATGGAATAAATCTGCGATACACAAGGTGGATATGGCATGGTGAGGAAGTAACGGATTGTCCGTAGCACAAGAAGGAAGATGTGGATATCATAGGTGAAGATAGAATAGAGAAAATGATTCACGATGTTGAGGCAGAATCCTTTACGCAGTCGCAGGAGTATGACAGCTTGCGGAGTGATGCAGAGACACCATTGTACCATGGGAGTAAGTACACGCGGCTGACCGGAACATTACATTTGGTTAACTTAAAGGCAACTTGTGGGTGGACTGATAGTAGTTTCACATTGCTACTTGAACTATTGCGTGATATGTTTCCAGAGGATAATGTACTTCCAAATCATATGTATGAGGCCAAGAAAATCCTGTCTATGATGGGTATGGAGTATAAAAAGATACATGCTTGCCCTAATGACTGCGTACTGTACAGAAATATGGAGGTCTTAGTAAGTGTCCTAAGTGTAAAACTGCATGATACAAAGTGAAAAAAATGGTGGTTGTGGCGATGTGACAAGTAAAAGGCAACCTTTAAAGGTTATGTGGTATCTTCCAATAATACCACATTTTAAATATTTGTTTGCGACTGCAACAAAAGCGAAGAAGTTGAGATGGCACTCTGATGAGCGAATATCTGATGGGAAATATCTTTGGCACCCAGCTGACTCTCCATAATGGCAAAAAATAGATGAAATGTTACCTCAATTTGGCAGCAAGCCAAGAAACCTTCGGCTTAGGCTTTGTACAGACGGCATCAATCCGTATGGAACTCTTACTAGCACACATAGTGCGTGGCTGGTTCTCCTTGTAATATACAACTTGCCTCCCTGGCTATGTATGAAACGTAAGTATATGATGCTATTTATGATGATTTCTGGACCAAAACAGCCAAGGAACGATATTGATGTCTATTTGGTTCCTTTGATTGAGGACTTGAAGAAGTTGTGGGAGGAAGGCGTAGATATGTTTGATGCTTATAAGAAGGAGTCTTTCAAGCTACGTGCAATGATTTTCACAACGATAAACGACTTCCCTGTGTACGGAAACTTGTCAGGGTACAACGTAAAGGGTCATAAAGCATGCCCAATATGTGAAGCAGACACACACTTCCAACAACTAAAGCATGGAAGAAAAACTATCTATCTTGGCCACAGGAGGTTTCTTTATTGGTTCCACTCATATCGTAGGCTAAGAAAGTGTTTTAACGGCTTACCGGAGCATGGAATGGCTCCAAAGTCATTAACTAGAGAGGAAGTCTACAGTCGAGTGGAACGTATTAATATCACTTTTGGTAAGAATCAGAGGATTACGGGTGAGAAGAACATATGGAAGAAGAGATCCATTTTCTTTGATCTTCCATATTGGCGTTCGCTTGACGTGAGACACAGTATTGATGTGATGCATGTGGAGAAGAATGTTGTGATAGCCTTATCAGTATGCTTTTGCACATACCAGGGAAGACTAAGGATGTGATTAATGCGAGATTAGACCTTATTGATATGGGAATAAGAGAACGGTTACATCCACAACTAAGAGATGATGGTAGGAGGGCATACATGGAGCCAGCAGCGCATACACTATTAAAAGCAGAGAAAAGAAGTTTGTGTGGGTGTTTGCATGAAATTAAGGTGCCGCAAGGGTATTCCTCGAATGCGAGAAGATGTGTCTCAATGGACGATTTGAAGTTAGTGGGAATGAAGTCCCATGATTGTCATGTGTTGATGCAACAACTATTACCAGTAGCTATTAGAGGCATAATGAACGATAAAGTACGAACCACTGTAACAAGATTGTGCATTTTCTTCAATGCTATCTGTAACAAAGTCATTGACACTGAAAAGTTGGATGAACTGGAAAATGAGGGTTACATTATTTTGTCACAACTAGAGATGCATTTTCCTCCTTCATTTTTTTGATAAAATGGTGCATTTGGTAGTTCATTTGGTAAAGGAGGTAAGGCTCTGCGGTCCAGTTTACCTGAGGTGGATGTACCCTTTCTAACGATACATGAAGATCTTAAAAGGGTATTCTAAAAATCCTTATCGACCAGAAGTTTCAATAGTAGAAAGATATGTAGTTGAGGAGGCTATGGAGTTTTGCAAAGATTATATGTCAGGGAAGAAGGAACAATCTCGGCATGAAGAGGGGAGAAGCAAGGGAACACGAGGACTGAAAGTGAAGAATGTTCCTCGTGAAGAAGTGTTGCAAGCCTACTTGTATATCCTGAATAATATGGAAGAAGTTCAACCTTACAGATGAACATAGAAAGACTTTGGAGAACAAGAATCCAAGGAAGAATGTCATGCAGATTGCTATTGAGCAAAACAAGACATTCATGCAGTGGTTCGAGGAAAAGGTTTTGCATGAGACCAGTGTGTCTGAGACAATCAAGTGGCTAGCTTGGGGGCCTTCGTTTCAGGTCATTACTTGGACCAGTTATGATATAAATGGCTATTCTTTCTATACGAAAGAGCAAGATAACAGAAGTACCATGCAAAATAGTGGGGTCATGGTAGAAGTTAAAGCTATACACTTTTCCAGTTTGAGAGACAAAAACCCCATATTAGCGTCTATGACCTATTATGGAGTTATAGAAGAAATATGGGAAATGACATACAACATGTTCAAAGTTGCTTTATTCAAATGTAAGTGGGTTAGCAATAATGCTGTGGTAATAGATAAACAATTTGGATTTGTCTCAGTCGATCTTCGAAGAGTTGGCTATAGAGATGAGCCCTTCATTTTAGTAAGCTAGGCGAAACAAGTGTTTTATGTCACTGATCCTGCGAGCAAAAACATGTCCATTGTTCTTAAAAGTAAAAAACAGAAGTATGGTGATCCGACCTTCAACCTTGATGACACACTACCTTTCACAACAACTCCACCTCGAACAAATAAAGTAGAATTGGTAGATGATGACGAATATGCTGTAAGAAATGACCATGGTGAAGGAATATGGGAAACAATATAGAGTAAGACCTTAATTTATAAACGAGAACTGTGTGTTTTTTCTGTTTTACTTCCTGCTTAGTTTATTTCATTTTTATTGCAATTTATTTACGTTTCTGATGGTGCTTTTTGTGTTAACAGGAATATGGACAACTCTAGTGATGACGAGAGGCATAGAGATGACGAAAGCTCTAGCAATGACGAAAGGCCTAGAGTTGAACCCCTACAAGAAGGAGGGTTAGAGGCTGTACAAAGATGGGAGCATTGGTTGCACGTCATGAACATCAACAGGAGAGGCTGCATATAGACTTCGATGACAATCTGAATCCAGTTGGTCCTGAGGAAGACTACTTCATTAGTTATGTAGGGTTTTTGGGTTGAAGCAAAGTGCGCATTACCTACGATAATTGGAGATTGGTTCCCCCAAAAGCGAAAGACATAATTTGGTAGCAACTTTTGGTATATAAGTCTTGATGCATTGTAGCTTTGTTCTTATTGTTTCAAATATAATAATCTTATGTTTTACCTTGCAGCAAACATACGATATCCCAGACACCAGGGAGATGTATAGGCACTGGATGGATGAGGTTCGTGTACGATGGAAAGGTTTCAAGAACAAGGTAACAGCATGGTACATTCGAGGGGCCCTTAGGGGTCAGGATCCATGTGCACAGTATACGTATTTGTGTTCATAGGACTGGAGGTTGTTTGCGGCATCACGAGCAGATCCTGAGTTTTTGGTAAGATTTCTGTCATCATGATATAGAGCTTTTAATTTTTATATACTTGATATCGTTGATTTATTTTTTGTTGTTTTTCATTCATAGAAATTAAGTGCAGCAAATGCACAGAGGCAATCAGAAAATAAATATCAACATTACATGTCTCGTGGTGGATATCGGAAGCTTGAGCGGCAAATGATGCAAGAAGAGTTAGAGAAAATGAATGAAGCAGCAGAATCTGATCCTAGCATCGTTATCCAACCACCGGCACCTCCTCCACGTCACAAAAAATGGAAAGTAGGGAGGATTAAGGCTGGGAAGTACATAAATCCGACTGTTGCAGAGGTTGTTGTGAGGATTGTAAGTAGTTATACCATAAGTACCTAATTTTTTACATATTGCGAGTGGTTTCGATACATTTATGATAAATTGTATGCTATAGGATGAACTGGACGAGTAGAGTAGCCAAGGTTCATTTAATCCAAGTAGACGGATGGACATCTTGTCAACGGCTATTGGGAAGGCAGATGACCTTGGTCGTGTTCGGGGAGAGACACGGGGAGTTAGTGCCGCGAGGTATTTTGGACAAGACCCACGTTATTCATCACAAGCTGGACCTAGTAAGGACATTGTGGCCAAGATTTGAGAGGACCTCGAACGAGAGATCGAGGCCAACCTTCACGACAAGCTCCGACAAGAGCTGTTGCCAGAGCTTCAACTTGAAATGGCAAAGATGTTCGAACCGCAAAGGGCAAGGGACGAGCATAGAACTCAGGATTCCCCGGCCTTCAATAGCACCATAGGAAGTTACAACCCTCTGGAGGAACTACTTGGCGACCCTTCTCCCACTCCAGTGTTGGGAGACCCTTGCACCCTCTATTTGGATGATCCATTGTTGTGTGTTGTTGCTGATGCTCTCGTTCACACACGTGCTACCACCCACCATCATCAGCAAATTCTGGAGGATTTTTGTAGGGTGAATGTGACTAGTGTTAAAAAGGGGGAAGAAGGTACAACCATCCCTGTTCCTGATCCAGAGGTTAGCACGTTAGGTCAAGCGATAGGATCTTTCATCCTTTGGCCTTACAATCTTATTGGTTCAGACGCAACACCTCCAATGGTAGGAATTACCTTACTATTACTGAAAATCTGTTGGCACCCTAATAACAATTTGTTTTTTGATGTTCTAAAAGGATGACGAAGATGCGAGGAAATGACCCTACTTAGCACGGCTGCAACAGATCTATAAGGGCATTAAACAGATTGACTTGAAGATGCCTCCAGGGATTGTGGGCCTTACATTGGAGTATCCCTACACGATTGACAATACAGATCTCAAGCAGTTTATCAGGTTGGAGGAGATAGAAGCAGGCTGGGTGAAATTTGCAGTCCAGTAAGTTTTTTTTTCAATTTTCCCATAGAATTCATTTAGTGGTTTTTTGATTTCATACATTCAATAATTCATTCCTTATTTTAATTCTATTATAGCACCTTCCACGGTCTCTGCACAAACATGGAAAGATGTGATTGGTATGGATTCTTATGTCCTATGAATACGACAAGGGATACTTGTACTGTGGCGCATAGGACTTACTATGTCGGCTACGCAATGGGACAGACCAAACTTCGTTGTTATCTAGCACCCATTGTTCAACGGTTTGTATTTACATTTTGTCAATTTAAGAAGTTTAATAAATAATTGTCTTCTCATCTAACTTCATTTTAATGTGTACATGTTGTTAAAGTTACCACTGGATTTTGTGTGTTATATGTCCCCACCGCAACGTAGTCTATTGGTTTGATCCCTTGAGTAAAAATCCAGATAAAGATACAAAATCCGTCTTCGACACGTAAGTTATTCTGTTTGTATTTCATTGACTCTTAAAAAAATGAATAGTTCTAATTTCTGTTCATTTTGATTTTCATGATAGTGCTTGTCAAACATATAGAGTCCTAGGTGGGTCACGCGAGGGTACAATTGTTAAAAAGCCAAAGTGGTTTTATCCGATAGTAAGTATATTTGATCCTAGCTAATTGTTTCATTGACGGTCCTTTTAGACATACCTTTATTGATTTTAACAACCAATTGCATCCCTTTGATTTAAAGTGCCCTGGCCAACCTAGCAACACTGAATGCGGATATTATGTTATACTTTATATGTATAACATCACTCAAAGTGGAATTACTAGCGATTTTGAAAAGGTAATCACTTCTTCATTCTCAAATGATAATATTTTTGGTGTTCTAATCGAAATGCTAATTAATTCATTTGCTTGAGATTCATTTCATCAAAGCTTACTTTCTAATTTTCAGATTTTTGATAATGAAGATGCCTACCTACGTGAAGACCTTGATTTGATCAGAGATCTTTTGGCTGGACATCTTCTTCAACATATAGAGCAGTAAACTTTTTATTTTATATCAATTTGTAGTTGTGTGATGACAGCGTTTTGACACTTTCTGGTTGTTATTGTTGATATATATAGTAGTAGGTTGTATGAGTTGTTATTGTATATATATATAGTAACGATTGTAGTGCCAGATGTCCTTACCAGTTTGTAATGGACAGTGTGGTTTATGAATCCATCTTCTATTCTGTTTCTGCAGTTTGAATTCACTAGGTAATACAGAATATAAATTATGGTATAAAAAAACCTAACCTTTAGATGTCCCAAATTAAGAATTGGGACGTCTAAAGTCCCCCCGGTGGGACTTTAGACTTCCCAAATGATAATTTGGGACGTCTAAAGTCTCACTTTATACGTCCCTTTTGTTTGGGATATTTTTTCTTACAACATACTACGCCCCCAATATATACGTCCCCCCGTTTTGGGACATTAAAGGTGCCAAATTTGGGACGTTATAGCCCCTTTTTGTAGTAGTGGAAGAACAATTTGCATCACTCCAATTTTAATTGCACATTAAGTAGGTTTAAACAATATCTCAAAAGATAGTAGTTAGCTATGTTTGTAGGAGCTACTATTGATTGAGAATATTGGACTCAAGTGTTATCTTGAGGTTGTTCTTGAGACTTAATGAAATTTGAACTCCTATGATTTGTTTAGCAAGGATTGCCACTTTCTTCATCACCAAGATTCATTTTATCATATTATCCCTTTTTAATCCAAATTAAATAATTTCTTTATTATTTTCCAAAATACAAAAAAAATTAGGAATAGTTTTATTTTCATAAATTTTAATTTCTAGAAAAACCAATTTCAGAAATCCCTTTTCTAACCATGTTTATAACACTTAGATTTTCCTATGGTAGTCAAAATAAATGGCTCCTTGATAAGAGAATGATCCCGAGTTGTTTGTACTATATTGCATTTAATTTGTGGTAATTTGTGATTTGACCCTGAGGCGGCTAAGGTATTGTCAAATCAATAGCTGTTTGAATGTATTTTGGGATATTACATAAAACCTTTCAACCTTTGTAGCAAGGACAATGACATGAACTTGAGGCTTCAACAGGGGAGTTTTTGCTCTTTCATTTCTCTATTTCTATGTTGTATTTGTGATTCTTAGGTCTTAGGATGAATTTTATAATGTTGGACTGATTTATTTTGATATATTTGAAGTTGGATGTTGTTTGAACCTTTGTTAGATACTTGACATTGTGTTTAATTAGTTTAATTGTCATTTCTTTATACTGGTTAATTATTGAATTGATGATTTTGTGAAAATTTTGTGCTAATGTCAAGGAGGCTTGATTAATGATCAATGGTGTCTTGTGTTTGCATTAGTTAATTGAATGTTAATTTATTAATTGTGTTTATCATCATTAATCTTGATTTTTCATGTGGGTGGATATTATTAAATTAAGATTAATGAGAAAATTAAGTTCAATTAATTGTTAGAATGCTTAATCAACCTAACTTAGAGAGATTAATATGCAAGGTGGCTTGGTATTAATCAATCTAAATTAGGCCTAGTCTAAGAGGTGGCCCTTAGAGTTTCTTAAAGATAGCACAATTAATCTCCCATAATTATTTGATGTAAGGATTTCTTGCGTCATTGCTAAGGATAGCTCATTTTATTGTTGATCTCCTTGCTTCTTTCATTTCATTAATCCCATCATCATTCCATTTCATATTTTAAAGAAGAAAATCCCAAAAAAAAAGGCATAGAACAATTTAATTTTTGTTTGCAAAACAAGTAGTTTGTAGTAAAAAGATCAAACTTTTCTCTTTTGTCTCGTTTCCATCAATGTTTGTTGATAGAGAGCGCCAAAGAAATATTATTTGACCAACGCATGACAAAGATAAAAATGGTGACTGAAGATAGCATTGTCGGGCTTTGTGCCTTAGTAACCTCTTCAAAATTAAACCAATGATTGCAATATATGGAACCTTGTGCATTGCGTGGGTTTGTTTATTCTACGTATGGAACAATGAATCCCACAAACCTAGGTGTAACACCTAATTCCCCAATTGAAGACTTTGCCCAAAGAGCCTCTGCATAGCCAAAAAAAATTTAACGACAGCCTACAGAGAGAATTTAATTGTATATATTGTTTGACTTCGTTACCAGTGGAATGGCGGCTAAATGCACATAAAGGTTGCACGCTTAAAATTTTAATTTATGGCATCACATCATTGTAGCTATCGAATTAATTGTCGTTCACTGTTGCCTGAGGGATTGAACTGCCCATTTAATACATCATCATAAAATCAACGGAATTTTAATAACCGAAATTCATAGTAAGTAACTTCATTTACATTTATAAAACTACCTGAATTACAATTCATTCCATCATGAGGATTTGAAAGACCTCTATGTAGACTACATCCATTGTCTGGTTAATACATTTATTCTGTTTATCTAATATAAGTAATTTCAATCCATTATAATTCTTCACTCTCGATAGCACCATATATAGTTGACCATGAGAGAAAATCGGGCTTGGAAGGTAGATGCTAGCATTGCTCATGGATTGACCTTGGCTTTTGTTTATTATCATGGCAAATGAAATGATGACTGGGAATTGCCTCCTTGCATGTTGAAAGGAAGTTTAGATTTGGAAAGATTCATGTCCATTAGATGAATCAAAATCTCCTCACAAACACTAATTCCATTCAATGTGTTTGCCATCATATTAAATGCAGACAACAACAACATAGATTTGGCAAATAGTAGCTAAGGTTACAATGGGCACATATTGGTAACTCAATGGACGATAAAACATAGAGTGAATACGTTCAGACTTTTAAATATGCAATAACTATTCAAATAACATTCACTTACGTCCACGTATCTTTGTTGTCCTAAGTACTTTCATGTGGACAGACCATGTATCTTTGCTGTCGTCCACATTCCTAAGAAGATCCTTCTTCATCATCTGTTGACATATCATAACATGTGATTAGATCATGAACTGGCATGACGAGAGAGTGTTGTACTGAAAGGTGAGGATGGATTACGGATGAAATTATGCAAATTAAACGTTGGAAAGAAGGTTAGTAAATGTAGATGATATGCTTTTCACTACTATAAAATATTGTTTTTACGACCCTAAAGGACGTCCCTTTTTAAAAAAGGGACGTAAAAAATAAAGGCGGTGGCATTTTTGTAATTCTGAGTGAGATTTGAATAGTTTTAGACGTCCCCAATTCAAAAAGGGATGTCTAAAGTCACTTTAGACGTCCCCAATTTAATTAGGGACGTCTAAAGTTAAATTTTTTTTTATTTTTATTTTTTAAATCAGGAACATCTATTGGTCACTTTAGACGTCCCCAATTTAATTGGGGACGTCTAAAGTAAATTATTTTTTTTTAATCAGGGACACCTTTTAACGTCCCTAATATATATTAGGGACGTCAAAAGGCGTCCCTTAAATATCAGGGACGCCACTTTTGGCGTCCCTCATGTTATCAGGGACGCCTAAAGTGGCGTCCCTCATATTATATGAGGGACGCCATATCAGGGACGCCTTGATTATTAAAAAAAAAAAAACTTTAGACGTCCCCAATTTAATTGGGGACGTCTAAAGTGTGACTTTAGACGTCCATTTTTAAATTGGGGACGTCTAAAGTTAAAGAAAAATAAAAAAAAATTAACTAAACAATTTTTGACGTCCCTAAATTAAATTGGGGACGTCAAAAACAATTCAAATCTGTACTGACAGTCTTTATTTGTCAGTTTTATAGATCCACACTCTTCTTTCTCATCAACGCAACCACTATCACCACACATTTAACTTTCTTCTTCTTCTTTATATGCTGTTTTTAAACTTGTTTCTTCTTTTCTCTCTCTTTTTTTTTCACCAGATTTGTAATGCTTACCACCACGCATTTAACTCTTGTTTCTTCTTCTTTATATACTATTTTTAAACTTACTTCTTCTTTGCTCTCTCTCTTTTTCACCGGATCTGTTATGTTTCTTACTATTTTATCTTCTTTCTCTTTTTTCTTTGGATTTCCCTTCTATTTTATCTTCTAATTTGTGTTGTTATGGTTTGTAGATCGAGACTCCAAAACATGCTTCATGGCCACGTTCCCACTGAGAAAATGAGGTACATCTCTCCCTGTTGCTCTTCTCTATTCATTATTACGAGAAAATGAATTTTAATAATAGAAGGAGATAAGTTTTTTGCAACTGATTCATCTTATTGTTATCATCTTCTGTTTATGAGATTTCAGCTCTAGAGTTATCATTGTGTAGATTTTGGATTTCAGATACTAGATCTGTAATTTTATTGACGATGATATATGATTTCTAGTTTTAAATATTGTTTAGTCCAGATCTGTAATATTATTGTGTAGATTTTGGATTTCAGATACTAGATCTGTAATTTTATTGACGATGATATATGATTTCTGGTTTTAAATACTATTTAGTCCAGTTCTGTAATATAAACGATTTTTTTTTAAAAAAAAACACTTTAGACGTCCCCAGTTTAAAGTGGGGACGTCTAAAGTCCCACTGTGGGACTTTAGACGTCCCCAATTTAAACTAGGGACGTCTAAAGTCCAGATTTTAGACGTCCTTTTATCTACGGACGTTATTGCCATTTTTTACTACGTCGCTCACATAGACGTCCCCTTGTTTTCAGACGTTAAAAGGCCTAAAAAAGGGGACGTTAAAAATGTTTTTTATAGTAGTGTTTGGAACTTTTGTTTGTTTTGAGTGGGCAAACGCACGTTTGTTGCAGATATGTCCATAAGTTGTTGGTGCATGTTAGCACAATTAAATTTACATAATTGGTCGGGAATGTGTACCGCCAATAAAAAAAACCCATTTAAATAGATCTGAAACATAATGAGGAAAATCTAGTTTTTTCCCTTCATTTCACATTGGTTCTTTTTTTTTCGGTTGGGAATGGGATGGTGCTACAACGGTCAAGGGGTAGACTTAATTTCCAATGCCTACCCTGAAATGCTTGTCGCTGACAAGGACGTGGCAAGCCTATTCATGCATGCTGACAGATAGAAACAAATTGTATGATTAGTTTCCATGGTACGTCTGCTATGATTTCGCCTGTTAATTCACCATTACATTAAATGATCATGTTGGCAACACCGACAAACCATTTCAATTATTCAGATTTGCATTAATCACTTCTTGCAGAAGGGTTTTCGGTGGAGGATAAATCAGAAAAAATAAAGTAGAGCTCACAAACTCCTATGGAAGAACCATAATCACACGTTAATCAGACCATTTTGGTCAGATGGACGTTTTCATCAAAGATGAAGCTGACCTTCCCAATACAATAGATGTGATATTGTCGCCCACATTTCTAACTACGCTTTACTACCGGTAGATGCAAAACTGCATCTTTAATAGTGTGGTCCCGTTGTTGCAGTACATGATCTTCATCAGTGTTCTTTTCCATCCCCTATAGGGGTGAGCCATCCCCTAGAGAGATGCTTATGTTCAGTCCTTGTGAGACTAATTATTACTAAACAGAAAATAAGCAACAATTAATAACATGTTGAGTTCAAGTTTCCAAGGTGAGGTGGTGGAAAAGCATACTCCCTCCGATCCACAATATAGGGCACTTTAACTATATAACGAGAAACAAAAAATGATAGTTAAGTCATTTAATATGTCTCAAAATATAACTTTTTTCCACTCTTATTCTTCTTGAGAAATGTGTTTAATTGCATTGAAAGTGTTATTTTAGAGAGAGGGGATGTAATGAGTGGGGCGAAGTTGGAAAGTGGGTATTAATTATAGGGGCAAAACAGGAAAAAGAGTATTAATTAAACAGGAGGTAACTTATATTCTAGATCATGCCTTTTTTGTAGAAGTGCCCTATATTATGGACAGGAGAGAGTATCTTCGGCAAGAGTTGACAAAAGAAAGAGTCTTTTGAAAATTAATGAAAAAGAAGCCTCAACAAATCCACCACCACCACTGCCACTAATACCATGTAGAGTTCATGTTTCCAAGGTGACAAAAGAAAGCGTCTGTTGAAAATTAATGTAAAAGAAACCTCAATAAATCCACCTCCACCACCAAATTTTTATATAAATAAATTTACTTGTTCAACACGCTTTTCATCTGGTCGCTGAGCCGTTGCCCAAATAATAAACCACCAGTAGACAAACGTTGTCCACAGGGCAAGCAACTCATGGCATCCAATGAAATTATTCTCTAAAATGACCGTTTTTGTCGCTATCTGCGTGCCCTGCAGTTTCAAACACCATTATACACTCCTTTCTCTATCGATCGAAGCCCGTTGTCCTCTCTTCTTCTTCTTCTTCTTCTCTCTGAACTAAACATGCTCCAACATTTTAATCTTCTTCCCTTATTCATTGTCTTCATATTCTGGTCATGTTGCACTCTTGACGGCGTCGTTTCAGACCCACAGATTCATCTTCTTAGTGCTCAGTGCAACCCACCGGACTTCTTCCTCGTTTCCGACCCCTCAATCCTCACTTAAAACCTAAACGCAACGTTTCAGGACATCAGAGCCCAAATCAGGGACCAGAATAAGCACTTCGCCACAGCACAGCAGGGCAGTGGAGAAAATTTCCCAGTTTACACACTTTTTCAGTGTAGAAACTACCTTTCCGTCGCTGATTGCGCTGCCTGCTTCGAGGTCGCCGCCGTACAGATTCGCAAGTGCGCTGCCGCCACCTCCCCTTCCCCGGGTGCCTACGCCGTCTATGATGGCTGCTTCATCAGGTACAACTACTTCACCACCTTTCAACTTGAAACGTTTCTTCCATTGTTTCTTTTGTTGTTTTTCCAAGTGGGTTGACTTCCCTTTGACTGAATATATATATATATATATATAGAATAGCGTAAGTAGTGATACTTTATTACTCGTATATTAGCTTTGCGTTGTAGGCTGCAGATTCGGCTATACATCACACAATTTTCTCGTCAACGTTAATTTACATTGACTGTGGGAGAATTACAAATTAAATAAGGCCCAGATAAAAAATTAATCATCAAAGTCCTTCTTATATATAAATATTGGATGATGAGGATGATATTTAAATTTTAGAAATTAACATGTAAATGAGACGTATAAAACGACGGCAACAAAATAAGACGCATAAAAGAAAGGCAGATTTATATTTGTTGTTCTCTAACTTTATACTAGTTATGATTTTTAATATAAGATTCAGTTGATAAATTTGAGAAGATTAAATAAGATAAATAAATTATTTTAAAGTATTTTCATTTATTTTATTTCTCTAAATTAATTTGTCTTACTTATAAATTGATATATAATATAATGATACACATAATTATTTCAAAGAAATCATGTAACATATTTTATACAGTAATTAAATAATTTATTTAACTTCATTAATCTCTTCAAATTAGTCAACTTGATTTTATATTAATGATCGGAGTTAGTACCAGATTTCAATCTGGTTCCTTAATTGTATTAAGTACCTTTTAAGATCTCTAATTCTAATCGTTAGTATCAAATGACGATGTTTTAGACCAATCATTATTATTTTTGAAAATTAAAGTTAATATGTCAGTATTTGATAATGTTTTTTTTTTTTGCATGTAAAATTTCAATGTGAGCATTTTTTTTGTCAAAAAAGGGAGAGCTAGAGAACTAAAATGACATTTACAAAATTAAGGAGCCAAAATGAAACATTGAGCGAAGTTAAAAGGCTGAGTTTACATTGTTATCCAAAGGAAATAAATTCTTTATTTAGAACCTATTTGTAATTCTCCGTCGATATCTCAGATAATGGAGGAGAGAGAAAAAGGGAAGAAGAAAACTTTAGATTACTGGCTAAAGTATAATATGCTCTAGATCCCTGAACTCTCTTAACATAAGTGGATGAGAAGAAAAGTCGGGGGATCGTAAACAAAACGGTAGGATAGAAAATGAAGATGAGAGAAAATTAAAGAGAAGAATGTCATCATCTTTCCTGTTTAAATTAAGGAGAAAAAATATAAATGAAAGAAAATGAACAAATATGAGAATGACTAAAATGCCCTTGTACTTATGTCAACATGTCATGTTTAAGATTAAATTAAATTAAATATCACAATGGAAAGCTCATATTAACATTAACCTCATCAAATAATTTAAAATATCAAATTATTTAGCGTGTGTATATATATTCATTTTGTCATTCTTTAAACAAAATAATTTAGTGAAAATGTTATTTTCAAGGTTCAAAAGGTGGATAATTTTTTGAAATTAAATATAATAAATTATAATTATCAAACATTATTAATTCCACACATTTTTAACATACTTTAAGTAAGGGATGAAGCACAATTAACTTTAAAAGAGAAAAACTATAATATAACGCCATCTAAATGGATTAGCCCGGTGAGGTACTAGATGAGAAACACAACTAGATGAGAGAGATCGGGAATCCCATGCTTGGTGTAACATCCTAAAAAATTTATAGTATAGTATACAAAAAGTGTAAAAATTGAATAATGCAGATATTCTAATTCTATTAAATTTATAAGTATAAATAACTATATAAGATTTAAGAATTAAGGACATAAATAAAATATATTACGGATTGATAAAATGGGTGAATTACCGATTGACTTGGGAATCAAGGAAGAAAACTAGAAAAGGATAAAATAATTAATAAATGAGAAATGGATTGAGTTGATTGCCAAAGCATGGATTACGTTGGAAAATAAATGAAGATGATAAGAACAAATTAAAGGATGTGAAGCAATATATATTGTAAAAGTTAAAAACGCAGAATCACTGTAAAAGTAAAAATTTTCATTACTCTAAGGGAACCCTAGTTATGTTATGTTCTCATTAAGGATGCTTATGAATTAAATGTTTTTTCATTCATATTCACATATAACTCTATTGCTGAAAAAGCAGTTGGGCATTAGTAGGTAATTTTATTTATTTGATGTCACTCACATTTTTCTTTTAGTAATACCCATATGTTAATCATTGAAATAACCATAGGGATAAAATGGATCAGAGTGGGAGATTTGCAGGTCATACAAAATATAAATATCCACACCCCCATCCATTCAATCCTTATAGTCATTTCAGTGAATGGCATTTGGACATTAGAGAAAGAAAAACAAAATTTAAGTGAATATGCATATAAGACATTTAATTCATAAGCATTGAAAAGAGCGACTATCATGACTAAGGCGTCTCCTAGAGTGATGCCCAATTATTCACACAAAACTCTTAACTCACATAGAATATTTGTGCTAGCAATCCTTCTGGAGGTGATCACATTATTTATGGATATTTACACAGAAACATAATCTTTCTTGCATATTTCATATAATTCCAATTTCAAATTTCAAATATAAAAAGATTATCTAGATCAATAAGAAAAATCACATAGAGAAGAGTGAAATAGTAAGACATTTATATGAAATTCAGGCCTCATTTCGAAAACCACAACTAAAAGCATGCTGATATCACTCAATAAGAAAATTCTTACTTTTGCAGAATGTTTGCGTCTTTTCCTTTTTTTTTTTTTTTTGTGCTTCCTTCCTATACGGAAATCGATATATATATTGTTTCACATCCTTTTGTTGTTATTATCTTCACTTATTACCCACGTGTTTATTGGAAAAGAATATTTCCATTGATCTCTCTCTTCATTTCCTCTCTATTGAATATCTCCACCATTAGATCAAGTGTCAATGGTTGAGATTTAATGTTATATTGAATATCTCCACCATATTTATATATTTTTATTTTTTATTCGTGTGTTATAAAAAATAAAAAATATATAAATATGCCAAAATGTATAAAAAAAAGTTAACAAAAAGAGTGTTGAAATGACATAAATCCTGGAGGTTGACAATCCATTACCATATCAAAGATATCAAGATGGCAAGATCTCTTGAAGAAGCTATCAACTGAGAAAACTCAACTCCGACAAATATAAATAGAATTACTTGCTGTAAATGGGCTTGAGTGGGTCTTATTCCCTGTACAAATCTATATATGGGTATATATATAGCTATCGTAGAATTAATGTCAAACAAAACCTATTCACATATTTATTCCCATATTAATGTTTTGATATGAGTCAAATGCCTCAGTATGCTAATAGTTTAATTTTGATTTAAAATAAAATTTAATCAATTAAATTCTGAAACATATAAAAGCAATCCAAAAGTAAAAATTAAAATCCATCATTTCGTTAGCTTGATATATTTATACACAATAGAATCCATTTATTGAAGGGTTAAGCGGCAATTTTACCCTAGGAATAACCATTTAGGAATTCTGGGTATCCATAAGTTTTTCTAAAAGCAATTTAGCCTCAAAAGTGTTGAAAATGCATAGATTCATCATAATCATTAAAAAACTAATATTGATGGTTAAAAAACTGACATTGCCAATTAACAGCTTTAACAATGGGCAAAATTACATCTTAACCCTTTATTGAACTAGCAAAAATGACATGGGATCTTCTATGGCGCGTGAAGGTACAACTATAACACTTTCTTTAACGGGCAACGAATTCTTTCAATGGTGTATCATGTGGGAATGAGACTACAGGAGGGGCCTCTGAATTTGCTGAAGCAACGCAACAAGCACTGACCAGTCTCAAAATATCAACACCTACAATCCCAAGTTTCTTTGGGGCCACGAAGATGCAAGCTCCAAATAATGGTTCAACTATTGATGCCTTTGCCCAATGTGTTGATTCTATCACAGCAAGTGGGTGCCAAGATTGCTTGCAGACTGGATACAGTAATTTGCAGATTTGTCTTCCTTATTCAGATGGTAGAGCTTTTGATGCAGGCTGTTTCATGAGATATTCTGCTTCTTCCATTTTTCCTATTAACCAAACAATTGATGTCACACCCTTTGTCCATAAAGGTACACTTCATTCAAATATTTGAATATAGCCCCTTTTTGTTTCTTCAATTGATTTTCCTAGATGATCCCACAGATAAAACTGCAACATCACGTTTTAGCTTCCTTCTCTTGGAGATTCTTCAAGCAACAAAGGGTCAACTATTGGTGGAGTTGTTGGAAGTGTAGCTCTTGCTTTGATCCTCCTTGCATTATTTGCCTGGATTAAACGACGAAAACGCAATAAGATGGTTCCCAGAGGAAATCACTTGAAAAGTATGCAAATGCCATATATTAGTTCATAATACTACCTCTACCTCTGGCCCTTAATATAAAATCTTGTCCATAGTGCGGGATCTCATATTAAGGAAGGACCGGAGGTACTAGTTTAGTATGAGGCTTTGGATGAAGCTTTGATTGGTTTTTATCATAGACTTGCGTTTTACATGACAGGCGACTTAACTGGAGTAAGCAAGTTGAAAGGCCCAGTTACTTATAGTTATAATGATTTGGTGTTGGTAACACAAAATTTTAGTGAGGAAAATAAACTAGGAGAAGGAGGATTTGGGGCTGTATTCAAGGTAATTAACTTTAATTTTTTTTGCAATATTTTACTCTAGATCATGTTGTCAAGCAAGGATGTCTCTAAATGAGTTTTATATAATATCATGATTTTCACTTATCATCATGATTTTAGGGCACTTTCAAGAACGGAAAAGTTGTTGCAGTTAAGAAATTAACTTCATACCAGTCCAAGAAGGTGGAGGAAGAATTTGAAAGTGAAGTGACGCTTATAAGTAATGTTCATCATCGGAATCTTGTTCGACTTCTGGGATGTTGTAGTAAAGGCCACAATAAAATCCTTGTCTACGAATACATGAAAAACAGCAGTCTTGATAGATTCTTATTTGGTATCTTCTATTAACCAAAAGACTTTTAAAAGAATTATATAATAATTAGCTATATATGTTAAGCTTCTCAATAATGTTATGACATGTGCCCCTATTTTCAACTTAATAACATATCGCTCACTTCTCAAACAAACGTTTACTCATATGTCATAATTTTATTAGAGAGAACTTAAAAGTACAGATATCATTTCTCCATCCTGTAACATTTTGGGAAATAATTATTATGTTTCAGCCTTCTTGTTTAATTTTCTCCCTTATCTTTCAAAGTTTGTAAACTTGGAACACAGGTAAAAAGAAAGGTTCTCTCAATTGGAAGCAGCGATATGACATAATTTTAGGAACAGCAAGAGGTTTGACTTATCTACATGAGGAATTTCATGTTCGTATCATACATAGAGATATCAAGACAAATAACATCCTCTTAGATGATGATCTAAAACCTAGAATTGCTGATTTTGGGTTAGTAAGGTTTTTACCTGAGAACAAAACCCATGCAAGCACAAGAATTGCAGGAACATTGTAAGTCAAAATAACTTTATGCGCGCGCTTTTCTACGCTCCTTTATAGTAATGAATTTTCCATGCTATTGATAATATAACACTCTTGTTATACCTTTTAGCTTGAACAATTCAATGCATTTATAATAATGTCAAACATGTCACAATAATACGCATTGCATATATCTATTTCATATTTTGCTAGCTTGAGCTCTTATCCTAATCATTTTATATTGTATACATTATACAGAGGATACATTGCACCAGAGTATGCAATTTATGGCCATTTATCGGAGAAATGGTGTTGTAGTTTTGGAAATAATTAGTGCCCAAAAGTGCAGGGAATTAAATGTTGAAAGTGATGATGAAGGAGCATTCCTTCTTCAAAAAGTAAGAAGTTTACCTTGACTAGTTAAAAGGCATTTTTTTTTAAAGTTTTGTGTGATACTTTATTTGTGGGATATTTTCTAACAACATAGCTTTTCCCCTTTTTTTTTTCCTTTTTAAAAAAAGCTCATCCTTCTGTGGCTAACAACCTAATCGAACATTAAAACTGAAAATGGCCTGACTTTTGTTTTGTATTTTCTACTCTCTTTATTTCACTTTCCTTTTGTTCAAAACTTGATAGGCTTGGAAACTATATGAGAAAGGAAGGCATTTAGAGTTGGTGGACAAGACATTAGACCCTAAAGGTTATGATGCAGAAGAAGTGAAGAAAACCATAGAGATTGGTTTGCTTTGCACACAAGCTTCTGCTGATACAAGGCCAATGATGTCTGAAGTAGTTGCTTTCCTTCAAAACAAGGATTTATCAGAGAACATAAGGCCTTCTATGCCTATCTTGATAGAAGCTAGTTAGAGATTTGTGGGAAACTTCTTTACTCTTGCACTGCATCTTGTATTCCAATGCTCCTATACAGAAACATGCAGTTAAGGGTGACTTTGGTGTTTGGATCACAAAAAGGGGAAAAAACAAAGAAAGAAAAAGCAATAACATAGAAGAAGGAGAAGAAAATGGAAAATTATTGTCCTTCACTCCATTCCTGAATATTTCTGTCACATTGACAAGCTATGTCGTGGGGGCTATCAAATAAAACTAGACTAACTATACACTATAGTGATGCTAATTTAGGTCGATATCTTCAAGGAGCCGATTATTTAGTTCCTAGTTAACTAAGTGTTAATTAACAAATTAACCAAAGAGTGTAATGGAATTAATTAACTATTCTAAACTAAGCTAAGCTACTTTTTATATGTTTTTTCAAGTTTAACGAGTGAAATGGAGTGATATGAAATGTGAGTATGAGCTTCCTTGATGAGTGAATCCACTAGCTTTCCTTATTCCAATCTAATTGAATTTAATTCCTTTTTTAAGTACTTAGGCTTGTGAGAAGAGACCTTCTCCAAACAACTCCTCTAATTAGCTAAACCCCCCTAGACACCTAGCTTGAGTTTCATTCATTAGATTTATTTTAGTTGGCACCTAACATGTATTAAATCTTGCAAGAGGCATTCTCTACTCAAATCGACAATTGCTAGAAATTTTTTTTTATATATTTAAAATAGAAAGATTAATTCTCATAAAAATATTATTATATAAATTAAAATTTTATGAGTCACGAAAATACAGTAATAGAAATTAAATATAATTCAAATCTCATTGTTTCATACAATCATGCATAAAGTTGGCAAAAAATAAAAAACAATAATACATTATTAGGAGAATTATTATAAGTATCAATTATGGAATATAATCACCAAAAAAGGCACATTACTGAGTAGCCTGTAATGATAAGTTTTAATATTAGAAATAAAAATAGGTTTTCACTTGTTATTAGATTTTTTGATAATAAAATTTCTTTTTTAAGACTTTAATTTTCTCTAGCTATATTAGTTTAACGGAAACAACGTTAAGAATTAAAAAGGGCCAAAACCAGTTAGATGCATGGGGGCGGCTAAATGTAATGACCCAGAAATTTTAGAATTCTTAAAATAAAATTAATTAATTGATCATCTGAAAAAAACAAGGGAAGAAGAAAATAAAAATGTAATGGTCCTCGAATTAGAATAATTATTTAACTCTTAATTAATACTTTAATTATTTGATTTAATTATGTTTAAACAAAGTGGATAATAATCTAGTGGAATTTGTGTTGATGATGTTGATCTTTGTGTCTGATATTTGAAACCTCTCTATCATAAAGGATACTTTTATTTTGTTATTTTGTGCATTGTGAGATTAACATAAAAGTCGTTTTTTATAATAATAATAATAACAACAATAACAAAAAAAAAACAGAGATAAAGCCCATAGATATTTTTTTCTACTCCATCCATCTTCTCTTTTTTTATCTTTTTTTTTTTTCTGTGCGATGAACTCGAGCAGAGGGGAGAAGAAATTTCCAGAGGCTCTCTCTCTCTTGCGTATTGGGTTCTCACTCTCAAGGATGAAGGTCCCCGGATTTGTGCTTAGTCCCTTTCCTTTTGTTCTTCCTTCTTGTTGACGGTGTGTTTGTAGTTGTGTTCTACAACATCAATTTGTTTCTCCCTTCTCTGTTTTGGTGGTTTAGGAGTGAGTCGAGCTTCATCTCTTCTATTTTTTTTTCCTGACGCTGAACATCTTCCCCTGTTCTGGTTTGTGGCTGCTGTTTCAATTGTTGAGGTCTTCTCCTTCATTTGCTTGATGCACAGTCGTTTTCAGTGGGTGTATGAAAAGCTTCAAATTTTTCTTGACTTCTTGTGGTATGTTCAAAGATCTTCCTTTTCCTCTGTTTTTAGAATGCTGCAATTTCTTTTTGTGGTAGAGTGCTGCATTTTTCCTCTTTGTTCGTTCATGTGTATGGATTGGGAAAATCTAATTGGTGTTAGATTTGAGCTCTATCAAGTTTTAGTAACTTAATAAAGTTGAAATATTGCCATAATGTATGAAATTTGGGTCTGTAATTTTAAGAGGAGCATATTTTTAGATATTGCCAAATGGAGTGCACATATGGTGTTTGATGTAATGCTTGAAAGGAGGATTAAAACCTATAATGGTGAAAATGTTATTAACTAAATCATGAAATCGAGGAAACTTTGAGAAAATCATTTTGCTAATGGAATAGCTTTGGTTGGTTGGTATTAATTGTGATCAAAACTTTGATTATCATGTGGTGCTGGATGAATTGGTTGGTTTGCGAGATTGAGTTATTGTGACAAACAAGTATGACAGATGTTTGTTTTGAGTTCATTTTGAGTGCCTAACAGGTGTTTGTTGAAATGTTTGAAAGGAAGGAGACTTAATGTGTTTCTATAGTATTTTCATGGTGATGAAGAAATTATTTTCACACACACACATCAACTGAATTTAATTTGAAGTCTTACTTAAATGTGGAATTTGAAAACTTTATATGGAAAATTCCAAAGATTAAGTTGTTTATTCTTTTGTTAGTATTTGGGTGGTATAGAAAGTGTGGAATGTTGGATGAAAGAACTTAATCAAATTGAATTCATTAGTATGTTAAAGTGGCATTGACATAATTATATAGTGTAGAAACCACTTAATATGAATATTAAAACTTGGAAAAGATTTATATGCATCATAGTGATATAGAAATCAAGAGGCTTGTTTGGTGAAATAAGTCTTATAGTATGCTTAAACAAGGAAAATGAAAGATATCCTTTTTAAGACTATTGAGTTATTAAGTAAAAAATTTAAAGTTGTTGGAAGAGATTTGTCTTCTTTTCTACAAGTACGAATATGTGGCTATGCAATTTAATAAAGAAAAAAACTAATCAAATTATCTTGAGTTTGGGATGGATGTTTAAATCTTGAGAATAAATTAAGTAAAATAATTATATTGAAGTGATGATATTGTTCTATTGGTTAGGTGGCTACAAGGGGCATTGTTTTGGGAAGAGTGAATTATATTTTAGGAATGCATCAAGTAAGTGGATAATGTCCCAATATAATTTTTTATAAATGATGTTTTTATTGTTTGTAGTACTTTCATGTTTATTACCATCTTTACAAGTATGATTTTGCCAATAAAAGTTTATTGGATTTGTTTCATGTTCTTATTTCATGTTCTTATTGATATTGAAATGAGTTTAGATTGATGATTTTATTTATTGTTATTTATGCTTCTCCTATTACATCATAGTATAATTCATTGTTATGTATGAAAATACTAGGGAAACTTTCGATTTTCTCATAGAATTTTTCATGTTAAGATAGTCTTATATTTTGGAATGTTTGTATTCGAGTTTTATTATTCGGGAATGGTTTTTGTGGACATATTGAATTTGAAGGAAAGTTTTGAAACATTGTTTGTTAACTTTTATAGTGATGTATTTTATTATGTTGTATTTCATACGAGCCATCACAATATTGAAAGAAGAACTTTTAATCACTTTGATAAAATGGCCCCAAGCATTCTTGAAAATTTTTTTGGGAGAACTGAATACAGAACGCTAGTTACTAACAGCAATACTGTTAGTCCTTGGCGTGCCATGGTTAAACTCAAGCTCGATTGACATATGTGGGGACATTGCTCATGCTTGATATTCATAGGATTCGTTTTCTATTCGTGGGTTTTTACTTGCGCTTGTTTTTGTCTTTAAGCCACACTTGGTTATTTATCCTCATGGATTGTGCGTCCACGTTTAGCGTAGCCTTGAGCTACACTTAGTTAGTTACCCTCATGGACTGTGTGTCCATGCTTGTCATCCGTTCTGTAAAAGTCCTACATAGATGAGATTTGAGATTTGATGTTTTAAACTGATTTTGTTAAACAAAACAATTTATTTTGTACTTGAATTTATTTGATTAATGATCTTGTATAGAGTTTTATTAATATTTATGATTGAATGATATAGAAATTGCAATTTATTGTCATATTGTTATTATTCAAGGTTAAATCTGTTTGAATTGTTTTCTTCTATATTTTATTAAATTATATGAATGGGATGTTATTCATCGGAAAATATTTTTTGCCTTAGATAGTGTGCAGCTAATCATGTCTCTCACTCTTGCTGATTATCGAAGGTCTATTTGGCTAGATTGGAATTGGAGCGTCATTTGAATGATTCTTGATTAAATGTAATATCTTAAACCCTTTTGTATATGTTGGTAAATCTTGTTTAGGTGCTCCACGTTGTCTATATGCAGGATTCCCTCCTTCTTTATTTGTCTAAGTTTTGTGTGTGTGCACGCGCACGCGCTCATGTTGTTGTGGAGTACTCCTTACACTGTGGTAAACTTATATACTATGGTAGAAATTTCAGAAAGATAAAAAAATCTCTACAAATTACTTAATATTTTGATTGTAAAAAATATGTTATTTATGAATTAGAAGTCATGTATTCATATTTGGTATTATTGGAATTATTAGGTTACCAGTCATCCCCAAATTTTTAGAGCGTGCAGACACTAAACATGGAGGGAGAAGGAGAGAGATGAAGGAGGGAAGGTGAAAAATATAAAGGAAATATAACTATGAAGTCTTAAAAAATGTGATCACCAAAAGGTTCGATTAAGAAATTAATATTATGAATTTATTGTTATTTTCTACCCAATAACTTATCCTTGTATGTTGTTTAGTTATTATGAAACTTTTTAGTGATTTCATTCCTTCCTTTAAACCAAATATAAAATACTTTATTTAATCAAATACATATTAAAATAATAATAAGTCAAATCCAAATATAATATTAAAATATAAAGATAACAACAACAATAAAGAAAATGCTATAAAAATAAGAATAACTTATATATCTTATTTTATTGAGATAATGCATAATATTAAAATATAAAATAAAAATTATTTAAAAAATCATGTAGATATGGCTGCATCACCCGACCGGCCAGCCCCTAGCTACTGTTTTTTTTTTTGGGAAAATTAGAGGAAAGAAATTAGAAGGAATGATATTTAGAGAAAATTTTAAAAATTATAATTATTTAATTGATCAAATAATTAATTATAAATTTAAAAATATTAAATTACTCCTAAACAACCCCGAACATTTCTTTTCACCAAAGTTCACATATATTTGAGAGTTACTCCAAATATCTCCCCAAATACAACAAAAATAACAAGAGGATTTAAGTTTAACTCGGGTATTTTCTTGTCTAAAATCTCTTCCACTTGCTCCAGAGTACCACCCTAGCTAGCACGGCTGAGTTCCAAGGTCCTATTTCATACAATTTAAAGATTGAGATGGAAGCTTCCAAGCATTATACTCCCTCCTATCCTTAATTCTCCTTCAGTACCAAATATAAGATATATTTACCTAATTTGATTAAATTAAAGAAGTTAGTTAACATGACATGTATTTTCTAAAACACCATAGCTTTCTTCCTTAATGCTCTCATTCCCTCTCCTCCTCGATTATTGTTGAGGAAGCGTCAATAGAAGTAAATTAGGATAAGATTAACAAATATGAAAACTATGTCTTATATTTAGAAGTAAGATCAATCCTCAAATATCTATATTAAAGACTGAAGGAGTAATATCATATTTACTTCAATAAAGAAAATGAACGACAAACTAAATCTTATATTAAATATAAGAAGGAATAACATAAAATGGACCACAACACTCATTATATTCTATAAATGTATTGTAAATAGAACTAAAAGGAGCCAGTTAGGCATTACTAAAGTCTCAATGCACAATTAATTTCTTTTTACCTAAAATGCCCTTCAGAATATGTCAGAATTACTTGTCTCCTCGTATAAAAAAAGAAAGAAAGGTTATGGCTGCTGAAGCGTGAGGTTTTGGTACAAATTCAAGTTAGTGTGAATGCAAAAAAAAAAAAAAAAAGTCTGTAAGAGACCTAAAAATTTTAAAGGGGCGAAATTAATATTTGGCTGGCGCCTACCCAACTTCTTACTACCTGGCTCCTGTACGCTAAAATGCATAATTTCTCTCTATATAATTATATATATATATATATGTATGTATGTATTTGTATGTACATGTAGATCAGTATACATCCGATATTAAAACCCAATTAGGTCCATCTTCTTCGTACCCCATACGATCCTTTATTGGCTTCCTTCTTCATGATCTTCAGACAAGAACCAATCCCAGTAAGCAAGCTAAGTCTAAGTAAGCAAGCTAAGTCATAAATTATATGTCCTAAGTTGTATTTTGCTCGGGTCGGATCCTAAGTTGTATTTTATAGGCTCGTAAATTACTTGGGTCGGTCCAATTCTAAGATGGTATTTTGAATCTCTACTAAGATTGTGACATGATCCGCTGGTCCCTCTTTATTTTTCTACCCCTTAAATTATTGTAAAAATGTTGTCTTTGACACGTAGAGAGGATACACCAAAATTTATGATTTTCCTTCTCTTCTTCATCTTCATTCTCTTAGCGAGACATGCTTCAACCTCCTGATAATCATCTCCTTCCATTATTTACCTTCGTATTCTGGTCATGCTGGACTCTTAACGGTGTCGTTTCAGATCCACAGACCAATCTTCTTAAGATCCGGTGCAACCCATACGACGGCGTGGTTACCAACGCCTCCATGGTCGAAGAGAACTTGAACGTAACATTCCAAGATATCAGACAGCAAATCAGTGATCAAAACAAGCATTTCGCTACCGCGGCAAAGGAGGCCAATGGAGCACCGGTTTACACTATATTTCAGTGCAGAAACTATATGTCCGTCGCCGACTGTATCACGTGCTTCAATGTGGCTGCCGACCAAATCCGCAGGTGCACCTCCTCCAAGGCCTCCGCTGCCCTTGCCGTGTACGATGGTTGCTTCATCAGGTACAACCAATAGCCATCAATGTTTGACTTTGTTTTTTTGTTTTTATCGAAAGCAATGTTTGACTTTTTAAATGTGTGCGTATTTTATTACTACCTCTGGTCCTAAATATAGGACAAAGTTTATAATGCAAATTGTACTACAAATTTTATCCTATATTTAAGACCGGAGAGAGTAGTATATATTCATAGCTTTCGAATCAGAGATAATTGCGACATTATTTCTTTGGGTCAACTATTGCGCCGTTGAGATATTATCAAATAAGATATAATTTATTATATGAAGAGCACAGAAACGAGGGAGAGCACAAACTATGGCTAAAAGATATACTTTATAATATCTCATCTTCCGAATTTTTTTGTATTTTCTTTTTATTATTAGCTTTATAGAGAAAATGAAGGATACTATGATATCTGTAGTTATCGAAGAGTGTAGTTTTGTATTTTTATAATTTTTTAAGAAATGATGTTTTAGTCATACTAGTCTAATGAGGTAATCAATTGCGACATCAGATATATTGAAAAGGGAGAATTTCAGTTAGCCCTTAAGTATGTGATTTAATTTCAGTAAACCATCAAAAGATTCTGAAACTGCAATCCAGCCCCTTGGGTCAGAATGAAATTAAGTTTTGTAGGTGAAAAGACAATGATGCCTTACTTTATTTGTTTTGTAAATTGTCTTATTTGTTTTGTGAATTTCCATATTTGTCTTATAAATGACCAAAATGTCTTTAATTCCCTAGGGTTTTTCAAATTCCTTTATTTATCTTGTAAATGTCAATATTTGTCTTGTAAATGCTCATATTTGTCTTGCAAATGACTAAAATGTTTTTTATTCTCTAGGTTCTTTCGAATCCCATTATTTGTTATGTAAATGTCTCTTTTTGTCTTGTAAATGTCTATATTTATCTTGTAAATTTTCATATTTATCTTATAAATTATCAAAATATTTTTAATTTTTTAGGTTCTTTCGAATACCTTTTTTATCATGTAAATGTCTTTATTTGTCTTGTAAATGCTCTTCTAGAAGAAAAAAAATAAAAGAACGACATTATTGTTTTTTTACCTACAAAACTTAATTTCATTTTGATCTAAAGGGGTACTGTAAAATTTCAGAATCTTTTGGAATTGACTAAAATTAAGTCGCATCCTTAGGGATTAAATGAATTTTTCCTTGTTAAAAACAAGGAAGAGGAGATCTTCTCCTCTAACCTTCTCATCTTTACCTTCCTTTTCTCTTCTCCACCATTATATTGGGAAGAGAGATCTTATAAGCCCCACATCTCTCTCAATCTAGATCGACCCTGGACGAATTATATTGGAGGGAAGTCTCTTGTCGAGGGAACTCGATTTCTATTTATGCTAGTCAACATTTTTGGGAGAATTAATAAACAGTTCTACATAAACAATCTAATCACTAAAAAATTACATAACAAGTGTGCAACTTCCAACCTGTTGTCATTTCCTATACTAGATTATGTTATTACATGTTGCTCACTTGTTGTGGGACTTTTTAAGTAATTTAATTGCTTATCTGGGACTTATAACAATTCTCCCTAATTTTTACAGTTCCCTACATTAAGATATACTATCTTTGGTACCAACATAGAGTTAGTCTAGCGGTGTAAGGCCCCACTAGATCCCTTTAGAGTCTCCCCGCTAGATCCCTTTAGAGTCTCAAGTTCTAGTTCGAGTTCGAGTCCCAAAGGAGTCACCTGTGTTGGGGAGGGAAGCCATGAAACCCGAACCGGATACTAGTTGATAATATCAGGAAAAAAAGAAGATATACTGCATATGATCCTTACTATAAGGCACCAACTAACAAGTATTATTGGTCCTTTTTATAAGGCACTTAAGAGTTTCCAATGAGCATTTAATTTATTTTTTCATGTCTGCACATGTTTAATATGGTAGTGGGAGAGAATAATAATTAATATGATATTTGAGTTTAGTGTAGTTGATAAGGGTAATATTAGAAATCATATGAATTTTAGAACAACTTTAATGTTTTTAACTATTTTTATTGATTTGTAATAATTGCTAGTTGGTGTCTTATAATAAGGACTAGAGGAACATATATATATGTATATACACATATACATATATATATGTAGCTCACATTTTATAGGCTATTTAAAAAAATACAAAATCTATGAAATAAGTTAGTGTAGTTATTTGTAATATATGCATGTCTTAAATCACCGCTTTAATCATTTGTAGTGAAAACCCTATTAGCATGTGTACTTAATATATGATTGATTGAAAAAAGAATTATAAATTTGTGAGAGAAAATGGATAAAAGTATATTACATCTATAGTCAAACCTCTCAACTAGCTTTTATATTTATAAGTTAGCTTTTGAGAATAGCTTTTACGATTTATGAGACAAATATGTGAGATGAGTTTTGTCTCTACTTGCGGAAAAGGTTTTCTGAAACCACAGTTTTGTGGTTTGCCAAACATACAGTTATAACCGAAGGAGCAAAGAAGCTGTAAGTTGATATGTAAAGTGAATTCATAAACAACAAAGTCCATATATATATTGCACTTGGAAAATGATAAGAAATTCTTTATGATGTGTTGAGGTACAACTCCAATGGTTTCTTTGATGAGGCACCGCAGCCTTTCAACATCGTATCATGTGGAAGTCAAACTACAGGAGAAGCAGCAACTACATTTAACACGACAGTCCAACAAGTGCTAATGAATCTCCAAACAGCAACACCCAGAATCCAAGTTTATCTGCGGCTACGAAGATTCTTGTCCCTAATAATAATAATATTAATGGTGCAACGACTATTTATGCTTATGCTCAATGTGTTGAAACTGCCACAATGAACGTGTGCCTTGATTGCTTGAAGGTTGATTACAGTAGCGTGGAGATTTGTCTTCCCAATTCGGATGGTACGGCTTTTGATTATAGTTGTTTCATGAGATACTCCCTCACTCCCTTTTTTCCTGATAACCAGACCATTGATATCACAATACCCTCCGTCAAACAACAAGGTACATTCAACTATACTCATATATATATCCTCTAATATTTTATTTTTGATATTACCCCGTTCTTAATACAAGATCTCGTTTGTAGTACAGCACGAGATCTTGTATTAAGGACTTGAGGTAATGTATCTATATTCTTGGATAGATTTCTGGTATAGTATTAATTAGAGTTAAACAAGTTACATTATATCACACCCTCGGTCAAATATTTAAATTTAGCCACTCGTTGTCTTGTCTTTTATGCATGTGTGTGTATATATTAGTTACCTTATGCAGCTATGATGGTAGGTCTTTTACCTACGTTAAATTTTGTGTGTCATCTTCGACTATGTTTATCTTCTCTGAGCTTGCTTCTGTTTAATTTTGAATTAGTTCAATCTTTTTTCTTGAATCCACTTATTTTTGCACCATCCCAACAAGTATGTATTTTACATGTCCAAAGCAAAAGGTTAAAAAAACAAAAACAAAAGCAAGGGGAATCACTGCAAGTGGACATTTCTACAGTTCCACAAGCCACAACTAAAATATGCTAGATAGGGTGACAGTGATTGGTGAACTTTTTGTCTCTTATTCATTAGCCTTGAGGTCCACAATAAAAAATTAACTAAAGATTATGTATAAGCAAACCTAGGATCGTTCTCTCTTCTCAAGAAGTCTTTTATTGAATCATAAGTAATCTAATATGCCATACAAATGCAATGAAAACAAAGGAAAAATTGGTTCTGGATTTTTGTTGGAAATAGAAAAATGAAAAACTTAATTAAAATCCTAAAACAACTATTTTTAGTATTTTCTTTATAAAATGGGATGGGTACGAGGAAATGAATCTTGGTAGTGAAGTCAATGACTTTCCTAACTTCTTGAAATAATTTAGGAGTCAATTTTGGATCAAATCAAATTAAAAACCCCAAGCAATCGCATTAGGTGCAATCTACCTAATTAATGACTAATCTTATTATCGCATTTATAGTCACTTTTTAGACAAATTGTTAAAACTCACTTGATGTGTGTTTGAAAATTATTTTAATGCACTTGCTTCCTCTTAATTGAAAGAACAATATGACATTCAATTTAAATTAAATCCATTACACACACTAGTAATAACATATAATGCATAATTTCATTAATCTAAAAGGAAATAAGTTTAATAAAATCCAAGTGCACTAATACAAAATTCAACACAAGGTAATCCATCATAAACAAATAATCATTTATCTAAGTCTCAAAACATACTTATCCCAATACAAAATTAACTCATACAGATATAATATATAAATTGAGCTAATAGACAATTAATAAACTCTCCTTTATAACACATTGAAGCTCTAGCCACTTTGTTTACCATCAAGACTCAACCATTTCAGCCACTCATAGCTATGGTCACAGCACACTCCAAAATAACCTCACAAACAGCCTTGAAAACCATCGAGAAGTTACTGCCCAAAATGTATTAATTGAATGAAGTAGAAAAAAAAAAAACAGGATTTGAATCGGAAAAAAAAGCAGGACCGTGGGTTCTTTAGAGATTGAGAATTGGTAAAGGCAGTAGATGATGATTGTGGTGTTCAAAAGTGGTGAAGGAGAAGATGATAGTCGCTGGAATTAATGGAAGAAGGGAAGGAACAGAAGAAAGTGATTGAAGGACGATGAAATGAAGAAAGAAGATGATGATGGTGAAGTGCAAAGGAGAATACGAGATGGTATGGTGAACACTGCAGTACAACGGAGGAAGAGGCAGTGACGAAGGTGAAGATGATGACAGTGGTGACTGTGAAAGTCAATGGTGTTTCGGTGGTGTTGAAACAGGACTCATAGTAGAGAAACAGAGGAAGGCGAAGCTGGTCTGGTTGTGAAAGCAGGGAAACGACTATGAGATGTGAAGAAGAGTGAGAATGGAGATCCGATAGTGACAGAACAGAGGACGGCAGTTTTGTGGTAAGCTTTGACGGCGGTGGTTGGTTGATGGAGCAAGACGGTGCTGGTGGTGTTTCAAATCTGAACTCTGTCTCTGATTAAGCTTCTCCGACCGGTGGTGTGAGGACGGAGGAGTGGTGGTTGAAGCTTGTCTCGTCTCTCTCTCAGTTCCCAGCTCTCCGAATCTCAGCTCTCTCCTTTCCACTCGCGGCACTCCACTCTGATCCTCCCAGCTCTGCAACGATGGTGATCGAAGAAGGAAGAGATGACGGTGCTCAAGGGACGGTGCCCGCCGGTGACCGTGGTGGAGAACGTAGTCGCCGGCGAGGAAGGAAGAAGGTGATGATGAGATGATCTCCGCTTGTGCGGCGCAACCTGTGCTCTGTTTTAATATCCCTCAGCTGCTTCTCGGTTTTCCATTGCTTTCTGCGTTTTCTGACCTAGCAATGGACCGTTTTGACCAGGGACCATTTGAAAAACCTAAAGAGTTCTCAGGAGGGACTAAATTGAAAATTGTTCAAAACTATTTATAGGCTTAACTAACATTTCCAAATATTTTTGGGTCCTTTCTTATAATTTTTTGGGTCCTTTTTCTTCATTTACTTTGTAATTTTCAGAAATTTTGGGTCCTTTTCTATAATTTTTCCAAAGCTTCAAAATATTAATTCGATCTGACCCTCTAGATCTCAAAATTTCTTTCTTCACACCTATAATGCAAGTTTAAGCACAAGGTAGCATTAAATGTCTAAGAAACAATTGTACAAGATAATTAACAAATTATGACAATTTTACCCCTAATTGCAATTAATTCAATACAATCATTCCTAACTAAAATTAGTGCTTAATTAGGTAATAATGTCCTAGAAAATGCATTAAAATCCCAATTTAATTGTGAAAAATCATATAAAAATATGGTTCAATCAGACAGCTTACTGAATGATTCTTCATAATTAACCATAGAGAAAACAACATCATAGATAGGATTTTTGAAAAAAAAAAAAACCGCAGCTTGTGTCAGCCAAAGGTTTTACAATGAACAATGGACAACCTTATCTATAATTTTGAAGTTAACCATGGCCTTGATTCAAAATGAGCTCATGAGTGACAATTATTTGATCTTGTCTTGTAGGCTCATCAAGCAAAAAGCGGGCCATTATTGGTGGAGTAGTTGGTGGTATAGTTCTTGTTCTGATACTCCTTGGATTGTTGTTTGCCTGGATTAGACGACATAAAAAGAATGAGAGAAGTCATAGAGGTAAACAACTTAAAAGTCTTTTGCTCCTGCATATGCTTGTAACTATTTCATGTGATGTTTTACTTTCATTATACGTTTTCCTCACCAGAGGACATAATAGGAGCAAGCAGGTTGGAAGGCCCAATTACTTACCGTTATGATGATTTGATGTCGGCAACCAACAATTATAGTGAAGAAAATAAACTAGGAGAGGGAGGATTCGGGGCTGTATACAAGGTAATTTTAATTAGTTTAATTTTCAATAATATAGTTCATGTTCTAAAACCAAGGATGTCTCTAAATGAGAGTTTTATCTAGTGTTACATATAAGAAGTTAGATTTCCAAAATATGAACTAAGGTTGAACTTCTTCTAATTGATAAAGCTATCATGATTGAAATTCCTTATAATCACTAATATAGGGCACTTTGAAGAATGGGAAAGTTGTTGCAGTCAAGAAAATGACCTTACAAGATTCCAACAGGATGGATGAAGATTTTGAAAGTGAAGTGACGCTTATTTGTAATGTTCATCATCGAAATCTTGTTCGACTTCTGGGATGTTGTTCTAACGGCCCTGACAGAATCCTTGTTTATGAATACATGAAAAATAGCGGCCTTGAAAACTTCTTATTTGGTATCTTATACTCTCATACAAATTTTTAACTTTTAAGCATGAGCTATTATGCATGTGGGCATATTTCCACCTTAATATTTCGCCATCCATTTTTTTTTACTAACCTTTGAAAGTTTTAAATTTTGAAAAACAGGGGAAAGAAGAAAAGGCTTTCTTAACTGGAGGCAGCGATATGATGTAATTTTAGGAGTGGCAAGAGGTTTGACATATTTACATCAGGAGTTTCATGTTCGTATTATACACAGAGACATAAAGATTAATAACATCCTCTTAGATGATGATCTACAGCCAAAAATTGCAGATTTTGGGCTGGCAAGGCTCTTACCCGATGACAAATCTCATCTTAGCACAAGAATTGTCGGAACATTGTAAGTCGATCAAAATACCTACATTTGTGAAGTTTTTCTTCAATCATAATATATATATATATATATTCTGTATGAGTCATTTCTGTGATCAACATCATAATTATTATATATTTATTAGGGGATACACAGCACCAGAGTATCCAATTCACGGCCAATTATCAGAAAAAGCAGATACTTACAGTTATGGTGTTGTCGTCTTAGAAATCATTAGTGGTCAGAAGTGCACAGAATTAAAGCTCGACAGTGATGATAAAGGGGCATTCCTCATTCAAAAAGTGAGAAAATTTTCTGACTACTTAGCAGGACATTTCTATTTTGATAAGATTTATTTGAGACAATCAATTTATTCTTTGCCATAGAATCTAATCTAATAGTATTTTTTTTATTAAAAAAAAAACCATCAACCTGACGTTCATTTAGTTTGCTTTGTTTTTGAGTACCGATTATATATCTCACTTCACTTTTATTTTATTTGATAGGCATGGAAACTCTATGAGAAAGAAAAACACTTGGAGTTGGTGGATAAGGCCTTGGACCCTAATGAGTATGATGCAGAAGAAGTGAAGAAAACCATAGAGATTGGTTTGCTTTGCATTCAAGCATCTGCGGCTGCAAGGCCAATGATATCTGAAGTAGTTGCTATGCTTCAAAACAAGGATTTATTAGAGAACTTGAGACCCTCCATGCCTATCTTGATTGAAATTAATTAGAGTGTTCATGGGAGATTCCTCTGCTTGTATTGCTTGCCTCTATAATTTTTTATGTTATTGCCTTTGAGAGGAAATTGATTTCACACCTAATACCACCTCTGATCTTTAATATAAGATTCATTTTATAGTTCATTTCCTTTATTAAAGTGAGTTTTATATTAAAAACCAGAGAAATAGTAGATGTGGATATCTACATCGGAATTAAAACTGACATGGTAGAAACCAACGTGGATAGTTTATCATCAATATTGGCAGAAAATCTTTTTTTTTTATTTAAAACAACTTTTCTGTTTTTCCGTATAGCCAAAACCTGAACCTATAACTGTGTACACACACACACACACAGAGAAAGCAACCACGGCAGCAACACATGCTATATCTAGTAGACTAATAGTATTATCAGCCAATATTTTAAATTTTATTATTCAAATGTATTACATTGAGCACTAACTATAACTAACAGTACAATTAACTGTAGAATGACAAATTTTAATCATTTCAGCTAATAATCCTAAAGCTAACATCTTAACAACTTGAACAATAACATAAAGCTAGGACCTCAAGACCTATCGTCCATGGGTTCAGTTGGCGAAGGGGTGAGATATGTGACTATTTGGAGTTTGATCCCTGAGGAGCGCCACTTAGTTGTGATTCTAGTCGTGGCACTTGGGGAGGCATCTCCTTTGACCTTGGTAAAGCGGGTGCACTATCAAGCTACGGGTGGAGGCGTGTGTACTCTATGGGCTTGGGATAGTCCCCGTGGATCTGAGTTAGGTGCCCTACCCTTGGATTGTGGGTGAGCCCAACCCCCTTCCAAAAGTTTTATTACCAAAAAAAAAAAAAAAAAGCTAGGACCTCATCCAAGAGTCGCTTTGACACCACAGCTCCTAAAGAAGTTGTTGTGCATAAGTATCTCAAATGAAATCAAACACTACAAAAAAACACTGAATTTGCGACGGAATTTGAGACGGAATTTGCGACGGAATTTGAGTTTGCGACGGAATTTGAGACGGAATTTGCGACGGAATTGATTTCCGACGGAATTGATTCCGTAGGTAACAACAGCGTCACAAAAAAATTTTCGACGGAATTCAGATTCCGTCGGAAATTTGCGACGGAATTTCCGACGGAATTTATTTCCGTCGCAATTTCCGACGGAATTTGCGACGGAATTTGAGACGGAAATTTGAGACGGAATTTATTCCGTCGCAAATTCCCTCTCAATTTCCGACGGAATATTCCGTCGGAACTTCCGACGGAATTCATTTCCGTCGGAAATTCCGTCGCAAATTTTTTTTTTTTTTTTAAATTTTAAAAATCCACTTGGCAACTCCGGCCACCGCCCCCTCATCGCCGGCGACAGCGAGTGGCATCTCCGGCGGCATCCACCTTGTCGTCGACCCCCAGATCCGCCACGTGTCGCATCCTCCCTCCGCCACGTGTCGCAACCTCCCTCCGCCACGTGTCGCAACCTCATATTTCCTGGAAATGCAACTCAACTTGCCCATCCTTTGGTTCGAACCCACGACCTCGCCCGTACGCGCGCGATGCCTTACCGGATGAGCTCGACTGCTTTGGTGTTCTATTATTACACACAATTATATATATAATCTTATGTGCATATTTTTTTAAATTTCTAAAATTAAATTTTTATTAACATTAATTAATAACTAATAAGTAATTATTTCCTAATATTTTATTTACTAATATTAATTAATAACTAATAAATTTTATTTTTTATATGACTATTTTGCCCCTATAAGGACCAAAACCTACGATTGAAAATTAAAAATATTTTAGAAATTAGAAAATAATAATAAAAATTAAATTAAAAATAATAAATTTTATAAAAATAATTTTTTTAAATTAAATTAAATAAATTTTAAAATATTAAATAATTAAAAAATAATTTTTAAATTTGCCACGGAATTCAATTCCGTCTGAAATTCCGTCGGAAATTGCGAGGGAATTTGCGACGGAATTTGATTCCGTCGGAATTTGCGACGGAATTTAATTCCGTCGCAAATTCCCTCTCAATTTCCGACGGAATCAAATTCCGTCGCAAAATTCCGTCGGAAATTCCGTCGCAAATTCCGTCGGAAATTTCCGACGGAATTTTCCGTCGGAAATTCCGTGGCAAAGGTCAGAATTTCCGACGGAATATTTTCCGTGGCAAATTCCGTGGCAAATTTTGCGACGGAAAAAATTCCGTCGGAAATTCCGTCGGAAAATTTTCCGACGGAATTTGCGACGGTTTTCCGACGGAATTTGATTCCGTCGCAAATTCCGTCGCAAATTGGATGTTTTTTTGTAGTGAAATGAGAATCACTAGAAGGTTCTAAGGAAAGAATGTAATCATAAAAAGTTTCACAAGTGGGTGACAAGTTTCAGTATAGAAAATGAGAATAGACTTGTCCCACTTACTTATAATTATTTATTGGGACCTCATAGTGATTTTTCCAAAAATCAATATTTTCATTAACAATGGGGGTCCATATTATCAAAAACCTGAAAATTTAATTAAATAGTCCATTAAGACAATAAAATAATCAACAAATAAACTGAAACAAGAAATTCAACAACCGAAATTTTTTTTAGGTATATCCAGTTCGAATAATCTCATACATGTAAACAATAACATATTATCCTCACTTTGCAACCCCTGGTGCCGTCCGAACAGAAAATAAGGAACAAATGGTAAGCATGGAAAAAGACATATGAAGTGCTTATGGATTGTACATGAAAAACCTTGGATTCAAGCTATTTACTTTTGGTAGAGCCAAGTGTCACTGACAAATCCCTAATTTGTCATATATTTTCCTATTTTATTTGGGGATTTTTTCATAATTATTGAGTTTAAAATGTCTTTTTTAAGATAAATTGAGATTAAAAGTAAATATATTATATTAGAACTAAAAAGAGTAAAATTGTCAAAAAAATTGTAATTACTTTTAATCATTGATTTTTCTTAGAGTATTTGATGTTGGTTTAATTGTTTTCAATTGAAGGTGCTTGAAAAATTGGATTAAATATGAAAAATGACAGTTTGGAGCTTGAATTTCACAAATGACAGATTAGTCTCACGAATTTCGAACATATCAGTTTGGTCTACCTCAAAGTGACAGCGATTTGCACCAGAAAATGAGGTTTGGTTATATTAGTTGCAGTGAAAATATACAAAATGGGAGAGCAGCCGCGAACACACAGAACCTTCAGACCTTTGGACCTGACCTTCCCCACCTTCCACCACGCTTCCACCGTCGCCGGCGACCTTCCACCAAGGTTCACTGTAGCCGGCGACATTCTACCTAGCTTCCACCATCGCCTTATTCTCTCAGCACCAAAAATGGAGAAGCTATGAGACTGAGTAGAGGAGGTGGCGCAACCAGACTTGACGAACTTCGTCTTCCTCAACCATCGTCCTCAACTTTGTCATCTTCACTTCACTGTTGCTCCCATAACCTTCACATCTTTCTCTGTCGCTGAAAACTTTCAAAGATCAAAACAAAGCAGCCAAAATCTCTCAGAACTTCAAGCCTCCATCAATCAACTCACCATCTTTATCTTCAACTTCATTTATCTTGTGGTGTTCTATGGCTGGATGCTCGATTGAGAATGTGATTTTGATTTTTGATGTAGTTTTGATGAGTGGCAGTGGCTAAAATGTACCCCCTACTTTAATAGCTAAATTTATAATTCGAGAATGTGTCATTAAGTTGAAGTAGAGACCATCGGTTAATTTAAAACTTTTTCAAAACCTGTTTAGTACGGTCTCACGTTCACATTTCGAATATAATTGGCCTGTGCAGTTCGGTTTCATTAATACATATTAGAGTGCAACCAAAAATTACCGACAACGCTTGGGTTTTAATAAAGGGTTTACAAGGCACATTGCTTATTTACAATTTCCCATACAGGGGATTACACTACACCATTCAATATATACAACTAATTCTTAACAAAATATGAAAACCAACGACCAAAATTAAAACTCTTAACCTGGAGCTCTAATCGCCCTTCGTCACTTGCTTGCCCTTTGAACCGCTTGCCCTGGCTATAGGTTAGTCAATGAAAAGAATAAGATTCAAAAGAATCTCAGTAGTAACAATTTACTTATAACATATACAATTACAAAGCATGCAAGCAAATTACAAGCAACAACACATCAATGACATTTCTACGATAGCTTTCGCTGACATGTTTCACAACGGCATATTTCACATCAGCATATTTCACATGACATATTTCACAACAATATATTCCACAACGGCATATCCATACCGGCATGTTTCTCAACGGTGGGTTTCACAATGGCATGTTTCACACTCAATGATAAAACATACATACAATGTATCATACACAATATAAGAGAAAGGTTCACTACCTTGTTCTTTCCACTCATGCTTTGGCACCGGTTTATCATGTGCAGGGCAAATGTCAAATCCTATAATTAGAATTACGGGTGACAGGTTATTACTTAATCCAATTCTTCTTTAATTCAAACACTCAAGTTGGTTATCATTAGGGACATTTAATCAAGTTAACTAAGAAGATAAAGTGGTCAATTAACCTAAAAGACAAATTCCTAACCTCAGAGTTCAACAATATTACCATGTGCCATCACCTTTGAATTTTCGCACACTTGAACCAAATCTGCCAGAATTTTTTCCAGATTTTGAAAAATTATAACTAATTCTACAAAAATCGAAATGAAGTGATCCCAAGTTCTATGGAAAGGTATTGAAGTCCTCTATACAGAAAAAATATGTATCAATGCTTTCCATAAATACAAAAATACAGAATTACAGGAAATCATATACTGCTCCAGAATTGCTTCCCATTTCAACCCCAAAATTTGGAAAATCATAACTCTCAGCACACAAATCGAAATGACACACATTATCTGTCCATTCTAAAGATTGGCATGTGAACTATTAGACTGAAAATTTTCATAATTTTTAGAGATCATTTGATTATCCAAACACACCATACAAGTAAAGTACCTCACTGGAAATTTGTTCAAGCAGAAAACCCAGTTTTACATTTTGAGTTTCAATGACCCAAAATTCACAACCCGAGGCTATTCCTACACAATTTTTCATGTAGAACAAAACGGTAACATCAAAATGAACAAATTCCCACTCATTCCGCATGTCCTGTTTTGGCAGAAAATTCAAAATAAATTCCAACGATTATCAACTTTCAATTTCAGCATCAAACTTATATCAAATGGTTTCTAATCATCATAACCACCAATAACATAACCAAAACATCATGAATTATCCAAACCCTTGTTTGGCCAAAATCAGGGCAGATTTACACATGCCAAAATACTCATTCAACCATCACAACCAATAACTCAAATTGATGCTAATACTCACCTACTGCTCCTCCTTAAGTTCTTTCTTTGATTCTTCAGCTTTTGTTCTTGGATGATGGCACAAAACACCTCCTCTTGAAATTCTAAAACCATAGAAATGAAGCTCTCATCAAGTGGAACAATGTTTATGAAGGACACTTGAGCCATAGATGAGATTAAGAAGGTGAAAATCCAAGATGAAACCCTTACCTAAAACTTATTTCTTCACTTGTTCTTTTCATGCCTCAGCTAGCTGACTTAGAGAATGAGAGAGAGGGGGGGTGAATAATAATCAGTTTTTTCCCTTCCCTTATCACTTAAAAATCTAGCTGAAAGTTTGGACAAGAAGGAGAGGCAAATATGTGGTCCATATTTGTTCTTTCTTGCTAAAATCCTATGGTAATTTCTAATGTATAATTAATCCAATTTGGTCAACTTTTCTCTTTCCTACCTCTTCCTCACTTGGCCGACTTTTCCTTAGACAATTGATGAAGAATACATTGCTTTAATCCATTCACTCTTCTTGCTACTTCTTAGCCGTGAATGTTGTAAAAGAGGGAGGGGTTTGATTGACTTATCCTCTTCTTCTTTTTGGTATGCCTTTGACCATTTTTTTCTTTGGGTAAAAGGTGAAGATAGCTATTAATTATACTCTCTTCTCTCTCTTGATGCCTTGGACGTTATTGATGGATGGAAAGGTGGAAATTGGTTTTGAATTATATCTTTGTAGATTACATGTGGATGTATGTCATGTTTTTCTTGCAAAAGTAGGTGCACTTTGACCAAACTCTTTTCTCTTGCTTTTCTTTTTGCTTGGACGTCAATTCTCAAAAGTGAGGATGTTGTATTGATTAAATCCTCTCTCCTTCTTGCTCTTGTCTTGGATGAGATATTGAGGAAAAAGGAGAGGAAATTGGTTGTATTTGTCTTGTGTCCACATAACAGGAAAAGATAAGAAAATTGCTTTAATTATCTTCCTCATTACTTCTACTTTATAAGAGCAATCTTGGCCCTTCATTTTGTTTCCCAAATCTATCCTCAAGATCAAGTAGCAATTAACTCTTGATCATGGCAAAATTAATTAGAGTGCTATTAAACCCTTTTATTTCACTATCTATTACATTTAGCCGTTTGAATGTATTTTGGGATATTACATAAAACCTCTTAACCTTTGTAGCAAGGGCAATGGCATGAACTTGAGGCTTCAACTGGGTAGTTTTTGCTCTTTCATTTCTCTATTTCTATGTTGTATTTGTGATTCTTAGGTCTTATGATGAATTTTATAATGTTGGACTGATTTATTTTGATATATTTGGAGTTGGATGTGGTTTGAACCTTTTTTAGATACTTGACATTGTGTTTAATTAGCTTAATTGTCATTTCCCTGTACTGGTTAATTATTGAATTGATGATTTTGTGAAAATTTTGTGCTAATGCCAAGGAGGCTTGATTAATGGATTAATGGTGTCTAGTGTTTGCATTAGTTAATTGCATGTGAATTTATTAATTGTGTTTAGCATCATTAATCTTAATTTTTCATGTGGGTGGCCATTATTAAATTAAGATTAATGAAAAAATTAAGTGATAATGCGAGGTAACTCGGTTATTGGATTAAAAGCTAAATACGATTTTTAAGTTCATTTAATTGTTAGAATGCTTAATCAACCTAACTTAGAGAGATTAATATGCAAGGTGGTTTTGGTATTAATCAATCTAACTTAGGCCTAGTCTAAGGGGTGGCCCTTAGAGTCTCTTAAAGATAGCACAATTAATCTCTCATAATTATTTGATGTAAGGATTGCTTGTGCCATTGCTAAGGATAGCTCATTTTATTGTTGATCTCCTTGCTTCTTTCATTTCATTAATCCCATCATCATTCCTTTTCATATTTTAAAGAAGAAAATACCAAAAAAAAAGGCATAGAACAATTTAATTTTTGCTTGCAAAACAAGTAGTTTGTAGTAAAAAGATCAAACTTTTCTCTTTTGTCTTGTTTCCATCTATGTTTGTTAATAGAGAGCGCCAAAGAAATATTATTTGACCAATGCATGGCAAAGATAAAAATGGTGACTGAAGATAGCATTGTCGGCTTTGTGCCTTAGTAACCTCTTCAAAATTAAACCAATGATTGCAATATATGGAACCCTGTGCATTGCGTGGGTTTGTTTATTCTACGTATGGAACAATGAATCCCACAAACCTAGGTGTAACACCTAATTCCCCAATTGAAGACTTTGCCCAAAGATCCTCTGCATAGCCAAAAAAAATTTAACGACAGCCTACAGAGAGAATTTAATTGTATATATTGTTTGACTTCGTTACCAGTGGAATGGCGGCTAAATGCACATAAAGCTTGCATGCTTAAAATTTTAATTTATGGCATCACATCATTGTAGCTATCAAATTAATTGTCGTTCACTGTTGCCTGAGGATTGAACTACCCATTTAATGCATCATCATAAAATCAACGGAATTTTAATAACCGAAATTCATAGTAAGTAGCTTCATTTACATTTATAAAACTACCTGAATTACAATTCATTCCATCATGAGGATTTGAAAGACCTCTATGTAGACTACATTCGTTGTCTGATTGATACATTTATTCTGTTTATCTAACATAAGTAATTTCAACCCATTATAATTCTTCACTCTCGATAGCACCACATATAGTTGACCATGAGAGAAAATTGGGCTTGGAAGGTAGAAGCTAGCATTGCTCATGGATTGACCTTGGCTTTTGTTTATTGTCATGGCAAATGAAATGATGACTAGGAATTGCCTCCTCGCATGTTGAAAGGAAGTTTAGATTTGGAAAGATTCATGTCCATTAGATGAATCAAAATCTCCTCACAAACACTAATTCCATTTAATGTGCTTGCCATCATGTTAAATGCAGACAACAACAACATAGATTTGACAAATAGTAGCTAAGGTTACTATTCACCGTTTAGCTTCCACAAGCGCATAGGTCGCAAGTAATAAAGTGATAAGTAAAGATCGTTCCCACGAGGACTATGACGAAAGTGAGCTAACTAATGTAACCATATATTTAATTAGGTTGAATGGAATCATTTGGAATTGAGTATGTTAATTAAGAGAATTTGCAAAAAACAATAAGGTAAAACAAAGGTGGTTGTAAAATTGATTCTACTTAAAGGTTTAAAGGCTTAGGATTACTTCTTCCTCATTGTATTTCATAAAACTATGCAATTAATTCACTTATGCTAGTTGCGTGAGTCCATATGCTAGTCAAAGATTCTAAGATCATCAATCAAGCTCTCTCAAGTCAAAATTGATTTTTAATCTTCATTAACAATATTCAATCTCTTGTCTATCATTAATGAAAATCATCTTTCCCAAAGCAATTCTTCATTATACTATGTTAGGTTGTTAGATATATCTCTATTCTAACAACAAACTATCCATTTAATCCTTAAACTTCAAGTCTAGTATGATTTTTCTCAAGTTCTACAACCAAAATAGCTCTCTCAAGCATCATTCAATTGAACCAAACTACTCATGTGATGATCAAGCACAAGATAGTAATTAAGCATGGAGAAAAATCAGCATATATTCTCAACAACTAGCAAAGGCAAGAAAATATAGTAGTTTTAATCCATACAATGAGTAGAAGTAATCCTAAATGAGAGTTTTAGCCACTCATAGTCAATACAAACCAACAACTCAACATGAAACTCATAACCATATCAACAAATGGGAAGAGAAGAGGGGAAAAACTAGAAAAAGAGAAGAAAATCTTGAATTTCTCCAAGACTCTCCTTCAAGAAGCACCAAATCCCTCCTCAAGCTCTCCAAGAAGCCTCCTTGTGGTTCTTGAGCTCTTCCTTATACAGAATCTCTTCATTTCGGCACCCCCATTAGGTTAAAAAGCCAGCTGAAGCATCATTTTTTCAAAACGCACAGTTGCAGTATCGCAACTTTGCTTTCGCTTCGCTATAGCGAACCCACAGTGTATGCAGTTAGAAGGTCCTATTTTTTGATGTGTTTTCACTTTTACTTCGCTATAGCGAACCCACAGCGTACGCGGTCAGAAGGGTCTATTTTTTATGTGTTTTCGCTTTTGCTTCGTTGTGGTGTAGCAAAAGCAACCGGGGGCACCTTCAAGCTACTTTGATCTTCCTTTTTGGCTTTTGTTCTTGTTTTCTTCACCTCCAAGGATCCATGTAAGCTTCCATTTCTTGTCATCATCCTCCTACAAAGAGAAGGATTTTATGAGCTTTCCAATTCTTCAATTTAATCTAAAACCCTATACATTTAGCTCAAAATTTGCACTGTTTCAAGTATTTTCAACACATCACATTTTCCTTCATATGTATAAAGTTTATGCACAATTTTAGTTTAAAACCACAAATATATAAGGAAAAATGTGATGAAATACAAGAATTCCAGAGAATAACACTCCCCCAAACTTAAGCTTTTACTTGTCCTCAAGCAAATTCATACATGTAACATGAATTCATAAATTGCTTATCTAAATTGCAGATATGTTCATGCCCTCATTCATTGCTCTAAAGATCACACGAAACAGGAACTTGAGAGAATATGCCAAGATGAATGTCTTATAATCTTTAAGCAAGTTTTTCAAGAGTCCTTTGAGTGTGGGTGTGTGTTTGGAATCAAAAGACATATCTCCGGATTCTATCTCAGTCACACATAATACTCCAACTCATGTACAAATTTTCAACTCTACCACTTCACTATCCTCTTTTCATCCTTCTCTACTTACAAGTTACCTCATATGGTATCAAAATCAAAAGGACTTTTAAGCTTGTAACGTGGCCATGGGTTTAGGGTGTTTGAATGGAAGGGAAAAAGGAATAAATACAAAAACTTTGAGATAAATGAACTAACTTCCTTTCTTCTTCTTCTTCTTCTTTTTTCTTTTCTTTCTTTTTTTTTCCTTTTCTTTCTTTCTTTTTTCCAACAAAATTGAACTAACTTGGCTCTGTACACTTTGTTCAGCCCCCAACACTTTACACATTTCATATTCACAACTTGCCCTTTCACACATCAAACCCTTTTTTTTAATATCAAAGCAGGGTGTATCATGGTTTTTCAGGTTAGGGGTTAGGGAAGTGAATTGGTTTTCAATAAGAATATTTATATTGGTTTTTCTATAAAGGCTCAAAATTGGGTTCAAAATGGAAGAATAACAATGCAGGATAGCTTGAAAGGCTCAAACGCTTTTTAACGAAATGCCTAGATTATTTTTCAAAACCATATGAGATGCACCATAAGCTTCGAAAAATTCTAAAGTAGATTTGGAAATTGTATCTTTGAAAATAGGTATATAAGCTAGTTTACCAAGAGTTTCTTCAACAAAAGCCTTCAAAATATCCCTGACTCCAATAGTTCAAGATTATGCTCAAGAGAATTCCTTAGAAACTCACTCCAACATTATAACTCATTCAACAAGGCATATCAATCACAATTTCCTGTCAAGAATAATGCTAAATAGCTATCCAATTATAGGACCATTTATGCAATCCTAAACAAACAATTTAACCAACTCAAAAGATATTTTCTCTAAAATTTTCCAAGCGAAGGCTTAAATTTGTGAAATTTCATATATTTCACCCCTTTTTTCAATCAAACTATACATCAAAACTGCTTGTATATCCCTGTGCACTTCACTGTTCACATTCAAAATTTTCTCATTTCAAAATTTTCACAATTTCCCTCCCCCAAACTTGAAATCAATAGTGTCCTCACCGTCAACTTATGTTGAAGGAAAGGTCAACATTCACAAACCTGTACGCAAACAGCACTCAAACCTGTACACATTTACAAGTAATTTTCACAGTAGTCTCAGGTGCATCAAACAGTACATGCAGAATGGCAACTACTCATCCAGTCAAACAAAGGGCATCAACTCCCATATTCAAGCCTATCATAGGAACAGCCAGTGATAATGACAGTTAGCACACAAAACAAATGTTAGCCATTAGTAGCTAACATCACACAAGAACAGACTATGCACATGAACCCAAATGGAATTGCACAGAAATGCTAACTCTAATTCCTACATTTAAAAGATGTCAGAAAACACAGGGAGGCAAAAAGAACAAGCATAAAAAATTTCAACAATCAGAGGGGTTTCGTCAATTATCAGAATCATCTGCAGGATCATACTCTGACTCAGAGGTATCAGCATCAGTAGTTCTACTAGAAACAAGATCTTGATCCTCCCCAACAGAAACCACCTTATCATCATCGACACTCTCAAACGCACTAGACTCAGAATCTTCACCAATTTCTTCCTCAGCTGGACCTCAAAAAACAACAATTTCTTTCCCTCGGTGATGTGTGGATGGGTCCTTCTCCTCATCACTCTCAACCCTCGGTGGCACCTCGACACCTATCTTGCCTGCGAGTCCTTCCAGCATAGTTCCACGCGCTGTCGGTGAAGGCGTTCCTTTGCACGTTCCCTTTTTGCCAGTAAAAGCTCATCATGGAGACTACATAATGTGAGTGGGGGTTGGTCGCCATCCATGTCAGCTGGTCCCTTGTGATCTAACTTAGTTTGATCATACCGGTAAGGGGGAGAGGGCTGAAAGTGAATATCATCAGAGGATGCTGGGATTTGAGCCTTGGTGAAGAGGTCAGAAATCAGATGTGGTAGAACCAAATAAGTTCCCTTCCTCTTTACGTGAGCATAATTGTACAAGGTGTCATAAAGGATGTTTTCTAATTTCACATGCTGACCCGTCATGAAAAGGAATATAAGCAAAGCAGTTAACTTCGGCACAGTGCTGCTATTACCTACAGGGGTGACATTAAAAGTAATAAAGTTCAACCATATTCTGGCCTCTTCATTCAGGCTTCTTTGCTTGAGATATATTTGCTTGCCTCTTGGTCTATACCATTGAGGTTCACCTGGTTTGACCAAGGTATCAGCAATTGCCTTGAAGGGAAAATTCTCAGCCTCTTTCTTCAAAAGATGATATTGGCATTGGGGATAGAAAGGCAGATCATAGAATTGGCGAATGAATTCCGAACTGATGAAGTTCTTGCCACAAGGTGGGACACCTCTCAACTGCATTAACGAAATGCTGTGATAATGGGCATAGTAATAGAAATGGCGAACAAATGTTTCATTGCTAGTAGCCTGTGATGCCAACAGATTCCCTAACCCAAGGTGTTCCGTCGCCAACTTATAGAACTTAAACCGAGTATTAGGAGGGAATTCTCGCTCTTGACGTAAAGGTCATGAGTTCATGAGATCTTTGACAACGTCTAGCAAATCTGGTACAGAAGTGGAGGGAGGTGGTTGAGTTGGTGGAGGCATAGGACTTGAAGGGGCAGCAGCGGCCTTTTTCCGTTTAGGCGCTGGCTTTTTAGGAGCAGCTCGGCGCTTGGTCATTATCTGCAAAAATGAAAACCAAAGAAAACACACAAAAACAATGAACAATCCACAACTAACAAAAGAAAAGAAAAAGAGAAACACTGGTCCTAAAAGAAAAAGTTCCCCCAAACTTGTGGCTGGCTAAGAACCTCAACAAAGCAATCCAAAATTCCACTCCTAAACCTATCCTTGCTTCCTCGTATCACTACAAGTGATCTCAAAGTGACTCGCCAACTCAAATGATCCCAAAGGGGCTCTCTAACTCAGTTGAACAACTTAAGCGCTGGTAATAAATGGTTATGTAATAGAGTCAAGTGAAATAATAGCTGAAACACCTGATTTTTCAAGAAAACAAGCTCCACAAAACAGAAAACCCATTTCTTTACAGTGGTAATGCCTTAGAAAGAAGGCCAAAATTTTCAAAACAGCAGAATAATGCCTTTGCATTTGAGTATGTCGAGAGGTATTTCACTGTTACCAGATAAACTCAAACTATCCCAAGAAGCAACAACTCAATCAAAAATTTCTTAAATATCCACTTGAGAAAGTATTTCTTAGTTCAAAATGAAGTTCAAGAGTTGGAGGGATTTCCAAACAATTGGCACATGCGGGCTAATTCGAGAACTTGTAGGTGCGTTTCCAAAATTGAAAATAGACTTTGGGAAAGATGATGCCAAAGCCATTGTCATGTCAGTAGAAAAATGAATATGAAAGTAGTGCGAAACCAGATTTTCCAAATAAAGCACCTTTAGAACAAGTAAACAAGGAACAAGGGTGCAAGCACCTAATCTTATGCAGCAGTTCTCAAATTAGCCATTCATGTGCCTATATGCAAGGAAATAAGAGACATTCACATGTACCTTTCAGAGGTTATCCAAACCACTAATGCTCAGTACACTAATCACCAAATTAAACCACATCAATGCAACCCTAAGTGTAGAATGCTTCATAGACTAGCTCAGATGACCGAATCACTGAAGTGCACTTAGGTCTTTTGTCACTTTACTACTTAGAAACTTGGAAATTAATCTCTTCACAAGAACGACCTAGGTTGAGCTACTATGCTACATTCTTAAACCTAGTTTTATTTTGTGAACTCACACGACATGGGTTCATCATTAACAATATGAGTCAAGAGGATGGAACTAAGTTACCACTAGCTCTATACTTACAATAATCATTTAATTTATTCTACCGAAGCAATTAAATGAATACCACCAAATAATTCAAACTCAAGGAGATGAATAATCAACTTCCAATTCTAGCTTGTAATTACCATTACAACAATTCAAAACATTCAGTTTAATCATTTAAATCCACTTAACCAAGTTGGAATAAACAATTCAACCTACTTATAATATGAATCATACAAAGCTTAATTAATCAACTCCTAGCTCAACAACCAAGTTTATTCACTTGGCATAGCAATCTAGATCACAATTACATACTTAACCAAGCTACATAATCATGAACTAAAAAGAGAGCTTAAAGGAATTCCATTGAAGTTTAGAAGCTCAAACCATTACCCAACTCAAGGAAATCACCAAGACTTAGCTACTCATAGAGGAAGAGAAGGATGAGGCTTGATGAATGAAGAAGGAATTGGCCATGGAGAACAAATGAGAAGCACCGAGCAGCACCTTAAATCTTTAATCATCCATCAGTTAGCTAGCTTTTTCAAACCATTCTCCAAGTCCAGCGCCTCCTCCCCTTTTCTTCACGGTCACAGCGCCCCTTTCTCTTTAATTCCCAGCCACAGCACACTTCTCTTAATTCCCTCTTTTATATTGTTCTCGGGTCAGCCTTTTGTGCTCCTTGGTTCAAAAATGTCGGCTCTCCTCATTTATCTTCATTCCATTCTCTATTTCACTCCCTTTCGGTCCAGCTGATCCATTCTTCATTTCATTCATCCATCCGGTCAACAAAAACGGTTTTGCCTTTTTTAATGTTCGGTCCACTCCCTCCAATTAATTCCTCTATTCTTTTTCAACTCAACTCAGTCAATTATTGCTTTTCATTGGATAATTTCGGTTCAGCTGTTCCTTCAATTAAGTATTCCCTTTCGGTCCACCTCTTCAATCTTCCATTCTTCAAATCGGTCCAGCCCTTCTTTTTCCCATCAATTCATGCTCTTCAATTCTATTTCACAGCCACCACCCTCACACATAAATAATGGTCCCCACTTCCTTTGCTTCTTCAATTGTCTTTAGGTTAAAATGTGAGTTGTGCCTTGTTTGGATAAAGTGGTGAAAATATGTTTTATGATAGGTACAAAATTGCAATCACCAAACAAGGCCCTTACTCATTTAACCTCCTCTTAGAAAAAATGTGAAAATAAATTCTGAACTTGTGATGTTCCACTTTTGTCCTTCATTAAGCTCTAAAATAACATCTTTGACATTAACCATTCAAGTTGTGCCACATCATCACCTACAAAATTAGATTCACAAAGGTAATATCTTTGGTTCGCAATTAAAGAATAATGGGAATAACAAATATTAATTAAAAATATAACAATTTAACCACTTTAATTCCCAAATTATTCTTTCACTAAAATATCACTTTAACACTTGATTATGCCCAAAATATTCAATTAAGTCCCACAAAAGCCTAAGATTAATTAATAAAAATATATAAATATTGAGCTCTATCAGGCGTCCACAAGGATTGACAAGGAAGTAAATATCATTCGGAGAACAACAGTGCTAGACCTCAAACGAGTTACAACTGTGCAATCCTAAGCTCATAGATTAGAAGAAAATCCATATAGGTAGCACATGTAGCCTAGTCAGAGAATTGACAAAAATAGGAAAAATGGTTCCCTTTGTGACAAAATGGCCTCTAAAAATCAAATAATTGTGAAAAGCAATTAGGACTTTGAGGCTCCCAATTCTATTTTCGAAAGCATGTGACAAAGCACAATTATTTCCAAATAACTAAGCATGTGCAGCTACGGTGGGGTCTCAACTAACGTAAATATGAAACTATTTAACTAGTCAAGCACACTGATAATCCTCAAACAACCCAAATCAGTTCAAGCTTAAAATTACCATGCTTCCCTTATTAATCATAACCACAAAGTCTTCATATTGCCGCTCTAATCACAATCTCAACCTTAATCTAAAAAAATCCCAACAAAAATTGGATGAAGGATATGAAAATTACCTTAGACAAGAACAATAGCACAACTGAACAGAGAAGCCAAAGACAAGATCACAGCGAACCAGGGAAGACTACCGAGTGAGGAATTTGAAGATTATGGCCTGAAGTGAGGAACTCGTTGCAGGCATGGACAAGTGGAAAATTAGGAGCGGTAGGTGGTGAAATGTGAGGGCGTGGAGATGATAAGCGGTGGGGGAAGGGGAATGGCGATAGAGCTGTGGGTCAGAGGTTAGGTAGGAGGTGAGGGTCTCGGTGAGTGATGGGGGTCGGTAGAGGGAGGAATGGCCGGAAATGGTGAGTCGACGGTGAGAGAGGGTTGGGTCGAAGGGGTTGTCGGCGGTAAAGAGAGGAAATGTTCAGAGAGGATGAGCCGATGGTGGTCTATGGAGGAGACGGTGAAGACCGAAAGAGGTGTGTGTGATGGGGCGATGGTGAAGAAGGAGTGGGGATGGTTGGTCGACATTTAGTCGACGGAGGAAGAGCTAGGTGGCGGAGTGTTGCAGGAGAGGATCGGCAGGTGACAGGGTTGTGGAGTTAGGAGTGAGCGGGAGTGAGAGAGTGGGGTTGAGATGCGGAGGAGTTGTGGAGAATGAGGGAGATGATGGTGGGAGAGGAGATCTGCGATGGATCTGGGGTTTATTTGTGGGCCACGGTGGAGTGGGGAGAGGGCGACGGTAGGGAAATATGAGGGAGTCAGAGCTGAAGGCTGGAGCTGAAGGGAAATATGAGAATAGGGGACGATGAAGCTGAAAGGGGGATATGGTTGGGATGAAATTAGGGTGTGAGTTAGGAGGGAATTTACAAAAGAGGGAGTGATTTTGAATTTGAAAAATGAATGTGGGGCATATGTGGGGTAGGTTCATAAGGGTAAAGAAGGAAAAGAAAGGTGAAATTAAAGCTGGCAAAACGGGCCAGCGGGCTGGCACGCGCTAACCCGTGGGGCACGCGGGTCGGGCCTGTGTGGCCCGCACTTCTGCGGGTTGGCATTTTGCTAACCCTAACCCGCAGTATGCGGGTTGCGGGCCAGCCCACGGGCCCGCATATTTTTTTCAAAAAAAAAAGATCCATTTTTTAAAGGTAGGCGAAAATACGAGACACACATATATGAATTATTAAATTTATTTTTCTAATATCAATCATTCCTCTTATAAAAATTTAAAAACATAATTTACAATTTAAGAGATAAAGTTATTAAATTTGTCAAAGTTTATAAGCAAAATATAAACTCATCGTCAAACAACCAAAATATAATAATTTTGTTTAAAAAAGAAGGGAAGAGGCTAAGATTTTTTTTCTTTGAATTGGGAAGTATCATGATAGGAGTGGACAACTTATAAATATTATGAAATTATTATATGTAAAAAAAAATTTGCGGGCCAACCCGCGGGCCCGCAGGTTAAGCCCGCGGGTTGGACCCGTTTTGACGGCTCTAGGTGAAATAAGGGTGAGATGGTAAATTTATTTTTTAAAACAATTTTTTTTATTTTTTATTATTATTATTCTTTTTAAAGATGGTTGTTGGATGCATATAAAGGGTGTAAAATAGCATATGTTTGCCTTGACCTCGCTATAGCGAAGTGAGGGCAAACATAAGGAAAATTGCACAGAAGGGGCAAAAAATGGCATGTGTTTGCCTTGACCTTGCTATAGCGAAGCAAGGGCGAACCTAAGGAAAACTGTATAGAAGGGGCAAAAAATGGCATGTGTTTGCCTTGACCTTGCTATAGCGAAGCAAGGGCGAACCCAAGGAAAACTGCACAGACGCATTGAAAAAGGGGTTGCTTTTGCCTTCAGTATGCCATAGCAAAGCAACAGCAAGCACAGATACACAGCAAATCACAGAAAAACCAAACATTTGCTGCAGCTTTGCCACAACAAAGTAACAGCAAACAAACACAAATCCTGACAGCAAAATGAGATTCTCAAATCATCTGAACTCACCCAATTTCCACAAATGGCACCTTAATCTTATCACACACCATTCAATCACATCAAAACATTATGACAACACCACACAACAATAAAAATGCATAAAATGATTCGCAAATCACCCCAAATTCCACCAACAACACCCAACTCACTTCACAAACCATTGAGCCACAGCAAAAAGCATAAGGGCAGCATGATGTACTCAAACATGGTGAAAATAGAGTTGTCAATTCCAAAGCTCCATTCACCACATACAAATTCCATCTCAAGTTACATTCACCTTTGAGACAAACATTAAAGCAACAACAATGATATTCAAGCAAGTAGTTTCAAATGCAAAATTTGAGGTGTACTTCCCTTTGTAGTTCCAACTCCTTGTATCAAAACTCACATTGTAGTTCTAATGCAATGCAATTCGTTCAGCCATGGGAAAACCTTTCTTAACTACAAAAAGGTAAAACCAAACATAAATCCACTAAAACACACAAAAATTAAAGGAAAATGAATAGAAAACGTATTGAGAGCTTGGGTTGCCTCCCAAGAAGCGCTTGATTTATAGTCTTTAGCCTGACTCTTCTCTTTGTCAAGTGGAATCAGTGAGCGGTAGAGTGATGGTTTGCCTCTCTACCGTGCCACCCCAATAGTGCTTTAACCGCTGTCCATTGACCTTGAATCTCTCACCATCTTGTCCTTCTAGCTCCACAACACCCTTGTCAAAGACTTGAACCACAGTGAAAGGGCCAGACCATCTAGACTTTAACTTTCCCGGAAAGATTTTCAGCTTAGAGTTATAGAGGAGAACTTGTTGACCCAGCTCAAAAGACTTAGAGACAATCTTCTTGTCATGCCACCGCTTGGTTTTCTCCTTGTAAAGCTTTGAACTCTCATAAGCATGAAAACGAAATTCTTCAAGCTCATTGAGTTGTAAGAGTCTCTTTTCACCTACTTCTTTCTTATCAAAATTCAACTTTTTGATAGCCTAATAGGCATTGTGTTCCAATTCCACAGGGAGATGACAAGCTTTCCCAAACACCAACCGGTAAGGAGACATACCAATATGTGTCTTGTAAGCGGTGCAATAGGCCCATAATGCATCATCTAACTTCATGGACCAATCCTTTCGAGTGATACCCACAGTTTTCTCAAGGATTTTCTTGATTTCTCTATTAGAAATCTCATCTTGACTATTTGTTTGAGGATGGTAGGCTAATGTTAACTTCAAGAAATTCTTACTAGAATTTCATATTTCATACTGTTTCACTTCATTTTGGATGCATAATTGGGCATTAGAATGGATTAAAGTGATGAATTGTGTTTATCTCATGCTATGCACAGCAAAATGAAATTGTGAAGGATATTACTCCCTAATTGTTATGAATGTCTAACCTTGTGTGAAAGTCCTTTGTGTGAACTGGTACAAATTAAGTCAGGTCTAACCCAGAGGAAGCAGCAGGTAGTGAAAAAGAGAGGAAGGAAGTTGAAGCTGACAACCAGTGAATGATAGACCAGCTGGAAGACCAGAACAGAACAAAAGGAGCCCAGAGAGTTTGTGGGCCGCAGCCCACAACATCTAGGCCCGCGGCCCAGGATGCCACACTAGCACAGAAAGTGGTGGGCCGTGGCCCAGGATGTCCAGAGCAGCACAGGAACTCTTGGGCCGCGGCCCATGAAAGGAACAGGAGCATAGAAAGGTGTGGGCCGCGGCCAACCACCTCTTAGGCCGCGGCCCACAAGCACCAACCTCAGGTCAGAAACTCTTGGGCCGCGGCCCACCATCTCTTGGGCCGTGGCCCAACACCGAAAATGAACATCTGCGTTTTGACAGCTGAGGGGATATAAAAGGAAAACCCAAGGTTTGAGAAAGGGGATCCCACTTTTGGAAAGATCGACAAAGGCGGCTAAGGAGGTTCTAAGAGCTGGGAATTGCTGGAAGCAAGGAGAATCAAGTGGGCTTGAGGATCAGAAGAGATTTCATTTTAGATTTCTGATACTTCTGTATTCTATCCCTTCTCTACTGTGATTCTGTTATGACTTCTTTAATTCTTTTTATTTGTAATCAGCTATTGAACATGAGTAGCTAGATTCTCTTATTCTAGGATTGTTCAACACTTTTGTATGGATTGAACTCGAACTTTTTTTCCTCTTCTTTAGCTAATGGTTTATATGTGTTAACTCTTCTCTGTTTTCACTGACATTCATGAATTGCTAGCTATGAATAACATGTTTAACTAGATTAAGCTTGAGAGAGTTAATCTAATTGAAGAACGTGGGTAGAGTTATGCTAGACCTAAAGTTTAAAAGAGTTAAATGGAGGGTTTGTTAATAACATGGAGACATAGTTATTAACCTAGCATTGTTGAAGTGAGGAAGTTGCTTAATGATTATTTTCCCTTAAGTGTAGCAAGAGATTGTGCATTTAATTGGAGAGTATAAGCTTGGTTAGGGCTTGAGAGAGCTTAACCAATGAATATTGAGCCTCAGACTGACACATATACAACCCATAAACAGTGATATCGAAGAAGAAGTAGAGTGAGTTCATGATATACCAAAAGGGGAGAGCAATCCTAGATTCACTCCACTTGATTAATTTCTCAAAGAAGCATACTTTGTCAGTATTTTTCCTTAGTTGCTGTCATTTCAATTTGTAAATCTGTTTTTCTTAAACCCAACATATTTTACCTGAGTCAACTTGATCAAACACATAAAGCTATTGTTCGACTAGTTGTTATTCAAATCCTCATGAGAACGATCTTTACTTATCACTTTATTACTTGGCGCGACCCGTGCACTTGCGGAGGCGAACAGCTAACGATACTTTGTGCTTCACTCCATACTTCTTCAAAAGAGATTTAAATTGATGGTTGCAAAAGTGGGTTCCTCCATCACTAATAACAGCCCTTAGGGCACCGAAACGAGTGAAGATATGCTTTTTCATGAATTTGACCACTACTTTAGCATCATTCGTTGGAGAAGCAATGGCTTCAACCCATTTAGACACATAATCCACCGCTACAAGAATGTATTGATTGTTGAAGGACTTGGGAAATGGTCCCATGAAGTCAATCCCCCATACATCAAATAATTCCACTTCCAACATGCTGTTGAGCGGCATTTCATTCCTCCTAGAGATATTACCAACCCTTTGACACCGGTCACAAGATAGAGCAAATTCATAAGCATCCTTGAACAAGGATGACCAGAAAACCCAAATTGCAAGACTTTTGCAGCGGTCTTGTTACCTCCAAAGTGGCCTCCATATTCAGAGGAATGGCAACACTTCAATACATCTTGTTGCTCACCTTCTGGAACACATCTTCTAATCAACTGATCAGCACAATAGTGAAATAAGAAGGGTTCTTCCCAATGATAGAACTTGACATCATGTAAGAACTTCTTCCGTTGGTGATAGCTCAAGTCCTCAGAAATGATTCCACTCACAAGGTAATTTACTATGTCGGCATACCAAGGAGTTTCATAATGACTCAGTAAAAAGAGTTGTTCGTCTGGAAAAGTTTCATGAATAGGAAGATCTCCATCATGTTGAGCTTCAGTACTCAACCTAGACAAGTGGTCGGCAACCTGATTTTCGAAGCCTTTTCTATCCACAATCTCAAGATCAAATTCTTGTAAGAGCAAAACCCATCGAATCAACCTTGCTTTAGAGTCCTTATTACTAAAGAGGTACCGTAGTGCAAAATGGTCAGTATGCACAACCACTTTGGCATCAATCAAATAAGGCCGGAATTTAGCAAATGCATACACTATAGCCAAAAGCTCTTTCTCAGTGGTAGTGTAGTTTTCTTGAGCATCATCGAGTGTCTTACTTGCAAGTTAATTATGTTACTGCCGAGGTCATGCATGACATACTGCCGAGGTCATGCATGACATATGTACTCGTGATTGGGTTAGTGCTTCAGCTATCAACATCTGGATAAGACACTTGACCATTATCATTTATCACTTTTATTAATATTGACATATTAATAGATACAAATGGGTCGAATTCGTATTTGTCAACCCTTATCTCGTTGGCTACCATGGGGGTAAAGTAGATATAAATGCATTGTCTAATGATTTAAAAGATTACTTTAGAAAGAAAGCGACACCAACTATACTATTTTTAGTGCCACACAATGCAGGGTAAGTTATTAGTGGTACAATTTTTGTTTTTATTGTTTAACTTTTATCATAACATGATTGTTGAAACAAATTTTTTAAAATATTTTAGGTGCCATTGGATATTGATAGTTATTAATCCAGTAGAACCTTCAAGCTCTCGCATTTACTATGTGGATCCTCTAAAAATTGGTCTTCCACAAAACCGTTTTGATATGTTACGATTGTTCAATAGGTAAGCGTATGTGCGTATGTGTAAATATTTGCATATATGATTGAATAACCAAAAGTAATCAGTTTCTATTTGTTTTGTTAGTGGATTGACTGCGTATCGGTCCTCTGTATCCTTAAGCTATTCTAAAGCTGCTGACCCTCACCTTAGCTATCCTTGGAAGAAGATATTGGTACTAATATATGAATTTACTCAAACTTTGTTAGTAAACAATTTTTATTCATAAACAGAGTTAAATATTGTATTATATTTTTGCAATGCCCTTTCCAACCCAATGACAATGATTGTGGGTATTACATCATGAAATTTATGAAGGATGTAATTACGCATGATCAGGTATTTATTCCTCAAAAAGTAAGTCATTTAGTTGCACTTCATATTGTGTTTTAGTTAAATTTAATTAATGCCTGATAATTATGTTTTAATGATTTTAATTCATTTTAATTTGTGGCTGATTGTATATATGTGTAGTATTATGATATGAACATTATGACACTTTGACTGACCATCAACTTAATGAAGTAATTGAAGAATGGTGTGAATATGTGTTTAGGTAAATCTCTAGGTAGCTATACTATTTAATGCACTAGCTGATCTTTGTTGTGTTGTTTCTTACCAATTGTTGTGTCATGTATTGAAGTTGAATTTGTTGTATTTCATTCACAATATATTGTATAACTATTTTTAGTACTACTTTAGTTAATTAATCATTTGTTTGTATCATTTTAAAGTTATCTCTCATTGTTGTTGTTTGCTTTTCTTCATTTTGCTATGGATATATATAGAAAATGTTAAAACCATACAGTGCAATATTGCAATTATGGGAGATCAGGTATGAACAAAACAAGGGCCAAAGGAAGAATATTAAATAAAGGGGGGACCTTCTTGTGGTGCTTCCTTAAGGAAGGCCATAGGAAGGGATGCCTCCTGTGACTCTTGTTAACGCAAGTGCCACAAGAGGGCACCGTTTCCTGACACAAGCGCCATAGGAGACCCCCTCCTATGTCACTTCCTCTAAAAAGTGCTATAGGAGGGTATTTTTTAAAAAAAAAATTAAAATGTTGTGGCGCTTCCAAGCACCACAGCTTGTTTTAGTGGCGTTAAGATATGTGGCACTTCTCTAGCACTACAGCTAATGCAATTATAAGAGCCATAGCTTTGCTTTTTTATAGTAGTGACTTTTCACTACTACAAAAAGGCTAAAAGGTGGTGAACATTTTATGACCCTTCTTTAAAGAAGTGCCTTAATTTCCTTTTTTTTCTATTTTATTTTTTTTAATTTTTCATACCAACTGTGGCACCTAATGGTCAGGTGCCACAGCTGCAGGCGTCACACTTGGCCCACACTTAAGCAGCTGTGGCACTTGGGTAACCGGCACTACAGCTGGTGGTGGGGCCACGTGTGGCGCCTACCTTGGTAGGCATCACACATGGCCCATAAAACCAACTATGGCGCCTGGGCAACTAGGTGCCACAGCTGGTTGTGGCCAAGTGTGGCGCATGTAAAAGGCAGACGCCATACTTGCCTAATAGATAAAAAAACATTTTTTTGTTAAGTGGATTACTCTATCCACTCTCCACCAATTGCAATTCCCCCCACCCTTACCCTTATCTCTTTTTTCCTTTCCCGCGTAGTGGGCCTGCTTCCTGCCCCCTCCTCTCTCCTCCATTAAACTTTCCCTTTCTCATCTCTACTTCTTGCCATGGATCCGTCGCCCCCCTCCCTCCATTTCTTGTCATCTTCACACTTAAAACACACCCACACGCGTACACATCTTCATCATCAAATCTACATCTTTGTTTTTTGCCAACTATCATCCCCACTCCTATCCCAATTGTTCCCTTTTCTTTGTACTGTCTTCCATTTTGGTCCCTACTCCAGTTGGTCCCAACTACTCAAATTTCCTCCTCCTCTTCACTCAAGATTGCGTCACCAACAGGCAACGTGTTTCCCCACTCCACTGCATTGATCAATTAAGCTGTAAGTTCAATGTGCTTCTTTTTTTCAGGTTGTTCTGCTTATTTTTTTTATCACACGCACATGTATATATATATATATGTTGATTATATTCTATGATGTTCTTTTTTTCTTTTTATGGCACGCATGGATATATATATGTTATATATATTTGTGTTCCATTTTATAGAGGTAACAAAATAATTTTTTGTATTATCTTATTAAACTATAATAGAGAAAATCCCATATAAAGCTAATTAAAATAGGAAAAATTGAAATCAGGATGATAAATTGAATAATTCATTAATTGAGTCATTAAATCATTTTGGGATTTTAAAATATGGATAAAATGACTTTAATATATCAATATATATCAATGTTAATATTTAATAAAATAAAATATCATTTGTGTATATTGTTTAACTTTAAATATATTAACTAGAACCGTAAGAGAAAAAACAATACAATAAGGAGTTCATTTTATTCAATTGAATTTATTTCCAAAAATTTTATAATATATATCAATCAAAAATTATTTTTTAATAAATATATTATGTATAAATTTTACTATATTTGTTTCATATATAAAGTTTTCTTAAAGTTCTATATTCCAATATGTAAAGCATTTTATGAAATTTTAAGCAAACTTAATTCACCTAATAAAATAAATAAATTTTAAGTATATTTAATATCTTTTTAACTAGCATATTAATAGTGGAAAATATTTTTTTTTGTAATATGTGTGTCTAGTTCAATTCCCTCTTTGTATGTTTGTATGTATGTATGCATGCATGCATGATGCACCATATTTATGACTACCTGAGAATAATTGGTAATGTAGCTAGTCAAAAGTAAATTTTTTTCATATTCTCAACATTGCGCTAAAAATATTTTAATTAATGTTGGGATTATATATGCTTTCCTTTTTGTTTTATTTTATTTTCTTTCTTTTTTTTCTGAATCATGTTTTTTGATTTAAGCTAATCATATTTTATTTTATTATATATTGATGTTTTGTACAAATTATTATCATTAAAAAATAACTTACAACCATTAATATTTTATTGATTTTTTTATGTTTAATTTGTGCTTGTAGTTTTAGTTCATCAGTCTATTGAAGCTTCTATATATGGTATACTTTTTAAATTTTGAGCTTACAAATGTGATTTTAGTTGAATTTAATAATATAGTTAGTTATTATTTGTAGGTGTTCTAATGATTGTTATGGATTAGAGGCATAAGTAAAATAATTATTTATATATTCTTAACACTTGTATTTTATTTGTTGACTTGTAATATTTTCTAATTTACCTATGATATGTTGTGGCAAATATGGTTTCTTTCGTTATGAGTTGTGAAAAATTATTATAATTCCTGGAAATAATTAATGGATTATTTTTCAATTAAAGCATAGGGTTTAAGACTTAAAAAGCTTCAATTGTGAAGATTTCATATTGGGAATTTATTTTAAAATTGGTAAGGGAATATAAAAGTAATTAGTAAATGCAATAGTCATACAAATAACCATGTACTTTTTTAAAAAATATATTGAAGGCATAGATGGATCGTAAATGGATGTCATCTAATCGGTGTTCAAGGGAATATATAGATAGGGTGAAAGATTTTATTATATTAGCAATTAAGCACACAAAAGATTCTAACAAAATCTTGTGTCCTTGCTTATCTTGTTATTTTGGAAAGCAGATTAGTCCACTCAATTTGCTAGATCATTTAGTATGTTATGGTATTGATCAAACATATATACGATGGACAAGGCATGGTGAGACGAACGATGCATGTAGTGATCGGGTGCATACCATGAGTGGTGCTTTGGATGAATTTGATCAAAGCATGTTTGATGAAGATGATGGTCTTGAAGAAATGCTAAATGTGGTTGAAGGGGTACTTCATAACTACCCTAACAAATTTGAGAAGTTGAAAGGTGATGTAGAGAAACCATTATATGCCGGTAGTACTAAATACACAATATTGCTAGCAGTGTTGAAGCTGTACAACTTTAACGCTCGCTATGGATTGAGTGATTCAGGTTTCACCGCATTGCTTGAACTGTTGCAAGATATGCTTCCAGAAGAAAATGCACTTCCTACCAAGACATACGAGGCAAAGCGAATTCTTTGCTCTATAACTGGTATGGGATATAAGAAGATACATGCATGTCCTAACGATTGAGTATTTCTTTGAAATCAATATGCAACATTGGAGAAGTGCCCTAAATGTAACGCATCTTGATATAGGTATTTTCCCATTATTCCGAGATTCAAGCGACTGTACAATAATGCAAAAGATTGCTAAGCAGTTGACATGGCATCCAGATGAAAGGATTAAAGACACAAAGCTTAAGCACCCTGCAGATACTCCTCAATGGAAAAAATTGATCATGAGTACCCTGACTTTGCGGATGAAGTAAGGAACCTTCGCCTTGCACTGTCAACTGATGGAATTAATCCTCACGGTGTTTAGAGTAGTACACATAGCATATGGCTGGTGATATTGATGATTTATAACCTTCCTCCACACTTGATCATGAAACATAAGTTTATGATGTTGTCCATGTTAATTTCTGGGGCAAGGCAACCTAGGAATGATATAGATATATACTTGGCTCCTTTAATTGATGACTTGAAGCTGCTTTGGGAGGAAGGCGTCATTGTGTATGATGGGTATATGGAAGAAAGTTTCACTTTGAAAGCCATGTTGTTTGGCATAATTAATGATTTCCCTGATTATGGTAATTTGTCGGGATACACCACATATTACAATCAATTAGTATCAATTACACCACAATTGATCGGTGAAGGAGGACTGGAAATATGTCTTGAAAGACATATCTACAATGTTGGCAGTCTAGTTGATTATGTTACTACCAAGGTCGCGCATGACATATGTATTCGTGATTGGGTTAGTGCTTCAGCTATCAACTTCTGGATAAGGTACTTGACCATTATCGTTTATCACTGTTATTAGTATTTCTCGTTCCATTTCTTTTGTTTTTCATGACAATGTTTGTTTTATACCAGGCATTTGTATCATGACATCTTAATGGATACAAACAGGGTCCAATTCGTATTTGTCACCCCTTATCACGTTGGCTGCCATGGGGGTAAAGTAGATATATAAATGCATAGTCTAATGATCTAAAAGATTACTTTAGAAAGAAAGCGACACCAACTACTCTATTTTGAGTGTCATACAATGCAAGGTAAGTTATTAGTGGTACAATTTTTGTTTTTATTGTTTAAATTTTATCATACCATGATTGTTGAAATAATTTTTTTAAAATATTTTAGGCACCATTGGATATTGATAGTTATCAATCCAGCAGAACCTTCAGGCCCTCGTATTTACTGCGTGGATCCTCTAAAAAGTGGTCTTTCACAAAACCATTCTGATATGTTACTATTGTTCAATAGGTAAGCGTACGTGTATATGTGTAAATATTTGCATATGTGATCGAATAACCAAAAGTAATCAGTTTCTATTTGTTTTGTGAATACATTGACTACGTATCGGTCCTTTATATCCTTAATCTATTCTAAAGATACTGACCCTCACCTTAGCTATCCTTGGAAGAAGATACTGGTACTGATATACGAATTTACTAAAACTTTGTTAGTAAACAATTTTTATTCATAAACAGAGTTAAATATTGTATTATATTTTTGCAGTACCCTTTCCAACCCAATGACAATGATTGTGGGTATTACATAATGAAATTTATGAAGGATGTAATTACGCATGATCAGCCATTTATTCCTCAAAAAGTAAGTCATTTAGTTGCACTTCATGTTGTGTTTTAATTAAATTTAATTAGTGCCTGATAATTACATTTTATTGATTTTAATTCATTCTAATTTGTGGTTGATTGTATATATGTGTAGTATTATAAAGATCAACGTTGTGACACTTTGACTGACCATCAGCTTAATGAAGTGATCGAGGAATGGTGTGAATATGTGTTTAGACAAATCTTGGGTAGCTATACTATTTAATTCACTAGCTGTTAGCCTTTGTTGTGTTACTTCTTGCCAATTGTTATGTCATGCATGTATTTAAGTTGAATTTGTTGTATAATTCATTCAAGTACAATATATTGTATAACTATTTTATGTACTACTTTAGATAATTCATCATCTGTTTGTATCATTTTAAAGTTATCTATCATTGTTGTTTGCTTCTCTTCATTCTACTGTACTGTAGATGTAGATACAAAATATTTATTGGACCATGTAGTGTGCAATACTATAATTATGGGAGATATGAATAAAAAATACCCTAAAAATAAGAGTTCCTGTAGCACTTCTTTAAACAAGGGCCATAGGAAGAACCAAAAAAAAGAAAAAAGAAAAAGAAAAGGAGGACCCACACAAGCGCCACAGGAGGTCTGATCTCCTATGGCACTTGCTCACGCAAGGGTGCTATAGGAGACCCCCTCCTATGGCCCTTCCTCCAACAAGCGCCAGAGAAGGGTATTTCTAACCAAAAAAAATTTAAATGATATGGCACTTCCAAGTGCCACAACTTTTTTTAGTGGCGTCCAGATATGTGGCACTTCACTAGCGCCACAGCTAATACAATTATAAGTGTCATAGCTTTGCTTTTTTGTAGTAGTATTTCCAGTTCGAAAGACAAAAGCCCCATATTAGCGCCCATGGCTTATTATAGAGTTATAGAAGAAATATGGGAGATTACATACAACAAGTTCAAATTTTCTTTATTCAAATGTAAGTGGGTTAGCAGTAATGCTGTGGTAATATATCAACAATTTGGATTTGTCTCAGTTGATCTTCGAAGAGTTAGCTATAGAGATGAGCCCTTCATACTAGCAAGTCAGGCGAAACAAGTGTCTTATGTCACAGATCCTACGAATAAAAAAATGTCCATTGTACTTCAAAGTAAAAAATAGAAGTATGGTAATCTGACCTTCAACCTTGATGACACACCACCTTTCACAATAAATCCACCCAGAACAAATGAAGCAGAATTGGTAGATGATGAAGAATATCCTGTAAGAAATGATCATGGTGAAGGAATATGGGAAACAATATAAAGCAAGACCTTAACTTATAAAATAGAATAATGTGCTTTTTGTTTTACTCCTGCTTAGTTTATTTTATTTTTATTGCAATTTATTACCTATCTGATGATGCTTTTTGTGTTAACAAGAATATGGATAACTCTAGTAACTCATCACAAAGTGTTGGGGATGATGAAATGCCTAGAGATGAACTCATTGCAAGAAGGGTTAGAGGCTACATAAGGATAGGAGCATTGGTTGCACATCATAAACATCAACAAGAGAGGTTGTATGTGGACTTCGATGCTAATATGAATCCAGTTGGTCCTGAGGAAGACCATTTCATTAGCTACTTAGGGTATTTAGGTCAAAGAAAAGTGCGCATTACCTATAATAATTGGAGATTGGTTCCCCCAAAAACGAAAGACATGATTTTGCAACAATTTTTGGTATATAAGTTTCGATACATTTATGATAATTGTAGCTTTATTTCTATAGCTTCAAATATAATTATCTTACATTTTACCTTGCAGCAAACATATGATGTCCTAGACACTAGGGAGATGTACAAGCACTAGATGGGGGAGGTTCATCTACGATGGAAAGGTTTCAAGAATAAGCTTACAGCAAGGTATATTCGAGGGGTCCAAAGGGGTGAGGATCCATGTAAACATTATTTGTATTTGTCTCCAAAGGACTAGAGGTTGTTTGTGGCATCACGGGAAGATCCTCAATTTTTGGTAAGATTTATGTCATCATGATATAGAGCTTTTGATTTTAATATACTTGATATCATTGATTCTTTTGTTTTTCATTCATAGAAATTAAGTGTAGCAAATGCATAGAGGCAAGCAGAAAATAAGTATCAGCATTACATGTCTTATGGTGGTTATCGGAAGCTTGAGAGGCAAATGATGCAAGAAGAGTTAGAGAAAATGAAGGAAGCAGTAGAATTAGATCCTAGCGCTGGATCCAGGCCCTCCTCCTCCTCCACGTCACAAAATATGGAAAGTATGGAGGATCAAGGGTGGGAGGTGCATAAATTCGGCTATTGCTGAGGTTGCTACAAGGATTGTAAGTAGTTAAAGCATAAGTACATAATTTTTTTCATATCGAGAGTGCTTACTTTTCATTTACGATAAATTGTATGCTACAGGATGAACTAGAAGATCATAGTAGCCAAGGTTCATTCAATCCAAGTAGACAGATGGACATCTTGTCAACGGCTATTGGGAAGGCAGATGACCCTGGTCGTGTTCGAGGAGAGACAAGGGGAGTTAGTGTTGTGAGGTATTTTAGACCAAACTCACGTTATTTGTCACAAGTTGAACCTAGTAGCACTACTACAGAATTGAGATATAACCACCCCCAAAGACGTCCCAAATTGAGAATTGGGTGGTTAAAAAGGGAGGCGGTGGCATTTTCGTAATTATTTATGTGTAGGGGAACCTTTAGGCGTCCCAAATTTGAATTTGGGACGCCTAAAGTGCTTCCTGGCGCGAAATATAAATTTTATAAATTTTTTTTAGCGCCAGGAGCCCACTTTAGGCGTCCCAAATGGCATTTGGGACGCCTAAAGTCCCACTTTAGGCGTCCCAAATGGCATTTGGGACGCCTAAAGTCACCTTTAGGCGTCCCAAATACCATTTGGGACGCCTAAAGGCGTCCCTGCATGTCAGACACTTGTCTGACATGCGGTCTTCTCATCACCATCACACCCTCACCTCACATACTTTACTCTTCTTCCTCCTCTCCCACCCACACCGTCGGCCCTCCTCCTCAGGAATTTTTTTCTTCAACTCCTCCCTCCTCCCTTGTTCAAGCTCCCTCCCCCACCATCGGCCCTAGCTTTGTTGAACTCTTCCCTCCTCCCTTCTTCTTCTTCCTCTTGAACGGCTGCAACCTCACCTCCTCCACGGCTGCAACCTCACCTCCTCCACAGTGGGTTTTGCTCTCTCCTCCATTATTGTGCGTGGGTGGAGCTCCAACATCTTCTCAACCTCTCAAACATAGTAGCTAGGGGGCGCCCTCAGGTTGGTTTATTTTCTTCAATTTTTTTTTGTAACAGAACATGGTTTATTTTGTTTTTGAAAAATATTTCCGAATGGTTGACATAGTGCTTATTATATATATATTGCTTATATTGAGATATCAAAGATTAGCCTGATGTGTTTGGTGTGGTTATATTGTTTAAATTGCATTGATTTGGGAATGGTTTATTTTCTTGTTTAAATATAAATTTACTTGTGTATAATAGAAACAAGTCTTCTTAGTTCTCACCCGTTCCATTGTGTTAAATATGAGTAAAGTTTAAAAGTTACTCCCTGTTTCAATTTGCCTCTCGTTAATTATTGAGTAAACTTTGTTCTTATAAGATAAAATGTTATATTAAATAGGGATGTAGTTAGAAAGGTTTTAAATTTAAAGGTAGAGTTAATGAGATTTAAAGATTTCTTTCACTATTGTGATCATGTTAAAAGTGACTTATAAGAACGATTAGAAGTAGAGTATTAAATTTTAAGACAAAGTTTTTGAACTTTTATTTATTTATTTGTTCAAGTGTAACATAATGAAAGTGGCTCATAAAAGTTTCTTTCAATCATTGATTAGTGTATGCCACATGAAACCAATACAATTCATAGTTGTATTAAAATCCTGCACCATTAATTAGTATATATAATAAAATAAAATATGATTTATTTAAATTAAAGAAATTCTTGTATTAATTACATACAATTCAAGTGTTTTTTGTCACCGATCCTGCCAGAAAAAATATGTCCATTGTCCTTAAAAGTAAAAAACAGAAGTATGGTGATCCGACCTTCAACCTTGATGACACACCACCTTTCACAACAACTACACCTCGAACAAATGAAGTTGAATTGGTAGATGATGACGAATATGCTGTAAGAAATGACCATGGTGAAGGACTATGGGAAACAATCTAGAGTAAGACCTTAATTTATAAACGAGAACTATGTTTTTTCTGTTTTACTTCCCGCTTACTATATACATGTGTTTTCATTGCAATTTACTTACGTTTCTGATGATGCTTTTTGTGTTAACAGGAATATGGACAACGTTAGTGATGACGAGAGGCGTGGAGATGACGAAAGCTCTAGCAATGACGAAATTCCTAGAGTTGAACCCCCTGCAAGAAGGAGGGTTAGAGGCTGTACAAAGATGGGAGCATTGGTTGCACGTCATGAATATCAACAGGAGAGGCTGCATATAGACTTCGATGACAATCTGAATCCAATTGGTCCTGAGGAAGACCACTTCATTAGCTACATAGGGCTTTTGGCTCGAAGCAAAGTGCGCATTACCTACGATAATTGGAGATTGGTTCCCCCAAAAATGAAAGACATGATTTGGCAGCAACTTTTGGTATGTAAGTTTTGATGCATTGTAGCTTTGTTCTTATTGTTTCAAATATAATAATCTTATGTTTTACCTTGCAGCAAACATACGATGTCCCCGACACCACAGAGATGCATAGGCACTGGATGGATGAGGTTCGTGTACGATGGAAAGGTTTCAAGAACAAGCTAACAAAGCATTACATTCGAGGGGCCCTTAGGGGTAACGATCCATGTGCACAGTATACATATTTATCTCCAGAGGACTGGAGGTTGTTTGCGGCATCACGAGCAGATCCTGAGTTTTTGGTAAGATTTCTGTCATGATATAGAACTACTTATATATTTGATTTCATATACTTTATATCGTTGATTCATTTTTTGTTGTTTTTCATTCATAGAAATTAAGTGCAGCAAATGCCCAGAGGCAAGCAGAAAATAAATATCAACATTTCATGTCTCGCGGTGGATATCGGAAGCTTGAGCGGCAAATGATGGCAGAAGAGTTACAGAAAATGAAGGAAGCAGCGGAATCTGATCCTAGCGTTGTTATCCAGCCACCGGCACCTCCTCCACGTCACAAAAAATGGAAAGCAGGGAGGATTAAGGCTGGGAAGTACATAAATCCGACTGTTGCTGATGTTGCAGCGAGGATTGTAAGTAGTTATACCATAAGTACCTAATTTTTTACATGTCGCGAGTGGTTTCGATACATTTACAATAAACTGCATGCTACAGGATGACCTGGACGAGCAGAGTAGCCAAGGTTCATTCAATCCAAGTAGACGGATGGACATCTTGTCAACAGCTATTGGGAAGGCAGATGACCTTGGTCGTGTTCGAGGAGAGACACGGGGAGTTAGTGCCGCGAGGTATTTTGGACGACAGCCACGTTATTCGTCACAAGCTGGACCTAGTAAGGACGTTGTGGCCAAGATTCGAGAGGACCTCGAACGAGAGATCGAGGCCAACCTTCGCGACAAGCTCCGACAAGAGCTGTTGCCAGAGCTTCAACTTGAAATGGCAAAGATGTTTGAAGCACAAAGGGCAAGGGACGAGGCTCGAACTCAGGAATCCCCTGCCTTCAATAGCACCAGAGGAAGTTACAACCCTCTGGAGCAACCACTTGGCCACCCTTCTCCCACTCCAGTGTCGGGACCACTTGGCGACCCTTCTCCCAATCCAGTGTCGGGAGACCCTTGCACCCTCTATTTGGATGATCCACTGCTGCGTGTTGTTGCTGATGCTCTCGTTCACACATATGCTACCACCCACCATAATCAGCAAATTCCGGAGGATTATCGTAGGGTGAATGTGACGAGTGTTAGAAAGGGGGAAGAAGGTACAGCCATCCCTGTTCCCGATCCAGAGGTTGGCACGTTAGGTCAAGCGATAGGATCTTTCATCCTTTGGCCTCGCAATCTTATTGGTTCAGACGCAACACCTCCAATGGTAGGAATTACCTTACTGTTACTGAAAATCTGTTGGCATCCTAATAACAATTTGTTTTTTGATGTTCTAAAAGGATGACGAAGCTGCGAGCAAATGGCCCTTCTTAGCACGGCTGCAACAGATCTACAAGGGCATTAAACAGATTGACTTGAAGATGCCTCCAGGGATTGTGGGCCAAGTGGAGTATCCCTACACGATTGACAATAAAGATCTCAAGCAGTTTATCAGGTTGGAGGAGATAGATGCAGGCTGGGTCAAATTTGCAGTTCGGTAAGTTTTTTTTTCAATTTTCCCATAGAATTCATTTAGTGGTTTTTTGTTTTCATACATTCAATCATTGATTCCTTATTTTAATTCTATTATAGCACCTTGCACGATCTCTGCGCAAACATGGAAAGAGGTAATTGGTATGGATTCTTATGTCCTGCGAATACGACAGGGGATACTTGTACTGTGGCGCATAGGACTCACTATGTCGGCTACCAAATGGCACAACACAAACTTCGTTGTTATCTAGCACCCATTGTCCAACGGTTCGTATTTACATTTTGTCAATTTCAGAAGTTTACTAAATAATTGTCTTCTCACTCATCTAACTTCATTTTAATGTGTACATGTTGTTAAAGAAACCACTGGACTTTGTGTGTTATATGTCCCCGCCGCAACATAGTCTATTGGTTTGATCCCTTGAGTAACAAGCCAGACAGAGATACAAAATCCGTCTTCGACACGTAAGTTATCCTGTTTGTATTTCATTGACAACAAAATAAAGGAATGGTTCTAATTTCTGTTCATTTTGCTTTTCATGATAGTGCTTGTCAAACATATAGAATCCTAGGTGGGTCACGCGAGGGTGCAGTTGTTAAAAAGCCAAAGTGGTTTTATCCCATAGTAAGTACATTCGATCCTACATAATTGTTTCATTGACGGTCCTTTTAGACATACCTTTATTGATTTTAACAACCAATTGCATCCCTTTGATTAAAAGTGCCCTCGGCAACCTGGCAACACTGAATGCGGATATTATGTTATACTTTATATGTATAACATAACTCAAAGTGGAATTACTAGCGATTTTGAAAAGGTAATCGCTTCTTCATTCTCAATTGATAATATTTTTGGTGTTCTAATCGAAATGCTAATTAATTCATTTGCTTGAGATTCATTTCATCTAAGCTTATTACTTTCTAATTTTCAGATTTTTGATAATGAAGATGCCTACCTACGTGAAGACCTTGATTTGATCAGAGATCTTTTGGCTGGACATCTTCTTCAACATATAGAGCAGTAAACTTGTTATTTTATATCAGTTTGTACTTGTGTGATGACAGCGTTTTGACACTTTCTGGTTGTTTTTTGTTGATATATATAGTAGTAGGTTGCATGAAAGGTTATTGTATGTATATATAGTAAAGATTGTAGTGCTGGATGTCCTTACCAGTTTGTAACGGACAGTGTGGTTTATGAATCCATCTTTTATTCTGTCTCTGCAGTTTCAATTCGTTGGGTAATACAGAATGTAAATTATGGTATAAAAAAAAACCAAACTTTTAGACGTCCTAAATTAACATTTGGGAGGTCTAAAGTCCCCCAGGTGGGACTTTAGGCGTCCCAAATTAAAATTTGGGAGGCCTAAAGTAACCCAGCGTGGGACTTTAGGCCTCCCAAATTAAAATTTGGGAGGCCTAAAGTCCCCCAGGGTGGGACTTTAGGCGTCCCAAATTGTAATTTGGGAGGCCTAAAGTCCCCCAGGGAGGGACTTTAGGCGTCCCAAATTGTAATTTGGGACGCCTAAAGTCCCACCCTGTGGGGACTTTAGGCGTCCCAATTCTTAATTTGGGACGCCTAAAGTCTGACTTTAGGCGTCCCTATCATTTGGGACGTCTTTTGTTTCAACTTACTACGCCCCCAGCATCTACGTCCCCCCGTTTTGGGACGTTAAAAGTGCCAAATTTGGGAGGTTAAAGCCCCTTTTTGTAGTAGTGATAGGGAGCTTGTGGCCAAGATTCGAGAGGAAGTCGAATGAGAGCTCAAGGCCAAACTTAGTGACAAGCTCTGACAAGAGCTGTTGCCAATGCTTAAACTTGAAATGACAAAGATGTTCGAATCATATAGGACAAGTGATAAGCGTAAAACTCAGGAATTCCCAACCTTTCCCAGCACCAAAGGAAGTTATAACCCTCTAGAGGAACTACTTGGTGACACTCCAATACCAGGAGAACCTTCCACTACTCTAGTGTCAAGAGAACCTTCCACCCTCTATTTGGATGTGCCACTGTTGTGTGTTGTTGTCGATGCTCTTGTTCACACACGTGCTACCACCCACCATCATCAGCAAATTCCACATCATTTATGTAGGGTGATTGTGACATGTTTTAGAGAGGGGGAAGAAGGTACAACCATCCCTATTCCTGATGCGGAGGTTGGCACGATAGGTCAGGCGATAGGATCTTTCATCCTTTGGCCTCAAAATCTTATTGGTTCAAGGGCAACACCTCCAATGGTAGGCATTACCTAACTATTACTTGAGATTTGTTAGCATCCTACTAACAATTTATTTTTTTATGTGCTAAAAGGATGACAAAGATGCGAGAAAATGGCCCTTCTTAGCACAGTTACAATAGATCTATAAAGGCATTCGCCAAATTGACTTGCACATGCCTCAAGAGGATTGTGGGCCATACATTGGAGTATCCCTACACGATTGATAGAAAAGATCTCAAGGATTTTATCAAGTTGGAGGATATAGATGTAGGATGGGTGAAATTTGCAATCCGGTAAGTTTTTTTTTTTTTTTCAATTTCTCCCTTCAATTCATGTAGTGGTTTTTTGATTTCATACATTCAATAATTCATTCCTTATTTTAATTCTATTATAGTTGCTTCCACTGCATCTGCATAGACATAGAAAGACATGATTTGTATGGATTCTTTTATCCTGCAAATATGACAAGGGATACCAATACTCTGGCAGTAAGGACTCACTATATGGGCTACACAATGGGACAGACCAAACTTCGTTGTTATTTAGCACCTAATGTTCAAGGGTACGTATTTTAATTTTGTCTATTTAAGATGTTTAATAAATAATTGCCTTATCATCTAACTTCATTTTAATTTGTACATGTTGTTATAGTTACCATTGGAATTTGTGTGTTATGTGTCCTAGCCGCAACATAGTCTATAGGTCTGATTCCTTGTGTAAAAGGCCAGACAAAAAAAAGAACAAAATCCGTCTTCAACATGCAAGTTATTTTGTTTGTATTTTATTGATTTTTTAAAAAAATGAATAGTTCTAATTTCTGTTGATTTTTATTTTCATGATAGTGCAACTCAGACATATAGACTCCTAGGCGGGTCACGCAAAGGTAAAGTTGTTAGAGACCTAAAGTGGTATTTTTTGAAAGTAAGTAGTTTCGATTCTAATTCTTTCATTGACAGTCGTTTTATATATACCTTTGTTGATTTTAAGAACCAATTGGCTTTGATTTAAAGTGCCCTCGACAACCTAACAATACTGAATGCGGATATTATGTTATACTTTATATGTATAATATCATTCAAAGTAGAATTATTAGCGATTTTGAATAGGTAATCGCTTCTTCATTCTCAGATGATAATATTTTTGGTGTTGTAATTGAAATGCTAATTAATTTATTTACTTGATTTATTTCATCAAAGCTTATTTTCTAATTTGCAGATTTTTGATAATGAAGATGCCTACCTACATGAAGACATTAATTTGATCAAAGACCTTTTAGCTGGACATCTTCTTCAACACATGGATCAGTAAACTTTTTATTTATATTAGTTATTAGTTGTGTGATGACAATATTTTGACACTTTCTAGTTGTTATTGTACATATATAGGAGTAGATTGTATGAGTTGTTATTGTACATATATATATATATATATATATTTATAGTAAAGATTGCAATTATGAATGTCCTTATCATTTTGGAACGGACATTGTGGTTTATGAATCCATCTTCTATTCTGTTTCTACAGTTTTAATTTTCTAAGTAATAAAAAATATAAATAATCATTTTTTTAAAAAAAATAAAACCTTTTAACGTCCCAAATAAGAAAATGAGACGTTTAAAGTCACTGTGGAGGGACTTCTAAAGTAAGGACTTTAGACGTCCCTAATTAGAAAAGGGGCGTCTAAAGTCCTCCTGTAGAGGACTTTAGACGTCCCAATTCTCAATAGAGACGTCTAAAGTTCTCTACAAGAGAACTTCAGACATCCTTTTTCTAATTAGAGACATCTAAAGTCCTCACTTTAGACGTTCCTTTTTTTAAATTGGGACGTCTAAAGTCCCACTTTAGACATCCCTTTTTTTAGGGGCATTATTTCTAAAATAAACTACGTCCCTCACATAGGTGTCCCCCAGTTTTTGGACATCAAAAGTGTCAAAAAAAGGATGTTAAAAGCCCTATCTGTAGTAGTGATCATTTCTTCTCGTAATCCCTTGTACACTAATGATTCACATATATAGAATCAAATATCCTAGCTAAAATCCGTTTTTTTTTAAATTACAATGAGGTCTGAAAAAAGGGATATTTTTTTAATTTCTAAAAATCTCAATAACAAGTGAGGAGTATGAATCTGTTGTCATTTCTCTTATTATCATTTATCATTGCATACTCCTCAATTGTTATTAGACTTTTAGATAATTTAACAGTTTCTTTAGGACCTCATTATAATTCCCCTTTTTTTTCATATTTTTACATCTCTTCCGAAACTAAATACCAAGGATCAGCATATATTGATTACAACTTTTGGAGTTCTTGTGTATGATCTTGTATTTTTATAAATATCGTTAGATAAGTTATATATAAAAATCTATTGTGCATCTTAATGGATAAAACATATTCCTCTTTGGGAGATATATGATGAGCTTTAGAGCATTTTCTATTATGAAAATGAACAAATATTAAATTCAACTTGATTTTTCTCCTAAACTCATATCATATATGACTAAAATATGCTAAATACGTCATTTTAATTATTAAAATAATTCTTTGATAAAAAAATTATTAAAAAAATTCATTAAAAATACAATTTTTCAAACTTATGTTGCACTAGAACATTTAATTTTTTATTTGACAATATAAATGACCTGCCTGCATGCGTAATAGTGTATAAGAGAAAGCTAACATTTACTTTTCACCAACCGGACGGAAAAAATAAAACAAACAAACAAACAGCTCAGAAATTTATTTCACACCATAGGCCAAAAGATGGCCTTTCTTTCACATACACTTCCTCCTATAGAATCAATATTTAATTGCACACAGATCATGAATAACGAAATGAAGATGAACGCTTATTACAACACAACTTTCTTCAGTTCAAACTTCTAGTGACCCTTAATATCACGTTCTTGCATAATGAAATCACCGTCCTGATAAAGCAATAGTGGAGGCAGTAGCATTTGATGAAGATGAATTATTAGGGGCTGAAGAATCTCTTCTGGGATTAAAATTAGGATCCACATATACAGGAATAGTGGGTGTCCTGTTCTCCATTATGCCCTTACCTTTGAGCATAATTACAATTTCAGACATTGTTGGCCTCGCTGCAGGAGATGCTTGAGTACAAAGCAAAGCAATCTCTATGATTGTCTTTACTTCCTCTGCATCATACTCATTAGGGTCTAGGGTTTCGTCCACAAACTCTATGTGCAAGCCTCTATTAAATAGTTTCCAAGCCTGCAGTTTAAAACAAGTGTCAATTATTGGATTGTCTCCACTAAGAGAATACATGTGCCTAGCAAAAAAAGAATGTTGAACTGTAGATGTTCATTCATTTGTTATGTTACATTGGAGATCAACTGCACGTGGACACTTCATATTGCACTTCAATTTTCTGAAGTATATTACACTCCTTTGTTATACTATCTCCGATATTTAATATAAGATTTTGCTTGTAGTACATTTTACACTAAAATTAAGATCTTATATTAATGACCAAAAGTAGTACTTGTAGAGAATTTTCTTACTCTTTGAAGAAGGAATTCACTTTCAACATTGTCCTTTGATTCACCACTCTTGTGTCCACTTATGATTTCAAGAACTACAACACCATAACTATAGGTATCGGCCTTCTCTGATAGCTGTCCATGCATTGCATATTCAGGTGCTGTGTATCCCCTAATAACAGCATAGTATTTATGGCATAATGAGTCAAATCAATCACGGAAGGCATGACATAAAACATTGAAACTTATATGAAAACTATAAAATGTGTTGAAACAAGAAGATACAACTGAAAATATATCATTGTTTCCATTTAATCAATATAATGGCTTTATTGTACAATCTCTTGTACTGACATGATATAAAAAATAAAAAATATGAATTATTCCATATGCTTTTACTTACATTGTTCCTGCAAATTTTGTGTTGAGATGTGATAAGTCACGCGGGAGAAGCCTTGCCAGCCCAAAATCGGCAATTTTAGGCTGAAAATCATCATCCAAGAGGATGTTACTAGTCTTTATATCTCTATGTATGATACAAACATGAAATTCCTCATGCAAATAGGCCAAACCCCTTGCTGTGCCTAAAATTATATTATACCGTTGCTTCCAGTTGAGGGAGCCTTTATTTTGGCCTAATTTAAACAATATAGAAATTATTAAAAGGAGGATAAAATATGTTAAAGAGAATTCTCAAATTGATATAAAAGAAGTTCATGTTGAGTGTTTGATTATAGTATCTTCTATTTATTAAATGGCGTGTTATATATTGTGCTGTTGTTAAGAAGTCAGCATGCTTATTTGTTGAAAAACATGTTAGTATATTATACTTGAAAAAAATGACAAGGCCAGGAACAAATTAAAAATATTATTTAATTTTTCTTACCAAACAAGAATGTGCCAACATTGTTGTTCTTCATGTATTCATAGACAAGAAGTCTCTCTTGCCCTTTACTGCAACATCCAAGAAGTCGAACAAGATTCCGATGATGAACGTTACTTATCAACTTGACTTCACTCTCAAAATCTTTCTCCATCTGTTTGGATTGACCTAAAGCCAATTTCTTTACAGCAACTACTTTCCCATTTTTCAGAGTGCCCTGTTCAATAAGGACAACAAAACTTTTAATAGGAGACAAGATCCAGATCCACGCAACATGTACGCTAAGAGTAAGTTATCTCTTTAAAAGGGTATCGATTATAATATTGGATATATATTTATAGGGTTTACCTTGTATACATCTCCGAAGCCTCCTTCTCCTAATTTATTTTCTTTACTGAAATTTTTTGTAGCTTTCTTAAGGTCATTAAACCAATAAGTAATTGGGCCTTTCAACTCAGTTGCTCCTAAAATATCACCTGAGTAAGGAAAACCAGATAATTAAATTCAACATGGGATTCATCGTCCATACTTTAAAATGAAAATCATGCATATATAACAATTCCTTTGAAGAAAAATAAGTTGAAAAGAAAAATCATATATGTGGTGTTAAATAATCAATTTCAAATTGAATAATAAAGTTACTCCAAATTATCTTACCTCTATGAATCCTATTAGCTGATGTTGATCGTCTGCGCAAAGCAAATAATGCAAGGGGAATCAAAAGAAACGATACACCACCAACCACTCCCCCAATAATTGCCTTTTTCTTGCTTGAACCTCGTCCTACAAGTCACAAGAAAGAAAATAAACACACACACACACAAGTTTGTCCTAATTATATTATTCCAAATAAAAAACGCATTCTATACTTGAAGACGCCCTTATAAGATGCAATTGTTTTAGGCTACTATCTAGTAAAGGTAAAGACACTCTCAAGTAAATTTCACTAGAAAAGTTATCAACGATGAGTAAATACAAAACACACACACACACGTTTGCACTTGTACTCCAAACTTATATGTGTGTGCATATATATATACCTTGTTCCAAGAAGTGATTGATATTAATGGTTTGATTATCAGCAAAGAAGGCTGTATTGGAGTATCTCATGAAGCAACCAGCATCATAAGTCTTAGCGTTAGAGTTGGGAAGGCAAATCTGAAAATTTCTTAAAGCAACGTTGAGGCAATCCTGGCACCCAGTTTGTGTGAGAGTCTCAATACATTGAGCAATTGCGTAAATGTTTGTGCCATTACTGTTAGGGATTAGCGTCTTAGTGGCTGCATAGAAACCACTGATTCTGGGCGTTGCTATGTCCAGATTCGTTAGAACTTGTTGCACTGTTGAAGCAAGTCCAGTGATGTTTTTGATTGTATGATTCCCACAGATTATGTTGTTTCCGGCATCTGTGTTCTGATCGAAGAATCCACTGCTCTCATACCTTGTTACAATACAAAAGAGAAAAGTCATACATAATATCTATATTTCTTTTCTTGATTAAATTGAACTTGTTTTTCGTTTAAGAAGGACAAATTTAAGTACTTGGTCTTTTCCATTAAGAAAAAAAGGTTTTATTCAAGTGAGTATGTGTCATCAGTCCCACATCTGGAGAGGGGCTATTACAGGACTGTATTAGGTAAAAGCATAAGTCCTTGAGAGAACTTCATCCCAAAAGTTAAGTTTGCTGTTTGAGTTGAGAAACTCAAGGCCTTATAAGACTCCCCTTTATGGCATCTCTCCCGATGTGGGACTCATCACAGTGTATATAACATGGTGATGTGGATGCTCTATATGCATAAATATCTAAACTGATTTTAGATTAAAAAATTAAGTGTACCAAAGTCTATTAGGGTAGCTTTAATTTTCTCTTTAAAAAACCGGAGTTATACCTGAGGAAGCAACCTTCATAGATAATACGGGCACCGGTGACACCAACAGAGCAATTGTGTATGTGAATGGCGGCGAAGTCAAAGCAAGCGAGGCAATCTTTGATGGAGAGGTAATTTCTGCACTGAAAAAGGCCGTACGCAGGATTGTTACCCTTCACCGCCTGGGCGGTCGCAAAGTGCTTGCTTTGGTTGTTGATCTGCGCTCTTAGGTCTCTCAGTGTTATGTTTAAGTTGTTAGTGAAGATAGACAAGTCACTCACGTTGTACTGGCTGCACCCTAGTTTGACAAAGTTGATCTGTGGGTCCGAAACGAAGCCCTCAAGACTCCCCCATGACCAGATTATCAAACCTAAGAAGAAGAAGAAGATAAAGTGGGGCTTCTGCTGCATGTGTAGAAACATGGTGTTCTATTTTCTTTCCTTTTTTTTGTCTATACTTTCACAAGAGAGAGAGAGAGAGAGAGAGTAATAGAGAAGATGCTGATTGAATGAAGGGTGAGACACTATTTATAAGAGAGTGGAAAAGCGGGCACCAAGGAGCTTTGTTTGAAGAAGACAGCAAATTTTATCTATACATACATACATAGAGATATATATATATATATGCACACACGCAGAGATATATGCATGTATGTATCTTTGCGTGTGTGTGTGAAGATAGAGTTTTCGTTCCTATTTAAGGAATGAAAACGATTATGGTAAACGTTGACCAAGAGAAGAGTGAATAGTCTGTGTATAGCTGAATAACAGAGAATGCGGCATGTGCGATATTCTGTTGGAGGTATTTATATATTGTGTGTTTGAATTCCATTAAATATTATTGGGCTCTCGGCAGCCGCCGGTACCCGTATGACATGCCAAAATTTAAAAAAAAACAAATAATTCCAAGTTGTTTTTTAAAAATGTGTGTGTGTGTTGGTTTTTCTAAGATACCCATTTTAATTATTTATGATGAAAAATACCTCATACAGAAACCCTTCTTTAATATGTATAATTAATGAGGATAGTTTAGAAAAAAAAAAATATTATTTGGAAAACAAAATAGATAGAGTTCTTATATCTAAGATTAAAACTAATCTTTTAATTAGCCTTTATATATTTATGACCTGAGGAGTATATATAAGATAGTTTTCTATAGGTAGATTGCAAAATAGCCACATTTTTATTTTTTTCTGTCACAAAAATATTTTTTAAACAATATATCAATATAATATACTCCTCCATTTCTAAATGTATGGGCAAGTTGTGAGGTATGCTTTGATTCTAATTAAATATAAGAATTCATTCTATTTTGTCTTCTAAATTTATAATTTTTTTACAAGTTATCTCTATAGTCTATAGATTGTATATATTAATTAAAGATGGTTTTCTTCAATAGGAAAATAAATAAATGAGGTATTTTAGGGAGACCCAATAAACATGTTCTCTTGTTACAATAAACCAATAAACATCATTAGGTGACTAATAGCTCTACCTATTGGCAAAGTCAGTAAAAGTAGGTCAATTAGGAAATAAACTGGGTATCATCTATTGTGAAGGTTATTAATTGTATATTATATATCCCATTGACGTTCCTCACATGCATGGTACCATGCTCTTCACTACTCCACAAAAATATATGGTTTCGTCCAAAAAATGACTAATGACCTCAGGGAATATGATGCAAAACAAATTAAAATAACCAAATAACCTATGAAATTCACAATTTTACTTATGACACCTCAAGCACAAGCCCAATTCTTTGCAATATCTAGTCTAAAGTAACAAAAGAACATTAAAATACCACTGCAATAAACAAATTATTGGTTGATGTGCTAAGTGGCCTCGCTCCGACAAGGAGGAGAACACAATATCGAATTCTGAAATGTGCACTTATTGGGAGAAGCGAAAATCCTTTGCGCTCTAAACCTCAAAAAGGGATTAAACTAAGGGAAAAAGACAAAAAAATACCACTTAAACTTCAAAATCCCAAATTAGTCCTTTGACAAATATTTACGTTGTCAATCTCATTACCATTCTTGTCAATCCTATTACCATTCTTGTTAGCGGGATTTTGAAGTTCAATTGGTATTTTTCTGTCTTTTTCCCTTAAACTAAAGTACATGAAAAAAAAAACAAAGAAACCACTGCAACCATAACAAACAACGAATCCAGACAAATAATAATAGCTCACCTCTGCTTCATGAAACCTCTAGGAAAAGCAATCAATAATGTCTCAACCCGCTGTACGGAGTTGCAAGCATGCGACTACCCTACAATGAATATGCTCTCAAAATTAGTCAAGAACAAACACGTGACCAAATATATAAGAAACAATGATAACCCACTTTTTTTTAAAAAAATAATTTTGTATTTGTTCATCACACAACATGTCGAAATATGGAACCGGTTTCCCTGCTAAGTAGTTTGCTCACTTAACAAGGAGAGCTAATTAGATTTCGACCGTCCATAGCAGTGCTAATACGGATGTACAGTCCAATGTTTTTCAAAAGTCTATATTTTTTTAAAAAAAATACTTTCATAGGTACAAAATCTAAAAGATAATTTATTAACTATTATTTTTTTCAAAAAATGATTTGTTATTAAAAAAATATAATAATCATTTTGAAAAAACTCAAATATGGATGGTTCAAAATAAATCTAGATGGTTCAGATCTAATTAGCTCCACTAAGCACTTTTCTTAGTGGGGAAACCGGGTCCGTCCAAATATACATGAATTTCGTAGGATAGCCATTGTCACAGTCGAATACATCAGCATCAATCCTACCAAAAACACTGTCGAACTTGACCAACCTACAAACCACGGTCTCTATCATGGGACAATATAATCCAACAACACATAGTTAAAGTAATTAATGGTAGAAAATGACGTAAGTATATTGAAATTAAATGATGCTTAGGAAGAAAGTACATATATAGAAAGTAACTAAGTGTAATTACTCATATGCAAACAGGTAACTAAGTGTTGATACTTCTATGGTATGGTGGAAGTTTCAGCAGATTTAATTCTGAGTTTTTGGGGCCTGAACGTGATTATATGTACTAAAGTGGCCAGAGATTATGCTATAAATACACTTATTTAGTAAGACAGGGATGTGAACCGTTCAGAACAAAAGATGCATTATTATAGTGGATGTCCTTTCATGATCTGCTTCGCTTGGAATTGGAAGCATAAAACAAAAGCACATGCGCTGAAGGCTATAAAAAGTAAACTCAAAATAAATTAAAGGAAATCAGATATCCATAAATGCCATATGTGCATGATGAGTTCTCTTTAGATCTCTATTATAACTTATAAGGCACCTCTAACTTTGGCTGAAAATAAAATTAAAATTTGAATTTTATCCATGCTTAAATAAAAAATTTTCATATTTGTATTACATTCTCTTTCATAGATAATAACTTTAATTAATAAAGGTTATATTAAAAAAAGTTAATTAATACCCCCTCAAGTGAATTATACTCCCCCAGTCTTTAATATAAGACATAATTGAGGAATTTATATTGATCCTAAATGTAAGACCGATTTTCCATATTTGTCACTATTTTTCTAATTTACTTATATTGATGCTCCCTCAATAATAATTAAATAAAAGAGATGATTATAGTGTTTTAGAAAAAACATGTCATGTTAAATAATTTAAATAACTTCCTTAATCTAATCAAATTAGTAAAAATTCATCTTTTCTATAGAGTGACTCGTAATAAGAAAGGAAGGGGTATCATTTCACCAGAGACAAAATTAATAATTTAAAAGTCGCAAATTGATTACAGGGTGGCGGCTTCCCTCTAATTAATTAAATATCTATAATCCTATAGTTTTTGAATTTAGTAAGCTTTATATGTAAGAAAACTCAAAATATACATATTACCAGTCCTGGCTATCCTAGGATAATATAGCTATTACTTAAAAAAAAAAAAAAATCAGATGCAGGTCAACTCACAAAAAGTCAACGGATTTGGATACGTTATCGACCATGTGGGGTTATAAGACAGTGTTAACAAATTAAATATACTATACGTGCGGCTATTATGCCTTACTAATCTCTTTGCACATGGTGACATCGAAGCATGCAACTTCTAAAAATAGTCACTGTTTACCTAATGAAAATAACAAGAATTGTCAGTCTTTTTTTATTCTCTAAAATGACCGTTTTTGTCGCTATCTGCGTGGCCTGCAGTTTCAAACACCATTATACACTCCTTTCTCTATCGATCGAAGCCGGTTGACCTCTCTCTTCTTCTTCTTCTTCTTCTCTCTGAACTAAACATGCTCCAACATTTTAATCTTCTTCCCTTATTCATTATCTTCATATTCTGGTCATGTTGCACTCTTGACGGCGTCGTTTCAGACCCACAGATTCATCTTCTTAGTGCTCAGTGCAACCCACCGGACTTCTTCCTCGTTTCCGACCCCTCAATCCTCACTAAAAACCTAAACGCAACGTTTCAGGACATCAGATCCCAAATCAGGGACCAGAATAAGCACTTCGCCACAGCACAGCAGGGCAGTGGAGAAAATTTCCCAGTTTACACACTTTTTCAGTGTAGAAACTACCTTTCCGTCGCTGATTGCGCTGCCTGCTTCGAGGTCGCCGCCGTACAGATTCGCAAGTGCGCTGCCGCCACCTCCCCTTCCCCGGGTGCCTACGCCGTCTATGATGGCTGCTTCATCAGGTACAACTACTTCACCACCTTTCAACTTGAAACGTTTCTTCCATTGTTTCTTTTGTTGTTTTTCCAAGTGGGTTGACTTCCCTTTGACTGAATATATATATATATATAGAAGAGCGTAAGTAGTGATACTTTATTACTCGTATATTAGCTTTGCGTTGTATGCTGCAGATTCGGCTCTACATCACACAATTTTCTCGTCAACGTTAATTTACATTGACTGTGGGAGAATTACAAATTAAATAAGGCCCAGATAAAAAATTAATCATCCAAGTCCTTCTTATATATAAATATTGGATGATGATGATGATATTTAAATTTTAGAAATTAACATGTAAATGAGATGTACAAAACGACGGCAACAAAATGAGACGCATAAAAGAAAGGCAAATTTATATTTGTTGTTCTCTAACTTTATACTAGTTTTTTTTTTTTTTATGGTTTATGCAATGGACCATTTTTAGCCTTCAGTGCACCCACCTTCCAGATATCCAGCGTTAACCTGAAGGCCAACGCCGGATTTACCGACATGGGCCCCCAACAACCGACTAGTCCTGACGCCCCCAATCTGATAGGCCCGACAGGAATTCACCTTTTTGAGGCGCCCCAGGGGAGAGAGCTCCCAATGGAAATTCTTTACACCTTCCGTTTCCTGGGATCGAACCCAGGAACGGATTGGTGTGGCGCAGATGCCTACCCATCTGCGCCAACTTCCATTGGATAATACTAGTTATGATTCTTCATATAAGATTCAGTTGATAAATTTGAGAAGATTAAATAAGATAAATAAATTATTTTAAAGTATTTTTATTTATTTTATTTCTCCAAATTAATTTGTCTTACTTATAAACTGATATATAATCTAATGATACACATAATTATTTCAAAGAAATCATGTAACATATTTTATACAGTAATTAAGTAATTTATTTAACTTCATTAATCTCTCCAAATTAGTCAACTTGATTTTATATTAATGATCGGAGTTAGTACCAGATTTCAATCTGGTTCCTTCATTGTATTAAGTACCTTTTAAGATCTCTAATTCTAATCGTTAGTATCAAATGATGATGTTTTAGACCAATCATTATTATTTTGTGAAAATTAAAGTTAATATGTCAGTATTTGATAATGTTTTTTTTTTTTTTGCATGTAAAATTTCAATGTGAGCATTTTTTTTTTGTCAAAAAAGGGAGAGCTAGAGAACTAAAATGACATTTACAAAATTAAGGAGCCAAAATGAAACATTGAGCGAAGTTAAACGGCTGAGTTTACATTGTTATCCAAAAGAAACAAATTCTTTATTTAGAACCTATTTGTAATTCTCCGTCGATATATCAGATAATGGAGGAGAGAGGAGAAGGGAAGAAGAAAACTTTAGATTACTGGCTAAAGTATAATATGCTCTAGATCCCTGAACTCTCTTAACATAAGTTGATGAGAAGAAAAGTCGGGGGATCGGAAACAAAACGGTAGGATAGAAAATGAAGATGAGAGAAAATTAAAGAGAAGAATGTCATCATCTTTCCTGTTTAACTTAAGGAGAAAAAATATAAATGAAAGAAAATGAACAAATCTGAGAATGACTAAAATTCCCTTGTACTTATGTCAAAATGTCATGTTTAAGATTAAATTAAATTAAATATCACAATGGAAAACTCATATTAACATTAACCTCATCAAATAATTTAAAATATCAAATTATTTAGCGTGTGTATATATATTCATTTTGTCATTCTTTAAACAAAATAATTTAGTGAAAATGTTATTTTCAAGGTTCAAAAGGTGGATAATTTTTTGAAATTAAATATAATAAATTATAATTATCCAACATTATTAATTCCACACATTTTTTACATACTTTAAGTAAGGGATGAAGCACAATTAACTTTAAAAGAGAAAAACTATAATATAACGCCATCTAAATGGATTAGCCCGGTGAGGTACTAGATGAGAAACACAACTAGATTAGAGAGATCGGGAATCCCATGCTTGGTGTAACATCCTAAAAAATTTACAGTATAGTATACAAAAAGTGTAAAAATTGAATAATGCAGATATTCTAATTCTATTAAATTTATAAGTATAAATAAATATATAAGATTTAAGAATTAAGGACATAAATAAAATATATTACGGATTGATTAAATGGGTGAATTACCGATTGACTTGGGAATCAAGGAAGAAAACTAGAAAAGGATAAAATAATTAATAAATGAGAAATGAATTGAGTTGATTGCCAAAGCATGGATTACGTTGGAAAATAAGATAAGTACATGGAAAATAAATGAAGATGATAAGAACAAATTAAAGGATGTGAAGCAATATATATTGTAAAAGTTAAAAACGCAGAATCACTGTAAAAGTAAAAATTTTCTTTCTGTGTTATGCAAAGCCTACTTTTATTTGTACTTTCTAAAATGATTTTTGACTTTTATATAAATACTTTACCATCTAACTCTTCTCTATGTGATTTATGTGATTGATCTAATATAATATTTCTTATATTTAAATTTGATTGGAATTATATGAAATATACAAGAAAGGTTATGTTGCTGCGGGAAATCATCTATAAATAATGTGATTATCCCAAGAAGGATTGATGTGTGCAATATTCCATGGGGTAAGATTTCTGAGTAAATATAATTGTGGATTTACTCTGAACCCTAGTTATGTTATGTTCTCATTAAGGATGCTTATGAATTAAATGTTTTTTCATTCATTTCCTTTCTATTGAATATCTCCACCATTGGATCAAGTGTCAATGGTTGAGATTTAATGTTATATTTAATATTATATTAATATTTTTATATAGCATTAAATCCCAACCATTGAAACTTGTCCAATGGAGAAGACATTTAATAGAAAGGAAAGGAAATAGAGAGAGAAATCAATGGAGACATTTCTTTTTGCATGTCGATATAATCACATCTAACATAATCCCCGTTTTGGTAACTCAGTCCATTTCTCATTTATTATTATTATTTTATCCTTTCCTTCCTTGTTTCCATAGTTAATCCGCAGTTCACCCATTTTTATTAATATTTTACTTATTTTCCAAATTTTCCTAACATTTATCCGCTGCCAGCTCTTCTTTTAGATGACATCATATGATGTCATTTATGTAATAATATATTTTATTTATGTCCTTAATTCTTTTTTACCTGTGAAGTGTCCTTAATTCTTAAATCTCTCTCTCTCTCTCACACATATTTATAAATTTAGAAGAATTAGAATATTTACATTATTCATACTCAACAAGCTATTGGTTGACGTGAAGAACACAAGTTAAAATTTGGAGGAGCACACTTGTTATGACAAGTGAAAACCTTTTTCCCTCCAAGCCTTAATCAAATCAACAACAAAAAAATGTTTTCACTATTTGTATATTATGCCATATATTTTCTAAAATATTACACTTGTCATGTATAGCAACGAGGGGTAGGGGCAGCCATGGCATGATCATTTATTCGTGTGTTATAAAAAAATAAAAAATATATAAATATGCCAAAATGTATAAAAAAAAGTTAACAAAAAGAGTGTTGAAATGACATAAATCCTGGAGGTTGACAATCCATTACCATATCAAAGATATCAAGATGGCAAGATCTCTTGAAGAAGCTATCAACTGAGAAAACTCAACTCCGACAAATATAAATAGAATTACTTGCTGTAAATGGGCTTGAGTGGGTCTTATTCCCTATACAAATCTATATATGGGTATATATATAGCTATCGTAGAATTAATGTCAAACAAAACCTATTCACGTAATTATTCCCATATTAATGTTTTGATATGAGTCAAATGCATCAGAATGCTAATAGGTCTAAGACTGAGTTAATTTTGATTTAAAATAAAATTTAATCAATTAAATTCTGAAACATATAAAAGCAATCCATAAGTAAAAATTAAAATCCATCATTTCGTTAGCTTGATATATTTATACACAATAGAATCCATTTATTGAAGGGTTAAGCGGCAATTTTACTCTAAGAGTAACCATTTAGGAACTCTAGGTATCCAGAAGTTTTTCTAAGAGCAATTTAGCCTCAAAAGTGTTTAAAATGTATAGATTCGTCATAATCATTAAAAAACTAACATTGATGGTTAAAAAACTGAAATTGACAATTAACAGTTTTAACAATGGGCAAAATTACATCTTAACCCTTTATTGAACTAGCAAAAATGACATGGATCTTCTATGGCGCGTGAAGGTACAACTATAACACTTTCTTTAACGAGGCAACGAATACTTTCAATGGTGTATCATGTGGGAATGAGACTACAGGAGGGGCCTCTGAATTTGCTGACGCAACGCAACAAGCACTGACCAGTCTCGAAATATCAACACCTACAATCCCAAGTTTCTTTGGGGCCACGAAGATGCAAGTTCCAAATAATGGTTCAACTATTGATGCCTTTGCCCAATGTGTTGATTCTATCACAGCAAGTGGGTGCCAAGATTGCTTGCAGACTGGATACAGTAATTTGCAGATTTGTCTTCCCTTTTCAGATGGTAGAGCTTTCGATGCGGGCTGTTTCATGAGATATTCCGCTTCTTCAATTTTTCCTATTAACCAAACAATTGATGTCACACCCTTTGTCCATAAAGGTACACTTCATTCAAATATTTGAATATAGCCCCTTTTTGTTTCTTCAATTGATTTTCCTAGATGATCCCACAGATAAAACTGCAACATCACGTTTTAGCTTCCTTCTCTTGCAGATTCTTCAAGCAACAAAGGGTCAACTATTGGTGGAGTTGTTGGAAGTGTAGCTCTTGCTTTGATCCTCCTTGCATTATATGCCTGGATTAAACGACAAAAACGCAATAAGATGGTTCCTAGAGGAAATCACTTGAAAAGTATGCAAATGCCATATATTCGTTCATAATACTACCTCTACCTCTGGCCCTTAATATAAAATCTTGTCCATAGTGCGGGATCTAATATTAAGGAAGGACCGGAGGTACTAGTTTAGTATGAGGCTTTGGATGAATAGTTGATTGGTTTTTATCATAGACTTGCGTTTTACATGACAGGCGACTTAACTGGAGTAAGCAAGTTGAAAGGCCCAGTTACTTATAGTTATAATGATTTGGTGTTGGCAACACAAAATTTTAGTGAGGAAAATAAACTAGGAGAAGGAGGATTCGGGGCTGTATTCAAGGTAATTAACTTTATTTTTTATTTTTTATTTTTTGCAATATTTTACTCTAGATCATGTTGTCAAGCAAGGATGTCTCTAAATGAGTTTTATATAATATCATGATTTTCACTTATCATCATGATTTTAGGGCACTTTCAAGAACGGAAAAGTTGTTGCAGTTAAGAAATTAACTTCATACCAGTCCAAGAAGGTGGAGGAAGAATTTGAAAGTGAAGTGACGCTTATAAGTAATGTTCATCATCGGAATCTTGTTCGACTTCTGGGATGTTGTAGTAAAGGCCACAATAAAATCCTTGTCTACGAATACATGAAAAACAGCAGTCTTGATAGATTCTTATTTGGTATCTTCTATTAACCAAAAGACTTTTAAAAGAATTATATAATAATTAGCTATATATGTTACGCTTCTCAATAATGTTATGACATGTGCGCCTATTTTCAACTTAATAACATATGGCTCGCTTCTCAAACAAACGTTTACTCATATGTCATAATTTTATTAGAGAACTTAAAAGTTCAGATATCATTTCTCCATACTGTAACATTTTGGAAATAATTATTATGTTTCAGCCTTCTTGTTTAATTTTCTCCCTTATCTTTCAAAGTCTGTAAACTTGGAACACAGGTAAAAAGAAAGGTTCTCTCAATTGGAAGCAGCGATATGACATAATTTTAGGAACAGCAAGAGGTTTGACTTATCTACATGAGGAATTTCATGTTCGTATCATACATAGAGATATCAAGACAAATAACATCCTCTTAGATGATGATCTACAATCTAGAATTGCTGATTTTGGGTTAGCAAGGTTTTTACCTGAGGACAAAACCCATGTAAGCACAAGAATTGCAGGAACATTGTAAGTCAAAATAACTTTATGCGCGTGCGCTTTTCTATGCTCCTTTATAGTAATGAATTTTCCATGCTATTGATAATATAACACTCTTGTTATACCTTTTAGCTTGAACAATTCAATGCATTTATAATAATGTCAAACATGTCACAATAATATGCATTGCATATATCTATTTCATATTTTGCTGGCTTGAGCTCTTATCCTAATCATTTTATATTGTATACATTATACAGAGGATACACTGCACCAGAGTATGCAATTTATGGCCATTTATCGGAGAAAGCTGATGTCTATAGCTATGGTGTTGTAGTTTTGGAAATAATTAGTGCCCAAAAGTGCAGGGAATTAAATGTTGAAAGTGACCATGAAGGAGCATTCCTTCTTCAAAAAGTAAGAAGTTTACCTTGACTAGTTAAAAGGCATTTTTTTTTGTGTGATAATTTATTTGTGGGATATTTTCTAACAACATAGCTTTTCCCCCTTTTTTTCCTTTTTAAAAAAAGCTCATCCTTCTTTGGCTAACAACCTAATCGAACAATAAAACTAAGAAAATGGCATGACTTTTGTTTTGTATTTTCTACTCTCTTTATTTCACTTTCCTTTTGTTCAAAACTTGATAGGCTTGGAAACTATATGAGAAAGGAAGGCATTTAGAGTTGGTGGACAAGACATTAGACCCTAAAGGTTATGATGCAGAAGAAGTGAAGAAAACCATAGAGATTGGTTTGCTTTGCACACAAGCTTTTGCTGATACAAGGCCAATGATGTCTGAAGTAGTTGCTTTCCTTCAAAACAAGGATTTATCAGAGAACATAAGGCCTTCTATGCCTATCTTGATAGAAGCTAGTTAGAGATTTGTGGGAAACTTCTTTACTCTTGCACTGCATCTTGTATTCCAATGCTCCTATACAGAAACATGCAGTTAAGGGTGACTTTGGTGTTTGGATCACAAAAAGGGGAAAAAAACAAAGAAAGAAAAAGCAATAACATAGAAGAAGGAGAATAAAATGGAAAATTATTGTCCTTCACTCCATTCCTGAATATTTCTGTCACATTGACAAGCTATGTTGTGGGGGCTATCAAATAAAACTAGACTAACTATGCACTATAGTGATGCTAATTTAGGTTGATCTCTTCAAGGAGCCGATTATTTAGTCAATAGCTAACTAAGTGTTAATTAACAAATTAACCAAAGAGTGTAATGGAATTAATTAACCATTCTAAACTAAGCTAAGCTACTTTTTATAGGTTTTTTCAAGTTTAATGAGTGAAATGGAGTGATATGAAATGTGAGTATGAGCTTCCTTGATGAGTGAATCCACTAGGTTTCCTTGTTCCAATCTAATTGAATTTAATTCCCTTTTTAAGTACTTAGGCTTGTGAGAAGAGACCTTCTCCAAACAACTCATCTAATTAGCTAAACCCATCTAGACACCTAGCTTGAGTTTCATTCATTAGATTTATTTTAGTTGGCACCTAACATGTATTAAATCTTGTAAGAGGCATTCTCTACTCAAATTGACAATTGCTAGACACCTAGCCGGCCAAATAAGAGTTTCAAACACATGATTGATAGAACAAGGCTAACAATAGGCTAACAATTAATTCTACCAAATCATTAAAGTACAAAATCTAATGCAAATTTCAGTCTCAACATGTAACAACCGAAAACACTACTCAATACAATCACAGATCATAATTCCCGTACATCCAGGTTTAACAATCTCATACAAAGTGAAACTAAAATTAAGGTAGAAGAAACTCCCTAGAAGCACAAAAAACTCCAGCTAGCTTCATCAATCACCAAGGAATAGAACGATCAACTATCCATGACGTTGAGAGTCACCTCACCGAAGCAGCTCAGAAGCTTGGCATTCGAACAGGGACAGAGATGAATGGAGATGATGAGGGTGGTGATGGATGGAAGAGATGCGGCCGATTGATGGATGGAGATGAAAGAAGTGAGGGTGAGAACGTGGTTGAAGCCGAATGGAAAATGGAGGCGGGTGTGTGTGCGTATCGGCTTACTGAAAAAGGAGAAGAGAAGCCCTTAAAGTCTGATTCTAGAGGATAAAGGCGCTGATTTCCGGATTTTAGGACCAAATTGTCATTTTTGAAATTCAGGTACTAAATTGATAATATCTTTGGATACTCAAATGTCATTTCTGGAATTTGGGGACTGAACTGAAATTTTCAAAATTCGTCTGCTTGACCAAAATACCCTGAAATGAAATTCAAACTACTGTAATACCATGTATTTGGACAATCATGAAAATAATGATATTTTTACCTCTTTTATCAACTAATTCATGCAATCACTTTTAATACCAATTAGTCATAATAAATGCATTTTTGGCCAAAATAATATGATAAAATCCCCTAATAAAGTATTGAAAAATATGATAAAATAGGGATTCATTACACATCCATCATTTTGCACTCTTATTACGCATCTGAAAGTGTTATTCTCCAGGGAATCGTTAATTAAAGTTCATAAACTAAAATTTGCATTTTGATCTTTAGGTTACTATTCATTTGGCATTATCTTTCTTAGTCCAACTTTAAAAAATGATAACTAGATGTAGAAAACTCATATGAGGGTTATATCAAATTCTTTTTAAAACTCTTAAAGTCCTTAGTATGAAAAAAGTACTCACTCCGTTTCTTATTATAAGAAACATTTAATCTAATATGATGGTTGGAAGTAGTAGTTAAAAATAATAAATGTGTTAAAATTGTAACCCTTTTTTACCAAAACACCCACTACAAAAAAAAAGGTATTTCGTAGCGGTGCACTTGTAGCGGTTATATTAAACCGCTACAAATTATAGTATTTGTAGCAGTTTTTTCCTAAATCGCTACAAATTTGTAGCGGCAAGAATATTTGTAGCGGTTTCCTACAAAAAACCACTACAAATTTGGCGCGAAATTCCCGCCAAAACTTGTAGCGGTTATTTTGTAGCGGTTAATGCACATAAACCGCTACAAAATACCAAAGGTCAGAATTTTGTAGCGGTTTTTACTGAAAACCGCTACAGAATTTCAAGAGACTCCAAATTTGTAGCGGTTCTGGGCAATAACCGCTACAGAATTTCAAACGTTGTGAAGATTTGTAGCGGTTATTGTAGAACCGCTACAAATTTAATTATTTGTAGCGGTTAGAGTAGCGGTTATTTTAAATAACCGTTACTAATATCTAGCCTATTTAAACCCCTCGCCTCCTCCATTTCTCATTTTGCTCATTTTGTTTCCTGAGGTTTCTCTGAGTGGTTTATTCGATATTTGAGTGTTCAGACGAGTCTATAGGAGTTTTTGGTCAGTATTCCGCAGTATTTACATTTGAGGTACGTATATAACACGTATTTTTATTTATATTTATATTTTTATTATATTTTTGTATAATAATGGACTAATTTTTTTTTTAATTTGTACAGTTGATATGGCTTCAGGACAGGATAAGGGGAAGGCCCCTGTGCTCCCCAGACCGACTTTACGGGGTGGCGGCAGCCGGGCAGGGGGCAGAGGGAGGGGGCAGCGCGCAGGCAGGGCTACCGAGGCATCTCAGCCCATCCTTCCACAGGAACCACAGACGATCCCACAAGCGACGACCGCAGATGAGGTGCCTGAGGTGGAGGTGCCAGAGATTAGGGTTGAGGACTTCCTCAACGAGGAGGAGTTCGAGATCCCGATTAGTGGGTTCAGGGAGATGGAGCAGTTCCTCGATGAGGAAGAGGCTCGGGAGCAGAACAACCCACGAGGGTTGTCTTCGCGGTCCACTGGGTTTGAGGTGCAGGTCGAAGGTAAATTATTTAATTTTTTAATTTTTTAACTTTTTAACTTTGAATTATAATTTATCTAACGTGCAGTCAACTGTGCAGATGAGCAGGGGAACGTGTCGACAAGGAGGCTAGATGTGGCCGGTCTGAACAGCATGGACCGGTCCTTGCGAGTTGTAGTGCCGTGGAACAAGGGCACTGACCAGCCGATCCACAATGGGGGTCACCTTCTCAACCGCTTCCTGAGCGACCTGGGATCGAATTGGATGCGGTTCCCCCTTCACTTCCCGACGTGGAGGCACATTCCGAAGGGGCCGAAGGACCAGGCTTGGGAGGAGGTGGTTCAGGTAATTAAAACTATTTAATTAATATCTTTTGTAATTAATTCTATTTAATTATTTTTTTTAAATTATGATTTTTAGTATTATTGATATTTAAATGTATTTTTTTCAGCTGCGGTTTGCCGTCCGGGCCAACCGGAAGAGGTACGCCCTCATGAAGATGGGCGACGCTTGGAGGAACAGGAGGAACCGTCTCTTCCACAGTGTGGATGGGGACGGGACGATGCCTCTGGAGCAGCTGCAGGAGAGCGTCCCGGACGGCGTGCCGCCGAACGACTGGGCGCGTTTCGTCCAGTTCAGGAGGAGCCCTCAGGCGCAGGTAATGTATTTATTATATTTTTGATATATAATTTTCTAATTGTTAAATATTAAATTATAATTTCAATTTAATTTGTATTTAATTTCAAATTTTATAATACATTTAATTATTTTTTTTTCCAGGAGCTTTCTCAGAGGAACGCCGCGATCCGGGTGCAGCAGACGATCCACCACACAGCAGGATCGAAGACCTTTGCTGTGACCTACAGCGAGCTGGTAACTTTTCAAGTGCTTCACTTACTTTTAGCTGATTATTTCATAATACTAATTGTTTTGTAATTGTTTCAGGAGACGAGGGCACAGCAGGAGAACCGTCAGAAGGACTATGCGGAGCTGTACGCCATCACACACAGACACCGTGACGGGACTGCGACCTCTCAGCAGGCAGAGGCGGCGATTGTAAGTTATTTTATTATTATATTTTTTATAAAACCAAGTTAATAATGAAAAATGGTAATTATTAATTGTTTCATAAAATGGCAGGAGCGGATGCAGCTGTCACAGGCTGCGCTGCGACAGACCCAGCCTGAGGAGTCACAGGGGTCAGTGGACCCGACGGCTCCTCTGAAGGCGGGTTTGGCTCAGCCTGAGCACCCCGGACGAGTGCGGGGGATGGGGATAGGCGCCAGACCCAGCATGATCTACGGTAGGAGCGCCGCCTCTGAGGCTGGCAGCTCTAAAGGGGTCAGACGTCGGAGGGACGAGTCGATTGACCAGCTGCGGTCAGATTTGGAGCAGACGCGGCAGCAGATGGCGCAGCAGCAGCAGCAGATGCATCAGATGCTGCAGGTGCACGCAGATACGATGTACGCTCAGCAGACGCAGTGGCGTGAGATCGCGAACACCATGCTCGAGGGAGCATGGAGTCGCCTGTTCCCGAACGAGCAGCATCCAGCGGTTCCCCCTGTCCCTCACTACGTCGTCCCGAGTACTGCTCCTCCTCCTACTGCTCCTCCTCCTGCTGATGACGATGGTGCGGTTCAGTCTGCGCAGCGGCCCGATCCAGCGGCATCTGAGGGAGCCCCACCTAAGGGAGCACCAGAGGATCAGCCCCCATCTCCTTAGTTTAGGACTTTTTCTTTTCTTTTAAACATTTGTAAATATTTATGAGATTTTATTTCAGAATTTTCTTATTGTGTTTTATATAATTATATTTATATTATTATATCGCATTGAAATAATTTATAAATGATTTAAATCTAAATTTAAAAAAAAATAAATTATATATATATTTGTAGCGGTTTTAACCTAAAACCGCTACAAATATTTACATTTGTAGCGGTTTTAAACTAAAACCGCTACAAATGTATATATTTGTAGCGGTTATTAGTACATAACCGCTACAAATATATAATAATTTTATAAATAATTTATAAATTAAATATATATATATAATTTATTTTTTTAAAAATATTTTTAAAAAAAATAAATTATATATACATTTCTAAATAATTTATAAATGTATATTTGTAGCGGTTTTGAACTCATAACCGCTACAAATTTACTTATATATTTGTAGCGGTTTACCTTCAGAAACCGCTACAAATATATATGTTTGTAGCGGTTACACACTAATAACCGCTACAAACACTCAAATCATTTGAATTTTGAAATTTGCCGCCTTTGTGCACATTTGTAGCGGTTATCTTATATAAAACCGCTACAAATTAGAAAATTATTTTTATATTTAATGTCCAACGGCTTTAATATTAGTAGCGGTTTTATATAGGTAACCGCTACTAATACGTTGAACATTCGTAGCGGTTATAGATATAAAACCGCTACTAATACTCAACAAGTACATTTTAAATTTCCCACCAATTAACGGCTTGAATATTAGTAGCGGTTTTATATAAGTAACCGCTACAAAATTATAAACGTTGGAATTTCTGTAGCGGTTGATGTAGCGGTTTAATAACCGCTACAAAATTATAAACGTTGGATTTTCAGAATATAAGGTTCTAGGCATTCGTCATTATCTTCTCACTCATCTTTTGCTTCTCTATACTTTCTTCTCTCTCACTTGTAGCTATGGATAAATCATGGATAAGGTTGCCGCGCAATTCTCCTGAATATTTGTACGGATTAAACAGTTTCTTAGATTTCGCATTCACTCACGCCAGCTGTAACGGCAAGATCGTCTGTCCGTGTCGGAAATGCAAGTTCAAGAAGTAGCATCCACGAAATGTTGTGAAGGAACATTTGCTTGTGAAGCCTTTCCCTGAGGACTATACGTTCTGGGCAGTACATGGTGAGAAGGCCGGCGTTAGATATGACGAGGCTCTTCCTCGAAGTTCTCAAGTAGGCGTTCAAGTAGATGAAGATGATCCTATGAATGATGTTGTGTGTGATGCGTTTGGATTTCAAGGCGACAACTTCAACGAAGAAGTGCACGGCTCTGAGCCGGCTTTTATGGGGAATGAAGCAGCTCGGGATTTTTTCAGCTTGATGGATGAGGCAGATCGTCCTTTATATCAAGGTTGTCGCAAATATTCTAAATTATCTTTCTTGATCAAATTGTATCATATCAAGTGCTTGTGTGGGATCACGGATAAGGGAATGTCAATGTTGCTCGACTTATTACAAGATGCATTCCCCGACGCCGAGATTCCCACAACCTTCTACGAGGCCAAGAAGATCATCAACAGGTTGGGGTTGAATTATCAAAAGATTGATGCATGCCCAAATGATTGTATGCTGTATTAGGGAGACGATTCCAGCAGGGAGACGTGCAAGAGATGTCACACATCGAGGTACAAGACAATTCGGAAGGAGAAAAAGCAGAAGAAGAAACCCGCAAAGATTCTCAGGTATTTCCCTTTGAAACCTCGTCTACAAAGATTATTTATGTCGTCTAAAACTGCTGAGCACATGAGGTGGCATGCCGTTGATAAAAACGAAGATGGTAAATTAAGACATCCGCGGGATGCAGCTGCTTGGAAAACGTTTGACAACGACTTTCCAGATTTTGCGACTGACCCCAGAAATGTCCGGCTTGCGTTGGCGACCAACGGTTTCAATCCTTTCGGGAATCTTAGCACAAGTTACAGCATTTGGCCGGTAGTCTTAGTTCCCTACAACTTACCCCCTGAATGTGTATGAAACAAAGCTCTTTCATTATGTCTATGATCATTCTAGGCAAAAAGGCACCGGGCAATGACATCGATGTGTATCTCCAACCGCTTATTGCGGAATTGCTTGACCTGTGGAATGTCGGCTTGGAGACGTACGACGCTCACAGCAAGACTTTGTTCAACATGCGTGCAGCCTTGATGTGGACGATCAGTGACTTTCCTGGCCTTGGCACATTATCTGGTTGGAATGTGCACACTGGTTCGCCGTGTCCTGCTTGCAATTTCGACTCTGATGCACTGCGCCTTCCCCACAGCCGAAAGTGGTGCTTTATGGGGCATCGGAGGTTTCTCGATGGAACGCATAAGTTCAGATTGCAACGGAATCGCTTCAATGGGAAACCAGAGACAAGAGGACCACCTCATACTTTGTCCGGTACAAATATCTTACAGCAGCTTGAGCATGTTGACGTCGAGTTTGGAAAAAGCGACGATCCAGCACAAACTCACCGAAAGACGCGCAGGACTTCGGCGCCGTAGTAGTGGAAGAAGATAAGTATCTTCTTCACGCTTCCGTATTGGAGATCTAATTTACTTCGCCACAGTCTTGATGTAATGCACATTGAAAAGAATGTTTGCGACAATGTGCTGTATACGCTGCTTAACAAACCCGGCAAGACAAAAGATCACCTTCAAGCCAGGAAAGATTTACGCGACATGGGAGTTCGTGAAGACGCTTGGCCAAATGAGCATGACAGATTTACACCGGCAAAGTTTACCCTCACAAAACCGAACAAGGATGTGTTCCTCGCGACGTTGACGAAAATAAAAGTTCCTTATGGGTATTCAAGCAATATTTCTCGATGTGTCGACTTGCAGGCTCGAAAGGTTGCTGGCCTGAAAAGTCACGACTCACATGTTCTTATGCAGCAGTTACTCCCTCTGGCTATAAAGAATACACTTCCTCCCGATGTTTCCATCATTTTGGTGGAACTTTGTTCTTTCTTTCGGAAGTTGTGTTCTAAGGTTTTGATCGTTGAGGAGCTCGATCAGCTGCAGTCGAAAATCATTCTTACGCTTTGTCACTTGGAGATGATCTTTCCTCCGTCCTTTTTTACTGTGATGGTTCACCTCACAGTCCACCTCGTTCATGAAACAAAGCTCGCTGGACCAGTACAATATCGTTGGATGTATCCGATTGAGAGGTACTCATTTTAAATATGTGCTTTCATTTATTGTCCGTATTTAATGTTTGCCCGTCGTCCTTTTCATCATTTTATATCAATTTTCTCTTATGTACTTCGTAGGTTCCTTGGGAAATTAAAATCTTACGTGAGGAATAAGGCGTGGCCAGAAGGTTCTATAGCTGAAGGCTATATAGGGGATGAGGTGCTATATTTTTGCTCAAGGTACTTTGATGATCTTGAGACGGCTTTCAACCGCCCGCCTCGTGTTGACGATTGTCCTGAACCTGCACCGACATCAGGAGAATTTATCCCTCGTGTTGGTAAACCAGTTGGAGCAACTGAGAACTTCAAACTAACGGCAACTGAGAAGTTCCAAGCACATAGACATGTCTTGATTAATTGCAGTCAAGTTGAGCCTTTCATACGGTAAGAATTGTACACTCACATGTATGTTATTCGATCTATATCTTTCGTAACATTTCTCACTTTCATTTCACTAACGCCTTTCCATTATTAATTGCAGGGAATTCAGAAGTCATGTCAAGCGTCAGCTCAGGATCCGTACACAGACATCCTTGGAAGTTGATAGGAGGGTCCACAGAGAATTCCCGGGCTGGTTTGCTCGCAGAATACTAAATGACCACAACCCACACTCACCGGATTTCAGAGCTCTCGCAATCGGCCCTCTTGATCATGCAAAATGGTTTACAGCATACAATGTCAATGGTTTTAAGTTTTGCACGGTTTCACGGGATCAGGGATTGCAAACACAGAATTCGGGTGTTTATGGCACATTTGGGACAAGGAGTTATGCGAGCAGCAGTGACGCCAACATGCAGTTCGGAGGCGTCCCTTACTATGGCAAGCTTCTTGATGTGGTCGAGCTTAATTATCAAGGCCGTTTCACCGTGACGCTGTTCAAGTGTTTGTGGGCAAATACCACGACTTCTCGGGGACTGACAACTGACGACCTAGGGATCACATCAGTCAATTTCTCACGCCCGATTCATACTGGTATTTCTCAAGATGATGAGCCGTATATTCTAGCTTCAGAGGCACATCAGGTTTATTATGTCGAGGACGAGCAGCATAGGGATTGGCACATGGTCGTTCATTTAAAGCCAAGAGACCTTTACGACATGGGTGAAGGCGATAACATTGCCTACGAGAGTGAGCCATTTCAGCCAGCTGATTTTGAAAACTACTTCCCTGAAGGCGATGACAATTTACCTCTACTGCGGTGAGTTTTTTTAAGTCCACGTCATTTCAATTAAATTTTTTAAATTTAATAATACATCAATAACAATAATTTTTCTACAAAATTTCTGTAGGGATGGCTACGATGAGTGATCAAATTCAATTGTAAAAAATTTGTCTTTAAAAAAAATGCAAAAAATTTGTGTTAAAATAAAATGTAAAAAAAATTAAAATAATATTTGTAGAATTCAAGTGTAAAAAATTTTTCTTTACAAAAAATGCAAAAAATTTGTGTTAAAATAAAATGTAAAAAAAAAATTAATATAATATTTGTAGCGGTTATTAAACCGCTACAAAAAAATAAATAACCGCTACATTAACCGCTACAAATAATTAAACCGCTACAAAAATATAAATAACCGCTACTAATTAGTAACCGCTACATTAACCGCTACAAATAATACGTAAATCCCTATAAATACCCTTATCACAACTCATTTCAAACACTCCCCAATTTCTTTTCACCTTACCCTTCTTTCATTTCCTCTCATTTACAACTTCTTTCGTATGAGTAGAGGAGCTGAATAATACGATCAAATATGGTAACAAGATTTTCAATTTCTTTTAGAATACTTCTTTTCTTTCTATAAAATTTATTCTAAACATCTTTTTTTCTAGATATATCTTAACTCTATCTCATTTTCATCTATTTTTCATATATAATTACATTATATTATAAAACATAATAATTCCTTATTACCTAACTATCGTTAATAATATTATTAATATAATTTTATACTAATCATATTCAATTACATTTTTTATTTTTAATTTATTAATAAGTTAAACTATTAAATAATAAACTAATTGAAATAGATAAAATAATAACAAATTAAACCATTTAATATAATATTGAAAAAAAATAAAAAAATCAACGTATATTTTTAAAAAAAAATTTAAATATTTGTAGCGGTTATTAAACCGCTACTAAATAACGCGCCTTTTTAAAGGTAAATTTAAATTTTTTGGCGGCAAATTTGAATTTCATGAAATTAGTAGCGGTTTTAAGAACCGCTACTAATTTCATGAAATTCAAATTTGGTAGCGTTTTCTTAACCGCTACAAATAAAAAAAGTCATTTTTAACAAATTTTCATTTTTATATATTTGTAGCGGTTTTTTAACCGCTACAAAAAAAAATTCTTTTTAAAGCTGTAAATAAAATTTTTTATATTTGTAGCGGTTATATAACCGCTACAAAGATCTCTTGATTTTGTAGCGGTTACTATTAACCGCTACAAACTTTGTAGCGGTTATTTTTGATTGAGTAGCGGTTTTATAGAACCGCTACAAAACCTCTTGCAACGTACGATTTAGTAGCGGTTTTTCTAACCGCTACTAACCTAGTTTGTAGCGGTTAGAACCGCTACGAATACCTATTTTTAACCGCTACTAAATCACGTTTTTTTTGTAGTGACCCTTATTTTTATGGAGATGGGGAATAATGGAGAGAATAGGAAAAGTAGAAAAAAGAGATATGTGGAAGAAAGAGAATGTGTGATGGGAAAAGAGTGTGAGTGAATGCAATAAATACAATGATATTAATATGAGTAATTAAATGAGGGCAAAATGTGAAATCAACAAAAAAATAACTTGAGACATTCTCTAAATATCTCTTATAAATAGAAACAAGCTATAAGTGGTAGTTGTTTCTTATAATAAGTAACGGAGGGAGTATTATTTTAGCCTAATCATGTTTACATTGATACAATTTATTAATTTTCTCACCTTGATTTATGTGCCTCATCCTTAAAAATTCATAACTCATGGCACGAAAATCCAATTGCAAGATTTAGAAATTTTTGAAAAGCTCTATTTGTCTACTTTGCACATTCAATTTCAATACTCTTGAGCATAACTCAGTGCAAAGCTAACAGGCATAACAAAATCGTAAACACAACTTAAATATAAGAATGGGTAAAGTTGCTACCTTTTTAAGCTTTTCCCTCTCACACCTACTCTTTTAATTGGATCCTTGATAAATCCATAATTTTATAAAATATTTTCACACTTTATTTGGGGATTTTGTTATAATTATTGAGCTTAAAATGTTTTCTTTTTGATTAATTGGGATTCAGAGTAAATACAATGAATTAAAACTAAAAAGGGCAAAATTGTCATAAAAATTTTAGTTGCTCTTGATCATTGATTTTTGAGAATATTTGATGTTGGTTTATTTTATTTTTTTTCAATTGTAGATGCTTGAAGAAATTGGATTAAATCTGAAAGTGGAAGTTTGGGTTCAAATTACAAAATTTACAGTTTAGAACCACAAAATGTTGGATATTGCAGTTGGGTCCCTGTCAAAACTACACCGTTTTGACGGCAACCATTTAGGTCAGGCTCAGACAGCAGCTCGATTGGGAGATTCAGAGAGCAGCAGCCGCGAACCTGAGCTTCAGATCTTCGACAATCACCTTCCTTACGCCATCTTCATTTCCCTTCACCATCTCTATTGTCGCCGGTGACCTTCACCCTCATCTCCATCGTCGCCTGCGATCTCCATACATATCTCCACCACCACAAGCTATCATTTTCGGGAAAAAAAACAGAGGAAGGAGAATGGGAGGAAATCGAACCACCTTCATCTTCCTTCGCCTTCTTCCATTTCACCCCCATCCACCACAATCATCGTCACCTACCCTTCCTCCATTAACGCCGGCGAGCTGCCTTCTTCCAGTACCTACGGCTGCTTAATTTCTTTCAACAATGTGTGGCTCACCTTCACTCCTTTTCGACCGTTAGTCATAAATATTTCATTCTCCATCATTAATCTTTCATTTTAAATGAGTTGACGGTTATTTGTGGCTGAGCTCTCTTCTGTTGGAGTAATGGATTGATTCTTGATGCTTGAAGCTTAACAAAGGAGTATTTTACCATCTAATTTCTCTTTTTAATCTTTTGTATTAGTTAAATTTTAGGTTTAAAGTTTAATTAGTATACTAGATTGAAGTTTGCATTGAGGTTCCATGCAATTTATTATATTATATGTGTGTTTGGATTTAATGTTATATATTTGACACTTGTGCTACATTAGCAGCAATTTCATATAATTGACTTTGTATAGCTTTTGTTTGAAGTTATTATAAATATATAGCTGAGATTGTAATGCAATAGCTTTTGGTTATATGTGTCATTACATTTTATTATTCAAATTGCTAGTATTTAAATTGATTTTTGGTTATAAGGATTAATTTTTACCTAGTGTGGAAGAACTAATTCACCTAACTCAAGTTCGCTCAATATTTTTGTCAAACAAGTATACACTCCCATTATCTTTTGAAGCAATGATAAATAAACTCATTGTTTTAGGAGGTTTTCATCATCTTTTCAAAACCAATTTACATTTCATCTATTTTTATCCAAAAAATATAAAAATATTTGTTTTAAAGCATTTTTAGTTTAATTGTAACCTAGTTGATAGTTAAAAAGCCCAAATCCTTTTTATTGTTTTATACCAATCATTACATTTAGGTGCTAAGTAATTAATAAAACGTTCTTTAAGAGATAATTTGATATTATACCCTATATTACAATTCTTGATTATTTTTTAAAGAAGTTACTGAGAAATAAGCTGACACATCTCCTTCACTCCTCTTGGTTTTTCTTGGTTTTACTTTAGGCAAAAGTCAAAACCTAACAAAATACATAAATCAGGCACATTATTTAAACATAATATATTTGTATAAATTAGCCCCTCCCCTTTCTTAAATCCTAACTTTTCACTTAGCTTCTTAAATTTCAACCTTGAACTTTAATTCTTGGGGTTCATTTCCTCTTGGCTTAAAATTTATTTCACATGCTACCCTCACTTGATTTTGCATGTAGAATATATTTTTAAACTCAAATTGAGTAAAGGAAGACTCCTTCCCCTTCAACTAATTAAAATAGAAACATAAGAGGTATTGGGGAAAAGATTCAATTTTGTTTTTCTTCCAAACTTACTTTCTCATTTGTACCCAACATAATTTTTCATTTTTTAAATCATTTGAAGCATCAAAATTAGCAAAATCCTACTCTTTCTTCTTGCCCTGTCCAAGCTGTGATCTTCATAGGAGGAAAACAAATGGATTTTTCAACAATCCATTCCAGAAACAACCATATAATCCAAGTCCTAGTCCTTTTAATAATCATGGTTTAGCCAAAAATCAAGCTTTCTATATTTCTTAAAAATTTTGGCAGCACATCTCCCCTTAACTTCAAGCTCCCAAAATCTGAAAATCAACGGCCCACAATAACAATCACAAATGCAAGCACCAAATCACTAAACATTAACTCTAATCCATGTCTAATCTTGTTTCTCATAATTCTCTCCCTTATTCGTATGTTTCTCTCTAAAAAATCAAACTTTCAACAGAGATCAAAGTTAGAAAAGTAATTTAGACATATTAACTTTCCTGTGTGATTACATATGAGGTTTGGCTTGATCTTCTTCCTCCTCTTCTCGTCACTCACCGCTCTCTCCCTCTATTTGCTTGTTGACGATCGAAAATGAGGAGTAAAGGGAGAGTTGGAGTGATTAATGAATATAAAAATTTAAACCATATTAATAAGTTCTGAATTCCATGCTTCTTGATCACTTTTTTTTTTTGGTTTGGGGTCAAACAAATAAAATAATCTCTCCTACATTTGCTGATCACAAGCTATAGTTTTCATCCTAAAAGATGATCTTGGAATCATATTTTATTTTATTTGGCCAAAATAGTATTTTAGCTATCATTAACTTTGCTTTTCAAACTAAATCTTGAGCATTCATTTTAATCTTTCATTCTTGCCTTTAAAATCAATTTTAATCTCTTACTTTGACCTTATGTTAAAACCCGTTTACATTTTGATATTTGTAGAGTAATAATGGCACAATTGCACAGGCATACAAAAATAGCACAAACATAATGATATTAAGTGCAAATTTACATACATGAGTCTTCCCCGCAGGGTTTGATAATATGTACAAATTTTTGTCCAAAATATCCAACATATTAAAATTAAACTAATATAATCAAGGGTTAATATAACTTTTGGTCTCTAAAGTTTGATCCAATTTTGGTTTTGGTCCCTCAAGTTTGAAATCGGTGGTTTTGGTCCCTGAAGTTTCACCCAATTTTGGTTTTGATCCCTCAAGTTTGAAAAGGACTTGGTTTTTTCTGGGTCGGGTCGGGTTTCAAAAATGGATCGCCAAGTCCTTTTCAAACTTGAGGGACTAAAACCAAAATCGAATGAAACTTCAGGGACGAAAACATCTGATTTCAAACTTGAGGGACGAAAACCAAAATTGGGTGAAACTTCAAGGACCTAAACCACCGATTTCAAACTTGAGGGACCAAAACTAAAATTGTATCAAACTTCAGGGACCAAAAGTTATATTAATCCTATAATCAAATAACTCTAATCTTGGGACCTGCACATCTCAATTGCTCCGTGTCTTCCACTTTGTCTTTGGAGCCACTGGTTCCCACCACTGGAACATTTATTATTTATGAAAAAGGGTGTGATTCCAAAGAATCTCAGTAGTAACACATAATACATCATATAAAAATGCGAAAATTAAATATGTAATGCACCATATAATCTAAAAATGAAAATTCATACTATAACATGTGTGTACACAATACTCAAGGTCAAATGACTGTTTGGATCCCTTACATGTCCATGTACCTCAGCTGAGTCCCATACCACAGCTAGGTAGAGTGCCCAAGGCAAGTGTTCATATCATAGAATATAGCAACATATAGCATATCAACATTCACATACTGTATGAGAGATAGAGTTACTACCTTATGTCCCTTTTTGCTACACAAGAATAGTACCTCGAACTACGTGCCAACAGCTCAAGCGATTAATTCGGTCCTAGAATTCCAAATGTACAAGAATTAGGTTAAAACCCATTCATGTACCTCTTTAGAGACTTCCATAGTATTTTTTGTGATTATATTAGTCTATATTGAAAATTTATCAAAATGCCTCTGGGACCCAGTCCCGCCCCACCATACCCGGTCCGACTATACTTTTTTCAGAAATTTTGACTCAAGCTATTCTAACATATTTTCTCTCAAGAAATCCATTTTTAACCTCGGTTTTTGCAAAATCATTGCCAAACGACAGTTTCACAATTTTTCAGAAACTGACAGATTTTCAGTCAACTTTGAAAATTCATAACCAATTCTAGAAAATTCCAAATTGACTGATTTCAAAGCCTAAATGAATCTCTTTAAATGTAATTTCATGGAAAAATATCCAAAGATAATTTCTGATTACACATTTTTCCCAGAAATTCGGCCAACTACTACTGTTCTAGATTGCATTTCAGAAACAGAGCTCAACTTCCAAAAACCATAACTAATTCTACAAAAATTGAAATGGAGTATTCTAAAATTTTGTGGAAAGCTATTTAAGTGTAGTTTTATGGAAAAATACCCAAAACTAGTAGATGTTATATGCTATTTCCCAGAATTATTGAAAATCATAACTGCTAGACTTGAACGTCCAGAATGTTCTCTGTTACTGACTTAAATTTCAAAACTCATAACTCTCTGTACAGATATCAAAATAATGAGTTCTTGGACTCATTGGAAAGCTATGAATGTCTCATATATTTCTGTAAAATTTCATAATTTTTCACTAAGGTTTGTCTGGTCAAAATGCAACATGAATCTGACCAACTCCCAAAAATGTCAGTTTTGACAATCTGACTTCAAAAATCAATAGTCTCTGTTTAAGATTTTACAAGTTTCAGGTATGTACTCTATTTTTCGAACAGGAAAATAGAATTGAGAAAACTAATATGTATACATGAATTTATACTCTAAACCTCACGAATTTTAACTCTATACTCTTCTACACATATTTCCTGAGGTTAATGATCAAATTTCAGAACCAAAGAACCCCAAAATTCACCCCCAAATGGTCATACAATCACTGGTTTAACAACTTTTCGGTGACAGAATTTTCCGGTGAATTTTCTCAATTCCAGCAACTAAACAACCCAGAAAACAACCTCAAATCCAATGGGAAAACAAAGATAAATGTATAGGAGACTCACTTATATAAGGATCATTAGTTGCATGTAAGATTTAGAGCTTCCTTCTTCCTCTACTCCAACATAATTTCCTCCGGTTCTCTCACGTCTCTCCCTTTCTTTTCTATTCTGTTTTCTCTATTTCTTTCACTCTTTCTATTTCTTTCTTTTGCTTTGACCGAATTGATTAAATGAGGGAGTAAGAGAATGCTTTAATTAATATGTATGTGATTGAGAGTGAACTGAGGTGTCGGCCAATTCAAACAAAAAGAAGCGTGGACAATTGATTGTGATGAGTGTGCACTATCTTTCCACTATACACATGTGAAGCTAAATGGCCGAAAGAAAATGGAGAAATGAGGAGTATGTGGGTGTTGTCCAATTATTAAAGTGAAATAGAGTGAAGCATGTGTTGTTGTGTGTTGAGAGAGTGGGAGGGTGTTGTGGGGTCCTTGTGACTCCATCCAAATAAAGAAAAGGATGAGTGATTTAATTGTTTGTTAATGTGTGTGTTGTCCATGTGTGTGTCGGTAAGAATATTATATTGCTTATGCTTGTGTGTGTTTTTAATATATATATATATACATATAGGTATAATTTTATCTTATTAGATACACACACTAGTCCTAATATTTTTTCCCATTGTCTAATTTTAGATTCCTTAAATTTTATAGATTCCATAATTTGAGTTATTAACAAATTCCCATTTAAATTTCCTTTTTAGTAAATCTTAACCTTCATTAAATTTTGGATATTACACCTTACATATGATGCTCTTTGATAATCTTGCCATCCATTCACTTTAACCATATGGTAAAATTTCTAATTATTAATTCTTTAACATATTTGGAATTGATTTCCATAATTAATTCAAGGCAATTTCTAACAAAGAAAACCAATATAATTCTTCCAAGAATTCATTCATCTCATAACATAAATTCTCCCTGTTTTCCCAATTATTTGAGGCCATTTGGTATTTTTTACTATTATATTTGGCTAATTATTCTTTACTTTGCCAAAATTCAGTAATTATATAAAATTCATTTTTGAGGCAATTTTGTCATTAATACCTCAATTAACCATCAGATATAGTTTTTGTCCAAAAAAAAAAAACCATCAGATATAGTTTGGGGAATTATTCTCTACCTTCATGTGTCTCTAAGGATTTGTTCTGAACATCTGGGCGTAATTTTCAAATTGGCCTTACATATTTGTAATTTTGAGAAATTACATTTTTACCCAAACTCAGGATAATAGATATACAATATTTCTTTGGCAAAGCTACTATTTTATTTTCTCTTTGACTAATGTTTAATTCGGAAAAGCCGAATGTTGCCACCTCCTATCCTTTCAAGGCATTTTATGGGACTTCCGCTTAATTAAGCTTTAAGCTTAATAGCTAGCCTCTTATATCAGACTAATTCTTGTACTTATAAGTTCAAAATTCAGGACACAACAATTTGTGCGTAAGTACACATCAATCTTGGAAATTATTTGCTAATTGATTATCACAGTACAATATGGCAAATAACATTAATCTCCCTTGAAGTTTGGTTGAATTACACCTAAGATTCTTGTCATTTTAAAAATGGCATCATGAATCCAATTTTATTGTTCAATTGGAGTTAATTTTTCTACATAAATAATGTGATTTTATAGATGGTATTAATTATATAATCACATTATAAAATAGTAACAATTATCATATTGGAGTTTAACATCATTTCAATTACTAGCTCTTACGATCGTATTAAGAATTATAAAATTACACTCAATTGTGTGTCATTGTTGTCTTTTTAAATCTGTAAAATTGTTCACGCAAAAAAGAAGAAGAAGTCTCATTATACCTGCAGCAGCTAGCCTATTTTATGTTGAGACATAGAATTTCGCTCTTATGTATATGCCCAAAGTTTTAATTGTTGAATTTTATGTATTTATTTCATTAAATATTTGAATTGAATAGTCGCTCATGACTTCCCAACATCAAGTGATGGCCTAATTTCCTAATTATTAACTCGAAGGTTTATACAAGTCATTGGAGACCGAAGAGCAAGTCAACAAGTTGGAGTAAACACAACGACGTTATTATGCTTTTCTTTTCTTCCCGTTTACTATGCGCTGAAAAGGTCTCCATTTGAGCCATTGAAAGCCGAGACCAGTGATGCCCACTTATCACCCTTTATTAAAAAAATATTTTATAAAATACTTATGAAATATTATGTCATTTATATTATATTATATTATATTATATTATATGTAGTAAAACAATTTAAACTATGTAAATTAATAATTATTGTTATTTAGTCCTCACATATTTTCTTTTTGATAATTATATTAAAATAAATGGAATGACATGTAATATTCTATTAATACAAATATAAGTCCACTTTAATAAACCTCAACAAAACTACTAAAGGGTTTATAAGTAGGTTAACTAATGAAATTTATTAAAACTTACAAAAACTTACAATACTTTAACTTCCAATGTTATCTTATAGTATGAATTCCAAGGTAATCGAATCAGTTGTTGAACTGGTTGAGAAAATAATTCAAGGATTAATCGTCCAACCGGAATCAAAGTGGTCATAATTTAAAAAAATATATATATAATTTAATTTTTTTTGTACAAATATAATTTAATTAAAATATACAAAAATTTTCATTTATAACTGTAAAAAAATTAATATTTAAATAGAAAGGCATTAATCCTCAAGTGAATAAATCAGAGCTAGTAAAGCGCAAATAATTAAACTTCATTACAAAAAAAAAGTTCAAATCTCAAAATAATCAAACTCAAGAGTTCACAATCACACTAACAAAAAGGATTTTTACAGAAAAATATTAAAACCACGTGGTATTTTTGGCTCAGGAGGTGCACAAAAAATATATAATAAAAATTTAATGAAGGGATTTGGAGGGGAAGGGAGGGAAAAATTTTATGAGTTGAATTTTAAAAAAAAAAATTATAGAAATGGGGTTATAAAAATTTAATAAGGGTAATATGTAAGATAAAATAGAAATAAAAATTAATTAAAAAATGTTAACTCCACTTCTCTAATTTTTTAAAATCCAAGTCAAAAAACTTTTCTCTCCAATTTTTAAAAGGGGAGAGAAATTTTTTAAAAATTAGATTTAAGAAAATGAGAGAAGTGTGGTTAAAAGTTTTTAATTAATTTTTTTACTTTTTTATTTTATATCATCTCTTTATTAAAATTTTATAACCCAACTTCTCCAATTTTATTAAATCTAATGCTAAAAATTTTTCTCTCCTCTCCCTCTCATCCCCTCCAAATCCTTCTTACCAAACAGACAATGTGCTTATTTGGAACAACGATTGGAATGCTTAAAAGTAGTTTTTCAATTGTAATTTATGGCATACGAGGTAAATATGTGAGAGAAGTTTTGTTTCAATTTACGTGAAAAGAAGCTTATAAGTGACAAATCCCAATTTTATTATATATTTTCATATTTTATTTGGGGGTTTTGTCATAATAATTTAGTTTAAAATGGCTTCTTTGTGATTACTTGAGATTAAGAGTAAATATATTAAATTAGGATTAAAAGGGGTAAAATTGTCATAAAAATTGTAATTACTCTTAATCATTAATTATTGAGAAGATTTGATGTTAGATTTATTGTTTTAAATTGTGGGCGCATGAAGAAATTGGATTCAATATGGAAATAGCAGTTTGGGTTTTGAATTTGAGAAATACCATATTGGTATTATGAAATTTGAAATGCCAATTTGGTCTTGGCAAAACTCAGCGTTTTGGCATTGTTTTCCTTTAGGTTAGTGGAGATGATTAATGGCGAACAGAACAGAGAGCTGAGAGGAGAGTGAACAGCCGCACAGTCCTCGACCTTGGGTCTTCAATCCACTTCATCACCACCCCACTTCCATCTTCACCTTCCTTCTCATTTTCGACCACCACTGTCCCAATTCGGTCATTCTCGCCAGTGAGCATCTTCCCGGGAAGAGCTGCCATGAGCGGGGAGGAAGGGGCTGAGCATTCACCACTTCTCCTCCAACCACACACCGCACCACCGCCCTCATCACGTTTTACCACCGTCGATCATCATCATCTCCAGTTCCCTCTCATGTTCAACCACCGTCAGCTTGGGTTGTCCGATCTGGGAAGAGGAGCAGAGCCGAGAGATACAGAGGACAAGCATCTATCATCATCGGCGCCAATCCTCTTCTACCCTCGGTGTTCACTATCACCCCATCAATCTTCACCGACCTCGCTTCCTGTAGTGTTGTCAACATTCAGCCTTGTTTCTAAATCCTGAGCCATACCGTGACCTCCTCTGTGTTTCTGAGTTCAATTTTAGTCCCTGATTCAATTGGTTTAGTGTTAATGAGTTACTTTAATCAGTGGTTCAAATGGCTGGAATTGTGAAGTTGTTTGGCGGAGTTGCGGTGTTGATGGTTGGCAGTGGCTAATTTCCATAATCCTTTGTAGCAAGAGGCAATGGCATGAACTTGGAGTTTCAATAGGAGAGTTTTGCTCTTTCAATTCTCTAATTTTACATTACAATTGTGATTCCTAAGTCTTAGGATGAATTTTATAATATTGAATTGATTTATGTTGATGTATTTAGAGAATTAGATGTAGTTTGAACCTTTGTTAGATACTTGACATTATACTTAATTAGCTTAATTATCATTTCTTTGTGCTAGTTAGTCATTGAATTGATGATTTTGTGAATATTTTGTACTAATTTTAAGGTAGCTTGGTTAGTGGATCAATGGTGTCTTGTGTTTGTATTGGTTAATTGAATGTGAATTTATTAATTATATTTAACATTGGGTTTTAGCATCATTAATCTTGATTTTTCATATGGGTAGCCATTGTTAAATAAAGATTAATGAGAAAATTAAGTGGTAATGCGAGGTGGCTCGGTTATTGGATTAAAAGCTAAATGTGATTTTTAAGTTTATTTAATTGCTAGAGTGCTTAATCAACCTAATTTAGAAAGATTAATGTGCAAGATGACATGGTATTAATCAATCTAAGTTAGGCCTAATCTAAGGAGTGGCCCTTAGAGTTATTTTGGAACTAACATGATTAAATTTTCCATAATCATTTTAAGTGAGGATTGCTTGCGCCATTGCTACAAGGGATTGCTTATTCCATTGTTGATTTCTATGTTTCTTCCATTTCATTAATCTCAATCATCATTTCATTTCATATTTTCAAGAAAAATCCCAAAAAGAAGTAACTTAGGACTATTTTAATTCTATTTGTAAAAGTAGTTTTTCATAGATAAAAAAAAATCAAATCATTTTTTCCATTTTTTTAGTCAATTCTGATACTTAGTTTACTTATAAATCATTTTTGTTTTTGGCTCCATAAAGTAAACATGACCCAGATTGTGCTGCTATATTACAGTATTATTCGGTATTTGAATCCCAAAATGACTAAAGGGAGTTTCAATAAGCAATCTCAACACCGAAACAAATATGCCCAATAAGGGTAAACTGTTTTAAACCGAGTTGGGTTGAAGCCAGGTAGATTGCTCGGCCGGACTAGCTAAGTGATCAATTAAGTCACCAATTTATCAATCAGGTTGCTCACGCATGTCAGTTTAGTTTCAACACCATGATGAATTCACTCTCACATTCAATTATGGACAAGGCTAAATTACGAAAAAAATTGTTGATCTAGATATTATTAAATGTGACTTATATTCTAAACTGTAAATTTCAATTAAAAAATACACTTATTTTTGGTATTTAAGTGAAAATTTCAATTAATACCATCAACTGCATCAACTGAAATATTAGAATCCAAGCATACATTTTAAACATAAAACAAAGCAGCCCTATTTAATTTGCAATTTAAAAATTGAGGCCTGCAATATTTTTGTGTTTCTATGAATTAGAGATCAACCAACTTGATGTTTACCCATGAACGGCCTGGTGTGTCTTTTCTCATTTGTCATTCTATTGAAATTCGTAGTCATCTTCGAGCAAAAAAAAAAAATTTGGTAGTCTTCCAGCCACTAGTGTTCTGCCCCATGCACTCACGTGTGGGTCCCACGATACTTTCATAAATTTCACCGTCATTCTCTGGTCTTTCAAATTGCTGTGGCATCGTTCGAGAATTTAAAAATGAGAAAACTTGTGACGAAACAGCTATATAGATAGAGAGAGAGAGAGAGAGAGAGAGTCAAATTCATGGTATTGCCCTGAATAACACGGAGCTTATTGAATAGTGGGATAAGGGTACACAGTCATTGGGTTTCCGATATATTAGACCCACACCACATCAATAATATAAAGACTTAAATTGACAGAATCCTAACAACCAAATCATCCACACACACATACACATATTGATGATTGCGTGGAAGCGACTGTTTCAAAGTAAATGGCAAGAAAAACAAAGCTGTCTTTGTCGTTTAATTTCCCTATGGCTGGGCTACTAAGATGGGACGGTTTGGTCACGAGTGTTGAGTCTTCTCTCTTCCAATGACTTATTGTGGATTTTCATTCAATAACTAAGAAACTAAGTCACTATAATGTCAAGCATTTCCCAAATAGATAATGTTAGGGTGTTCAAATATTTAATCATTTTGAATTTCCTCCCTGTAGACGGAGGCTGTAAAAGAAGACAAGTTGGAGGCTAGATAGCGGAAAAAAACAGTAGGCCTTTCTATAAGTTTTAACTTTTATGGCAAAATTATTTTTTCAGTATTTGTAGTTTTGACTCAGTCTTAATTTAGTCCCTATAATTAGACTCGATATAATTTAATTCTTATAATTTTGACTTGATTGTAATCTAGTTTTTGAATTTTGAGACATTGTAACTCAGTTTGTGCTTCTACCTCGATTTGCTCCACTTGTCTTCCCACAACTTTTCCTCCTCGGCATCTGCTTCTCAATTTCCCATACGCATCCCATCTGTTCCCACAATTCCACTGTCATGCCATTCATGAATTTTGATGTGTGTGTATATATATATATATATATATTTCTTTGCCATGCATTTGATTTATTTTATAAAAATTAAAGCCTCAGGCACGGCATGGGGATTAAAAATGGGATCAAATATGTCACCTCCCATTTATAAGGGAAGTTTTATGTCACTAGGCTACTTGGTTTGGGCAGTGATCTGCACTATCCAAATATAATTTTAATAGTCTAGATTTACAATTTTCAACAGATAAATTTTAAATAAAAAAATCATTTCTAGAAAAAGTCAAAATTAATAGATTATCTTTTATTTTCAAGTATGTACTCATTAAAATAATTTTAAAAAATTATTTAGATTAAAAAAACTAAATATGGACCATCCAAGTCTAATTTAAATGGTTTAAATTACGTGCTCATGACTTGGTGATGAGCATCCAAATTGAACCCTAGGCCCATATATAGGTCATTGGCTAATTTGATATATTGATTAAAGATTTAGTAAAATAAATGAATTGTAGTCTAAATAAATGCTGCCATTTCTGCAATTTACGTATAAAAAACTATATTATGTTTCATGAAGGTTTCCAGCAGCTGCCAAAAGCCGAATAATATTTAAAGGAATTCAAGCACTGAAGGTAGAAATGGCTTTAACAGAATATAGCACACTTTAGATTTTTCCTTATTGAGTTATCCATAGACTATGTCAATGGCTTTGTAGAGTAACATCACTAAAAAAAAGTTTGTTATTACAGAATTACCAACGAAATTACAGTTTAACAACAAAAAATTTCCGTCATTAATTTTTTTGGTAATCCGTAGGAAAATTTATCGACGAATAGACTCAGAATTTAAGGAATTCTGTTGGTATATAAATAAAATTTCTTATTGAATTAGCGATAGAAATTTCGTGGTTAAAATTACCGATCGAATTAGCGATGTCGTCAGCTGTATGCTTTTTTGTAATCCATGATGAAAAGCTATTCTTTAAATGGGTAGAAAAGTGTTGGATCTTATTTGTAATTTCCGTGTGTTTATTCCTTTATATATATATATATATATATATAAAACAGCTATCCACAGACTATTCACTCTCCTCTTGGTCAACGCTCACCATACTCATCCGAACCAGTTTCCTACTTGGATGAGCAGAGATAACCCGTCTCATCTGAACTGTCTAAATAAAATCTGAAACATCCAGATTTAACTTTTTAAATTGGTGATTTTTAAATGAAAAAATCATTTTTTTTTTAAAAATGTTAGTGAAGAGATTATCTTTATTTTAAATTCTCTACTCATTAAAATAATTTTTTTAAAAAAAATAAAAAATTGAATATGTACCATCCAAATCGATGAGACGAAACTGGGATCACATGATCATCTTCAGTTTGTTAATAGGAATGAAAATTCTATCTTCATGCACGGACGCACAGATACAGACACATAATTTGCTTTCTTTTTCAAACTCCCTGGTCTCTCCCTGGCTTTCCACTTCCATAAATATTGTTTTTCTTCATTCACTCTACACCTTCTCTCTCTTCTGCAAGTATAGACCAACTTTGTTGCTGCACCATGTCGCTGCACCTGCAACAAAAACACCACTTGGTCTTCTTCGTAAGTTTGATAATCTGGTCATGGGGAACTCTTGACGGTGTCGTTTCGGACCCACAGACCAACTTTGTGAAAATAGTTTGCAGCCAATATAACGTGAGTGACTTGTCCATCTTCAGTGACAACTTAAACATAACACTGCCAGACCTGAGGGCTCAGATCAGCAACCAAAGCAAGCACTTCGCGACCGCCCAGGGGGTGAAGGGTATAAATCCGGCGTACGGCCTTTTTCAGTGCAGAAACTACCTCTCCATCAAGGATTGCCTTGCTTGCTTTGATTTTGCGGCCATTAACATTCGCAAATGCCCCGTCGGTGTCACCGGTGCCCTTCTCATCTACGAAGGATGCTTCCTCAGGTACAACCCTCACCTTTAAAGGAAAAATAAATAAATAAAGAATTACATCATTGGGATCGATATAACTTGTTTTTTCATTACAATTTATAAAACTAAGCATGAACATGTGTTATTTATGAAATAAGTATATCGCCGTATCATAATGAATAGTACCATTCATGTAAGTTTTATATTCCTTTCCCTTGCTTGGATATAGATACACAAACACACAAAATAATTAAATAGTACATCTAATTCTTAATGTAATATCTTGTTTACTGTTTACACAGCAAGTGCACGAGTCACACAAAGTAATAAAATGATAAGTAAATATCGTTCCCATGGAGATTTGATTAACAAATTGGTATTGCTTAGTAAATTCAATTAAGTTGAGCTAAAACAAGCTTTAATGTGGCAAGAGAATTTTGAAAACTATTTTTAAGACTAGAAAGTGATAAAGACAAATGATTCTTTCACATCATGAATTAAATAGAGCCTAGGATTATTTCTCCCCTTTGCACTTCATAAAACTTGATTAATTTCCTCTCAAATAGTATTTCAATGAATATATATGTTAGTCTAAGATTAAAAAGCACTTGACAAATCTCTCTCAAGTCAAAATCAAGTTTATCTTTTCATTAACTTGCACAATCTCTTGCAGCAATTAATAAAAATCAACTTTAAGCAACAACCTTAATGTGACAATGCAAGGTTAGTAAATATATCTCTATTTTACTAACAAACCATCCATTTATCATTGAAACTTCAAGTCAAGCATGATTTTAACCAAGCTCTTTACAAAGATTAGCTCTCTCAAGTCAAACCCAAATAAAAAATCAATCTAAATGGTGGCCAAACACTTAAAGGCATTAAGCAAAGGCTAAAATCAACACACACACATATCATTAGCTATCAAAAGAGAGGAATATTCAAATCTTAATCCATACAAAGGTTCAAAATAATCCTAGAATGGAATGTTTAGCTACTCATGTTCAGCAAATAGCTACAAATACACACAATAGTTATAGCCATATCAAAAAAATGAAGAAGAAAGGGAAAAGAATTAGCAAAACCAGGGGAAATAAGCTTGAATCTCTTCAAATCTTCAATCTCCACTTGAATCTCCTTCAAGAACACTAAAACCCTAGCAAAGAGAAGTTCCCAAATCGCCCCCAAATTGCCCCCAAATTGCCCTAGAAGTGAAGAATTGATGCTACTGCTTGTGAATTTCAGTAGTTAAAGCCTTAGATTCAATTTTGACCTCTAAACACATAGCTTCAATTTCAAGCCTTGGCTACAGCCTAAAGCTCTATGTCTCATTCCCTAGCTGAGGCCAAAAACTTCCTATCTTGTTTCTGGCTGAGGCCAGAGAATGCTTTGGCTAAGGCTAAAAACTCATCTCTTCTTATTTTGCCATGATGTCTTGACTTTCTAAGCTCCTTTCCAACTTCTTAATTATTGATTTGTGCTTTAAACGGCTCCACATATGGCTCAAATGATAACCTATCAATGCAAGAAAGTTTATAAAAGACACGGTTGATGAAATATAGCAAAATATTCACATTTAAACCAAGAATTCTATCCTTTTATCCCGGATATCAACTAGGCACATTTACTTTGCATATGTATCCCCAAATATGTATGAATTCACCAAAAAGTGTGAAAAATAAAGGTAAATGTGCCGAAATGACATGAATTTCATGAGGTTAACATTTACTCTCTGAACAAGATCTTATACTCCCCCGATCTTTTTTATAAGGAACACTCTCTCATAAGGATGATCCTCAATAGGTCTTTCCAATTTTATCTCATGGAACTAGTTTCAATGCTTATCATTGTTACAAGCATTGAGAGCTATTCACTGTAATGAGATCTACATCGTTCAAATAAAATTTCAATGGTCTAGATTTAAGATTTTCAACTTATGATTTTTAAATTAAAAAAAATTATTTTTTGAACAACTGATTGTTAAGAGATTAACTAATAGTTAAAATATTATCTTTATTTTAGATTTTGTACATGTTAAATTTTTTTTTTGAAAAAAATAAAAGTAAAAAAAAAATCCATCTAAATCATCCAAATCAGATCTAAACAGTTTGCAAGGACGAAAGAGCTCTCAGTGCTCATCAATGTGATGAGCACTGAAACTAGTTCCAATACTTATGTGCCACTCATTATCTCTCTACAATAAAATTTCAATCATCAACTCTCATGTGCCCCTTTATAAATAAGGGTATAATTGAAAAGAAAAGTACATATTTTATAAATTTATTGTTTTTAACTAACATTTTGAGCCACATGATTTTGGTAGTTGTTCCTTATAAAAGGGAACGGAGGGAGTAGTTATTATTATATGATAGTAATAAAGATAACGATATTATATGACTTTTCTTTTTCTCTTCTGTATTGTATCAAGGTATGACAGCAGTGGATTCTTCGATCAGAACACAGACGCTGGAAACAACATAATCTGCGGAAATCAGACCATCAGAAACACCACGGGACTTACTTCAACTGTGCAACAAGTTCTAACGAATCTGGACATAGCAACCCCCAGAATCACTGGTTTCTATGCAGCCACTATAACGCCAGTTCCTAATAGTAATGGCACAAACATTTATGCAATTGCTCAATGTATTGAGACTATGACACAAGTTGGGTGCCAGGATTGCCTCAATATTGCCTTAAGAAATTTTCAGATTTGTCTTCCCAACTCAAATGCTAAGACTTATGATGCTGGTTGCTTCATGAGATACTCCACCACAGCCTTCTTTGCTGACAATCAAACCATTAATATTAGGCCCCTCTTGAAACAAGGTACATATACTTTTAATAGCTTGTAGTACAAGTGTGTGATGTACTGACTTAATTTGCAATTTTGCATTAGAATTTTTTGCTCAGTAGCAACACTGCCTTGAAAGTTTAAAAAACGTAGCAATTTTGCCCTACTTTGTTAAAAAAACTAATGTTGACTATTAAAAAATTAGTGTTGGTTGTTAACATTTTTAATGGTAACGGACAATATTACTCCATTTTAACATTTCTAAGATAATCTGTCACACCCTTATCTTATTTTCACATTTTTCAAAGTATTTATGGAAATTGATACGCAGTTCGGTGGGCAACACAGGAATAGCATAAATATAGATATTAAATGCAAATTTAGATACAGGAGTCTTCCCCGTAGTGTTTTATAATATGTACAAATTTTGTCCAAAATATCCAACATATTAAAATTAAACTAATATAACCAAATAATTCTGATCTTGGGATCTGCACACCTCAATTGTCCGTGTCAACTACTTTGCCTTTAGAGCCACTGGTTCCCGCTGAAACATTTATTATTTATGAAAAAGGGTGAGATTCCAAGGAATCTCAGCAGTAACACATAATCCATCATATAAAACATGAAAATTAAATATGCAATGCACCATATAATGTAAAATGAAAATTCATACTATAACGTGTGTGTACACAATACTTAGGGCCAAATGACTGTCTGGATCCCCTACATGTCCGTGTACCTCAGCTGAGTCCCATACCACAGCTAGGTAATGTGTCCCAAGGCATGTGTTCATATCACAGAATATAGCAACATATAGCATATCAACATTCACATAGTGTATGAGAGATAGAGTTACTACCTGATGTCCCTTTTTGCGACATCAAAAATAGTTCCTTGAACTACGTGCCAACAGCTCAGGCGATTGATTCGGTCCTAAAATTTTAAATGTACAATAATTAGGTTAAAACTCATTCGTGTACCTTTTTAGAGGCTTCCATAGTATTTTCGGTGGTTATATTAGTCTATATTGAAAATTTACCAAAATGCCCCTGGGATCCGGTCCCGACCCCACCTACCCGGTCTACTATACTTTTTCAGGAATTTTGACCCGAGCTATTCTGACATATTTTTGCCTAAAGAATCCATTTTTTACCTTGGTTTTTGCAAAATCACCACCAAACCATAGTTTCATAATTTTTCAGAAACTGACATATTTTCAATCAACTTTAAAAATTCATAACTAATTCTAGAAAATTCTAAATTGACTGATTCCAAAGCCTAAATGAAGGTCTTTAAATGTACTTTCATGAAAAAATATCCAAAGATAATTTCTGGTTACACATTTTGCCCAGAAATTCGGCCAACTACTACTGTTCCAAATTGCATTCCAGAAACAGAGCTCAACTTCAAAAATCCATAACTAATTCTATAAAAATCGAGATGGATTGTTATAAAATTCTATGGAAAGCTATTTAAGTGTAGTTTCATGGAAAAATACCCAAAACTACTAGATGTTATCTAATTGTTCCCAGAATTATCGAGAATCGTAACTGCTAGACTTGTAAGTCCAGAATGTTCTCTGTTACTGACTTAACTTTCAAAAATCATAACTCTCTCTACAGATATCAAAATAATGTATTCTTGGACTCATTGGAAATATATGAATGTCTACTACATTTCTTTAAAATTTCATAATTTTCCAATAAGGTTTGTCTGTCCAAAACGCAACATGAATCTGACTGACTTCCAAAAAGTCAGTTTTGACAGTCTAACTTCAAAAATCAAGAACTCATCCATTTTCACTCCAAATCGTACATTTCTTGATTCTATCATCAACTACACATCCTAAAATATCTATACAAAATGACCCATTCGAAAATTCCATCTATAGCCTCTGTTTAAGATTTTACAAGTTTCACGTATGTACTCTGTTTTCGGACAGCAAAACAGGGTGAAGGAAACTAATATGTAACCATGAATTTATAATCTAAACCTCATAAATTTTAACTCTATACTCTCCTACACATATGTACTGAGGTTAATGAGCAAATTTCAGAACCAAAGAACTCCAAAATTCGCCCCAAAATCGTCACACAATCACTGGTTTAACAATTTTTCGGTGACAGAAACTTTCTGACGAATTTTATCTTATTCCAGCCACAAAACAACCACAGAAACCACTCAAATCCAACTTGAAAACAAAGATAAATGTGTAGGAGACTCACCTATACACATTTATGGTGTTGTATGCGACGTTTGGAGCTTCCTTCTTCCTCCGATTTCACTCTCTCTCACTCACGTCTCTCTTTCTCAATTCTGTTTCTCTTGTTTTCTTTTCCGTTTTTCCCAGCCGGTAATCCAAAATGAAGACCTCAAGATGCTGGGTTTTGGTTAAATAGAGAGTGCATGATATGTGGGAGACGTGGCCAAATGAGAGAAGGATAGGCGTTTAGTTTTCTTTTTCTACGTGAGGTGTTGTGAGTGGAGCATGAGTTCTCTAATGATGAAAGCAAATTATGGGGTTGTTGTGTGTGTGTTGTCCGAATAAAAATGAGAAATGTGTAAAGTGTGTGTGTTGGTGTCGGTAAGTTGAGTGTGTTAATATATATAGGTATATTTTTATCTTATTAATTACACACACTGAACCCTAATTTTTTCCTTTGTCTAATTTAAGATTCCTTAAATTTCGTAGGTTCCATAAATTGACTTATTATCAAATTCCCATTTAAATTTTCTTTTTAGAAAATTTAACCTTCACTAATTTTGGGATATTACATAATCTTGAACCCAAAAAAAAATTTCCACAGCAAACGTTTCTCCTAAGTGAAAATGTATGGGAAAAATTTGCACCTTAGCCCATACTATAATTAATTACCAGAGAAGGTACTGCCTTCTTCAAATCATTGATGTCATGCACGGCTTTGGATACGTTTAGTTCATTACACATTGGTCATTAAACAAATATCAGTGACAATTTTGGTTTGATTATGTGCAGTTCTGAATCTCTCAAGTTCTATTATATGTTTTATTTTAGTGCTTGATCAGACATGGATATAATATATATATATATATATATATATTCATATATTAAGATTGACTCATTTGAAAGTGATTTGTGTGTCTTGCAGGTTCAAATAAGATGGGGGCCATTGTGGGTGTAGTTGCTGGAGGGGTAGCTTTTGTTTTGATTCTCCTTATACTAATAGCTTGGATTAAACGACCAAAAAGGCCTGAGAGTTTAGTTCTTAGAGGTAAACACCTTGAAAAGTTTTGCGAGTCATTTTGTAATGCTTTATTATTGTGATGCTTAAGTCGCATTTTCCCTTTAAAAAAAAACAATATTCACTTTAATTCATAGCTTTGAAGAAAGGGACCCCTATATATCTGCTTTTTCTTAATTTATGAAGAGACTTAATTTGACTTATGTTTTCCTTGACGTACAGGAGATATATCTGGAGTAAGTGAGTTGAAAGGCCCAATTAATTTTAGTTATAAGGAGTTGATGTTTGCTACTGAAAGTTTCAGTGCAGAAAATAAACTTGGAGAAGGAGGATTTGGTGCTGTATATAAGGTAAATATTTTTCCGATACTCAATATAAGATATATTTAGAGAGTTAATCTTAGTTCTACATATTTTCAATTTACCCCTATTGATGCTCCTTAATAATAGTTTAGAAAGAGAGGGGAGGAAGGGATTAAGAAAGGTAACTAGGGTGTTTTAGAAAATGCATATCATATTAACTAACTTAACCAACTTCCTTAATCTAATCAAATTAGATAAATATGTCTTATATAAGGACCGGAGGAGTATTTTATTTTGATTATCAATATTTTGATCTTGTTCATGTCAAACCCAAGGATGTTTCTGAGGAGTACTTTCATACCGTGTTGTAAATAAGTAAAACTTCTAAGTAATACGTCCAGTATTGACATTCTTGATCTTCATAAATAGGGTACTTTGAAGAATGGGGAAATCGTTGCAGTAAAGAAATTAACTTTACACAAGTCTAAAAAGGTGGAAGAAGAATTTGAAAGTGAGGTGAAGCTTATGAGCAATGTTCATCATCGGAATCTTATTCGGCTTCTTGGATATTGCAGTAACAACAACGAGAGGATTCTTATTTATGAATATATGAAAAACACCAGTCTTGACAAATTCATATTTTGTATGTTTTATCAACCAACAAAGCTTATATATAGTTCTTTAATCTTTAGCTATTGAATTTCTTTATAAAATTATGACATATGAACATATTTTCAACTAACAAATCCTCTGAAACAATTCATTCACATGTCATAATTTTAGTTAAGAACTCAATAAACAAACATGTCATGTCTTATCGAAACATTTTTAATATGAATGCCTTTCTTCATCCTCCACCCTCTAAAGTGTGACAATTTGTGAAATAGGTCAAAATAGAGGTTCTCTTACTTGGAAGCAACGGCATGATATAATTTTAGGAACAGCAAAGGGTCTGGCATATCTACATGAAGAATTTCATATTTGTATTCTACACAGAGATATAAAGACTAACAACATCCTCTTAAATAATAATCTACAACCAAGAATTGCTGATTTTGGACTTGCAAAGCTTTTGCCCGAGGATAAATCCCATTTAAGCACAAAATTTGCAGAAACACTGTAAGTCAAAATAACTATATATATGTTTGCTTTCCTTTACTCATATTATAGTAATGCATTTTATTGATACTATGTGTGTCAATAAAATATTACTGTCGCATCTTTAGGTGGAATAATTCACTATAAAAATAGTTTTTCCCAAGCAGTTAAGTTGTAGTAGTTATCTAAAATTGCTACAAAATTTGACACTAGTAGTGGTTAAGTGTCGAACCACTACAATATTGTGGCTATTTGACTGCATGTACATTAAGCGGCCCGAACACATGTAGTGGTTTGAGTTGATAACTGCCACAAATTTGTGGCACCAGCATTAGTAGCATGTGCTAGTAGCAATTGTTTGTGGAGAAAGTGCCGCTAATTAAGTTGTACGTGGACACAAACAGTCCTTTGTTGTTTCATATATTGTGGGCAGTGGTTTCTCATAGAGAACAAAGCAAAAGGAGGGTTTGTAGGTGTTTGGGTAGCATTTATGATACTAACAGCTACTAATATGGCAGCTGAAAGTGACATGCAGCGTCTTTGCTGCTAGAACCGCTACTAGTTTCAAAGGCTATAAAACACGTACACCACCATTTACTAATTTTGGCAAATCATCGTCCCTCCCTCCCTACCTATTTCTCTCACTTCTATATGAGGCTCCTGCAACGTCTAGTTTTCTAAGTGGCTGGCACTCTAGAATGTAGATTAGCAAATAATTTATTTAAATAATAAATTTTATTTTTGACTTATTATTAAATGTATTTATTCAAATTATTTGTTGGCATATTTTATCTAATTAGTTGTTTATTTGTTGGGCGGCAAGATATATATATATTAGATTAAGTAGTTGTAACATTGTATTATATTAATTATTTTGCATGTGCATCACTTTTAAATTTAATTTAATGAAATAAATTAATTTATAACTAAATTTACTAGTAACTAATTATAATAATTATTAATTAGCATGTGAGTTATGTGCGTAATTCATTTTTACTTTAATAGTTTAGTTATTAATTAGTATTATTGATTAGTAAATAAGTAGTAATTAATAACTAAATAAAATTTAAATTAGTTACGCAAAGTAGAAGTTATTAATTTAAGTTATAATTTGATTTCAAATAGTTAATGTAATTGTAATTTAGAAATTTTTAAGATTTTCATGTGAAATCTTAGCGCCAATATTTGCAGCAATTGAACCACTACAAATGTCTCACAAATGTTTTTTAGAATTTTTGTGCCAATATGGTAGTGGTTTTAAACTGCTAGTACTATGAACTTGGAAGTCTTGTCTTTGTCATAGTTTTTGTATTGGTTTTTATTTACCGCTACAAAAGTTGTAGCGGGTTATGGTAGGGGCAGCGGATTTCAATAAATGCTACAAATACATTTGCTACGCTTGATTTGATTTAATAGCAATTGGTATAACTACTACCCATAATCATAATCATAGTAATGGTTTAAACTGCTACAAACATACCAAAACAATTGCCGCAAAAAATTTTCCCCCCTAATGTTTCAATAATTTCATATATATGTCAAACACGTGGCAGTAATTTACATTGCATATGTCTATTCCATTTTTTAATTTGATCATAACATATATGTGTTCACTTGAGCTATTATTCAAATCAATTTACATCCTGCACATTATATAGAGGATACACAGCACCGGAGTATGCAGTTTATGGCCAATTATCAGAGAAAGCTGATGTTTATAGCTACGGTGTAGTAGTTCTGGAAATCATCAGTGGTGAAAAATGCAGAGAATTAAATGTTGATGATGGTGAAGGGGCATTCCTTCTTCAAAAAGTGAGGATTTTATCTTAACTATTTAAAATGCAGCTTCTTTGTGATAATTTATATGTGGGATCTTTTCTAACAGCATAGCTTTTTGTCTTTTGAAAAGCTATTCCTTCTTTGGCTAACAACGTAATCTAAAATTAAAAAATAGGGTTAAGATACAAATTTATTCCGAAAGTTTTCACTGAGAAGTAATGTTACCCCGGAAGCTTTTTTAGGTTCAATGTTGCCTCAAAGTATTAAAATGGAGCAATATTAATCATTTCGGTTAAAAAGTTAATAGTCAACATCAATTTTTTAACGGTCAACGTTAGTTTTTTTAATAAAATAGAGCAACATTGTTACGTTTTGAAACTTTTTGGGTAACATTGAACCTTAAAAAACTTTCAAGGCAATATTGCTTCTCAATGTAAACTTCTAGTACAGATTTGTACCTTAACCTTAAAAATTAAAATATGGCTTAACTTTTGCTTTGTATATTTTCGATTTCTCTTGTATAACGTTTCTTTTGTTCAACTTGATAGGCTTGGAACCTATATGAGAAAGAAAGGCATTTAGAGTTGGTGGACAAGACCTTAGACCCTAATAATTATGATGTAGGAGAAATAAAGAAAATCATAGAGATTGCTTTGCTTTGCACCCAAGCTTCTTCTGATACAAGACCAATGATGTCTGATGTAGTTGCTCTGCTTCGAAAAAGGGATTTATTAGAGAGCATAAAGCCCACTATGCCTATCTTGTTATATAGAAACTGATAAAGCACGAACAGGGGAATAGAAATAATAGGGAATGGGAATAGAAGAAAATAAAGAATAAATTACTCTGTGATAGAGGGATAGCAAGAATCTCACTAATCTCTCTAAAACAGCCCAGGAGGATCTCCAAGTGTTTAATAAACTCTCTGAATATTCGATGCTTTATTGAATAGGCCAAGGGCCAATTTATAGGAATACAAAGAGAGATAAAAATCTAATTCAAAATTCAAACTAGGAAATCCAAATAATATAAAAAATACTAAAATAATATCTAAATCTAAAATACTAAAGAATATCTAAATCCTACTTGTGGATAGTCCACTTATTCTGAAATATCTAGAATAATATCTAAAATAATATTGCTGAAATTGTTAAATAATATTAAATAATAAATATTACTAATTAATTCCTAATTGGTCCTAAGGCGCTTATTTTTTCTGGAATAAATCAGCCCATAACGATTTGGATTGCTATCATATCTTCCCCCTTGGAAAGTCGACTTGTCCGCAAGGCGAAATTGAGGAAATTGTTCCGCAACGAGATCATATTCCTCCTAAGTAGCTTCCTCTAAAGGGCGATTCTGTCATGCCACAAGGATGTCCAATCTGCGGTCCGATGTCCAGTGGTGCTGCAACACCTTGGAAGGGTGTAGTATGAGCTCCATATCAGCGGAGAGTGGAAGAGAAGGAGGAGGAGTAGGAGCCTGCTGGCCATATATGCGGGACGGAGTAGAGAAACATGAAAGACAGGATGGATTTTGGCAGTTGAAGGTAGTTCGAGCTCATAGACGACCTTACCAATTCGTCTGGCTACCGTGAATGGTCCGAAGAAACGTGGAGACAACTTCTGAAACCTTGAACGAGCCAAAGACCGTTGTCGATACGGTTGAATACGTAACCAAACAGCATCCCCTGGGTTAAATTCAAGGTCCCGGTGATGTTGATCGACATGTAACTTCATTCGATGTTGAGCTTTAAGGAGGTTCCCTTTCAAGACCCGTAACATGGCGTCACGTGTTTCAAGTTGTTCTTCTAAGTCAGCAACTCGTGTTTCGCCCTTGATGTAAGGAAAAAGAGGCAGTGGATCACGACCATACACCAGTTTAAAAGGGGAAGTATTAGCAACCACATGAAATCCAGTGTTAAAGGAAAATTCTGCCCAGCAAAGGAACTTACTCCATTGTTTAGGTTGGTCATGTGCAAAGCAACGCAAGTAAGTCTCTAGGCATCGATTAACTACCTCTGTTTGCCCATCGGACTGGGGGTGGTATGATGTACTCATATTTAAGTAGGTTTGACTTAGACGAAATAACTCCTGCCAAAAGTGACTGAGGAAAAGAGGATTTCTATCAGAGATGATAGACCTGGGCATGCCGTGTAAGCGAACAATTTCTTGGCAAAAAGCGGTGGTGACGGTTTTAGCTGTGTAAGGGTGAGTGAGGGCAATGAAGTGGCTGTATTTACTGAGACGATCTACCACCACTAAGATCACATCAAAGCCTCGGGATTTAGGGAGCCCCGAAATAAAATCAAGAGAAATATCCTCCCAAATATGGTCCGGGATGGGGAGCGGTTGCAAAAGTCCAGCAGGGGCCAAGGTTTGATATTTATTCTGCTGACAAGTGTAATAGTGTTGGATATGGTACTTGACATCATTTTTCATCCCCCGCCAATACACTTGATCATTTAATCGTCGTAAGGTCTTGAGGTACCCACCATGCCCCCCAGTTGGCATTGCATGGGCTTCGGCCAATAATTTTTCTCTGAGCGGGATGTTATTGGGTATAACTAAACGTGTCTTATAGAATAATCGACCATTTACAAAGTGGAAAATGAGAGTGATGATCCGGTTGCATCTGTAACTCCTCTATCTTTGCCTAGAGCCGGTAATATGGGCTCAACCCGCGGGCTCAACCCATGAGCCCGCGGGTTTTGACAGGTTAGGGTTGGGAAAATTCCAACCCGCAAAAATGCAGGCTGCACAGGCCTGCACCGCATAGCCCGCGGGTTGGCCTGCAAAATTTTTTATTTTTTTTTACATATAAAAGTTTTATAAAACTTATAACTTTTTCACTCTTATCTTGGTACCTCCCAATCTAAAGAGAAAAAATCTTAACTTCTTTCCTTCTTCTTTAAACAAAATTATTATATATTGTGTGCTTGAGGATGAGTTTATGTTTTATTTATAAATTTTAACAAATTTGATAACTTTATCTCTTAAATTTAGATTATGTTTTTAAATTTTTATAAAAACAATGATTGATACTAAGAAGGTAAATTTAATTACTCGTATATATGTGTCTCATATTTTCAATCCTTTTTAAAAAATATGAATTTTTTTCTTTTAAAAAAATGCGGGCCCGCGGGTTGGCCCGCAACCCGCACACTGCGGGTTAGGGTTGGCATTTTGCCAACCCACAGAGTGCAGGCTACACAGGCCCACACCGCTTGGGCTGCGGGTTGGTGCGGGCCAACCCGCAACCCACGGGCTGGCCCGTATTCCCAACTATATCTTTGCCCTTGTTTCAGGGTCCTCCAATAGTGCTTGCGGAAGTTGATCTAAGTCATGTGCCATAGGAATGACCATTTGGAGAAATTCTGCCTGTTGAGGCCGCCTAGACAAGGAGTCAGCGGCAGCATTTTCCCTCCCTGGTTTATAACTAATGGTAAAATCAAAGGGAAGGAGTTTGAGCGGGAGTTGTTGCTGGGAAGTAGTGACAACCTTCTGGTCTAACAAGTGCTTCAAGCTGTGATGGTCAGTTTGTATGTAAAAATGGTTACCCAATAAGTAGTGACGCCATTTTTGTAATGAAAGGACCAAGGCAAGTAACTCCCGGTCATATGCTGATTTGTAGCGATTTGAGAAAGAGAATCCCTTACTGAAGTATGCCACAGGATGACCATTTTGCATAAGTACGGCCCCAATACCGTTCCCAGAAGTGTCACATTAAACAACAAAAGGTTGTTGAAATTCTGGTAAGTGAAGAACCGGAGTGGTAGTGACAGCTATTTTAAGTTCTTCAAAAGCAGTTTGCGTATTATCCGACCATTGAAAAGCCCCTTTTTTGTTAAGTCGGGTTAGAGGTCTAGCAATGAGGCCATAATTTTTCACAAACCTCCGATAGTAGCCGGTGAGTCCTAGGAAGCCGCGTAAGTCTTTTACTGATCGTGGAATAAGCCAGTGGGCTACGGCCTTAATTTTTTCAGGGACGACTTCAACGCCATCACTGGTAATAATGTGCCCCAAGTAGTCAACCCTCGTTTGGCCTAGAAAACACTTTTTAACATTGGCAAAGAAAAAGTGTTGTTGTAGGAGTTGAAAAATAATTCGGAGATGTCGGAAATGATCCTGTGCAGAAGTACTGTAGATCAAAATATCATCAAAAAAGACGAGAACAAATTTCCTCAGGTATGGGCGGAACAGGTTATTCATGACAGCTTGGAAGGTTGCTGGAGCATTAGTGAGACCAAACGGCATAACCACAAATTCATAATGACCAGAGTGGGTTCTAAAAGCCGTTTTATGAATATCGGAAGGTAATATCCGAATTTGATGATACCCAGAGCGTAAATCAATCTTCGAAAAATATCTAGCACCATGCAATTCATCTAATAATTCATTAATGTTAGGTATAGGGTACTTATTGTTCGCTACCGCAAGTGCACGGGTCGCGCCAAGTAATAGAGTGATAAGTAAAGATCGTCCCACAGGGATTTGAATAACAACTAGTCGAACAATAGCTTTATGTGTTTGATCAAGTTGACTCGGATAAAGTGTTGAGTATGAGAGAAACAAATTTAAAAGACGTAATGATAAAGACTAATGAAAATACTAACAGAATGGGCCTCTTGCGAAATTAATCAATTAAAGTGACTCTAGGATTGCTCTGTCCTTTTGTATATCATGAATTCAATCTACTTCCTCCTCATCATTACTATTTATGGGATCTATATGTGTCAGTCTAAGGATCGATAATCATTGGGTAAGCTCTCTCGAGTCATAACCAACATATATTCTCCAATTAGATGCACAATCTCTTGCTGCATTTAAAGGAGAACACCCATTAACAGCCCCCCTCACTATGACAATGCTAGGTTAATGACTCTATCTCTAGGTTATTAACACACCATACATTTAACTAGTTAATCTGTAGGTCTAGCATAACTTTACCTTTGTTCTTCAACTAGATTAACTCTCTCAAGCTTAATCCATTTGAACATACTATTCATAGCTAGCTATTTATGAATATCAGTGAAAACAGAGCAAAGTTAACACATATATGCCATTAGATAATGGAGAGGAAGAAGACTTTGAGTTCAATCCATACAAAATTATCGAACAATCCTAGAATGAGAGAAACTAGCTACACATGTTTAATAACTGATTACAAACAACAAAGATTAAAGAAGTCATAAAAGAATCACAGTGGAGAAGGGATAGAATACAGAAGTATCAAGAAAATCTGAAATGAAATCTCTTCTGATCCTTGAGCACCCTTGATTCTCCTTGCTTCTAGCAATTTCCAGCTCTTAGAACCTCCTTAGCCGCCTCTGTCATTCTTTCCAAAAGTGGGAACCGTCTTGCAAAACCCTCCATTTGCCCTTTTATACCATCTCAGCTGTCAAAATGCAAATCTTCATTTTCGGGGTTGGGCCGCGGCCCAAGAGATGGTGGGCCGCGGCCCAACACTCTCTTGGGCCCCTTTTGTCCTACTCTGATTTTCCAGCTGGTCTTTCCTCCATTGGTTGTCAGCTTCAACTTCCTTCCTCTCTTTTTGCACTGCCTGTAGCTTCCTCTGGGTTAGCCCTGACTTAATCTGTACCGGTTTACACAAAGGACTTTCACACAACGTTAGACATTCATAACAGTTTAGGGAGTAATATCCTTCACAAATTCATTTTGCTGTGCATAACATGAGATAAACACAATTTATCACTTTAATCCATTCTAATGCCCACTGATGCATCCAAAATGATGTGAAACAGTATGAAATGTGAAATTCTAGTAAGAATTTCCTGAAGTTAACACACCCCCAAACTTGAACTTTTGCTCGTCCTCGAGTAAACTCTCACCATCCAGCCTAATGCTCATGCTTGATCCTCTTCTCTTAAGTTCTCATGTCACCCCATATACATGACTGCTTGGTTCATCAAAGAAAATTCACTCCCTAGTCATTTTCAACTAAATGTACGTTCAACAAGAGTTGCCCAACACTCCTCCTTCATTCATCAAGACCATGAACAATATTTCAGCACGTATAATTTGGAATCATTAGCTAGACCTAATCTATTACACTCTCCTTCCTTTTTACTTGAATTCAATTCACACACTTTCAGTGTCCCCGAAACTTCAAGGTTGCATGGAATTGTTCATTGTTGACGCTTTAAGCTAACACAAAGTTCAGTTTTAGGTAATGTAAAGGGAATAGGCTACAGCTCAATCAACCATAGTTATGTGCACAAGAAAACACTCACAGCTATATGTGTTTAATCCTCACTCTTAGGGTTAATTTCGCTCAATACCACTTATAGCAGGTCCTGCCATAGGCTTGTAGAAATTCTACTTTCTCCACCACTTGTACACCTAGATTTATGAATCAAGGGGGCCTTTACCAGGGTTGTAATGTTGGAAATGGTCTAGTGGAAGGGACTAATGGAATCAGTGCCATGCATGATGAAGCATAAATAATGACATCTCTCTCCTTCTTCTTTTCTTTTACTTTTTTGTTTTGTTTTGTCTTTCTTTTCTTTTTTTTTTAATTTTGTGTAACTCAGCATTTATTGAAAAGGAAGAAGATAGTAAATCAAATGCTAACTCCCAACTTTTCTAAGTATCATTCAATTACACAGCAACATCATGCATGACTTGTTAAATGTCAGATTTTAAAAGAAAGAAAAGGTGAATGGCTCAAAGGGGATGATCAAAGGATGAATGTGAAAGGTTTGTGTTTAGGTTCATGGGTTTAGAAATGAATGCCCCTATCATTTTCACTAATCCACATGCATCTGTGATTTTGAAAAAGAATTTAAACAAGTTCTAGAGGTACACTGGCATAAATGGCACAAACACTCTAATGAATAAAATACAGGCTCAAAACCCTTCCAACAGAGGTTTCTCCTCTCTTGTGCACAACCCCCACGGTTAATTCAACCTTAGCTTATTTCGAATACATTAACTTAACTGATCTATATGCTAACACTATGCGCCATAACCACAGCCACTTCCATACAATTTACTCAAAAACATATAGTTCCGTGACAAGGAAAAGAAAATGCTTTCGAAGTGTATGAATCGCTCATATCTTCCCAGGAATTCAACTACAATTTCAAAGGTCTTGCCATGAAAACAATTTATACATGTCATGTGTAAACCAAAAACCAAGCAGTCATGAATATCCAGTATTTGATTCAACTCAGCTATCCAATGCACTTCCCAGACATTTAGCTCAAAGAAATGGCGTAAAGCATGTTTAAACAAGTGCATGCAAATATAAAAACACCCCCAAACTTGAGGGAGACAGTGTCCCCACTGTCCTAAGACACATTTGTCACAAAGAGCACCTGTAAAGAAACGAGCATACAGCCAAGCATAGGTATAACAGTGAACACCAGAGTTATCTAAACCATAATATCCCATAAAATATGAAACCACTGATGTCAGGCAGTAAAGCAGCAATAAACCATAATATCTGAAAGCTAAACTGTTACCACAGTACTGAAATGAAGTCTGAAATAAACCATAATATCCATATAAAATGAAAAACAGCAGTAACAATGGTCAACAGTACTAGGCTAGTCCTCGCCATCACCATCACTGGCGGCTGCATCCGTGCTGTCCCCCTCCACATCATCATCTCCACCGGCAGCACCAACCTCCGCGTTAGCATCATCGTCACCGGCCTGAGCTGCAGCAGGTACATGAGCAGTGAAGAACTCCTCTAGCCTGGTCAGGAGAACACCGTGATCCTGTAGATAAGTGAGGCACTGGGCAGCAGTGGCCTCTGTGCGCTGAATGGCCGCAAAGATCACGTCCAGAGTGACTGTAGACTCAGAGGAGGCCGGGGCACCGGATGGCTCGCCCTGCTCCTGAGGGAATGGACTGTACGGAGGTGGGTGAGAGGGTCCGCCCTGCAGAAAGTAGGGGTCAGTCGCTGTACGCTGAGAGGCTGGAACTTGCTCGTCTGGTCGTGGCTTGATGCTCAAGTAATTGAATTTCTTGAGAGGCTGGAATCGAACATCAGAAGCCACAGCTGCTACACCCACCGATGTGCAGAAAGAAGAAATGAGGTGTGGCAACATCAGACCACCCGAATGATCTCGGGCATGGTCGCGAAGAGTCTGATAAATCAAAGTGCCGAGATCAACAGGCTCCTTCTTCATAAGCAGGTAGATAAGGAGAGCCTGGTCTCTAGAGAGGCGACTCCTCTGTGACGATGGCCAGAAGTAGTCCTTGCCGAAATGCAGCCACACTCGAGCCTCCACGGATAACTGAGCCCGAGGTAAATGCTTCTGCGCCCCTCCGCGCGTCTGCCACGCTATCTGGTGGTTGTACACTAGCAACTCTGCAATCTCATCCTCCGGGATGGCGTCATCACTATCCAATAGTTGCCTGTACCGGCACTCCTCCACAGTGGGGAGTGCTGTAAACTGCCGAAAGCTCTCCAATGTAAAGTCCACTTGGACTCCACGCAGAGTAAATCGTCAAATGGGATTCACACAGGCATGGGCGTAGAAATCCTGGACAATCTGCAAGTTTCTGTCAACTTTAGGATCCATAAGCTTCTGCAGGTGATATGTACGTGTGGCCAAGTAGTAGAACTCGTATGAGACGTTGAATGGGAATTCCCGTTCCTGCAGCAAGGGGCGGGTGACAATCTTGGTCTTGGCCTCAGCAACTGCCCGGGGACCGGAGCGATCAGCAACACGCTTTGCTGGCATATTTGCTACGAGAAATGACAATGGACAGTGAAAACCAATGAAGGCTCAAACAGGCACTAAACATGTGCACCAGCATCAGACAATGCAATAATGACTTCCCCCCAAACTTATGACCTAATAGTCGCAACTCTGTTCAATAAGAATCCAAACCGCAACCTCAGCCTCACTACCTCATACATCACTGAATCAACTCAAAAGAGTGCCTAAGGTCACTATAATGCCAACATAATGTCAACTCACAGGTATGTCAAAACAAGCAGCATAATGTGACTACCACAACACAGGTTCACTAACAGTTGATAGTGTATGTGCACAGAGGCACTTTGCATGTTGTGCAAGTTAAGCAAAGCAGAGATTACAAAAACACCAAATGCACCTCCAGGGTCACATGATCAATCAAAAGGAACAACTGCACACTTGTCGACCGTGATCACAGCTTACAAATTTCAAAACTTAGCAAAGTGAGCACATGGCAAATATGTTGTATGATATGCCCCTATGAAAACAATTCGCACATACCAGACATGCACAAATCAATTTATAAAAGCAACAGCAGAAGTGTAATGCAGGCATTACAGATTTACTCATCAAGGGGACCTACACAACCTTGCACAATATGCACTTTTTGAAATGGATTAGGAAACCTTTGCCGTATAATGAAAACATGGTAGCCTTAACAAAGAATTCAAGTCCAGCCATAATACAAGGTATACCAGAATAGAGCAATATATTTAGACATCTTGGACTCAACAATTTAACTATCCCAGATACCATTCATGAGAAACAAGAGGAGTTAACACAGTTAACAAGCAGTCATAGGTACAGAGTGGTTATGTCTCAAAACAGGGCAACGATAAACTAGTGAATGCAGAATGAATTGAATGCCCATTTGCTACTCCTATGACCAAAGAATGCCCTAAATCCTATACATTTCCCTAGAAACCAATTAATTACAACAGAATTGTGACTGTGACGACTGAATTCCCAAATCTAAACTGACCTAACAACCCCAAATGCAAGTAACAAAGCAAGATTTAGATTTCTTACCTCAGATGTGGAGAAAATTGCGCGATGAGAGGAGAAATCAAAAGGGGAATACTCCCTTTGTAGAGGCTAGAGCGTCGTTCACAGGGGTGAGGAACAGAGATTGAGAAAAACTCAGCAACAACCGCTTCACGTAGCAGCAGGCGGAGGGAAGGATTAGAGACGAAGAGGGGAAAAAGAAGAAACAAGGGAGGAAGAGGAAATTGAAGGGAAAGGAATGGGGGAAAGGGGTCGATTGTGAGGGAGGAGGGATTTTGGGGGAGGGGCGGCGGCTGTGAGGGGTGCAAATGAGAGAATAAGAACGCGCAGCAGGGTTTTAAAAAACCCTGCTGTCGTGCTTGGGCCGCAGCCCACAGAGTCTGGGCCGCGGCCCAGAACCTTCTGTGCAATAATGGGGTCCTTGGGCCGCGGCCCACAGAGTCTGGACCGCGGCCCAGAACTTTCTGACCACAGTCTCCAGTTCTGGGCATTTAGGGACCTTTCAGTTTCTACACAAGCATATAGTCCACTATAATCATCATTGATACACAGCATACAAAACCATTGGCTATTCAATTACGAGTATCAGAGTTATGCCACACTTTCACATGGTGACTCTCACAATCACAACCCATAACTACCCATTCCTATGATTAACATTTCCTAAATCAGGATTTTATATGTGTGATCGGCAATTGGACTAATTGAAGCCAAAGATCATGCATAATGCTTCTCTAACAGTCATTGTAAATTTCATATCATATCCCTAGCATCAACATACACAAGCATGCATAATAGTTGAAGAACTTCCCTGGAATATTCCTGTCCCATCAAGATGCCACCCCTTTTTGTCTAGCCATCTTCTCTTTTTCGACAACCTTCAGTTTGACCTCCCTTTCTCCCTACACAAAGTAAACGACCAAACATAAACCTACTAAATTATGCTAAAATCAAAGAAACTAAAAAGATTAAGTTCAGAACTTGGGTTGCCTCCCAAGAAGCGCTTAGTTTATAGTCCTTAGCCTGACTTTTCACTTTGGTCACTCCTCATTGGATAAGTAAGTGGTGGACACCAGCCTATCCACATCTCCTCCCCAATAATGCTTCAGCCTTTAACCATTAGCCTTAAATCTCTCACCCTTGTCATTCTCCAGCTCCACATCACCATATTTTGATGCCTGAATCACCTTGAAAGGCCCAGACCACCGAGATTTAAGCTTCCCAGGAAAGAGCCTCAGCTTGGAATTATAGAGGAGAACAGTTTGTCTCGGTTCAAAGCTCTTGGGACTGATTTTTCTGTCATGATCCCTCTTTGTCTTCTCTTTATAAATTCGTGAACTTTCATAGGCATTTAAGCGGATTTCCTCTAACTCATTGAGTTGGAGGAGCCTCTTTTCGCCCACAGCTTGTGGATCAAAATTTAACTTCTTGATGGCCCAATATGCTCCATGTTCCAATTCCACAGGTAAATGGCAAGCTTTTCCAAACACTAATCGATATGGAGACATACCAATAGGTGTTTTGTAAGCTGTTCGATAGGCCCACAATGCATCATCAAGCTTGGAAGACCAATCTTTCCTCGTAGTGTTTACCATCTTCTCAAGAATACTTTTGATTTCCCGGTTGGAAATCTCAGCTTGGCCATTTGTTTGGGGATGGTAGGGCAATGCTACTTTGTGCCTCACTCCATATTTCTTCATGAGAGCCTGAAATTGATGATTGCAGAAGTGTGATCCACCATCACTGATAATTGCTCTTGGTGTGCCAAACCTTATGAAAATGTGCTTCTTGAGGAACTTTAATACCGTCTTGGCATCATTAGTCACACATGCCATAGCTTCCACCCATTTTGATACATAGTCCACACCCACTAAAATGTGTTCATTTTTGAAGGACTTAGGGAATGGTCCCATGAAATCAATCCCCCAGACATCGAAGAGCTCAACTTCTAACATATTATTCAGTGGCATCTCATTCCTTCTTGATATGTTCCCCACTCTTTGGCACCGATCACATTGAAGGGCAAAGGCATACGCATCCTTGAACAATGAAGGCCAATAAAAGCCACTTTGAATTACTTTCGCAGCGGTTTTCTCTCCTCCAAAATGACCACCATACTCAGATGAATGACAACAATGCAGAATGCATTCTTGCTCATTTTCCGGCACACATCTTCGAATGAGTTGATCGGGGCACCTCTTAAATAAGTAAGGCTCATCCCAAAAATACTTCTTCACCTCGTGCAAAAACTTACGCTTTTGATGAGCATTTAACTCCGGAGGTAACACTCCACAAACCAAATAGTTGACAAAATCAGCAAACCATGGCGTAGATGAGTGATCAACAAAGAACAGCCGTTCATCAGGAAATGATGCTTGGATCATGTCAGAATCGTCAAGTTGAGGGTCGGTGCTCAGCCTCGATAGGTGGTCGGCCACTTGATTCTCTGTACCTTTTCTGTCAATTATGTTCAGGTCAAACTCTTGAAGTAGAAGCACCCAGCGAATGAGGCGGGCCTTAGAGTCCTTCTTGGTGAGTAGGTACTTGAGAGCTGAATGATCGGTGTACATAGTGACCTTAGTACCGACTATGTATGGTCTGAACTTCTCATATGCATACACTATGGCAAGTAACTCTTTTTCAGTGGTAGTGTAATTGAGTTGAGCACCATCAAGAGTTTTACTCGCATAGTAGATAGGGTGGAAGAGTTTTTCTGCCTTTTGCCCCAAAACAGCACCAACAGCGTAATCACTTGCATCGGCCATAATAATGAAAGGTAAAACCCAATCTGGAGCCACTAAGATAGGAGCTAAAATGAGGCGCTTCTTTAGTTCTTCAAAAGCATTTAAGCACTCATCATCAAACTTGAATTCTACATCTTTTTCCAGAAGCTTAGAAAGGGGTTTGGCAATTTTGGAGAAATCCTTGATAAACCGCCGATAGAACCCGGCATGTCCAAGAAAACTTTGGATTCCCTTGGCATTAATGGGTGGTGGTAATTGCTCAATAATAGCAATTTTAGCTCTATCCACCTCCAACCCGTTCTTAGACACTCTGTGGCCAAGTACAATGCCTTCTTGCACCATGAAGTGGCATTTCTCCCAATTGAGAATTAGGTTTGCTTCTTCACACCTTGTGAGCACAGCATCTAAATTCTCCAAACACGAGTCAAAAGATGAACCGAAGACAAAAAAATCATCCATGAAAACCTCAATTGTTTTCTCAATCATATCAGCAAAAATGGACATCATACACCGTTGAAAAGTGGCTGGTGCATTGCATAGTCCAAAGGGCATTCTTCTGAAAGCAAAAGTGCCATATGGACAAGTGAAGGTGGTCTTCTCTTGATCTTCTGGGGCTATGGCAATTTGGTTGTACCCGGAATATCCGTCAAGGAAACAAAAGAATTCCTGCCCGGCTAACTTGTCTAACATTTGATCAATAAATGGAAAAGGAAAATGATCTTTTCTTGTAGTGGTGTTGAGCTTCCGATAATCCATACACACCCGCCAACCCGTCACCGTGTGAGTAGGAATTAGTTCATTTTGGGTGTTAGCCACTACAGTCATGCCACCCTTCTTAGGGACACATTGGACTGGGCTCACCCATGAACTATCAGAAATAGGATATACAATTCCAGCGGAAAGCCATTTAAGTATTTCTTTCTTGACCACTTCCTTCATGATTGGATTCAATCGCCTTTGATGCTCAATAGAAGTCTTATGATCATCTTCGAGCAAGATTTTGTGCATACACATAGAAGGGCTAATTCCCTTAATGTCAGCTATAGTCCAGCCTATAGCTTTCTTGTGGTCTTTTAAAACTCGTAGGAGCTTTTCCTCTTGCAGATTTGAAAGACTAGAAGAGACAATTACCGGTAATGTATCGGCCTCTCCTAAGTAGACATACTTAAGAGGAGATGGTAAGGGCTTCAACTCAAGAAATGGTGGAACTTCAATAGATGGCTTCAAAGGAGTGCTCAATGCCTCAGCCACCTCAAGTGGCTCAAAATTCCTTTGTCTTGAGTGAGGGAATGCCTCCATACGAAAAAGGTTTTCAAGAGCTTCGTCATCAAATTCATCCAAGCTTTTCTCTCCAATTAGAAATGCCTCTAAAGAGTCTTTGATCATAGGAGCATAGGCTTCTTGAGGAATGAGGGAGTCAAAGATATCCACAAATGAGCATTGAGCTGAATCATCATGGAACTTCAAGGATTTTGGCATGTTAAAGACCACTTTTTCGTCGTCTACCCTCAAAGTAATTTCACCCTTTTCCACATCAATAAGAGTTCTTGTTGTAGCTAAAAATGGACGGCCTAAAATGAGTGGGATCTTCCAATCAACTTCACAATCAAGCACCACAAAATCTGCTGGGAAGATAAACTTGTCTACCTTCACTAAAACATCTTCAATAATTCCTCTAGGCTTAGAAATACTCCGGTCAGCAAATAGAAGGGTAACAGTGGTAGGCCTTGGTTCTCCTAACCCCAATTGGTTAAAAACAGCCAAGGGCATCAAATTTATGCTAGCACCCAAGTCACATAGAGCTTTACCGGTGAAGTTTGTACCGATGTTGCACGGAATATAGAAACTACCCGGATCTTTCAACTTGGTGGGTAACTTCCTCTGGATTACAGCACTACATTCTTCAGTTAAAGCGACAGTTTCAAATTCATTGAATCGCCTCTTCTTGGATAACACATCCTTAAGGAATTTGGCATATTTAGGCATGCCCTCTAACGCTTCAGCAAAAGGAATGTTGACATGTAATTGTTTAAACATATTTACAAACCTTTTGAATTGTGCGTCTTCCTCCTTCTTTTTGAATCTTTGAGGGAATGGTAAGGGAGGCATGACAGTGGAGGTACTGGGTTTGCTCTTCTTTTCAAAATTCAGCTCTTGTTCCCTCTTTTTGCTTTTGCCAACATCATCCGAACCGCCCTCAGTGTGCTTTCTCTTCTTAGATTCCTCATCTTCCACAACAAGTTCTGGAGTTATTACTTCCTCCTCGTCAACTTCAATGTCCACTTGCCCATCTTGCTTTGGTTCCGGTGTGCTTGAGCTAGACATGTTCGGAAGTACCTTGCCACTTCTCAAATGAATGGCCTTACATTCTTCTTTTCCACCCCTCTTTGGGTTAGGGATGGTATCACTTGGGAGACCGTTTTGAGCCATGGCATTTACTTGTATAGCTAGTTGTCCCACTTGAACTTCAAGGTTCTTAATAGCCGATTCATGAAGAGAAAAGGTGGCCTTACTCTCACCCCTTGAAGATTCTACTTCGGTTAAGATTCGGGACAACATTTTGTCCGTCTTTGATCCTTCTTCTTTCATAGGAGCTTGCCTTGCTTGCATTGGAAAACCCGGTAGAGGGACCGGCTTGGTGCCAGAAGTAGACTCATGAGGAGGATTCAAAGTGTTACCTTGACTCCAAGAAAAGTTGGGATGAGCTCTCCAAGCACGATTGTAAGTTTGTGAGTATGGATTACCTTGAGCAGGTTGGAATTTGCCCATATAATTGACAGATTCAGCGTCCATGTAAGGGGGCAATTGTCCGGCATGTGGACATCGTTGCATTGCTCACATACAATCGGAGTGGATTGAACAGAATGCACACCACGGGGATGGCCCTTGTTTATTTGAGACTCTAAGACATCAAAACGTTTGTTCAAAGCAGACAAAATAGTGGCAATTTGTGATGAAGAGTCTTCTTTTGTGTTGAGTAGGGCTGGGGTAGTAGGAGTTCTCCTATCATTTCCTTGGGTGTTATTCGCGGATAATTGGTCCAAAAGTCTGAAAACTTCATTAACCGGAACATTCCGGTAACCTCCATTAGTCATAGAGTCCACCATGGCTTTAGATTGAGGATTCAATCTTGTGCAGAAAATTTGGATTACTACCCACTTGTCCACCCCATGATCGGGGCATTGTTTCATTAGCATCTTGTATCTTTCCTATGCGGCATACAAATGCTCATCCGGCTGTTGTCTAAAACTTAGAAACTCATCTCTTGGTTCCACTGATTTATCATCGGAGAAAAATCGAGCTCTGAATTTAGCTTCAAGATCAGCCCAAGATGTTATGGATCCTTCTGGGAGATTGTTAAACCAATCTCTAGCTTTCCCTTGAAGAGAGAGAGGGAATAGCCGCAACCGCAGTATATCTTGAGGAACACCATTCTGCTTGAAGGAGTCACACACTTCTAAGAAATACATCAAATGCTTGTTGGCGTATTCATTGTAAAGGCCATGGTATAACCCGTGCATTTGCAACATCGTTATCATCACCGGTTTGATCTCAAAAGTGTGGGCTTGCATCTCCGGCATTCGAATGCATGATTGAGTTCCTCCCATGTTTCTGCTAGCAAAATCATTGACCGTGGCTCTATCATATTCATCCGCCATGGTTTCAGCTTCAGTTTCAGCACCGAACTTAGATTCTGCTGTTGTTTCTGTATCAGATTCAGATTCTGCTGCTGATTCTGGTTCCTCCTCAACGCGCTGTATTCCGTCCAGCACCACAACCAGTTCGTCTCCTTGCAAATGTTGCATGAACTGGACTGATACCTGCGAAAAGGACAAGACAGCGAGTATCAAGCTACACAAGTGAAATTGACTTCAGAAAGCAATGACAGCAAAAAATTATAACACTAACTAAAGAATCAAGCGAAATCTACTAACATAAACCTAAGGTCAACTAAAATATTTGTTAAACCAATCCCCGGCAACGGCGCTAAAAACTTGTTCGCTACCGCAAGTGCACGGGTCGCGCCAAGTAATAGAGTGATAAGTAAAGATCGTCCCACAGGGATTTGAATAACAACTAGTCAAACAATAGCTTTATGTGTTTGATCAAGTTGACTCGGATAAAGTGTTGAGTATGAGAGAAACAAATTTAAAAGACGTAATGATAAAGACTAATGAACATACTGACAGAATGGGCCTCTTGCGAAATTAATCAATTAAAGTGACTCTAGGATTGCTCTGTCCTTTTGTATATCATGAATTCAATCTACTTCCTCCTCATCATTACTATTTATGGGATCTATATGTGTCAGTCTAAGGATCGATAATCATTGGGTAAGCTCTCTCGAGTCATAACCAACATATATTCTCCAATTAGATGCACAATCTCTTGCTGCATTTAAAGGAGAACACCCATTAACAGCCCCCCTCACTATGACAATGCTAGGTTAATGACTCTATCTCTAGGTTATTAACAAACCATACATTTAACTAGTTAATCTGTAGGTCTAGCATAACTTTACCTTCGATCTTCAACTAGATTAACTCTCTCAAGCTTAATCCATTTGAACATACTATTCATAGCTAGCTATTTATGAATATCAGTGAAAACAGAGCAAAGTTAACACATATATGCCATTAGATAATGAAGAGGAAGAAGACTTTGAGTTCAATCCATACAAAATTATCGAACAATCCTAGAATGAGAGAAACTAGCTACACATGTTTAATAACTGATTACAAACGACAAAGATTAAAGAAGTCATAAAAGAATCACAGTGGAGAAGGGATAGAATACAGAAGTATCAAGAAAATCTAAAATGAAATCTCTTCTGATCCTTGAGCACCCTTGATTCTCCTTGCTTCTAGTAATTTCCAGCTCTTAGAACCTCCTTAGCCGCCTCTGTCATTCTTTCCAAAAGTGGGAACCCTCTTACAAAACCCTCCATTTGCCCTTTTATACCATCTCAGCTGTCAAAACGCAAATCTTCATTTTCGGGGTTGGGCCGCGGCCCAAGAGATGGTGGGCCGCGGCCCAAGAGTCTCTGACCTGAAGTAGGTGCTTGTGGGCCGCGGCCCAAGAGATGGTGGGCCGTGGCCCACAACTTTCTGTGCTCCTGTTTCCTTCATGGGCCGCGGCCCAAGAGATTGTGGGCCGCGGCCCAATAGTCTCTGTGCTCCACTGGGCATTCTGGGCCTCGGCCCAAGATGTGGTGGGCCGCGGCCCAGAACTTTCTGTGCTGGTGTTGGCATCATGGGCCGCGGCCCAACACTCTCTTGGGCTCCTTTTGTCCTGTTCTGATTTTCCAACTGGTCTTTCCTCCATTGGTTGTCAGCTTCAACTTCCTTCCTCTCTTTTTTTGCACTGCCTGCAGCTTCCTCTGGGTTAGCCCTGACTTAATCTGTACCGGTTCACACAAAGGACTTTCACACAACATTAGACATTCATAACAGTTTAGGGAGTAATATCCTTCACAAATTCATTTTGCTGTGCATAACATGAGATAAACACAATTTATCACTTTAATCCATTCTAATGCCCACTGATGCATCCAAAATGATGTGAAACAGTATGAAATGTGAAATTCTAGTAAGAATTTCCTGAAGTTAACACTTATCTGGAATCGTAATTTTGTTGAGACGACGATAATCAACACACAACCGCCACGTACCGCCTTTCTTGCTAACCAATAAGGCTGGACTGGCAAACGGACTAGAACTAGGGCGGATGAAACCTCGGTCCAATAAGGTGCGAACCTGAGACTCAATCTCATCCTTTTGGTAATGAGGATAACGATAGGGTCTCAAGTTTGGTGGAGATGCCCCTGTTAACAATGAGATCATGTGATAGTGGTTACGGGAGGGTGGCAGTGAATGCGGCTCCTCAAAAACAGCAGAAAAGTCTTGAAATATCGTGAATACATCTAAGGCCATACGTTTTGCTGTTTCAGTTTGATGAAACTCCAAACTCTTGAGACAAACCTGAGGGACAACCTTTGGAGGTTCTCCTTGCAACTTGTATTTTTTACCTTTAACCCAGAAAATCATGAACATGTCGTTCCAGTTAGCCTGCATTGTGTTGAGGGATGCTAACCATTGAATACCCAATACTAAGTCTGACCCGGCTAAGGAGAAAGGGTAGAAATCCTGTGTAATTGTCAAACCTGAAAGCTTGACCTCTAAATCCTTGCAGACTTGATTACAATGGATAATCCGGCCATCCCCAATTTGAACTCCAAAAGAAGGAACCGTGCTGGTAGAAATACCGAGTTCTCGTATCAAGGTAGTGGAAATAAAGTTGTGGGTGGACCCACTGTCCACTAAAAGCAGGACCTGCTTAGAAGAAATATACCCTTTTAACTTCATGGTGGAAGCCGAAGGTGTACCTAAGATGGCGTTAAATGCAACCTCGGGCTCCTCTGTATCATCTTTATCAGATTCAACGATGGGCTCTAGTTGTTCAGGAAGAGGGTTGCCATCATCATAAATCTCCATTAGCGAGAAAGAAGCGCTACAGCGGTGACCGGGTCGAAAGGGCTCGGCACACCGAAAACATAACCCTTTGTCACGTCATCGTTGACGTTCGGAGTCCACAGGCACTACACGTCCAGATTGGGAAGGGAGTGATGAAGATGATGAGTTGATTGAAGGATACTTCCCTGTGGAGGTAGTTGATGCCGAAAGACTTTGGTGATCCCGTGGAGGATATGAATCACGAGTTTCATAATCATGTGAATAATAGTGTCGATGCGTCGAAGAGACAGATTTGGTCCCACGGTTAATGGTGAGTTGTTTCTCAAATTCCAAAGCAAGGCTAGCAGCCTTGTAGATGCTCCACGGTTTGTGAATCCGGACGTTCGATCTTAATTCCTCTTTAAGCCTGTTCATGAAAACGCCAAGAAGACAATGTTCTGGCCAATTTGCAATTAAGGCCACTCTCTTGGCCCACTCTTTGCGATAATCTTGAACAGAGCCTGTCTGCTTGATGCTACATAAGTTCTCATCGGCGTTGAGTTATTCCGGCGGCCCGTAGTGTTCCTGGAGTGCTTTAACCAAATCTTCCCAGTATAAGATTGTTCGCTGTGAATTGAGCCATGAGAACAAGTCTAGAGCATCACCCTCCAAGTACATGGCTGCGACATCTACTCAATCGTCCTCTGGTGTATCATAAAATCGGAAGAATTTTTCTGCCTTCAGGACCCAACCTCTCGGGTCTCCTCCATCGAACCTTGGGAATTCGATTTTTGTGCGTGGGGTGCGTGGGTTTCGCCGAGACGTCTCAGAATCTTCATCACTGTCATCAGCTGAAGTATGCGACCTCCCTCTATTTCGGTTCGGTCGTGCAGATATCAATTCCAAGGCATTCACCTTATCCTTCAGTTCGTCGATCGCCTCAAGTCGTTCAGCGATGATGGTGAGATGATCAGAAGAGGCATCGAGTGGCTTGGGTTCGGGTTGTTGTGTGGTGCGAGACGATGGGTTATCGTCGGAAGGTGGTGTCGCGTGAGATGAGTGTGTATTGACCATGCTGGATCGAAATAATGGCTCTGATGCCAATGATAAAGCACGAATAGGGGAATAGAAATAATAGGGAATGGGAATAGAAGAAAATAAAGAATAAATTACTCTGTGATAGAGGGATAGCAAGAATCTCACTAATCTCTCTAAAACAGCCCAGGAGGATCTCCAAGTAGTTAATAAACTCTCTGAATATTCGATGCTTTATTGAATAGGCCAAGGGCCAATTTATAGGAATACAAAGAGAGATAAAAATCTAATTCAAAATTTAAACTAGGAAATCCAAATAATATAAAAAATACTAAAATAATATCTAAATCTAAAATACTAAAGAATATCTAAATCCTACTTGTGGATAGTCCACTTATTCTGAAATATCTAGAATAATATTTAAAATAATATTGCTGAAATTGTTAAATAATATTAAATAATAAATATTAATAATTAATTCCTAATTGGTTCTAAGGCGCTTTTTTTTTTCTGGAATAAATCAGCCCATAACGATTTGGATTGCTATCAGAAACTAATTAGATATAAGTGGGCGACTTCTCTACTCTTACACTACTGAATCCTGGATCCCAATGCTCCTGTTTTCACTTCTATACTATATGAAGATAGAGGTTAACTTACACTTACAGACTGAACATATAATAAATGAACACCCCCCCCCAAAAAGAAAAAAACTTCTCAGTGTTGACCCGAGATTGGTTTGCTTTGCACCCAAGCTTTGCCATTGAGGGTTAATATAATCTTTGGTCACTTAAGTTTACCCTTATTTTGATTTAGGCCCCTCAAATTTCAAACCATGGGTTTTATTTCCTTAAGGGGCAAAATGGTCTAAATTTTTATTTGATTATAGGGAACAATGTTTTAAAAAAATGAAACTTCAAGGATTAGAATCTCTGGTTTAAAACTTGAAGGACTAAAACCAAAATGAGGGCAAACTTGAGGGGTCAAAACTATATTGACCGTTTCATTAATTTTGTAGCATTAATATCTAATTGACTAATTGTGCGCATCATATACCTTATTTTATTTATTTATTTTAAATCAAGAATAGGATACAAATATTCCAACAAACAAGTTAATATATTAAACACATCTTGGGAATCCATGCTATTCCTTGAAAGACAGAAAATAGTACATGTGGTCCCAGATCATGCACTCCTGAAGTCAACTCCAATAATAACTGGTCTAGTCTAGCCATTTCAGATTCACAGAAGGAATTTTTCTCTAGCTCCAAGACCCAAATGTGGAGAGAAATTAAAACTAGGGAATGGTTTTGATGGCTTTATTTCACTTTTCACCCACAGGGCCAAAAAAGAAAAAGAAACAGCTCAGAAATTATTTCACACCATGGACGAAAGGATGACCACCCTTTCACATGGACACTTCTACCTATAGTACTTGCAAACCACTTTCTTGAGTTCAAACTTCAAGTGACACTTTAATCTCACGTTCTTGCATATAATATGCAATATCACCTTCCAGATAGAGCAACAGTGGAGGCAGTAGCATTTGATGTCGATGAATTATGAGAGGTTGAAGAGTTTCTTCTGGGATTAAAATTAGGATCCACATAGACAGGCATAGTGGGTCTCCTGTTCTCCATAAAGCCTTTGCCTCTGAGCATAATTACAATTTCAGACATTGTTGGCCTCGCTGCAGGAGATGCTTGAGTACAAAGCAAAGCAATCTCTATGATTTTCTTCACTTCTTCTGCATCATACTCGTTAGGGTCTAAGGTTTTGTCCACAAAATCTAAGTGTACGCCGCTATCAAAGAGTTTCCAAGCCTGCCAGTTTGAAATAATTGTCAGTTACGTAACGTTGAACTGTAAAAGGTGTATCATTTGTTATATAATAATTTGAGAATTTTCTTACTCTTTGAAGGAGAAATTCGCCTTGAACGTCATCCCCTGTTTCACCACTCTTGTGTCCGCTTATGATTTCTAGGACTACAACACCATAACTATAGGTATCGGCCTTCTCTGATAATTGTCCATGCATTGCATATTCAGGCGCTGTGTATCCCCTGATAAAAGCATAATATTTATGACATGATGAATTAAATCAATATTATAAGACATGACATACAACATTGACAATAATATGAACTATGATACAACAAAAGTTGAAATATTCCTGTGCATATTTCAAAGTGTCGTATTGTTTTTAATTAAAGAATAAAATGTGCGGAAACAAATGGATACAGCTGAAAATATATCATTGTTCCATTTAATAACTATAATGGTTTTATTTTACAATCACTTGTACTCACATGATATAACAAAAAGATGACATATGCTTTTACTTACATTGTTCCAGCAAATTTTGTGTTGAGATGAGATAAGTCATGTGGGAGAAGCCTTGCCAACCCAAAATCAGCAATTTTAGGTTGGAGATCATCATCCAAGAGAATGTTACTGGTCTTTATATCTCTATGTATGATACAAACATGGAATTCCTCATGTAAATAGGCCAAACCCCTTGCTGTGCCTAAAATTATATTATAGCGTTGCTTCCAGCTCAAGGAACCTTTATTTTTGCCTATTTTCAACAATTTAGAAATTATTAAAAGATAGATATAAAATATCTTTAAGATGATCCTCAAAATAAATGTTGAAGTCAACATGCTTATCTGTTGATGAAAAGCATGTTTGGACATAAAAGCATTTTTTAAATATTATTTAAATTTTGCTTACCAAACAAGAATGTGCCAACATTGTCGTTTTTCATGTATTCATAAACAAGAAGCCTCTCTTGCCCTTTACTACAACATCCAAGAAGTCGAACAAGATTCCGATGATGAACATTACTTATCAACTTGACTTCACTCTCAAAATCTTTCTCCATCTGTTTGGATTGCCCTAAAGCCAATTTCTTTACAGCAACTACTTTCCCATTTTTCAGAGTGCCCTGTTCAACAAAACGATTTTTAATAGCAGAAGATCCAGATCCATGCAACACGCTTAGAATCACTAATATCTTTAAAAAGGGTATCGATTAATATTTATAGGGTGTACCTTGTATACATCGCCGAAGCCTCCTTCTCCTAGTTTATTTTCTTTGCTGAAATTTTTTGTAGCTTTCTTAAGATCTTTGTACCTATAAGTACTTGGGCCTTTCAACTCAGTTGCTCCTAAAATATCACCTGTGGGGGAAACCAGATAAATAAAATCAGCAAGGGATTCATCCTTTCGTAATTAAAAAGAAAAATAAGTGAAAAAAAAGCATGTGGCATTAAATAATTAAGGCTAAAGTATACTTTTGACCCTTTAAGTTTAGTCAAGATTCCTTTTTAGTCTTTTAAGTTAAAAAAATGTGATTTTAGTCATTTTAAATTAACACTTTTAACTTTACTAACGGAAAATGCCGAGTCAACAAATTTAAAATGCTGACATGTCTTTCTAGAAGATTGATTGTAAAATTAAAATATAAAAGTAATTATATTAAAGAATTAAATTTTGGACATGTCAGCATTTTAAATTTACTATAAGTCATCATTTTTTGTTAGTAAAGTTAACAGTCTTAATTTAAAAGGACTAAAAACACACTTTTTAAAGTTAAAAGACTAATATGGAATCTCGTTTAAACTTAAAAGAGTAACCGTATACTTTAGTCAATAATCAATTTCAAATTGAATAATAAAGTCTTTCCAAGTTATGTTACCTCTATGAATCCTCTTGGACGATGTTGATCGAACGTACCAAGCATATAATGCAAGGAGAATCAAAAGAAAAGATCCACCACCAACCACTCCCCCAATAATTGCCTTCTTCTTGCTTGAACTTCCCCCTACAAATCACATGAAAGAAATTAAACAAACACACAAACGCAAGTTGACCCTAATTATATTATCCCAAAACTTTCTATATGGATAGATTATAAAGGAACTCATAATTAAAGATTCATTTATATATGTACCTTGTTTCAAGAAGGGCCTAATATTAATGGTTTGATTGTCAGCAAAGAAGGCTGTGGTGGAGTATCTCATGAAGCAACCAGCATCATAAGTCTTAGCATTTGAGTTGGGAAGACAAATCTGAAAATTTCTCAAGGCAATATCGAGGCAATCGTGGCACCCAACTTGTGTGATAGTCTCAATACATTGAGCAATTGCATAAATGTTTGTGCCATTACTATTAGGAACTGGCGTCATAGTGGCTGCATAGAAACCAGTGATTCTGGAGGTTGCTATGTCCAGATTCGTTAGAACTTGTTGCACAGTTGAAGCAAGTCCCGTGGTGTTTCTGATGGTCTGATTTCCGCAGATTATGTTGTTTCCAGCGTCTGTGTTCTGATCGAAGAATCCACTACTCTCATACCTTGTTACCAGACAAAAAAGGAAAAAGAAAAGTCATATATTATATCTACTATATCTATATCTCTATTGTTATCATGAAATAATAACTATTTTAAGGACTATTAAGGTTTTTCTCCCTAGGGAAAAAAAGAGGTTTATCTTGCGTACGGGCACAAGCCCAAAAGAGAACCTATCCAAAAACATAGCATGTTAGGTTGGGGAGTCCCTACAAGAGAACAGGTCAGGAACTAATGTTACCATAAGTCCAAAGGAGAAACCATTTTTTAAACTTATAAACTACACTCCTCTCTTGAGACTCCTCAGTAGGGGATTCATACAGTTTATTCAAGTGTGTATGTAGCCTAGCACTAATGTGATGCTCTATGAAAAATATCTAAACTAATTATTGATTAAGAAACTAAGAGTAAAATATTCTGACCTCCTTCCTGCCTTGCCTTAACTACACATACCTTCTCTCTATTTTGAAAATATACATTTAGGTCCAAACCGTTAAAGCCATTAAAAAGATTCTACAAATATATTTTTCAATTAAAATTTTACATTAAAATAAATTTTATTTACTAAATTGCCCTTTGTCATATCAAATGCCTAATTTATCTTTGAATGTTAGCAAAATTATAAATTATAAATTTAAATTATTTTCAGGCCAAAAAAAATTAAATTATTTACATTATATCTCAAACTTATATTATTTAACTATATGATAACAAAAATATGTTTTTGAAATATGTTTTTCTCCTTTAAATAAACCAACATAAATACATTTCAATAAATATGATGAAAACTTAAAATTATAATTTTATAATATAATAAAAACTAATAAATTTTATAACTTATTAGAAATTCTGAAAACTTATATTAGAATTATTTTTTGGTTGTATAATTTTTTTTTGACAAATATAAATATTTAAATAATTCTTTTGTTAAAGAGGGGTATTTTGGTCAAAAAAGTTTGAGAGTCAAGCTTAACGGTCTATTAACGGTTGGATGGACGGAAAATGAATCTTTAATATATAAAGAATGTTTGTGTACCACATATTTTAATTTCAAGCGAGGTTTATATGAGTTTTCAGAATAAAGGGGAGGTTCATGTAATTAAAGCAAAACATAGGGATGGTTAGAGCATTTTACCTAAAAACTATTTCCAAAAGCCTGTAATTGGGTATTTTTAATTTTTAATGGACAGCTTAATTGCCAGGTCTGTCCTCTATTATTAAAAAAGTCATACGGGATCTATTACTCCTATATCAATATCGTTATTACTAAAATAATAATAACCATTTCTTTTGTGATTATATATTCTGTGAAATTAGGCTATTGGGCCTATGGCTTTTAAACATATATTTTCTTGATGAAATTGAGCTTTAGATTAGTTGGGTCTCATACATGCGTCTAAGTTCAAATAGCTCTTACGGAGTTACTTAAATTATCAACTAACAAGATTGTCATGGCGGCGGCAGGGTTTGAACTGACGAACTTGTAAATTACGAGTCAATTTTTTATTGACTGAACCAATCTTTGTTGCCTAAACTTTTTTTTCCCAACGACACAATTAAGTTCTTGTTTTTTTTGGGTTTATTCAATTGAGTATGTAGCGTAATAATGTTAATGCTCTATATATACAAAATATCTAAACTAATTATTGATTAAAACCAAGGAAGTCAAAGAAGTTAAAGATAGAGTTGTACCTGAGGAAGCAACCTTCATAGATGATACGGGCACCGGTGACCCCGACGGAGCAGTTCATTATGTGAATGGCCGCGTAGTCGAAGCAAGCGAGGCAGTCACTGATGGATAGGTAGTTTCTGCACTGAAAAAGGCCGTACGCCGGATTGTTACCCTTCACTGCCTGGGCCGTGGCGAAGTGCTTGCTTTGGTTGCTGATCTGTGCTCTCAGGTCTCTCATTGTTATGTTTAAGTTGTCACTGAAAATGGACAAATCACTCACGTTGTACTGACTGCACCCTAGTTTCACAAAGTTGGTCTGTGGGTCCGAAACGACGCCGTCAAGACTCCCCCATGACCAGATTATCAATCCTAAGAAGAATAAGACAAAGTGGGGCTTCTGTTGCAGGGGCAGCTGCAACATGGTGCTCTGTTGAAGACGACAGAGAAGCAGTAATAAAGAAGATGCAGATTGAATGAAGGTTGGGACACTATTTATGAGACTAGGAAAGCAGCTGGGGACCAGGGTGTTTGAAAAAGACAGCAAAGTTTATCTATATATCTATATGTATGTGTACATCAAGATGGAGTTTCCATTCATATTCAAAAATGCAGGCGATTATGGTAAACGTTGACCAAGAGAAGAGTAAAAAGTAAAGGCTTGCGAATAAGTGGGACCCAACCCGCAATATTTACTTAGGGAAAATGACGCGCAGGTTCAAGTACAGAAGATAATTATAGTGAAATCCTAAAAATCCAAAATAACAACTTATTAAGTTGTTTTTATAAGATATTCAGTTATTTTTTCTTGTTATGGGATTTTACTGAAATTATCTTCGGTCCTTAGGACCTGCATCATTTTCCCTTTTAGTTACTCCCAAGGTGCTATTTATAGGATGGAGTGAAAATTTTTAGTTTTTGTGTTATTTGTAAGTCACATATGGAAATTATGAATGTATAATTATATCTTTTAATTTATTATTGTGTTGACTTTATTTTTATAAGGTATATTTTAAAAAGTAATTAAATTTTAAGGCAAACTTTTAGAGGTTTGAGGCTTTTCCTGGTCATAATGTAATATGTTGGAAGTGAATATTACTCCCTATATTTCTTATTATAAGCTTCAAATTTATGAATGGGTGTGTCTCAAAATACAAGCTTCATTTTAGGTTTGTCTAAATGTCTATTGTGTTTTTTTCACTTTTACCTTTGTTGACTGTATTTATTGCATTTATTCTCTTTTAGTTATCCTCTTTACCTATAAGGGTATAGTTGGAAAAAATACTCTGTCATGTCCTAAATATAAGACAGAGTTGACTTTTTTGGAAATATTTAGGAAGCTCATTAAATTACTTTAAAATATTTATATTTATCTTTTTGTCTCCAAATTATTTTGCCTAATTTATTAACTGATATATAATCTAATAATACATAATATATGATATGATTAAATAATTTATTCAGTTTATTGTCCAAAAAAAAAGTAACTTATTCAGTTTCCTTAATCTCTCAAAAAAAAGTTAGATATGTCTTATATTTAATATCGAAGGGAGTATATATTTATTACTTTTAACTAATTTTAATTGTTTAATTGATCAACGCAAATAAGTTATTTAAAGGTTATAAAGAGACAGGGGGTGTATACGAGAGCATTCATAACACGATAATTGGCTATTTGTAGCTTATAAGTGTTTTTTACTTAAATCGAGATAAAACTCATCTCACATACTTACCTCGTATACCGCAAATTATGATTGAAAAGTACTTATAAGCTAAAATTAAGTTACCCCAAACAAGCACTAAGAAGTGAATACTCTGTATGTAGCTGAATATAATAACGAAGAATCCGACGTGTGCTATATTCTGTTAAAGCCATTTATATATTCTATGTTTGAATTGCGATAGGCTATTTTTTTAACTGAGCTTGTTAGCGACTTTTGGTGACAAGAATAAATTATTAATATTGACTTGTAAATCGCATTCTCAGTTTATAATACAATTTTTGTAAATTTGGACAACTAAATTAGATTAAATCACGATTTATTATTAAAATGGTCGATTATGGTTATGTACATACGACGCCACCGATGCAGACACATGGACTTCTAAAATTCCACATCTTATCTGTTGGGAATATTGACCAAGAAACTGAAAATATCCTACGCTTGTTAGGGGCTGCTGTGTAATATTTTAAGAATATATTTCATACAAGAGCTACATAATTCTTTTTCTTTTTCGTTTTTTTTTGGCCGGCTAAGAGATACCTAATTCATTAACTTACAAATAGTAGTATATGTATTTGTTCTCTCTAACAATAGTACAATACTCTTCATTTAATAAAAAAAGAGGGAAAATATCAGAGGATAGAAGATTCTGGCAAAAAAACCAGAGGATAGAAGATGACTTTTTATGCAATATCTACAAAACAAGATGCTTGGTTAGCTTTTTTTTTTTTTTTTCGATTTTCCAACAGTATAAATATAAAATTAAATGTCTTTTTATGAACGGAATGAATTTGGAAAAAAATAATGTACCATTTATAACTTGGCAATAATATAGTTTGTTACAAGTTTTATCATATGCATTGAATATTAACTGGGATCGCTCTATTGAATTAAATCTTTTTTTCCCAAAAGAAGATCTTTGTTCCCGATATGCACATCAGATCATGTCTACGTTGAAAACAACAAAACTTGTAAAATGGGCCAACTTAATTGCTTCAATTCCCCTTTTATTAATAGACTCCAACTTGTGTGTGCATTTTTTTTTTTTAAAAAAAGCCGCTATTTAGAGCACCTAAGGCTCAAGGGCATTTGGTCTATAGTGATAGGTCAGTTAGACTATAAAGTAGGTGAATTAAGTTTGAATCACACTTATTAAAAAAAAAAAAAAAAACCTAGAGAGAGGCATCGTAGTTACAAAGCTTTGATTCGAATTAGTCAATTGCTCGAATACTTGATAATAGGGATCCAAAAGAAGTGCCAGACATTAAGTGGCCCAAAGGGTTATAAAAAAAACCCTATGTCTAGAGCAAAGAATTCAAAATGATCAAATACAAATCCTTTTCATAAGCACAAATAATTAAATTGCATAGATTACTTAAAATTGGTTGAAGGAAATACATATATAAAAAAATAATTTTTTAAAAATATATGTCATCAAGTGATGAGATAGAAAATGAAGGGGAAACTGTTATTATTAATGTTAGTGACATATAATCAATTAAAAGTAACAACAAAAACGTATATCGAATGTTCAGATATGTCCAAAGTGTAAATTATAAAAATCACTAGTGCCAAGTGAGTATTTGAATACTCTAACACTATCTATTTGGAAAATACGTGATTTTAAAATGACTTAGTTTCCTAATTATTGAATTAAAGTCCGTTCATCAAGTCATTAGAAGAGAGAAGATTCAACCCTCATGACTAACCTCTCACATCCTACGGCAAGTAGCTGCCATACAGGAAGGAAAATTAAACGACAATGAAAGCTTTGTTTTTCTTGCCGTTTACTTTGAAACCAGTCTTTTCCTTCGTCGCAATATACACGGCAACAATTTTTTAAAACAATACATAATATACGCCACCATTAAATAATTGTTTCTCTATTTTGCTTCCATAATGCCTGAGCCAGAAATTATTGTTTTATTTCAATTTTTGTCCACCCTCTCCAAAAACTGTTATTCTAAGTCAACTCTCCATGAAAAGGTCAAACCTTTAGAACATTAAACAGCGAAATCTGAATTCAGATTCCCTGTCATACCTAAATTCATAAATGATTTAAATATAATGTAGTTGAGAAAATTAAATTTGTTATAAATAAAATACAAAGGAAAAGGACACCTAAATTCCCCGTATTCATGGCAAAAAATTGCTATTGTATCATCAAGGAATTCGAAAATTCTAAAGATTTCCCACATGTTTTATAATAAATCATGTTTAATCTGAAATATTAATTTTTTTCACCTAATATCCTTAACTAACTATTAAAATTTCTAACTAATTAATCAAGCTCTTCTAACTAGTGACTTTTATTAAGAAATTCGAAAATTCTAAACATTTCCCGCATATTTTATAATATATCATGTTTTATCTAAAATATTAATTATTTTCACCCAAATATCCTTGGCTAATTATTAAACTTTCTAACTAATTAACCAAAATCTTCTAACTAGTGACTTTTATTAATAGTAATTTCGATATTTTACAAAAAATAACTCATTTTAAGTAACTTTCTTAACTCATAAAGTATTAGTTAATTGAATATTATAATAAGAACCTAATTGGCGAGAAACAGCGCTCTACCATATTGTCCCATTGCTTTGTCTTGTACCAATATTTTAAAAATTGAGCTGGTCATTGAATTGGTATTAATGGCATCGTGTCTAGGTTGATTGATTTGATCATAATTAAACTAGCTGTAATTGAACTAAAATGTTTTTATTTTATATAAGAAAATTTAAAAATATTTTTTTTTCAATTACTGTAAACTATAATTTTTGACTGGTCGAGTTTTCACATAATCGTTTTGGAGATGTTCTCAACGAAATCAGGTTTCAATTGGTTGTTTACTAAGTGCTCGTTGGGTCCATGGAATTGGAGTTAATGTAAATAAATGTAATACAATGTAATATAGTGCTCGTTTGGAATACTTATTTTTAGATAATAAGTGCTTATAAATCATGATTCACGGTATACGAGATAAATATGTGAAAGGAGTTTTATCTCGGCTTGCGTAATAAGCACTTATATTCAAAATATAAGTATTCCCAAACATGCTTATAATGATGAGTATATGAATTTGTTTGGTTCTTCTTTGAGGAAAGATGATGCATTTTGTTAGAGATATTGTATTGAATTAATTTGAGTAGTTAGTAAGTTGTGGCCCTAGCCTATATAAAGGGTCCTAGCTAATATGTTTAGTGTGTAGGATGGTAGGATCCTCACTAAATGAGGGAGGTTAACTTGGTTCTTACCTCTTATTAATCTTAGAGTTTAGGGTTAATAGTAGAATCACCCAAAAAAAAGTTTGTTATAATGCTGTTGTGGCATATAATTCTAAAAAAGAGATTAGTATGTTTCTCCAAATTCTGGGCCTGTTAACATGAGCAGGTTTTCTTTTGGGGCATATAATCAAGAAGCCCATAAAGGAAATTCTTAATTTAGTAATTTACCCCCAGAGCCTACAGTTCTTTTCTGGAGTACACAACCTCGTTCTTGCTGCTTGTTCTTTTAATCTCTTGCCGTCTGCCTCAAACGACACCGTTGCTGACTCTGTAGCCCTAGGTTCTTGAGCCGCTTTCTCCACCCTCGCTGTCTTTGCTTTCTGAAATCCAGTCCTGTGAGTGTTCATCGTCATTGGTCGTCCTTGTTGAATGCGTTGGCTGAACCTTGCCGAGAAAATTGATGCACTCCATTCACGGTGATTCAAACCAGAAATTTGCTGAGAAAAGTGGTGCATTCGGTTTCCATATAAGGTGATTCAAATAGGACTTGTCAATCTTGGACATGAGGAAATTGCACAAACCATGACTTTTCTATATATTGAAGAATGAATGAATGATCAATATTACATACACCTGTCCACCTATTTATATAAGTTGAGTCTCGGGCCAAAAGGCATATAACAATTTTGAACTAACTATTATTTACAATTATACACCTAATACAATCAACTATTATTTACACTCCCCCTCAAGTTGGGAATGCAGTATTCATAAGTTCCCAAGTTGCTGAGAATATATTCATGTTGTGCTCTTCCAAGAGCCTTAGTCAACACATCTGCAAGTTGTTCTTCAGATTTTACATGCTTGAAAGTAATCATCCCGTTCAACAATTTTTCGCGTACGAAGTGACAATCCACTTCAATATGTTTTGTACGCTCATGAAATACGAGGTTTGTAGCTATATGAATTGCAGACCTACTGTCACAATAAATTCTAACTGGTTCTACTCCTTTAATGTGCAGTTCCTTCATCAAACCGACTATCCAAGTAAGTTTTGCTGATGCCATCCTGAGTGCCCTATATTCGGCCTCAGCAGACGATATAGATACTACACTTTGCTTCTTGGATTTCCAGCATATAAGGGAACCACCAAATTTGACTAAGAATCTAGTCACCGAGCGCCTTGTATCAGCACATCCAGCATGGTCTGAATCGCAATAGCATTCAAGGGTTGATGAGCACTCATTTGATAAGAAAATTCCTTTTCCTGGACTGTCCTTTAGGTATTTAACCAATCTGAGTGCCGCTTTCATGTGGGACTACTTAGGCTCTTGCATGAATTGGCTCAAGACCTGAACAGTAAAGGAGATGTCAGGCCTAGTCAAAGTTAAATATAATAGCTTACCAATTAACCTTCTATAAACCCCAGCATCTTCAATGTAATGGTCCATTTCAATTTCTGCAGCTGTGAGCTTAAGATTTTGTTCCATGGGTGTCAAAACTGTTTCAGACTCATCCAAACCTATTTGATCTATCAATTCTGTTGCATATTTTCGTTGGTTAAGAAGAATACCAAGCATGGACCGTAGGACTTCCACACCAAGAAAATATTTCAAAGTCCCAAGGTCCTTAATTTTAAACTCACCATGCAAAAATTTCTTAACATCATTAATAGCTTTAATACTATTTCCTATGATCATCAAGTCATCAACATAAGCTAAAACAAATATCAAATCTGTATTAGATTGTTTATAGAACAAAGAATAATCATGTTTGCTTTGTTGGAAACCTCCCTTTATCAAGGATTGAGTTAATTTCTCATTCCATTGCCTAGAGGCTTGTTTTAATCCATAAAGGGATTTTTCCAACTTACATACCTTCAATCGATCTGTGTTTCTTTCAAATCCTTGAGGAATGGTCATATATACCTCCTCATGAAGATCACCTTGAAGGAATGCATTATCAACATCCATTTGGTGAATTTCCCAATCATTCACTGCTGCAAGTTTAATGATAGTTCTAATGGTTACAATCTTAACAACCGGAGAGAAGGTCTCATAAAAGTCTATTCCTTCCATTTGATTGTAACCCTTAGCTACCAATCTAGCTTTAAACTTGTCAATTTCACCATTGGGTTTATACTTAATTTTATAAACCCACTTGCAACCTATAGGTTTCTTTCCTTTAGGCAAGCTTACTATTTTCCAAGTTCTATTTCATTCCAAAGCCTCAATTTCATTTTGCATGGCTTTTACCCATCTATCATCTTTACAAGCTTGATAATAATTGTTTGGTTCTATCTCTTTATCAATGCAAGTAAGGAAAGATCTATATGAATTAGACAAATCATCAAAGGAAATGGAATGAAGAAAAGCAATATCATTTACTAGGTCAGTATGTAACATTTGATTCTCATTGCTACTTGAAGATGGAAAACGACATTCATAATCCTTTGTCCAAATAGGAGGGTGCCTACTTCTAACCGGCCTAGTTACTGATTGTTGCTGTGTGTGATGTGGAACCATTCCATGATTGTCTATAGTCAAATCCCCTTCTTGTATTTCTGGAATGTTTGCATTATTATTTCGATTGTGATCTGTTCTGGTTATAGGAGAATGTAAATCATGATAGTCCTTCACAAAGTAATCATAATAAGCAGGTTTTATTGTTCCCACTCCCCCTTGACCAGAACCTTCACAGTCATGAAAGGGAAACTTGTTTTCCATGAATGTAACATGCCTAGAGATAATAAGACCCTTGGTTTTGACATTATACAATATATAGCCCTTTTGGGTGTTTGGATATCCTAAGAAAACTCATGGTTCTGCCCTGGCATGAAGTTTATCATTACAATTAAGATTCATAGCGAAAGCAAGGCATCCAAAGACTCTAAGGTGCTGTACACTAGGTGGTCTATTATGTATAAGCTCATAGGGTGTTTTCCAAAACAAGATTTTTGATGGTGTTCTATTTATCAAATATGCAGCAGCTCTTATCCCTTCTCCCCAAAACTTAGTAGGCATATTTGCATTAGACATTATGCTCCTAGTGACATCTAAGAGATGTCTATGCTTTCTTTCAACAACTCCATTTTGTTGGGGTGTAAAAGGACAAGATTTGTGATGGATAATCCCTAAGTTATCAAAAAAATCTCGTAAATCTTGATTAACAAACTCAGTCCCATTATCAGTTCTAACCGTTTTAACCCTAGCAGAAAAATGATTCATGGCATAATTAATAAAAGTTTTTAGAAATTTCCCAGCTTCCGATTTGAAGTGCATGAGAAATACCCAAGTGCCTTTTGAAAAATCATCCACTAAGGTTAAGAAATACCGATATCCTTGATGTGTGGGAGTCCTATGTGGACCCCACACATCTGCATGTAACAAGTCAAAACAACATTTACTTTCAGAACAGCTAGAAGAGAATGGTAACCGACAATGTTTGCTTTGAATGCAAATCTCACATTTATCATTATGTTTCATAGAATCAGAAATTATTACATCTTTCAAATGTTTCAGTGTGTCTATGGGTGTGTGTCCTAGTCTAGAATGCCAAAGAGAAACATTCACATTGTTTACAAGTTCAAATTTGTTTCCAAAACACATCAAATCAATATCATGATCCTTGTCCAGTATGTAAAGTCCTTTAAAATGCTTACCAATCCCTTTGATCATCCCACTGGACATGTCTTGCAAGACACAAGAATCAGGAAGAAAAGATGCAATACACCTATTATCTAAAGTAACCTTGGCAATAGAGATTAGATTATAGCAGAATTCTTTAGCATATAATACATTTCTTAACAATATATGTTTAGTGAGTCTAACATTTCCAAAATGAGTTATTCTAATTCTTTCCCCACTTGGCACTCTAACCCATTTAGGTGGTCCTACATAGGCTCTACAATTGTCTAGTCTAGTCATGCTATTAACTATATAACAACTAGCTCCTGAGTCTAATATCCACTCAATATCAAGGTTAGGATGCAAACCTGGGGTAGCAGCTTGGACACTGACAGCTTCCTCATTTGGGTCAGACTCCTTTTTAAGCATTTCCAATATCCTCTTATGTTGATCATGGGTGAAGTAGGGGCTGGTTGGGTTCCATTGTTGTCAGAATCCTTGTGTAGCGTCTTCCCCATTGGATTATTCAGAGTGTGAGTGTTCTGATCCTCACGTTCTTTCTGAGCTCGAGTTTGCGGAAAACCAGGAGGAAATCCAATGATATGATAACAGGATTCCCTTGTATGGCCTTTCTTACCACAAAAGCTACATGCTTCCTGATTTTGACCTCTTCCCCTTGCGCGTCCTCGCCCACGGCTTCGACCACCCCTATTAGAGACAGAAATCATCACAGTGCTGTCACTAGAGGTATTCCCAGGTCCATAGGAAAGCAGCCTCTGTGTCTCCTCTTGTGTAACCATCGAATAAGCCTGATTTGGCGAGGGAAGAGGTGTCGTGAGAAGAATCTGACTACGAACCAAGTGGAACACTTCATTTAATCCCATCAGGAATTGAAATAGGCGCTGATCTTGTATAGTCTTTGCATATTCAACAGAAGAATGACACTGACAACTAGGAATAGGGACGATAGCAGCATATTCATCTCACAACTCTTTGAGCTTGGTGTAATAACCAGAGACACTCATAGTTCCTTGAGTCAAAGAGTTTATAGACCGGTGCAAAGTGAAAATACGAGCACCATCAACCACATCAAAACGTTCTTTAAGATCTTTCCACACCAAATGAGAATTGAAAGAGAACACCAAACCATTGGCTATGTCCTTATCTACTGAATTGATAAGCCATGATAACACGACTGCATTACAGCGGTCCCATTGGTCCTTGAGGTGTTCTTCTTGCTGTTGTCGAAGGCAGGTCCCCTCTACAAACCCCAGTTTATTCTTCCCTAAAAGAGCCAATTTCATGGCTCTGCTCCATGTTGCATAATTTTGAGAACCCAGTAAAACTTGAGAAACCAAAGTGGCTGCTTGAGTATCTACTGGGTGAAGAAAGAGAGGATGTTGAAAATCAAGAGGTTGTGTCTTCGAATTCCCAGTTTCAGCCATAACAATGTTCTGACAGAGAGTGAAAAAAAAATTCTCCACTAAAAAAAAATACCCATGGTATGTGGCAACTCAGAAGAGTGAAGGCCACAAGTTTGCAAGTCCGTTCTTGAAGAAAATTCCGGTCCGCTGTTGACTAGAGAGTGAGAGGAAACCAAGGTTGTCAAATCTCCTGAAGATCCGTAAATAGACGTTCTGGAGTAAGACGCATCAAGTTCAGATCGTCTAGGAGCAGCGGAAGGTGAGGCGATCTCAGCTTTACAAGATTAAGACACCGGAGAACCGAAAAAAAAAATGGCCAAATTCGTTGGAAATGTCTACCAAATACTGATATTGAGGGAACTTCGAAAGGTTAACTTGCCTGAGAGAGCGGATCATGATGGATTGACAAAAGAAAAATCTTTGTGTAGGACAATAAAGAAGCCAAATCTTGAAAATTCATGGCGAAAATGCGCGAAAGAATCTGCAGATTTGGTCCCAATGTTTCCGGTAAATGGAGAGAGAGGAAAGAAACAGGTGAAAAGAAATCGATACAACCAAGAAAGCTTAATTTGATTGAGGGACAGGTGGCTCAATCTTGTGTTTAGCCCTTGAATGGCTCGGATGACGCAACATGGCAGCAATAAAATATCTTGACCTTGCTTTTGATGAATAAACGGTGTATATTGTGTGATGGCAATGAACAGGACTTAAAACAAACAAAAGAAAAGTTGGTTTCCTGGATTCAGTAGTGGGGTCCACGACCATGTGATGGCAATGAACAGAACTAAAAAAACAAAAGAAAAGTTGGTTTCCTGGATTCAGTAGTGGGGTCCACGACCTGCCAACTATCTTCTTGATCTACAGGCTCTGGTACCATGTCAATCTTGGGCATGAGGAAATTGTACAAACCATGACTTTTCTATATATTGAAGAATGAATGAATGATCAATATTACATACACCTGTCCACCTATTTATATAAGTTGAGTCTCGGGCCAAAAGGCATATAACAATTTTGAACTAACTATTATTTACAATTATACACCTAATACAATCAACTATTATTATTTACAGGACTCGAAGATTCTTTGCCTAGAAAACAAAGACATGACTCAAAAAACCCATCGTCGTGATCCTCTGCTCTGTTCACAGTCCGTCGCGACTTAAGGAGAATTTCACCAAGGTGCTCGTCGCGTCTTGTTGTTTTTTCAAGAACTCTGTAATCTTGCTCCTTCCCCATTTTCGCTATTTTCTTTCCTCATTCATTCCAAATGCGTTGCTGCAACAAAAACACGATCTCGTGACTTGCAACGCGACTTGAGATTTGAAAGACACAAAAATCGTGAGCTAAACTCATGCCATGACAATCGCGATCTGGAATTGAGGTGTGATCTGCAATTCCAATTTGAAGAAGAAAGGAAACAGTGATCTGATATCTCTGCTGTGATTTGAATATTCAGCGTCTCCTGTCAAGAACGGCTGCCTACAATTGCTTCAAGGTATACTCGTCTTGTCTACAAGGTTGTATGTCCAGATTATTTCAGAGGATTTCTTAATGCCACTATGATTTTGTTGCAAAGAAACCATTGGTTTACAGTGTTTTGGAAGACCTGAGTGATATTGATGAGGGTTTTGTTGTCATCTTTCTATTCAAATCTTTCCAACAATTGCTACTTAATAAATTATTATTTTATTATATATTTTTATATTTTATTTAAAGATTTTGTCATTATAATTGAGTTTTAAATGATTTCTTTATCCTTAATTAAGATTAAAAGTAAATATATTAAATTATGATTAAAAAAGATAAAATTGTCATGAAAATTATAATTACTTTTAATCATTTATTTTTGTAAATATTTGACATTGGGTTAATTATTTTTATTTCTATGTACTTGAAAAATAGTATTAAAACTGAAAATGGTAGTTTGGGGCTCAAATTTACAAAATGTCAGTTTGGTCCCACGAATTTTAAAACTAGCAGTTTAGTCCACGAGTTCAACTGCTGCGTTTTGATCAGCATTCACTAGGTCAGACCTGAAATCATCTGGAGATTTTGCAGAGGCACGATAGATAACAGAACCAGAGACGCGTGAAAAGAAGACAGCCGCAACACAAAACCTCTCATTCCCTTCACTTTGTTCTTCCTCTCTCGCCGGCGGCACCGTCCACCACCACTACAGCCGCCGGCGATCATCATCCTGAACTACAGCCGCGGCAGAGAAGCATCTCAGAACTGGATTGGAGGAGCTGGAAACAGAACCGGAAGTGGGGAACGGAGGGAGCTGCCGCAAGTTGAATCATCTTCATCAAACACCACACCACCAACTCTTCATCGCTTTCACTCCTCTACAGCCGGCGACCTTCACAGCCTCCAGAACCTTCACCTAAGTCTCATCTCTGCCTTTAACCTCCAGTCCAGACCGTGTCTCCTCTGTTTCCACCATCACCACAGAGTTCTAAGTTAATTGCACATTAATTCTGTCTCCTTTGTGGTTGTTTGTTTTCTTGGCTGCTGTTTGAAATTTGAAGATGATTTTATTTGGTGAAGCTTTGATGGTGGTTTGCTGTGACTGAGCCCATCTTTTCCTAGAGCAATGGAATTGAGTCTTGATGTTTAGAGCTACAAAAGGGGAATTTTGGTTTTAGTTAATTAGCTTAACTGTATATTTATGATTTTTTTGGTTTTAGAAATTGTAATTGGTAGGTAAGACTAATATGTTTGGTTTAATCTTTATTTCAACCGATTTGTGATTTGAATTAGTTTATGTTGAACATTGTGTTCATCAATATATGTGGTTACATATATGTTTCATTGTAATTCTCTTGATTCTCTATTATTTGGCATGGTATTGATTGGATATTGAGTTGATTTTGGATTATTTTGGAACTAATTACATCAATTAATTCATAATCACACACTAAGAGTGCTTAATAACATCTCTAGAATAGGGGTTCTTTTCTTTTGATGGTTAGACTCATTGGTTGATGGGGTTTGGTATTTTAGAGAATTTAGTGATTTCATAAATTGCTTACAAAGTGGTTTTTAATAGTGTTTTAAGAAGTTATTATTTCTAGGTCTAGGAATAATCATTGATTAATGCACTAGACTCAACGGTGTTTGAGGTTTGGTATTTTAAGGGACTTTGATTGCAATTGCTAGTGTTTTGTATTGAGTTTCAGTTAGAGGGATTAAGTCTTGCTTGATGTAGGAGATTTAATTCACCTAACTCAAGTTAGCTCAAAGGGTTTTTTGAGTATTTTTGTCAAACCAGCACACTCCCATTATCTTTTAAAGCAAATGATAGATGAAATTCATTGTTCTATAAGGCTTTATCATAGCTTTCAAAACCAACCTCCATTCCATTTCACTTTTATTCCAAAAATCCTAAAAATATCTATTTTAATTGCATTCAATTCATAATTTTAAAAATCGATTAATCATGTTTATTTTTGTCAATTTTGTATTGTAATTACCTAGTTTAGTAGAAATTAGTTTTATAATCTGCTCCTTAAAATAAAACGACCCAAGTTGTGCACTATGTTGCAGTAATTCGGTTTTATTCTTGATAACCCCGAGGCGACTAAAGGATTATCTCACTTCCTTTCTTAGAATGCAAATATTAGTTGAAGAGACTCCATGAAATACCAACAATATTATGAATGTTTTCAAGGAATCTGGGAAGAGATAGGTTGGAGAGAAGGTATTCAAAAGAAGAATTATTGCATCAGTGATTATGGTTGAAGGCTCAACTGTCGTTGCTATTGGTTTTTAACATTTTAACCAAGGTTTTCCAGTACTTAGCAAATGTCTCGAAAAGATTTCTTTGGGGTCTGCACAAGTGACGCAACCAGGGTCAATTATCATGATTTTACGATGATGTGGAGGTTGGAGATATATTACTATCCTATGCAATAAAAGGAGCTGTATCTGACTCTCTTTAAAGTGCTTGTGAGTCAATGTTTAAGCCTAACATTGTGGTGAAGCTTTCTGCAGAGTCGCTTCTTGGAGGTGGACAAGTCAAGAGTTTTCTTAATGTGCTTTGCAAAGTGGAAAATCAGCTCCAAGTCAAGAGTTCTATTAATGGTGAAGCACGCACTTCAAAGAAGCAAAGAATGTTAATGGTGTTGCTCGCAAGAGAGACTTCAAGAGTGCTTGCAACAGAGGCCTGAAGAGTCTTATGCAATTTGGAAAAGTCAATTAAAGAGGAAGGAGCTACTTAAATGTGGTAGAAAGGTGCAGCTATTGGGTTGTTTTGTTCAAAGCTTGGAAAAGGAGGAAATTAATGGTTAAGTCAAGAATATTGTCATGTCAAAAGGTGAATGTAGAAACTATGGGTTCATCAAAATCAGACATGTTTTTGCAATAATTGAAGAATGGGGTGTTGAAGAACAATATTCCAAAGATCAAGAGGAAGATGTCTCCTAAAAAAAAGTGTTGTTCATAAGAACAAAATGATTGATTTAATCTCATTTCATTAAACCCTATTTGTTTTATTGGCAAGTTGACACTTCAAGTTAACACTTTCATGAGTATAACAAGTGTCAACTTGAGGGGGTGTATTAGAGATATTATATTGAATTAATTTGAGTAGTTAGTAAGTTGAGGCTCTAGCCTATATAAAGGGTCCTAGTTAATATGTTTAGTGTGTAGGATGGTAGGATCCTCACCAAATAAGGGAGGTTAACTTAATCCTCATCTCTCATTAATCTTAGAGTTTAGGGTTAATACTAGAATCACCCAAGAAGGGTTTGTTGTAATGCCATTGTGGCTTATAATTATCAAGAAAAGATTATTATATTTCTCCAAATTCTGGGCTTGTTAATACATTTGCATAAAAACGTTTGATTGAATTACATCAAACATAAGAATATATGAGAATAATATAGTAAGAAACAAAATTACCCTCATTGTCTACATATATATTTTTTTGATAGAACATAATGTAAATGTTGAGTTCATGATAATTTTTTCAATTTGTGCGGTGTATAGAATGAGTTCATAGCAGTTTTTTAATATTTAATAGTGAAAATATTATGCAATAGGTTGTCATACTATTTTTTTAATATTTAATGGTGAGAATGTTATTTAATTGGATATTTTAATATTTTGTAATGGTGAAATATAATTTTTTAATTTTTAAATGGGGGAATATTCTTTAAAATTTATATTATTAATTAATTTTTAATATTTAATGGTTGTAATTATTTAATATTTAAGTCTACGGGTGGGCATTTTGGTCAATTAAAAATATTATGATGCCAATTGTGTCTTTTTCACTTGATTACAAGATGTCTGTATCCTCATTCATCAGTTTCTAGCAGTGTAATTCTAATTACATCAAATGATATATATAATCCAGATTATAAAATGTAATTCTATTTACATTACATATGTCCAACCAAATGTTGTAATTAGCCTGTTACACCAGGATTACATGTAATTTTCTCCTATAGAATCGAACCAAACGGGCTATAAGAAAACCAATTGAAAAGGACAACTAAATTCCCCGTCTTCAAAAAATTGCTATTGTATCATCAAGATTCGAAAATTCTAAAGATTTCCCGCATATATTATAATAAGTCATGTTTTATCTGAAATATTAATCTCTTTCAACCTAATATCCTTAACTAACTATTAAACTTTCTAACTAATTAACCATGCTCTTCTAACTAGTGACTTTTATTAAGAAATTCGAAAATTCTAAACATTTCCCGCATATTTTATAATATATCATGTTTTATCTAAAATATTAATTTTTTTAACCTAATATCCTTAACTAATTATTAAACTTTATAACTAATTAACCAAACTCTTCTAACTAGTGACTTTTATTATGAGTAATTTTGATATTTTACAAAAAATAACTAATTTTAAGTAACTTTCTTAACTCATAAAGTATTAGTTAATTGAAGATTATATAATAAGAACCTAATTGGCGAGAAACAGCTCTACTATATTGTCCCATTGCTGTCTTATATCAAACAATATTTTAAAAATTGAGCTGGTCGTTGAATTAGTATTAATGGCATCGTGTCAAGGTTGATTGATTTGATCATAATCAAACTAGCTGTAATTCAAGTAAAATGTTTTTATTTTATATAAGAAAATTTAAAAATATTTTTTTCAATTACTGTAAGCTATAATTTTTGACTCGTCGCGTTTTCACATCGTCGTTTTGGAGATGTTCTCTACGAAATTATGTTTCAATTTGTTGTTTACTAACAAAACCAATCGATATGTCCAATTTGTTTGTCAACCAAATATGTGAACAAGATGGAGTATTACTCCTTTTATGTCTATAAGCCACTATTTTGAAAGCCGAGCCAAACATATACTAAATTCTCAAACAAACTCTTGATTATTTACGTGAGATAAGATCAAAAATTAACAAAATATTGTACTCTCGGTAACCCAACATTAAAAGGAAACAAAATAAAATTAAAGAGAAAATGACAGAAAATATCCTGAAAATATCAAAAGAACAAATCAGGATGTTGAATTTCAATAATCTCAAATAAATTCCAATAAATTAATTTAATTAAGAATTTTCAAATGTTGCAAAAAGATATCACTAACTTTATTTTTATTTTCTTAAATGTCACCTAAGTACCCCTCACCAAAGGTCAACTATTGAATCATTGGTGTCGGCGGCTATCACATGATCTCTGGCACTAGTGTTTAAGGTATTTTATTAGGACAGAGCAAGCAACATGGGTCTTGATTACAACTCTAGTTTCTCTATTTATTACTCTTGTTTTGGAAGTTTATTTAAAATGTATTAGGAATTTTGCTGGCAGCTGAGATCGCTAGCGTCTGAGCTTCGGTGACTAGTCTTCAATGGAGTCGTGGGAGCTCTAGCAAGGGGTGCTTAGGTGAAATTTAAAAAAAGTAAGCGAAGGGTAGTGATGTCTTTTCACAACATTTTAAAATTCTAAAAACTGATTTGGGATTATTGAAATTTGAATCCAAAATTTGAGATTTTGATATTTCGATGGTATTTTTCCAGGGATTCCCCATAACAAAAAGTGTTTACCCTACTCTATGTTGGATTTTGGGCTCCCTTCCTATGTGGAGAAAAGCTCATGTTTGAATTGTTTAATTTGATACATTTTCTATTTTATGTGTTTCCTATTTTATGAAAAGGAACAAAAGGAAAGGGAAGTAAAAATAGGAAAGAAGGAAAAGAGTGAAAGAGAATGAAAAACAGAAAAGTTTCCTCATTATTATTGGTGAGAAAGAACATTCTCTAAAATTTTTCTAATTTGAGGGTGTGACAAATCCCTATTTTTACTATATATTTTCATATTTTATTTGGGGTTTTTGTCATAATAACTAAGATTAAAATGCCTTTCTTATGATAAATTGAGATTAAGAATAAATACATTAAACTAACACTAAAAAGGGTAAAATTGTCAAAATAATTATAATTACTCTTAATAATTGATTTTCTAAGAATATTTGATATTGGTTTAATTGTTTTAATTATAGGTACTTACAAAAAGTGGATTAAAACTGAAAATGGTAGTCTGGGGCTTGAATTTTAGAAATAACATTTTAGCCCACGAATTTACAAAATGACAATTTAGTTCTCGCCAGAACACAGCGTTTTTGCAGCAAAATTTAGGTCTGATTTAGAGAAGCAGCTGGACATTCATGAACCAGAACGCCGCGAACTCAGAACCTTCAGACCTTCACCTTGAACGCCATCACCAAGCATTACCTTCTCCGTCGCCCACGCCCTCATCACCATCGTAGCCGGCGGCGAAGCTGCAACTCTTCTCCGCTGCTATGAACAGAGCTCGAGTTTCAGACCAGAACCAGCAAGCAGAGCCGCGAACCTTTGCTTGAGATTCTATCATCACCTCCACAAATCACCTTCACCATTGTCTCTTCGACCACGCGTCACCTTCTTCCTCGTCGGCAACCTTCACAGCCTCCCTACCATCACTGTCACGTTCTTCATTCCAAATCTTGAGCTTCAGCGTGAAGAACAGAGGAAGAGGAGCTGCAAACAATTGGGAGAAGGACCTGAACCATTGGCTCTATCTTGTTTCTGCCACCACAAACCACCGTCCACCAAACCGCCAGCAACATCCTTGGTCCAAACGGTGGCTTTCTCTAATCCGTTTTGTGTGGCAATTTCAGCCCCTGAGCTTAATTGGTTTAGCGCTAATTGGTTAATTAATTCAGTGTTTTACATGGTTGGAATTGTGAAAGTGTTTGTTGGAGTTGTGATGACAAATTGTAGTGGCTAATTTCCTTTTCTTCTAGAGCAATGAGTTGATTCTTGAGCTTGGAGCTTCAAAGGGGAGTGTTCTACTATCTAATGCCTATTTTTAATCTTTTGTATTAGTTAAATTCTAGGTTTAGAATTTAATTAGCATATTAGATTGGAATTTTGTATCGGGTTCCATACAATTCTTGAGATTAGATGTGTATTTGGTTTTAACTTTGTGTATTTGACACTTTAAACTTAATTAGTAGCAATTTCTTATGTAATGACTTGGTTAAGCATGTGCTTAGAATTGCTATGAATATATTATGCTTGTAATGCAAGGGTTTTTAGTTACTTGTGTCTTGCATATTATTAATTTTAATTGCTAGTGTTTAAATTGGGTTTCGGTTAGAGGGATTAATTTATACCCAGTGTGGAGGAATTAATTCACCTAACTCAAGTTAACTCAAAGGGTCTTTTGAGCAAATTTATCAAACTACCACACTCCCATTATCTTTTGAAACAAGGATTGATAAAATTCATTATTCTATGAGGTTTTTTCTATCATACCTTTCAAAACCAATTCCATTCCTTTCCACTTTTATTCCCAAAATCCAAAAATATTAATTTTTAAAGCATTTTAGTTTAATTGCAATTTAGTTGTTAGATAAAAGCTCAAAAATCATTTTTTAACTTGTTTTATGCCAAATATCACACTTAGTTTCTAGGTAATTAATAAAAGACTTTTCGAGAGATGATCCATGATTGGACTATATATTACAATCATTGGTTTAATTTTTGAAGAGGTTATTAAGGCATAAAGCACACACCTTCTTCAAGTGGCACCGTTGCTGGGGAGCTAAGTAATTGGTTCTTTTGTAACAAAATGTCGATATTTGATTGATTGGTATATTTGGCCTTTAGGCTTGCATTTAGGTAATTTTGCATTGCGTTTAGTATAGATTGCATTCACTTGTTCATAGCATATTTCATGATATCTTCCCTCTTACCATAGAAAATTTGTTAAAAATACCAACAAATATCTTGATTTTCCTTTGTTTTTGCATTTTAATTATTGCTTTTTCCTTGCTTAAACTTGATTTGTGGTTGGAAGTAAGTGTTACACATTTGAAAATTGATTGGAATTCGGTTAAAATTCTGTTACTCTTATATTTAAGCTTGCTGGAATTTTTTAAAATTTTGCCTAAAGAATTACAAGCTTTGGTTTCCTAAGGTTTTATGCCATTCTAAGCAAGACTAATAGCCCAGCTAGCTATTAGGTGTGGTGAATTTTAGCCAAATTCCATCATTTTGGTCACTTTTTGAATTTTTCTTAATTTTCTAGAATATTTCCAGATTTTTCATTAGGTTAGTTTTTGAGTTTTCTTCTTTGATTCCTTCCAATTTTTTGGATTTATTTGTATCTCTAGGACTTTTTAGGACTTAGAATTTATTGGGATTTAATTGATTGCAATTTGAAAGGCTTGGTTTAATGAAGATCATGAGCTTTGGTTTTACACTAATCCTCCTATGCATTCCTTTTTAGGGAATGATAGAACTTCAAGCTCTCAATTCTTGGATAAATCTTATGGCACTTTGAGACATGAAGCACTTTCTAATCTCACATATTCTCAAAAGTTTGATGTGCTTTAACAAGAATTGGATTCCCTCCATGCACAAATAAATTATCAAGGAGGAGCCTTTGAATCTCAACCATATCAGTATCTCCATCAACATTGTGAACCATTGTCCACAAATCCCCTATTTTGACCATGAACCCACTTTCCAACCACCTCAATCCCACTTCAACCATAAAAAAAACCCATTCCATCAAGAATCATCCACTCTACTCTACTAAGAACCATAATCTCATTTCATCTTCCCCCATTTCCCCTACTTCTATGCCATATAGAACTTTCTATGAACCACCTTCTCCATCATTCTATGAACCTCCACCACAATCCCTTGCACCTCAATCTAGTGGACTTAATGCTTTCCTCACCTTGCCAAACTTGGATGACAGAACTCATGCATTGAGAAGAATGTATGATGAGCTCAAGATTGAACACTTTAAGTTGTTCATGTTGAAAGAAGCAAATGTGTTTTCCAAGGAGAAGGAAGAGCGACTTGAGAAGATCGAAGGCTTTATCAAGATGTTTGTTGACCATGTGCTGTGGATAAAGACTGAAGGAGAAGAAGGAGCCCCATAGACCTATAACTCCAATGATAAGGGAACTAAAGAGTAATAGTCAAATGCCAATTCACAAGTGGAAGATTCCATACCTCCAGTGCCTACTCCCACAAAATATGTCAAGAAGAAGCAAGCACGTTTTCAACTACCAGAGGAGTCACTTCCGAACAATGGTACTATTCCTCCTCTTCTTGAAGAGATTGACCCTTCTCTTACTACTATTCTTGATGATGTGAGTGATGATGAGGTGGATGAAGAAATTGTGGTTGAATCCCCTCAAATGCTCGATGTTGATAATGCTCACTGTGATATCTCTAATAGTAGTTGTGTAGTTGATAAGTTTGCTTACACTATCAGTGCTTTTATGTGTGATGAACATGTTCTTTTCCCTAGTTCTAGGAGTGATGAATATATTAAGCATGACATTGTGAAGAATGATGGATAATGCTTAGATGCTAAAATTATGGTGAAGTGTGAACCTAATGATAACTTAAATGATTGTTTGAGTGATGCTTGCTTACATGATTCTTCCTCTCTTTCAAGTGTTAGCAAGCATGATGTGGATTTTTATGATGCTATTGAACTTGATAGAGAATTTATTTTTCCCTCTTCTTTAGACTCTTCTTTTGTTTGTTCATGTGAAAGGGAAAATATGTGTTAATTGTAACCCCCTGCCTTAATTAGCATAATTAAGATTCGATAATGCATAATAAAATGGATTAGAGACTATTGGATAATTCAAAATTCATTTAAAACTCCCTTTTTGTAGTAGGGACTTCACAAAATTTTCAAGCTTCTTCTATCTCTATCCTGGTCTCAGGTTCAAATATCGAATATAATTACCTATGCAGTTATATCACATTTAAACATATCGGAGTGAATAACTAAATTCCCGGCAACCCCCGATTTCATCTACTCATAGTACTACAGGGTTCCAGTTCCCAATTAGGGGATTACACCGCCATATGTTCAAAACTATTTACAACTCAAAATGTCATACAGTAATCCCTATCCAAAATGAATAACCAACATGGCCCGAACCAAATGTCCCTACAGGATTTTAACCGCTTCGGGTTGTTCGCTTCTCCTTAGAGCCACTCGCCCTGTCTGAAAGGTTAGTCAAAGGAAAGAATGAGATTCAAAAGAATCTCAGTAGTAACAAATCATTCATACCACACATAAGTACACAACATGTAAGCAAATCATCATACAACAGTGTAGCGCAAATCACACTCCACCTTCATCCCCTTTTACCGCCAGCAAGGCACACCGTCCTAACCTAAACTGTTGTTAGCGACTCAGGGACTGTTGGTGTGGCAGTACATATACATAGCCTTATAGTTCATATAGCCATCCAGCTTTCACAATTGGCCCGTTGGCCTTCACAAATAGCCTTTCAGCTTTTCACATAATCACATATATCACACCCCATCCTCATCCCCTTTTACCATTGGGAAGGCACACCATCCTAACCCAAACTGTTGTTGACGACTCAAGGACTATTGGCATGGTAGTGCTTACACATAGCCAGAAATGTCGCAGCATACGAATTCATCACAAATCAATGATATAACACACATACAATGCATCACATATGGTATAAAAGAAAAAGTCACTACCTTGTTCCTTTATGATGTTCGCTGGCATAGTAAGCTCATGAGGACAACAGATGTCAAATCCTATAAACCAAATTAGGGACAATAGATCAATCTCTTTTCCAAGTTCTTAATTCCATAATACTTTAAGTTGGTATTCATATGAACTCTTTAGGTGGCTATTAAATGCCTAGACTTATGCCTAAAGGGTTTGGATAACCACCCCCAACAATCCCTTTTAAGAAGCAAAACACTGATTTTTGGTCGTCTCACTCGAGTGATGACTCCCAAATTCACTCGAGCACCCAAAAGTGTCACATTGGAAGTGTTTGCCTGAGAGCAAACCTCAATATGTCTTACACCCTCATTTGAGCGTAGAAAACCGCACTTGAGTGATGCCCTCAAATGCACTCAAGCACCAGAAAGTGAGACACAGCGAGTGACTACCCAAAGGCAACCCTAAGGTGCAATTGACTCCCGCACTCGAGTGAGACTGGGCTCACTCAAGTGATGACACTTATCACTTGCAGGCAAAGAAGTGCACCCTTACTTCCTACCCTAACACTTCAACTGAAATACAAGGAGAAAAGGAAGAACATGATGCTGCACTTGAGTGAGCTCCTACCTCACTCGAGTGAGGTTATTAGAAACCAAATTCGTAGCAGCTGATACACTTTTCCAAATTTACCAAATCTAATTCCAATAGTTTCCAAACTTATACCAAAGTTCATTCCCATACAAAATTCCACAATGAACCTATTGGCAACCTCAAAACAACCAAAATCTTACCACAATAACACATTCTACTCTTCTAACCACATTGCACCCAATATCACCTAATGATCAAACTTTCCCTTTCCAAATCCAAACCACAACCATTGACACCAAGACATTATTTGGCATCTATTTCATCACAAAATACTAGCTAATTCATGAATTTCATAATTAGGCTAAAATCAGGGCAAAGTCCAAATTTCTCAAAACTCAACCAATGATCAAAACAATTATATCAAAATACTATAAATACTCACCCCTTCAACTTCCAATGATTAGCTTCTTGATTATCTAGTTTCCAAACTTGTGCAAACTTCAAAATACCTTCTCTCAAAATTCTGAAACCATATGTTTAAAGCTCTCAACCTCTTGAACAACATTAATAGAGAACACTTGAGCATTAAGAGGCATCTAGCTAGCCAAAACTCACCTTAACTCTTTCTCTTTCCTTCCCTTGCTCAACAAAAATGGATGTTAGATGAGAGAGAAGATGAATATGAAGATTATGCAGATTTTCTCCCATTCCCATGCATACAAGCCGACTTGGAGGAAGAGAGGGAAGAGAAAAATGAATTTGAAACTTTGACCTTATCCAATGGTCCACAACTTGCCACATGTCATGATCTAGCTCTTCCCTTCATAATTCACATAAGCTCATTGCACATGATTCCACCCATTTAACCTTTAAACATTAAATCCCCACCATTGATCTCAAATTACCTATGAGTTCCCTTTTCGGTAACTGACCAATTGATTGGGAATTTCCCATTTTTCCCCTGATCATTGCAACATTTACTAAATCATCATCGAACATATTTCATATCACAATTCTCATTTCATACTTCAAAAGTACTTAATTAGTATTAATTACATCACATTGAAGTTATTAGCCCTTAATCACAATACAAGATATTACATTAATTGTTTAGAAATTGATAATTGGCATTCTTCTTCATATGACCTTGATTCTTCATCTAGTTCATTTGATAACATTAAAGTGCATGCTACACTTGATAAATGCCTTGACAATTGTGCATCTTTTGATCCCTCTGAATTACATGTTTTAAGTAGTTCAATAAGGAAAAATTCAATGATTTTGAATGATAAAATTGTAAATGCAAATGAATCTTTCCATTTAATTCTTTCTTGCAATTTGCCACCTGATATAAAAAATGGAAATACTTGTTTTGAAATTTCAGGTGGTGATAGCTTGATCAATTCTCTTTCTTCTTCCACTCTTTTACCTCCCAACTCTTGTGATTGTAAAAGTGATGTAATACACTCCAACACTAAGTTGGTTTCCACATTTTCCTTATTGCAAACACAAGAGGATTTTGGAAGTATGACCACTTGTTCAATTGCCACTGAAGGAAGCAAAATTGATTTTCTTGGTTGTGATATTTATTTGGAGAATCTAGTTCCTACAATGCCAATGTTTTATTTTAGATCTCTTCATGTATTTATTTTTGGACTAGATAATACTACTGGTCTAGTATTTCTTTTACAGGAACCTTCACTACCAAGGGGGTACAACTTAGGAGAAGTTGTTACAAAAAAGAAATGCATGTTTCTCATCTGGGATGAGAACTTCTCTTACAAGAGTCTATGGATATTTAAGCCTCAAGTTGTCTTTTTTCTCACTTGTTTTCCTTCTAATATTTATGATTTTTCTGATCTTAATTGTTGTATGAGGAAGTTAAGTGTGGGGGAGACAAAACCATTAGTAAAAGGTAGATTTCTTTGTTTTTCTTTTTTCAGGAAGTAAATAAATGCTCCTTGTTCATATGCCATTCTTACTTTGCACTTAATCTTTACTACATTTTGAACTTCATTGTTAAACTCACTTGACTTGTTTCTTTCTTCTTCCCCTCATGGTGATTGTTGACGTGTTGTGCTTCAATCTTGAATTAGACTTCACAACTTACTACTTCACCCAAGAAACAAGTCAAGTTAATTTCTATTTGTTATTTATATTGAGGACAACATAAAGATTAAGTGTGGGGGAAGGATTGCTCTAGTCACAATGTGTAGCTACAATTGGTTCATGAAATTTGCGAAAAATTGAAAAATTTTTGAACTTGAGAATTGGTTTTGTGAAGTGCTTAATGGACCCCTATCTTCACTTTCCTAATGCAACTCCTTGGCATACTTTTATGAAAATTTAAATGCATGATGATTGTGAAAGTCAAGCATTTCTAAGTATGATTGCATTAAACTTGAGTAATCCCTTTGCTTGATTCAATTGGGTGATTGGAGTGTCTTTAGTACAACTTTATTAATTTGGATACAAAGCTTGATTTTAGGAAGTTGATATGGTAGAGAAAAGCCTTGTTGGAAGATTCTTGAGCCTTGATTCTATTTTTTCATTGTGTGTGTATTCACCTATTCTTTAGTTAATCCCTAGAACTTGTCTAGGTCCTTTTTCAAAGCTACATTAATGCCTTAGATTTGTAGTATGATAGGGGCATTCAATTCTAACCCATTGACCTAAACAAAAACCATTAATCATTTTCCTTTGATTACCCCCTTGAGCCCTTTACTTTCATTTCTATTTTATTATATAAATGCTATGCCCGCATCATTTATCAAGTTCTTCCTAACACTATGATTTACGAAAGAAAAAAAAGTACTACTATATATGTGAAAAGAAAAGTGCCATGTGAATAGTCAAAAGAAAGAAAAGCAAAAAGAAAATAGAAAAGAAGAAAAAGAGAAAAAGTGTGAATAGTAAAAAAAAGGAAGAAAAATTCAAAAGGAAAAGATAAACAAATAAGGCACTATGATAAATATGTTAATTAATTTTATTTGTGTAGTGTTAAGTGATCTATCAATGTATTTGGTACAAGCATAGTGTTTTGTACATTTTCTAATCCATTTAGCCTTTTCAACATTACAATCCTTAGAAGTCCCCTTGACTATGGATTCATGGCAAACTAGTGGTAGAGATAATAGAAACTTTACAAGCTTATGGTGAATGCTAGAATAGGTGAATTAAGTGAAATTCCCTGTGATTTGAGAGATGAGAAAAACACTTATTCCCTTGAGGGCTCTATCATGTCTATCTTTCTTGGTTTTGTTATGTTCAAGTTGGTTTCTTTTTATTAAAAATTCTAGGAGCTTTGATTGAACCGGGATGGTGATTATTCAATCTTTATGTAACTGTATTTTTGAATAACATGATGATTACAACATTAGGCATTTCTGTAAGGGTGTGTCTCACTTATTTAAGTGGAGAGAGGGCATAATAGGTTTATTTAGGGCAAAGAAGCCCCACCAAGGCTAAATAGGCCGAGGCTGGAGAGGTCGCAGAAGTCTAATGTTGCAACCATGTGAGAGAAATATAGCTTCAAGGGTAAGTATTGGTAAATCAGCATTTACAGACTCATTAACTGTTGGATTAGGCGACAATTTGGTCAGTAGGTTTAGAACATACGATTCGTCATTTTCAATGTTGAGATTGTTATTTGAAGGCCTAATGTGAGAAAAAGCGTGTTTGTGGTCAAGGATTTTTTTCAGGTATTTTCATCTGCTTTGTTCTCTATTTTAAGATTATATCTTTGGTTGTTTGGCTGTGTGGTTGCATGTATTTGTGCATGTGGTTAAGACTCTCTTGTACCTTATTTTGATCATAGTAGATCATGTTTTCGGTGGTCTGGACGACCCATGGTTTTTACCCTTGAGTTTAGGAGTTTTGTATGTTAATAATTCAAGTGTCACTTGTACTATTTAATTTTTATCATACATTTGTTTATTTGTTCTCTCATAGAATCTTGCAAGTGATAAGAAGGTTTAATATCCATTGCACCCTTCCTAACAGGTAGTATGAATGTTGGGATTTGGGCTCCCTTCCCATGTGAAGAAAGGCTCATGTTTGAATTTTTCAATTGTATATATTTCTTATTTTATGAAAATAAAATAAAAGAGAGAAAAGTTAAAATAGGAAAGAAGGAAAAGAGTGAGAATGAAAAATGGAAAGTTTCTTGATTGTTCTTTTGAGAGAGAATATGCTCTCATAGTTTACTAATTTGAGGCCTACTGTGTGTAATGCCCCAAAATATACTCAAGGGCTAAATGTACATAATAGATAGTGGGATTGATGACAAAATTACCCTCTGAATTTTGTTATGACTTTAGTTCCGATTAACTTGAGATAACTTGTTAGTCTTTTAGCCTAAAGTAAAAAATGACTGAAGGCCTAATTTGAACATAAGAAGAAGGGGAAGTGGCATATGGAAGAGAAAGAAAGGAAACAAATAAAGAGTTAATGGCAATCTAAATAATATTGCCATCATCAAGGGCAAAAGAGATAATTGCCACTTGATCTTGAGGTTAAAGTTGGAAACCAAAATGAAGGGCTAAGATTTACTCTTGAAAAGTGAAGATAATGATAAAGAAGATGAAATTAATTTCCCTTCCTTTTCCCTTGATAAAAACCGTTCAAGACTATAGGAAGAAGGAAAGAGAATTTAAATGATAAACTTCTTCATTTTTCCATTTGAAAAGTTAACAATTGTAGGCTAATATGTGTAACCTTCCAAGAGATAATTGAAGAAGCTTTCTTGGTCACTTTGGGAGGACCATTTACATCACTTGAAGAGAGGAAGGAGGGAACTCAATTGTGACCAATTATTACAAGAGGAAGAAAAGTCAAAAATCTTATGCTAAAAGCAATATGTGAGGGAGGGAAAATATGTTAAAGTAAGAAGCCATTTTTTTCCTCTTCAAGAGGACATAATACGTATGACATGAGGAAGGAGAGAGAAGATGAAATTTGTGGACATGCATGATGCCTTCAAGAGGAACTTTTTGGTCAAGCATTTATGGCCAAATAAAAGATGATGACATCAAGTGAATATGGCATGTGTTGATTTATAATAAAATATAGTATTTTAAAGAGGTGGATGAAAGATATTTTGAGAGAGTATTATCCCTTCCTAAGGCCATATTTTTTCCCAACTCAAGGGAGAAAGAAGGAGAAAGAGATTTACAAAAGTGAGGCAAGAACAAGCAAGAAAAAGAAGCTCAAGAGGCAAAGCAAGGTGACAGTGAGCTCTTTGATCTTTATTTTCACCTTCTTAACCTCATCTATGACTCAAGTGTACTTCATAAACATTGTTCCTCTTGATAAGAACTTCATTTATATAGTTTTACAATTTCAAGAGGAGGTGTTTTAAGCCAACATCCAAGAACAAAAGTTGTATAATCATAGAAAGAACCTAAGGATGAGCAAGAGGTGAGTATTAGCTTCAATTTGAGCTATTGGTTGTATAGGTTGAATTAGTACTTTGACATGTGTAATTCTGCCCTGATTTTGTCTAAGTTAGGGTTTGGAGAAGTCATCATGTTTTGATTATGTATTTGGTGTTTTATGATGATTAGAAACCATATGACACAAGTTTGATGCTCAAATTGGGAGTTTGGCAATCTCTAGAATTTTGTTGATTTTTTTGCCCAAATAGGACATGTAGAAAGAGTAGAAATTTGGTTATTTTGATGTTACCATTGTGTTCTACATGAAAAATGGTCTAGGAATAGCCTCGAGTTGTGAATTTTGAGTCATTAAAACTCAAAATGCAAAACTGGATTTTTTGCCGAACAGGATTCCAATGAGGTACCCTGATCGTGTGGTGTTTTTGGATAAACCAATGATGTTCAATGAAGGTGAGGATTTCCAAAATAAAAGTAGACATATCAAGCTTTACTTTGATAGGTCATTTGCATCATTTCTATTTGTACACTAGGAGTTATGAATTTTTGAAATTAGGTCATGAAAATTGGGTTGAATTCTGGCAATATGCAATAAATGGAAAATCTGGGAATGTTGTGCTTCCAACTAGTTGTGGGTGATATTTTACCTTGAAAATAGACTAAATAAGGGTCACATAGCCTTTGGAATCACTACAATTAGATTTTTGTACATAAAGATAAGTTGACTTGATTAAATGTCCCTAATAATAACCAACTTGATTGTTTGAATTAAAGAAGAAATGGATTAAGTAATAACCTATTATCCGTAATTCTAATTATAGGATTCAATATCTACCATGATCATAAGAAATCTGTGTAAGAACAAGACCGGAAAGACCAAGGTAGTGACTCTTTCTCTTATATCATGTATAATGCTTTGTATGTATGTCCTTATCATTGAATTGTGACGCACATGAATTGCTACCGTGTATGCTAATTGTGTATACAATGTAATCTATCATTATTGTGAATACAATAAAAGCTGTCATTACTGCACTATATCTGTGAGAGTTATCGTTAATGTGCATATGGCCATGAGAGCTGTTGTTTGTGATGCAAGTCACACATCATATGGATACAGCTATGAGAGCTATCATTTGTGATGCAAGTCATGCATCAATATGAGTGTTGCTACTTTGTGATAATTGCTTACATGCTTAGTTTAATTATGTATCACATATGTAAAATGTTACTACTGAGATTTATATAAATCTCACTCTTTCTAATCTCTAACATACAACTAGGGCAAGCGGATCGAAGGAGAAGCAATTATATAAGGGCAGCTAGTGCTCCCAACTAGGAGATTTGAGTTTTGTTAGTTGGTTATCATACTTTTGGGATGATTGTATATATTGTATATGTTATAAACTTGTGAGGTTCTATGTAATTGCCATCGTGGGAACCACAATGGGTGAGTATTCCCTCTAAACTGTTATAGTGAATCGATAAAACCCGAGAGTTTTTGAGAAATTTTGTTATACACTTTGATATTGATGAATGGAACAGTAACGAACAAGCCAAATAGATTTGAAACTAGAAGTGAGACTATATTACATAGATTTTGAAAAGTTTTTGAAAACCCACTTTATCATAAAGCTGAACCCTGTCTTGAAGCTGGGACCTTTAATAAGTTTTGAACTAACCATTGGTCTCCAATTTGTTTATATAACATGTTTTTGAACTGTATTAACGGCTATGAAGGTAGGGGTTACACTATTTCTTGATACGTGTGTAGATGATCAATCAAATAGTTCAAGTGTACACTGTCGTAATCAAGTAATATAGAAGTAAGTAGAGTATCGTTCCCACGAGGATTGAGCACTAAGTACCAAAATAGGTAATTTTAACTCTATTTAGTCAATCGATTAGTTGGTGATTGAGAGTACAAAATAAAAGAAAGACAATTAAATATGAATGTAGATGATATAAAAGCAAATATGAGTGAAAGCCCTAGGGATTAGATTTCACTTAACAAATTCCGGATTGAATCACTTATCTATTCTAGCCCAATTTATTCCACATATTTAATAATCGAGTTTCCCTAATTTAATTACTAGCCTCTTCTAAGGTCAATCAATTCTGTAATCAATTGCTAATCCAATATATTCCTATATGAATTTAAGCAATTAATCATGCATTAAGATTTATGGAACTTAGTAAGACTACACAACTCATATGAATATATTCCTATTTCATATGAAGTTATGGTTTTAATTATAGGGTCTACACACATGTATCTCCTTCCAGTCTCAACATACATATTGAAATCATTCAAAAGACGGCCACTCAATCAAAAGCATTAAGAATAATAATTAAAACTCAATCATGAAGGAGAAATTAAAACTAGATTTAATAAGTTAAGATTCAATCCGTCATTAGTAAGCTACGTCACCACCCTAGGAAAATGAAATTTTAGCACATGATAAAATTAAAAACAACCAAAATAAATTGACATTATATAAAGCTAGAATGAAATCCTCAGAAATATTGCATAAACTTGAATATTAAATTCTCAAACATAAATTTACAACTAAAAGATGCATGAAAAATGAAGAAATCAAGCCGTCCATTTAGGAGGTAAAACCGTCTATGTAGGCGGCATACAAAATGTAACACAATCCTAAGCCTTCCAAGATAGAGGCATGCAAAATGTAATACAATCTTAAGCCTTCGAAGATGGAGGCATGCAATTCATGAAATTAAATCTAAAAAAGAATATAAAGAACTCAGAAATGTTAGAGAAAGATCTCTCCCGGTCAGAGAAGGACCTCTCCCTGTCGGAGAACGAAACCTCTGCTTCTCTTCCTCTCCTTTCCTTTTGAGCTTGGCCTTGATCTCTATTTATAGGGGAAAAAATGTGTGCTACAGTACTGCTACAGTGTCTGGAGGCTGCTACAGTGATCAGGCAACTGCTATAGTGGTTGTCGGCAATAGCTACAGTGTCCAGCAACTCTACAGTGCTTCTGTCGCTACAGTGACTTCCATCCGCTATAGTGTGACTTCTGTCCGCTATAGTCTAACCATCTGCTACAGTGATCCTGTTGCTACAGTACTTTTATTTTTTTTATTTTTTTAAATGCTATTTATTCTAAAAACATTATTTATTTATCAATCACACCCAAATTTATTATATTGAACGTAACTATCGTCCATAAAATCATCATATAAGGGAAAATAAATATGCAAATATTTTACTTATCATGTCTTACTTATTTAAGTGGAGATAGGGCTTCTTAAGTTTTTGTCCAAGACCAGAGGCTGGAGACTTAGGGGCCAAAGAACCCTAGAGAGGTTGGAGTGGCCAGAGAGGTTTAATTATAGAGCCATGTGAGAGAGAAAGAAGTAAGAAAGCCAAAAATGTAGCTTTACAAGGCAGTCTTGGTAAATTGGAATTTACATACTTATTAACTATTAGATCTGGCTGAAATTTGGTCAACTCACTTGACATATGTGATTTGTCATTTGCAATGGTAGGATTGTCATTTGTAGGCTTGGTGTGAGAGAAATCATGTTTGAGGTGAGGGGCATTTTTCTGTTATTTTCAGTTTCTTTGTTCTCTATTGTAAGCTTGTAGCTTTAGTTGTTTGGCTTGGTGGTTATACATGTTTGTACATATGGTTGAGACTTTCTTGTACTCTATTTTGATCATAATGAATTATTTTTTATTGGTATTGATGACCTGTGGTTTTTACCCTAAAATTGAGGGATATTTCATATAAATGGTTCTCAAGTTATTAAAACTGACGATCTAGTCACCTAACCGGTTTGTCTAGCCGGTTTGACTGGTTTAGTGTTTATTTTGATTTTCATGAGTTCAAAAATTCATATCTAATTCTATATATTTCCAAAAATTATAAATTAAGACTCTATGGAAATCTTGAGATATATACTTTTAATGCAAAAAGAATAACTCAAAAATATTATCATTTGATCCTTAAACTTTCTCAAATTCCAAAACTATTCGAAAAGTCAAGAGATATAATTTCCCAATCATTGTCCTTAGTGTTTAGAAGGCTTAAACATTCAAATTCCACCTCTTGATATTTCAATCTCATCAATAATTAAATCTTACTTAACTCTAAACCTCAATATTAAAATGTGAGATGTTACAATTGAGAACTTGAGTATTGCAATTAGCAACTACCCCATTTTGGTCCCGTTCAAGTTCACTTCTTCACTAGTTTGGCTCTGGGTTAGCTCCAATTTGACTATGATCTGATCTACTAACCATTTGTCCACTACCCTAACCAATTCAGTGGCCGTTCAATGTTTAATAACCTTGTTCTTATGTCTCTTGTGCCATTTAATTAAAGAAATTTTCAAATTAAAATAGAAGTTTTTAAGAAATTTTCTTGAGATTTTATGAGATATCAATTTGGTGCATCATTTATGGGATTTCAAATTAAAATAGAAGTTTTTAAGTTTAGGAAAGGAAAATAATAATGAGAAGTTTTCTCAAATAAAAAAAGGAAAAGAAAAAAAGGATTAAATTGTTGTTATTATTATTATTATATCATTTCCTATCTCTTTAGTGATCAGAGGTGAAAGAGGCAAGTTCCGTCCAAGAGAGGGGTGAATTAGGTGATGTGATAAATTTTTTGGTTAAAGCAGTGATATGACTTTAATTGTAAATAGAGTAGAGTTGAGAAGATTAGCACACAGAAAGTTATACTGGTTCGGCCCAAAACTCAGGCCTACGTCCAGTCCTCAGAGATCAAGACCTACTGAGATTTTCACTATACTTCCAAGATTTAATGGGCTCTCAGAATGCCGCAAAATAACAATCGTCCTTGAATGGACTATGAGCAAAAATATTCTAACACTTAGAAATTTCTCTCCCCTTACGACAAGTTTTACGTACAGAAAAACCTATGACCTTTCTCTCTTGCTTACGCATATAAGTCTTATGAGTGCAGCAACATTCTCTCATGATTACACCACTGTAAGTCTTATGAGCAGCAACATTCTCTACTGGTTGTATCTTATAAGTCTTATGAGCAAAAAGTCCTACTAGGAATTCTCTCAATTGCTTTTCTCGTAAGGAAATCTATCCTCTCATGGTCCCAATACCTCGAGATCAAATAGAAAATAGAATATGAAGTATATACAAACTCTCTCATAGAGCAAATATGATAAGCACTAAAGAACGATATGAATATAGAGAAAATATGAATAACAAAGACTCATGAATTTGCTTGTTTGAATTCTTGCACTTTGTTATATTTTTGATGGTCTCTGAAGCTCTGCATTTTTAGCCAGATGATTTTGCCCGTTGAATAATAATCATTACGGAGCGGAGCATTTTATTATGGAACAACATGCGTATGTTTGAAATCTTTGAACGTGGTAGGTACGTGTTTAGTTAGTAGTAATGATTTTGTCTGCTGTTGATTGACTTCCTTTGTGCTTTTCTAATTCAAACGATCAACCACCTGTATCACACTTGTAATATATGTTAAATGATGTTAAATAATAATAACAAGTGGAAATAGGATGATTAAATATTATTAAACCATATTTAGATTGATCATTATAAGAATGGTGCGTTTTAGCTTTTGGCAGAGCATCACTCGGGTGCTAAGAGGACTTACTCAAGTGCAATATCATATTTTCTCTTCTTGCTTCAATTTTATACTTGCATTTTCATGTGATTTTGAGAGAGTACATTTTCACATTTGCGAGTGATGTGGGACCTCACTGGAGTACAAATCTCCTCACTCAAGTGCACCTTTATTTTACACTATGAGCCCACATCTCTAGATAACACTCGCATCCCATTTTATCAAGAGTGTGATTTTGCACTTGCAGGTCATGTGGGCCCTCACTCGAGCATACTAATGCTTACTCGAGTTAACAACATATTCTTGTAAAAGATACTCTTTTGCTTCAGCACTTGTATCAAAATGGAGAGAGTTGGATTCCACACTCGCAGGTGCTGAGGTATCACTCGGGTGCAGTATCCTTCACTCGAGCATAATTTCTTTTCCATGCACTTGGTAACTCTCAGGAAAACACTTCCTATTTCTCACTCACTTGGACTTGAGTGCAGTTTACATTTTGAGTTTAGCTTGCTCTCGGGTAAACACTCTTTGTGCCACACTTGCAAGGACTCGGGTGTGCATGAGGCCATCACTCGAGTATAGAGTCAGTGCTCGAGTGGAGTGTTGATATCTTGTCTCTAACTTTGCTCTTTGTCAAATACTTCCAAGAGTGTGCCTTCATACTCGAGTACAAATCTTATCATCACTCGAGTGTTGTATCCATCACTCGAGTTGTCCTGGTATTTTCATATAGAACTGCTTCTGTCAAACACTTGCTTTGCAACATTCTCTTGTGCTCGAGTTCAGAAGTGCTTGATGCTCGAGTGGTTACACCATTACTCGAGTGCATTAGTCAAACTGACAGCAGACACCTCTAAACTTTGTGAAATGCATTTGGTAACATATTTAACCATTGCAAAGTATGAATTTCTTACTACAACACACAATGAACTTTTGTTATCATCAAAACTTGGAATCTAACAAGAGGCGGCACCTCTTTGGGAATGTATAATTGAAGGAAGATCTCTAATATAAAAAAAGGAAACAAGCCATGGTTTGGAAAGAAAAGAGGAAGGAGGCAGTTTTATTTGATTATCAATATCATCATCTTCATCTGGAATCACAAGAAAAGAGATAGAAAGGAGTTCAAGTTTTATTCTTTTTCATGAGAGGACAAGAGGACTATGGAGAAGAGAAGAAACCAGAGTAGCAGATTGGACAGAGGAGTAATTGGAGCTTAAAGATGAGGCTCTGAATCAATGCTTTGTTCCTTAAGATTTTGGATTATAAATTTCTTATTGTCTTGTTGAGATTATTTTAGTTATGTTTAGTTAGTTTGTTTTGCAACCTATAGGAGCTATAAACTTATGGATGTATTAAACATTGTTTTCATTGTTTAGTTAAATTTGATGTTAATTTTAGTTACTTAATCATGTTTAGCTTTATCTATTTAGTGACTGGCCATTATTGAATATGAATTTGAGAATTAGGATTTATCTTAACGAAGTAGATTTTAATTAGGCTCTAAGATTAAGTAATATATGATTAGATTGTAATCTAATTTGTGATTAGGATAGATGTTTACCTCTGCAAGTGCACAGGTCTTGCTAAGTAATAAAGTGATACATAAAGTATTGTTCTCACGAGGATTTGTTTTAACAAATAAAATCAAGCAATAAGCTTAGTGCATTCAATCAAGTTCAACTAAAGCATATTGTTGATGTGGAATATGAAAATGTAAAATTTGTTTCTAAAATAATGAAAACTAAATTTGTAAAAACTAGAGATGATATGGAATCTAAGATTATTTGTCCCGTTTGCATTTCATAAAAACTTGATGAAGTTCATCTCTTTAAATATTTTCAATGACTATATGTGTTAGTATAAGGTTCAAAGGTAAATTAGTTCAGCTTTCTCAAGTCAGAACCAAGTTTATAAACTCAAATAATATGCACAATCTCTCACTGCCATTGAATGAGAATATAAATTCAGCATCAACCTACATTAACAATGCTAGGTCAGTGACTATATCTTTATGTTATTAACAATCTATCCATTTATCAAGTAAACTTCAAGTTAAGCATAATTTTAACCAAGTTCGTTACCCAGATTTTGCTTTGTCAAGTCAAAACAGAGTAAACAACACAATCTAAATGATGGCCAACCGTTATGGTTGTATATATTATGGCAATTAATTCCTTCTCTATGGTTGTATAGTTTAGCTGAGCACCATCAAGAGTCTTACTTGCATAGTAAATAGGATTGAATAATTTCTCTGCTTTTTGTCTAAGAACAACCCCTACTGCATAATCCCTTGCATCAGCTATGATAATGAAGGGCAAACTTCAATCCGGAGCCATCAATATAGGAGTTGAAATGAGACATTTCTTTAATTCCTCAAAAGCTTGCAGACAATCATTATCAAATTTAAACTCCACATCCTTCTCCAAAAGCTTGGAGAGTGGCTTCGCAATCTTAGAGAAGTCTTTAATAAATCATTGATAAAACCCTGCGTCACCAAGAAGCTACAAATACCCCTCATATTAGTAGGTGGAAGCAGCTACTCAATAATAGCAACTTTGGCTTTATCTACCTCCAAACCTTTCTTGGATATCATGTGGCCAAGCACAATTCCTTCTTGTACCATGAAGTGACATTTCTCCTAATTTAGAATTAGGTTGGTTTCTTCACACCTTATAAGCACCAAAACTAGATTATCCAAACATGATTCAAAGGAAGGGCCAAAAACAAGAGATCGTCCATGAATACTTTGATGGTTTTCTCTATCATGTTAGCAAAAATAGACATCATGTAATGTTGGAATGTTGCAGGAGCATTGCAGAGTCCAAATGGCTTTCTCCTGAAGGCAAATGTGCTATAAGGACATGTAAATATAGTTTTCTCCTGATGTTCCAGGGTTATAGCAATCTGGTTAGACCCTGAATACCTATCTAGAAAATAGGAATTCTTGGCCCGCTAGCTTGTCAAGCATTTAATCAATAAATGGTAGCAAAAACTGATCCTTTATTGTGGCAGAATTTAGCTTTAATTTCAATAGTCCTTACCCACCCACCACCTAGTCACCATGTGATTGGGAACTAACTCATTTTGGGTGTTAGCTACTACAGTCATGTCACATTTCTTAGGGACACATTGGATTAGGCTCATCCATGAGCTATCAGATATAAGGTACACAATACTAGTATTTTTTGTTTAGCTTCTGCAAGTGTACGGGTTGCAAGTAATAATTTAGTGAGAAAACTAGTGTCGAATCACAAGACTATGACGAAGGTGAGTTAATAATTATAACCATGTTCTTAACTAGGTTGAATGGAATAATTTAGATTTGATCAAGTTAAATAAAGACTTTTGACAAAAATAACAAAGGAAAACAGTGGAATTGAGAAATTGGGTTTAACTTCAAGAGGTATAAACTTAGGATTACTTCTTCTCTATCGTATTTCATGAAACTACACAAATATTCACTTATGTTGATTAAATGAGTGTATATACTAGTCAAAGGTTCTAAAATCATCAACCAAACTCTCTCAAGTCAAGATTGATTTTTAATCTTCATTAAAAATATTCAATCTCTTGTTTATAATTAATGAAAACCATCTTTCTAAAGCAATCCTTCAATTGACCATGCTAGGTTGTTAGATATATCTCTATTCTAACAACAAACCATCCATTTAATCCCTAAACTTCAAGTCTATCATGATTTTTCTCAAGTTCTACAATCAAAATATCTCTCTCAAGCATCTTCCAATTGAACAACTCTAACATGTGGTGATCAAGCACAAGATAGCATTAAGCTCAAAGAAAAATCAACATATATACTCATTAACCAACAAAAGCAAGATAATCTAGTAGTTTCAATCCATATAATGGGTAAAAGTAATCCTAATTGAGAGTTCTAGCTACTCATGTTCAAATATAAAGAAATGCTACATATAGTTGCTGAATACATAAGAAGCTAAGTGGAAAAAGAGGAGAAAAGGAGAATAACCAAGGTGGAAATCCCAAAATCTCCTTTGAGAAGAGCACCCAAGCCTCCAAAATCCTCCAAATCACTCACCCAAGCTCTCCCCTTCCGTGCTCCAACTTTCTAAAGTGTAGAGTCTGTGTTTTTAGTGCTCGTCCCTAGTTAAGTAGTATTTTTTTGCTTCTGAAATCAAAATGTGCAAATACACTTTTTCAGGACTTCCTATGGCAAGTCTGTCAACTTGCCGTAGCCAATTACACAGAGAGTCAATTTTCCTTCAGATTTAGGACTTGCTACAACAAGTTTGTCAACTTGCTGTGGCCAGTTACACTGAGAGTAAACTTCTTCAGAATGTTTACTTGCCATAGCCAGTTGGTCAACTTGCAGAGGCAAGTTACATAAGTTCCTTATATCTTTGCACTACTTCACCTCCTTTGCTCTTTCCTTGATTCTTAGTTCTTATAGGGCTTCAACACTTGTCTTCATCCTCCTACAAAAGAGGAAGGATTTATAAATTCTCAATTGAATCACAAATATAACAAGAATTTCTTTGATTTTTGCTTGATACTTTGATATGAACATTTTCTTCTATACACTTCTTTCAATGTACATTTTGAACTCAAAAGTAGGTAAAAAGAGAAGAAAATGTGTTGGAATGTTATGAATTTCTAAGAGTCAACACACCCTCAAACTTAAACATTTACTTATCCTCAATCAAAACTTGTATCTTCACTAAATTTCTAAAGTATTAGTCATTGATGCATGAATAAATTTGTCCTCATTAGTTGCTCAAAAAGTTATATCAAACAAGAAACCAAGAAAACATGCAAAGATGAACACTTCATAGATTTTAAAACATGCTTTTCAAGAATTTCTAAGTGTTTGTGTGAATGGAGTTAGCATGTATTTCTTTTGCACTTGCCAAAGTTAAAAGCAACACTTTAAGTCATATACCAATATTCGAACAATCAACTCCATCAGTCTCTAATTCCTTCCTCTTTTTTTCTAATTCACTCCACTTGACTTAAAAATCAAATGGACTTTTCAGCTTGTAATAGGGCCAGGGGTTAAGGTTCTCAAAAGAAAAGGTAAAGGATAATCAACAAATATCTCAAGATAGATAATAACCACTTAAGGATTTTCTTCCTTTTCTCATTAAACATACTCCCCCAAAATTAAACTAAACTAATTTTTCCATATCAAGCCTTTTTGTACTTTTTTTTATCATTTTTTTTTCATTTCATTTCTTTCCCCCCCCCCCCGTTTTTTTTTTACATTTTTGGCTTAATTTCTATATATTGTGAACCCTTTTACTTTCTACACTCCTTTTTCCAATCATTTGTAACTCTACACGTCACCACGTTCCACAACCCAATCAATTATCATCTATCTCAAAGCAAGGGACTCATGATTTTTCACATTGGCTAAGGTAGGTAGATGTAAGGTTTTTCAAAAATAATCACTAATTGGTTTTTCAATTAGGCTCAAAATAAGGGTTCAAAAAGGGAATAACATCAATTTGGTAAGCTTGAAAGTCTCAAACTCATTTTATGAAGTACCCTAATCATTTCTCTAAATCTCATGACATAAATCAAAAGCTTTGAAGAATTCCAAAGATTATTTTGAAATGAAAAATTTGAAACAAAGGCATATAACTCAAATTGCTACAAACCCTTTAGACAAGAACATCCAAAATAAAGTTAACTCCAACAATGCTTTCTTAGCTTAAAAATTCCTAAATAACATGATTTATCACTACAATACATCCATCAATGCACATTAAATAAAATTTCCTATCAAATATAAAAGAGTGAGCAATAATTTATATCATTGGATTATCCAAGCAATTTTGACAAATAAATGAGAATTTTAGCTTATTTTTAACATTCTTCACAAACAAAAATTTAAGAATGAGAAATTTCAAACATTATAACAAGATTTTCAAAAAAAAAACTATTCAAAATTTTTACTGTGCATACATCAAAGTTTCAAAATTTGTCAAAATCTCCAAATCAACAAACTCTCACCCCCAAACTTAAAACTGACAATGTCCATATTGTCAATTAAAAGGAAGGGAAACAAAAGAGCTAGCACCTGTATATAATCACATCCACAACAATAACAAAGAAAATAAGGCCCTCAATAGCCTGAACAAAACCTGTACATACTTTCACCACTAGCCATTAGTAGTTAGACAATATCAAGAGATAGTTATATGAGCCATTAAACTAGCTATCAACAGCTAAGAAAGTCATATTCTCATGTTAATTAGAGTGTCAAATAACACTGGCCATCAGTAACCATCAAGAACCACAAACACAAATCAACATCGAAAGGCAATCAGTAGCCTAATCCAGATCAGAGGAGTGTACCATGATTCATAATGACAAGCAAAAGGAAGCACTCACAGCTAAAGCCAGCCAAATTAACACAATAAAACATAGGACCTTCACAAAAGAACACACCACAGTCAAAATGAAAGAAAGATAACCTAACCTATCTGAAAAAGAAAAGCAACAATCCCCCAAACTTGAATTCTATCTAATTCCAAAGCTTTTCAATCAATATTCCAAGCCTAAACCTACTCCTCACTATCTCTTTTATTATGACCTCAAATCACCTCAGAACAAAGATTTAGATCACTACCCTAATTCTTCAGCCACTCGCTTTAAATTCAGGAATTAAGGCTATCAAACTCATCAGCACATTGTCAAATTGAATTGTCAAAGCATCAATGAGATGAATTCAAATTACCACAATGAAAGATAGGTCCAAAAACATGATGATGCACTTCCATTTACACTGCAATATTGAAAGGAATACTTTCATGTTTCAAAAAATTTTGTGCATCTTTTTAAACTTAGATTAGCAGCTAATAGATTCCAGAACTTCAAAACTCAGTGGATGTGACAGTCTTTGATTAACCAATTTTGTTAAGCACAATATGGAAAATGTATCAACATGCACCATCAATTTAGGACCTGATTTAGCAAGCAATCATCAATAATTGCTTTGTTCTAAACCTTAAATCACCATTCAACTTCAAGCTTAATTCTCATCAGCCCCAATAATCTTTCAGAGCAGAATTTCCAAATCCACTAAGTATATGCAAGTAATCAAGAGAACATCAAACATTAGATTTTTTGTGATAAATTCCCTTCCAAACCCCCCTTTTTTATTTTTTTCAAGATTGCTTCAAAACCCAGGTTTAAAACTTTTTAAGCTGAAACTAGTAAGTTCCAAAACAGTAACTAAAGTGTCAGAATTTATTCCCAGGTTTCAGAAATCAGTGAATGCTGTAAGTTTTCATGATGACCAATGAAAGACATAGCAATATAGGAAATGAAAACTCAACTCCTTTCAATGAAGAGACTATGGAACAAGTAGTTATCAATAATTGTGATTATCTCTCCTCCAACAAAACACGTCTCATTTTAAAATTAAGTTCTAGGGTTGGAAAAATTTCCAAACAAGTAGCACATGTAGGGTAATTGGAGCACATGGAGGTGCAGTTTCAAAAATGACAGATTCATCATCATTTTTTTCTTTTTCAAATTTTGAAACAATTAAAAACACGAAGTGTAAAATAAAGCACCTTTGGCACCAAATTCAGTCTGAAAACTCTAAGGTGCGAATGTTCTTTTCATAAGGTAGCTGTATGCAACAATTTTTGAATCAACCAAACATGCATATACATGCTAGAAAATTATAGCTAAAAACTTATGAATTCGAGAGATTATAAACACCAGCAATGTTCAGTACCCACCTCAAATCCAATGACACCAGTTCATGCCTAAGTTAATCAAGTGTCAACTCATAATCAGAACTAGAATCTTGTTGATTGCTATTCTAATCAAAGTTTCCCTATTCTAAAACAAGAAGCCAAAATTACAACAGCAAAGACCACAAAAGTTACCTTAGAAATGATGAACAATATAAAATAAATGTAAAAAGGAGCACAGCAACACCGTCCAAACCAAAGAAGAACAGAGGATTAATGCATGAGGCTACTGTTTTGTTCTTTTTTTTGGCAAGATTGATGAAATTAAAGAGGAGGAAGGATGAGACAGAACTTTCTAGACCAGAGGAGAGCAAGAGGAGCTAAGCACGTCCTTGTAACCATAAGTAATTAGGAGGATTAGGAGGATAAGATCTGGAGTGAGGGCGGGGAATAGGTCGGCGGTGGTCTATGAGGGGTCAATGGTGAAGTGGTGATGAAATCCGACGGTGGAGGAAGTAAACTTAAAAGTGAATACCGAGAGAAAGAGAGAGAGCGATGTAAAGGGAGGTAGAGTGAGAAAGTGAGGTTAGGAGGTGGAGGAGCTATAGAGCATGTCTGAGGTAGGAGGAATTAGGGTGGCGGTGACGATGATGAGCTACGGGTGTTGAGAAATCAAAGATGGCGAGTTGGGGGTTAATGAGCTGAGGGGAATGATGGATCTAAGAGCCAATGGTGAGGCGGTGGGTATTGAGGACGGTTTGACGGTGAGCTAGGTCATCGGTGGAGATTAAGATAGTGACAGTGTGGATTGATGGAGGAGGGAGATGATGGTGGGAGAAGGAGCTGATGGGTGACGATGAGCTGCGGTGAGGTGTAGATCGATGGAGTGGTGGGAGATGGTGTCATTGAAGATAGAGAGAGAGAGAGAGAGAGTTGAAAGTGGAAGAGCTAAGGGTGAATCTGAGAAAGTGAGCTGAAGGTGGTCGGCTAGGATTTGAGGTTGAGCCGAAAGCGAAGAGAGTGAGCTGAGGGTTTAGGTTAGACGTGGGTAATGGAGATGAAGTTGTGGGTAATGGAGGTTTGGGGAATTCATAAAAGAGGAGGGAAGTCGTGAATTTTAAAAATGGATTAGGTCCACATGTGGGGTAGGTTCATAAGGATAATTTGGGAATAAAGAGAAAGAATAGGGACAACGAGGGATGACTAATTTTTTTTTAATTAAAAAAAATTTAATGAATAATATATATATATATATTTAATTAAAGATACTATTGGCCATGGCAAGTTTTTACACTTGCTGAGGCCAGTCTGACAGATAAGGGCTCTAGAACACTGGAACACTGGCTACGACAAGTTTCAAAACTTGCCGAAACCAGTTTGACAAAGAACATAAAATAGTGAACTTGCTGAAGCAACTTCAGTTGTCATAAACAAAACATAACAGCAACTCTATATACTCATAAAACATTCCCAAATACCTTATAAACCACTAAATGAACTCCATACCAATAATTATCAACCAAATCATACTGAATCAAGCACTATGAACCATCCAATATCACAACATATCAATTTGAGCACTAAAATAAAACAGCATGGCAAGTTTTGATATTGAAACAAGAACTATGAATCAAGCACTAGAATATTGGAACACTGGTTACGGCAAGTTTCAAACTTGCCGAAGCCAATCTGACAGAGACAAACGCTAGAACTTTGGACATTGAACACTGGTTACGGCAAGTTTCAAACTTGCTGAAGCCAGTCTGATAGAGACAAACGCTAGAACATTGGCTACGACAAGTATAGAAAACTTGCTAAGGCCAGTTACACAAAGAGCAAATTTGCCACTAAAATAGTTAACTTGCTATGGCAAGTTGTCACACTAGCTGAGGCAAGTTTTGCCGTCATGTGACTCTACACATGCCAAACATTCCCAAATCACCTCAAAACCCTCAAACATGCTACTATACCATCCCAAATCACCTCAAAACCATCAAATATGCTCGGTACCATCATTTATGAGCAAAATGAAATTTGAACAAGACTTTAGAGCATCCAAGACAGCAAGGCACAAATATAAGCATATTCATGGAGAATACCACAACATATCCCTTTCAATACTCAAATTACATCAAATAATAGTCACAAGTAAAGTTCATGATAAAGAATCAACCAAATGATCACAGTAATATCAGTAGTACTCCAAGTTAACCAATCATCATAAATGTACTCCAAAATCACATATATCAGCTTAGAGTCAAATGAACTTCCCTGAAATGCATTTCCTTGTAACTTATAAATTACTCTTCTCTCATTGACATCCCTATGAGCTTCAAAAGCCAAGTTCCAAGATTGGGGTATATTTCCTTCCTACAAAACACAAAGATCAAACATAAATCTACTAAACACACACCAAAAACAGAAAAATGACAAAAGTGAGTTTAGAACTTGGGTTACCTCCCAAGAAGTGCTTAGTTTATAGTCTTTAGCCCGACTTTTCATCTCGTCAAGTTATATCATCTACAGGTAAGGTGAAAGATTGATGGTTCACCTCTCCACCATAGGTATGCTTTGATCCAAGGCTACTAGCTTAAACTCCCTTTCCATTTTCATTTCTCAACCCAACTACACTAGAAGTATATGCTTGTATCTTCACAACCTTAGTAGCCCATTCAATAGCTCTGTTACATGCTTTTAGAGTTTTTAAAAGTTGTTCTTCTTGTTGAATGACTACTTGTGAAGATATACCCAATAGTGGATTGTTGGCTCCCAAATAGTCATGTTGAGAGTTAGAAGGTAGCTTCTTTAAATCAGGAAACCATGCCTCTTTAATAGATGACTTTAAAGATGGTCTATCATGGGAAGTGAAATTTAATGATTACAATGGTACTCGACTCTTAGGATTAGTTGGTGTTATCCTCAAGACACCCATGCCTTCTTCTACCTCTTGACTATCTATTTGAATTTCTAATGACATGGTTTCAACAAACTCATTATGAATTGATTTATGGAATTTCTCTTGCTCCACTTGCTCAACCATGTCAACTAAGAGGCATTGTTTAGACTTATTGGGAGATTTTGTTAGTTGTTCATATTAAAAGTAACATGCTCATCTTCATCTCGTATAGTAACTTTACCTTTTTCAACATCGATGAGGGTTCTAGTAGTTGCTAAAAATGGTCTTCCTAACAACAAGGGCATTTCTCTATCCAGATCAAAGTCAAGAATAATAAAATCAACAGGAAATATGAACTTATCAACCTTGACTAACACATCTTCAATATTACTTTTAGGATAAGACAAGCTTCTATCGGTCAATTGCAAAGTAACCATGGTAGGTCTAGCATCACCTAATCCTAACTTGTTGAACACAGATAAAGGTATAAGGTTGACACTAGAACCAAGATCATATAAACCATGCCCTAAGAATTTACCTCCCACATTACAAGGTATAGAGAAACTCCTGGGATCCTTCAACTTAGCTGTAAGTTACTTGATAACATCAGTGAAGCATGTGGTGATGGCCATTATTTCAAACTCATCCAACCTTCATTTCTTTGTGAGGACATCCTTTATGAATTTGGCATATTTAGGCATTTGTTCTAAAGCTTCCGAAAAGGGAATGTTGATATGCAAATGCTCGAACATCTCAATAAACTTTTTGAATTGCCCATTTTCTTGATGTTTCTTGAGCCTCTGTAGAAAAGGGGGTGGTGGGACATATCATGAAGGAGAAATGTTGGTCTTTCTCTTCTTCTTTTCCATATTTTCAAGAGCAACAGGCTTGCTTTACACCACATCATCTAAATTTACTTTAGTTTGCTTCCTCTTCTTGTTGTCCTCTTCGTCTACCATAATTTCTTTATCAACCTCTTCATTAAGGTTAAGATCTTCCACAACATGGTCCTTTGGCTTTGTTGTAGCCTTACCTATACTTGGAATATCGGGTAAAGTCTTGCTACTTCAGAGAGTAAGAGCCTTGCATTCTTCTTTACCTTCTTGCTTAGGATTGGGAATATTGTCACTTGGAAGACCATTTCTTGGTTGAGCACTCAAGTATGAAGCAATTTGTCCCACTTGTATCTCAAGATTCTTGATTGTTGTGTCATGAAGAGAAATGGTGCCAACTAAGCCTTCTTAACCTTTAAGAATTTACGTCAAGAGTTTATTTGTCTCAAAATCGCCCTCTTATGGCTTTTGTGGTTGCTCAAAGCCCGGTGGATGCATTGGCTTACTAGTAGAAGCATAGTAATTAATTAGATTCTCACTAGGTCCATTCCTCCAAGAGAAGTTGGAATGATCCCTCATACCCTTGTTGCAGATATTAGAGTAAGGGTTGCCATATAGATACCTTTGATTATTGTTCAAATAACTCATCGACTCTATAGTATGATGACATTCTTCATAGGAGTGGGCTTCTCCACATATTTCATAAGAAGGACTTGAAGCTTGAATAGTATTCATATTCTTGGATGAATTTCTCTCTATCTTTAATTCAAGTTGATCAAATCTCTTAGCCATTGCTTTAAGTTGGGTAACAATTTCTTTAGACACATTTGAACTACTTGAAGGACTTGGTTCCTTATATGTTCTATAGCTAGAATGTGATTTTTTAGATTGTTACAAGGAACTATAAGCAATGTCCTTATACAACTGTGATATATAATAAACTCTTATCTTGCCAATTCCACCATTTGAGGTATTGTTGATCATATTTGAAGTGGGTGCACATCTAATCCGGCCGTAAAGGCTTCAAGCAAAACATAGGTCTTCTATTCATGGTTAGGGCAACTGTGCCACAACTCCTTGAATCTCTCCCATGCTTCATGAAAAAGTTCACCAGGCTATAGTTGAAAACCCAAGAGTTCAGCTCTTTGAACTGCCTGTCTACCCCTTGGAATGAACCTTGCCTTGAATTTGGATGCCATTTCATCCCAACTAGTGAAGGAGTTAGGAGGTAGAGCAGTAAGCCAAACTCTTGCCTTCTTGTTAAGTGATAGAGGAAAGAGTCGCAATCTGAGCACATCCGAAGTTACTCCTTGAAACTTAAAGTTCTCACATACTTGTACAATGCATGTCAAATGGTCAGTAGGGTCTTCATTCTGAGTTCCCAAAAACAAGCTAATCATTTGGAGCATTTGAAGCATGATTGGCTTCAACTCCAAAATTCCAAGCTTGAATGGCAGGAAATTGGATGCTAAATTGATAGGTGAAGTTTTCTTGCTCCATGTACTCATCCAAAGTACACTCCAAGTCATCATCATTAGGATTGGCCATATTGCAAAATGGATGAGGATGAGGTGGTGGTCTAGGTTGCTCTGGTGCTGGTAAAGGTTCAGGTATTTGGATAGGTTGCACTTGAGGTGGAGTTTCCGATTTAGTTTCAAAATCTTCAAAAAAATATTCTTCAACAACACCATCAAGAACAACCTCCAAATCAGTTTGCATATGGAGTATGAGTGCCTACAATTCAAAAATTCCCACAACGAGTATTGAACTTATCAACTAATAGAACTACACTAAGAAAAACAAGAAAAAGAACTATAGCTATAATTATACTTAAAAACAAAGCAAATTAAGAAAATGAAACAAGAAGAGGAAAAGGAGTCAAGCGTAATCAAGCACACAATTACACTAATTAACTCAAAAGGCTTTAGTCAATAGTCCCTGGAAATGACGCCAAAAAACTTGTTCATCATTTAGCTTCCGCAAGCATACAGGTCGCAAGTAATAATTTAGTGAGAAAATAAGTGTCAAACCACAAGGACTATGATGAAAGTGAGTTAATAGTTATAACCATGTTCTTAACTAGGTTGAATGGAATCATTTAGATTTGATCAATTTAAATAAAGAATTTTGATGAAAATAACAAAGTTAAATAGTGGAATTGAGAAATTGGGTTTAACTTCAAGTGGTATAAACTTAGGATTACTTCTTCCCCATTGAATTTCATGAAACTACACAAATATTCACTTTTGTTGATTAAATAAGTGTATATGCTAGTCAAAGGTTCTAAAATCATCAACCAAGCTCTCTCAAGTCAAGATTGACACTAGTACAAAAAAGGTATTTTAGACCGGCACATTTAGTTCGGTTGTAGTGGATGAGGTCTAAAAGAAATGCGCGGTGGCATTTTCATAATTATAAACAACGTGGGAGACCGATTATTATATTAACTGGTTTAAAAAATATTATTTAGACTGGTTCTACACTAACCGATCTAAAAAGATTAAGCCTTTTATTTTTTAGTTACTGAAAGAACCAGTCTAAAATATATTTATTTTAGACCGATTAATAGGATAACTGGTCTAAAATAAAGCTTTTTAAGAACGGTTCTTCTAACAACCGGTCTTAAAAGTTCACTTTTAAGACCGATTGTTAGAGAACCGGTCATAAAAAGCTTTTAAGACCGATTATTTTATTAACTGATCTTAAAAGTTTTCCCCAATATTTTCGTGCCTTAACTCCCTACCTTCTTCCATTCTAAAATTCCTCTTCCATTCTGAATCAGCCTAGCTACTTTAATCCCAATCTTTTCTCTCCTCAGCCCTCGATTCCTCATCCCTTACCTGATCTTTGAATTGGAACAATCGAATCTGGTCGAGCTGCTCGTGGTTATCGCTTGTGGGTCGCTATCATCCTTTGTTTCAGGTGGTCAGTTCTGTCCATTATTCACTGCGTTTCAGGGACATCTTCATCTTCATCTTCTTTTTTGAGGTATGCTTCCTCGTCCTTTACATTTACCCCTTTACAATTACTATATAGAAGTTGTTGCTTCTAGATTTAGAATTCTAGTTGTCCTTCACAAAATATGGTCATCCGCCTAGGCTAGCAAGTGGATCAACTAAACATTAGCTTAATATAAATTTTCTGGTGTGTTTGGTGTTTAAAACCGTCTAACAAAAATCTGTCTTAGTTCTGCCAATGATTATATGAGCAGAAGTTTTAGTGAAAACTGAATAGTTGTTTAGGTACGATTTAGTTTAGTTTATTACAAACTACTGTGTAATTAGTGAATTTATTGAATGCCAATCTCAGTGCCTTACCATTATTCTACTCTTAGTTTAATATTACAAGAACTTTAGCTTTTGCAAGAAGACATTGCTTGCAGATCTTCCCCTTCTCTAGATTTATGTGATTGTAATGCATTGCTGTAGTTGTTGAGTCTTTAGGCTATTAGTTGGTCCCATGTTAAGCTCTCAAATCTCAATATTGCGTTGAGAACTTCAGTCCATGAAAAAAATAATATCTAGCCAAATTATTGAAAGAATGCTTTTTATTAAAAATATTTCAACTCAAAAGACTTCTATTTTCTTTAGCCAAATTATTCAAAACAATTTTTTTAGCCTGCGTTTTGAAGCTATTTCTTTGCCTTGAAATCCCTTTTGTTTTTTCAGTATTTGTTCATCATCGATGTTGATTTCTACTGTTGTTTGAAGGAATCCCTACTGCTTAATCATATATACCTTATTTCTCAAAGCCCTACCAAGTCCAGCTCCCTTCACTCAAGAAGTTTCACAACCTTTATTGAATATCATGCAACAAGTGATTCTAAGGACATATGATACACCCTTTAAAACAAGAGATTGACTTACGGATTTAGTTGTTGGCAAGTCAGGGGTGACATGCTATCTTGAGAGGGATGATTTGATGTCCTTGGTAGCTCCTAGACAAAATCTTACAATTAGGATTGTCCAACTATTCTTAATGTAAGTATCTTCTGTAATTTAAAGTAAATATTTTAAAAATTTCACCATTTACCTTTGATTTATGTGCTTGCATTATTGTAGGTACATGCATCGTAGGCTGGTCTCCTCTAGAAAAAGCAAAAAATTTGGATTCTTATGCCCCCATCAAATCCAAGAGAAAGGGACCACTGCTGCTATAAGACATAAATACTTATTATAGAGGCTTAGTGAAACTGGAACTGAGAGTTTCTTGGCTCCATATGTGCATGGATAAGAACAAACTTATATTTTATAATTTATATCATGTTTTATGTTTGCTTGATATTCTTCTCTTTTTTTCAGTGATCATTGGCAGTTGGTTCTTCTATGAAAGAGTAGTTACACTGTCATCCTCTTATGCTCCCTCCACTTCAAACCAGGGAATGATTTGAAAAAGACCATGAACTCGTTAGTTTTCTTGCATTATTACCTTTTGTGTGCAATGTTTATGGAATTTGTATAAAATATAAATAACCTTTGTGATTTTAATGATAATAGGGCTATGTGGATATTCCTACACACTGCTTATGGTAAGCATGTTCGTAACTTAAAGGACCCTATATGGATCATGCCAAAGGTTAGTACATATTTATTTTTTAAAAGAATATAATAAGCCATGCCTTTATATTTGTTTTAATGAAATCATGTTTTTTCTTAAAGCCGTAGACAACCACAGGGGTCCAACTTATGTGGTTTTTATGTTTTGAGACACATTTACAATATTATCACTCTAGGCACGACTGATTTTACTCATGAGGTAAATATATATTTTAGAACTTTTGTATTACTTTATTGTTTTTAAGTTACTAAGTTAATGTTTTGTCTAGTTTTGGTGTTATAGATGTTTGATCTTGCTGATCCCTTTCCTGAAGAAGATATTGATTTCATTCGCATATGTTGTTTTGAATTCATCCATGAGCTATTACAAAAATAGTGAGTTTTTGGATCCAACGTTACATTGTACATTGTTCTCATATGTATTGCTAATAAGGTTTATGTATCTGTGTACGACAATTTCTATTATATGGGTGATACAGGAGGCATAGGGTTTGAGGGACTGACCTTATAACTTTTCTTCCCTTTGTATTTTGTAAAACTGAGGAATTTCTGCTGTTGCTTGTATCAATACTTGAATTTTATTGTTGCCATTGTCATTTCAAAGTTTTGCATCCATTTCTAAGCAAATTCGTCTGTTTGGACATTCCTTCATGTTTTTAGTTTTAGACAACTTCATGTTGCACATTGAAATTGCAAGAAATTGAGTGAATTTGGAGTTTCTAGAATCTGATTTTAGCTTGTTGCTTAAATTATGACATTTGATATTGAACCTTATTCTACACTAATTACCATTTGTTGGAAGTTTATTTAAAGTCACCTGGCTTACACCTTCATTTGTGTTTGTTGTTGATCTTGCTGCTGTCATTGCTTTTGTGAAATTTGTTACATTGCTTTTGTACAATCTATTACTTACTTCATACATGCACTCCATTGCATCCGTTGCATTTTACATTGTTCTTTGTTGCTTCAAGATTCATTACTGCTATCATTGCTTTTGTGAAATCTGTTACGTTGCTTCTGTGCAATCTGTTACTTACTTCATACATGCACTCTGTTGCATCCGTTGCATTTTGCATTGTTCTTTATTGCTTCAAGATTCATTACTGCAGTCATTTGGTCCTCCTTACTGTCTAATTGCACTGTTGGTGTTATTTAGTGCTAAACTATGGTTGGTCATTACCTTTGGCTAAATTCTTGACAAATTTGCTTTGACTCTAATGAAACTGGAATTACTATCAAAGTTGTGCATTAAGCTATCATGCATAGTTTCCTGAAGTCTGGGATTTAAATAAATTTCTGCATCATTATGAAGCCTTTGCTAAAATTGAGCAAATCTGTTTGTCATTTTCTGTCCGTTTGATATGAATTTCTTGTCTGCTTTTTGTTTCTACAGGTTGGGTTAGGTCAAGCATTATCTTCATCTGAGTTTTGTTGCACATTCTATTACATTGGTCTGCTGTTAACATTATCTGAACTCATTCCTAGTTTTTCCCTATTTCTAGCCTTTGTTTGAAGAGGATGTTGTTTGAAACTTGGTGAAAATATGCATTTGCCCTTCATTTACCTTGCTGGAACAAAATTGAGTCTTCAGAAAGTTATCATAGTAAATTAAATTTGTGAAATACTTTCCAATCTGTTGAGTTAGGGACTGAAACTACAAGTGCATTTATGCTAAAATTGAGCCAATGAAGTATACATTACTTGCTGCCATATTCTTCCATACTATAATTAAAGTACTGCAAATGAATCATCAATGTGTGACTGGCTTGTCTGAAAATTTGTTGCTGCTATAGACTGCTGCCTTTGAAGATTGAAATTGAAATATGAGATTGTTCTATACTACTGTTAAAATTAGTTCATTAAACATGCTGCTAGAGTTGGGTTTTATTTCTGTTATCATTATGACCTTTTGTTTATTAACCAGATATTGAGAATATATATTCACTTATGCATAACTTGAATTCAACAATCATGAAATTTGTGAAACTATCTACTATGTAGATAAGATTTTTTGAACATCTACTATATATAAAAGGGACCTTTTTTAAAAAAATATAATCTTTAAAACCGGTGCACAACTGGTCTTAAAAGGTTTGACCTTTAAGACCTGTTGTAGGCAGAACAAGTCTTAAAGGTGACCTTTAAGACTTGTTTTAGGAACAACCGGTCTTAAAAGTATGACTTTTCACAACCATTCTAAAAAATAACAGCCTTTTTAGACCTACTGTACACAACCATTCTAAAACCTAATACACAAATGGTCTAAAAAATCTTTTTTGACCGATCTAAAAAGTCAAATTTCCACTAGTGTGATTTTTAATCTTCATTAAAAATATTAAATCTCTTGTTTATAATTAATGAAAACCATCTTTTCAAAGCAATCCTTCAATTTACTATGTTAGGTTGTTAGATATATCTCTATTCTAACAACAAACCATCCATTTAATCCCTAAACTTCAAGTCTATCATGATTTTTCTCAAGTTCTACAATCAAAATATCTCTCTCAAGCATCTTCCAATTGAACAACTCTAACATGTGGTGATCAAGCACAAGATAGCATTAAGCTCAAAGAAAAATCAACATATCTACTCATTAACCAACAAAAGCAAGATAATCTAGTAGTTTCAATCCATACAATGGGTAAAAGTAATCCTAATTGAGAGTTCTAGCTACTCATGTTCAAATATAAAGAAATGCTACACATAGTTGCTGAATACATAAGAAGCTAAGTGGAAAAGGAGGAGAAGAAAAGACAAACCAAGGTGGAAATCCCAAAATCTCTTTTGAGAAGAGCACCTAAGCCTCCAAAATCCTCCAAATCACTCTCCCAAGCTCTCCCCTTGCGTGCTCCAACTTCCTAGAGTAGAGTCTGTGTTTTTGGTGCTCTTCCCTAGGTTAAGTAGTATTTTTTCACTTATGAAATCAAAACGTGCAGCTGCACTTTTTCAAGACTTGATACGGCAAGTCTATAAACTTGCCATAGTTAGTTACACAGAGAGTCAATTACACTGAGATTGTAAAAAGTGCAACTTGCCATAGTTAGTATTTTCCTTCAGATTCAGGACTTGCTACAGCAAGTTTTGGCCAGTTACACTGAGAGTAAACTTCTTGAGAATGTGTACTTGCCACGGCCAATTGGTCAACTTGCTAAGGCAAGTTATAGAAGTTCCTTATATCTTTGCTCTGCTTCACCTCCTTTGCTCTTTCCTTGATTCTTGGTTCTTATAGGGCTTCAACATTTGTCTTCATCCTCCTACAAAAGAGGGAGGATTTATAAATTCTCAATTGAATCACAACTATAACAAGAATTTCTTTGATTTTTGCTTGATAGTTTGATACGGACATTTTCTTCTATACACTTCTTTCAATGTATATTTTGAACTCAAAAGTAGGTAAAAAGAGAAGAAAATGTGTTGGAATGTTATGAATTTCTAAGAGTCAACAACCAGCTGAAAGCCATTTGAGAATTTATTTTTTCTTTACTTCTTTCATCATTGGATTTAAATTCCCTTGATGTTCAATAAAGGTCTTACAATCATCCTCGAATAGAATTTTATGCATGCAAATAGAAAGGCTTATTCCCTTGATGTCAGCAATAGACCACCAAATGGCATGTTTGTGCTCTCTTAATACTCTTAATAATTTCTCCTCTTGCAAATTAGAGTGGATGGAAGATATAATTACCGATAGAGTGTTAGAACTCCCAAGATAAGCATATCTGAGATGAGAGGGAAATGGCTTCAATTCCAGAATCGGAGGAGTTGTAATATAAGGCTTTAAAGGACTACTCAAGGCATCATATACCTCAATTGGTTCAAAATTCCTCTTCTTAATGATTCCATGTGAAAGGTTTCTTCAATAACATCTTCCTCAAATTCTTCAATGCTTTTCTCACCAATAAAAAATTCCTCTAAAGGATCTTTGGTCATGGAGGCAAATGATTCTTGAGGGACAATTGAGTCTAAAATATCAATAAAGGAGCATTGAGCCGAATCATCATGAAATTTTAGAGTTGTGGGCATGTTGAATATAACCTTCTCATCATCTACTCATAAAGTAATTTCACCTTTTTCGACATCAATGATAGTTCTTGTAGTAGCTAAGAAAGGATAATAGGAATTTTCCAATCCACTTCGCAATCAAGGACAATAAAATCTGCAAGAAAAATAAATTTGTCCACTTTGACTAGGACATCCTTAATGATTCCTCTTGGCTTAGAACTACTACGGTCTGTAAAGAGAAGAGTCGCCGTGGTAGGCCTTGGCTTTCCCAAACCCAATTGGTTGAATATTGCAAGAGGCATCAAATTAATGCTCGCTCCCAAGTCAAAAAGAGCTTTGCCGTTGAATTTAGTCCGGATGTTACAGGGGATATAGAAACTCCCTAGATCTTTAAGCTTAGTGCGCAATTTTTGCTAAATAACTACACTGTACTCTTTAGTTAATGCTACAGTTTCAAATTCATTGAATTGCAACTTCTTAGATAAAACATCTTTTAGGAACTTAGCATACTTGGGCATGCTTTCCAATGCTTCAACAAAAGGAATGTTTACAAGAAGTTGCTTGAATATATTTATAAACTTCTTGAAATGAGTGTCCTCCTCTTTCTTCTTAAACCTTTGAGAAAAAGGTAATAATGGAATGAGATTGGTGGTAGTTGGCTTTCTCTTATCATTTTTCTTTTATTCCAGCTTCTTATTTTTACCAACATCATCAGTACTCTTCTCAGCTTGCTTTCCTTTCCTCACTTCATTCTCCTCTACTGCATTTTTTGGATCTGCTTCTTCTTCATCGTTGTCTTCTACATTTTCTGGATCAGCTGGTCTTGAACTAGACTTGCTTCAATTAGATACTCCAAGTAGCACCTTACCACTTCGTAGATTAATGGCTTTGCATTCTTTTTTGTAGTATAGTCGTAAGTAGTTCTTCTTTGTAGTATAGTCGTAAGTAGTCCCACCTGTCATGTGGGTGACCCGGGTTCGATCCTTGGCAATAGTGCCATTTGATTAGCAAACTTTTCGTCTCTTACGTTGGCCTTGGGGTTCATAATAAAAAATTAACCAATATATTTGTATAGACAAACCTATGATCGTTCTCTCTTCTCAAGGAGCCTTTTATTGAATTCTAAATACTCTAATATGCCATGCAAATACAATAAAAATAAGGGAAAAATTGGTTTCGGATTTTGTTGAAAATAGATAAATGCAAAATTTAATTAAAATCCTAAAGCTACGATTTTTGGTATTTTCAAATAGTGAATGGAATAGAATTGAAATTGGAAATATGAATAATAAAATGAACCTTGGTGGCAAATTTAGTGGCTTTCCTAGCTCCTTAAAATAATTTGGGAGTTACTTTTGCATCAAGTCAAAGTGAAAACCTCAAGCAAACACATTGAGTCCAATTTATCTAATTAATGACTAATCATACGATCGTATTCATAGTCATCTCTTAGATAAATTGTTAAAAACTACTGATGTGTATTTGAAAATTATTTCAATGCACTTGTTTCCTCTAAAATGAGAGCACAATCGCAACACTCAATATGAATTAATTCAACTACACACCATAGTAATCACATACAATGCATAATCTCATTAAAACATAAGGAAATAATCTCAATGCATAGTCCAAGAGCATCAATTCAAAATTCAACACAAATGTTAACCAACAAGGATGAATGAACACTCATCCAAGTCTCACAAATATGTACCAATGCAAAATTAAACCAAACAGTTCACAATTAATACATATAATGAGCTAATGGCAAACTAATAAACTCCTCTTTATAGCACATTAAAGCTCTAGTCACTTTGTTCACCACCAAAATTCAAGTAATTTAGAGCCTCATAGTACCAACAATAACCGCAAACAATTCAAAATGTCCAAAATCCATAGAAATTAAGAGACAAATCACATGAAATAATGAAAGGGGAAGGCTGTCGGGTTTGATGAGGAAGGAGAAGGAAATAGGAGATAGAGGTGTGGTATGGAGTTGGTGATGAGGTTCGGTGCTCTCAAGGATGCGGTTCGGTTGTGAAAGTATCCTCCATTACAATTTGGGTATAGGTTGGGTAGCCCTCTTATCGTTTACTTGAGTGTTATTTGCAAACAATTGATCTAACAATCAAATCACTTCATTAATAGGGACATTACGATATCATCTATTGGTCATAGAATAGACTATCACCCTAGATTGAGGATTAAGGTGAGTACAAAAGATTTGGACTACCACCTATTTGTCTGCCCCATGATTAGGGCATTACTTCATTAGCACCTTATATCTCTCCCATGCTGCATAAAGGTGTTCATCTGTATGTTGTTTAAAGCTTAGGAATTCCTCCCTTGCTTCCACAGATTTATCATTAGAAAAGAATCGAGCTATGAATTTAGCCTCAAGATCATTCCAATAGTTGATTGCTCGTTCCAGAAGACTGTTGAACCAATCCCTTGCCTTCCCTTGTAGAGAAAGAAGGAATAACTGGAACCTCGATACATCTTGTGGAACTTCATTTTATTTGAAAGAGTCACACACCTTCAGGAAATACATCAAGTGCTTGTTAGGATATTCCATGTTGGATCTTCATTATAAAGACCATGGAATATCCCATGCATCTGCAGTATTGTGATCATCACTGGCTTGATCTCAAAAGTATGTGCCTGCATTTCAGGCATCTGAATGCAGGAATGATTTCCCCGCATATTTTTATTGGCAAAATCATTGATTGTAGCTCTATTATATTTGTTGTCAACCATGGTTTTAGATTCAAATTCAGTAGCTATTTTAGATTCAGTTTCCACTTCAAAAGCGTTTTCAATTAGAGGTATTCCATCAAGCACCACTACCAATCTATCAGGATCCAAAGATTGCATATACATGAATAGTACCTACAAAATGATCAACCAAGCAAGAATCAAACCGAAACAAGAATCAATAGAGAAAACAAAAATGAATTTATACCTATTAAAAAGCTCAATCAAAATTTACTAACACAAGCTTAAGGTCAATTAAAAGATTTGTTAAACCAAAAACTTGTTTGCCTCTGCAAGTGCATGGGTCGCGCCAAGTAATAATGTGATAAGTAAAGTATCATTTCCATGAGAATTTGTTTTAACAAATAAAATCAAGCAATAAGCTTAGTGCATTCAATCAAGTTGAACGAAAACATATTGTTGCCATGGAATAGGAAAGTGTAAAATTTGTTTCTAAAATAATGAAAACTAAATTTGTAAAAACCAGAGATGATATGGAATCTAGGATTATTTATCCCCTTTGCATTTCATAAAAACTTGATGAAGTTCTTTTCTTTTAATGTTTTCAATGATTATATGTGTTAGTCTAAGGTTCAAGGGTATTTAGCTCAACTTTCTCTAGTCAGAACCAAGTTTATAAACTCAAATAATATGCACAATCTCTTGCTTCCATTGAATGAGAATATACATTCAGCATCAACCTACATTGATAATGCTAGGTCAGTGATATATATATCTCTATGTCACTAATAATCTATCCATTTTATCAAGTAAACTTCAAGTCAAACATGATTTTAACCAAGTTCTTTACCCAAATTTTGCTTTCTCAAGTTAAATAGAGTGAACAACACAATCTAAATGATGGCCAACCATTTAGAAGCTTTATACATAGGATAAAATCAACACATATATATCATCCATACATAAAAGAGAGGAAGATCCAAGTATTAATCCATACAAAGGTTCAAAATAATCCTAGAATGAAGTGATTAGTTGCTCAAGTTTAGAAAATGATTACAGAAATATAAAACAAATACAACCATATCAGCAAAATGGATAAGAAATGGAAAGAACTCAGAAAAACCAAGGAAAATAAGCTTGTATCTCTTCAAATCTTCAATCTCTCCACTTGATTTCCCTTGATTTACAGCAACCCACACTTAAAGAGGTGTCACAGCTGCCTCCTAGGGTTTTTCAAATCTGGAAGATGGTGTTCTGGTCCTTGGAACCCAAATTTATGGCCCTAGAAATCAAAACGTGTAGCTGCTGTCACGGGCCTTGGCTAAGGCCAAAACGTTTCTGTGCATGTGTTGGCCGTGGCCAAGTAAATGGCTTGGCCATAGCCAAGTTTCTTGAGGTGCCTTGGCAGCGGCCAATAAAATGGTTTGGCTACTGCCAAGCTTCTTGAATTGCCTTAGCCGCGGCCAATGGAATGGCTTTGTCACTGCTAAGCTTCTTGAATTGGACTTGGCCGTGGCTAGGGAAAGTCTTGGCCACAGCCAACCTTCTAGTTTGAAGCTCTATTGCAACCAAGGCCTGTTTGGATCCCTTCTTGCTCTTTCCATGGCACGAATGACTTCCTGGACTCCATTCCACCTTCCTTTCATTGAATTATGCTTTCTTTGGCTTCAAATGTGGTTGAAATGTAGTTATATCAACACAAGAAAATAATAAAAGCCAACAGTTGATGAACTTAATAAGGTATTCATACACAACCACATACTTGTGCTCTTTTTACATCATATATGCATTGGACACATTTCCTTCACATTTATACTCCCTGATAGTCATTAATTCACCAAAATGCGTGAAAATTTAAGGGGAAATGTGCCAGTTTGACAAGAATTTCATGAGGTTAACAATAGACATATACATAATATCCCCATATAATTGTCGAAGTATGTGTTCGAGTTATCTTGCCCCTTAAGTAATTATGTTAGACATAATGATTTATACTTAAGAGAGGGTTATAAGTGAACCGACATGTATTTATAGCTATTTATATCGCGATTAACAAAATTGACATTAAGGTTAATTAAATTAGTGAAAACAATGTTTATGAAGTTAATAAGGGATTAGTGACTGAGTTTGCTCATTTGATAATTGTGGTAGTTCATATATTTTGATTTTAACTTCTTTTCACTTATTTAAAGTCAATGTGGGTTGCTCAACTTAAACAAAAATGTAAAATCATTGTTCAATTGTATTCTTGATACCAAGTCCTGGTGATGGGCACGATACTTTACTCACTTTTTATTACTTGATATTGCTTGTGCACTTACATATTTATAGGCTATAAATTTTTCCCCGATCACTTATTCCCATAGTTGAAAATATCCAAGAGGATTTAAGAAAATCAAGGAAGAAAACGGCAAGTGGGGTTGAAAATATGCAACTAAAGAGAAAATGAGGTATGTGCGCATTTCTGATCATTTTCTTTCTAGAAAGCACATTTTAAAGAGGCAAGGATTCAAGCAAACCAACAGCCACTGGTCGAAGCGGAAGGGGCTTTTGCCGCTGAAACACGATTGATGTCTCAAGTCCTAATATGTGAGAACGTAGAAAATGCCTTTGAGAGGGCTATTTCTAATTAGGTCCAAATTTAACAGACTCAACCGTTCAAATGTTAATTGGAAATGGAGGACACTGTCACGACAGACAACTAAAGTGCAGTGATTTTGACAATGCAGTATAGTACTATGTATATATAGAGAACTTTTGTGGAGACATTTATGTTTAATCAACTGAATGATCAAATCTACATTCATATGAAAAAATTAATAATATCACCTATTACATATAGGACAAAAAAAACCATTCTATCTACTTAATAGATAGTACGTACCAGACGACGAGTATGTATTTGCAAAGAAGATGCATAAGCATAACACAAAAATATCTAGTTCATTGGTCAATTATTGAAGGCAGATATTTTTATAGAAAATTATCCCAAATTACCCATCACGGCCCCTCGTACATTGAAAATCTTGGTCAAATGCCCTTTGAAATAGTAGTTAGTAGCGTTTTTATTCTAATAAAAGCTTCTGAATTTCACTTAGGAAGATATCCTCAAGAGGATGCAGATAATAACAAATCCTTTTAACAGAAGGGAGATCTTGTCTCTTTCCTTTAATTTTTTGGCCAGCATCTTTTTCTGTTGTGAAACTGATCATATATATATGGGCGAAGGTGTAATTCTACCCATAAACATTTCTCCAAAGAGCTACCAACACAGCAAATATTTTTGGGGCGCAAAAGTACCCATGAACATTAAAAAATAAACCGATAATGCCATTCCATTAACTTGGGCTAACAGCGTTACTTTTTTATTCATGTGAGCCCCACCTATTTGTTAACCAAAAACTAATGCTGTCAGACGAAGTTAATGAAACTGGCATTATCGATCTACTTTTTAATGTGCATAGGTACTTTTGCATCCCAAAAATGTTTACTATATTGGTAGCTCTTCTGAAAAATGGTTATAGGCAGAATTGCACCTTCGCCCTATATAGACACACACACACATATATTACATAACTACAAGTCATATAGACAATAAATCATGTGGCTTATCTCAGACTGTACTGCACAAAATGTAAGCCCATAATCGACTTAATTTATGATCAAGTTAGATTAGGGTCTCATGATTTTATTGAAATCTCAAGCAATTTATAATTAATTGATAATGTATTTTTTTGCCTGCAAAATTATGCTTATTATCAGTCCTACTACAAGTTTCAACAAAGGCTCAAAGTCTCAAAATATGTGACATAAAAATAACATAAGCAACCAAATTAAGGATAAATAACAGCTTCAAGGATAAATAACAGTTGGCTAGAGTAAGGCAACCAGATTTAAAAATCCCATAATCTAACTGATTCTGCAATACACTTAAATAACAGCTTCAAGGATATTGCAATACATTCACCCATGGATATTGAGTCCGCCGTTATGACTTTCGCTCATCCATGTCAATAGGAGCCAACCATTCACATAACTTGACCGTATGTGCAATCAGTGTTAATTTTTGAAGCACTACCTACTAGGAGAGACATGATTAATACACTTATTAAGATATTTTTTTTGCTCACTCCAACCCTATATAATACTACATTCGGTTCTAAATATAAGTTCTAGTTGACTTTTTTTGAAAAGATTAAGGAAGCTAAATAAATTACTTAACTATACTATACGTTGTTTTTCATTGGATTATACATTAGTTTATAAGTCATTAAGTTAGTTTGAAGAAAAAACAATAAATATAAATAGTCTCAAGTAATTTATTTAACTCCCTTAATATTTCAAAACAAGTCATTTGAGTCTTATATTTAAGACCGAAGATAGTATATGTGATAAGATATAGTTTCTAGGGTAGGCACCATCTTATTTATAAGATACTCCTCTACTCTTATTTATAGCGTAGAGAGATAAAGTTTATTTTGGCCCAATTTATAATCCATATAATTAAAATTTTCATATGAATGAAAAAGTTTTGTTTTTTGTTATGTATAAAATATATTAGAAGTAACTGACAAATAGAAGCAACGGAATATGCGCACTTAATTTTTTTCTTTTTGAAATTTTAAACTTTTTTCATTTTTATCCACATTGATGCATAGTATTACATCACTACATATTAATTGTCTGGTCAATCACTCTCATTCTCATTTATAAATAGGGACACTGTATAAAAAAATGAATTAGTATATTTTTTTTAATACAGTTATTACTGTAATCAATTTTAACCAACTTTTTTTTATCTACGTACTTTGGTTCTTTATACTTTCAAATCTTATAATAGGATGAGTGACACTTTTGATTACAACGACATTTTATGGTCATATCATAATTATTTATATATGGAATTCATTGTGACAACATCTCATGAAAAGCAATTAGTTATATGTGAATCCTCATGTAGTGTACACGCACATATAAAATATCAGTGGTTTATACATAATGTGTCCGCATGGTTGTCAGTCAAAATATTCATTCCCTACCATTTCTTTCATTTTTTATTATGATGCAACTAAAATTCTATCCTTTAAATAGTTTAATTATTTTAATTTAACATATTTTGACCTCATTTTAATTTAACATTGGTATCAATATCATCAATTATAATTGATAACAACATTATTCTCTCTCTACTCCGGCGCTCTAAATAAATATTTATTATTATTTTTATGATGTTTTTGCCCGCAATTATTTTTATAATTAAAGCATCATGTGAGATATGTATTACATTTTTTCTACATTATGTGTTTTTTGAACTTGTCTCTTTAACTTCTCAATGCATGGATCGGTTTAAAAAGGATAAAGTTAAGAATTTATTTAATCATTAAACAAAGTTAGCAAATTTTAAGCTTTTCTATAATTCCAGCAAATATACTATAAATGACTCATAAAATCATTTTCAAGTAAGGCTGTTTATGACAAATATCTTACAAAATATAAATTAAAAGGCGTGACAATATTTTTTTGATCGAAGTGTGACATTATATTTTCAAACTGATTTTCAACCACATTTTGAGGGGTCCGCTAGACCCGACGCCCTGTTAGTAATATTCAACAATTTTATGCTCTTTACTTTACACAAACAAAACTACTATTTCTTAATCATTAATTCTTTATTCATAGTTAGGAAAATTAAAATGAAGGACCTGAAGGAAAACATATTTATTAAGAAGGACCATAAGAATTGTAATTATTTAGAAGGACCAAATATAAAAATATAAATTTAAAAATACCAAAATACCCCTAAGGAAATCTTATGCATTCCCTTTTACATTCTCTCCCACATTCTATTTTTAAAACTAATACAAAATTCTAAATCTCACTAAATTAAATAAAATTTTTCTCAATTTTCAATTTTAACAACTTGCATAGATATCTATAGAAAAAATTAAAATTACACATTCTTCAATTTTTTTCCAAATGATAATTTGTTAAAATCAACAAAAATTTTAATTACAAATATAATTATATAATTTTAATAAAACTGAATCCCTTTTATATTTATTTTATATGTTAAAAACCAAACAAGTTTATATGATTTATTTTTTTTAGAAGAAATTTATGTGGGTTAAAAAATTCATTTAATGTTAATAAAATAAAATAAAAACTAAATAATCTATTATATCCCAAAAAACATGAAATGAGTTTAGTTTTTATTTTTATAAAAAGAGCTTAGTTGATATCAACATTAATATTTGATAATATAAATCCAGAAACTTGATGATATATTTGTTAATTAAATAATCTATTGATTGATTATATGAATATGGAGCTTGTTGAAAATTAAAAATTAAAAAAATATGAGTTTGAACCGTAATTAATTAAATCATATATTGATTTTATATGAGTATGAAATTTTGTGAAAAATAAAAATTATAAACAAATACGATTATATTACATGTGAATGATGAGTGATTTTACTTTTAATGTTAGTTATTTTTTAATTATGGATACAAGAGGCAATGGATGAGGTTTAATTAAGGACAATTCATTAATTTTAAATTTATATTATGGTATTTGGTCCTTCAAAGTAATTATAATTTTTTTGGTTCTTCTCAATAAATATTTTTCCTTCCACTAATTTTTCCTTCATAGTTATTCTTAATAGGACTTCGTTGCCTTGCTAAGCAAAGGCTTAGTAGGGAGAGCTTGTTCAACATGGACTATCCAGATTTAATCTTGGATGATACAGATTTAAGTTTTAATAAAATGATATTTTTTTAAATAAAAACCCATTTTTTGAAAAAATAATAGTTAATAGATTGCTTTTTTTTTTTTTATAGATTTTATACCCATTCAAATATTTTAAAAAATATATATCTCAAAATTTTAAAAATCAAATTTGGATAGTCCATATTTAATTAGTTCTAACTACCAAGCAAATGTTTAGTAGGAAACCAAGTCCTTCTTAATACGTATCCTTAATGATCTCTATTATCAATAATGGAATTAGTATTTTATTATGTGAGTGTTGGATAATTACCTAAATCTAGAATTCAAACCCAATTTCAACGTCAAAGTCAACGTCAACGTCAAACCCCATTAACAACCGACCTTTCCTCTTCATTCATCGCGAGATAAGAGGCCATTTTATCTCTCTGTCCTTCTTCATCATCTTCATATTCACTAACAAAACCATGCTTCGACCTACTAATTACCTTTGTTAGAAGTCAGTAATACTGTCCGCCGCCGAAGAAGAATGTGATGAAAATGTACAGGATTAGATATGATTTCAAATTGTGTTTATTGTATATAAATATGTAGTTGCACATTTCAATAAATGAGAATTTCAGATTAATCTAATCACATGGTACCAGAGCCTCGTTTTTCTGTTCTCCTCTGTTTTCAGTTCCCTTTATTTTCCGGCGAAGTTCTTGCTTTGATCTCTTAGTTCCAGTTCAGATCCCTGTTTGTCGGTGTATATTTGATAGACACGCGCCCTGCCATAAGCTTCCCCAGCCTCAGATCGGTCAAACCCTGAAACGGCATCCTGAAACGACGGAGCGTGAGCTCTCACGCGCCGTCAGAAGTCTCGCCGTCTCCGCCACGCGCCGGCACGTGGTCATCTCTCCGGCCACCTTTTCCGACGATCTTTAGGTGCTTTCCGATCAATTTTTCGAGCCCGTTCCATTCCCGGTGGTGGTATCCTTCAGTTCTACACTTGGTGTGTCGGGTACCTCTCACTATTTGCTTCGTTTGTGATATACTTTGAGCTACTTTGGTTGAGTAGATCTGTGACAATTATTTTGTCTTCTATCTACGGTGGTGTGCTTCATTTTGTCTTCTTGTGGCTTGGTCCTGATTAGTTGTTCTTATAATTCTTAAACTTTATATTAGTTTAAGATTTGTTTGGTTCCATTTGTCTTGGACATTTTATTCCTGTAATATAATTTGTGACTATCGTCTACATGGCTGAATTTAAGCACTCTGATATGTTGCCTATGTCTGCTAAGATTACTGCTTCGCAATTGAACTGGACCAACTATAGTGATTGGAACAAAACCGTTAGAGTTTATATTATGGGAATTGAGATGGAGACCCATTTAACTGAGGATCCTCCTTCTAGTGATGAAACCAAACTTTTGTCTTGGAAAAGAGCAGATGCTCGACTTCTGTTTCAGATTCGAAATTCCATTGAACCATGAATTCTATCTTCTGTTAGCCATTGTAACAATGTCAAAGAAATTATGTGTTATCTTGAATTTATATTTTCCGGCAAAGGAAATATTACTCGGGTTCATGAAGTCTGTAAAGGTTTTTATCGTTCCCAACAGCAAGACCGTTCATTGAAAGATTTCTTCTTGGATTTCAAGAGGATGTATGAAGAAATGAAGGTAGTCATGTCTCCACAAGCAGATCTCTCAACTCGTATCAAAAACTTGGAACTTCAGGCTATCATAAGTTTCCTTGAAGATGTTTTCTCCCGGGTTCTTCGTGCTGATAGCTTGATTCATTCTTCTGTTGATTCAACCGCAAGTGTTCTAGCTGGGCGTGGTCCCTTTGAGAACAGGAATTATGGGTACAAACAAAATAACAATCCTCCGATAATGACTTCTGGCAGTATTATCTGTAATTATTGCAAGGCACCTGGACACATTAAGAAAAATTGTCGAAAATTGCAAAATAAACAGCAGCGTGATCAACAGCGTGGCCTTGCTCATATTGCCCAGAAACCTGGTACCTCTGATTCTAGATCTGGATCGTCTTCTGCAGGGGCCCTAGCCACAGGTACTCTGTCCTCTGGCCTTACTACTGCTTCAACTAAGTGGGTCATTGATTCTGGTGCCACCGATCACATGACAGGTAATCATCACTTATTCTATTCATATGCTCCCTATGACAACCTGTCATCCATATGTGTCGCCAATGGTTCTCCTGTCCGTGTTACTGGCTTAGGCACTGTTAAACCAACTGCATCCCTCTCATTATCTTCTATTCTTAACGTTCCTGATCTCACCTTTAACCTTTTATCTCCAAGTAAACTCACTCGTCATTTAAACTGTTTTATCTCACTCTTCCCTGACTATTGTTTAATTCAGGATCTAACGACGAAGCAAATTATTGGTAGAGGCTATGAATCTGGTGGGTATTACATACTTGATGATCATGTGCCACGTTCTGTTGCTTGTTCTGGTGGGTCATCTCTCTTTGAAATTCATTGTCGTCTCAGTCATATGTCGTTGTCCTCTCTTTGAAAATTGTATCCACAGTTTTCTTCTGTGTCTACTTTAGATTGTGAGTCATGTCGGTTTGCCAAACACCATCGTGTTTATTTGGCACCTCACATAAATAAACGGGCTGCGTCCCCCTTTGAGTTAGTACATTCTGATGTTTGGGGTCCTTGTTCAGTTCTGTCTCAGACCGGTTATCGTTATTTTGTCACTTTTGTTGATAATTTTTCCCGAATTACCTGGCTTTACTTAATGAAATAGTGTTCTGAATTGTTTACTCATTTTTGTAATTTTTGTGCTGAAATTCAAACCTAGTTTAACATCCCTGTGAAAATCTTACGAAGTGATAATGCAAAAGAATATTTTTCTGCACCATTCACCGATTACATGCAAAGTCATGGTATTCTTCACCAATCCTCTTGTGTTGATACCCCTGCTCAGAACGGTGTTGCTGAAAGAAAGAACCGTCATCTCTTAGAAACTGCCCGAGCTCTCATGTTTCATTCCTTTGTCCCTAAAAGTTTTTGGGCTGATGCTATATCTACTGCCTGTTTTCTCATCAATCGCATGCCTTCGGCTGTTCTTGGTGGGGATATTCCGTATTTCACTCTATTTCCTACAACTAAATTGTTTCCAGTTGATCCTAAAATATTTGGTTGTGTCTGTTTTGTTAGGGATGTATGTCCTATTGTTAGCAAACTTGGTCCCAAGTCCCTAAGATGTGTTTTTCTTGGCTATTCTCGAGTTCAGAAAGGTTATCGGTGTTATTCTCCTGATCTCCGTCGTTACCTTTTGTCCACTGATGTTATGTTTCATGAGTCCTCTGCTTTCTTCAAGACTTTGCCCGTCTCTGAGTCTTCCTCTGTCATAGATAAATCGAATGATCTCTTAGTATATCCTGTCTTTGTATCACCAGTACAGGCTACTGTTCCGGATCCTGATATCATCAATGATGTTGATGTTGCCAATGATTCACCTCTGCCCGCTCCTGCTTTGCCGAATGATTCTGTTGTTGACTCCCTAGTTCCTGCTTCTGTTTCCGCTTATTCTCCTCTTGCTGTTGTTGAACCACTTGTTCCTGATTCTCTTGATGATACTTCTGATAACTTGCCCATTGCACTTCGTAAAGGTACCCGTCCTCATTGTCCTCCCAAACGCTATGCTGACTGTACCTATCCTATCTCATCTTTTGTGTCCTATCGGTCTTTGTCTCATGTTTCATCTTCTCTTGTGGCCACTCTTGAATCCATCCCTATACCTACTAACCTTCACTAAGCCCTAGCTCACCCTGGTTGGCGTGCCGCAATGGAAGAAGAACTCTTGGCACTAGAAACAGCTGGTATATGGACTCTTGTTGATCTCCCTCTTGGCAAGAAAGCCATTGGATGTAAATGGGTCTTTGTTGTTAAGACTAAGGCTGATAGTTCTTTGGAACTCCTAAAAGCTCGCCTTATTGCCAAAGGATATGCCCAAACATATGGTCTTGATTATTCCGAGACTTTCTCTCCTGTGGCGAAACTCACTTCAGTTCATCTTCTTGTTTCTTTGGCGGCCACATATCATTGGGATTTACATCAATTAGATGTTAAGAATGTGTTTTTGAATGGCGATCTTCTTGAAGAAGTTTATATTGAGCAACCACCTGGGTTTATTGCTCAAGGGGAGAATAGGAAAGTGTGTTACCTTCAGAAGTCACTATATGGTCTAAAGCAAAGTCCTCGAGCCTGGTTTGATAAATTCTGTGATGTGGTCAAGAAGTTTGGGTTACGTCAAAGCAAGTGTAATCACTCTATGTTCTACCAACAATCTGATGTAGGCATGATTCTTTTAGTCGTATATATTGATGATATTGTGATTACAGGAAGTAATTGTTTTGGAATCTCATAACTTAAAATCTTCCTGAACTCTCACTTCCAGACAAAAGATTTGGGATAATTAAAGTACTTCCTTGGTATTGAGGTTTTGAGAAGCAAGAAAGGTATTCTTTTGACTCAGAGAAAGTATGTTCTCGATCTCTTAAAGGAGACTGGAAAACTTGGAGCTGCATCAAGCAGCATTCCCATGATTCCAAATCCCTTTCTGGATTTTGATGCTAGTATGTTTGATGCTCTTCCTGATGATTTGAAGAAGAGGATTGATCCAGAGAAATTAAAGCCGTTTCCATTTCCTGAGAGATATAGAAGACTCATTGAGAAGCTGAATTATCTAACAGTAACTCGTCCTGACATAACCTTCTCGGTCAGTAGGCTTAGCCAATTCATGGCATCACCAACAGTGGCACAATGGGAAGCTTTAGAACATATCTTGCATTATTTGAAAGGCTCTCCAAGTCTTGGTATTCTTTATACAGATTATGGGCACACTAAAGTTGAGTGCTTTTATGATGCGGATCATGCAGGATCAAAGGCCACAAGACGATCCACTACGGGTTACTGTGTGTTTGTTGGTGGAAATTTGATATATTGGATAAGTAAGAAGCAAGGGGTTGTGTCAAAATCAAGTGCAGAAGCAGAATACAGAGCCATGTCACAGTCAGTACAAGAAATTGTGTGGGTACTTCAGCTTTTGAAGGAAATTGGCATCATTACAACATTACCTGCAAAACTATGGTGTGACAATAAAGCAGCACTTCATATAGCATCGAACTCAGTGTTCCATGAACGTACTAAACATATTGAAATTGATTGCCATTTTATTCGTGACAAGATCAAAGAAAATATTGTATCTACAAGGCACATACGGTCCGACGACCAACTGGCAGATCTTCTGACAAAAGCCTTAAATGGGACACGGGTTGAATATCTTTGTAACAAGTTGGGCATGATAAATATATATGCTCCAACTTGAGGGGGAGTGTTAGAAGTCAGTAATACTGTCCGCCGCCGAAGAAGAATGTGATAAAAATGTACAGGATTAGATATGATTTCAGATTGTGTTTATTGTATATAAATATGTAGTTGGACATTTCAATAAATGAGAATTTCAGATTAATCTAATCACAACCTTCATCATCCCTTATTCTTCTTCTTCTTCATCTTCTTATTCTGCTCATGCTGGACTCTCAACGTCATCGTTTCAGATCCACAGACCAATCTTCTAACCACTGTGTGCAGCCCGGCCTACGAATTCGTCATCTCCAACTTCACCATCTTCAGTGAGAACCTAAACGCAACGTTTCGAGACCTAAGAGCTCAGGTCAGAGACCAGAACAAGCACTTTGCCACGTCGCAGTCAATAGGTGACCAGAACCCCGCTTCCTCTCTTTTTCAATGCAGAGACTACCTCTCCATCTCCGACTGTCTCGCCTGCTTCGATGTCGCCGCCGTCAAAATACGCAATTGCTCCGCCGGGACCCAGGGTGCTCGCGTCGTATATGATGGCTGCTTTCTCAGGTACCACTGCATCTCCACCCAACATCCAAGTTTGACTTTCGTCTATAAGATACTTTTTGCCAGCTGTATTATCATAGTTTGAGTGTAGTCTTTTGATTAATTAATAGTATTCCTCCACTACTGTTTATAAGTTTCCCTGAACCATGGAAAATCTAAAATATCATTAAGTTTACTTTAAAATTTAATAATTTTTTTAACTTTATCTTTATTTAATATATATTATATCCATAAGAATAAAATGTATATAATAATGATTGGATGGTAAAATTATATATTTATATAAAAATTTTATTGAGGTGACTTTTAAATATACAGGACAATAAACCTTTCTATTTTTATCTTATAAATATGACCCGATAGGTGCTCTTATGCTATTTTATAGGGTTGCGTTAGAGAAAATCTTTTTGTTCTTAACACAATTTATTTCATTAAATTTATTACTGTATGAATCTATAATTTTATCTCTAGTTTTTTGCTTTGGAACTTCTCCGTTCTCATTTATTCATTTATATTAAATAAAGTAAAATTGAAACATTATTAAATTTTTAGGCTTATTTATTAACGAAGTTTAAAGTTCTTTATATTCAGGTAAATATAGGAAGGATAAATATTTTTTGCCAGAAGAAGGATAAATAGGGACTTGGAGTGATTATTAATAAAATTAAATTTATTTTAGGGAGAATCACTCCTAAGTCCCAAGCAATGAACATATTATCAGAAAGATCCCTATTTACAACTCTTCTGTGTGTATTAACAATCTGTTGAGTGTGTTTTACAACCTCGAGGGATCTTTCAGATAATATGTTCCTTACTTGGGACCTAAGAGTGATTCTCCCTTTATTTTTGTTATGCTGTGGAGAATGCTTGCGACAGTTGTTTCTGTTTTCAACAGGTCCACCCACTTGCTCCAAATTCAAGTTAGTGCCCATTTGGATTAACGGTAGAGAAGTGGTTTTTTTTTCATCTGACTTTTGGAAAAATAAGGTAGGATTAGAAGTGAAAATGTAAATGTGATTTGTGTTTGGATTAGCAGTAGTAAAAGTGAATTTTTTTTCTAACATTGAATCTGTTTGGATTATAGTTTGAAAAGCCCGTTTAGATGCAAAATGACTGAAAATGGCATGAATGCTATTAAATACTACATACATATGATTTCTTTCATAGCTCGGTTATGTTCGGTCAAAATTATTGTGGTTTTCTTCATTCTTTTCTAGTAAATATTTTTATTTTTGTAAGTGTGTCTATGTCTTTTTAAATTATTGTCCACAAGAAAATTACTTACTAGCCAGGTCTACATATATATGTACTTGAAGTGAGAAAACATAAACAAAATTTGATTAAAAAAACTTAAATTATTATTAAAAAGAATATACATCAAAATACGGTAGTGAGTTAAGCACAGTGAAGCTTCAAAAAAAAAAGCTGCCCAAATGAGCTTTAAAAAAAAGCTGCGATGGTGAGTTAAGCACAGTGAAGCTTCACGCTTAGCCAAACGGTGCTACAGTGGCCAATGGGTTTTTTTAAATCAAAACGGGCGGTCAGCCCTTTGAACCGCTTTGCCAAACAGACCCTTAGCCTCCTTACTTTGCCCCAAAAAAAGTTAAAAAAGAAAGGGAGAATTACATTTAGGTCCCATGAAAGAGAAAAAATGAAGAAATGGTCCCTGTAGAATACAAAATTAAAAAATGAATCCATTAACAACTTCATGAGCCTATATTGATAACTCATTAACAACTCCAGGAGTCTGTATTGACAACTCCATGGGACCATTTCTTCATTTCTCCTCTTTCTTAGGACTTAAATGTAATTCTCCCAAAAAAACAAAAAGAATAAGTTGCACTTGTCGTTTTCTTATAGGACTAGAACAGCTTATATTAGAGATGAGATATTTATTGCCACATTTATTAGCTTAGGCGGTGGGTCACGTACGTTGACTTCATTATTCTGCTTCGAATAATACCGTGTTAATTCCTTTTTAATTATAACATGCTTCTCTAATGATACGTACTGTCTTCGACCAAAAAAAAAAATGATACGTACTGTCTCTGAAAATTACAGAAAGGCTCAGGTGTTTTTTATCATAGACACAGAGAGTTTAAATCTTATTAATTCTATTTATAAATCGAATGATTTTTTTAATCTAGTCATTATTTGAATCCATATATGTCTGTAATTTTGAAAAAAAAAACTAATATATTAAATAAAAGTGATGAAAAAGATATAATAAATATTTTATATGGCGCCTTACAAAAAATACCAAAAATTCTTTATATAGTAGGGTATGTACTTTCTTTTATCCTTAATATAAATATAAAACTTATTTACCTAGCTAATTTGATTATATTAAAGAAGTTTGTTAAGTTAGTTAATATGACATGTTTTTTTTTTTCTAAAATATCGTAATCATCTTTCATAATTCTCTTCATCACTTTTACTTGATTATTGTTGAGAGAGCAACAATAAAGATAAATTAAAAAAAAAAACTGACAAATATAAATAATATATTTTATATTTAAGATCAAAATCAACTCTCTATTTAGGTCCTATAAAAAAAAGATTGGGGGGAGTACTTTATAAAAATGATTAAAAAAATAGAGTGTAGATGAATATTGTAAATGATTCAAAGGAAACGTGTTATAGGAAAACCAAGACACATCATTTACAAATAATTAAGTTCCCTAATTTCAATAATCCATGTGAATTAGTTACTAGGCCATAGAAAGTAATAAATAACTCAAACTATCATCATAAAAAAAATTTTTTTAAAAAAAAACCTATCAATTACTAGCATAATACTCCCTCTGCTTGTTAATATAGAACCTAATTAAGGAGTTGATGTCGGTTCTAAATATAAGAGTTATTTCATATTTTTATTTATTTTTCCCAAATTAACTCTATAGGTATTCCCTCAATAATAATCAAGTAAGAGAGGTAGGGAGGGAATTATGGTGTTTTAAGGGGAAAAAACATATCATATAACTAACTTAACTAATATACTTAATTTACTCAAATTAGTTAATTATGTCTTAAATGAAGGATCATATAAGTATTGATATTGAGCTTGGGAAAATAATAAGGTATGCGTTGTGGCGTGTTTATTTAGGTATGAGATGAGCACTACTTTCTTCAGCGAGACGACGTCGTTCAATGCTGCGTTGTGTTGGAATCGAAGTGGAGGAGAAGGCACAGAATTCACAGCAGCTGACCAAAAGTTGTTAACGAATCTGCAAACGACAACACCAACCATATCTGGCTTTTATGAAGCTAGAAAGACGCAAGTGCCTAATAATAATGAAACAACTATTTATGGCTTTGCTCAATGTATTGGAACTATCACACAAAGTGATTGCCTCGCTTGCTTGAACTCTGGCTACAGAAATATGCAGACTTGTCTTCCCAATTCAGATGGTAGGGCTTATGCTGATGGCTGCTTCATGAGATACTCCACCACTTCCTTCTTTCCTGATAACATAACCATTGATACCGTACCCTTGGTCACCAATAAACAAGGTACAATTCCTTCCAAGATTTAAGTCTACAAAAATCTTTTAGATGTGATACACAAACTGTTAGAACCGGCTATCACCCAAGAGGGGGGTGAATTGGGTGTATAATAAAAACTTAAGAACTTTAGAATTCTTTTCGTATCTTAACAAAAGCGGTAAGTATGAAGGTTTATAAATCAACAGTTAGATTAAACAATATATGCTGGAAATATAAGAGTTTAGGGAAGAGAATATGCAAACTGTGATTTATCCTGGTTCGGTCCAATCTGTGATGACCTACGTCCAGTCCCCAGGCTCCTCCTGAGATTTTCAAATCCACTATCTTCTTGTTTAATCCGGGCACAAGAAAAGCCTTTACAAAGTTCTCACCAAGATACTCCCCCTTACAACAAGTCTTACGAGCAGAGCAATCCCGAAGACCTTTCCCTCCAGCTTACCTATGCAAGTCTAACGAGCAGCAACGTTCTCTTCTGCTTACACCACTGTAAGTCTTACGAGCAGCAACGTTCTCTACTGCTTGCACCTTGTAAGTCTTACGAGTAGAAAGTCTTACCAGTGATTCTCTCTACAGCTTCCCGTAAGGAAATCAACCCACTCAAGGTCCCTCTACCTTGAGATCAATTCAGAAATACAGTTGAAAGTGTTTATAAACTCTCTCACAGAGTGGATATGATGAACACTGAAGTACAATACAAATAATCACTCTCTCAATGATAAGTAAAATAGAAACTGCAAAACAGAGAGTGTTTGGGTAGAAGCAGAGGATTTATGTTATTCACATGTTGGTGTCGTTTCTCTATTTTCTCTGTCTTTCTCAGTTCCTCATCAAAGTTGAATGCTATCTCATTTATAGTTGATGAAGATGATGACCGTTGTGAGCATTCGTCCGTTGGAGTCATTTTGACCGTTGAGCATATTTGAAAACGAGCTACTGTCCGTTGTGGAGCAAAGTGGAGCGTCTCGTTTGAACAGCAGGAAGATTCATTTTGAGCTGTAGTAACGTTGTGGAGCGGGATGTGTTTCAGACAATCTCTCATGGTGGGTCAGTTGCTTGTCGTGGTTGGTAGCCGCCATTCGGTGTGTAATGATGGAGTTCACCATAGTTGACTTTTATTTGAATCTGCAACCCGAACGTTTAATATCCTGTTTCACACTGCAAAATACTTAATCATTAATATGATGAAGTATTAGAGTGATTAGAAGCAAGAAGAATGAGTTATATGATCATTCCATTGATTTCCAGAATCTTCGGGACGCTGTTCTATTTTTCTGGGAAGCATTACTCGAGTACTTACTCGAGTAAACATCAAGTTTCTTCACAGGTTACTCGAGTGGCTACTCGAGTGACCTTCCATTTTCTGCATAGCTTACTCGGGTAGTGACTTGAAGTTCTCTCTTCATGAACAGTGATTTACTCCAGTAGTGACTTGAAGTTTTCGTAAATAACTCTTCATGAACAGTGCTTTACTCCAGTAGTGACTTGAAGTTTTCGCATGAACAGTGCTTTACTCCAGTAATGACTTGAAGTTTTCGTCAATGTACAGTGATTTACTCCAGTAGCTACTCCAGTAATGCTTTTGCAACTTTATAGATTATTGGGGTAACACCTCGAGTAATCCTTTAAAAAAACTTTTGATGAACTTCAGGTTTTTGCTTACCATAGTGAGTTACTCGAGTAGCTCCTCGAGTATCATTGGGAAAACTGGAAGGCAACTGGAAGTTTTTACATGGTTACTCGAGTACCTCCTCGAGTAACATTAGCAGTCGTACAAAATGCCGAGAGCAACTGGAAGTCTTTTACATGGTTACTCGAGTAGCGCCTCGAGTAACATTAGCAGGCCGAGAGCAACTTCACGTGATTTACCTGGTTACTCGAGTAGCTACTCGAGTAACGTCTTTTGTTATCAACTAGTTACTCGAGTGGTGCCTTCAAGTAAATTCTTGATTTTGACTCGAAACATGGCAAATTATATATCATCAAAAAGCCCTCATTATCTACGTTCCAATGCAACAAGAATCAACTCCAAACTCGTTGTGTACAGAAAGTTATGATCCAAAGAGTATCTCCTGTACTTAGACAATCCTGAAATCACGAGTAGCAACTTCCAGAAGTCATAGCTCTTAGGATATAGCTTCAAATATGTCGAATTATATATCCATGGAAAGCGCTTTGAGTCTTCTTTCATATGGCACCAGTTTCGTCTCAATCCGATATGTATTTTGAGAGTTATGGCCAAAACATCGAAGCTTGTCCTGGAATATGACGGTGATTCATGAGTCAACTTCAACAGATCATATCTCCCTCATCTGAACTCCTTTGAATATGATCTTGGTGTCAAAAGTTCGTGTTGGAAGTCTAGTTTCATATGCCACCGGTTTCAGTTCGATCCGACATGTGGTTGGAGAGATATCATCAAAATACCGAACCTCTGTTCTGCCGCGCGAAAAACAGAGTACCATTTACTTCAAGTGCCGCCTCGAGTAATTCATCAAATAACCCGGCAGATTACTCGAGTAAGGCCTCGAGTAAACACCTCCAAAATCAGACAATGCCATATTACTCGAGTGATTACTCGGGTAATCATCCCCAAAGATACCATAGCTTCCGTATACATCATTTTAGCTTCGTATTGACCCATTCCAACGTCCGTATGATCATAGAAACCTCCGGTATCACTTCTAGGAGCTTGAATCTTGATATTCTCATGTAATCTTGCAAGTTCTTCTTTCTTTAATCTCTCTCTTCTTGTTTTTCCTCTTGATGATCATTCTTCATAACTCAACTTCAATCTTCTTGATGAATATCTTCAATCTTCTTCAATCTTTGCTTGATATTCCTATTAGTTCTTGCAATGCCTTCTTTCTTCAATCCCTTGTCTCTTGATTTTCTTCTTGAGATCATTCTCCACATATGAGGCATTATAACATCAACCCACAATGATGTCTATGACTAATCTACAAGATATACAACATTAAATATGGTAGTTAGTCAATGTGGAAGATAAGTATATTATACAAACTTTTTGCTCATATTTGACATCTATATTTGACATCATCAAAATTATTCATATCTAACACAAACTATATAGTACGTGTTTATCATTGCATAACTCATACGGATTCGATCGGTTGGACTAGTAACCCGGTGACTCGGCCACTTGGCCAGTTCAAGTAGTCAATTAACCCAGGGGGCCTTATCAACCTAGCCGGTTGGATGGGTTGGATTTTATAGAACTATATTTATTTCCACCTTGATATGCTTGAAATGATGTTGTTGAGTTAAACAAAAAAGACCATACTTACATCAAGTTCCTTATATAAATTATGTTAAGTTCTCAAATCACACATGGTCATGTGTCTTTTGTTTTTTTTCATTTGAGTTTATAGTTAAATGATAATATTTCAAAAATACGACAAATGGTCACTTGTGATTGAAAAACATGATATAATGGATATAAGAAACTTAACATAAGTATTTTCCTTAAAAGAATTAGCGGTCCCCATATTTGTGCTTTGATAACTTGGTTTCATTGAATATAATTATGTGTAGTTTATGCATGAAAGTTCCATTTATTAATGAATTAATTCGGTTTAATTAAATATTAGTTGTTTCACGATTATAGAGGAGTATTTTTGTATATTTTAATGAAATTATCACATTATTTTAATTTTATTATTACCGCTTGACTCAAGTTCAAATTATTAACCCTTAAACCACTGCTTGGACCAGTTTTCAGTACACCTTGGTGTTTACATTGAGTGTCTTATTTGGAATTGGGGTACTTGTCTTGCGTGCAGGTAGTAGCAATAACAAGGGGGCTATTATTGGTGGTGTGGTTGGAGCTGTGGCTGTTGTTTTAGTCCTCCTAGGAGAGACATGATTAATACACTTGTTAAGATATTTTTGGTGCTCACTTCAACCCTATATAATTTTACCTTCAATTCTAAATATAAGTCATAATTTACTTTTTTTGAAAAGTAAGTCATAATTTACTTTTTTTGAAAAGATTAAGGAAACTAAATAAATTACTTAATTACACTGTATGTTGTCTATTATTGGATTATACATTAGTTTATAAGTCACTAAGTTAGTTTGAAGAAAACACAATAAATATAAATATTCTAAAATAATTTTTTTAGCTCTCTTAATCTCTTAAAAAAAATCAATCAGGTCTTATATTTAAAACCAAAGATAGTATATTTTATAAGATATAGTTTTTAGGGTAGGCACCATCTTATTTATAAGATACTCCTCTACTCTTATTTATAGGGTAGAGAGATAAAGTTTATTTTGGCCCTATTTATAAGCCATATAATTAAGTTTTTCATATGAATGAAAAAGTTGTTTTTTGCTCGGTGTGAAATATATTAGAAATAACTTATAAATAGAACTAATGGAATATGCACACTTAATCTTTTTTTTTGTTGAAATTTTAAACTTTTTTCATTTTTATCCACGTTGATACATAGTATTATATCACTATATATTAATTGTCTGGTCACTCACTCTCACTCTATATTTATAAATAAGGACATTTTATAAAAAAAATGAAGTAGTAAATGTTTTTATATAGTTATTACTTTAATCAATTTTAACCAACTTCTTTTTATCTACGTACTTTGGTTCTTTATACTTTCAAATCTTATAATGGGATGAGTGACACTTTTTATTACAATTACGTTTTATGGTCATATCATAATTATTTTTATATAATTATTTATATATGGAATTCATTGTGACAACATCTCATGAAAAGCATATAGTTATATGTGAATCCTCGTGTAGTGTACACGCACATATAAAATATCAGTGGTTTATAAATAACTTGTCCGCATGGTTATCAGTCAAAATATTTAATTCCCTACCATCTCTTTCATTTTATATTATGATGCAATTAATATTCTATCCTTAAATTAGTTTAATTATTTTAATTTAGGCTAAAATCCAAAAAACCTCCCTGAACTTTGGGTGTGTTGCGGATAACCTCCTTAACCTATAAAAGTTTAAAATTAAGACCTTGAAGTTTCATATTTTGACTGCCAACCTCCTTGCTGTTAATTTTAATGGTTTATGCCATGACATCTTTTTATTTTAATTGATCAATATAACATTTATGCACTGATCGACCAATGAAACCTTGACAACTCATGTATTTTTATCCTATGTGACGGCTTACATGTCACACCTCACTCTCTATTATTTTAATTATTTTTTAGAAATAAATGGAAATATTTCATTTGCCTCAATTCTATTGTGCCTGACAAATATTTCATTTGGAATCTAGATCCAGACAAGTTTAATTCTGAGAAGAAGTCTACCAACTCTTCCAAATGTGGAAGGAAAAGTTCGAATGAGAATACCAATCGCGAGAAGAGGTGACCCAGCGATTTCAGATTTTTGAAAGTAATTTGAAATTCGTCAAAGAGAAAAATGCACAAAGAGAATCACCCACCGACTGGATTTTAGGTCTCAACCATTTTTCATATATGAATCACAAAGAATTCAGTAAAACACACTTAAGGCTTATGGTCTTGCCATGGGAAAGCAGCAAGAACAGGAACAGATCTGGACAAATTGAGGGAGAAAGTGGCGTGGTGTGTGGGAGGAAGAGAGATGAGAAGAGCGGTAGGCGGTAATCGAGAGAGTATAAGTTTTCTGAAAAAATTTGCCGATGAGAGAGGATGAAGATGTACATATTTCTAAAAAAGTAATTAAAATAATATTGAGAGGGAGAGGTGACATGTAGGCTGACACATAGGATAAAAATGCATGAGTTGTCAAGGTCTCATTGGTCAGTGCAAAAATGTGATATTGTTCAATTAAAATAAAAAAAAGACAAGGTATAAACCCTAAGTTTAATAGCAACTTCAACGGCAAGGAGGTTGGCAGTCAAAATATAAAACTTCAGGGTCTTAGTTTTAAACTTTTATAGGTTAGGGAGGTTATCTGCAACATATCTAAAGTTTAGGGAGGTTTTTTGAATTTTAGCCTTTAATTTAACATATTTTAACCTCATTTTAATTTAACATTGGTATCGATATCATCAATTATAATTCATATCAACATTATTCTCTCTCTACTACGGCACTTTAAATAAATATTTATTATTATTTTTATAATGTTTTTTCCGGCTATTATTTTTATAATTAAAGCATCGTAGGAGATATGTATTACATTTTTTCTACGTTATGTGTTTTTTGAACTTGTCTCTTTAACTTCTCAATGCATGGATCGGTTTAAAAAGGATAAAGTTAAAAATGTATCAATTATTAAACAAAGTTAGTAAATTTTAAGCTTTTCCATAATTCCAGAAAATATACTATAAATGACTCATAAAAGCAGTATCAAGTAATATAATGCTGTTTATGACTAAATATCTTACAAAATATAAATTAAAAGGCGTGACTATTTTTTTGATCGAAGTGTGACAATATATTTTCAAACTGATTTTCAACAATTTTATGCTCTTTACTTTACACAAACAAAACTGCTATTTCTTAATTATTAATTATTTATTCATAGTTGGGAAAATTAGAATGAAGGACCTGGAGGAAAAGATATTTATTAAGAAGGATTATAAGAATTGTAATTATTTAGAATGACCAAATATAAAAATATAAATTTAAAAATACCAAAATACCCTTAAAGAAATCTTATGCATTCCCTTCTACATTCTCTCCCACATTCTATTTTTAAAACTAATACAAAATTGTAAATTTCACGAAATTAAATAAAATTTTTCTCAATTTTCATTTTTAATAACTTGCATAGATATCCATAGAAAAATTAAAATTACACATTCTTCAATCAAATTATAATTTGTTAAAATCAACAAAATTTTAATTACAAATATAGTTATATAATTTTAATAAAAATCAATGTCTTTTATAATTTATTATATATGTTAATCCAAAAAAGTTTATACGATTTATTTTTCTTTTAGAAGAAATTTATGTGGGTTAAAAAATTCATTTAATGTTAATAAAATTACAAATAAATCTAAATAATCTATTATATCCTGAAAAACATGAAATGAATTTAGTTTTTATTTTTATAAAAAGAGCTTAGTTGATATATGTAATATCCCAAAAATTTAATAATAGGCCTATTTTCACACAAAAAAAAAATGGAGGAACAATAATTAAATAAAAAGTCAACGTATAGAACCTACGAAATTTAAGAAATCTTGAATTAAATAAAGGGAAAAATTAGGGTATGGTGTGTGTAATTAATAAGATAAAAATATACCTACATATATATATATATATATATATTAAAACACACCGACACACACACCCTACATCTTCACTTTTATTTTGGAGCACCGAAAGTTAATATCTCCACTCCTCTTTCATCATTAGATAGACACATGTTATGCACACACACTTACACCTACATCTTCATGATTCACGTAGCAACACTTATCTCACTTTCTTCAACCATATAACCCCACACTTCATGCACTCCCTCACTCTCCGTTGCTTCAAGTCAGCAAAGAAGAGAGAAAATAGAGTTGAGAAAGGGAGAGAGAGACATGAGTGAAAGAGGTGAACGGAGAAAGAAAATGATCGGAGAAGAGGAAGAAGGAAGTGTTAAACCTTTCATGCATCACCATAAACGTTTTTAGGTGAGTCTTCTCTATCTCTTCCCATTGTTATTTCGTTGGTTTGGGGTGTTCATGAGGATTTATAGCTGCTAGAAGTTGTGTGATTCTGAAAATAAGTTGCTGTCATGGGTGGATGTAAAACAGAGCATGTATATTGATTTTGGGATGAATTTTGGGACTTCTTTGGTATGGTTTTTCGGTCCTTAAACATGGCTTGATGTTGGAAGTTCTTAGGGTCGAATTTCTAGAGAATTAGAGTACATAAGCATGAGAATATGTAAGTTTTCATTACCTCTATGTACTCTATTTTCCGAAAAGCAGAGTACATACTTGAAACTTGTAAAGTCTTAAACAGAGGTCATAGATGGATTTTTCGAATGGGTCTTTTTGTATAGATAGTTTAGGATGTGTAATTGATGATAGAATTAAGGAAAGTACAATTTGGAGTGAAAATGGATAAGTTCTTGATTATTGAAGTCAGACTGTCAAAACTGACATTTTTGGGAGTATTCATGTTGCGTTTTGACAAGACAAACCTTAGTGAAAAATTATGAATTTTTCAGGAATATATTAGACATTCATAGCTTTCTATTGCGTCCAAGAACTCATTATTTTGATATCTGTAGAGAGAGTTATGATTTTTCAAAGTTAAGTCAGAAACAAGGGTTATTTTGGACGTTCAAGTCTGGCAGTTATAATTTTCGATAATTCTGGGAAACACACGATATCATCTAGTAGTTTTGGGTATTTTTCCATAAAACTACACCGAAATAGCTTTCCATAGAATTTTAGAACACTCCATTTAGATTTTTATAAAATTAGTTATGATGTTTTGAAGTTGAGCTCTGTTTTTGAAATGCAATCTAGAATAGTAGTAGTTAGCCGAATTTCTGGGAAAAATGTGTAATTAGAAACTATCTTTGGAATCCCATCATATAAATGCATAATTAAATACACACACATAATTGAATATTATTATATATATATATATAATGGTATTTATATCTAAAATTATGTATAAAAAAAAGATATTCATAAAAATATATATAAAATATAATATAATATAAATATCTATTTATTAATATAATTCCATACAAATAAAAATCATTCATTTTAAATCAAAGTACCAATTTAAACATAAGACCTATGAAAATCAAAACTTATGACCTTATTTTATTTCTTCATAATAAGGATCATATTTAATATTTTCAGATATTAAATATTATATTTTAAAAAATAAAAAAAATTATATTTTGGTGAGAAAAAAATTAATCAGAAAAGTTAATACTTTCGGCAGCGACAATGAATGTTGCCGCTGAAAGTGTGATACCACTAAAAGTCACACTTTCAGCAGCGACAATGAAATGTCGCCACTCAAAGTGTGACTTTCAGCAGTGACAATAAAACATTTAATAAGAAAAATAATATTAACTTATGTTTTTGCCTTGTTTACCCCTCTTATTCGCTTTCACTTTAATCTCACTTGACAGGCTTGGAAACTATATCAGACAGAAATGCAATTAGAGTTGGTGGACGATACCTTAAACCCAAATGAGTATGATGCAGAAGAAGTGAACAAAGCCATAGAGATTGGTTTGCTTTGCACCCAAGCATTTGCTGACTTAAGGCCAACAATGTCAGAAGTAGTTGTTTTGCTCCAAAACAAGGACTTATCAGAGAAAATAAAACCCACTATGCCTCTCTGGATTGAAGCTAATTAGAGGTTCATTGTAACAATGCTACTCCCTCAAGTGTGACTTGGAAGTCCCAAGCACTTCAATATTTGTGTTAGTTACACGTCAATCTTAATTACAAATACAAAGAATAAATGAATTAGTGAATACTCCGTATTATGTTGTGTACCACTTTGTATAAATTAATTTCTTCTCACTTGATGAACTTCGATTAGATATTATATTTTGCTTGGCTTTCATTGTGTTGATGTTTATAAGACGTAACTTTTAAGCAAATAGTTTCTTGGAACTTTATTGCAACTCATCCTTAATATATGCCAACTTTGTGGTATTTTGTAGGCGCAATCTTCTTCTGGAATGAAAATAGAGTAGGGTGTCAAATTCAATTTTATCTTTTTGTACTGCTTTTTTTTTTTTACTTATGTTAAATTTGATGTTTTATTATTTTCAAATGTTATTTAGTTTCATCTAGTAGTTTATTGGGTTAAGGTGCAAATTTGCGTCGGAAGATTGAGCAATATTGTCTTAGAAGTTTTTTCAGGTTCAATATCATCCCGAAAATTTTAAAACATAGCAATGTTGCCCTATACCTTTAAAAAACTAACGTTGACCGTTAACTTTTTAACAGAAAAAGACAACATTGCTCCATTTTAACACTTTCGGGCCAATATTGAACCTAAAAAAACTTTTAGGGCAACATCGATCCTTCGCGAAAACTTCTGGGCCAGATTTGTACCTTGACCTAAGTTTATTTTACTATAACTTTGTTCTAAGAATTTCGCCACAACTAAGAAATTTTAGCTGCAAGAGGCTCAATTTTGCGCTTGAGAGTTGGGTTGCATTACTGCGGAGGAAAAAAAAAAAACATGACAAGTCACGCATGTCATTTTTTGGTAGCCTTTTGAAATGGGAGAATCATAATTAAAGACCCTGAAACAAGATTAATACAAAATGATGATCTTTAGAAGGAAAAATATATATAAAATGATGATGTACATGTTTTGAATATAGAAATTGAGGTTATATATTTCAAAGTTTCAGTTGTAAATATGTCCTCATTTTCTATTAATTCCCTTATACTGTACTTAATTATCATTCTCCCTTTAAACATTCGCTTAAGTGGTGGAATCAATACTAAAATTCTAATTATATGATCATCAATATCAATATATATGATAAATTATCATAAATCACACTATTTGTAAGAGAAAATTAAAACATATACAACTTATTCATTTCGCTTTGCTGTTAGTCCGAAAAGATTTGTCAAATATCCAATTTTCATTTGATTATCAGTCTTCCTAACATCTTACTAATACATTTGAGAAATCCCTTTGTATACAAGTTTCATAATTCTATTTTAAGAATATGGTCATACTCATTGAGATCATCTGCATATATGATCGCTATAATAAAAATGGAGAGTTGCGCTGTTTCTAAATTATGGATAGTACATCTCTCTCTAGGATGCGGAAGTATTTTATTTTGGTTATGGTTTACATTTATTCCAGAAGCTTTTACTCAGGAACCTTGGGTATTTGGACCTTTTCTTAGATTTATTGTCGGCCCCAAAGTTTCTGAATTGTAACAATGCCGCCTCAGTTTAACGCTCACCGATATTGACCATTAATGCTATGCTTATTTGACCGAATTTGCTCACATAACACTTCCTCCCAGGCCTGAATTGTATCAATGCTGTCCCAGTTTAACGAATTTAATTAATTCAGTTACCAGTCCTCCTAAGTCTAGAAAATGAAAAGTCAACATCCAACATCGTGTGCACACACGATGTTCGCAACATTCAACACCGTGCGGAGACTAAGAACGTCTCCATTTTCTTACCGTCATTCTCCTTCATTCAATTTTTGTCCCATATCTTCATAACAAACGGAACCAGTTTGGGTGCCCATAGCTCGTTTGATCTAGAAGGTCAAGATTTAATTTTTTTTACTTTTTATTTTTTAAAAATTATGTAATGGGTAGAGAATATAAAATAAAGATAACCTCTTAATTAACAATTTTTAAAAAAAATGATTTTCTATTTAAAAAAAAATCAGTTAAGAAATTAAATATAGACCGTTCATATTTGATCTAGATGGTCCAGAAGAGACAAGCTCTTAGTGCCTATAGGCATTGAAAATGGTTCCAATCCGTTGTCAAGGTATGAGGCATAGATTTAACGACTGATCGTGACAAAGGAAGTGGAGAAGAAAGACATTTAGAAAATGGAGGTCCCGACTTCTGTAAAGCCAATTGACTTGACCTTTCTCATTTCTATATCTTCATCTTCTTTCTCTTCACACAGACCTAACCCACACACATTCACACATACATCTGAGAAATCTTCAAAACCAAAACTCCACAAAACTATGTTTCAACCTACTACTCACCTTCTTACCTTCATATTCTGGTCAAGCTCATCCCTTGACGGTGTCATTTCCGACCCTTAGACCAATAATCTATGTCATGCCTGCCTCAAATCTAACGGAGATGAATATGACACTTAGTCCTTCAATGACAACCTAAGTGAAACGTTTCGTGGCCTCATATATTAGGTGGTGAACTGGAGCAAGTTCTTCGCCAGGCGCAGTACACTACTACAAAAAGGGGCTATAACGTCCCAAATTTGGCACCTTTAACGTCCCAAAACAGGGGGACGTATATGCTGGGGGCGTAGTAAGTTGTAAGAAAAGACGTCCCAAATAAAAGGGTTGTCTAAAGTGGGACTTTAGACATCCCAAATGTCATTTGGGACGTCTAAAGTCCACCTAGGGTGAGACTTTAGACGTCCCAAATGTCATTTGGGACGTCTAAAGTCCACCTAGGGTGAGACTTTAGACGTCCCAAATGACAATTTGGGACGTCTAAAGTCCCATCGGGGGGACTTTAGACATCCCAATTCTTAATTTGGGACGTCTAAAGATTAGGTTTTTTTTATATCATAATGTACATTCTGTATTACCCAGCGAATTCAAACTGCAGAAACAGAATAGAAGATGGATTTATAAACTACACTGTCCGTTACAAACTGGTAAGGACATCCAGCACTACAATCTTTACTATATATACATACAATAACAACTCATACAACCTACTACTATATATATCAACAATAACAACCAGAAAGTGTCAAAACGCTGTCATCACACAACTACAACAGCTGATATAAAATAAAAAGTTTACTGCTCTATATGTTGAAGAAGATGTCCAGCCAAAAGATCTCTGATTAAATCAAGGTCTTCACGTAGATAGGCATCTTCATTATCAAAAATCTGAAAATTAGAAAATAAGCTTTGATGAAATGAATCTCAAGCAAATGAATTAATTAGCATTTCGATTAGAACACCAAAAATATTATCATTTGAGATTGAAGAAGCGATTACCTTTTCAAAATCGCTAGTAATTCCACTTTGAGTGATGTTATACATATAAAGTATAACATAATATTCGCATTCAGTGTTGCCAGGTTGCCGAGGGCACTTTAAATCAAAGGGATGCAATTGGTTGTTAAAATCAATAAAGGTATGTCTAAAAGGACCGTCAATGAAACAATTAGCTAGGATCGAATGTACTTACTATTGGATAAAACCACTTTGGCTTTTTAATAACTGTACCCTTGCGTGACCCACCTAGGACTCTATATGTTTGACAAGCACTATCATGAAAATCAAAATGAACAGAAATTAGAACTATTCAATTTTTTTAGGAGTCAATGAAATACAAACAGAATAACTTACGTGTCGAAGACGGATTTTGTATCTTTGTCTGGCTTTTTACTCAAGGGATCAAACCAATAGACTACGTTGCGGCGGGGACATATAACACACAAACTCCAGTGGTAACTTTAACAACATGTACACATTAAAATGAAGTTAGATGAGAAGACAATTATTTATTAAACTTCTTAAATTGACAAAATGTAAATACGAACCGTTGGACAATGGGTGCTAGATAACAACGAAGTTTGGTCTGTCCCATTGTGTAGCCGACATAGTGAGTCCTATGCGCCACAGTACAAGTATCCCCTGTTATATTCGCAGGACATAAGAATCCATACCAATAACGTCTTTCCATGTTTGTGCAGAGACCGTGGAAGGTGCTATAATAGAATTAAAATAAGGAATGAATTATTGAGTGTATGAAATCAAAAAACAACTAAATGAATTATATGGGAAAATTGAAAAAAAAACTTACCAGACTGCAAATTTCACCTAGCCTGCATCTATCTCCTCCAACCTGATAAACTGCTTGAGATCTGTATTGTCAATCGTGTAGGGATACTCCACTTGGCCCACAATCCTTGAAGGCATCTTCAAGTCAATCTGTTTAATGCCCTTGTAGATCTGTGGCAGCCGTGCTAAGTAGGGCCATTTCCTCGCAGCTTCGTCATCCTTTTAGAACATCAAAAAACAAATTGTTATTAGGATGCCAACAGATTTTCAGTAATAGTAAGGTAATTCCTACCATTGGAGGTGTTGCGTCTGAACCAATAAGATTGTGAGGCCAAAGGATGAAAAATCCTAGCGCTTGACCTAACGTGCCAACCTCTAGATCTGGAACAGGGATGGCTGTACCTTCTTCCCCCTTTCTAACACTCGTCACATTCACCCTACGAAAATCCTCCAGAATTTGCTGATGATGGTGGGTGGTAGCACGTGTGTGAACGAGAGCATCAGCAACAACACGCAACAGTGGATCATCCAAATAGAGGGTGCAAGGGTCTCCCGACACTGGAGTGGGAGAAGGGTCACCAAGTGGTTCCTCCAGAGGGTTGTAACTTCCTCTGGTGCTATTGAAGGCCGATGATTCCTGAGTTCTATGCTCGTCCCTTGCCCTTTGCGCTTCGAACATCTTTACCATTTCAAGTTGAAGCTCTGGCAACAACTCTTGTCAGAGCTTGTTGTGAGGGTTGGCCTCGATCTCTCATTCGAGGTCCTCTCGAATCTTGGCCACAACGTCCTTACTAGGTCCAGCTTGTGACGAATAACGTGGGTCTCGTCCAAAATACCTCGCGGCACTAACTACCCGTGTCTCTCCTCGAACACGACCAAGGTCATCTGCCTTCCCAATAGCCGTCGACAAGATGTCCATCCGTCTACTTGGATTGAATGAACCTTGGCTACTCTGCTCGTCCAGTTCATCCTGTAACATACAGTTTATCGAATATGTATCGAAACCACTCGCGATATGTAAAAAATTAGGTACTTATGGTATAACTACTTACAATCCTCACAGCAACCTCAGCAACAGTCGGATTTATGTACTTCCCAGCCTTAATCCTCCCTGCTTTCCAGTCTACGTAGACCGATGGAAGCCTCCCTGTTTATGCTATTTTTCAGTGTAGAAGCTACCTCTCTGGCCCTGACTGTGCCGCTTGCTTCACCGTTGCCACTACACAAAAACCTGCAACTGCTCTGCCGGGACTAACTTGGCTCGTGTTATCTATGACGGCTGCTTCCTCAGTTATCATCACTGGCTTCCTTTGGTAATTTATTTTCTCTTTTTTAACTTTTTTGGCAAAATATGTCTGATGTTTTTAAGAGTACCAATATCCATATTTTTTTAGTACAAAGGCAAGTAAAGCTTGAAAATTACAAGAATGCCAGGAGATCTGCATCACAAGATGATCTTGTGGTATACCACCACATTCCATCACAAAAAGCTTGTTGCATTCCACAGGGGATGTTTCTATCACCAAATACTCCTGATTACTTAACTGAGCCTTCCTCCCTAGATAGTCAGTGCACCGGATATTCTCTTTATGAGCATGAGCGATCACCAAATACCAGTCCCTGTAAATGAGGGATCTAGTATCTAAGATGACATCATACAGTGGGTGAGCAGTTCCACCATCCATGGATAATAAATGAATAGCCTGTAAAGAATCTATAAACAGCCTGATCCTGGTAAAACCCAACTGCTTACATAACTGTAGTCCACTATGAATTGAATGGATTTCCGCAGTAGCTGAGTTATTATGCCTTAACGTTTATTGAAATCCACACATCTAGTTGCCCTGGTGGTCCCGTATAACCCCTCCGCAAGCCGCATGCCCTCTGCTGTCTCTAGATCCATCTACATCCACGCGTACATAATCGGATCTGGAGGTTGCCAGTAATCTGTCCCCCTTTGTGGCGTTTGGAATATCTGATGACGGAAGCTGCCATTTTCCACTCCTTCGAAGAAATGATACAAACATTTGTGAACTATCTGTTTTGGATTATCAGCTTTCCCTTCAAGCGCCTTAGTTCTTCCATAGGAGCCAGCATATAGTACTAAACACTCTTTGCCATGGCCATCTAGCCATCGCCCTATTCCCTGGGGAATATTACAAGTTCCATTTAAGCCATTCTTGCAAATTACCAAAAAAAACATAGTATAATATACATGGTTAGTTATAAAACACCACACTCTCTTGGCTTGCTCACAGTCTCTTAATATATGGAGGATACTCTCTTCGCTCTCATACTCAAAGGGACAGGTGTTTAGGACGTTCAGATTGTGTTTAGCTCTCAATTGATTTGTTGGTAGTCTTTCATGGAATACTTGCCACTTGAAGATTTTAACTCTTTCAGGACTTCCCCATTGCCATAAAGTTTACCAGTGAGGTTGGCAGCTTTACTCTGGTTTATGATATAATTTGTCATATGCTGACTTCACACTAAAGTTTCCATTTAAGGCCGATCTCCAACAAACAGCATCCTCCTTTATTCTCGTAGGAGGTAAGACCAACATGATCTTCTCCACAACCCAGGTAGGGAGGAAATTCTCCCATCTTACTCTATCCCATTCGCCTGCCTGAGTTACAAAGGAATAGACACAGTCATTCTTATCAATATAATCCTTCAGGGGTCTATCCATCGAAGCCCAGTAGTCCTGCTATACCTGTGTGGATCTCCCACTTCTTAGTTGTCTACCTAACCCCTGTTTAAACCCTTCCCAAACTGTGACTATTCCACTCCACACGGCTAATTGATTGCGTCTTCTCTGTACCTGTGGAACTTTAGACATCCCGTATGAGTATTCCATACGAAGGCATTTTACCCACAAAGCCTCAGGCTTCATGATCATTCCTCAGCAAAGCTTCATGAGAAAGGCTTGATTTTGGCACTGAAGATCCTTTAACCCCAAACCTCCCTCAATCTTCACTTTATTCAAAACATCCCAATCTATTAAATGTAGTTTCTTAGATTCATCCTGTTAGTTGTAAAAAAAATCCCCGCTTAATTTCTCAATAACTGATAAAACCCTTTTTGGGATCATTGTTGTTTGCATATGATATTGCGGTATTGCTGATAACACCGACTTGATTAGGATTGTTCTCCCTGCCATACTTAGTTATCTCCCTTTCCAGCTTTCCAGCTTTGATCTAACTTTCTGAATAATTGGAGCAAAAGTCACTTTAGCCATTCTCTTATGTAGTAGTGGAACCCCCAAGTACTTTCCAAGGTCAGTTGTCAACCCGATCACCACACTCTGGCTCATCTCATATGCCCTGTTAAAATGGACATTTCTGGATACAAACATTTTTTATTTTTACAAGTTGATCTTATGTCCAGACACCCTACAAAATAGATCCATAACATTTCTTATCTCCTCCATTTGTTGAGATGTAGCCTCACCAAATAATATCAAATCATCTGTAAAGAATAAATGAGATATAGGTGGACCAGCGATACTCTGACTTAAAAGGTTTCCAATTCCCCAACTCCACTTCCTGGTGAATTAGTTGTCCCAATAGCTCCATACAAAGCACAAATAAGTACAGACTTAATAGGTCTACCTGTCTCACCCCCTTGTAGGTTTGAAACTCTCTGAAGCCACTCCATTCCAAATAATGCTCATAGTAGTGGTTGAGACACAATGCATGATTAGATTAACAAAGTCAACCCTCAATCCTAAGCTATAGAGCATAAATTCCAAGAATCGCTAGTCAAGCCTATCATAGGCCTTCTCTATATCTACCTTCACTGCCATGAAACCCTTCTTACCTCTCTTATTTCTCATAGTATGAATTGCTTCCTAAGCCATGATAACATTGTCCACACCCTATCTTCCTGTGATAAAACTACATTGATTCTCGGCCACAATATGATTCATAACATTTTTCAGCTTGTTAGCAATCACCTTGCTTACAATTTTGAAGGTCACATTACATAAGGATATAGGCCTAAAATCCCTTAAGGATGTAGGAAAATCAACCTTAGGGATTAGGACTATGTTGGTCTGGTTGATACTTTGAATCACCTCCAGGTTTTCAAAAATCTTGGTCACCAGATCACATACCTTCTGCCTAATCAAGTTCCATTGTGTTTCGAAGAAATGAGGGTTAAGACCATCTGGCCTCGGTGCTTTGAATGATCCCATTGCAAAAGTAGCATTTTTTTATCTTAATAGGAGAAACCTGCCTTTGTAGAAACTCTAACTGGTTTGTTTCCAAGGTTGGGAATCTAGCTGGCCAAGAGGAGAAAGGTGTTGATAAGTTCTCTGCCATGTATAACTTCTTGAAATAATCAATAGCCATACTCCTCAGTTGCCTTTCCTCTATAATCCAGATGCCTTCCTCATTTTGAAGAGCTACAATTTTTTTCCTTTTCCTTCTAACTGATGCACAGGCATGAAAAAATCTATTGTTTCTGTCACCCCCACTTAACCACTTGCATCTTGACTTCTAGAACCAAATTAGCTCTTCTAGCAAAGCAAATTTGTGATACATGCCCCAAAGCTGGTCTTCTAGTCTAAATAATCCATTTTAATTACCATTTATTCACCTGGCATGGTCAATTCCTTCTAGTCTTTGGATGATCTCTCTCTTCTTCCTTGCCACATTCCCTACCACTTTATCATTCCACATTATTAACTCTTTCATAAACCCTTGCCGTCCTTGTAGCCAATCCTTTCCCCCCAAGAAGATTGAACAATCTCATTGAAGCCCTCTTCCATACACTACGCCGCTTGATACTGAAACCTTTTTCCACTGTTCCTGCCTAAACTCTGAGGCCTATCTACAACTACAATTACACGGTGATCAGATTTGAATCTTAGTTTATCGTGTGCTTTGGCTTGGGGATTTTTTAATTCCCAGTCAAAATTACAGAAGACCCACTCTAGCCTCTCCTTAACCCCTGTTTTCTCCCAAGTAAAATGGTCCCCCACTACTGGAACTTCACTCAAATTGCAAGTATCTTTACAACTTCGAAAGTCATGCATAGGATTGAATACAGGAGTTGTTCCTCCTTATTTATCTTTGGAATCAAGAATAGCATTGAAATATCTAAGGACAAGCCAAGCCATGGGGACATTGCTACTGATAGCATAAAGCGATAACCACAACTCCCTCCTCTTCGAGACACTAGTATCCCCATATACAAAAGTCACCAACATTGGTTACTGGCCATTCTTATCCGTAATTTTGTAGTGAAGGAGTTGGGTGTTAGAAGTAACATATTCAACTTGAACATCCCCACTATTCCATAACACCCATAACCTCCGGCATATTTGGTAGCTTTAATCCTCAACCAATTTGTAAAACCCAGACTTTTAACAACCTTATCAGCCCTATTGCCACTGACTCTTAGTTCTAATAACCCTATGACATTAACACCATACTTCTTAACCATATCTTTAAATATACGTGGAAGTACTCTACCACTCGCCCCACGACAATTCCAGGATAACACTATCATAAAAATAAATAAATACAATCTTGGAATAAATATACATGAAAACTCACCTGTCTAGTGGTTTACTTTCCAACATTACCTCCACTACTAGTTGTGACATTGAGTATGTCTTCGAATTCACCACTTGCTGTTCTTGTTTTCCCGTCACGTCCTTAGGGGGGATCAGCGCCAATCCACTCGACTCCTGAGTATAATCAGAATTATTGTCATCGGCTCCCTCGGCAGGACCCCACGTTTTCTTCTTTTCTTTTTCTCCACGTGGTTCTACATTTTGAACTAACTCCATTGGCTTTTTGACTTCTATTGGCCCATTTATCTCTATATTACCTTATAATATGGTGTTCTCTTTGGGTCCCACCCAAGCTAGTCTTATTTGTTTTATAACTCCCTATATTCTTCTCTTTTCTTAAGCCCACAACCGAAACCTGGGCCTCTCTCCTTTGACCAGCTATAACAGGCTTTACACTGCCCTTTGCTTTGACTTCAGCCCATTTCTTTTCCCTAACTAGCATTCCCTTTTTCTTTTTGTCCTGCTCCTCTTTTCTAGTCGATATATCCTCCTGTGCTAGAAGCTTCTCATCCTCTACCAAACATAGACCCTGATTCATAAATGCCTCACCCCATCTTCTCTCTAAATTCAAACTCATCTCAAAATCGTCATCCACATCATGTTCCGTATCTACTAGGGCGGCAAATCTTGACTGAAATGCTCTGCCATCAGCTCCTCCCTCTGCAAATTTGGTCTGACCTCTATCACCAACTCTACTCTTACTTACCTCCTTCCTCAGAAATCGAGCTTTACCTAGTTTGTGAACAAACATCCACATCCTAAACTGGTCTTCCCTCGCTGAAATAGCTTTTTTTGATGTCATCTTCACATCCATTGCCTGCTCTCAACTTAAATCGCACATCGTGATTGATCCTTCTTGTGATAATCTCCACTTGCACTTATCTTTTCTATGCCCATATCTACCGCAAGTAAAACATATGAGATCTAACCCCTCATACTCTATGTTGAAGAGAGTAGTTGTTGAAGTAATCTGTGGAACAAGTTTTTTTTATAGATCCAATTCGACACAGATCCTAGCATAACATCCTCTACTGATTTTAGCTTCTTCATCCTCTAGGTTTGCAATAGTATTCATATCTACCTTAAGTGTCTTTCCAATCATATCACATAATCTCCACATACACTCCTTGTTGTAAAAAATAATAGTACATGGATATTCTAACCCAAGTTGACACTCTGCCTAGAGGGTTACTGAAGGGATCAAAATAAGGAGACCACCTCTACACAAGAATGGTATGCTAAGCTACTGTCCAGGGACCTTCAATTAAAACTTTCCTATAATAGTTTTCCCAACTTTTCTGGGTCTTTGAATTTCACCACATAATAATTGTTAGGAAGGTCTATTAACTCAAAGCAACTTATTCGCTAAATCCTACTTAAATGCTCTTTTAGCCTGTAAAATTTTATTCTTGTACCCAAAGTAGTGATGATCAATACATTGTTCCAGGGTTTCGCCTATTTGTTGAACTCCTCCTAAGACATGTGCAAAGTTAGATAGATCGCCATGAGTTGCTTTAGTGCCTCTGATGGTTCAGGAATGTTCCAGGATTGATCCACCAAGTCAGAAATTTTCGAATCCCCCTCCACGTTTGAGCTTCCATGAGCAACTCTATTGTACTCTGTTCCCTTAAATCCTATCAGCGATTCCTTGTTACAGATGCCACTTCCTGCCTTACCAGACTAAATATCTCTTTCCTTACCCACTGCGACCTCTTTTGGTTCTTCCGCTGCAAGCATTCTATTAAACCTCGTGGTATCCTCACTAATTCTCTTCTTAGATTTCTTCCCTTGCCCAGTAGCAACACTTGATTCTGACACTCTATCACTACTACAAAAAACGTTTTCAACGTCCCCTTTTTAGGCCTTTTAACGTCTGAAAACAAGGGGACGTCTATGTGAGTGACGTAGTAAAAAATGGCAATAACGTCCGTAGATAAAAGGACGTCTAAGGCCTAGACTTTAGACGTCCTTATTTTAAAAAGGGACATTTAAAGTGCTACACTGACACTTTAGACATCCCCACTTTATTTTCCTATCTTGCAGGTGGTTCAACCAATAATAATAATAATGGTGAAACCATCTATGGCTATGCTCAATGTACTGAAACCATCTCACAGAGTGGGTGTGAGGATTGCTTAAAGCATGGGGTCAACTCTCTGCAGCCTTGTCTTCCCAATATAGAGGGTAGGGTTTTTGATGCTGGATGTTTCATGAGATACTCCACCACTTCCTTTTTTCTTGATTACCAGATTGTCAATATCACTAGTCCCTCTGTCAAACAAGGTACAATGAATTTAAAGACTTCAATATAACACATGATTGTGACGACACAACATTTTGGTTTATTTATGTGTAATTTTGAATCTTATGTTATACACTACTTCCACTTCGGATCCTTAATATAAAACCCAGTTGACTAATTTGGGAAGATTGAGGAAGCTAAAAAGGTTATTTGTAATTACAGCATATGTTACATTATTATCTCTCTAAAATATTATCATTAAATTATAAATCAATTTATAAGTCAGTTAAATTAGTTGTGAGAAAAATGAGAAATATAAATACTGTAAAGTAATTCATTAAGCTTTCTTAATCTCTCCTAGTCAACTGAGTCTTATATTAAGGATTAGATGTAGTATGTCATATATACATGGTTGATTATCAAAGCATATTGATGGAAATATTAAAAGTAAGAAAAAGAATAATTGAAGATTCTAAAAGATCTGAAAACTAGCAATGAGATTTGAAGATTAATTAGAAATATCTTATTTTAAATATTTTTAGATTTCATCATTAATCGAATATTCACATTCAATTTTAAAGTTTTTAGGATTTTCCACATTTAATTTTAGGGTTAGAGTTGAATATTATGTTTCTTCCTCCTGAGTTCTATTCTCCCCGGCCCCTCCCCCCATTCTACATCAGATATCCTGTGAATATTCATCTGTTTCATAGAAAATGAGTGAAGCATTAATTAGTAATATTGATATTTTCACATTGTTCTAGGACGAGCATGATATTTAAAATGACTTTTTTCTTTTTTGAAAACGAGTTCTCTATTTTTCTATCTTGCAGGTGGTTCAACCAAGAAGGGGGTGATTATTAGCGTAATTGTTGGAGGGGTGGCTTTTGTTTAGATCCTCCTACTCTACTGGCTTATATCAGACGACCAAAAAGGCTTGAGAGAGTTCCTACAGGTAAACCAATTAAAAAAGTCTTCAACTGCACTATGTATCAGTGTGTAAATAAATAATGGGATGCTTTAATTTTCTCATTTCACCCTTAATATAAATGATTTGAGACTCTCATTTTCATTTCTTTGAAGAATGGAACTCCTGATGTGCAGTATTGAAGAGACATTTGACTAATCTTTTCCTTCATAGGAGACACAACTGGAGCAAGCAATTTGAGGGGCCCAGTTAATTTTAGTTATGGGGATTTAAAGTATGCAACAAAAAATTTCAGTGCGGAAAATAAACTTGGAGAAGGAGGATTTGTTATTGTATATAAGGTAGCTGTATATTTAGACTTCCAATACTTCGATCTGCATCATAATGCGAAGCAAGTATATAGTGATTTGCACACACGCATGCATGCATGTATGTATAGAGTAACACTTTGATTGATTAAAATTCTTAATCATAATGAATAGGGCACTCTGAAGAATGGAAAAGTAGTTGTGGTCAAGAAATTAGCTTTACAGCGCCATTCCAAGAGAGTGGAGGAAGAATTTGAGAGTGAAGTGAAGCTTTTAAGTAATGTTCATCATCGAAATCTTGTTCAACTTCTTGGATGTTGCAGTAAAGGCGATGAGAGAATACTTGTTTATGAACACATGGAAAACACCAGTTTGGACAGATTATTGTTTGGTATCCCTTTTATCAACCAAGCTTTTTTATAAGTAGTTTTTTTAAGCAATAGCTACTATATTCATTCATAGGTCATAATTTTATTGAAGATCTTAACAACCATATGTGTCCAATTTGTTTGGAAACATTTTGTTGTATTGGTTTAATATTTTATCATTTCCATTTTATCTCCAACATTTATAATGTGTTATTTTGGAAAATAGGTAAAAAGAAGGGTTCTCTTAATTGGAAACAATGGTATGAAATTATTTTAGGAACAGCACGTTGTTTGGCCTATCTGCATGAGGAATTTTATGTTCGCATCATACATAGAGATATAAAGACTAACAACATCCTCTTAGACGACGATCTACAACCTAGAATTTCTTATTTTGGTTTGGCAAGACTTTTACTTGAAGAAAAATCTCATTTTAGTACAAAAGTTGCAGGAACATTGTAAGTCTGAATGATTGTATTCATGTAATTTCTTAACTTTTATTCTGGTTCAGGAATGTTGAATGTTTCTAAATAATAATATATTGCTACACTCATATTGTGCAATACTTTGTGTTCTACATGCCAATTTTGTATGCTGTTGGTTCTAAATATTTTCATTTATGTTAGCTTGAGGCATTATTCTAATCAATTACACATAAAATGCTATTAATTTTTCAGAGGATATACAGCTCTGGAATATGAAATTCATGGTCAATTATCAGAAAAGGCTGATGTCTATAGCTTTGGTGTTGTTCTCCTAGAGATCATGAATGGTCAGAGAAGCAATGAATTAAAAGTTGATGGTGATGTTGAAGGCGAATTCCTCCTTCGAAAGGTGAGAAATTTTTCTTGACTATTATACAAACAAATTTGTTTTCCTTTTTTAGACATTATAAATGTATTGCTTTCGTTCCAACTAAGATTAACGCCTTTTGGAGAAGCTATTCCTTCTTTATCAGAATACAACATTTATAACTACTTGAGAAACATTAACCCAAGTTTTGCTGTGGACTTTTCTTAACCTTCTTATTAATTACTCAACTACACTTTAATCCCACTTTCAGGCTTGGCAACTATATGGAAGAGGCATCCAAGTGGAGGTGGTCGACGAAACCTTAAACCCTAATGATTATGATGCAGAGGAAGTTAAAAAAATAATAGAAATCGGTTTCCTTTGCACCCAAGCACGTGCTGAATTAAGGCCACCAATGTCTGAAGCCCTTGTTTTGCAAGGGCTTATCAAAGAACAAAAAACCCACAATGCCTATTTTGATTGAAGTTGTCCATTGAGAGATAATTAAGTGTGCTTTTGGAGTCTCAATCACAAAATTGGAAAAAAAAAAAAACTATTACAGAGGAAGGATAATGGGAAATGATCATGCCCTTCATATCGTTACGATGTTCAACGTTTTTGTGTAATTATACGTTAATCTTACAAATAGATAATACTGTATGTTCATGAATTGGTGATTATTGTGGGTCCACCATTTTGAATAAACTTATTTGCCTTTCATTTTAAAAATGAAATCCGGGAAATAACTAGATTATCTAATTTTCTTAATCTTGGTCAATTAATTTATTACATGTCTTGAAAAATTACTTTTGAGAGCCCACACGCATGTGTGTGTATATGTAATGCCCATAAATTTGTTATGAAAAGCGTTAAGTACAAGTTGATAGTATAAAAAATTAAGGGAAAATTGTATTGAGGTTTCAAGTTGGCAGACTTGTCAATGGAAAAAACCATTGACAAGTCCATAAGTGGCCATTAATAGGGGATGCAGCTAACACTAAGGGTAATTGGGTCTTTTGACATTTTGATTATATTACCCAAAAGTCCTATGGGATTGCTTGCAAATTGAAGATTTCAAGGGATTTTTTAATAGTATTTTTCCTAGTTTGGAACATTAGTGCAATTTTCCCAAAAATTAATTTATTCAAGTTGCTTATTGGCAGTATACTTCTCATATCATATTTATAGGTCACTTCCAATATATTTTACACAGACAAAGAAAAACCTTAAACCTCATTAACTCTACTATAAATTTTAACAACTTTCTAACTTTATCACCATTTAAAGGTTAATATTATTGTTGGTCCTTGTAATATCTCTTCTTGGTTTTGGTCCCTATAATTTTAAACTGTGGTTTTTGGTCTCTCAAATTTCTTTCTATCTAAAACATTAGTCCCTGTAATTTAACAAGCACTTTAATGATGTGTTAATATGATGATTTGTCACTAACCGTCAATTATGCTAATGTGGTCTAATCACTAGGCAATCCAAACATGTAATTTATGTAGCTTACGTATGTATGTGTTAAAATTAAAAAAAAAAAAAAAGAAAGAGGGAGAGAGAACGGCATCAGGCTCATTGAACAGTGCTCTTGCCATCTCCATTCATGGAGTCGTCATTGTGGGCGTCGACTTCTTCAGGTACTATCATATACTCTTCCATTCTGTTGTTCTGTTTTGATTTCTCCCTTGCACCACTGGTGAGCCAGAGAATCTCCGACGGTCAAACTTGCATATCTCTCTCTCTCTCTGTTTCTCTATTAATGAAGCTTCTTGCTCTGGTCTTAATGTGATCTTCCCCAAGCACAACACCCGCATCAACCATTTTACTGGCTTTTTTGTATGAACACAGAGTTAGAGAAAGATGATGCAGTGACTAGGGTTCAAGAACAGTAGAGTCACAGTTCCCAGCATCTGTCGTCCTCTAGTCCCTCAATTGTGTCTTCTAGTTCATGGTTGTTGGAGACGACGGCACTTGTGTTCTCTGGTCTAAAGCTTTGTTCCCACCAGTTCAGTCATGTCTTCAATGAAATCGGCGTTAACACAGAAATTGGTTAGAATCCACTCATCGATTTCTCAAACTATGTTAATGAAGGCAATTACTCTATCATGCCCAAAAAATTCAGATGACCGATAGGAAATGTAAGAGGACTCACATTCCTTAAGCCGTAAAACACATATAAACAAATATCTCATATAATAATTACAATACTATTCAATATGAATACATTCCAACTCATATATAACATATTTCTTTCAATTAAAATATTAAGTAATTTGTAGAGATTTGGGTAGTCTCTTCGGACTTCCCAAAATTTCTACCATAACATACAAATTCACTATAGTATATGGAGCTCCACTCCACAATAACATAAATAGATACATACAATTTAGACAAACAAAGAAGGTGGGGATCCTGTCTATAGACGACGTGGAAAACCTAAACAAGATTTACCAACATATACAAAAGAGTTTGAGGCATTACATTGAATTAGACTTCATTCAAATGACTCTCCAGCTTTAATCTAACCATATAGACCTTTAGTGATTAGCAAAAGGGACATGATCAACTGCCCTTTCTAAGGCCAAAAATATTTTCCAGTGAATAACGTCCCATTTATAGAATTTAATAAAATATTGAAGAAAACAATTTAAACATATTTAACCTCGAATAATAACAACATGACAATAAAATGTCAACTTCTATAGCATGCAGTCATAAATGTAAATAAAACTCTATAAAGGATCATTAATCATATCCAAGTATGTAATAAAATAGTTTGTCTACCAGAATTATCTTAAAATGATGATTTTCAAATCTCATCTTTTAGTAGGACTTCAACATAACAAAATAACAAGCATGGACTGACAGTTCATGATAGTAACTAACCAAGTACAACTCAAGGCTATGAACACAAGCGTGGACACATAGTCTATGAGGGTAAGTAAGCAAACAAGCACAACACAAGGCTGCAAAACAAGCGCAGGTACAAGACCCATGAATAACAAGCACGAGAATCAATCCTATGAATATCAAGAGCGAGTACTGTCCCCACGAATGTCAAGCAAGCTCGAGATTAACCATGACGCTCCAAAGACTAACAATACTACTATTAGTAACCAGCTTTTATATTGAATCCTCTCAAAAAAAACATTTTCAAGTATGCTTGGGGCCAATTTATTAAAGTAATGAAAAGTTCTTCTTTCAATACCATGATAATTCATATCAAATACAATATAATAGTATATCCCAGTATGAAAGTTCACAAACAATATTCCAAAACTTTGCTTCAAAGTCAATCTGTCGACAAAACTCTTCCAAGTAATAAAACTCACGTACAAACATTCCGAAATGGAAGACTATCTTAACATGAAAATTTATGAAAGATATCTTGCAACTCTCCTTATAGCTTCCATCCATAGTCATGAATATACTATGAACCAATAGACGAATAAATAATAACAATAGAGTCAATCATCAATCCTTACTCATTTCAATATAAATAAGAAACTAAATAATTCTAATAAACTTTTCTTGATAATACCTTGCTTAGAATGAGGTAATTAATATAATAATATAACAAGTAGTAAGACATCATTTATAAAGATTATAATGAGATCCTATTCACTCACCTGTTGTGCTTCCAAATATATGATGATGATTTAGGTATAGAAACTGCTTGAAGGATTCAAAGATCTAAACTTGTCAAATCAAATACTACTTAGTGGCTACAGTGCTAGTCAAGAAGAAAGCGATTTGAGAGATAAAATTAAAGAAGCTCATATGCAAGATAAGAGAGCAAAGTCAATCAGGGTCAAGATTGAATAGGGAGAAACTCAGGAGTATGACCTTTCACCTAGTGGACTAGTCAAATATAAAAAGAGAATATATGTTCTACTAAATGCTGAACTGAGACACAAAATCCTGGAAGAGGCACACAAGAGCAAACACACTCTTCACCCAAGAGTATTCAAGATGTATCATAGCCTGAAGTCCTTATACTGGTGGCCAGGAATGAAAGGTGATGTAACCAAATACATTGCACATTGCCTCACTGATGCTACTAAATTTTAAATATGCACCGCAAGTGTACGGGTCATAGAATAATATAATAGCAAATCAAGGTCATCCCACAGAGATCCAAGGTAATAGATAATTAGGCATTAAAATTCCCATTTTCATTTAAGTTGGGCAAATCAAAGGAAGAGATTGAAAGACAATTTAAACAAATGAAAAAGAAATAAATCTAATGATTTAAATATTTCAATTGATAAAACCAACCTAGAGTGGCTAATCCCTTCTTTAAGTTTTAGAGCATGTATTTACCCAATTAAAAGCACTTAATGTTAATTTGTTAATCTAGAGTTTAAATGAATATAAGTATCTTCCAATCACTTATACTCCTCTCTTAAGTTAAAATTGTTATTCCTAATTAATTTACTCAAGAGGCAATAAATGTCCAAATTCACTCTAATATGATTATATGGGTCCAATAGGTATATTCCTATCCTATTGGCAAATTAGAATAAATTCTAATCCCACATTATTTAATCCTATGGTCCAATTAAGATCCCTCTTCCAAGGCTAATCTAAATTCCCCAAATTCCTACTTAGTGGTGATCAAGCACAAAGTAGATAAATTAATACAAGACTAAGTAAATAAAAATTAACACTAAACACAATTAAATAGTTCATACATACTCAAATCCTTAAATTAGTTCATAGCTAATCTAGGTTCAAAAGAAATTAGCCACACATGATACCTATGGACAGAATCCTCATCTTGGCAACAAACCAATATGATCCAGAGCAACAACAGAGCAAAGGAAAATTCAAAGTCATCACAGTAACAACAATGAAATCTAAGCTCAGAACCATATTGGAAATCAAAGGCAAGGGAATAACACAGAGAAGTGAAATTAAGCACAGTATGAGTTTCCTCTGCTACAGATCAACGGAAATTACGATCCAAGTGAAGGCTACAGCTCTTGATCTTTGGCTCTCTCAATAGGTGAAGACGATGAGAAATAGTGCCGCTCCTCTCTGCTGATTTCACTATGGATGTCCGCTGCTCTGTTCTTTTTCAGTCCCTCTTCTGTGCGCTGTGTCTTTTCTCCTTTCTCACTCTCCGCTGATCTTTCTATGTACACTACTACGGAAGGGACTTTTAACGACCGTTTTTTGGCCCTTTAGACGACTGTTTTCAGGGGGTCGTCTATCTTAGTGTCGTTGAAAATTCGAGAAAAGACGACCGTTAAAAACCAGTCGTTGTATGTGAGATACAACGACTATTTCTAATAAAACAGTCGTTGTATCTGTTGGATACAACGACTGTTTTCCATAAAACAGTCATTGTTTCCCTTTTTTTTAAAAAAAAAAACTTCCTACATCAACCCCCTATGCTCCCCAACCATATGTGTCTATAAGTCCCCACGTCCTCCCATTCTCTCATGATTAACTCTCAAGCTGCCCCTAATACTCATGAAAGTGAAAATCACATGTTAATTTTTCTATCATGACATATAGCGCATATATCATCATAACATCATTTCAATGTGCACACTTCAACTTTCAAACTTTCAATGTAAATCATGACATGCATATGGCCAAAGAGATGATGACTTGCTTCCATGAAAATCCCTATTTTTCATCATCATTTTCCAAAGTGTTCTCTGAAAGCATAATTCCTTAACAAATTCAAAGTACTCATAAATAAGAAACTAGGAAAAGTATTCGAACATGCAAACTTATATAGCACTGTACAAAACCACTGCACTATGTAAAAAAACCTCTACACATCATCACCCCTCTATGTGTTGTAGAAGATGTCCTGACAACAGGTCTCGGATCATATTAATGTCTTCGATTGTGTAGGGGTCATGATCACCAAAAATCTGTGCGCAAAATGGAGAATATGTTAACATAAATAAATAAATTGAATGAAATAACTAACAATTGAATCACATGAAAAGAACTGAAATTCAATTGAGAATCAAGAAATGATCACCTGTTCAAAATTTGTAGTAAGGCCAGAGAAAATGATGTTATACATATATAGTATAACATAGAAGCTGCACTCAGTTTTCCCTGCTTGCCGTGGACACTATACAGCAAAAGCAAACGGTAAAAAAGAATAAAGGCCTATGTAAAGCAATCGTCAATCGAAGAACTTGAATGTAAAGAACTTACATTTGGCTAGAACCACTTTGTATAACCAGCTTTACCTTCACGCTTCCCACCCATTATATAATATGTCTTCAATGCACTGTAATAATTAAAATGATAAATAAAAGACATTAAAACAATTGAGTAAAATCAAAAATCAATGACGGACAAATAAATTTACTTACGTGTTAAAAATGTTTCTGATATCTGCGTCTGGCTTGCGACCCAATGAGTCAAACCAAAAGATGACGTTGATCGAGGGACAAGGAACACAGACTCCAATGATAACTATAATCACATGCATACATAGTTTAAAATGAGGTTAGATAACATGATACTGTTTAGCAAAGCGAACGTGTATAAATATATCAAATAAAGTTACTTGCCCTTCAACAATTGGTGCCAGATAATAAGGCAGCTGAGTCTGGCCTATTGTATAGCCTACATAGCTCATCCGTTCCTCCAAACTCTGGCTATTACGCCGTGACATATTGCTAGGACATAAGAAGCCATATGTACTGCCGAGCCCTCGTTCGGCACACAGTTTGTGGAAGCAGCTACCACATAAATGAAATATCAGTAAATGTAGAAACCTAAAACCCCTAAATATCAGTGCATTAATTACAAATAAAAATTATAACTAAACTCACATGATTGCAAATGTGACCCATCCTATGTCAATCTCCTCCAAAGATAGGAACTCTCTAATATCTTTGTTATCAAGTCCATAATTATACGAGATTCTGCGACCCACAATCTCACAAGGCATGTGCAAGTCGACCTTATTTATGCCTTGATGAATATTTTGCAGTCGTGCTAAAAAGGGAAATTTTGTCGCATCATCTTGTTCCTAGTAACACACAAAAGGATTATAAGTAGAATGTCAAGGATTAAGTAATAGTAAGGTGTTTCCTACCATTGGAGGGACTGGCATAGTCTGAACAAGATGTCTAGGCTACAAGATGAAAGATCTTGTTGCGTGACCTAGATTTGCAACCTCGCTATCAGGGAATGGGACATCTGCACCTTCCTCCCCCAGTCGAACACCTGTCACATTGACCTTAAGTTGATCGTCCCGGATTTGGTTATTATGGTGGGTGGTGGCACGGCTGTATACAACAGCATCAGCAACAGCACGCAGGTACGGGACTTCCAAATACAAAGTGCAGGGTTCTCCAGTCTCTAGTGACGGACCAAGGTCGCCATGTCCAACCTCTGGCGGATTGTAACTGCCTTTGGTGCTGGGAAAGGCCGGGGATTCCTGATCGGATTTCCAATCAAACCCTGGCCACAAACTCCTGACTCATTTCACCTCGTCCATAAGCTTGTGAACCTCGTCCAAAGTATTTAGAGAGACCAACTCCCCTTGACTCCCCTCTAACTTGACCAGGGTGATCTAGATTACCAAGCGCCGTGGCTAAGATGTCCATCCTTCCAGTTTGACTGAAGGAACCCTGGCTGCTCTGCTCTTCAAGTTCATCCTGTGACATATAATGGATAAATAGAAAGTAATTACATGCCACCAACGTTCAAAAAATGAAACATATTTAAATATACTTGTTATTAAATACTCACAATCCTTTTAGCGACATCAGCAACGACTGGATTTATATATTTATCTCCCTTTATCCTCCCTGCTTTCCATTTTTTGTGACGCGGGGGAGGAGGTGGCTCCTGTACGACTATACTAGGATCTGCTCGAGCTGCTTCCTCCAATTTTTGCAATTCAGCCTGCATCATCTTCTTTTCGAGCTTTCGATAACCCCCACGCGACATGTAATGAGGATAATTGTTTTTCGCTCGCCTCTCTTTATTTGCTTGACTCAATTTCTATATAAATAAAGAATAATGATAACTGAGTTAGCGATGTCAAGTAAGTTCAACTAAAATGTTTAACACTAAGATGAACACAATGTACCAGGAAATTGGGATCCTACCGCGATGCGACAAACAACCTCCAGTCATTTGGAGAAAGAAACGGATACTCGTTACAAGGATCCTCATGACTCCTTGGCCCTCGAACATACTTGGTTGTGAGCGTGGACTTGAAATCTTTCCACCTCTCACGAACTTCCCCCATCCAATGCTTGTACATCTCCTTCGTATTGGGAACATCGTAGGTTTGCTACAAAACAAAATATATAGTAGTCGTTATATATGAACAAACAGAAATAAAAATATAGATATAAATACAACTTTACATACCAAAATTTGTTCCCAAATCATACGCTTCGTGTCCTTTGAAACTTCCCACCAGGTAGGAATTAAAACGCTAACTTTGCTCCGACCCAAAAAGCCAAGGTAGCTAATAAACGTGTCTCCATCTGACCCGAGTGGCTTCAAATTAGCATCAAATTCCACGTGAATCCTGCTCGACTGTTGTTCCTCATGACGTGCCACCAACGATCACAACTTCGTGCTTCCTCTAACCTTTTTCTTAACCGGTGAGCCAACAGAGTCGCCCAAATTTGAGCCTGCCATGATCCTGCTAAGAAATAAATGTGACATGATAAGTAAAGTGAAATTACATGCACACTTTAAACATTTCAAAATCTTACTAAGAAATAAATGTGACATATGATAAGTAAATCGAAATTACATGCATACTTTAAATAATTAAAAATCTTACTTTAAGTGTTTTCCCAAATTCCTTCACAATGATCAACTCTAGCTGCATATTCATCATTATCTACCAATTCCACTTCAGATGGCATAGGCGGATTTGTAGTGAAAGGCGGCATGTCGTCAAGATTCAAACTCGGATCACCATCCTTCTGTTTTTTACTTTGGAGTACAATAGACAATTTTTTATTTGCTGGATCGATGACATAAAACACTTGTTTTGCCTGACTTGCTAGAATGAATGGCTCATCTTTATAACCGACTCTTTCAAGATCAACTGAGGTGAATCCAAATTGATCTATTTCAACAGCATTATTGTTAACCCACTTGCATTTGAATAAAGGAACTCTCAACTTAGTGTAGCTTATCTCCCATATGTCTTCAATAACTCCATAATAGACCATGGATGCCAAAATGGGATTTTTGTCTTTTGAACTAGAGAAGTGCATTGATTCGGCTACCACCATCACCCCACTGTTTTGCATAGTACTTCTGTTATCCTGGCCATTGGTATAGAAAGAATACCCGTTTATATCGAAGCCACTCCAAGTTATGACCTCAAAAGAAGGCCCCCAAGCTAACCATTTGATTGTCTCAGACACATTGGTCTCGAGCGCTGCCTTATCCTTGAACCACTCTATGAAAGTCTTGTTTTACTCATTAGCTATCTGCATGTCATTTTTCCTTGGATAGATCTCCTTTAAACTCTTTCTGTGTTCGGCTAAGTACGGCTGAACTTCTTCCGTATTATTCAAGATATACAGGTGTGCTTGCAACACCTCTTCACGACGCATACTCTTCACTTTGAGCCCTCGTGTTCCCTTACTTGTACCCTTTTCATGACGTGATTGGGCCTTTGACCTTGATAGATATTCTTTGCAAAAGTCCATAGCCTCTTCAACGACATATCTTTCCACAATTGAGGCTTCAGGTCGATAAGGATTTTTAGAATACCCTTTTAAGTTTTTCATGTATCGCTCGAAAGGGTACATCCACCTTAGATAAACTGGGCCGCATAGTCTTACCTCCCTTACCAGATGAACTATTAAATATACCATTATATCAAAGAATGCGGGAGGAAAATGCATATCTAATTGGGATAGAATAGTATAACCCTCATTTTCTAATTCGTCTAACCTTGCAATGTCAACAACCTTGCTACAAATAGCATTGAAGAAGCTGCACAACCTTGTTATCGTCCTTCGCACATCATCTTTCATAATGCCTCTAACAGCTACTGGTAATAGTTGTTGCATCAAGACATGACAATCATGAGACTTCATCCCAACTAACTTCAAATCTTCCATTGACACAAGTCGGCTCACATTAGAAGAATACCCTTGTGACACCTTAATGCCGTGCAAACACCCACACAAACTTCTTCTCTCCGCTTTTGACAATGTATGCGCTGCTGGCTCCATATACGCTCTCTTACCATAATCTCTTAGTTGTGGATGTAGTCGTTCTCTTATTCCCATTTCAACCAAGTCTAGTCTTGCACTAATACCATCTTTTGTTTTCCCTGGTATGTGCAAAAGCGTACCAACAAGGCTATCACATACATTTTTTTCCACATGCATCACATCAATACTATGTCTCACATCAAGACTACGCCAATGTGGAAGATCAAAGAAAATTGACCTCTTCTTCCATATGTTCTTCTCACTCGTAGTCTTTTGATTTTTACCAAAAGTGACATTGATTCTTTCCACCCGACTATAAACCTCCTCTCCAGTTAATGGCTCCGGAGCCATTTCATTCTCCCGCAAACCGTTAAAAGCCTTCTTTAGCCTACGGTACAGGTGGAATCGAGGAAGAAATCGTCTATGACCAAGGTAGACCGTTTTTCTACCGTGCTTGAGTTGATGGAACTGTGTACTCGATTCACATATCGGACATGCTTTATGACCCCTGACACTATAACCTGACAAGTTACCATATGCAGGGAAGTCGTTAATTGTGGTGAAAATCATTGCACGTAGCTTAAACGACTGTTGCTTATATGCATCAAACACATCTACACCATCCTCCTACAACTTCTTTAAGTCCTCTATCAAAGGTGCCAAGTAGACATCGATATCGTTTCCTGGCTGTTTTGGTCCCGAAATCATCATAGAAAGCATCATATACTTGCGTTTCATACACAACCAGGGAAGTAAGTTGTAAATTACCAGCAGAACGGGCCATGCACTATGTGTACTGCTAAAAGTACCATAGGGATTGATCCCGTCTGTGCAAAGGCCAAGTCGAAGGTTTCTTGGCTCGCTGCCAAATCCAAGATACATTTCATCTACTTTCTTCCATTGTGGAGAGTCAGCCGGGTGCCGAAGGAATTTTCCATCATAAACTCTGTCATCATAATGCCATCTCAACTTCTTTGCTTCTTTCGCATTAGCAAACATTCGTTTGAACCGCGGTATGATTGGAAGATACCACAAAACCTTTAAAGGTTGCTTTTTATTTGTCTCATCACCACACCTATTACCTTTCTTCACTTTGTATCTAGAAGTTTTACATTTCGGACACTCACTTAAGCCTTCATACTCATTTCTGTACAATACGCAATCATTAGGGCAAGCATGTATCTTTTTATACTCCATACCCATCGTAGATAATATTTTCTTGGCCTCATACATACGATTTGGAAGTACATTATCCTCTGGAAACATATCACACAACAATTCTAGTAACAATGTGAAACTACTGTCGGTCCACCCACAAGTTGCCTTTAAGTTGAGCAAGTGCAAAATGCCTGACAAGCATGTATACTTTGTACACCCAGGGTACAAAGGTGTCTCTGCATCACTCCGTATGTTATCATATACAGGCGTTTGTGCAAAACATTCTACCTCAACATCGTGAATCATGTTCTCCATTCTATTGTCATCTCCAACCTCCAAAACTTCCTTCTCGTGTGACGCCCAAGCGGTTCCTTCCTCACCATGCCATATCCACCTTGTGTACCGAAGATTTATTCCATCACAAAGTAGGTGATCCCTTATATCTTCAACGTCCCGTATACTCTCATTTAAACAGTTGATACATGGACAAAAATACTTCCCATTTTTACTAGGCGCATTCATTTTAGCAAATTCAATAAAGTTTTCTACCCCTTTCTCATATTCTTCACTAATTCTCGAAGCATTCATCCAACGGTGATCCATTTTATTACCACCTAATCCATTTTCACAGACACTCAAGTTTAGAACAACTATATGAAACACTCATGACACACTGTAAAAACTAACAGTTCAAATTTATCACGATTACAACAAATAGTACCACCATGATATCCTCAGGTTTCAAAAACTTTCATCAACAAGCAATAACATAACTTACCAGCTAATCCTTAGCTTCCAAGGACACTATGTTTGTGTTTGAGGGTTTGGAAGAAGATTCTACAGAGGCAAGGATGTAGTAGGCCGGCAACCCAAGGGAAAATGATAGCAGCAGTAGTGATACCTGCAGGTTTATGAGAGTTATTTAGACATGAAGGGGTAATATTTAGAACATTTCAGGTCAAATGACCTTGATTCAGTGTTTCTTATATATATAAAAAATTATCATATAATTTCTTTGATTTATAATGACCCTCCATGTTTTGTGTCACTAACTTACTATATTTAGGCAAGTTCAAATTTCTAATTGAGAGCAAAACACTTTTTTAACAAAAGAAAACATTTAGAATTGATATGAGATTTTATCTTCAAAGTAAGATCAATTATGTTTCTTACAAAGCATTATGCATTATACGTTATACAGTTGATTATAAAAACATGTCCTTGGTGTCATTTTCTCTTCGAAAATTTGATAATTCAGACTTGTTTGGTTTACAATTTCAAGATAAAAGAGCTGAATGCAAAATAATTTTGTTTATGAGAATTGATACAAATATGGCACTTCAACCAATTGGACCTAATTTTGAAACTAGTACATTAGTTTCAGAATATCACTCAGTTTTTATTAATATAAAGAATAAAATTAATAGCAAAAATTGTTTCCAATTGAGGTTAATTTACAAGGGTAACGTCTGACTAGTATATTGATCAACAACATTGATTAATTGTGACTGTGATGCCAAATCCTAAAATCTTACTGACCAAATTAATCAGATCTACAATCATTAAACAAAATGACAAATATTTAGTGACATTATAAGAATTGGGGATGATATGATAATGAATGATGCTCATCAGAAATCGGAGTGCTCAATCATAATGTTTGTCATATTTAAATGATGTTCAAAAATCAACCAATCTCAATGACATATTTTTTTTTCCAGAACAGCACAACTGAAGTACAAGATGCCTAGATTCAGTCACAACCGAAGTTCAAGATGCCAACTTTTTTTCCAGAACAGCACAAATTGACATCCAAATGTACAAAACAACGAGAAACAGAAAAGGGAATCTTACACACACACCGGAATAGACCAAGAACAGAACCACCAATGTTGTCTTCTTTATGCAAACACCCAGTATGAACTACAGTAGCGAATAATAGAAGCTAAGAAGATAAAACCAAAAGCAAAAAAACCAGAGCAAGGAAACAGGGCAACCTACTTGCGTTGCTTGCTGCTCGGTCTGCGAAGAGGGAAAGCGAAGATCAGAGTTGCATGCGACCGAGAGGGAATGGAGGGCCTGTGAAGACGGTGGACATCGGAGAGGGACAGAGCACAGAATGCAGGAGAAGGAGATAGGCCAAGAAATTTGGGGAATGCAGCTCGCTAGAGACACGAAAATGAGGCTTCAATTAGCGCGGGGAAGAATGACAGAAACGCGCGTTGAAGGAGGATTTGGGGAAAACTTTCAACGACTGGTTTTACAAACCAGTCGTTGAAAACTTGCCACTGGTTCCTGGGTTGCTTTTTTACTACTAGTTTCTCAAAACGGTTGTTGTTTGGTGTCGTGGAATCATGTTCTTGTAGTAGTGGTATTGCGGCTGTCCTCCCTATTTCAGTTAGCTCCTCCTCTATTTCAGGAATTGCGGCTCCTCTGTTTCTTTTCCTCCTCTGCAGCCACCGCTCTCTAGCTCCGGAAGATGAAGATGAATTGCGGCTGTGCTTCTGTATCACTGTGCAGCTCCTTCTTTTTTCTTTTTTTCTGTGCGTGACTTCCTCTATCTCTAGGTCATCCTCCCAAGTCCAAACGATGTCAGCTGTCCACCCCCTTTCAACAATTGCTTGGCTCCCTTTTTCTTTCTTTTCTTTTGGGCTGAATGTTTTTTTTTCTTTGCAATTGCTTCAGTCAAGCATCGGCCCATTACCTTTGTTAGCAAATTCCAATTGGTTAATATATCCTTCCATGATGTGGCCCACGTATTCTCCTCTTACATTAGGAAATTGCTTCACAACTTCTCCTCATCCATAAACTAGAAACCACAGCACCTGTGATACAATCAAGAGAGGAAGATAAAAATAATAGATAAGACAATAAAATCAAAACAAATTCTTTTCTTCTTTTTTTTTATTAAAAACTTTATCTTATTAAAATTAATTATTTTTATCCTAAATATTTACAATCTAAGTCCCACAAATAATTCACCACTTTGATTTGATCTTTTCATAAGAAAATCTCATTGAATCTTCCAAAATTGTATTGATAACTCTCCAATTATCTTCAAAATATTCTTTAAATGTATAAAATATGGAGAGTTATCACACCCCTACACTTGCATTAAATCTTGTCCTCAAGATTTCAAAAAAATTCAAAACAGTCAAAGACAATCATGGAAGCAAGAATTTTAAAGCAAACATCATAAAATTAGATTTAATTCAAATTTTCAAGAATAAAGCTTTCTTAAAACTCTTTTCCACCTTCTAAAAATATAAGTAGAAATGCAAGTAATTTAGCAAGGATAAATGACAATAGAATGTTCCTCACAAGTGAAGTGTTTGCACTCTTCCCTCAAGACAATATAAAGGGCTTGTGTTTCACTCTCTTCCACTTATTGCAACTCATCTACCATAAGCTTGTTTATTATCTCCATCTCTACTACATTATCCCCTTGCTTACACAAATCAAAAGGACTTTTCTAAAGGTTGTAATGAATAGGGTAGGATAATGAAATTAAAGTAGTGAAATGGTATAAAGAAATACTTTAATAGTGCTAAGTAACTCAATGAAATTCATTAAGAATGAAGGAATATCCACTTAAAAGAAACAAACTCACTTGCACTATAAAAACCTTTATTACATTGAACTCAACAATCTCTCTTTTTTCTTCTTCTTTTCTTTCTTCCATTTTTTTTTCATTTCTATTTTTTTTCTATTATTATTCTTTTTCTTGTTTTTTTTTTCATATTTCTCTCCTTTTTTTTTCATTTTTCTCTCTTTGTTTTTTTTACACCTTTCTTTCTATCTTTCTTTTCTTTCTATTTCATTTTTTTTAAGTATCCACACAACTCACATAATAGACTTTCTAAACCCTTCACTCTTTTCTAAAATTATTTTCCTTAGCACTAACCAAAGTAGTAAATGAATAGGAAAGAAAGGATATAAAAATTGCATTTCTCAAACAAAGGGCTATTTACTCCATGCAATTTTCTTTTAAAAGCAAAGCAAGGCTCAAATGGGGTAAAGCAAAAGATTTTTATATGACAAGGATAGACATTTGGCCAAACTAGCTATGAAATGAATACCTAAATCATCTTTGTGAATGCAAAGGGATTTAAAGCTTCAAAGGAGATTCAAGACAAGTTCTAGAGATAAAATCACAATAAGTGTACTCCCTCTTGAAAGAAATGAATATTTAGGCTCAAGTTTTTCACCGGTTTTTAACATCCTAAAGTCAATTATCCAAAGCAAATTCTTTGCCTATCTACTAACATTCCAAGAAAATAGAACTGAATTCTAAATAAACTCAATCCTTTTCAAATTCAAATCAACCCAACTTTACCAATATTCACAAGTAAAAGTCAATCTTCCATGAAAAATAAAATTTTTTTTATTCAAAATTTTTCTATTTATGTGCAAAATCAAAGAAATTTTTCAAAATTGAGGACAAATAATGCAAAATCAATGGTACCCTCCACCCCCACACTTAAATGTCACATTGTCCTCAATGTGAACAAGTAACCCTAAGTAATAGAGATGAAGACATAACTATATCCAAGTGTAGGGATAGTAGAAGCTTCAAAGATTTTAAATTTTCACCAATTGATCACAACTAACAAGTGCTACCACTCAACTAAATAGTCAATAACAAATATCAATCACATGCAAAGATAGACTATATCCAGCACTCATATCCAGAACATGTTATCAACTATCAATTAAACAAAACAAGGAAAAGTAGAAGGAAACTCCCCTATCAATCCTCGTCTTGTGCTCTTGAATGCTCTTGCTTGTGGCTACCAAAGTGGAATACATCATTAGGGGCTACAAAAATCCTACAAAATCAACAAACCTTAAAACAACTCAAAGAAATAAAAAAAAATCAACTATCAAACCTTGGGTTGCCTCCCAAGAAGCGCTTGGTTTATAGTCTTCAGCCAAACTATGTCAGAAACTCAAGGAGGTTGTGACAAGTGATGAACCATTGCTTGCCGGTCCACCTCACCACCATAATAGTGCTTCAGTCTTTTCCCATTCACTTTAAAGCAATTTCCTATACTCTCATTTTTAACTTCAACTACACCCTTTGATGACACAGAAACCACTCTAAAAGGACCAGACCATCTAGATCTAAGCTATCCAGGAAACAACTTGAGCTTTGAGTTAAAGATAAGAACCAATTGCCCGGGCTCAAAATTGCGTTTCAAGATATGCTTGTCATGCCATTTCTTTGTCCTTTCTTTGTATAATCTTGAACTCTCATATGCTTGAAGTCTCAATTCTTCCAACTCATTCAGTTGCAATAACCTTTTAGCTCCAGCTTCTTTGTGGTCCATATTCAACTTCTTGATTGCCCACCATGCTTTATATTCCAACTCAAGTGGCAAATGACACGCTTTCCCAAAAACCAACCGATAAGGTGACATGCCAATTGGAGTTCGGAAAGCAGTTCTGTATGGCCACAAAGCATCATCAAGCTTATCAGACCAATCTTTTCTAGTAGGACCTACAGTCTTCTCAAGGATCCTCTTAATCTCCCTATTAGCTAACTCACATAAGCCATTAGTTTAGGGATGATATGCAAGTGACATCCGGTGGTGCACTCCATACTTTGCTAAGAGAGCCTTGAAATTCTTGTTGTTGAAATGAGTTCCTTCATCAGTAATGATCGCTCTAGGAGTACCAAATCTAGTGAAAATATACTTCTTCAAGAAACGGATCACTGTATTGGCATCATTTGATTGGCAAGCAACAGCTTCAACCTATTTGCTCACATATTCCACTGCAACAAGAATATATTGGTTTCCTCTTGAAGATGGGAAAGGACCCATGAAATCCATCCCCCAAACATCAAATAACTCCACCTCTAAGATCCCGGATTGTGGCATCTCATGTCTCTTGGAAATGTTACCTGTTCTTTGACATCTATCACGCTTGGAAACAAACTGGTGAGCATCTTTAAACAAAGAGGGCCAATAAAAACCAGAATCAAGCACTTTAGATGCAGTCCTTTGCCCCCATAATGTCCCCCATATGCAGATGCATGACAATCAGCCAAAATTGCCTCTTGTTCAACTTCATGCACACACTTTCTAATGATCAAATCAGCACATCTCTTGAAAAGAAATGGTTCTTCCCATATATAGTAAGCAACATCATGCAAAAATTTCTTTCTTTGATAGAAAGTCAAATCAGGAGGCAGCACATCACACACAAGATAATTCACAATATCAGCATACCAGGGCAACTCATAACTACTAATAGCAAACAACTGTTCATCAGGGAAATATTCATTAACCAACAAGTCATTCACACAATCAGAAGAGTTCATAATCCTAGACAAATGATCGGCAACTTGATTTTCAGTTCCTTTCCTATCAACTATATGCACATCAAATTCCTGTAACAACAAAACCCATCTTATCAATCTAGGTTTAGACTCTTTCTTCCCTAACAGATATTTGATAGCAGCATGATCAGTGTGGACTAAGATCTTAGCACCCATCAAGTAAACTCTAAACTTTTCAAAAGCAAACACAATAGCAAGCATTTCTTTTTCAGTAGTTGAGTAATTTACCTGAGCTGCAACTAGTGTCTTACTTGCATAGTAGATGGGATGGAAGATCTTGGTAGGCCTCTGTCCTAACACAGCTCCCACAGCATAGTCACTTGCGTCACACATTACTTCAAAAGGTAATGACCAATCAGGAGCCACAATAATAGGAGCTGAAATCAACCGAATCTTTAATTCTTCAAAAGCTTTCATGCACTCCTCATTGAAATGGAAAGGAGTATCTTTCTCAAGTAATTGTGAAAGAGGCTTTGAAATCTTGGAAAAGTCTTTAATGAACCGGCGATAAAATCCAGCATGTCCCAAGAAACTTCTCATAGCTTTGACATTAGAAGGAGGGGGAAGTTGCTCAATCACAGAAGTCTTTGCTCTATCAACTTCTAAGCCCTTTTTTTGAAACCTTATGACCAAGAACTATACCTTCAGTCACCATGAAATGACACTTTTTCCAATTAAGAACCAGATTTGTTTCCTCACATCTCCTCAACACCTTATCTAGATGTATCAAACACTCCTCAAATGATTCACCGAAGACCGAGAAGTCATCCATGAATACTTCCATTATCTCTTCTATCATATTAGAGAATATGCTCATCATACATCTTTGGAAAGTAGCCGGAGCATTGCACAAACCAAATGGCATTCTTCGGAAGGCAAAGGTACCATAAGGACATGTGAATATGGTCTTTTCTTGGTCTTCAAGAGCAACAACAATTTGATTGTAACCAGAATACCCATCCAAGAAACAAAAGAATTCTTTACCAGCTAACCGGTCTAACATCTGGTCAATGAAAGGGAGTGGAAAATGATCCTTCCGTGTCGCTTCATTCAACTTCCTGTAATCCATACACACTCTCCAACCAGTAACTGTACGAGTGGGAATGAGCTCATTATGCTCATTAGCAATAACAGTCATTCCTCCTTTCTTAGGAACACATTGTACTAGACTAACCTATGAGCAATCTGAAATGGGATAAATGATTCCAGCATCTAACCACTTAATTACCTCCTTCTTGACCACTTCCTTCATCATAGGATTCAATCTTCTCTGATTCTAAATAGACTTCTTATGATCATCTTCCAAAAGTATCTTATGCATTACAATTGAAGGACTTATACCTTTGATGTCGGCTATTGTCCAACTCAAAGCCCTTTTGTGATCCCTAAGAACTTTCAGCAACCTTTTTCTTTGATATTCAGATAAGGAAGAAGATATGATAATAGAAAGTGTCTCAGATTCACCCAAGTATGCATATTCAAGATGTGAAGGTAAGGGCTTAAGCTCCAGAATTGGTGCTTGTTCAATAGAAGGCTTTAAAGAAGCTTGCTTTGATTCCATCTCCAACAACTCAAACTGCCTTGATCTATTATTGTAAGGAGAAGAAGCTTCAAGTAACCTTTTGCATTCAATTAGATTCCTTTCTTCTTCATCATCACGCCCAAGTAACACAGCTTCTAAAGGTTCTTTTATAGCATAGGGATCCAAAGTCTCTTGAATGACCTCATCTAATATATCAACCCTGAAGCAATCAGTAGTGTCCCTAGGATACTTCAATGCCTTGTTCATGTTAAAACTAACCTCTTCATCATTCACTCTTAACTTGATCTCTCCTTTTTCAACATCAATCAAATACAATGAAATCAGCTGGGAAGATAAACTTATCAACTTTAACTAAAACATCTTCAATGATACCCTTTGGATAAGCTAAACTTCGATCAGCTAACTAAAGTGTCACAGAGGTTGGATGAGCTTCACCAAGTTGCAATTTTCTAAACACAGATAGTGGCATCAAGTTGATACTTGAGCCTAGATCACATAATGCTCCACCTTAAAACTTCTCTCCGATTATGCAAGGTATAGAAAAACTACCAGGATCTTTCTGTTTAGGTGGCAACTTGTTGAGAATAATAGCACTACATTCTTCAGTGAGAGGTACTGTTTCATAATCACCAAACCTCCTCTCTTACTCAACATCTCCTTTAGAAACTTAACATACTGAGGCATCTGCTCTAAAGCTTCAAGGAAAAGGAGATTGATGTGGAGTTGCTTGAAAATTCCCAAGAACTTCTTGTATTGCTCATCTAAAGCTTTCTTCTGGAATCTCTGAGGAAATGGCAAAGGTGGCACCCATTTAAGATTCTCATTAGTAACATTCTTCTTCACTTCACTTTTCTTAGACTCATTATCAACTTTTGCTTCATTGACCTTTCCATGTGCCTTCTGAGTAGGCTCATCATCATTCTCTATAACAGATTCAAGAGTTGCCTCACCATTAGAAGCTGAAGGTTTCTTCACTTGATGTGGAATTTCAGGTAACTCTTTACCACTTCTTAATATGAGAGCTTTACATTCCTATTGTCCATCTCTACGAGGATTAGTCACAGTATTACTTGGCAACTCTCTTTGTTGTAATGTATTCACATTAGTTGCAAGTTGACCCACTTGAACCTCAAGATTCTTGATGGATGAACTAAATGTTGCATTAACAGCAGCTTGATCTTGAGAACTCTTTAGCTGAAAACTAACAAGTTGAGATATCATTGCCTCAAGATCAGGTTTGGGATCTTGAATAGGCTTAACTTCCTTTTCCAAGTGATAAAAACCAGGAGGTGCCATTGGCTTTATATTAGAAGTGGATGCTTCATTAAGAGTTGCACCATGTTTCCAAGAGAGATTAGGATTTTTACGCCACCCAGAATTGTAGTTATTGGAGTATGGATTACTCTGATTATTGCCATGGTAGTTTCCAGCATAATTGACTGGTTCTATCTGTTGAGCTATAAGGCATTGTCTAGTAGCATGCCCATCTCCACAATAATCACAAGGAGAATAAATAGCATTAACTCCCATGTGTCTACTATTGGATCGGTGTACTTGAGCTTCAAGATTATCAAACCTCTTGTTGAGAGCATTTAACATTCCCACCAATTGTGATGAAGTGTCCTCATTAACTCTTTCAGTAGACTTCACAGATCTTCTATCATTGTTGTTCTGAATAAAGTCAGCTGATAAGTCATCTAAGCATCCCTAAATATAATTCACCGGTTGCTTTGTAATTCCTCCATTAGTCACAGCATTCAATTCTGATCGAGATTCGGGAGTTAACCGGGTACTAAAGATTTTAAGTAAGACCCATTTCTCAAAATTATGGCCAGGACTCTCCCTAACCAGCAACTTGAACCTCTCCCAAGCTTCATATAAGTGTTCCCCAAACTGTTGGCAAAAATTAGTTAGAGCAACTCTAGCATCCACCATCTTGTTATGAGGAAAGAATCTTGATCTGAACTTTTCCTCCAATTCAACCCAAGAAGTCACACTACCCTCTTCTAAATTGTTGAGCCACTCTTTGGCTTTTCCTTGTAGAGAGTAATGAAAAAGCCTAAGGCGAATCACATCATTAGGAACTCCATTTTGTTTGAATGAGTCACAAACATCAAGGAATTGAATCAAGTACCGATTTGGATCTTCTAAATCATTTTTGGCATACTGCCCATGTAGTTCAAGCATCTTCATCATAGTTTTCTTAATCTCAAAGTTGTTTGCTTGAAATTTAGGCACTCGGATTCCTGATTGATACCCACGAGATTGTCTTCCCAAGAAATCATTGACACCCAAGCGATCATTTTCATCCTCAGCCATTACTATAGTCTCAGTGTGTACACCTTCCTTCGGTTGATTATGAGGTTGCGTAGCTTCCAAAAGTTCTTGGACGCTCCTTGTTTTCTGTGGTGTCTTCAGTGCTTTGGATCTGCGGGGCATATACTAAAGTACCTGAAAGACAAAGCAGATCTCAAGAGTATCACACTAACACAAAGAACAAACAAAAATAAAATAAAATTGCTCAAGCTAAAACTACTAAAGGATTTCTAATTCTAATCACCAATTGCCTTTAATCCCCGGCAACGGCGCCAAAAACTTGATGCTACTAAATTTTAAATACGCACAGCAAGTGTACGAGTTGTAGAATAGTATAATAGCAAATCAAGGTCAACGCACAGAGATCCAAGGTAATAGATAATTAGACATTAAAATTCCCATTTTCATTTAAGTTGGGCAAATCAAAGGAAGAGATTGAAAGACAATTTAAACAAATGAAAAAGAAATAAATCTAATGATTTAAATATTTCAATTGATAAAAACAACCTAGAGTGGCTAATCCCTTCTTTAAGTTTTAGAGCATGTATTTACCCAATTAAAAGCACTTAATGTTAATTTGCTAATCTAGAGTTTAAATGAATATAAGTATCTTCCAATCACTTATACTCCTCTCTCAAGTTAAAATTGTTATTCCTAACTAATTTACTCAAGAGGCAATAAATGTCCAAATTCACTCTAATATGATTATATGGGTCCAATAGGTATATTCCTATCCTATTGGCAAATTAGAATAAATTCTAATCCCACATTACTTAATCCTATGGTCCAATTAAGATCCCTCTTCCAAGGTTAATCTAAATTCCCCAAATTCCTACTTAGTGGTGATCAAGCACAAAGTAGATAAATTAATACAAGAGTAAGTAAACAAAAATTAACACTAAACACAATTAAATAGTTCATACATACTCAAATCCTTAAATTAGTTCATAACTAATCTAGGTTCAAAAGAAATTAGCCACACATGATACCTATGGACAAAATCCTCATCTTGGCAACAAACCAATATGATCCAGAGCAACAACAGAACAAAGGAAAATTCAAAGTCATCACAGTAACAACAATGAAATCTAAGCTCATAACCATATTGGAAATCAAAGGCAAGGGAATAACACAGAGAAGTGAAATTAAGCACAGTATGAGTTTCCTCTGCTACAGATCAATGGAAGTGATGATCCAAGTGAAGGCTACAGCTCTTGATCTCTGGCTCTCTCAATAGGTGAAGACGATGAGAAATAGTGCCGCTCCTTTCTACTGATTTCACTATGGATGTCCGCTGCTCTGTTCTTTTTCAGTCCCTTTTTTTATGCGCTGTGTCTTTTCTCCTTTCTCACTCTCCGCTGATCTTTCCATGTATTGCGGCTGTCCTCCCTATTTCAGTTAGCTCCTCCTCTATTTCAGGAATTACGGCTCCTCTGTTTCTTTTCCTCCTCTGCAGCCACCGCTCTCTAGCTCCGGAATATGAAGATGAATTGCGGCTGTGCTTCCGTATCACTGTGCAGCTCCTTCTTTTTTCTTTTTTTCTGTGCGTGACTTCCTCTATCTCTAGGTCATCCTCCCAAGTCCAAACGATGTCAGCGGTCCACCCCCTTTCAACAATTGCGTGGCTCCCTTTTTCTTTCTTTTCTTTTGTGCTTAATGTTTTTTTTTCCTTTCCAATTGCTTCAATCAAGCATCGGCCCATTACCTTTGTTAGCAAATTCCAATTGGTTAATAGATCCTTCCATGATGTGGCCCACGTATTCTCCTCTTTTTTTTATTAGAAACTTTATTAGAAAGATAAAAATAATAGATAAGACAATAAAATCAAAAAAAATTCTTTTCTTCTTTTTTTTATTAGAAACTTTATCTTATTAAAATTAGTTATTTTTATCCTAAATATTTACAATCTAAGTCCCACAAATAATTCACCACTTTGATTTGATCTTTTTATAAGAAAATCTCATTGAATCTTACAAAATTGTATTGATAACTCTCCAATTATCTTCAAAATATTCTTTAAATGTATAAAATATGGAGAGTTATCACTCACATACCAAAAGGTGAAGGTAGAACATCAAAGACCATTAGGACTTCTGCAAAGTCCCAAAATTCCTAAGTGGAAATGGGAAAATGTTACAATAGATCTGGTCATGGTATTGCTCAGAACGAAGAACTACGATTCAATTTGAGTAATCGTTGATCGACTAACAAAGTCAGCTCATTTCATATCGATCAACGCCAGCTATTCCCCTAACAATCTACCAGAGATTTACATAAAGGAGATAGTTAGACTCCATGGTACATCAAGCAGTATTATATCTGACAGAGACCCTCGATTTACTTCAAAATTCTAAAAGTATCTACATGAAGCTCTGGGTACAAAATTGAAGTTCAAAATGACCTATCATCCTCAAATTGACGGACAAATGAAGAGAACCATACAAATACTAGAAGATATGCTAAGAGCGTGCGTATTGGATTTCAAGCGAATTTAGGATTATTGCCTTCCACTCGCTAAGTTTGCCTATAACAATAATTTTCATGCAAGTACTCAAATGGCTTCGTATGAAGCATTGCTTGGAAGGAAGTGTCAGTCACCACTTTACTGGACTGAATTGACTGAGAGAAGATTGTATAGGCTAGACTTGGTTAACCAAACCACAGAGCATATAACAATTATTAAAAAGAGGTTCCTTACGGCACAGGGTAGACAAAAAAGCTATGATGATAAGAGGAGAAGACCTCTAGAATTTGGGGTTGGTGAAGACATTTTTCTAAAACTTTCACCAACCACAGGGATCGTTAGGGCAATGAAAACAAAGAAGCTTAGCCCTAGATATCTTGGTCCTTTTGACATATTGTCAAGAATTGGACCAATGGCATACCAGATAACATTACCGCCAAATCTAAGCAGATTACATAATGTCTTTTATGTCTTGCAACTAAATAAATACCATCTAGACCCTGAACATGTTATTGAACATGAATATATTGGTGTGCAAGATAATTTTACGTTTGAAGTTGAGCGAGAACGAATTATCGATCGTCAGGATAGATGACTTAGACATAGAAGCATACTATTTGTCAAAGTGGTCTGGAAAGGGATTGTCTCATAGGGAAGCAACTTGGGAAGTAGAAGAAGACATGAAGAAGCAATATCCGAAATTCATGTCGTAAAGTATGTATCAAATTTGAAGGACGACATTTATTTTATTGGGGGAGAATCGTAACATCCCTAAAATATGAAAACAGGATAAATTTCCCAAAAAGAAATTTAAAGAGTGATAAAATCAATTTTGGGAATTTAAGGGCCTATTTTTCCCAAAAAATTGAGGAAAACCTATTTTTCCCAAAAAATTGAGGAAAAATAGTTAGAGGTCATAATCCAGCTCAAAAATTTGAGGAAAATTATTTGAAAGCTTTATGAAGCTAATTAAGGAAGAAAATCCTTAAAAATGATTAAGGATTAATTTATGGAATTAGATAATGAGCCAATACCAATTTAAAATTGAGAAAAGTTAGTAACCTGATTATTCGAACGAGAAAATGGATATTGGACTAAAGATAAGCCAAATTATGGAATTTAAAGAATTTAATGAATCTTAAATTAGACAAAGGGGAAAATTAGAACCTAGTGTGTGTGATTTATAGGATAAAAATATACCTATATACATATAAATTAAACACACACACCTGACCCCAACACATTAACACACACATGGCACTTAAAAGCATAACATAAGCTCTTTCACACTCTCAATTTAGATCCTATACCTAACCCACCCAACAGCAACAATTAAAACAAAGACACTCACACACTCACACACTCCCTCACTCTTCAGTTGATTATTTTGGCCAAAACACAGAGAAACAGAAGAGATAAAGAGTCAAGAGAGCTTGAGAAGAGAGAGTGGTCAGACCACCGGAGAAGATGAAGAAGGAAGCTCCAAACCTCACATGAAACCATAGAAACACATATAAGTGAGTCTCCTTCACCTTTAGCTTTCTTTTCCCACTGAATTTAAGTGGTTTTTCTGGGTTGTTTGGCTGCTGGAAGTGAGGTTTGCTGGAAAAGAAAGCTGCCACTGATGGAGCTTTAAACCAATGGTTGCTTGTCGATTTTGAGGGATTTTTGGGACTTCTTTGGTTGTGTAATTGGGACAGCGAACACACAACAGATGTGTAAGAGTATTTAGGGTCAAATTTCATTAATCTTAAAGTCTAAAAGTAGGATTGCATGTTGGTTTCTTCATCTTTGTCATGTCGCCAGAAAAACAGAGGTTCTACCTAAAAGTTTCAAAAGCTTAAATAGAGTCTATAGTTAGCATTTCTTTTGTTTCTTAGAGGTATTGAAAATTTAGGATGTGTAGTAGGAAATAGAATCAAGAAGAGCACAATTTGGACTGAAAATTATAGAGTTCTTCAGTGTTGAAGTCAAACTATTGAATCAGTGTTTTCTAGAGAGCCAGTCAATTTCGTGCTTTGTTTTGATCAATCAAAACTTGTTCAATGTTTATGAAATTTTAAAGGGAAATAATACACATCAAAATATTTAAATGAGTCCTAGAACTTGTCAATTGGATATCTAGAGAGAAAGTTATGATTTTTGAAGTTTGGTCAAAAAACATGGAACCTTATGGGATTTTATGATACTATAGCAGTAGCAAAATGGATGAATTTCATAAGGGTAATCTGGTAAATTAGTTGTGTTATTATTTTTCCATTAAAATAGGTATTCAGAGCTTTCTACTTAATTATTATTAGAACTTAGGAATTGGATGTGTAATTTATATAAGTTATGAATTTTTAAATTCTAGGCACCAAATCTGAAAAATTCTGAGTTCTTGATAGGCATTCAGATTGGTTTTGGATTTTGGAAACTTAGAACCTTAAATTGATATTGGGTAGTATTTTTACTATATAGGTGACTTCAAGAGCTTCACATAGAAGCTGGAACCACCTCATTTGGAATTGTTTAACCTATGATATGAGTTTTTGGAGTTACTGAAAAATTGAGGCAAAATTGAGACTAATTATAGAATTTATAATTTTAAGGGAAATATAATTTGAGGACTAGGAACATGTTTGATATACCAATTGAAACATATTGAGTACCTAAATCACAGTATGTGTAAAGCATATGGAAAGTTATACATTAGGAACACTTTAGGTACAAAGCACAAAAGAGTAATTATGATAACCAACTAATTCAAAATTAAAGGACAAGAATTAAGAGTAAGTCAATAATAACGTAATCTTTATTATGCTGATAAATTGGAATAAGTAATAACCTCACTCTTCATAATTCAAATTATAGGATACGATATTTGCTTAAGCCTTGAGAGGACTCAAATTAAAAAAGGTAAAATCAAGCAAAGGCAGTTAGGTAGTAACTTTCTCTCTCATATATTTTTTATTATTCTGCATGTATGTGTTTACCATTGATTATATTTGTTTTATGATTATATGGAATGATATTGGACTGTGTCCCAAGGCCGTAAGTCCCGATGTACATTATTGTATGGGCCACGGGGTGTAACCCTAAGGTGTAAGACTTGATATGCATTCTGCAGAGTAAAGCTATAAGACCTGATGTGCCTAGGGCATAGGGTGTATCCTAGGGCTATAAGACCTATTGTGCAATCTATACTGTGATGGACTGTTGTTCATCTCTTCAAGTGCACAGATTGCGTCAAGTAATAAAGTGATAAGTAAAGTATCATTCCCATGAGGATTTGTTTTAACAAATAAAATCAAGCAATAAGCTTAGTGCATTCAATCAAGTTGAGCGAAAACATGTTGTTGGTATGGAAAGGAATTTATAAAATTTGTATATAAAATAATGAAAACTAAATTTGTAAAATCAAATATGATATGGAATCTAGGATTATTTATCCCCTTTACATTGCATGAAAACTTGATGAGGTTCCTCTCTTTTAATGTCTTCAATGATTATATGTGTTAGTCTAGGTTCAAAGGTATTTGGTTTAGCTTTCTCAAGTTAGAACCAAGTTTTCATGCTCAATTAATGTGCACAATCTCTTGTTGTAATTGAATAAGAATATACATTCAGCATCAACCTACATTGACAATACTATATTAGTGACTATATCTCTATGTCACTAAAAATGTATCTATTTATCAAGTAAACTTCAAGTCAAGCATGATTTTAATCAAGTTCTTTACCTAGATTTTGCTTTCTCAAGTCAAGAGAGTGAACAAAACAATCTAATTGCTGGCCAAACATTCAGAAGCTTATACATAGAATAAAATAAACACATATATATCATTCATACATAAAAGAGAGGAAGATCCAAGTATTAATCTCTACAAAGGTTCAAAATAATCCTAGAATGAAGGAATTAGCTACTCATTCTTAGAAAATGAATATAGAAAAATAGAACAAATACATCCATATTGGCAAAATGGAGAAGAAACGGAAAGAAATCAGCAAAACCAAGGAAAATCAGCTTGATTCTCTTCAAATCTTCAATCTCCACTTGATTTCCCTTGATTCTCAAGCTCAAAGAGATGTCCCTACCACCTCCTAGGGTTTTGTCGATCCAGAAGATCGCGTTCTGGTCTTTGGATCCCAAATTTATAGGCCCTGGAAATCAAAACATGTAGCTGTTGTCATGGGCCTTAGCCACACAACCAAAAGATCCTTGGCTGTGGCAAAAAAGTTTCTGCCTATGTGTTGGCTGCGGCCAAGAATGTTGATGGGCCATGGCTGCGACCAAGCTTCTAGTTTGAAGATCCATTGCAACCAAGGCCTGTTTGGATCCCTTCTTGTTCTTTCCATGGCACGAATAACTTCCTAGACTCCATTCCAACTTTCTTTCATTGAATTATGCTTTCTCTGGCTTTAAATGTGGCTGAAGTGTTGTCTTATCAACACAAGAAAATAATAAAAGCCGACAGTTGATGAACTTAATAAGATATTATACACAACCACATACTTATTCTCTTTTTACATCAAATATGCATTAGGCACATTTCCTTCACATTTATACTCCCTGATAGGCATTAATTCACCAAAATGTGTGAAAATTTAAGGGGAAATGTGCCGGTTTGATAAGAATTTCATGAGGTTAACTCACCCCCAAACTTGAACTTTTGCTCGTCCTTGAGTAAAACTAGTTGAGTGAATAAGGAGCAAGAGTAATTAATCCCAGACTTAGTATATATGCATGATGATTTCCTCATTGGTTTCTCAAGATGTAATGTTCAACAGGGAAAACAACAAAATATAAAGGAATGCATGGTTCACAATTTAAAAACAAACTTCCGAACATCTTCCAGAATATGTGTGTGTGAGAAGAGTTGGATCACAATTTTCCTGCAGTTATTAGGATCAAATGCAACACTTCAAGATGTATAAAATAACCTCAATATCTGGGCTTTATCCTCTTGCATTCTCCTCTCTCTCCACGTGTAGATCATTCCACACGATTTAAAATCAATGGGGTTTTACGGGCTTGTAATGTGGCCAATGGTTAAGCTCATTAAAAGAATGGGGAAATGGAGGATTCAAATCTCTTGAGATAAATGACAATATATAATTCCTCTCTTTGTACTACATGAAATTTTCTTTCAAGAAGCTCAAACACTCCCCCAAACTTATCTCATATTAATTTCTTTTTACTCCAAGTTTTATTGGATTTGCTACTTCTTCTTCTTTTACACAAAATAAATAGCAAAATATAGCTTGGGAGTACATATTTCTAAAGCACATGCACCACATTCTTTATACCCATCTTAACAATAACATGTATCTTCTAACCAAAAAACCAATCCTTACTACCAACAGTTATTATTAAATCATAATTTATCTCAAGCTTAGGGTAATTCATGGCTTTTCGAGCTATAAAGGGTTAAGGCCTGATGTGGGTTTTTTTTAAACAAATTAAAATAAATTTTTTTAAAAGGCTCAAATAGGGTGCAAATGGACCTGATGTCATTGGTAGGCTTGAAAAGCACAAACATATTTAAACAATGCCCAAATCATTTTTCAAAAATGTGTGAAATCGCTAAATCATTTCAAGAGATTCTAATGCAATTTCAAAAGTCCTTTAATGAGAAAGATCATACACTCCAATGTGCTGCAAAATCTCTTGACAAAAGCATTTAAATCGTTTCCAACTTTTATGCGTAATGTTTATTCCCAAAACTATTAGGAAATAAGTTTTAAAATGAAAACCAAACATTCAGGAATATTTACTATCTTTTTCCTATAGAACATAATATCTATACATCCTTTCTATCATTGGATCACACATTCACCACATAGATAATTAATCAATCTAACTCAGTTTTTGAGCCCAAGGACAAGAAATAACAAACATTTTCAAACTTGAAACCCTTGTCAAAATGCACAAAAACATTCAAAAATACCCCCAAACTTAAAATAGATATATAGTGTCCTCACCATCACAAATGAAAAAAAAACTAAGGGGTATTATGCAGGCATAAGAAGTACACACAGCACTTGCATTGAAAATAGATATAACTACCTGCCAAAGAAAAGCAAAAACTATCCAATGATCAATAACTGAAACCAACTAAAGTGAGAGTATGAACAAAAAGTTAAAAGAAAAAGGGCAAAGGTGCAAATTTAGCATCCAACAATTTTGCTAAGAGCATCCATAAGGCTTATCTATTTTCGGATGCAAAAGTAGTCATAAACCATTTGTTTGGGAGCAGATTTAGCCACGCCGTTAAAAAACACTTAACTACTGTTACTTTTTGAAATGTGGGGCCTACCAGTCCTCTCTCTCTGTATTATTTTAAAATTTTTTTTAATGGAAAAATATCACTTATGCCACATGGAAAAAATTTCATTTCAGATAACCCCCAAAAGATTTTGAAATATCACTGCACCCTTTGGGTTAAAATGAAATTAAGCTCTGTCAGTAACAATAAGTTAAGTTTTATAGTGAGATTTTATAATCTTTTTGGCATTAACTGAAATGAAATTGTTTCCATGTGGCCTAAGTGATATTTTGGAAGTATAACTACTTGTTTAGTTCCCACTGAAGGGAGTAAAATTGATTTTCTTGGTTGTGATTTTTATTTGGAGAATCTAGTTCCTACAATGCCAATGTTTTATTTTAGATATCTCCATGCATTTATTTCTGAACTAGATAATGCTGTTGATCTAGTGTTTCTTTTACAGGAACCTTCACTACTAAGGGGGTACAATTTATGAGAAGCGGTTACAAAGAAGAAATGCATGTTTCCCATCCGGGATGAGAATTTCTCCTACAAGAGTCTATGAATATTTAAGCCTCAGGTTGTCTCTTTTCTCACTTATTTTCTTTCTAATTTTTATGATTTTTCTGATCTTAATTGTTGTATGAGGAAGATAAGTGTGGGGGAGACAAAACCATTAGTAAAAGGTAGATTTCTTTGTTTTTCTTTTTCTAGGAAGTAAATAAATGCTCCATGTTCAATGCCATTTTCACTTTGCACTTAATCTTTACTACATTTTGAACTTTATTGTTAACCTCACTTTACTTGTTTCTTTGTTCTTTCCCTTATGGTGATTGTTGATGTGTTGTGCTTCAATCTTGAATTGAACTCCACAACTTATTTCTTCACCTAAGAAACCAGTAAAGTTAATTTCTATTTGTTATTTATATTGAGGACAATGTAAAGATTATTTATGGGCGAGGGATTGCTTTAGTCACAATGTGTAGCCACAACTGGTTCATGAAATTTGAGAAAAATTGAAAAATTTTTTAACTTAAGAATTGATTTTGTGAAGTGCTTAATGGACCCCTATCTTCACTTTCCTAAAGCAACTCCTTGGCATGTTTTTATGAAAATTTAAATGCATGATGATTGTGAAAGTCAAGCATTTCCAAGTATAATTACATTAAGCTTGAGTAATCCCTTTGCTTGCTTCAATTGAGTGATTGGAGTGTCTTTAGTGCAAATTTATTAATTTGGATACCAAGATTGATTTAGGAAGTTGATATGGTAGAGAAAAGCCTTGTTGAAAGATTCTTGAGCCTTGATTCTATTTTCTCATTGTGTGTGTATTCACCTATTCTCTAGTTAATCTCTAGAACTTGTCTAGGTTGCCTTGGATTTGTAGTATGGTAGGGGCATTCAATTCTAAACCCGTTGACTTAAACACAAACCATTAATCATTTACCTTTGATTAGGCCCTTGAGCCCTTCACTTTCATTTCTATTTTATTATACAAATGTTATGTCTGTATCATTTATCAAGTTCTTCCTAACACTATGATTTATGAAAGAAAAGAAAAATACCACTATATATGTGAAAAGAAAAGTGCCATGTGAATAGTCAAAAGAAAGAAAAGCAAAAAGAAAATAGAAAAGAAGAAAAAGAGAAAAAGTGTGAATAGTAAAAAAGGAAGAAAAATACAAAAGGAAAAGAAAAACAAATAAGGCACTATGATAAAATATGTGAATTAATTTTAGTTGTGTAGTGCTAAGTGATTTATCAATGTATTTGGTGCAAGCATAGTATTGTTCATTTTCCAATCCATTTAGCCTTTTCAAAATTACAATTCTTAGAAGTCCCCTTGACTATGGATTCATGGCAAACTAGCAGTAGAGATAGTAGAATCTTTACAAGCTTATGCTAGATGTTAGAATAGGTGAATTGGGTGAAATTCCCTATAATAGGAGAGATGAGAAAAACAATTATTCCCTTGAGGGCTCTATCATGTCTATCTTTCTTGGTTTTGTTATGTGTTCAAGTTGGTTTCTTTGTATTAAAAATTCTAGGAGCTTTGATTGAATTGGGATAGTGGTTATTCAATCTTTATGTAACTGCATATTTGAATAACTTGGTGATTACAACATTAGGCATATTTGTGAGGGTGTGTCTCACTTATTTAAGTAGAGAGACAGCATATTAGGTGTTTGGGCAAGGAGGCCCCACGAGGCCGAATAGGTTGAGGCTGGGAGGTCGAATAAGTCTAATGTTGCAACCATGTGAAAGAAATACAGCTTCACGGGTAAATATTGGTGAATCAACATTTACGGACGCATTAACCGTTGGATCGAGCGGCAATTTGGTCAGTAGGTTCAGAACATGTGATTCGTCATTTTCAACGTTGAGATTGTTGTTTGAAGACCTGATGTGAGAGAAAACATGTTTGTGGTCAAGGATGTTTTTTTGGTCGTATTTTCATATGCTTTGTTCTCTATTTTAAGATTGTAGCTTTAGTTGTTTGGCTGTGTGGTTGCATGTGTTTGTGCATGTGGTTAAGACTCTCTTGTAACCTGTTTTGATCATAGTGGATCATGTTTTCAGTGGTCTAGACGACCCGTGGTTTTTACCCTTGAGTTTAGGAGTTTTGTACATTAATAATTCAAGTGTCTCTTGTACTATTTAATTTTTATCATATATTTATTTATTTGTTCTCTCATAGAATCTTGCAAGTGATAGGAAGGATTAATATCCATTGCACCCTTCCTAATAGGTGGTATCAATGTTGGGATTTGAGCTCCCTTCCCATATGAAGAAAAGCTCATGTTTGAATTGTTCAATTTTATATATTTCTTATTTTATGAAAATAAAATAAAAGAGAGAAAAGATAAAATAGGAAAGAATGAAAAGAGTGAGAATGAAAAATGGAAAGTTTCTTGATTGTTCTTTTGAGAGAGAATATGCTCTCATAGTTTTCTAATTTGAGGTTCACTGTGTCTTACTTATTTAAGTGGAAATAGGGCTTCTTAAGTTTTTGTCCAAGACCAGAGGCTAGAGATTTAGGGGCCAAAGAGCCCTAGAGAGGCTGGAGTGGCCAGAGAGGTCTAATTAATAGCCATGTGAGAAAGAAAGAAGTGAGAAAGTCAAAAATGCTGCTTTACAAGGCAATCTTGGTAAATTGGAATTTACTCACTCATTAACTGTTGGCTCTTGTTGAAATTTGGACTTCTCGTTTGACGCATGTGATTCATCATTTGCAATGGTGGGATCGTCATTTGTAGGCTTGGTGTGATAGAAATCATGTTTGTGGTGAGGGACATTTTTCTGGTATTTTCAGCTTATTTGTTCTCTATTGTAAGCTTGTAGCTTTAGTTGTTTGGCTGGGTGGTCTTACATGTTTGTACATATAGTTGAGACTCTCCTGTACCCTATTTTGATCATAATAGATTATTTTTTATTAGCATTGATGACCCATGGTTTTTACCTTGAAATTGAAGGATTTTTCACGTAAATAATTCTCATAGTTAATAAAACCAATGATATGGTCACCTAATCAGCCGGTTTGACCGATTTAGTGTTTATTTTGCATTTTATGACTTCAAAAATTCATATTTAATTTTATATATTTCCAAAAGTTACAAATTAAGACTCTATGGAGAGCTTGAGATGTCTACTTTCTAATGCAAAAAGAGTAACTCAAAAATATTATCATTTGATCCTTGAACATTCTCAAATTCCAAAACCATTTGAAAAGTCTAGAGATATAATTTCCCAATCATTGTCCTTAGTGTTTCTAAGTCTCAAACATTCAAAGTCCACCTCTTGATATTTCAATCTCATCAATAATTAAATCTTATTTAATTCTGAACCTCAGTATTAAAATTTGAGATGTTACAATTGAGAACTTGAGTATTGCAATTAGCAACTATCCCATTTTGGCATCATTCAAGTTCACTTCTTCACCAGCCTAACCCTGGATTAGCTCCAATTTGACTATGATATGAGATACTAACCATTGACCCACTACCCCAACTAGTTCAATGGCCATTCCATGTTTAATAACCTTGTTCTTGTGTCTCTTGTGCCATTTAATTTCTTTCATATATTTATTTATTTGTTTCCTCATAAACTCTTAGAAGTAATAGGGAGATAAACTCTTAGAAGTAATAGGGAGGTTTAACACCCTTCCTAACGGTCATCTCTTCTGACATTGACCGGACACATATCTAATGGTGTGTGGGCGCGCACTTATAAACTAAATTTTGCATAAGCTTATTGATGACTTCCCATTTTGAATAGATTTGAGATATATTTTAATATATCTAGGAAGTCATCAATGCTAAATTAAAGAGATTTTCTTGAGATTTTATGAGAAATAAATTTGGTACATCAAATTAAAATAGAAGTTTTTAAGTTTAGGAAAGAAAAATAATAATGAGCAGTTTTCTCAAATAAAAAACGGAAAAGAAAAAAAGGATTAAATTGTTGTTGATGTTATATCATTTCCTTTCTCTCTAGTGATTAGATGCGGCACCTTTTTGGGAATGTATAATTGAAGGAAGATCTCTAATACAAAAAGGACACAAGCCACGGTTTGGAAAGAAAAGAGGAGGGAGGCAGCGCTATTTGATTATCAACATCATCATCATCATCATCTAGAATCACAAGAAAAGAGAGAGAAATTAAAGGAGTTCAAGTTTTATTCTTCTTCACTGGGAGGACAAGAGGACTATGGAGAAGAGAAGAAACCAGAGTAGCTGTTTCTACAAAGGAGTAACTGGAGCTTAAAGATGAGGCTCTAAACCAATGCTTTGTTCCTTGAGATTTTGGATTATAAATTTCTTGTTGCTTTGCTGAGATTATTTTAGTTATGTTTAGTTAGTTTGTTTTGCAACCTATAGAAGCTATGAACTTATGGATGGATTAGACTTTGTTTTCATTGTTTAGTTAAATTTGATATTAATTTTAATTACTTAATCATGTTTAGCTTTATCAATTTAGTGACTGGTCGTCATTGAATATGAATTTGAGCATTAAGATTTACCTTAACAAAGTGAATTTTAATTAGGCTATGAGATTAAGTAATATGGGATTAGATTGCAGTTTAATTTGTGATTAGGATAGACATATATGTAATGGCCCCATATAATTGTTGAAGAGTGTGTTTGAGTTATCTTGTCTCTTAAGTAATTATGTTCAATATAATGATTTATACTTAAGAGAGGGTTGTAAGTGAACCGACATGCACTTATAGCTAGTTATATTCGAGATTAATAAAATTGACATTAAGGCAAATTAGATTAGTGAAAACAATGTTTATGAAGTTAATAAGGGATTAGTGACTTTGGATTGCTCATTTGATAATTGTGGTAGTTCATTTATTTTGATTTTAACTTCTTTTCACTTATTTAAAGTCAATTTGGGTTGTTCAGCTTAAAAAAAAGTGTAAAATCATTGCTCAATTGTATTTTTGGTGCCAAGTCCTAATGATAGGAACGTTACTTTACTCACTTTTTATTGCTTGATGCGACCTGTGCACTTACGGATTTATAAACTATAAATTTTCCCCCGATCACTTATTCCCATAGTTGAAATATCCAAGAGGATTTTAGAATGAAAATCAAGGAAGAAAACGGCTAGTGGGGTTGAAAATATGCACCCAACGAGAAAATGAGGTATATTCGCATTTCTGATCATTTTTTTTCTAGAAAGCACTTTTTTGAAGAGGCAAGGATTCAAGCAAACCAAAAGCCACTGGTCTAAGCAGAAGGGGCTTTGGCCGCTGAAACACGATTGATATCTCAAGTTCTAATTCTAATATGTGTGAATGCAGAAAAAGCCTTTAAGATGGCTATTTCTAATTAGGTCCAAATTTAACAGACTCAACCGTTCAAATGTTAATTGACCCAATTATGCTGAGATGGTTGGCCCATGTGGCATCCGCCATCCATAGCCAACGCCCCGCCATTTTGACAGATTCAGAAACAAATGAACAACAGCAGCAGCAAGAAAGTGAAATTGGAAATGCGGGACACTATCACGACAGACAACTAAAGTGCAGTGATTTTGACAATGCAGCATAGTACTATGTATATATAGAGAACTTTTGTGGAGACATTTATGTTTAATTAATTGAATAATCAAATCTACATTCATATGAACAAATTAATAATATCACTTATTATATATAGGACAAAAGAAAATGTAATATCCCAAATTTAATGAAGGTTACGGCTTTCTAAAAAGAAAATTTAAATGGGAATTTGCTAATAAGTCAAATTATGGAACCTACAAAATTTAAGGAATCTTAAATTAGACAAAGGGAAAAATTAAGGCCTAGTGTGTGTAATTAATAGGATAAAAATTATACCTATATATATATATATTGAAACAAATTCTTACGGACACACACCAACACAAGAGACACACCTACTGTATGACACATTCACACACTAATATAAATCACTTATTCTTTTCTTTAATTGGATGGAGACATAAGGACCCACAACACCCTCCCTTTCTTCATTTTTATACTTTCATTCGGCCATTTAGCTTCACATGTGAATAAAGCAAAGATAGCACACATTTGCAATTGACCACATTTCTTTTGGTTTGATTCTGCCGACACCTCAACTAACTCTCAATCACACACATATTAATTAAAACATTCTCTTACTCCTTCATTTAATCAATTCGGTGAAAGCAAACGAAAGAAATAGAAAGAGTGAGAGAGAGAGAGAGAGAGAGTTGAGTGAAGGGAGACAAAGGTGGTGAGAGCTGAATTTCTCATCCAAAATAAGGAAGGAGGAAGGCTGGATTGTTACAAACAACCACATATTCTTGTATAGGTGAGTCTCCTACACATTTATCTTCATTTTCCCATTGGATTTGAGGTTGTTTTATGGGTTGTTTAGTTGCTGGAATTGAGAATTCACCGGAAAAATTCTGTCAACCAAAAAGTCATAAACCAGTGATTGTGTAACGATTTTGGGGCGAATTCTTGGGATTCTTTGGTTCTGAAATTTGATCATTAACCTCAGGACATATGTGTATGGGAGTATAGAGTTAAAATTTGTGAGGGTTAGAGTACAAATTCATGTATACATGTTAGTTTTCTCAATTCTGTTTTGCTGTCTGAAAAATAGAGTTCATACCTGAAACTTGTAAAATCTTAAACAGAGGCTATAGATGTAATTTTAGAATGGGTCTTTTTTTATAGATAATTTAGGATGTTTAGTTGATGATAGCATCAATAAAAGTACAATTTGGAGTGAAAATGGATGAGGTCTTGATTTTTGAAGTCAGACTGTCAAAATTGACATTTTTGGGAGTCAGTCAGATTCATGTTGCGTTTTGACCAGACAAACCTTAGTGAAAAATTATGAAATTTTAGAGGCATATATTAGACATTGATAGCTTTCCAATGAGCCCAATAATTCATTAGTTGATATCTGTGGAGAGAATTATGAGTTTTGAAATTTAAGTCAGTAACAGAGAACATTCTGGACGTTCAAGCCTGGCAGTTATGGTTTTCGAAAATTCTGGGAAATATCAAATAACATCTAGTAGTTTTGGATATTTTTCCATAAAACAAAACTTCAATAGTTTTCCATATAATTTTATAACACTCCATTTCGATTTTTGTAGAATTAGTTATGGATTTTTGAAGTTGAGCTCTGTTTCTGAAATGCAATCTAGAACAGTAGTAGTTGGCCAAATTTTTGGGTAATATATGTAATTAGTAATCATACTTGGATATTTTTCCATGAAAGTACATTTAAAGAGCTTCATTTAGGCTTTAGAATCAGTCAATTTGGAATTTTCTGGAATTAGTTATACATTTTTAAAGTTGATTGAAAATCTGACAGTTTCTGGAAAATTGTGAAACTGTCGTTTGACAATGATTTTGCAAAAACCAAGGTTAAAAATGGATTCCCTGGATGAAAATATGTTAGAATAGCCTGGGTCAAAATTTTTGAAAAAGTATAGTCACAATGGGTACAGTGGGGCCGGGACTGGGTCCCAGGGGCATTTTGGTAAATTTTGAGTATAGACTAATATAACCACAAAAAATATTATGGGAGCCTCTGAAGAGGTACATGAATGAGTTTTAACCTAATTATTGTACATTTGGAATTTTTGGACTGAATTAATCGCCTGAGCCGTTGGTACATAGTTCGAGGAACTATTCTTGTGTAGGAAAAAGGGGCATAAGCTAGTAACTCTATCTTTCATACACTATGTGAATGTTGATATGCTATATGTTGCTATATTCAGTGATATGAACACATGCCTTGGGGCACATTACCTAGCTGTGGTATGGGACTCAGCTGAGGTACACAAACATATAGGGGATCCAAACAATCATTTGGCCCTGAGTATTGTGTACACACATTTTATAGTATGAATTTTCATTTACATTATATGGTGCATTACATATTTAATTTTCGCATTTTATATGATGGATCATGGGTTACTACTGAGATTCCTTGGAATCTCACCCTTTTTCATAAATAATAAATGTTCCAGTGGGAACTAGTGACTCTAAAGGCAAAGTGGAAGACACAGGCATTTGAGATGTGCAGGTCCCAAGATTAGAGTTATTTGGTTATATTAGTTTAATTTTAATATGTTGGATATTTTGGACAGAATTTGTACATATTATCAAACCCTGTGAGAAAGACTCATGTATGAAAGCTTGTACCTAATATTAGTATGTTTGTGCTATTTCTGTATGCTTGTGGAACTATGCCATTATTACTCTATGAATATCGAAATATAAACGGGTGTTGACATTCGGCCCCACTGTACTCGGTGCGACTATACTTTTTTAGAACTTTTAACCCAGGCTATTCTAACATATTTTCATCCAAGGAATTCATTTTTTACCTCGGTTTTTGCAAAATCATTGTCAAACGACAGTTTCACAATTTTGCAGAAACTATCAGATTTTCAATCAACTTCAAAAATTTATAACTAATTTCAGAAAATTCCAAATTGACTGATTCTAAAGCCTAAATGAAACTCTTTAAATGTACTTTCATGGAAAAATATCCAAGTATGATTACTGATTACATATATTACCCAAAAATTCGGCCAACTACTACTGTTCCATATCACATTTCAGAAACAGAGCTCAACTTCAAAAATTCATAACTAATTCTAAAAAAATCAAAATGGAGTGTTCTAAAATTCTATGGAAAGATATTGAAGTTTAGTTTTATGGAAAAATACCCAAAACTACTAGATGTTATATGATATTTCCAAGAATTCTCGAAAACCATAACTGCCAGGCTTGAACATCCAGAATGTTCTCTGTTACTGACTTAAATTTCAAAACTCATATTTCTCTTCACAGATATAAAAATAATGAATTATTGAGCTCATTAGAAAGCTATCAATGTCTAATATATGCCTCTAAAATTTCATAATTTTTCACTAAGGTTGGTCTGGTCAAAATGCAACATGAATCGGACTGACTCCCAAAAACGTTAATTTTGACAGTTTGATTTTAAAAATCTAGAACTCATCCATTTTCACTCCAAATTGTACTTTTCTTGATTCTATCATCAACTACACATCCTAAATTATCTATACAAAAAGATCCATTCTAAAATTACATCTATAGCCTCTGTTTAAGATTTTACAAGTTTCAGATATGAACTCTATTTTTCGGACAGCAAAACAGAATTGAGAAAACTAACATGCATATATGAATTTATACTCTAAACCTCAAGAATTTTAACTCTATACTCCCATACACATATGTTCTGAGGTTAATGATCAAATTTCAGAACCAAAGAATCCCAAGAATTAGCCCTAAAATCGTTACACAATCACTGGTTCTTGACTTTTTGGTTGACAGAATTTTTCCGGCGAATTCTCAATTCCAGCAACTAAACAACCCAGAAAACAACCTTAAATCCAATTGGAAAACGAAGATAAATGTGTAGGAGACTCACCTATACAAGAATATGTGGTTGCTTGTGACAATCTAGCCTTACTCCTTCCTTATTTTAGATGAGAACTTCAGCTCTCACTAGCTCTGTCTCCCTTCGCTCAACTCTCTCTCTCTCACTCTTTCTATTTCTTTCTTTTGCTTTTACCGAATTGATTAAATGAGGGAGTAAGAGAATGTTTTAATTAATATGTGTGTGATTGAGAGTTAGTTGAGGTGTCGGCAGAATCAAACCAAAAGAATTGTGGACAATTGTGAATGTGTGCTATCTTTGCTTTATTCACATGTGAAGCTAAATGGCCAAATGAAAGTAGAAAAATGAAGAAAGGGAGGGTGTTGTGGGTCCTTATATCTCTATCCAATTAAAGAAAAGAATAAGTGATTTATATTAGTGTGTGAATGTGTCATATGGTAGGTGTGTCTCTTGTGTTAGTGTGTGTCGGTAAGAATTTGTTTCAGTATATATTTATAGGTATAATTTTTATCCTATTAATTACACACACTAGGCCCTAATTTTTCCCTTTGTCTAATTTAAGATTCCTTAAATTTTATAGGTTCCATAATATGACTTATTATCAAATTCCCATTTAAATTTTCTTTTTAGAAAATTTTAACCTTCATTAAATTTGGGATATTACATTTCTTCCCTCGTAAAATAAATTTCGCCCCCAAAATATGTTTCAAATAAATAGCCATAAACTCTAGGTAATACTTTCTCATATTTGCATTTGTTTCCCATTTGGCCTCTCTAGGAGATAACCCTCTCCAGACAACTTTTACAAATGAGATACTCTTGCTTCTGAGCTTTTTCTCCTGCCAATCAATGATTCGATCAGGTGTGACTTCATAAGTCAAATCGTCCCGCATTTCCACGTCTTCATATTCAATTACATGCTCTGGATCGGGTTGATATTTTTTTAATTGGAAAACATGAAAAACATCATGCAACCTGCTTAGATTGGTGGTAAAGCAATGCGGTACGCCACTGGTCCAATCCTCACCAAGATCTCAAATGGACCAATGTACCTCGGTTGCAACTTCTTTACTCTTAGTGCTCTACCAATACCTGTAACTGGTGAAACTTTCATAAACACATAGTCATCAACTTCAAATTCAAGAGGTTTTCACCTCTTATCTGCATAACTTTTCTGTCGGCTCTGAGCAGCTAGCAACCTTTGCTTAATCAACGTTATCTACTCCGTTGTCTGATCTATAAGATTTGGCCCCAACAATTCCCTCTCTTCCAACTCAGTCCAGCATATTGGTTATTGACACTTCCTCCCATAGAGTGCCTTATATGGAGCCATCTGGATGCTCGAATGATAGTTGTTGTTGTAGGCAAACTCTGCCAATGAAAGGTATTTGACCCAACTACCTTTAAAATCAAGAGTGCATGCCCTCAGCATATCCTCCAATGTCTATATGGTTCGCCCTGTTTGCCTATCTATTTAAGGATGATATGTTGTGCTGAATCTCAATTTAGTACCCAAAGCCTCGTGAACTGCCTTCCAAAACTTGGAAGTAAATCGAGGATCACGATCTGGAATGATGTTCTTTGGAGTACCATGTAATCTCACAATCTCCTTGATATAAATCTATGCCAGTTTGTCAAGAGAATAATGGATGCTGATAGGTAGGAAGTGGGTTGTTTTTATAAATCTATCAACTATCACCCAAATTGCATCATGATTTCTAACCTTAGGTAACCCTATCACAAAATCCATGGTAATACTTTCCTACTTCCACTCAGGAATCTCTGGGTTTTGCAAAAGTCCTGATGGTCGTTGATGTTCAACTTTCACTTTTTGACACGTTAGACAACGAGCGACGAACTCAATCACCTCCCTTTTCATTCCTAGCCAATAGTATTGAGCCTTTATGTCATGGTACATCTTTGTAGCCCCTAGATGTAGAGTATACTTACTCTCATGTGCCTCTTCCAGGATTTGTCATTTCAATTCCGGTTGTAGTGGAACGTAAATTCACTTCTTGTACCTGACTAATCTATTGGGTGACAAGTTGTAATCTTAAGTTCCACCCCTATCAATCATACCTCTGGTAGATAGTACTTCCTCATCATGCAGTTGGGCTTCTTCAATCGATGCCCTCAGATCATTGTATACTTGGCTAACACTATTGCCTAACAGAATCTGACTAGACAGATTTAGATCTCTAAAATCCTCGATCAGTTTCTGCTCATAGATCATCATAACTACCACCTACACTGATTTACGGCTCAATGCGTCAGCAACAACATTGGCCTTTCTAGGATGATATTTGATTTCAAGATCGTAATCCTTTAACAATTCCATCCACCTGCATTGTCTCATATTGAGCTCTTTCTAATCATACAGGTATTTCAAGCTCTTATGGTAGCAGTACAACTCTACGGTCGCACCATAGAGATAGTATCTCTATATTTTTAGAGCAAATACAATTGTTGCCAACTCAAGATCATGAGTGGGATAGTTCAATTCATGAGGTTTCAGCTGACAAGATGCATATGCCACCACTTGGCCATGCTACATCAACACATATCCCAATCCATGCCCATTAGCATTTGTAAACACAACATACATAAACTATGGATATGGGATTGTCAGTACTGGGGCTGATGTTAACCTCTGCTTCAACTCAATGAAGCTCTTTTCACAATTGTCGTCCCACACAAAATGTTGAGTTTTCCGCATCAACTTTGTCAAAGGCAAAGCTATTCTGAAGAAATTCTGTATAAACCTTCTGTAATACCCGACAAGACACAGAAAACTGTGTACTTCAAATACAATTTCTGGCCTCTTCCAGTTTCATACTGCTTCCACTTTGCTAGGATCAACAGAAACCCCTTGTTGAGAGACTACGTGGCCCATAAACTTTACCTCTGAAAGACAGAATTCACACTTGCTCAGCTTGGCATAGAGTTTCCTAGCCCGCAATATGTTCAACACAATTCTTAGATGCTGTTCATGTTCAGCTATACTCCGCGAGTATATCAGAATATCATCAATGAAGACTACTACGAACGGGTCCAGATACGGACAAAAGATTCGATTCATGTAATCCATGAACACGGCATGTGCATTGGTCAGCTTAAATGGCATCACAAGAAATTCGTAATGGCCATATCTAGTTCTAAAAGTAGTTTTTGAAACATCCTCTACTTTGACTTTCAACTGGTGGTATCCTGATCGCAAATCGATCTTTGAGAATACACAGGAACCAGACAACTGATCGAGTAGATCATCAATTCTAGGGAGTGGATATTTGTTCTTGACGGTCACCTTATTTAATTCCCCTGTAATCTATACAGAGACATAGGCTTCCATTTTTCTTTCTGACAAAGAGCACTGGAGCACCCCATGGTGAAACACTAGGCCGAATGAACCCTTTTTCAAGTAGCTCTTCAATCTGCTTTTTCAGCTTTGCCATTTCGCTTAGAGCCATTTGGTATAGGGCTTTAAATATTAGACCTGCTCCAGGCTTAAGATCAATAGAAAATTCCACTTCCCTATCTGGAGGTAATCCATCGATATCCTCCAGAAACACATCAGGAAACTCATTCGCTGCAGTGATGCTTTCTAAAGGTACTCTGGGCTCTGATTGCATATAGAAGAGTACCATATATCCTTGACAACCTTTTTGTAAATATCTCTCAGCTTCAACGGCCAAAAGAAAGTTAATGTTCGTTACTGTGCTGGCTTGAAATTGCGAATTAGGATATATAACCCTCTTCTCTTTACAATCCAGCAATACACCATTCGCTGTCAACCAGTCAATCCCCATAATCACCTCTAACCCTTGTAGTGGCAAGCAAATTAGATCTATGGTCGAGTCATGACCCTCGGCATTTACCACACAATTTAGACACATATCTGCTGTGACAATCTTAGTACCCATGGGCATCGATACAATCAAATCATATGGAAATTGATGCATATTCAAACTTAATTGCCTTACACAGTTATAAGCAATAAATGAGTGGCTAGCGCCAGAATCGTATATAACATGCACTAGATTTCCATTAAGAGAAATCGTACCTTGAATCAGCTCTGAAGACTTCTTAGCTTCCTCTTGAGTTAACGTGTAGACCCTACCTGAAACCTTAGGCCTTGTCTTATCTGGCTGATGCTTCTGTGGACAATCTCTATAAATATGCCCCGGCTTACCACATATAAAACAAGTAGGAGGTCTATTAGGATCTGTATTCAATGGGACTCCACTGCAAGTTTTGCCGAGATGGAAAGGTTTATAGCAATGCCAACATGTTCTGCTTCCAGAGAATCCCTGGTTCCCATGGCCTCCAGTCTGATTAGGCCTTTTTTACCACCCCTAGAAGGTCTACCCTGATCTTTTTGCTTCTGTGATGAACCACCACTGCCAGAAACACCCTTGTTACTGTCTCTAATAGCCAAAATCGACATACGTTTGTTGATATAACGACATTCTTCCACTGCTTTGCTGAATTCGGTAAAATGTTGAGAAATCAATTTTTCTTTGAATTCGAGTCTTAGCCCTTCAATCATCATATCTGCATTCCATTCTTCATTATCATGCAGTTTGTGGTATGTCGAGTATCATGACAATCAAATGTACCGGGCTAAATAATCGTCAAAACTCTCCTAGTCTTGTTTAATACACAGGAACTCTTTTTCCTTTCTCTTTTGACAGTTGGGGGAAAGTATTTCTTATTGAACTTTTCCTGGAATAATTCACATGCGATGGGAATATTCCTTCCCCTCAAGGTGAGATCTCTGCCTTTCCACCAACGATCAACATTGCCTTCCAACTTGTAAATGACTAGCTGAGCTTTCATCTCATTTGGGCATTGCAACATGTAAAAAATTTTATCCAGACGTGCCAACTATTCTTTAGCCAATTGTGGATCAAAATTTCCTCAGAACATAGGTAGATGTTGTTTATTGAACCTGCTTAGCCAAGTTTGAATGCCTGCTTCTGGCTCTGGTGGTATATCCTCTAGTTGAGGTTCTACTAGTACTTCTTCACCATTACCCCTTATGTATTCGTCCATGCAATCCTCCAGACGATCTTGCCTTTATTGTACTTCCTATAGCACTTCTCTAATTTAGCTGAGCTTTCATCTCATTTGGGCATTGCAACATGTCAAAAATTTTATCCAGACGTGCCAACTATTCTTTAGCCAATTGTGGATCAAAATTTCCTCAGAACATAGGTGGATGTTGTTTACTGAACCTGCTTAGCCAAGTTTGAATGTCTACTTCTGGCTCTAGTGGTATATCCTCTGGTTGAGGTTCTACTAGTACTTCTTCACCATTACCCCTTATGTATTCGTCCATGCGATCCTCCAGACGATCTTGCCTTTATTGTACTTCCTATAGCACTTCTCTAATTTCATTCATAGCAGCTTGCTGTTGTGCTAACATATCAATAATTTTGCTGCTGGAATGGATCTGGTGTGGCCCTCGGGTCTTCCTCATTGTTACCATGCTGACCCCCAGTTCTACTACTTCCTCGACTTTGGCCTCTACCTCTTGGTCCACCTCTTAGTATCACCATCTCTAACTTTCACTATACACATTCACATAATCATATATCAGTATACTATTCTGATAATGCCAGAACCGCATGCTTCGACACCAAAAATGTCAACACCCGTTTACTTTTTGATATTCGTAGAGTAATAATGGCATAGTTCCATAGGCATACAGAAATAGCACAAACATACTGATATTAGGTACAAGCTTTCATACAGGAGTCTTCCCCGCAGGGTTTGACAATATGTACAAATTTTGTCCAAAATATCCAACATATTAAAATTAAACTAATATAACCAAATAACTCTAATCTTGGGACCTGTACATCTCAAATGCCCATGTCTTCCACTTTGCCTTTGGAGCCACTGGTTCCCGCTGGAACATTTATTATCCAAGGAATCTCAGTAGTAACACAGGATCCATCATATAAATGTGAAAATTAAATATGTAATGCACCATATAATGTAAATGAAAATTCATACTATACAATGTGTACACAATACTCAGGGCCAAATGATTGTTTGGATCCCCTATATGTTTGTGTACCTCAGCTGAGTCCCATACCACAGCTAGGTAATGTGCCCCAAGGCATGTGTTCATATCACAAAATATAGCAATATATAGCATATCAACATTCACATAGTGTATGAAAGATAGAGTTACTAGCTTATGCCCCTTTTTGCTACACAAGAATAGTTCCTCGAACTATGTGCCAACGGCTCAGGCGATTAATTCGGTCCAAAAATTCCAAATGTACAATAATTAGGTTAAAACTCATTCATGTACCTCTTCAGAGGCTCCCATAATATTTTTGGTGGTTATATTAGTCTATACTGAAAATTTACCAAAATGCCCCTGGGACCCAATCCCGACCCCACTGTACCCATTGCGACTATACTTTTTCAGAAATTTTGACCCAAGCTATTCTAACATATTTTCGTCCAGGGAATCCATTTTTAACCTCGGTTTTTGCAAAATCATTGTCAAACGACAGTTTCATAATTTTCCAGAAACTGTCAGATTTTCAATCAACTTTAAAAATTTATAACTAATTTCAGAAAATTCCAAATTGACTGATTATAAAGCCTAAAAGAAGCTCTTTAAATGTAATTTCATGGAAAAATATCCAAGTATGATTACTGATTACATATATTATCCAAAAATTCGGCCAACTACTACTGTTCCAGATTGCATTTCAGAAACAGAGCTCAACTTCAAAAATCCATAACTAATTCTACAAAACTCGAAATGGAATGTTATAAAATTCTATGGAAAGCTATTTAAGTTTAGTTTTATGGGAAAATACCCAAAATACTAGATGTTATCTGATATTTCCCAGAATTTTCGAAAACCATAACTGCCAGGCTTGAACGTCTAGAATTTTCTTTGTTACTGACTTAAATTTCAAAAATCATAACTCTCTCCACAGATATCAAAATAATGCATTCTTGGGCTCATTGGAAAGCTATGAATGTCTAAGATATGCTTCTAAAATTTCATAATTGTTCACTAACTTTTGTCTTGTCAAAACACAACATGAATCTGACTGACTCACAAAAACGTCAATTTTGACAGTCTGACTTCAAAAATCAAGAACTCATCCATTTCCAATCTAAATTGTACTTTTCTTGATTCTATCATCAATTAAACATCCTAAATTATCTATACAAAAAGACCCATTCTAAAATTACATCTATAGCCTCTGTTTAAGATTTTACAAATTTCAGGTACAAACTCTGTTTTTCGGACAGCAAAACAGAATTGAGAAAACTAACATGTATACATGAATTTATACTCTAAACCTCACGAATTTTAACTCTATACTCCTCTACACATATGCCCTGAGGTTAATGATTAAATTTCAGAACCAAAGAATCCCAAGAATTAGCCCCAAAATCGTTACACAATCACTGGTTTATGACTTTTTGGTTGACAGAATTTTTCCGGCGAATTCTCAATTCCAGCAACTAAACAACCCAGAAAACAACCTCAAATCCAATGGAAAAACTAAGATAAATGTGTAGGAGACTCACCTATACAAGAATATGTGGTTGCTTGTGACAATCCAGCCTTCCTCATTCCTTATTTTGGATGAGAAATTCAGCTCTCACTTCCTCTGTCTCCCTTCGCTCAACACTCTCTCTCTCTCTATTTCTTTCACCGAATTGATTAAATGAGGGAGTAAGAGAATGCTTTAATTAATTTGTGTGTGATTGAGAGTTAGTTGAGGTGTCCGCAGAATCAAACCAAAAGAAATGTGGACAATTGCGAATGTGTGCTATCTTTGCTTTATTCACATGTGAAGCTAAATGGCCGAATGAAAGTAGAAAAATGAAGAAAGGGAGGGTGTTGTGGGTCCTTATGTCTCCATCCAATTAAAGAAAAGAATAAGTGATTTATATTAGTATCTGAATGTGTCATACGGTAGGTGTGTCTTTTGTGTTAGTGTGTGTCGGTAAGAATTGTTTCAATATATATATATAGGTATAATTTTTTTCCTATTAATTATACACACTAAGCCCTAATTTTTTCCTTTGTCTAATTTAAGATTCTTTAAATTTTGTAGGTTCCATAATTTGACTTATTATCAAATTCCCATTTACATTTTCTTTTTAGAAAATTTTAACCTTCATTAAATTTGGGATATTACAAAAAACACATTCTATCTACTTAATAGATAGTACGTACCAGACGACGAGTATGCATTTGCAAAGAAGATGCAAAAGCATAACACAAAAATATCTAGTTCATTGGTCAATTATTGAAGGCAGATTTTTTTATAGAAAATTATCCCAAATTACCCATCACGGCCCCTCCTACATTGAAAATCTTGGTCAAATGCCCTTTGAAATAGTAGTTAGTAGCGTTTTTATTCAAATAAAAGCTTCTGAATTTCACTTAGGAAGATATCCTCAAGAGGATGTAGATAATAACAAATCCTTTGAACAGAAGGGAGATCTTTTCTTTTTCCTTTACTTTTTTGGCCGGCATCTTTTTCTATTGTCAAACTGATCATATATATATATATATGGGCGAACGTGTAATTTTACCTATAAACATTTTTAAGAAAAACTACTAGCACAACAAACATTTTTTGAGTGCAAAAGTAAAGTGGATCGATAATGCCAATTCCGTTAACTTAGACTAACGGCATTATTTTTTGGTTCAGGTGGGCCCCACCTATTTCTTAACAAAAAACTAACGCCGGTAGATGAAGTTAACAGAATTGGTATTATTGGTTTACTTTTTAATGTTCATAGGTACTTTTGCAACAAAAAAATGTTTATTGTACTGATAGTTCTTCCGAGAAATGTTTATGAATAGAATTGCATATTTGCCCTATATATATATATATATATATATATATTACATAACTACAAGTCATAGACGATAAATCATGTGGCTTATCTCAAACTGTACTGCACAAAGTGTAAGCCCATAATCGAATTAATTTATGATCAAGTTAGATAAGGGTCTTATGATTTTATTGAAATGTTAAGCAATTTATAATTAATTAATGATGTATGTATTCTTTTTGCCAGCAAAATTATGCTTATCATCAGGCATACTAAAAGTTTCAACAAAGGCTCAAAGTCACAAAATATGTGACATAAAAACAACATAAGCAACCAAATTAAACAAACTATCCAGTATCAATCTAGAATTGTGCATGGTCTTGAGCAATCATCTACTGCAGCTGCAAGGGAGTTATCCACACCCAATCTATTGGACAAGATCCCTTTAAAAAACGTTTTGACAATTCAATCAGCTACCAAATTTGCTTCTCAAGATATTCACGCACAAAAAGTAGTTTCTAATCAAAATCCTTCGGATGAGAATATTTTCTGACAAAATATTGCATTTCCATTGCGGAGAACATGCTTTTTATTGAGACAGTTGGCTAGAGTAAGGCAAACTGACTCAAAAATCACATCATCCAACTGATTCTGCAATACACATAAATAACAGCTTCAAGGATATTGCAATACATTTAGCCATGGATATTGAGTCGGCCTTTATGACTTGGCACATCCATATCAATAGGAGCCAACCATTCACATCACTTGAGTGTATGCGCAATCAGTGTTAATTTTTGAAGCACTAGCAACTAGGAGAGACATGATTAATACACTTATTAGGATATACTTTTACTCCCTTCAACCCCATATAATACTACCTTCGGTCCAAATATAAGACCCAGTTGACCTTTTTTTTTAAAGAATAAGGAGGCTAAATAAATTACTTAATCATACTATATGTTATCTATCATTTGATTATACATTAGTTTATAAGTCACTAAGTTAGTTTGAAGAAAAAATAATAAATATAAATACTCTAAAGTAATTTATTTATCTCTCTTAATCTTTTAAAAAAAGTTAATTGGGTATTATATTTAATACCAGAGATAGTATATGTTATAAGATATAGTTTTTAGGGTAGGCACCATCTTATCTATAAGATACTCCTCTACTCTTATTTATAGGGTAGAGAGATAAAGTTTATTTTGGCCCAATTTATAAGCCATATAATTCAATTTTTCATATGAATGAAAAATTTTTGTTTTTTGTTCTGTGTGAAATATATTAGAAGTATCTTATAAATAGAACCAATGGAATATACTTAAATTTTTTTAAAAAAATTTTTTAAATTTTTTCATTTTTATCCACATTGAGACATAGTATTATATAAATATTAGTTGTTTGTTCACTCACTCTCATTCTCTATTTATAAATAAGGACATTTTATAAAAAAAAATGAAATGGTATATTTTTTTTATACAGTTATTACTTTAATCAATTTTAACCAACTTTTTTTTTTATCTACGTACATTGGTACTTTGGTTCTTGATACTTCCAAATCTTATAATAGGATGAGTGACACTTTTGATTACAATGACATTTTATGGTCATATCATAATTATTTATATGTGGAATTCATTGTGACAACATCTCATGAAAAGCATATAGTTATATGCGAATCCTCGTATAGTGTACACGCACATATAAAATATCAGTGGTTTATAAATAACTTGTCCGCATGGTTATCAGTCAAAATATGTAATTCCCTACCATCTCTTTCATTTTTTATTATAATGCAACTAATATTCTATCCTTTAATTAGTTTAATTATTTTAATTTAACATATTTTGACCTCATTTTAATTTAACATTGGTATCAATACCATCAATTATAATTGACATCAACATTATTCTCTCTCTACTCCGGCACTCTAAATAAATATTTATTATTAGTTTTATAATGTTTTTGCCAGCTATTATTTTTATAATTAAAGCATCATATGATATATGCATTACATTTTCTCTACATCATGTGTTTTTTGAACTTGTCTCTTTAACTTCTCAATGCATGGATCGATTTAAAAAGGAAAAAGCAAGGTATTAAAACTCGGACCGGGAATTGAACCGGTCAGGATACTGGGTTAAGGGTCAGTGGGTCAAACCGGTGAGAAATTGAAAATTTTAGACTTATAGTATGAAATTCTAAAGGAAAAATTTTAAAAAAATTTTTTTTTTAAAAGTGAACCCGGACCGGACCGGTTTCCCGGCCGGTCCGGTCTGGGTTCAGTAACCTGGGGAAAAAGTAAAAAATTTATTTAATTATTAAACAAAGTTAGTAAATTTTAAGCTTTTCGATAATTCCAGCAAATATACTATACATGACTCATAAAAGCATTATCAAGTAATGCTGTTTATGACAAAATATCTTACAAAATATAAATTAAAAGACATGACAAATTTTTTTTGATCGAAGTGTCACAATATATTTTCAAACTGATTTTCAACCCCATTGTGAGGGGTCCGCTAGACCCGACGCCCTGTGAGTAATAATCAACAGTTTTATGCTCTTTACTTTACACAAACAAAACTACTATTTCTTAATTATTAATTCTTTATTCATAGTTGGAAAAATTAGAATGAAGGACATGGAGGAAAAGATATTTATTAAAAAGGACCATAAAAATTGTAATTATTTAGAAGAGGAGAAGATGAGTTCGAACCGTAATTAATTAAATCATATATTGATTTTATATGAGTATGAAACTTGGTGAAAATTAAAAATTAAAAACAGATATGATTATATTACAGGTGAATGATGAGCGATTTTACTTTTCAGTTTTGTTATTTTTTAATTATGAATACAAGAGATAACGGAGGAGGAGGTTTAATTAAGGACAATTCAATAATTTTAAATTTATATTATGATACTTAGTCCTTCTAAGTAATTCTAATTTTTATGGTTCTTCTCAATAAATATCTTTTCTTCCAAGCTTCATAGTTCTTAATAGGACTTCGTTACCTTACAAAGCAAAGTACTTAGTAAAGAGAGCTAGTCTAATATGGACCATCCAGATCTGATCTTAGACTACCCATATTTAAGTTTTAACAAAACAAATTTTTTAAATAAAAACCCATTTTGAAAAAATAGGAGTTAAGAGATTGCTTTTATATTTGATTATTGAAATAATCGTTTTAAAAAATATATAAAACTTTAAAAAATCAAATCTGAATAGTCCATATTTAATTAGCTCTCCCTACTAAGCATTTGGTTAGTAGGGAAACCAAGTCTTTTTTTTTTTTGACAGCAAACCAAGTCCTTCTTAATACGTATCCTTAATGACCTCTGTGATCAATAACGGAGTATTTTATTATATCTAAGTTGATTTTCAAACACATGGCCCTGCCCCTGGACCCTCATTTTAGGCGCCGTCAACTTCAAACCACATTATCAACCCACCTTTACTCGTCATTCATCGCCAGATAAGAGGCCATTTTATCTCTCTGTCCTTCTTCATCATCTTCATATTCAGTAACAAAACAATGCTTCGACCTGCTAATTACCTTCTTCATCCCTTATTCTTCTTCTTCTTCTTCATCTTCTTATTCTGCTCATGCTGGACGCTCAACGTCGTCGTTTCAGACCCACAGACCAATCTTCTAAACACTGAGTGCAGCCCATTCTACCAATTCGTCATCTCCAACTTCACCATCTTCAGTGAGAACCTAAACGCAACGTTTCGAGACCTAAGATTTCAGGTCAGAGACCAGAACAAGCACTTTGCCACATCGCAGTCAATAGGTGACCAGAACAACCCCGCTTCCTCTCTTTTTCAATGCAGAGACTACCTATCCATCTCCGACTGTCTCGCCTGCTTCGATGTCGCCGCCGTCCAAATACGCAATTGCTCCGCCGGGACCCATGGTGCTCGCGTCGTATATGATGGCTGCTTTCTCAGGTACCACTCGATCTCCACCCAACTTCCAAGTTTGACTTATGTCTATAAGATACCTGTGGCCAGCTGTATTATCATAGTTTGAGAGGTAGTCTTTTGATTAATTAATAGTATTCCTCTACTACTGTTTATAAGTTTATCCGAATCATGAAAAATCTTAAATATCATTAAGTGTGTGTTCGCCTACTCAAAAACCATGGTTTCAAAAGTATTTTTCCGTAAATCAAGACAAAACTCCTCTCACATACTTACCTTGTAAACTGTAAAAGCTATTCTCCAAAAACTAATCCGAACAAACACTAAGTCTATTTTAAAATTTAATAATTTTCAACTTTACCTTTATTTAATTTATGCTATATCTACAAGCATAAAGTCTACATAATAATAATAAATGGATGATAAAATTATATATTCATATAAAAATTTTATTTAGGTGACTTTTAAAAATACAGGACAATAAGCCTTTCTGTTTTTGTCTTGTAAATATGATCAGATAAGTACTCTTAAGCTATTTTATAGGATTGCTTGAGAGAATATCTTTGTTGTTAATACAATTTATTTCATTAGATTTATTACTGTATATGAATCTAAAATTTTATATCTAATTTTTTGCTTTTGAACTTCTCCGTTCTCATTTATTCATTTATATTAAATAAAGTAAAATTGAAACATTATTAAATTTTAAGGTATATTTATTAGCGAAGTTTAAAGTTCTTTTACATTCAGGTAAAACACGTTTTTTATGTAATATAATTCTGTTATGAATAGAATAAGATAAACAAGATCGGAAGGGTAAATATTTTTTTTGCCAGAAGACGGATAAATAGGGACTTGGACTGATTATTAATAAAATTAAATTTATTTTTGTTATGTTGCGGAGAATACTTGCAACGGCTGTTTCTGCTTTCAACGGGTCCACCCACTTGCTGCATATTTAAGTTACTACTACGAGATCTTTTGTTAGAGATCAGATATTTATTGCCACATTGATTGCCTTAGGCGGTGGTTCACGTTGACTTCATTATTCTGCTTCGAATAATACTGTGTTGATTCCTTTTTAATTATAGCATACTTCTAATGCAACGTACTGACGTACTGTCTCTGAAAATTACAGAAAAGCTTAAGTTTTTTTTTTTAATCACAAAGACACAAAGAGAGTTGAAGTCTTATTAATTCTATTTAAAAATCAAATGATTTTTTTTAATCTAGTCATTATTTGAACCCATATATGTCTGTAATTTCGAAAAAAAACTAATATATTAAATAAAAGTAATGAAAAAGTTATAATAAATATTTTATATGATGACTTATAAAAATACCAAAAATTCTCTATGTACTAGAGTATGTACTTTATCCTATCCTTAATATAAAATCTATTTACCTAATTTGATTAGATTTAAAAAGTTTGTTAAGTTAGTTAATACGACATGTTTTTTTTTTCTAAAACATCATAATCATCTTTCATAATTCTCTTCATCTCTCTCTTACTTGATTATTGTTGAGAGAGTATTAATAAAGATAAATTAGGAAAATATTGACAAATATAAGAAATATATTTTATATTTTGGATGAAGATCAACTCTCCATTTAGGTCCTATAAAAAAGGACCAGAAGGAGTCCCTTATAAAAATGCTTAAAGAAATAGAGTGTAGATGAATGTAAATGATTCAAAGGAATAGTTTTATAGGAAAACCAAGACACGTCATTTACAAATAATTAAGTTCCCTAATTTCAATAATCCATGTGAATTAGTTACTAGGCCACAGAAAGGAATAAATAACTCAAACTATCATAATCAAAAAAAGAAAAAAAAAAATTTCAATTACTAGTATAATACTCCCTCTGGTCACTAATGTAGAACCTAATTAAGGAGTTAATATTGGTTCTAAATATAAGATCTATTTCATATTTTTATTCATTTTTCCCAAATTAATCCTATTAGTATTTCCTCAACAATAATCAAGTAGGAGAGGTAGAGAGAGAATTAAGGTGTTTTAGGGGAAAAAACATAGCATATAACTAATTTAACTAATATCCTTAATTTACTTAAATTAGTTAATTATGTCTTAAGTGAAGGATCATATAAATATTGATATTGAGTTTGATAACATAATAAGGTATGCGTTGTGGCGTGTTTATTTAGGTATGAGATGAGCACTTTCTTCAGCGAGACGACGTCGTTCAATGCTGTATTGTGTGGGAATCGAAGTGCAGGAGAAGCTACAGAATTTACAGCAGCTGCCCAAAAGTTGTTAACGAATCTGCAAACGACAACGCCAACCATAACTGGATTTTATGAAGCTAGAAAAACGCAAGGGCCTAATAATAATGAAACAACTATTTATGGCTTTGCTCAATGTATTGGAACTATCACACAAAGTGATTGCCTCGCTTGCTTGAACTATGGCTACAGCAATATGCAGACTTGTCTTCCCAAATCAGATGGTAGGGCTTATGCTGCTGGATGCTTCATGAGATACTCCACCACTTCCTTCTTTCCTGGTAACATAACCATTGATACCATACCCTTGGTCATCAATAAACAAGGTACAATTCCTTCCATGATTTAAGTATACAAAAATCTGTTAGATGTGATACACAAACTATATAAACTATATAGTACGTGTTTATAATTGCATGGAAACTTAGATGGATTCGATCGGTTGGACTAGTAACCCGGTGACTCGGCCACTTGGCCAGTTCAAGTAGTCAATTAACCCAGGGGGCCTTATCAATCTAGCGGGTTGGATGGGTTGGATTTTATAGAACTATATTTATTTTCACCTTGCTAAGCCTGAAATGATGTTGTTGAGTTAAAAAAACAAAAAAACCATACTTACATCAAGTTTCTTATATAAATTATGTCAAGTTCTCAAATCACATATAGTCATGTGTTCTATTTTTTTTTTTCCATGTGAGTTTATAATTAAATGATAATATTTCAAAAATAGGACACATGGCCACTTGTCATTGGAGAATATGATATAATAGGTATAAGGAACTTGACATAAGTATTTTCCTTAAAAAAAATTAGCAGTCCCCCATATTTGTGCTTTGATAACTTGGTTCTGTTGAATTATGTGTAGTTTATGCATGGAAGTTCCATTTATTAATGAATTAATTCAGTTTTATTAAATATTACTTGTTTCATGATTATATAGGAATATTTTTGTATATTTTAATTAAATTATTACCGTTTGACTCAAGTTGAATCACTAACCCTTAAACCACTGCTTGGACTAGCTTTAAGTATACCTTGGTGTTTATATTGAGTGTCTTATTTGGAATTGGGGTACTTGTTTTGCGGGCAGGTAGTAGCAATAACAATGGGGCTATTATTGGTGGTGTGGTTGGAACTGTGGCTGTTGTTTTAGTCCTCCTTGGATTATTACTTGTTTGGATCAAACGACGGCGTCTGAAAAAGCCAATGAGTGTTCCTAGAGGTAAATATAATTTGAAAAGTCATTAACTATGCCACATATTGAGTTGCAATGTTACAATGTGATGCTTTGCTCTTGACTGAAAGAATTATGGACTATAGTGTTTAGTTGTGATGAAGAGACGAATCGTTGGCTGGTTTTATTAATTTAGGAAAAGACTTTAATTTGGCTAATATTTTCCTTAACAGATGACATACCAGGAGCAAGCAAGTTGAAAGCACCAGAAACTTACAATTATAGGGACCTGAAGCTGGCAACAAAAAATTTTAGCGCAGAAAATAAAGTAGGACAAGGAGGATTTGGCACTGTATACAAGGTAACTAGTTTAATTTGATTTTCAATATTTTCAAATGTTTCCAATTGAGTTTTTATTGGCGAAACCTCCTCGCTAACAATTTATAAAGAGATTTTGTTTTTGATCTAGCTCAATGGCATTGTGTGATCCATGTAGCCAACCCCACTTCGTGGGGTAAGGTTTTGTTGATGTTGTTGTTTCCAATTGAGTTTTATTATATCATTGAAATATTTTTAATAATCATGAATATATAGGGTACTTTGAAGAGTGGAAAAGTAGTGGCAATCAAGAAACTAACTTTACGCAGCAACTCTAAGAGAGTGGAGGAACAATTTGAGAGCGAAGTGATGCTGATAAGTAATGTTCATCATCGGAATCTTGTTCGCCTTCTTGGGTGTTGTAGTAAAGGCGACAAGCGAATCCTTGTTTATGAATACATGAAAAACACCAGCCTTGATAGATTCTTATTTGGTACGTTATATATCAATCTATACAACTTTTATGGTTCTTTAAAAATAAGTTACTACCTCTAATTTTTAATATAAGATCTCGTTTGTAGTTCAATTAAAGACCGGAGGTAATATATTTATTGCTTCTTCATAACATATAGACATATTTTCAACGGCATGATACAATGATTAAGAACTTATATTTCATAATTTTCTTGAGCTGCTGGATAAACTTATAGATCAGTTATCATTTTGAGAATATCTTTTTTTTTTACCCTTATCTTTTTCCTGCTTCTCAAAATCTATAGACTTGGGAAACAGGTAAACGGAGAGGTTTTCTCACGTGGAAGCAGAGATGTGATATTATTTTAGGAACAGCAAGGGGTTTGAATTATTTACATGAGGAATTCCATGTTCGTATAATACATAGAGATATAAAGGCAGCCAATATTCTCTTGGATGGTGATTTTCAACCTAGAATTGCTGATTTTGGATTGGCAAGACTTTTACCTGAAGACAAATCTCATGTTAGTACAAGATTAGCCGGAACATTGTAAGTTGAAACAATTGCATTTTTTCAACTTTTCACAAATTTTATTGTACATATACTACTAAATTAAACGTTATTCTATGTGTGTGTCAATGGAAATTCTTGTTATTTCTATACTTGGGGTTGGATCCCAAATTTATTGGTTCATGTTTGAGACATTATTATAATCAATTACATATTTACACACGTTAGGGGATATACAGCACCTGAATATGCAATTCATGGCCAGTTATCAGAAAAGGCAGATGTTTTCAGCTATGGTGTTGTAGTCTTAGAAATCGTGAGTGGCAAAAGAAGTGAAGAATTGAAGGTTCGAGGTGATGTTGAAGGCGAATTTCTCCTTCAGAAAGTAAGAAAATTCCCAGAACTATTATAAAAACACATTTTTATTTTTATTTTTTTAAAAAATGGAGGATCTATTTAACAACTCAGTATATATTACCACGTTCATGGTCTGCCTAACTCTTCTATAAAAGCAATGAATCTAATAAAACATTTAATAAGAAAAATAATATTAACTTATGTTTTTGCCTTGTCTACCGCTCTTATTCCCTTTCACTTTAATCTCACTTGACAGGCTTGGAAACTATATCAGACAGAAATGCACTTAGAGTTGGTGGACGATACCTTAGACCCAAACGAGTATGATGCAGAAGAAGTGAAGAAAGTCATAGAGATTGGTTTGCTTTGCACCCAAGCATTTGCTGATTTAAGGCCAACAATGTCAGAAGTAGTTGTTTTGCTCCAAAAGAAGGACTTCTCAGAGAAAATAAAACCCACCATGCCTCTCTTGATTGATGCTAATTAGAGTTCATTGTAACAATGCTACTCCCTCAAGTGTAACTTGGAGGTCCCAAGCACTACACGTCAATCTTAATTACAAGTACAATGTATAAATGAATTAGTGAATTCTCCGTATTACGTTGTGTACCACTTTGTATAAATTAATTTCTTCCCACTTGATGAACTTCGGTTAGATATTATATTTTGCTTGGCTTTCACTGTGTTGATGTTTATAAGGTGTAACTTTTAAGCAAATAGTTTCATGGAACTTTATTGCAACTTGTACTTAATATATGCCAACTTTGTGATATTTGGTTGGCGCAATCTCCTTCTGGAATGAAAATAGAGTAGGGTGTCAAATTCAACTTTATCTTTTTGTACTTATTTTAAATCTGATGTTTTATTATTTTCAAATTTTATTTAGTTTCATCTAGTAGTTTATTTTACTATAACTTTGTTCTAAGAATTTCCCCACAACTAAGAAATTTTAGCTGCAAGAGGCTCAATTTTGCGCTTGAGAGTTGGGTTGCATTACTGCGGAGGAAAAATTAAAAACATGACAAGTCTCCCATGTAAGTTTTTGGTAGCCTTTTAAAATGGGAGAATCATAATTAAAGACCCTGCAACAAGATATAAAATGATGATATTTTGATGGCAAAACAATATATAAAATGATGATGTACATGTTTTGAATATAGAAATTTAGTTATATATTTCAAAGTTTCAGTTGTAAATATGTCCTCATTTTCTATTAATTCCCTTATACTGTACTTAATTATCATCCTCCCTTTAAAAAATCGCTTAAGAGGAGGAATCAATACTAAAGTGCTAATTGTATGATCATCAATATCAATATATATGACAAATTTATCATAAATCATACTATTTTTTAAGAGAAAATTAAAACATATACAACTTATTCATTTTGCTTTGCTGTTAGTCCGAAAAGATTTGTCAAATATCCAATTTTCATTTGATCATCAGCCTTCCTAAGAACTTACTAATACATTTGAGAAATCCCTTTGTATACAAGTTTCATAATTCTATTTTGAGAATATGGTCATTCTCATTGAGATCATCTGTATATATGATCGCTATAATAAAAATGGAGATTGGGGCTTTTTCAAAATTATGAATAGTACATCTCTCTCTATAACGCGGAAGTATTTTATTTTGGTTATGGTTCACATTTGTTCCAAAAGTTTTCACACATGAGTGTTTGTTATTTGGACCTTTTTTTAAGATTTATTGTCACCCCAAAAGTTTCTAAAATGTAACATTTCTGCCCTAGTTTAACGCTCACTGACATTAACCGTTAATGCTATGCTTATTTGACCGAATTTGCTTACATAACACTTCCTCCCAGTCCTGAATTGTAACAATGCTGCACCAGTTTAATGAATTGAATTAATCTAGTTACCAGTCCTCCTAGATTTAGAAAATGAAAAGTCAACATTCAACACCGTGCGGAGACTAAGAACTTCTCCATTTTCTTACCGTCATTTTCCTTCATTCAATTTTTGTCCCATATCTATATAACAAACGGAACCAGTTTGCGTGCCTATAGCTTGTTTGATCTGGACAGTCAAGATTTATTTTTGTTTACTTTTTATTTTTGTTAAACTATTTAATGGGTAGAGAATTAAAATAAAGATAACCTCTTAATTAACAATCTCTTTAAAAAAAAATGATTTCCTATTTAAAAAAATATCAGTTAAGAAATAAAGTATAGACCGTTCATATTTGATCTCGACGGTCTAGATCAGATGAGCTCTTAGTGCTTGGAGGCACCGAAAATGGTTCCAATCCGTTGTCAAGGTATGAGGCATAGATTTAATGACTGATCGTGACAAAGGAAGTGGAGAAGAAAGACACTAAGAAAATGGAGGTTCCGACTTCTGTAAAGCCAATTGACTTGACCTTTCTCATTTCTATATCTTCATCTTTGTTTCACACAGACCTTACCCACACACATTCACACATACATCTGAGGTATCTCCAAAATCAAAACTCCACAAAACCATGCTTCAACGTACTACTCTCCTTCTTCCCTTGTTTACTACCTTCATATTCTGGTCATGCTCATCCCTTGACGGCGTCGTTTCCGACCCTCAGACCAATAATCTATGTCATGCCTGCCTCAAATCTAACGGAGATGAATATGACACCAAGCCCTTCAATGACAGCCTAAGCGCAACATTTTGTGCCCTCACATATCAGGTGGTGAACCAGAGCAAGTTCTTTGCGACGGCGTAGCAGACTGATGGAATATAGACAATCACGAACACAAACAGACGAATAGCAGAAATCACGAGCAACCTGAAACAGACGATATGAATCGTGTCCGAGGACACTGTCCTATAGAGTTATTCCGCGACCATCGGCAAAGAGGAAGTGGTACTCCCTAGGATTAAACAGACCCTTCTTCATACAATCAAGGCAATAGAACTGGTGAAAGGTAATGGCAATGACAGTTAGAAAATATTGAACAGAGAAGAGGAGATGAGAATGTGATATATTGAGCACCCCGCCTGTGTCTCTTTTATAGGCGTTTTCATTAAGAGCCTTCGGTCACGAATGGACCCGGACAATACGTCCGTTGAGACCGGATAGGCACCACCAAACAGACAAGCCTGTGAGTTGCCAACGGAGAGGTCTCATGATGAAGCGCCGGACCGTCAGCAATTTCCAGTCACGGAGGGTCACGAATTTAAACCCCAAAATATAGCGACTTTTCGGCAAGCCAAAATAAATATTATTTTTATTATCTAAAAAATAATATTTCCGGTGAGCAAAACTATTTTACAAAAAGTGCCAGTCGCATGTATTTATTCATGCGTAGGGGTGAAATCGCCGGATTTCAACTACGTTTGCCTTTTGATGGCCCGTTGTTGTGCGCGCAAGCCCACCACTCCTCTAGGCCTCTTTACAAGCCCAAGTTAGTATAGTAATATATATAGGCTTGTGACCTCTTACTCCCAAGCAATGTGGGACTAGCTTATTTGACACACCCACTCAAACACTCATATTTTACAACAATCCCCCACATGTGTCAAAAACCCTATGTGTTACCCACAGAATATAACTATTATATCTGATGGTCCGTTGTTCGCTACCGCAAGTGCACGGATCGCGTCAAGAAATAGAGTGATAAGTAAGATCGTTCCCTCGAGTATTTGAGTAACAAATTAGTCAAACAATGGGCTTAATGTGTTTGATTAAGTTGAACCAAAATAAATTGTTGAGTGTGGAAAAAGGAATTGCAAAAGGTATTGTGATAAAAACTAAAAATTGCTGAACAAAACTATGACTCTTGTGAATTCAATCAATTATAATAAACCTAGGATTGTTCGTTCCCTTTGTATTTCATAAACTCAATTTCCTTCCTCTCCACAAATACTTGCATGGAATATATATATGTCAGTCTAAGGTGCACTAGCAATTGATTAAGCTCTCTCAAGTCATAACCAAACTTATATCCTCCATTAACATACACAATCTCTTGCTGTAGTTAAGGAAAAATAATCATTACATAGCCTCCTTAATTTGGCATTGCTAGGTTAATAACTATATCTCTATGTTATTAACAAACCATCCATTTAATTCTTAAACTTCAAGTCTAGCATAATTCTACCCAAGTTCTACAATTAAACTAACTTTCTCAAGCTTAATCTAATTGAACAGATTATCCATAGTGCTGGCCAGTTACAAATATCAGTGAAAACAGGGGAGAATTAACACATATATACCATTAGCTACAAAAAGAAGGAAGGTGTCAAGTTTAATCCATACAAAGGTTTAGAACAATCCTAGAATGAAAAACCTAGCTACTCATGTTCAAAAACAAATTACAAATATCAGCATTCAATGTAGCCATATCAGAATCATAATGGAGAAAGGGAATAAATACAGAAAGATCAAGATAAATGGAGATGAAATTTCTTTCAATCTTCAATCCCACTTGATTCTCCTTGATTTAAAGCAAGCCCAAGCTCCAAGGACATTTGCAGCTGCTTCCTAGGTCTTTCCCAATCGGGGATCCTCCTTTAAACCCTGGGTTTTACTTTTTATAGCTCTTCAAATGACAGAACGCACAGCATCAATTGTGGGGGTTGGCCGCGGCCAGCCACTCTGTGGGCCGCGGCCAGCAAGCTTCTGTTCATCTTTGGGCCGCGGCCCATAAGTGCTTGGCCACGGCTAGTAAGGATCTGACCTCCTCTTGGCCGCGACCAATGACTTTCTGTTCTACTGTTGGCCGCGGCCCATGGGTAGGTTGGCCAGGGCCAGGCACCTTCCAAAGTCCATCTCCTTCTCTTTTTTGCTCCGTTTTCCTCTTTGCTTGCCTTTCCTTGGCATGGTTAATGGCTTCAACTGGCCTTCACCTCCTTCTTACTGCATGTGGCTTCCTCTGGGCCAGCTATGACTGAATCTGTATCAGTTCACACAAAGAACTCACAAACACAGTTAATCATTCATAGCAGTTAGTGAATAATGTCCTCCACATTTGCATTCTGTTATGCCCAACATGAGAAAGGCACATTTCATCAACTTTAACACTCTCGAACGCCCACTAATATACCCAAAGTGAGGTAAAAACAAGATAAAATGTGCAATTCTAACAAGAATTTCATGAGGTTAACATCTGTAGAACTATGAATTAGATCTAGACTAATAACACTTGATACACAGAAATGTGAGTGAAGCATGCTTCTATGAACTAACAAATCTTGGTGTGTAGCAGAGGCATTAAGAGTTAGATTATATCCTAACATTTCCGCTGTTAACGACGGTTTTGAGTGTTATGTTCGCCATGCACATGCCTGGTGCGTAATGAATGCTCTAGAGATTTTGTCATGATCTCATAGGAGCGGTCATACTTCACATTCATAGAGGTGATTTCATATAAGTGTACCTGCACTATGCACACTGTCTCGTTGGACTATGAAATCATTAAGAGCTTTACTCAACCTACAATAATGCAGTTTAGCACATTCAAAGTGTCATAGGAAGGAACGTAGAATATTTGTGCGAGTAAGAACTAACGACCGACTTGTTCTTACCCATTGAACCTTCTTCATGGGATCACCAATCACAAAGATTGGGTTGCCATCACCGTCAATTAGTAGTCGACTTTAGTCCTATTCCTTTTGACATTTCAACAACCATTTTCCTTCTAAGAGGTTTTGTTAACGGATCCGCCAAATTCATTTCTGACTTTACATAATCGATTGAGATAACACCATCCTTTAGCAGCTGCCTTATAATATTATGTCTCAATCGTATGTGTCTACTCTTACTATTGAAGGTTTAATTCTTAGCTGTGGCTATTGCTGCTTTATTATCACAGTGTAACGACACTGATGGTGTTGGTTTGTCACCTAATGGGATATTCGCTAAGAAGTTTTTCAACCACTCAGCCTCAGTACCAACCAACTCTATACCAACAAACTCAGAATCCCTAGAGGATGGTGTTATTATGTTTTGCTTGGCTGACTTCCATGTGACAGCACTGCCACCAAAAATAAAGATATAGCCACTAGTGGATTTTGTCTAATCTGAATCTAAGATCCAGTTAGCATCACTCACTACTACAAAATGGTTGAAAGGTGGCGCACATTTTATGGCACTTCTTTAAAGAAGTGCCACAGCTGCCCCCTTTTTTTTCTTTTTCTATTTAATTTTTTTAAAATTTTGGGGACCAGCTCACCAGGCACCACAACTAGTGGGGCCAACTGTGGCGCCTGTCAGGGCAGGCACCACAGTTGGCCCAACTGACCCAGCTGTGGCGCCTGGTCCACCAGGCGCCACAGCTGGTCTCTACCCAAAGGTGTCAGGGCATGCGCCATAGTTGGCCCAACTGAATAACAATCGTTCTACATTTATCAAGATCAGAAACAACACTTCAACATATATGATTCGGCCTCAATATCTAGACTTAATCCTTTTGCATTCTCTTTTATTTTACTTCTAAATCAATCCACACATCTTTAGTGCCAATGGCACTTTAGGGTTGCATGGAATTATTCATTGTCATCACTTGAAGCTAACACCAAGTTCAGTATGAGGCAATGTAAAGGAATTAGGCTAAAGCTCAATCAATAAAAGTTATGTGCACAAGAGAACACTCACGGATTTACGTGTTTAGCTCTCACAAATAGGGGTAATTTCGCTCAGTACCACTTATATTAGGTCCTGCCATAGTCTTGTAGAAACTCTACTCTCTCCACCACTTGTACACCTAGATTTATGAATCAAGGGGGCTTTTTAACAAGGTTGTAATGTTGGAAATAATCTAATGGGAAGGACTGATGGAACAAGTCACTACTACAAGAACATGATTCCACGACACCCAATAACGACCGTTTTGAGAAACCAGTAGTAAAAAAGCAACTCCAGGAACCGGTGGCACTGGACTGAAGTTTCAACGACTGTTTTCAAGGAAAACAGTCGTTGAAGCTTCATTTTCAACGACTGGTTTAAAAACCAGTCGTTGAAAGGTTGCTTTCAACGACTGGTTTTATAAACCAGTCGTTGAAAGTGATTAACTTTTCCCCAAATCTTCAGCGCGCGTTTCTGTCATTCTTCCCCGTGCTAATTGAACCCTCATTTTCGTGTCTCCCGCGAGCTGCATTCCCCAAATTTCTTGGCCTATCTCTTTCTCCTGCATTCTGTCCGCTGACCCTCTCCGATGTCCACCGTCTTCACAGTCCCTCCATTCCCTCTCAGTCGCATGCAGGTCTGAGCTTCGTTTTCCCTCTTCGCACATCAGCAGCAAGCAACGCAAGTAAGTTGCCCTGTTTCGTTGCTCTGGTTTTTTTGCTTTTGCTTTTCTCTTCTTAGCCTCTATTATTCGGTCCTGTAGTTCATACTTGGTGTTCGCATAAAGAAGACAACGTTGGTGGTTCTGATCTTGGTCTATTCCATTGTGTGTGTAAGTTTCCCTTTTCTGTTTCTAGTTGTTTTGTTCATTTGGATGTCAATTTATGCTGTTCTGGAAATAAAGTTGGCATCTTGAACTTCGATTGTGACTGAATCTAGGCATCTTGAACTTCGGTTGTGCTGTTCTGGAAAAAATCTATGTGATTGAGATATTGGTTGTGGTTGTTAAATATAACATAGAAATCAGAAATATTTCAAATACGGAGTAGGTATTAGCTAGGTAATTGTTTACCATTGTAAAATGACTATTTGCATCACCCAATTGATTCAACCCAATTGAATTTCATATCACTAATTAAGTTAGCACAACTTGCCATTAGCTAAACAACACGTTTGTTTGGACTAATAACTTTCTTTTGGTCACATTATTGAATCTCTTATTATCATGAATAATGATATATATATTTAGACGTACTATACATTATTTCATTTTATATAATTTGGGTATGTTATATACAGCATGGGAGAGGAGAAGAGAGGGGAAACAATGATGCATAGTATAAAGAAAACAAATCAACGAGAACAAAACATGGCTGTGTAATAAAATTAAATTTGAAAATTAGGAGGTTTCCTTAGATATATGGAATACATGAGTTCCTTCCGTTTTTGGTAAAGAATAATTAAAAATAAGACATCATTTCTATTTATACAAGTAAATTAGTCTAGTTTGCTTCGTGTTTGGGTTTAATTTTAATTTATTATATCATCATGGACAAATAATAGTAATTTCATCTAATTAATTACTTTTGAGGTAATGATATCTCGAGAAGCACATGCACCCTACTCTGTATTTCATTTCCTTCGCGTTGGATCATATAGAGACAAAATCCACTGGATTCCTATTTTCTAATTGTATTGAAGTTGTAATGCAATGATTCCAAAACATGAATTTTTTTTAAAAAAAATAATTTTTTTATTGTTCTATTTTGAAATTTTAAATTTATATTACCATGTATCAGTATATAAATTGAAATTTACACTAAATATAGTAAGCTAGTGACACAAAACATGGAGGGTCATTATAAATTAAGGAAATTAAATGATAATTTTTTTTATATATAAGAAACACTGAATCAAGGTCATTTGACCTGAAATGTTCTAAATATTACCCCTTCATGTCTAAATAACTCTCATAAACCTGCAGGTATCACTACTGCTATCGTTTTTCCTTGGGTTGCCGGCCTACTACATCCTTGCCTCTGTAGAATCTTCTTCCAAATCCTCAATCACAAACATAGTGTCCTTGGAAGCTAAGGATTAGCTGGTAAGTTATGTTATTGCTTGTTGATGAAAGTTTTTGAAACCTGAGGATATCATGGTGCTACTATTTGTTATAAGCGTGATAAATTTGAACTGTTAGTTTTTACAGTGTGTCATGAGTGTTTCATATAGCTGTTCTAAACTTGAGTGTCTGTGAAAATGGATTAGGTGGTAATAAAATGGATCACCGTTGGATGAATGCTTCGAGAATTAGTGAAGAATATGAGAATGGGGTAGAAAACTTTATTGAATTTGCTAAAATGAATGCGCCTAGTAAAAATGGGAAGTATTTTTGTCCATGTATCAACTGTTTAAATGAGAGTCTACGGGATGTTGATGATGTAAGGGATCACTTACTTTGTGATGGAATAAATCTTCGGTACACAAGATGGATATGGCATGGTGAGGAAGGAACCGCTTGGGCGTCACACGAGAAGGAAGTTTTGGAGGTTGTAGATGACAATAGAATGGAGAACATGATTCACGATGTTGAGGTAGAATGTTTTGCACAAACGCCTGTATATGATAGCATACGGAGTGATGCAGAGACACCTTTGTACCCTGGGTGTACAAAGTATACACGTTTGTCAGGCATTTTGCACTTGGTCAACCTAACGGCAACTTGTGGGTGGACCGACAGTAGTTTCACATTGTTACTAGAATTGTTGTGTGATATGTTTCCAGAGGATAATGTACTTCCAAATCGTATGTATGAGGCCAAGAAAATATTATCTACAATGGGTATGGAGTATAAAAAGATACATGCTTGCCCTAATGATTGCGTATTGTACAGAAATGAGTATGAAGGCTTAAGTGAGTGTCCGAAATGTAAAACTTCTAGATACAAAGTGAAGAAAGGTAATAGGTGTGGTGATGAGATAAATAAAAAGCAACCTTTAAAGGTTTTGTGGTATCTTCCAATCATACCGCGGTTCAAACGAATGTTTACTAATGCGAAAGAAGCAAAGAAGTTGAGATGGCATTATGATGATAGAGTTTGTGATGGAAAATTCCTTCGACACCCGGCTGACTCTCCATAATGGAAGAAAGTAGATGAAATGTATCCCGGATTTGGCAGCGAGCCAAGAAACCTTCGGCTAGGGCTTTGCACAGACGAGATCAATCCCTATGGTACTTTTAGCAGTACACATAGTGCATGGCCCGTTCTGCTGGTAATTTACAACTTACCTCCCTGGTTGTGTATGAAACGCAAGTATATGATGCTTTCTATGATGATTTCGGGACCAAAACAGCCAGGGAACGATATCGATGTCTACTTGGCACCTTTGATAGAGGACTTAAAGAAGTTGTGGGAGGATGGTGTAGATGTGTTTGATGCATATAAGCAACAGTCGTTTAAGCTACGTGCAATGATTTTCACCACAATTAACGACTTCCCTGCATATGGCAACTTGTCAGGTTATAGTGTCAGGGGTCATAAAGCATGTCCGATATGTGAATCGAGCACACAGTTCCATCAACTCAAGCACGGTAGAAAAACGGTATACCTTGGTCATAGACGATTTCTTCCTCGATTCCACCCGTACCGTAGGCTAAAGAAGGCTTTTAACGGTTTGCCGGAGAATGAAATGGCTCCGGAGCCATTAACTGGAGACGAAGTTTATAGTCGGGTGGAAAGAATCAATGTCACTTTTGAAAAAAATCAAAAGACTACGGGTGAGAAGAACATATGGAAGAAGAGGTCAATTTTCTTTGATCTTCCATATTGGCGTAGTCTTGATGTGAGACATAGTATTGATGTGATGCATGTGGAAAAAAATGTATGTGATAGCCTTGTTGGTACGCTTTTGCACATACCAGGGAAAACAAAAGATGGGATTAGTGCAAGACTAGACTTGGTTGAAATAGGAATAAGAGAACGACTGCATCCACAACTAAGAGATGATGGTAAGAGAGCGTATATGGAGCCAGCAGCGCATACATTGTTAAAAGCGGAGAGAAGAAGTTTGTGTGGTTGTTTGCACGGCATTAAGGTGCCACAAGGGTATTCTTCTAATGTGAGCCGACTTGTGTCCATGGAAGATTTGAGGTTAGTTGGGATGAAGTCTCATGATTGTCATGTCTTGATGCAACAACTATTACCAGTAGCTGTTAGAGGCATTATGAAAGATGATGTGCGAAGGACGATAACAAGGTTGTGCAATTTCTTCAATGCTATTTGTAGCAAGGTTGTTGACATTGCAAGGTTAGACGAATTAGAAAATGAGGGTTATACTATTCTATCCCAACTAGAGATACATTTTCCTCCCGCATTCTTTGATATAATGGTGCATTTAATAGTTCATCTGGTCAGGGAGGTAAGACTATGCGGCCCAGTTTATCTAAGGTGGATGTACCCTTTCGAGCGATACATGAAGAACTTAAAAGGGTATTCTAAAAAATCCTTATCGACCTGAAGCCTCAATTGTCGAAAGATATGTCGTTGAAGAGGCTATGGACTTTTGCAAAGAATATCTATCAAGGTCAAAGGCCCAATCACGTCATGAAAAGGGTACAAGTAAGGGAACACGAGGGCTCAAAGTGAAGAGCATGCGTCGTGAAGAGGTGTTGCAAGCACACCTCTATATCTTGAATAATACGGAAGAAGTTCAACCGTACTTAGCCGAACACAGAAAGAGTTTAAAGGAGATCTATCCAAGGAAAAATGACATGCAGATAGCTAATGAGCAAAACAAGACTTTCATAGAGTGGTTCAAGGATAAGGTAGCGCACGAGACCAATGTGTCTGAGACAATCAAATGGTTAGCTTGGGGGCCTTCGTTTGAGGTCATAACTTGGAGTGGCTTCGATATAAACGGGTATTGTTTCTATACAAATGGCCAGGATAACAGAAGTACTATGCAAAACAGTGGGGTGATGGTGGTAGCCGAATCAATGCACTTTTCTAGTTCAAAAAGACAAAAATCCCATTTTGGCATCCATGGTCTATTATGGAGTTCTTGAAGACATATGGGAGATAAGCTACACTAAGTTGAGAGTTCCTTTATTCAAATGTAAGTGGGTTAACAATAATGCTGTTGAAATAGATCAATTTGGATTCACCTTAGTTGATCTTGAAAGAGTTGGTTATAAAGATGAGCCATTCATTCTAGCAAGTCAGGCAAAACAAGTGTTTTATGTCATTGATCCAGCAAATAAAAAATTGTCTATTGTACTCCAAAGTAAAAAACAGAAGGATGGTGATCCGAGTTTGAATCTTGACGACATGCCGCCTTTCACTACAAATCCGCCTATGCCATCTGAAGTGGAATTGGTAGATGATGATGAATATGCAGCTAGAGTTGATCATTGTGAAGGAATTTGGGAAAACACTTAACGTAAGATTTTTAATTGTTTAAAGTATACATGTAATTTCGATTTACTTATCATATGTCACATTTATTTCTTAGTAAGATTTTGAATTGTTAAAAGTGTGCATGTAATTTCACTTTACTTATCATGTCACATTTATTTCTTAGCAGGATCATGGTAGACTCAAATTCGGGCGACTCTGTTGGATCACCGGTTAAGAAAAAGGTTAGAGGAAGCACGAAGTTGCGATCGTTGGTGGCACGTCATGAGGAACAACAGGCGAGCAGGATTCACGTGGAATTTGATGCTAATTTGAAGCCACTTGGGCTAGACGGAGACACGTTCATTAGCTACCTTGGCTTTTTGGGTCGGAGCAAAGTTAGCGTTTTAATTCCTACCTGGTGGGAAGTTTCAAAGGACACGAAGCATATGATTTGGGAACAAATTTTGGTATGTAAAGTTGTATTTGTCATAATTTTTATTTCTATTTGTTCATATATAACGACTACTATATATTTTGTTTTGTAGCAAACCTACGATGTTCCCAATACGAAGGAGATGTACAAGCATTGGATGGGGGAAGTTCGTGAGCGGTGGAAAGATTTCAAGTCCACGCTCACAACCAAGTACGTTCAAGGGCCGATGAGTCATTTAGATCCTTGTAAAGAGTATCCGTTTCTTTCTCCAAATGACTGGAGGTTGTTTGTCGCATCGCGGCAGGATCCCAATTTCCTGGTACATTGTGTTCATCTTAGTGTTAAACATTTTAGTTGAACTTACTTGACATCGCTAACTCAGTTATCATTATTCTTTGTTTATATAGAAATTGAGTCAGGCAAATAAAGAGAGGCGAGCGAAAAACAATTATCCTCATTACATGTCGCGTGGGGGTTATCGAAAGCTCGAAAAGAAGATGATGCAGGCTGAATTGCAAAAATTGGAGGAAGCAGCCTGAGCAGATCCTAGTATAGTCGTGCAGGAGCCACCTCCTCCCCCGCGTCACAAAAAATGGAAGGCAGGGAGGATAAAGGGAGATAAATATATAAATCCAGTCGTTGCTGACACTACAAAAAAAACGTGATTTAGTAGCGGTTAAAAATAGGTATTCGTAGCGGTTCTAACCGCTACAAACTAGGTTAGTAGCGGTTAGAAAAACCGCTACTAAATCGTACGTTGCAAGAGGTTTTGTAGCGGTTCTATAAAACCGCTACTCAATCAAAAATAACCGCTACAAACTTTGTAGCGGTTAATAGTAACCGCTACAAAATCAAGAGATCTTTGTAGCGGTTATATAACCGCTACAAATATAAAAAATTTTATTTACAGCTTTAAAAAGATTTTTTTTTTGTAGCGGTTACAAAACCGTTACAAATATATAAAAATGACTTTTTTTATTTGTAGCGGTTAAGAAACCGCTACCAAATTTGAATTTCATGAAATTAGTAGCGGTTCTTAAAACCGCTACTAATTTCATGAAATTCAAATTTGCCGCCAAAAAATTTAAATTTACCTTTAAAAAGGCGCGTTATTTAGTAGCGGTTTAATAACCGCTACAAATATTTAAAATTTTTTTTAAAAATATACGTTGATTTTTTTCTTTTTTTTCAATATTATATTAAATGGTTTAATTTGTTATTATTTTATCTATTTCAATTAGTTTATTATTTAATAGTTTAACTTATTAATAAATTAAAAAGAAAAAATGTAATTGAATATGATTAGTATAAAATTATATTAATAATATTATTAACGATAGTTAGGTAATAAGGAATTATTATGTTTTATAATATAATGTAATTGTATATGAAAAATAGATGAAAATGAGATAGAGTTAAGATATATCTAGAAAAAAAGATGTTTAGAATAAATTTTATAGAAAGGAAAGAAGTATTCTAAAAGAAATTGAAAATCTTGTTACCTTATTTGATCGTATTATTCAGCTCCTCTACTCATACGAAAGAAGTTGTAAATGAGAGGAAATGAAAGAAGGGTAAGGTGAAAAGAAATTGGGGAGTGTTTGAAATGAGTTGTGATAAGGGTATTTATAGGGATTTACGTATAATTTGTAGCGGTTAATGTAGCGGTTACTAATTAGTAGCGGTTATTTATATTTTTGTAGCGGTTTAATTATTTGTAGCGGTTAATGTAGCGGTTGTTATTTAGTAGCGGTTATTTATTTTTTTGTAGTGGTTTAATAACCGCTACAAATATTATATTAATTTTGTTTAAAATTTTTTTTTTACATTTTATTTTAACACAAATTTTTTGCATTTTTTGTAAAGAAAAATTTTTTACACTTTAATTCTACGAATATTATTTTAATTTTTTTTACATTTTATTTTAACACAAATATTTTGCATTTTTTTTAAAGACAAATTTTTTACAATTGAATTTGATCACTCATCGTCGCCATCCCTACAGAAATTTTGTAGAAAAATTATTGTTATTGATGTATTATTAAATTTAAAAAATTTAATTGAAATGACGTGGACTTAAAAAAACTCACCGCAGTAGAGGTAAATTGTCATCGCCTTCAGGGAAGTAGTTTTCAAAATCAGCTGGCTGAAATGGCTCACTCTCGTAGGCGATGTTATCGCCTTCACCCATGTCGTAAAGGTCTCTTGGCTTTAAATGAACGACCATGTGCCAATCCCTATGCTGCTCGTCCTCGACATAATAAACCTGATGTGCCTCTGAAGCTAGAATATACGGCTCATCATCTTGAGAAATATCAGTATGAATCGGGCGTGAGAAATTGACTGATGTGATCCCTAGGTCGTCAGTTGTCAGTCCCCGAGAAGTAGTGGTATTTGCCCACAAACACTTGAACAGCGTCACGGTGAAACGGCCTTGATAATTAAGCTCGACCACATCAAGAAGCTTGCCATAGTAAGGGATGCCTCCGAACTGCATGTTGGCGTCACTGCTGCTCGCATAACTCCTTGTCCCAAATGTGCCATAAACACCAGAATTCTGTGTTTGCAATCCCTGATCCCGTGAAACCGTGCAAAACTTGAAACCATTGACATTGTATGCTGTAAACCGTTTTGCATGATCAAGAGGGCCGATTGCGAGAGCTCTGAAATCTGGTGAGTGCGGGTTGTGGTCATTTAGTATTCTGCGAGCAAACCCAGCCCGGGAATTCTCTGTGGACCCTCATATCAACTTCCGAGGATGTCTGTGTACGGATCCTGAGCTGACGCTTGACATGACTTCTGAATTCCCTGCAATTAATAATGGAAAGGCGTTAGTGAAATGAAAGTGAGAAATGCTACGAAAGATATAGATCGAATAACATACATGTGAGTGTACAATTCTTACCGTATGAAAGGCTCAACTTGAGTGCAATTAATCAAGACATGTCTATGTGCTTGGAACTTCTCAGTTGCCGTTAGTTTGAAGTTCTCAGTTGCTCCAACTGGTTTACCAACACGAGGGATAAATTCTCCTGATGTCGGCGCAGGTTCAGGACAATCGTCAACACGAGGCGGGCGGTTGAAAGCCGTCTCAAGATCATCAAAGTACCTTGAGCAAAAATAGAGCACCTCATCCCCTATATAGCCTTCAGCTATAGAACCTTCTGGCCACGCCTTATTCCTCACGTAAGATTTTAATTTCCCAAGGAACCTACGAAGTACATAAGAGAAAATTGATATAAAATGATGAAAAGGACGACAAGCAAACATTAAAAACGGACAATAAATGAAAGCACATATTTAAAATGAGTACCTCTCAATCGGATACATCCAACGATATTGTACTGGTCCAGCGAGCTTTGTTTCATGAACGAGGTGGACTGTGAGGTGAACCATCACAGTAAAAAAGGACGGAGGAAAGATCATCTCCAAGTGACAAAGCGTAAGAATGATTTTCGACTGCAGCTGATCGAGCTCCTCAATGATCAAAACCTTAGAACACAACTTCCGAAAGAAAGAACAAAGTTCCACCAAAATGATGGAAACATCGGGAGGAAGTGTATTCTTTATAGCCAGAGGGAGTAACTGCTGCATAAGAACATGTGAGTCGTGACTCTTCAGGCCAACAACCTTTCGAGCCTGCAAGTCGACACATCGAGAAATGTTGCTTGAATACCCATCAGGAACTTTTAATTTCTTCAAGGTCGCGAGGAACACATCCTTGTTCGGTTTTGTGAGGGTAAACTTTGCCGGTGTAAATCTGTCATGCTCATCTGGCCAAGTGTCTTCACGAACTCCCATGTCACGTAAATCTTTCCTAGCTTGAAGGTGATCTTTTGTCTTACCGGGTTCGTTAAGCAGCGTATACAGCACATTGTCGCAAACATTCTTTTCAATGTGCATTACATCAAGACTGTGGCGAAGTAAATTAGATCTCCAATACGGAAGCGTGAAGAAGATACTTATCTTCTTCCACTACTGAGGCACCGAAGTCCTGCGCGTCTTTCGGCGAGTTTGTGCTGAATCGTCGCTTTTTCCAAACTCGACATCAACATGCTCAAGCTGCTGTAAGATATCTGTACCGGACAAATTCTGAGGTGGTCCTCTTGTCTCTGGTTTCCCATTGAAGCGATTCCGTTGCAATCTGAACTTATGCGTTCCATCGAGAAACCTCCGATGCCCCATAAAGCACCACTTTCGGCTGTGGGGAAGGCGCAGTGCGTCAGAGTCGAAATTGCAAGCCGGACACGCCGACCCAGTGTGCACATTCCAACCAGATAATGTGCCAAGGCCAGGAAATTCACTGATCGTCCATATCAAGGCTGCACGCATGTTGAACAAAGTCTTGCTGTGAGCGTCGTACGTCTCCAAGCCGACATTCCACAGGTCAAGCAATTCCGCAATAAGCGGTTGGAGATACACATCGATGTCATTGCCCGGTGCCTTTTTGCCTGGAATGATCATAGACATAATGAAAGAGCTTTGTTTCATACACATCCAGGGGGTAAGTTGTAGGGAACTAAGACTACCGGCCAAATGCTGTAACTTGTGCTAAGATTCCCGAAAGGATTGAAACCGTCGGTCGCCAACGCAAGCCGGACATTTCTGGGGTCAGTCGCAAAATTTGGAAAGTCGTTGTCAAACATTTTCCAAGCAGCTGCATCTCACGGATGTCTTAATTTACTGTCTTCGTTTTTATCAACGGCATGCCACCTCATGTGCTCAGCAGTTTTAGACGACATAAATAATCTTTGTAGACGAGGTTTCAAAGGGAAATACCTGAGAATCTTTGCAGGTTTCTTCTTCTGCTTTTTCCCCTTCCGAATTGTCTTGTACCTCGATGTGTGACATCTCTTGCACGTCTCCCTGCTGGAATCGTCTCCCCAATACAGCATACAATCATTTGGGCACGCATCAATCTTTTGATAATTCAACCCCAACCTGTTGATGATCTTCTTGGCCTCGTAGAAGGTTGTGGGAATCTCGGCGTCGAGGAATGCATCTTGTAATAAGTCGAGCAACATCGACATTCCCTTATCCGTGATCCCACACAAGCACTTGATGTGATACAATTTGATCAAGAAAGATAATTTAGTATATTTGCAACAACCTTGATATAAAGGACGATCAGCCTCATCCATCAAGCTGAAAAAATCCCGAGCTGCTTCATTCCCCATAAAAGCTGGCTCAGAGCCGTGCACTTCTTCGTTGAAGTTGTCACCTTGAAATCCAAATGCATCATGCACAGCATCATTCACAGGATCATCTTAATCTACTTGAACGCCTACTTGAGAACTTCGAGGAAGAGCCTCGTCATATCTAACGCCGGCCTTCTCACCATGAACTGCCCAGAACGTATAGTCCTCAGGGAAAGGCTTCACAAGCAAATGTTCCTTCACAACATTTCGTGGATGCCACTTCTTGAACTTGCATTTCCGACACGGACAGACGATCTTGCCGTTACAGCTGGCGTGAGTGAATGCGAAATCTAAGAAACTGTTTAATCTGTACAAATATTCAGGAGAATTGTGCGGCAACCTTATCCATGATTTATCCATAGCTACAAGTGAGAGAGAAGAAAGTATAGAGAAGAAGATAAGTGAGAAGATAATGACGAATGCCTAGAACCTTATATTCTGAAAATCCAACGTTTATAAATTTGTAGCAGTTATTAAACCGCTACACCAACCGCTACAGAAATTCGAACGTTTATAATTTTGTAGCGGTTACATATATAAAACCGCTACTAATATTCAAGCCGTTAATTGATGGGAAATTTCAAATGTACTTGTTGAGTATTAGTAGCGGTTTTACATCTATAACCGCTACTAATGTTCAACGTATTAGTAGCGGTTACCTATATAAAACCGCTACTAATATTAAAGCCATTGAACATTAAATATAAAAATAATTTTCTAATTTGTAGCGGTTTTACATAAGATAACCGCTACAAATGTGCACAAAGGCGGCAAATTTCAAAATTCAAATGATTTGAGTGTTTGTAGCGGTTATTAGTGTCTAACCGCTACAAACATATATATTTGTAGCGGTTTCTGAAGGGAAACCGCTACAAATATATAAGTAAATTTGTAGCGGTTATGAGTTCAAAACCGCTACAAATATACATGTATAAATTATTTAGAAATGTATATATAATTTATTTTTTTTAAAAATATATTTAAAAAAATAAATTATATATATATTTAATTTATAAAATTATTATATATTTGTAGCGGTTATGTACTAATAACAGCTACAAATCTATACATTTGTAGCGGTTTTAGTTTAAAACCGCTACAAATGTTTACATTTGTAGCGGTTTTAGGTTAAAACCGCTACAAATATATATATAATTTATTTTTTTTTAATTTAGATTTAAATCATTTATAAATTATTTCAATGCGATATAATAATATAAATATAATTATATAAAACACAATAAGAAAATTCTGAAATAAAATCTCATAAATATTTATAAATGTTTAAAAGAAAAGAAAAAGTCCTAAACTAAGGAGCTGGGGCTGATCCTCTGGTGCTCCCTCAGGTGGGGCTCCCTCAGATGCCGCTGGATCGGGCCGCTGCGCAGACTGAACCGCACCATCGTCATCAGCAGGAGGAGGAGCAGTAGGAGGAGGAGCAGTACTCGGGACGACGTAGTGAGGGACAGGGGGAACCGCTGGATGCTGCTCGTTCGGGAACAGGCGACTCCATGCTCCCTCGAGCATGGTGTTCGCGATCTCACGCCACTGCGTCTGCTGAGCGTACATCGTATCTGCGTGCACCTGCAGCATCTGCTGCATCTGCTGCATCTGCTGCTGCTGCTACGCCATCTGCTGCTGCGTCTGCTCCAAATCTGACCGCAGCTGGTCAATCGACTCGTCCCTCCGACGTCTGACCCCTCTAGAGCTGCCAGCCTCAGAGGCGGCACTCCTGCCGTAGATCATGCTGGGTCTGGCGCCTATCCCCATCCCCCGCACTCGTCCGGGGTGCTCAGGCTGATCCAAACCCGCCTTCAGAGGAGCCGTCGGGTCCACTGACCCCTGTGACTCCTCAGGCTGGGTCTGTCGCAGCTCAGCCTGCGACAGCTGCATCCGCTCCTGCCATTTTATGAAACAATTAATAATTACCATTTTTCATTATTAACTTGGTTTTATAAAAAATATAATAATAAAATAACTTACAATCGCCGCCTCTGCCTGCTGAGAGGTAGCAGTCCCGTCACGGTGTCTGTGTGTGATGGCGTACAGCTCCGCATAGTCCGTCTGATGGTTCTCCTGCTGTGCCCTCATCTCCTGAAACAATTACAAAATAATTAGTATTATGAAATAATCAGCTAAAAGTAAGTGAAGCACTTGAAAAGTTACCAGCTCGCTGTAAGTCACAGTAAAGGTCTTCGATCCTGCTGTGTGGTGGATCATCTGCTGCACCCGGATCGCGGCATTCCTCTGAGAAAGCTCCTGGAAAAACAAATAATTAAATGTATTATAAAATTTGAATTAAATACAAATTAAATTGAAATTATAATTTAATATTTAACAATTAGAAAATTATATATCAAAAATATAATAAATACATTACCTGCGCCTGAGGGCTCCTCCTGAACTGGACGAAACGCGCCCAGTCGTTCGGCGGCACGCTGTCCGGGACGCTCTCCTGTAGCTGCTCCAGAGGCATCGTCCCGTCCCCATCCACACTGTGGAAGAGACGGTTCCTCCTGTTCCTCTAGGCGTCGCCCATCTTCACGAGGGCGTACCTCTTCTGGTTGGCCCGGACGGCAAACCGCAGCTGAAAAAAATACATTTAAATATCAATAATACTAAAAATCATAATTTAAAAAAATAATTAAATAGAATTAATTACAAAAGATATTAATTAAATAGTTTTAATTACCTGAACCACCTCCTCCCAAGCCTGGTCCTTCGGCCCCTTCGGAATGTGCCTCCACGTCGGGAAGTGAAGGGGGAACCGCATCCAATTCGATCCCAGGTCGCTCAGGAAGCGGTTGAGCAGGTGACCCCCATTGTGGATCGGCTGGTCAGTGCCCTCGTTCCACGGCACTACAACTCGCAGGGACCGGTCCATGCTGTTCAGACCGGCCACATCCAGCCTCCTCGTCGACACGTTCCCCTGCTCATCTGCACAGTTGACCGCACGTTAGATAAATTATAATTCAAAGTTAAAAAGTTAAAAAATTAAAAAATTAAATAATTTACCTTCGACCTGCACCTCAAACCCAGTGGATCGTGAAGACGACCCTCGTGGGTTGTTCTGCTCCCGAGCCTCTTCCTCATCGAGGAACTGCTCCATCTCCCTGAACCCACTAATCGGGATCTCGAACTCCTCCTCGTTGGGAAAGTCCTCAACGCTAATCTCTGGCACCTCAGCTGCGGTCGTCGCCTGTGGGATCGTCTGCGGTTCCTGTGGAGGGATGGGCTGAGATGCCTCGGTAGCCCTGCCTGCGCGCTGCCCCCTCCCTCTGCCCCCTGCCCGGCTGCCGCCAACCCGTAAAGTCGGTCTGGGGAGCACAGGGGCCTTCCCCTTATCCTGTCCTGAAGTCATATCAACTGTACAAATTAAAAAAAAATTAGTCTATTATTATACAAAAATATAATAAAAATACAAATATAAATAAAAATACGTGTTATATATGTACCTCAAGTGTAAATACTGCGGAATACTGACCAAAAACTCCTATAGACTCGTCTGAACGCTCAAATATCGAATAAACCACTCAGAGAAACCTCAGGAAACAAAATGAGCAAAATGAGAAATGGAGGAGGCGAGGGGTTTAAATAGGCCAGATATTAGTAGCGGTTATTTAAAATAACCGCTACTCTAACCGCTACAAATAATTAAATTTGTAGCGGTTCTACAATAACCGCTACAAATCTTCATAACGTTTGAAATTCTGTAGCGGTTATTGCCCAGAACCGCTACAGATTTGGAGTCTCATGAAATTCTGTAGCGGTTTTCAGTAAAAACCGCTATAAAATTCTGACCTTTGGTATTTTGTAGCGGTTTATGTGCATTAACCGCTACAAAATAACCACTACAAGTTTTGGCGGAATTTCACGCCAAATTTGTAGCGGTTTTTTGTAGGAAACCGCTACAAATATTCTTGCCGCTACAAATTTGTAGCTGTTTAGGAAAAAACCGCTACAAATACTATAATTTGTAGCGGTTTAATATAACCGCTACAAGTGCACCGCTACGAAATACCTTTTTTTTTGTAGTGTGATGTCGCTAAAAGGATTGTGAGTATTTAATAACAAGTATATTTAAATGTGTTTCATTTTTCTAACGTTGGTGGCATGTAATTACTTTCTATTTATCCATTATATGCCACAGGATGAACTTGAAGAGCAGAGCAGCCAGGGTTCCTTCAGTCAAACTGGAAGGATGGACATCTTAGCCACGGCGCTTGGTAATCTAGATCACCCTGGTCAAGTTAGAGGGGAGTGAAGGGGAGTTGGTCTCTCTAAATACTTTGGATGAGGTTCACAAGCTTATGGACGAGGTGAAATGAGTCAGGATTTTGTGGCTAGGGTTCGAGAGGAAATTCGATCAGAGCTACGTCACTCACTTCGAGACGAGCTAAAAGAAGAGTTGTTGAGTGAGCTACGTGGTGAGATGAGTACGATGGTGTTGTCTCACATGCAAGGCGGGATGTGTAATGTGGCGTCTAGATCTAAGGTTTGTAACTAATTTCATTTAACATTATATTGAGTTTTTCCTTACGTTATTTTAATTAATTCTTTCATTTCTCTTACTCAGGAATCCCCGGCCTTTCCCAGCACTAAAGGCAGTTACAATCCGCCAGAGGTTGGACATGGTGACCCTGGTCCTTCACTAGAGCCTGGAGAACCCTGCACTTTGTATTTAGAAGTCCCATACCTGCGTGCTGTTGCTGATGCTGTTGTATACAGTCGTGCCACCACCCACCATAATAACCAAATCCGGGACGATCAACTTAAGGTCAATGTGACGAGTGTTCGACTGGGGGAGGAAGGTGCAGATGTCCCATTCCCTGATGGTGAGGTTGCCAATCTAGGTCACGCAACAGGATCTTTCATCTTATGGCCTAGACATCTTGTTCAGACTGTGCCAGTCCCTCAAATGGTAGGAAACAACTTACTGTTACTTAATCATTAACATTCTACTTATAATCTTTTTGTGTGTTACTAGGAACAAGATGATGCGACAAAATTCCCGTTTTTAGCACGACTGTAAAATATTCATCAAGGCATAAATAAGGTCGACTTGCAGATGCCTTGTGATATTATGGGTCGCAGAATCTCGTATGATTATGGGCTTGATAACAAAGATATTAGAGAGTTCCTATCTTTGGAGGAGATTGACGTAGGATGGGTCACATTTGCAATCATGTGAGTTTAGTTATAATTTTTAATTGTAATTAATGCACTGATATTTAGGGGTTTTAGGTTTCTACATTTACTGTGTCATTTCTCATTTCATTTATGTGGTAGCTGCTTCCACAAACTGTGTGCCGAACGAGGGCTTGGCAGTACATATGGCTTCTTATGTCCTGGCAATATGTCACGGCGTAATAGCCAGACTTTGGAAGAACGGATGAGCTATGTAGGCTATACAATAGGCCAGACTCAGCTGCCTTGTTATCTGGCACCAATTGTTGAAGGGCAAGTAACTTTCTTTGCTATATTTATACACGTTCACTTTGCTAAACAGTATCATGTTATCTAACCTCATTTTAATCTATATATGCATGTGATTATAGTTATCATTAGAGTCTCTGTGTTCCTTGTCCCTCGATCAACATCATCTTTTGGTTTGACTCATTGGGTCGCAAGCCAAACGCAGATATCAGAAACATTTTTAACACGTAAGTAAATTTATTTGTCCGTCATTGATTTTTGATTTTACTCAATTGTTTTAATGTCTTTTGTTTATCATTTTAATTATTACAGTGCATTGAAGACATATTATATAATGGGTGGGAAGCGTGAAGGTAAAGCTGGTCATACAAAGTGGTTCCAGCCAAACGTAAGTTCTTTACATTCAAGTTCTTCGAAGGACGATTGCTTTACATAGGCCTTTATTCTTTTTTACCGTTTGCTTTTGCTGTATAGTGTCCACGGCAAGCAGGGAAAACTGAGTGCGGCTTCTATGTTATACTATATATGTATAACATCATTTTCTCTGGCCTTACTACAAATTTTGAACAGGTGATCATTTATTGATTCTCAATTGAATTTCAGTTCTTTTCATGTGATTCAATTGTTATTTATTTCATTCAATTTATTTATTTATGTTAACATATTCTCCATTTTGCGCACAGATTTTTGGTGATCAGGACCCCTACACAATCGAAGACATTAATTTGATCCGAGACCTGTTGTCGGGACATCTTCTACAACACATAGAGGGGCTGGGTGATGATGTGTAGAGGTTTTTTTACGTAGTGCAGTGCTTTTGTCCAGTGCTATTTCAAGTTTGCATATTCGAATACTTTTCCTAGTTTCTTATTTATGAGTACTTTGAATTTGTTAAGGCATTATGCTTACAGAGAACACTATGGAAAATGATGATGAAAAAAAGGGATTTTCATGGAAGCATGTCATCATCTCTTTGCCCATATGCATGTCATGATTTACATTGAAAGTTTGAAAGTTGAAGTCTGCACATTGAAATGATGTTATGATGATATATGCGCTATATGTCATGATAGAAAAACTAATATGTGATTTTACTTCCATGAGTATTAGGGGAAGCTAGAGAGTTAATCATGAGAGAATGGGAGGACGTGGGGACTTGTAGACACATATGGTGGAGGGAGTAGAGGGAGTTGATGTAGGGATTTTTTTTTTTTAAAAAAAAGGATACAACGACTGGTTTTAATAAAACAATCGTTGTATCTGTGAGATACAACGACTGTTTTCTTAAAACCAGTCGTTGTATCTGTTGGATACAACGACTGTTTTTTAACGGTCGTCTTTTCTCGAACTTTCAACGACACTGAGATAGACGACCCCCTGAAAACAGTCATCTAAAGGCCCAAAAAACGGTCGTTAAAAGTCCCTTCCGTAGTAGTGAGTACTATGCATGCATAAGCTTATATAATGACATCTCTTTCTTTTCTTTTTCTTTGTTTTTTTATTTTTTCTTTTTTTTCTCCTTTTTTTTTTGAATTAACATATACATTGATTTTCTTTTACCCATTCCTTCTTCTCTTTTGTAAATTTTGTAATACCCCGAAATTTGGGATTGGAAGCTTTGGAATAAGCCTAAATTGAGTGGACTACTAAGCCCCGATTTAGTAGATGTCCCAAATCTATTCTCTAATGTTCCTTATATCTTTGGGGCATTAAAGAAAGTAAAATGGTGAATTTTGGAGAATATAATTATGTTTTCGATAAAATCGCCTATGAGGCAGTGAGCTTATCATAAGGTTTTGGAAGACTAAATGATAATTAAAAATTATGAGATTTTACAGGATGAAAGTAGACATCCTAAGCTTTAATTTGATAGGTCATATGACGCAATTAGAGCTATACACAAAAAGATATGAATTTTTGAAGTCAGCACAGAAAAACTGTGAAATTTCTGGACCAATATGCAAAGATTGAAATTCTGGGAATTTTGTGATTCCAGGAAGCAAAAGTCTATATTTTTCCTTGAAACTAGACTCAATAAGGGTTCTATAGGCTTTGGAATCACCTCATTTCGATGTTTCTAGAATTAGTTATGATTTTCCAAAGTTTGGGCAGAAATCTGCCAGAATTTTGTAAAAATCCGAAATTGGGAAAATTAATTAAATAAATGGGATATATTATTATAAATCAGCTCCTCCTTCTTCAGCCCATTTCAGACGTGAGAAGCTGAACATAGAGAGAGGAAGTGTGAAATTGTAGAGAGAGAAAATGGGAGGAAAAAGCTTACAAAGGTAAGTGATTTCTTCGGTAAATCGGTTCCTAATGCGTATAACTCCACTCCTAAGCTATTCTTCTATGTGATTCAAGGGTTGGAAGCTCAAATTTGGTGTTCAAGAGAGCTAGGGTTTCAGCCACTTTGAGAAAAGCTAGTGGGAGCTTGAGGTAACTTCCAAACTCTTGTATATTGACTATTCTGGCTGTTGTGGACAATTTAATCGGTGAAATTTCGCCGGTTTGTCATTGGTTTTAAAAATGGAAAATGGGTTTCCCTAGGGGTTATGCTGCCCAAATTGGTACTAAATGGTAGTTTTAACCTAATGGAATAGTCAATAAAGTGGTTAGGAGTAGAAAGGAACGCGTTTACGGAGCCGAAACCGAAAAACCCCGATTTTCCCTGGAAAACCCATATATTTCGGTCAGGGGTCTAAATGGGTCTTAGAGTTGGATTTTCAATGATTTTATGGTTCCATTGGGTTCAGGAGGGAAAATTAGGTGGGGTTACAGTTGGGCACTTTTTCGGAAAAGGCCGAGAAAGCATAATTACGGAAACGCCCCTAAAACCCTAAAAGTAGGGCTGCCAAGGGCAATTTCGTAATATGACATTGAATTTGATAATTCCGAGTCCGGAAATGGATTCCTTGGGCGAAAATATGTCAGAATAGCCCATGTCAAAATTTCGGGAAAAGTACAGCCGGACCGGGTACGGCGGGGCCGGGCCGGGGTCCGGGGGCATTTTGGTAAATTTTCAAGATAGAATCATATAACCCCCAGAAACACTATGGAAGTGTCTAAATAGTACATTTGACATTGTAGGATCGAATATGGAGCCCCGAGCTGTATGCACGTAGATCGAGGCACGCGTTTCGAGGCGGAAAAGGGTTAAGGTAGGGAACTTATCTCTCCTGCATGCTCTGATAACTGTATTAATGTGTTGATGCATGTTATTGCTTTGCTTGATTATGTGGAACATGTATGAATGATTTGAAGCTATGTTTCAATATATGCTATGGCCATATGTGTATCGTTCGAAGCATTGAGCTTATAGATTTGTCATTGTATGTGTGCATGAGTTATGTGATGCAAGCATGTCATGCATTAAACACTTATCTTGCCTGCATATTGATAATGTTTCCCTACTGAGATTCTCTTGAATCTCACCCTCCCTTACCAACAATTTAGACAGGGCAAGTGGCTCGTGGAGGGAGCGGCAGGTCTCATTCGAGATAAGATTGTGTAATCCCCATTTGAAGAATTGTAATGGGCAATTGTACCCTGTGTATCTTTAGCGAAGGTATGTACCCGGAATTGCCGGGATGATAAAGTTGTGCACTCTGATATTTATATGAATGTGATTTATCTTCGCGTAGTAATTGTATTCGAAATGTGAATATGAGACCAAGTTTATAAATGATTTCAAAAAGTATTCGTGAAAACCCCGTCATGTGATGGGTTAGTAAATGTTATTTGATTATTATTGGTCTCTATTTCATTTTAATCACATATTTCGGATATAATTACGGCAGGGGGTTACATTTTGGTATCAGAGCTGCTGTTCCTGGCAAAGATGGATTTTGCTAGGATATTTCCCTTAGGCCAAGCTAGGGAATGAGTGATGGGTTATGATTGCCTAAGGAATAGGCAATGATTTGTGATTTTGGTTGTTTGTGGTATACACATTTATATCTCTGGTATTGTGGATATCTGAGATTTGTGGATTATGTGTATACATTATTTGGTTGTCCTGAATTTGTGTGTTTAAAGTCCTTAAGACCTAGGGGCTGATATGCCTTAGGTTGGCAGAGATTTTGAGTTTATGCTGGAGTGGATGATGCTCCGTGGATTTGAGGGAAGTGAGTTCCCGGTTCAACTGAGGTTGAGGTTTACAAGATGAACTGTTATCCAAGGATCAGACTCAATAGCTGGGCTGATTCTTAGGAAGTTGACATGACCTATTTGGTCTGTGGTACCAGGGTATGGTACTAGATTGAAATTGAAATGTGTATCAGGTATCCTGAGGTTGCTAGTGTTAATCTAGCACATGGAAAAGTGATTCTGCAGAGAGTTTGAATTTGAAAGAGTTACCTACAAGGATTCGGAGCGGAAAAGGCAACCTACGGGGAATTTTGATCGGAGAGGGCTACCTACGGTGACGTCTGACCGGAGTGGCTGTTTGTGAATTTATCACCTGCGGCCCACTGGGGGTGTGTATGGCACACAGTGGGAGGACCGTGCCTTCGGGGCGGTGGAAATACGGGGGATATGTGTGAGTCCTGGGTGGTGGGTTAGCCCATGAGGGGTGAGACCAGCCAGCTCAGCCACCTGGCAGCCCCATGTACGTGAGCGGGGTGGGCACCGGCGCGGGGCATCCCTTGAGGGGGTAAAACCGGGGTGTGACTATATTTGTGAAAGCCTCCATGACGACAAACCCTAGTGTGCAGCTGCCGTGATAACGAACCGTGGAGAGCAATAGCCGTGACGTTGAGTTGTAGAATAGAGCTCTAGGAACGTTGGGAGTATGGGATCTCAACGAAGTGCTGGTTGTGGCTTTGAATGATTCAAGTGGAATCGGGCCAAGGTCTGGCACAAATGAATACAGGTTGTGAATGTTGTCAGTTGTGGTGGGAGATTCCTATGGGACTCCTGTTAAATCAACTTGACATTGTTAAAGCACAGATGAGGAGATTGACCTCAGAGTGTGCAGCGGAAGCGTGATGAATGTGATATGTTTGAGAATTGTGTTGAGCAGAAGCTCGAATTTGCAGAAAGTACAATGCGTTAGTGATGGCTTCGGGAGGTAAAACTTTGGGGTCAAGTTGTATTGTGAAAAAGGGGTCTTGAAGGATCCCAGTACGTGAAAAGAATTCGAGATGTTGAACGTGAAGTTGTTAATATGCCTGGTTCCAACTTATTACGATTGTGTACTGTGAGTCCATCCCCTGGTTGGGCCGGATCAGGTTGGTCTGGTGGGCTGTGCCTGGTAGGCATAGGCTCAGGATGTGACTGATATTTGTGAGTCTCTCACCTCCGCCCGCATGGGGTGATTCCTATGTCGGAGGACCGTGCCTTCGGGGCGGTGGTTATACGGGGAACAGGCTATTTGTGAAGGCCGACGGGCCATTTGTGAAAGCCAGATAGCTATATGAGCTATAAGGCTATGTGTATGCACTGCCACACCAATAGTCCCTGAGTAGCTAACAATAGTTCGGGTAAAAATTGTGTGTCTTCCCGGCAGAGAAAGGGGATGAGGGTGGAGTGTGATGTGGAAGCCGAAAGGCTATGTGTGAGCACCGCTACGCCAATAGTCCCTGAGTAGCTAACAACAGTTCGGGTTAGACTGTGTGTCTTCCCGGCGGAGAAAGGGGATGAGGGTAGGGTGTGATTATGGATTTTCTTGTGAGTCCTGGGTGAAATGTGAGTAACCCAGCCACCGTCGCGGGGCATCCCCAGTGGGGGGTAAAACCGGGGTGGGCACCACCAGCACGGGGCATCCCTAGAAGGGGTAAAACCGGGGTAGGTGTGACAATAATTGAGTAACCCAGCCACCGTCGTGGGGCATCCCCAGCGGGGGGTAAAACCGGGGTGGGCACCACCGGCACGGGGCATCCCTAGAGGGGGTAAAACCGGGGTGGTTGTGACAATAAAATTATGAGTCCGGTAACCCACGGGCATCCATCGGACGAGTGTGATGTGGGAGCCAGCCACGCAGTGGAAGCGTGGGCACCCATTAAGGGGGGTGTGACAATAAATGGCGCCTGGATAGAAGAGACTGAGACTCTAGGTGGGCCATTACGGTCGGGTACTTTGGATAAAAGAAATTGAGATTCCGGAGTGACCAGATGATGTGATATTGTTGTGAATTCCCAAAAGTCCCGGTTACCACTAGTGGAGTTATTGGTGGGTGTACGGGTAAGGGTAAAGCTATGAAAGTGGATATAGTGAAAGTTGAAATGTTTGCGTATATAGCTGAGGCTTTCGTTTGATGTATTGAGGTTGTGGTGTTTTGGGTTTACTCCCAGAAGGGGTAACTAGATTGAGTTGAGCAGAGTGGTGGCCTATGCCGCCCAACTGCCAAGATCTTATGATATGGCTCATAAGTTAGAGCCTCCAGATATCGAGATGCACTAGCCACTCATGAATTAGGGGGCTTGCGATGATTGTGGTTATGTTATGATGGTTTTGTGGCAATCGTATGTGGAAGCGATTGCATCTGTTTGGCAAAAAAAAAAAATATGGTGATTTGGTTTGTGTGGCAATCGTGAAATGGGCCGATTGCAGTTTGGGGCCATTGAGTTGCATTCATTGTTTGAGATTCTTGCGAGAATCGGATTTGTGGAGTATCCTTTGTGTGTGGGTGGTCTAGAGGAGACCGTCATAATGTGAAATGAATTGTGAAACAGAAGCTGTCGTGAAGAAGCATCTGTAGTTTGTGGTTAGTGGTGTGACAAATTTCGAGGACGAAATTTATTGAACGGGGGGAGAAATGTAATACCCCGAAATTTGGGATTGGAAGCTTTGGAATAAGCCTAAATTGAGTGGACTACTAAGCCCCGATTTAGTAGATGTCCCAAATCTATTCTCTAATGTTCCTTATATCTTTGGGGCATTAAAGAAAGTAAAATGGTGAATTTTGGAGAATATAATTATGTTTTCGATAAAATCGCCTATGAGGCAGTGAGCTTATCATAAGGTTTTGGAAGACTAAATGATAATTAAAAATTATGAGATTTTACAGGATGAAAGTAGACATCCTAAGCTTTAATTTGATAGGTCATATGACGCAATTAGAGCTATACACAAAAAGATATGAATTTTTGAAGTCAGCACAGAAAAACTGTGAAATTTCTGGACCAATATGCAAAGATTGAAATTCTGGGAATTTTGTGATTCCAGGAAGCAAAAGTCTATATTTTTCCTTGAAACTAGACTCAATAAGGGTTCTATAGGCTTTGGAATCACCTCATTTCGATGTTTCTAGAATTAGTTATGATTTTCCAAAGTTTGGGCAGAAATCTGCCAGAATTTTGTAAAAATCCGAAATTGGGAAAATTAATTAAATAAATGGGATATATTATTATAAATCAGCTCCTCCTTCTTCAGCCCATTTCAGACGTGAGAAGCTGAACATAGAGAGAGGAAGTGTGAAATTGTAGAGAGAGAAAATGGGAGGAAAAAGCTTACAAAGGTAAGTGATTTCTTCGGTAAATCGGTTCCTAATGCGTATAACTCCACTCCTAAGCTATTCTTCTATGTGATTCAAGGGTTGGAAGCTCAAATTTGGTGTTCAAGAGAGCTAGGGTTTCAGCCACTTTGAGAAAAGCTAGTGGGAGCTTGAGGTAACTTCCAAACTCTTGTATATTGACTATTCTGGCTGTTGTGGACAATTTAATCAGTGAAATTTCGCCGGTTTGTCATTGGTTTTAAAAATGGAAAATGGGTTTCCCTAGGGGTTATGCTGCCCAAATTGGTACTAAATGGTAGTTTTAACCTAATGGAATAGTCAATAAAGTGGTTAGGAGTAGAAAGGAACGCGTTTACGGAGCCGAAACCGAAAAACCCCGATTTTCCCTGGAAAACCCATATATTTCGGTCAGGGGTCTAAATGGGTCTTAGAGTTGGATTTTCAATGATTTTATGGTTCCATTGGGTTCAGGAGGGAAAATTAGGTGGGGTTACAGTTGGGCACTTTTTCGGAAAAGGCCGAGAAAGCATAATTACGGAAACGCCCCTAAAACCCTAAAAGTAGGGCTGCCAAGGGCAATTTCGTAATATGACATTGAATTTGATAATTCCGAGTCCGGAAATGGATTCCTTGGGCGAAAATATGTCAGAATAGCCCATGTCAAAATTTCGGGAAAAGTACAGCCGGACCGGGTACGGCGGGGCCGGGCCGGGGTCCGGGGGCATTTTGGTAAATTTTCAAGATAGAATCATATAACCCCCAGAAACACTATGGAAGTGTCTAAATAGTACATTTGACATTGTAGGATCGAATATGGAGCCCCGAGCTGTATGCACGTAGATCGAGGCACGCGTTTCGAGGCGGAAAAGGGTTAAGGTAGGGAACTTATCTCTCCTGCATGCTCTGATAACTGTATTAATGTGTTGATGCATGTTATTGCTTTGCTTGATTATGTGGAACATGTATGAATGATTTGAAGCTATGTTTCAATATATGCTATGGCCATATGTGTATCGTTCGAAGCATTGAGCTTATAGATTTGTCATTGTATGTGTGCATGAGTTATGTGATGCAAGCATGTCATGCATTAAACACTTATCTTGCCTGCATATTGATAATGTTTCCCTACTGAGATTCTCTCGAATCTCACCCTCCCTTACCAACAATTTAGACAGGGCAAGTGGCTCGTGGAGGGAGCGGCAGGTCTCATTCGAGATAAGATTGTGTAATCCCCATTTGAAGAATTGTAATGGGCAATTGTACCCTGTGTATCTTTAGCGAAGGTATGTACCCGGAATTGCCGGGATGATAAAGTTGTGCACTCTGATATTTATATGAATGTGATTTATCTTCGCGTAGTAATTGTATTCGAAATGTGAATATGAGACTAAGTTTATAAATGATTTCAAAAAGTATTCGTGAAAACCCCGTCATGTGATGGGTTAGTAAATGTTATTTGATTATTATTGGTCTCTATTTCATTTTAATCACGTATTTCGGATATAATTACGGCAGGGGGTTACAAATTTCATAACTAAGCACTTATTGAAACAAAGAATAAATCAAATGCTATTTCATTGCTTTTCTAAGTGTCATTCAAATGAAGAACATCAACATGCATAGCTTGTTAAAAGTTAGATTTTTGTTGAAAAAGTGAATGGCTCAAAGGGGGTCATCAATGGGTGAGTGTGAAAGGTTTGTGTTTAGGTCAATGGGTTCATAAATGAATGCCCCTATCATTTTCATTAATCCACATGCATATGTGATTTTGAAAAAGAATTTAAACAAGTTCTAGAGGTACGCTAGCATAAATGGCACAAACACTCTAATGAATGAAACTCAGGCTCAAAATCCTTCCAACAGAGGTTTTCCTCTCTCGTGCACAATCCCCAAGATTAATTCAACCTTAGCCTCATCCGAATGCATTAACTTAACTGATCCATATGCTAACTCTATGCGCTAGAACCAACCAATTCCTTACAAGTCACCCAAGAACATAAGCAGTTCCATAAAAATTTAGCTCAAAGATAATGTCAATCATGCTCTTAACGTGTGTGAAATGCTAATCTCTTCCCAGAAATTCAAGTACAAATTCAAAAGTCTTTCAATGAAAACAATTCATACATGTCAATTTGCCATAAAATTCCCTGACAAAGCATTCGAATTATTCTCAACCCTCGTGTACATTATCAGGTAAGTATTAAGAATTGGCTTTTAAAATGAGAACCAAGCATTCATGAATATCCAGTCTTATTTTCTCAAAAAGTCTGCAAATCAACTACCTTCTTCATATATACTTAATTAAACTCAAGGACAGGGCACAAAACAGCTTTTAAAAACATGCATGAATATTCCAGTACCCCCAAACTTGAGGACGACAGTGTCCTCACTGTCACAGGGCACAACTTGTGACAAATAGCACCTACAATAAAAGAGAACATACAACGAGCCCCATATAAATAGTAACAGGTCCATTAAAAAGCACAATATCCAGTGAAATCCAATATCAGTCATTAATGAAAGAAATTGAAACAGTAGTCCTGACTGAGCATTATCGAAAGAAACAGAAACGCAATTGTAATAGTTGAAACCAGTAAAGTATGAGCAATATCCAAAGGAAATAAAAAAACAGCAGTAAAAAGCTCAATAACCACTGACTGAGCACTAATCCCCGCCATCATCGTCACTAGCAACTCCATCGGCACCATTGTAATACCCCGAATTTTGAGATTCGAGGCTAGAGAATAAGCCTGAAATAAGTGAATTGCTAAGCCCCGGTTTAGCACGATCCCAAATTTTGATTAAGAGATAATGACTCCAAAAGTGGATGTGGTTAGTGATAAATAAACCTTTTTGGAGATTATGGTGTGAGTTGGCACCCGATGTGATTCGTATGTGCTGTGAGCAGCGCCAAAACCCTGTATTTAAGCTCAATTATGGATTAACATCTAAATTGACTTAAAATAGAGGGAAGGCGCATATTGTGGCTAAATGAAAAGATGTGAAGTGTTGGTGGTGATTCAATGAGAATTACCGTAATCAGGGGCAAAACGGTAAAGTTACCGACCAATTGGTCAGTTACCGAAGAGGAAAGTCATTGGTAACTTCAAGATCAAATGTTAGGATTGATTTGTATAATAGATCAAAGGGTGGAATCAAGTATATGTGTGGGTTTGTGAGCTCATGTGAGGTTTGTCAAGATCTTGACACTTGGCATCTTTTGAGCCATTGGATTGGGTCAACATGTCAAAGATCTTTCCTATCTCCTCTCCCTCTCTTTAGGTCAGTTTTGGGGCTCTAAAAACTGACTTGCCCCATCTTCATCATCATCTCTCATCTCTCTCTTGTCCTCCATGATCGTCCAAGGCAAGGGAAAAAAGAGAAATGCAAAGGTGAGTTTTTGGTTGTCTTAATGTCCTCTAATGCTCAAATACCCTTCTTTAATATTGTTCATAGTGATGAGAGCTTCATTGCTATGGTTTTAGATTCTTGATTGAAGGTTTTTGATGGCTTGAGGAAATTTGGAAAGATGAAGAATCAAAGAATTGGGTTGGGAAAGAGGAATATGTGAGTATTTGAAGCCTTTTGATCTAAGTTTTGTGATTTGTGGATGAGTTTTGTGCATTTTGAATTTTGCCCTGATTTTGTCTGATTTTTGAATTGGATGATTTGAATGGTGAATTGTGGTTAAATTGATGCCATAGTGTGTTTTGGTGTCATTGGAATTGGTTTGAGAACTTGGAATGAAGAGTTACAATGTTGTGAATTGTGTTATGGTTGAGTGATGACATGTTGTGATTGTTGGAAAAACATGTCAATATAATGTGAATTTGGTTTATTTGGTGTTTCCAATGGATTCCTTGTGAAACTGTGTGTGAGAATGATGTTTGATATGAAAATGGAACCATTGGAAGCCAAATTGCAAAAACTGGAATTCTGTCTTTTGAAGTTCTGTTCTGGGCAGTCAGTTTGTGTGAGCATTTTGAATGGACAAATGGTCTATAAAAATTATGAAACTTTCCAGTCTTGAAGTTCACATCTTAATCTTCAAAATGGACATATAATATGTGTCATTTCGTTTTGTGAACTGGGATTTATGTTTGTCCAAAGTTTGAGGATGAAACTGGATTCTGTTTTGGAGCAATGTTGGATTTTGTGTAAATCTGTCTTTGTGTGGTGATTTCCAGTAATGAGCCATATTTTTCCTATGAAGAGGACCTGAATAGATTTCATTTGGCTTTGGGATCACCTCATTTCAATTTTTTTGGAATTAGTTATGAATGTTTGAAGTTACCTTGGCAGCAGCAGAAAATCCTGGCTGCAGCACAAAAGTTTCTGTGCACGTCTTGGCCGCAGCCAGAAATTCTTGGCTGCAGCCAGAAACCTTCTGTCCACATTTTGGCCGCAGCCAGAAATTCTTGGTTGTAGCCAAAAACCTTCTGTGTGTGTTCTGGCTACAGCCAGAGGATTCTTGGCTGCAGCCAACCCCCAAAAATCAGCATTTTGGACTTTTAAAAGGTGATCTTTGGTCAAGTGTTTCCCAAGCCTTTAGGCATATGTTTGGCTCTAGCCCTACTACTCATACAATTAATGAACGCATCAATTAATGAACAATATAACATATTGTCATGTATACATGAGTAGGGCTCTAGCCCTACTACTCATACACCAGTTGGATTCTTATCCAATCCCTCAGGAGTAAGTGCACTTCCGGCTAGTGCTGGGAAAATGGGCCGGCCCGTGACAGGCTCTGGCCTAAACGGGCCGGCCCGTTTAGACCCGAGTTCAAATCCGTACCCTTTTAGAGCGGCCCAGCCCATTTAAGGTAGACCCGCGAGCCGACCCGCGGGCTTTAGGCCCGTTTACATTTTTTCTTTTTTCTTTTGCCATTCCTTTTTTGTTTCTTATCTCATAAAGACTGAAATATCTAATTTAAAACATAAATATCATCAATACTAATTTAAAACATAAATATTATCCAAGTTTAATAAAATACAAACACTAAAACTTAAGTCCAAACCATAATTAATGTTCATAACCAATTAAATAAGTTCACAGCCACAATCAAACAAGCCTACAAGCTTCAAATGTCAGTAATAATATAACACCTGATTTGGATTTTAGCGTATACATGCAAAAAAAGAAAAAAGAAAATCAAAGAAGATAAGCTTCAAATGAGGTCTGAGTCAGTGTGAGAGCATTTCTGATATGAGGGTTAGGTTAGGTTAACTCTACCTTCTGACCAATGCTTGCTGCCCATTGCCATGTGCCAATTTTTTTTTTTAAAAAAGTTAAACGGGCCTAAAAGGGCCAGCCCTACAGGCCCGGCCCTTTTAGGCCCGCTTCCATTTTCAGCCTCTAAATCATAGGCCCGGCCCTTGACGGGCTCGGGCTTAAACGGGCCGGCCCGACGGGCTCGGCCCGAATTCCCGGCTCTACTTCCGGCACTAACTGCCCTCTCTAAGCATACCATGTTAATTAATAAAAGTACAAACAATGGTAACCACACATTCATATAGACTATGACATGAAGTATGAAGAATAATGTTCCTACCTCAACCTTTTTTAACCTCGAGATGCTGCTCGCCTCGTAGTATGTGCTAACTTTAGACTCCTAACTTGACTCTAAAATACCAAATGTACAGGAATTAGGTTATAACCTCTCCATATACAATTTTAGACACTTACATAGTGTTTATTGTGGTTATATTAGTCTATGGTGAAAATTTACCAAAATACCCTCGGGACCTCGACCCGGTACAACCCAGCCTTGCTATACCCAGCCCGGCTACATTTTTTCTGAAATTCTGACATGGGCTTCTCTAGCATATTTTCATCTAAAGAATCCATTTATGGACTCGGAATTACAAAATTCATTGTTAAATTACAAAAATACCCTTGACAGCCCCTATTTCAGGGTTTCAGGGGCGTTCTCGTAATTATGCTTTTTTGGGCTTTTTTAAAAAAGTGACCAACTGTAAACACACCTAATTTTCCCTCCCAAATTCAATGGAATCATCAAATTATTTAAAATATAGCTTTAAGACCCTCAAACAGCCTTGGCCCAAATTGAGCACTACTCCGAGAAAATTGGGGTTTTGTGATTTCGGCTCCGTAAACGCTTTTTGTGATTTCGGCTCCTTAAACGCGTTCCTTTATACTCCTAACCACTTTATTAACTATTTAATTAGATTACAACTACCCTTTAGTACCAATTTGGGCAACATAATAGGCCCACACCCCCATTTTTCATATTTACAAACAAAGACAATCCAGTAAAATTTCACCAATTAAATTGTTCATAGTAGCCAGAATAGTCAATATACAAAAGTTTGGAAGTTACCTCAAGCTCCTACTATCTTTTCCTTGACTTGGCTGAAAACCCTAAGTGTACAACAATAATTTTTGAGCCTCCAAACCATAAAGAACATAGAGGAGTAGCTTAGGATCAAAGTTATATGCGTTAGAAGTTACATTGTCAGAGACATCGGCTTACCGTACAAGATCTTTTCCCCTTTCTCTCTCTAAGATTTCCACATGTTCTCTTTCTTGGTGCAGCTGATTCACGTCAGTTTTGGGCTGAGCAAGAAGAAGATGATAGCTTTTTATGATATATCTTATATTATTTTATTCATTTATCCTTTTTTCCAAAATTCAAAAAATCCAAGTGGATGACATAAATTCCCATATTCATGTAACCATGCCATTATGCCCAAACAATATTTCCTTCTTCATGCCACATTTAGGAGACACCTAGGGGTCCTACTTTGTTGTCTTAATTAGCTTCACAACTTGTTCCGGTTACACGTAAAGTCCCAATTTTGGTCAAAATTGTATTTTTGCTCTAGTTTTCTATAAATTCATATTTAATTTATCAAACTACTTCAAATATACTTTTCCCTTTATTTTTCTTAATTAATTGAAATTAACTTCAATTAATCAAAAAATAATTAATTTCGTGCTATTATGGCAAAATTACGATTTTGCCATTACCTTTTTATTCTAATTTCTTTTCTTATTTTTATTTGGCCAATTTCCCCTATATTTTTGGACCAAATATTTTCTCTATAATTTTCTTTGTTTGGACCTTAATAATGGGCTTTTTAAATTATCCAAATTAATTCCATAATTATTTTTGTCCAATTTCTCATGAAATTGAACATTTAAAAATTCATAAATTCCAAATTCATGAATATTCATCATTTTATTGAATTTTTCAAATATTTACAATATTTTTTGTGAATATAAATTTTTGGGTGTTATAGATTTCGGTTTGTAAACAAATACTCATTATTAGTATATTTGTACTTTTTTTGTATACTTGTGGAATTTGGTCGTTATCATTCTGCGTATATCAATATGGAAATTAATATTTAAAAAAAGTGTTTAAAATGTGTTATCAACTATAATTATAAGATTATAAAAGAAAAATGCAAAAAAAATTATTATTTTGAAAAAAGTGCCTCAAGGAAGTGCCACTTAAGGTTTATATATATATATATATTTTTAATTTTTACTTCCTATTGCACTTTTTTAAGGAAGTGCCATACGAAGTATTATTTTTTAAAATAGCAATTTTTTTCATATTTTTCTTTTAGAACCCTATAATATAGTTGATAAATAACTAATTAACAAAATCACTACTAAGTAAAATACAAATGTTAAAAATAAATAATTATTTTACTTATGCAACTCATCAATGTTAACGTACAATTATTACAACAACTAAAAATTGTAACCACTACATATCTTCACATACAACATATATATAATAACATTTAATTTTATCTCATTTATTTTTCAACATATAAAAATGAGAATAATTTTTTTAGATTTAATAATAAATTAAATATAAAAGATATTGAGCAAATTAAATTATTAACTACTAATAAAATTAGATTTGTAAGCTCAAAAATTAAAAAAAAAACTTATAGTGTATTAGAAGCTTGAATAGAGTAAGCTGAAACCTGAAGCACAACACCTGAAAAAAATTAATAAAGGAAAAAGAGAAAGAAAAAGTTGCATAGATGTTTAAAAAAAAGATGGTTAAGAAGGCAATGTGCTATACATAGCTTTAAAATATAAAAAAAAAAGAAAAATAAGTGGGTACCACTTACAAGATGAAATGAAACTATAAGGAGGATAAAATGGGACTAAAAGGGAGGAAGAATAGGGTTAGTTTGGTGCAAGAAATGGGAGAAAAGAAATGAAGAGGAAGTGTTGACAATAAAAAGAGGAGGAGGAGGAAATGTGAGAAGTGATGGAACAAAGGAATAAGGGGGAAGTAGGGACAATTATAAGTGACAAAAAGAGGAGAATGAGGAAATGAGGGAACTAAAAGGATAAAGAGTGATGACATGAGTTAGATGAAGAGTAGAAACTAAGAGGATAAACATGATGGAAGCAAATCGTGGGAGAGAGAAGGGTTAGGAAAAAATAATTTAAAAATATTACTTTGTGTGGTGCTTGCTAAGCCAAATGCCATATAAAGTACTTAGTAGCTGTGGGACCTCCTTGAGCAAGCGTCATAGCCGTTGCTTCATTTTTTTTTTTAGAAAAAAACCTTTGGTGGAAGCACCACTTAATGTCACTAAGCAGCAGTGGCACTTCCTTGAAGAAGCGCCACCTAAGACATTTTTTTGAAAAAAAAATTAAAAACTTTTAGAAGAAGCTTTAAAGAAGTACCACAAAAGGTGCGCCACTAATCCCTATTTTTGTAGTAGTGGGCACTTCTAAGCGTCACATCTTCTTTTAGTAGCAATAGGATATGTGGCCGTTTTTAAGTGCCACAATTAATTTAAAAATAAGCACCACAACTGCCTTTTTCTTGTTGTAGTGAGAGTTTATGGCTTTACATTGAATCAGACTTCATTCAACTGACGCTCCAACTTCAATCTAGTTATATAGACCTTTAGTGATTAACAAAAGGGACTTGATCAGCTGCACTTTCTGAGGCCAAAAATATTTTTTGATGAATAATGTCCCATTAATAGAATTTAATAAAATACTGAAAAAAATAATTTAAACATTTAACCTTGAATAATAACAACACGATAATAAATTTCAACTTCTATAGCATACAGTCATAAATGTAAATAAAACTCTATAAAGGATAATTAATCATATCCAAGTATGTAATAAAACAATTTGTCTACCAGAATTAGCTTAAAATGATGATTTTCAAATCTCATCTTTTAATAGGACTTCAACAGAATGAAATAACAAGCATGGACATACTCCATGATGATGGTAACTAATCAAGCACAACTCAAGGCTATGAACACACGCATGGACACATAGTCCATGAGGGTAAGTAACCAAACAAGCATAGCACGAGGCCATAAAACAAGCATAGGTACAAGACCCATGAATAACAAGCATGAGAATGAATCCTATGAATATCAAGCGTAAGTATTGTGCCCACAAATATCAAGCGAGCTTGAGATTAACCATGGCGTGCCAAAGACTAACAATATTGCTATTAGTAACCAGCATTTTATATTAAGTCCTCTTAAAAAACTTTTTCAAACATGGTTAGGGCCAATTTATCAAAGTAATGAAAAGTTCTTCTTTCATTACCATGATAGTTCGTATCAAAGTATACCCCAGTATGAAAGTTCACAAACAATATTTCAAAACTTTGCTTTAAAGTCAATCTGTTAACAAAACCCTTCTAAGAAATAAAACTCATGTACAAACATTCCGAAATGGAAGACTATCTTAACATGAAAACTTATGAAAGATATCTCGCAACTCTCCTTGTAGCTTCCATGTATAGTCATGAATATACTATGAACCAATAGAAGAATAAATAATGACAATAGATTCAATCACCAATCCTTTTTCACTTCAATATAAAATAAGAAACTAAATAATTCTAACAAATTTTTCTCAATAATACCTTGCTTAAAATGAGGTAATTAATATAATAATATAACAAGTAGTAAGACATCATTTATGAAGGTTATAATGAGATGTTATTCACTCACCTGTTGCACTTCTAAATATATGATGATGATTTAAGAATAGAAACTACTTGAAGGATTCAAGGATCTAAACTTGCAAAATTAGATAATGCTTAGTGGCTTCAGTGCTAGTCAAGAAGAAATCGATCTAAGAGATGAAATTAAAGAAGCTCATATGTAGGATGAGATGGTGTTCGCCGTTTAGCTTCCGCAAGCGCACAGGTCGCAAGTAATAAAGTGATAAGTAAAGATCGTTCCCACGAGGACTATGACGAAAGTGAGCTAACTAATATAACCATATGTTTAATTAGGTTGAATGGAATCATTTGGAGTTGAGTATGTTAATTAAGAGAATTTGCGAAAAACAATAAGGTAAAACAAAGGTGATTGTAAAATTGATTCTACTTCAAGGTTTAAAGGCTTAGGATTACTTCTTCCTCATTGTATTTCATAAAACTATGCAATTCATTCACTTATGCTAGTTGTGTGAGTCCATATGCTAGTCAAAGATTCTAAGATCATCAATCAAGCTCTCTCAAGTCAAGATTGATTTTTAATCTTCATTAACAATATTCAATCTCTTGTCTATCATTAATAAAAATCATCTTTCCCAAAACAATTCTTCATTAGACTATACTAGGTTGTTAGATATATCTCTATTCTAACAACAACCATCCATTTAATCCTTAAACTTCAAGTCTAGCATAATTTTTCTCAAGTTCTACAACCAAAATAGCTCTCTCAAGCATCATTCAATTGAACCAAACTAGTCATGTGGTGATCAAGCATGAGATAGTAATTAAGCATGGAGAAAAATATGCATATATTCTCAACAACTAGCAAAGGCAAGAAAATATAGTAGTTTTAATCCATACAATGAGTAGAAGTAATCCTAAATGATAGTTTTAGCCACTCATAGTCAATACAAACCAGCAACGCAACATAAAACTCATAACCATATCAGCAAATGGGAAGAGAAGAGGGGAAAAACCAGAAAAAGAGAAGAAAATCTTGAATTTCTTGAAGAATCTCCTCCAAGAAGCACCAAAATCCTCCTCAAGCTCTCCAAGAAGCCTCCTTGTGGTTCTTGAGCTCTTCCTTGTGCAGAATCTCCTTATTTCGGCACCCCCATTAGGTTAAAAACACAGCTGAAGCTTCACTTTTTCAAAACACACAGTTGCAGTATCGCGACTTTGCTTTCGCTTCGCTATAGCGAACCCACAGCGTACGCGGTCAGAAGGGCCTTTTTTTTATGTGTTTTCGCTTTTGCTTCGCTGTGGTATAGCAAAAGCAACTGGGGGCACCTTCAAGCTACTTTGATCTTTCTTTTTGGCTTTTGTTCTTCTTTTCTCCACCTCCAAGGATCCATGTAAGCTTCCATTTCTTGTCATCATCCTCCTACAAAGAGAAGGATTTTATGAGCTTTCCAAATATTCTTCAATTCAACCTAAAACCCTATACATCTAGCTCAAAATTTGCACTTTTTCAAGTATTTTCAACACATCACATTTTCCTTCATATGTATAAAGTCCATGCACAATTTTAGTTTAAAACCACAAATATATAAGAAAAATGTGATGAAATACAAGAATTTCCAGAGAATAACAGATAGCAAAGTCAATTAGGGTCAAGATTGAATAGGGAAAAACTCAAGAGTATGACCTTTCACCGAGTGGACTGGTCAAATATAAAAAGAGAATATATGTTCCACTAAAGGCTGAACTGAGACGAAAAATCCTAAAAGAGGCACACAAGAGCAAATGCACTCTTCACCCAAGAGTAGTCAAGATGTATCACAGCCTGAAGTCCTTGTATTGGTGGCTAGGAATGAAAGGTGATGTAACCAAATGCGTTGCACGTTGCCTCACATGCCAAAAGGTGAAGGCAAAACATCAAATACCATCAGGACTTCCACAAAGTCCCAAAATTCCTAAGTGAAAATAGGAAAGTGTTACCATTGATCTGGTGGTGGGATTGCTTAGGACGAAGAACTATGATGCAATTTGGGTGATTGTTGATTGACTAGCAAAGTCAGCTCATTTCATATCGATCAATGCTAGCTATTTGATTGCACCATATTTTTATATGATTTTTCATAACTAAATTGGGATTTTTAATGAATTTTCTATGACAATATTGCATGATTAAGCACTAATTTTAGTTAGGGACAATTGTTTTGCATTAATTGCAATTAGGGGCAAAATGGTTATAATTTATTACTTGTTTTGTGTAATTATTTCTTGGACTTTTGATGCTACTTGTGCTTGAACTTGCATTGTAGGTGTGAAGGAAGAAATTTTTGAGATCTGGAGGGTCAGAATTAATATTTTGATGCTTGGGAAAAATTACAAAAAAGGGCCCAAGAATTTTTGAAAATTACAAAGTCCATTTCTAGGTCAGAAGACGCAAGCTGGGGGGTCCAACACTAAAAGCTAAGTTGAGAGTGATATAAAGACCTGAGAACAGAGTGATAGCTGAGCGTTGCAGATCATCAAGTAACCTTCATCACTTCTTTCCTTCAATCTTGCTTGGTCGCTGGTGATCTCTACTTACCTCATCATCGTCGACGACCCTCCTCAACACACCAACACCTTATTTGTTGGCGAGGGAGCTCAGAGCTAAGGAGACAGGAGCTGATAATTGGGTGGAGAAGCGCCGGAAGCTGATTGAGAGAAGAAGGAAAGAGATGGACAACTCTACCACCATCAATGACTTCCCACCATCGATGAAATCACAGCTCACTACCGACAGCTCTGGTTTCACCTCTGATCACAGTCTCTTCCATCCTTCCTCTGTTTTCTTTTTCTTCTCCTTCGTTTGCTTACACCGACATCAGTCTCCACCATTTCCATCATCGTCCTTCTCCTTCCAACATCCCAGTTCCTTCTTTCCTTCACCTTCACTGCCTCCTTCTCTCATCTCAAACACTCTCTCCCCTGTTCTGACCTTCACCGGAGTAATTCTTCAAATTCCAGATTTTGGTAATCCTTTGAATTTTCTAGTGAGCTCTTCCTTACTTCCATCTCTAGCTTCATTCGACTTGCCTTCTTCTCTGCCATAGCCGATAGCTTCAACACCACCATTATCACCATTGCCATTCTCATTCACTATCTTCCTATCGATTTCCTATTCCTTTCCATTATAGATTTGATGATTTTAGTTTTACAGCTCACGTGGGGTTCTCTACAAGCTATGAGTGCTGTTTTTTATTGCTTCTTGGTAGTGAAGAGTTGCTTGGGCTCAATGGAATAATACATAGGGGAGTTTTCTATCATTCAATTAGTCTAGAATTATATATTTAAAGTGTCTAGTTTTAGAAATTATTGTATATGATTATGGAACTGAGATTGATGTTAATTGTCTTTGTTGGTTTGATATTTGTGATTGAATTGGATTTTTATAGCTTGTGGGATTTATATATAGGCATTTTCCTTATTGATTCAAAGATATTATGCTTTCTACGTGTTATTGTTAGATTGCATAATAGAATTGGATCAATTGAGTGTTGTGTTATCACATTCATATTAAGAGGAAACAAGTTATAGTTACCCATTTTAATTGTACATTAAGTGGTATTAAACAATATTTCAAGAGGTAGTAGTTAGCCACGTTTGTAGGAACTACTATTAATTGGGAATATTGGACTCAAGTGTTATCTTGAGGTATTTTTCTTAAGACTTAATGAATTTTAACTCCCACAATCTTCCTGAGCAAGGATTGTCACTTCGTCATTACCAAGAGCACCCATCATTCATATTTTCGAACACAATTCCATTCACTCCTTCACCATTTTTTATAGAAAAGACCCAAAAAAAATACTACCTCCAGTCCTAAATTTAGGACAAAGTTTGTAGTGCAAATTGCACTACAAACTTTGTCCTATATTTAGGACCGGAGGGAGTAATAGTTTATCTTTAATTGATTTGCATTATTCCTTAGTCATTAATTTGAAAAATCAAACCCAATTTCCCCTTATTTTCTTTTCATTGCATTTGTATGGCATATTAGATTACTTATGATTCAATAAAAGGTTCCTTGAGAAGATAGAACAATCCTAGGTTTGCATATATGCAATTATTGGTTAATTTTTTATTGTGGACCCCAAGGCTAACGTAAGAGACAAAAAGTTTGCTAAACACTATTCTCCTAACAAACTAGTAGAGATTTACATAAAGGAGATAGTTAGACTCCACAGTACGCCAAGTAGATTATATCTAACAAAAACCCTCGATTTACTTCAAAATTCTAGAAGTCTGTACATGAAGCTCTGGGTACAAGATTGAAGTTCAATGCGGCCTATCTTCCTCAAACTAATGGACAAACGAAAAGAACCATACAAATGTTAGAAGATATGCTAAGAGCGTGCGTACTAGATTTCAAGTAAAGTTGGGATTATTGCCTTCCACTTGCTAAGTTTGCCTACAACAACAGTTATCATGTGATTACTCAAATGGCTCTGTGTGAAGCACTGTATGGAAGGAAGTGTCAGTCACTACTTTGCTGGAATAAATTGACTAAGAGGAGATTGTATAGGCTAGACTTGGTTGATCGAACCATGGTGCAGACAAAAATTATTAAAAAGGGGCTCCTTGCGGAACAGGGTAGATAGCAAAGCTATGCTGATAATAGGAGAAGACCTCTAGAATTTGGGGTTGGTGAACACATTTTTCTAAAAGTTTCACCAGTTATAGGTATTGGTAGGGCAATGAAAATGAAGAAGCTTAGCCTTAGATATCTTGGTCCTTTTGAAATATTATTGAGAATTGGACTGGTGGCATACTAGCCAGCATTACCGCCAAATCTGAGCAGACTACATAATGTCTTTCATGTCTTGCAACTAAAGAAATACCAGTCAAACCCTAAACATGTTTTTGAACACGAAGACATTAGTGTGCAAGATAATCTTATGTTTGAAGTTGAGCCAAAACGAATTATCGATCATCAGGATAGACGACACAAACATAAAAGCATACCATTTGTCAAAGTGGTCTGGAAGGGATTGACTCATAAGGAAGCAACCTGGGAAGTGGAAGAAGATATGAAGAAGCAATATTTAGAATTTATGCCTTAAAGTATGTATCAAATTTTGAAGACTAAATTTATTTTACAGGGGAAGAATTGTAACATCCCTAAAATTTGAAAATAGGATAAATTTCCCAAAAAGAAATTTAAAGAGTGATAAAACCAATTTTGGGAATTTAAGAGCCTATTTTCCTTAAAAAAATTGAGGAAAAATAGTTGGAGGTCATAATCTAGCTTGAAAATTTTAAGAAATTATTTGAATACATTATGAAGATAATTAAGGAAGAAAATCCTTAAAAACAATTAAGTATTAATTTATGGAATTAGATAATGAGCCAATACTAATTTAGAAATTGAGAAACATTAGTAACTTGATTATTCAGACCAGAAAATCAGTATTGGACTTAAGATAAGCCAAATTATGGAATCTAAAGAATTTAAGGAATCTTAAATTAGACAAAGGGGAAAATTAGAACCTAGTTTGTGTGATTTATAGGATAAAAATATACCTATATATATGTAAATAAAACACACACGCCCGGCTCCAACACATTGACACACACTTGGCACTTAAAAGCATACCATTAGCTCTTTCACACTCTAAATTTGGATCCTATACCAAACCCACCAAATAGAAAAAATTAAAACAAAGACACTCACACACTACCTCACTCTTCAGTTGATTATATTTTGGCCAAAACACATAGAAACAAAAGAGATAAAAAGTTGAGAGAGCTTGAGAAGAGAGAGTGATTGGACTACTGGAGAAAAGGAAGAAGGAAGCTCCAAACATCACATGCAACCATAAAAACATATATACGTGAGTTTCCTTCACCTTTAGCTTGCTTTTTCCATTGGATTTGAGTGGTTTTTATAGGCTGTGTGGCTGCTAGAAGTGAGGTTTGCTGGAAAAAGGAAGCTGCCACCGATAGAGCTTTAAACCAATAGTTGCATGTCGGTTTTAAGGAATTTTTAGGACTTCTTTAGTTCTGTAATTGGGTTACCGAACATAGGGCACTTGTGTAGGAGTATTTAGGGTCAAATTTCAAGAAGCTGAAAGTCTAAAACTAGGATTGCATGTTGGTTTCTTCATCTTTGCCATGTCGTCGGAAAAATAGAGGTTCTGTCAGAAAGTTTCAAAAGCTTAAACAGAGTCTATAGGTAGCATTTGTTTTGTTTCTTTGAGGTAATGAAAATTTAGGATGTGTAGTAGGTAATAAAATCAAGAAGAGCACAATTTGGAGTGAAAATGATAGAGCTCTTGAGTGTTGAAGTCAAACTGTTGAATCTATGTTTTATAGAGAGCCAGTCAGTTTCACTCTTTGTTTTGATCAGTCAAAACTTGTTCAGTGTTTATGAAATTTTACATGGAAATAGTACATATCGAAATACTTAAAATGAGTTCTAGAACATGTCAATTGGATATCTAGAGAGAAAGTTATGATTTTTGGAAGTTTGGTTAGGAAATAGGGAACCTTTTGGGATTTCAAGATATTAGCAATGGGAAAATAGATGAATTTCATAAGGGTAATCTAGTAAATTAGTTGTGTGATTATTTTTCCCTTAAAACAGGTATTTAGAGATTTCCATTTAGTATTAGAACTTAGGAATTAGATGTCTAATTTATAAGCTATGAATTTTTAAATTCTAGGTACAAAATCTGAAAAATTCTAAGTTCTTAATAAGGTAGTCAGATTGGTTTTGGATTTTGGGAACTTAGAACCTTAAATTGATATTAGATAGTATTTTTCCTATACAAGTGACTTCACGAGCTTCACATAGAAGCTAGAACCACCTCATTTGGAATTGTTTAACTTATGATATGAGTTTTTGAAGTTACTTAAAAATTGAGGCAGAATTGAGTTCTAGAATTTACAATTTTAAGGGAAATATAATTTGAGGACTAGGAACCTCTTTGATAGACCATTGAACCACATTGAGGGCCTAAATTACAGTATGTCAAAAGCATATAGAAAGTCATAAATTAGAAACACTTTAGGTACAAGCACAGAAAAGTAATTATGATAACCAATTAATTCAAAATTAAAGGATAAGAATTATGAGTGGGTCAAGAATAACATACTCTTTATTACATTGATAAATTGGAATAAGTAATAACCCCACTCTTCATAAATTCAAATTATAGGACACAATATTTGCTCAAGCTTGAGATGACTTAAATTAAAGAAGGTAAAATTCAGGGAAGGCAGTCATATAGCAACTCTTTTTCTCATATTATATATTGTTCTGCATGTATGTGTTTACCATTGATTATATTTGTTTTAAGATTATATGGAATTATATTGGACTGTGTGTCCCAAGGCCGTATCCCCATGCTATAAGTCCCGATGAGCATTGTTGCATAGGCCATGGAGTGTAACCCTGGGCCGTAAGACCAAATATGCATTCAGTGAAAGGCTATAAGATCTGATGTGCATAGGGCATGGGGTGTATCCTTGGGCTATAAGACCTGCTGTGAACACCCTATTTTGTCTGAGCCATACTTAAAAATTAAAAAAATAATTAAAAAAAAAAGTAAAAGAAAATCCTCTGATTGATGATAATTGGTGTCTAAATTGACAATTAGCATTAAAGGGAAAAAATAAATTAAAAAATCCTCTTATCGATGATGATTGGTGTCTAAATTGGCTATCATCATTAAAAGTAAAAATAAAAAAAAATAAGAAACTCCTCCTATTGATGATGATTAGTGTTCAAATTGGTAATCATCATTAAAAGGAAAAAATGAAAAATGAAAATAAAATAAAAATCCTCTTGTGGATGATGATTGTGGTCCAAATTGGCAAACATTATTAATAGAAAAAAAACGAAAGTCCTCTCATAGATTTAAATTAGGGAACTGCTTGTAAGGAAAATATAAGAAAATAAATAAAAAAATGAAAATAAAAAAATTCTCATTTATGCTGATAGGTTTACATTAAGAAACTATTTGTGGGAAAAATAATAAAAAATTAAAAAACAAAAATTAAAAAAAAAAATCTCCATTGATGGTGATTGGGTCAAATTAGAAAGAGCATTTATAAAGAAAACCTACCTTGAGACTATAAATAGGGGAGCAAGGATTGAAGCAAGACACAAGAACTCTAGTGGTAAAAAGGCTAGTGAGAAAAGGTAGAGTGAATATATTATACTTTTTACTTCTCTTATTTTGATGGTCAAATGATGGGGTGTTTATGGACTACAAATAGGGAAGCAAAGATTGATTGAAGCAAGACACAAAAACTCCAGTGGAAAAAAGGCTAGTGAGAAAAGGTAGAGCAAATATATTATACTTTTTACTTCTCTTATTCTGATGGTCAAATGATGGGGTGTTATGTACACATAATTATCACATTGCTCAAGCAATACCATCACCCACAGAAATAGTGTTGAGATTGTGTCAGGGTCTGTCATTTTCTTTAAAGTAATGGTGATGTTGCTTTGCCTCAATCTATATCCACATGATGTTCTTGATACGTGTGACTATATGTGTTTTTTTTATTTGTTTTGCTTGCCCATAACACCTCTTGCGTAGCATCTAAGATCATGAAGCATGTCTACATTATATGATCGTTCGGTTTGAGTGTGCAATGCTAAAGGCATGAATCATATTCTCTGCATTCATCCCATTGCTATTCTGCTTCCTCACTTAATTGCTTGTATAATCTGCTATGATGATCATGAAGCATGTCTACATGATATGATCGTTTGGTTTGAGTGTGCAATGCTAAAGGCATGAATCATATTCTCTGCATTCATCCCATTGCTATTTTGCTTCCTCACTTAATTGCTTGTATAATCTACTATGATGATGCATTAAAAGAATTATGTGGGTTTGCTTTACGTTATCCTATTGAATTGTCTTATATGACATGTTGCATTTGGGATTAAGAGGTATGCATTGTCTTGTCTTCTTATGGTATTAGATGCCATGCTTAATAGATAGAGGTAATGTGATTGTAATTGCCTTTTGTTTATTATGTGATTCTCACTACTACAAAAAATGCTTCTAATGTCCCTTTTTTGGGCCTTTTAACAATTGAAAACAGGGGGCGTCTATCTGAGCGACATAGAAAAAACTGTCAATAACGTCCCTAAAATAGGGGACGTCTTTAGGCCAGATTTTAGACGTCCCTAGTCATTACTGAAGACGTCTAAAGTGTTTCTGAACCACTTAAGACGTCCCCAATTTTCACTTTAGATGTCTAAAGTGTTTCTAAAGTTAGGCTTTAGATGTCCCCAGTTCAAACGGGGGACGTCTAAAGTGGTTCAAAAACACTTTAGACGTCCCTAGTTTGCACTGGGGACATCTAAAGTTTTTTTTATGGCCTTTTATATACATCACTGTCCGACAAATTTAAACTGTAAAAATTGGATAGAAGAAATATTGTATAAACCAGAATGGAAACAACAACAGTTTAGCACTATCTAATAAAAATGTTATCCAACAATCTAATAGTATGTACAACAACACAACTCTAATTCGCACCTTGAAAATTCATCCTAAAATTCCCCTTAAAAATGAGACATCCCAAAATAAAAATAACAAACCGTCTCAGCTTAATTTAAACGAAACTAAACTAATTAAGATAATTCATATTCAAGACAATGTATCATTGTGATTTTTTTTACCAAGCAACCCATGCTAAGGTCAAAGCTTCCAACTAAACAATTTTCAAGCCTCCATAATTTTTAGATAAGTTATATGCATCCCATCACAAGAAATGAGCTCTCTTAGAATGCATGTACCACCCTAGAAAAAAAATTGCCATCTTCATACCTATTTTATGGCATAATTGATGTTGTATTATATTGTATCTTATCAACATTCCAGAACCATACACGCATTTGAGGCAAAACTCTAACATATTTTTGCAATTTAGTTGACTTTTGAATAATGTTAAACTAGACTAACCTAAGACAAACCAAATTTATTCCTAAGCCAAATCAAATTCATTCTTAAGTATCATTGTCATTTTTTAACTCATGCCTATATATATATACATCACCTTGTTGAAGTCTGCTGACGAAAAAAACAAGTATGCATATACAAGTTACTCTATTTTTCCAATTTCATAATCTGATTTAAATTAACAGTTACAAGCATTTGTTCAATCATTTGTGTCTAAAGTTGTGGCAATGAGAGACAAACCTATGGACAATGGAAATGGAGACGACTCATGGTGCCACCAACTGGGAAGACGACAGTTGTGAGAGGGAGACACAAACAACAGTGCTCTTATCAAAGAAGAGAGAGGGAAACATAGAAATATGATTATGAGAAAGAGGAAGGCAGACATGGAAGGAAGCACGGGAAAGGGAGTTGCAGTAATGAACTTAGAAAGAGGAAGGAAGACGGGAAAGGAAGCAAGGGAAAGGGGAAAGAGGAAGACAGTGGGGAACGAAGCTCACACGGGAAGATGGAATAAAGCTTAGGGAAGGAAAGTAAAGCTGTTGGTCTGCTGCTGATAGGATGGCCTGCTACTGATGGGATGGGTGTCTGACAGGCTTTTCTGCATCCCCAGTCAAAATGAGGACGTCTAAAGCTCACTTTAGATGTCCGTCAAAATGGGGAGGTCTAAAGTGAGCTTTAGACGTCCCCAGTCAAACTGGGGACGTCTAAAGTACATAAAGGGCACACTTTAGACGTCCCTAAAGACTCTGGGGACATCTAAAGTGGTTCAATTTTTTTTTTATTTTAAATTCAACCAGCACCAATGGTTCGCGCTAAATATTGAACTTTGGGCGTTCCTAATTTAAAAAGGGACGTCCTTTAAGGTCGTTAAATGTCTAGTTTGCAGTAGTGTCTATCACCCTATCTCTTGTTGTAGTGGGATTCAAAGCATCAAAGGTACACACTCTCACCATGTCTTTATCGATTTTCTTACCTTCTTGGACTCTCTTTAATGAATGATATGATGAGAATGCAATTCCTTGTTGGTTTGATGTACTCTTGTTGTTTTTTTCTTACAAATAAAAAGTTTCAAAATAAAAGAAAAAGATGTTCTTTTCTGAAAATAAATGAATTTGATTTTATATGAGAAAATAAATAAAATATTTTTTTAAAAAATACAAAAACACAAATAAAACAAAAAATATTTTTCTCAAAATAAATTAAATAAATCTTTTTTCTAAAAGATGCCAACCAAGTGCCACGCCTTTCTACCCCTAACAAACTACATGGGCTTTGATCCCTCTAAAGGGTACATAGGCCTTAGGCTCTCTTCCTAGGTCAAGTCCAACTTTGTAAATAAATATATTTCTTCCTTATCTTTCTTTTATAAATAAACAAATCTTTTTTATTAGTTTCTCTTTATTTCATTTTGTAAATATTATTTTTTATCTATTTTTAGGTAATTATAATCAAATTAAAGGCCATATTCATTTTTAAATAATTAACTTAGGGTAACCATTGTTATCAATAGGTGTTGTGCACTGCCTAACACATTCCTTGTACACAATCAACTTGTTATTCTCTAGAAATTCTTGTATTTCATCACATTTTTCTTATATATTTATTGGTTTTAAACTAAAATTGTGCATAAACTTCATACATATAAAGGAAAATGTGAAGTGATGAAAACACTTTGAAAAGTTTAAATTTTGAGCTAAATGTATAGCATCTTAGATTAAATTGAAGAAAATTGGAAGCTTATAAAATCCTTCACTTTGTAGGAGGCTGAGGACAAGAAGTGGAAGCTTACATGGATCATTGGAGGTGAAGAAAAGAAGAACAAAAGCTAAAAAGGAAGATCAAAGAAGTAGCTTGAAGGTGCTCCCAGTTGCTTTTGCTTCACCCCAGCGAAAAGCGAAAACACATAAAAAATAGACCCTTCTGACTGCATTCGCTATGGGTTCACTCTAGCAAAGCGAAAGCAAAGTTGCGATACTGCAACTGTGTGTTTTGAAAAACTGAAACTTCAGCTGGCTTTTTAACCTAATGGGGGACCGAAATGGGGGGATTCTACACAAGGAAGAGGATGAGAACCACAAAGAGGCTTCTTGGAGAGCTTGATGAGGATTTTGGTGCTTCTTGGAGGAGATTCTTAGAGAAATTCAAGATTTTCTTCTCTTTTTCTGGTTTTCTCCTCTCTTCTTCCCATTTACTGATATGGATATAACTTTTGTGTTGAGTTGTTAGCTTGTATTGATTATGTATGGCTAAAACTCTCATTTAGGATTACTTCTACTCACTATATGAATTGAAACTACTATATTTTCTTGCTTTTACTAGTTGTTGAGAATATATGCTGATTTTTCCGTATGCTTAATTACTATCTTGTGCTTGATCATCACATGACTAGTTTAGTTCAATTGAATTATTTTCAGAAAAATTCCTTAATTCAATTTCAAATGATTTCATTCAACCTAGTTAAGAACATAGTTAATTACAATAATTAACTCACTTTTGTCATAGTCCTTGTGGATCAACACTCGTTTACTCACTAAATTATTACTTGAGACCCATGCGCTTGCGAAAGCTAAATGGCAAACAAGTTTTTGACGCCGTTGTGGGGACTATTGACTAAAGTCTCTTGAGTTAATTAGTGTAATTGTGTGCTTGATTATGCTTGAATCCTCGTCCTCTTCTTGTTTTACTTTCTTAATTTGCTTTTTTTTTAAATATAGACTTAACTATAGCTCTTTTTCTTGTTTTTATTAGTTTATTCTTATTTGTTGATAAGTTTGATACTTGTTAGATTTTTGAATTGTAGGTACTTGTGCTCTGTATGCAAACTGATTTGGAGGTTGTTCTTGATGGTGTTGTTGAAGAATATTTCTCTGAAGATTTTGAAACTATATCAGAGACTCCACCTCAAGTGCAACCTATCCAAAGACCTGAACCTTTACCAGCACCAGAGCAACAGAGGCCACCACCTCATCCTCATCCATTTTACAATATGGTCAATTCTAATGATGATGACTTGGAGCGCACTTTGGATGAGTACACGGAGCAAGGAAACTCCACCTATCAATTTAGCATCCAGTTTCCTGCTATTCAAGCTCAGAATTTTGAGTTAAAGCCAATCATGCTTCAAATGCTCCAAATGATTGGCTTGTTTTTAGGAACTCAGAATGAAGACCTTACTGACTATTTGACACATTTTGTACAAGTGTGTGAGAACTTCAAGTTTCAAGGAGTAACTTCATATGCGCTTAGATTGTGACTCTTTCCTCTATCACTTGACAAAAAGGCAAGAGCTCAACTTACTGCTTTACCTCCTAACTCCATCACTACTTGGGATGAAATGGCCTCCAAATTCAAGGCAAGGTTCATTCCAAGAGGTAGATAGGCAGTGTAAAGAGCTAAACTCTTGGGTTTCTAACAACAACTGGGTGAACTTTTTCATGAAGCATAGGAGAGATTCAAGGAGCTGTGGCGTAGTTGTCCCAACCATGAACAGAAGACCTATGTTTTGCTTGAAGCCTTTGCAGTAGGATTGGATGTGCCCACTTCCAATATGCTCAACAATGCCTCTAATGGTGGAATTGGCAAGAAGAGAGTTTATGATATATCACAGTTGTATGAGGACATCACTTCTAGTTCCTTGCAACAATCAGAAAAATCATGTTCTAGCTATAGAACATATAGGGAACTAAGTCCTTCGAGTAGTTCAAATGTGTCTAAAGAAATTGCCGCTTAACTTGAAGCACTTGCCAAGAGATTTGATCAACTTGAATTAAAGATAGAGAGAAATTCCTCCAAGAATGTGAATGCTATCCAAGCTCTAAGTCTTTCTTGTGAAATATGTGGAGAAGCCTACTCCAATGAAGAATGTCATCGTACTATGGAGTCGATAAGTTATTTGAACAATAATCAAAGGTATCTATATGGCAACCCCTACTCTAACACTTACAACAAGGGTATGAGGGACCACCCCAACTTCTTTTGGAAGACTGGACCTAGTGAGAACCCAATTAATCATTATGCTTCCACTAGTAAGCCAATGCATCTACGGGACTTTGAGCAACCACAAAAGCCACAAGAGGGTAATTCTGAGACAAATAAAATCTTGAGACAAATTCTCAAAGGTCAAGAAAGCTTAGTTGGCACAATTTCTCTTCATGACACGACAATCAAGAATCTTGAGATACAAGTAGGACAAATTGTTTCACACTTGAGTGCCCAACCAAGAAATGGTCTTCCAAGTAATACTATTCCTAATCCTAAGCGAGAAGATATAGTAGAATACAAGGAACTTACTTTGATAAGTGGGAAAAATTTATTGGAAGTGCCAAGCTCAAGCAAGGTCAGTAAAGAATTGATAGACCATGTTGTCATTAAGATTGATAGCAATGAAGTTCTTGATGAAGAAATTGAAGTTGAAGAAGATAAGAACAAAAAGGAAAATCCAGCTAAGGAAAACCATGAAAACATGGTAAAAGGAAAACATGTTCAACCTAAAAATGTGGATGAGAAGAGGAAGACACAGTTTTCCTCCAAAATATGTTCCACCACCTCCTTTCCCTCAAAAGCTTAAGAAGCATCAAGACGATGGTCAATTCAAGAAATTCATTGAAATGTTCAAGCAACTTCACATTAATATACCCTTCACTAAAGCTATAGAGAAGTTGCATAAATATGCCAAATTTATGAAGGATGTAATTTATAAGAAAAGAAGGTTTAATGAGTTTGAGATGGTAGTTATGACCAAGAGCTTTACTAATGTTATCAAGAAGATTCCACCAAAGTTGAAGGATCCTGGAAGTTTCTCTATCCCTTGCCATATTGGGGATAAATTCTTGGGAAGAGGATTGTGTGATCTTGGTGCAAGTGTGAACAAGAGGATTGTGTGATCCTGGAAGTTTCTCTATCCCTTCCACCAAAGTTGGAGGCAACCCAAGTTCTCAACACTGTATCTTTTCATTTTCCTTTGATTTTTGTGTGTTTTAGTGGATTTATGTTTGATTTTACCTTTTTGCAGTAAGAAAGGTTTTCCCATGGCTAGACGAATTGCATTGCATTAGATTGGAGCTATAATAGGCATTTTGATACAAGGAGTTAGAACTATAAAGGGGAGTAGAACTTTTCATTTCACACTCTTTACATAAGTAGTATTATTGGTACTTTACTGATTATATGCTGGATGAATGTGAATTGGGATGGAATTTGCATGTTGTGACTTGAGCTTTGAAATTGGCAATCCTTGCTTGACTATGTTTGAGTAGTACATAATGGTGTTTCTTATGCTTTTTGATGTGGTTCAATGGTTTGTGAAGTGAGTTGGGTGTTGTTTGTGAAATTTGGGTGATTTGGGAATCATTTTATGCATTTTTGTTTTTGTGTGGTGTTGTTATAATGTTTTGATGTGCTTGAATGGTGTGTAATAAGATTTGGGTGCCACTTGTGGAAATTGTGTAAGATAAGATCAATTGGGTGCTGTCAGATTTTTTTTCTCTTATGCTATCAAACTTTGCTTTTGCTTTGCCATGGTGAAGCTGCAATAAATGTTGTGTTTTCCTGTGAGTTGCTATGTGTAAGTAGATGTTATTTCTTTGCTATGGCATTCTGAAGGCAAAAACAACCCATATTTCCATGTTTCTGTGCAATTTTCCTTGTATTCGCCCTTTCTTCGCTATAGCAAGGCCAGAGCGAACGCATGCCATTTTAGACCCCTTAGGCCCTTATGTGCAATTTTCTTTGAGTTCGCCCTTGCTTTGCTGTAGGCGAAATACCTCCATTTTACACCCTTTCTGTACATCCTGACAGCCACACATTAAAAAAAAGTATAAAAAAATATTAAATATATATATACAAAAAAACATATAATAATATTAAATATATTTATATATAAAAAATAAATAAATAATAAAACAATAAATTTTACCATTTCCCCCTTATTTCTCTTTTCTTTTCCCTCTTTACCCTTATGAACCTACCCAAGTAACCCAACATATAGCTCACATTCATTTTTCAAATTCAAAATTCCACCCTCTTTTGTAAATTCCCTCTTAACCCATACCCTAATTTCATCCCAAACATTTTTCCTTTCAGCTCCATCGTCTCCTATCCCAATGCCCTAATCTCCTTCCATCCCTCTTTCACTCCCAGCTCCTCACAACTTTCAACTTTTACTCTCCCTCCTCCATCGACCCACAAAGCCCCTGCTTACCTTTCTCTCGGACTTCACCGTCCCCTCACACACCACCTCATCCATTACTCGCCCATCAGCTCCTCTGCCTCTTCACCCCACCACCCGCTGATCCTCTTCGTCGCTCTCCCTCTCCCCACTCCTTCATCCGAAAACCTCACAGCACCAACTCCCATTCATCCTTCACCGTAGCTCATCTCCAATCTTCACACCCACTAACCACCGCTCCTTCGCAATCGACCAATCATTGTCAACCCGGCCTTCCTTGTCTTTCTCGTTCATCTTTAACACCTACGCTCACTAGCTTTGTTGAGCTTCCTCATCATCGCCGCTCTCACTTCGCCATCCATCTCCAACCACCGTTGACTACTCCCACTTCCCAACTCCTCCACGGATCCCCATTCTTCATAGCTTCTCCACCGTCGCCATCACCCCCTCTTTCCCCCTCATCCTCCTAGCCGCAACCCACAAACCCTCTATCTAGCCTCGCCACCCACCGATTCCTCATAGCTACTCCACTGTCGACTACTACCGCCCCTACCACCACATCCCACATACCACTATCCGACCCCACCTTCATCGAATCACCATTGACTAACCTTCACCAACCACCACCCTTCACAATTGAAGCCCCAGCCTTCCCTGTCTTTCCCCTTTATCTCTTACAGTCACACTCATAGTGGTTAAAGCGTAGCCCACCATTCATCTTTACCTCCTAATTCTCACACTTGTCTATTCTTGTAATAAGTTCAGTCTAGCTATGTTCAGTGACTTCATGCCATAACCGTCAAATTCCTCACTTGGTGTTTTGCTGGTGTTATTCTCTTTAGCCTCAAGGTAATTGCTCAATCTTAGAAATATTTAGCCTTTGGGGAGTGTGTTCAGGATTAGTTCTGAGGAGGTTAGGCTAGGACTTAAATTAATGCATGTCTTATTGGCTTGAACAGTTGACACACATCCTGGGCTTAGCATTGTTCTAATATGCTTGATGTCTTATGCTTAGGAAATCCTTGTAGATGCCTAGTTGAGCTTCATTGATTTAGAAATTTACTCTCAGTTTCTAATCAGCATGATGCATGTTAGCTTGAATTGAGGTGGTTAGCTTGTGTAATACCCCGAATTTTGAGACTCGAGGCTAGAGAATAAGCCTAAGATTAGTGGATTGCTAAGCCCCGGTTTAGCAAGATCCCAAATTGTGATTAAAAGTTAATGACTCCAAAAGTAGATGTGGTTAGTGATAAATAACCCTTTTGGAGAATATGATGTGATTTGGCACTCGAATATGATTCGTGTGTGTTGTGAGCAGTGCCAAAACCCTGTATTTGAGTTCAATTGTGGATTAACATCCAAATTGACTTAGAATATAGGGAAGAATTGAATGGGGTATTGTGTTGGAAATGGTGTCATAGTGTGTTTTGATGTCATTGAAATTGGTTTGGAACTTTGGAATAGAAATGTTGCAATGTTAGGTTTTGAAATGTGAATTGTGTTGACATGTTGAGATTGTTGTGAAAACATGTCAATGAGATGTGAATTTGATTGATTTGGTGTTTCCAATGGATTCCTTGTGAAAATTTATGTGGGAATGATGTTTGGTATGAAAATGGAACCATTGGAAGCAAAGATGCAAAATCTGAAATTCTGTCCAGTGAAACTCTATTCTGGGCAGTCTTATCGTGTGGATATTTTGACTAGGCAAATGATGTCAGAAAATTATGAAAATTTCCAGTCTTATAGTTCACATCTCAAGCTTAAAACTGGACATATAATTTGTGCCATTTAATTTTGTGAACTGGGAGATATGACTGTACAAAGTTTGAGGTAAAAAATGGACTCTGTTTTGGGGCAGTGATGAAATTTGTGTAATTCTGGAATTGTGTGGTGATTTTTAGTAATGTCCAATATTTTTCCTATGAAGAGGACTTAAATATATTTCATTTGGCTTTGGAATCACCTCATTTTGAGTTTTCTAGAATTAGTTATGATTTTTCAAAGTTTGGGCAGAAAATCTGTCAGAAAATCCGAAAATGGGAATTATGACATCATCAAAATAAAAGATGACATCAGCACGGAATTAAAAGCAATTCCTTCATCTTCATCAGCCATTTCCTGACGCCATTTGAGAAAGAAAAACGTGAGAGAGAGCTTGGAGAAAATAGGGAGAAGGAAGGAGAAAACTCGCGAGGTAGATCGATTTCTTCGGTGAATTCGTACCTAACGCGTATAATCCTTCTCCTAAGCTTCTACTCTACATGGATTAAGGTACTTGAAGCTTAATTTTTCTGTTTAAAAGGGGCTAGGGTTCAGCCAAATTGAGTAAAAGCCAGAGAGAGCTTGAGGTAACTTCCGAAACTTCAATCTTTGATTGTTCTGGCTCCTGTGATTGATTTAATCGGTGAAATTTCACCGAATTGTCTTTGTTTGTAAAATTGGAAAATGGGTTGGCCTAGGGGTTATGCTGCCCAAATTGGGCCTTAATGTTAGTTGTAACCTAATGTAATGGTTAATAAAGTGGTTAGGAGTAGAAAGAAACACGTTTACGGAGCCGAAACCGAAAAACCCCAATTTTCCCCGGAATACTTGAGAATTTCGGCCAGCTCTAGAAATGGGTCTTAGAGTTGGGTTTTCAATGATTTGATGATTCCATTGAGTTCAGGAGCGAGAATTAGGTGGGTTTACAGTTGGGCACTTTTTCGGAAAAGGCTGAAAAAGCATAATTACGAAAACGCCCCTAAAACCCTTGAAGTAGGGCTGTCAAGGGTAATTTTGTAATTGACATTGAATTTGATAATTCTGAGTCTGGAAATGGATTCCTTGGGCGAAAATATGTTAGGATAGCTCATGTCAAAATTTCGGGAAAAGTACAGCCGGACCGGGTACGGTGGGGCCGGACCGAGTCCCCGGGGGCATTTTAGCAAATTTTCAATATAGCTTCATATGACCCCCAAAAACACTATGGAAGTATCTAAATAGTACATTTGACATTGTAGGATCGAATGTGAAGCCCCGAGTTATTGGTACGTAAATCGATGAGAAAAGACTGGAGGTAGGGGACTTACCTTACTTGCATGTATTTGATATCTTTGCTTGTGTAGTGATGTATGTGATTGCTTTACTTGATTGTGTAGAGCATATTTGAATAAATGAAGCTCTGTTTCTGTTTTCGCTGTGGCCATAGTCTTGTTGTATGGAACATTGAGCATGCAGAAATATCATTATGAGGTATGCATCTAGATAAAGCTAACATGTCATACACATAGCATCTATCATGCATGCATTATGGTATCTGTTTCCTACTGAGATTCTCTCGAATCTCACTCTCCCCTACCAACAATTTAGACAGGGCAAGTGGCTCGTGGAGGGAGCGGCTAGGACTCCTCCGAGATGAGATTGTGTAATCCCCATTTGAAGAATTGTAATGGGCAATTGTACCCTATGTATCTTTAGTGAAGGTATGTACCCGAGATTGCCGGGATGATTAAGTTGTGCACTTTGATATTTATATGAATGTGATTTATCTTCGCGTAGTAATTGTATTCGAAATGTGAATATGAGACCAAGTTTATAAATGATTTCAAAAAGTATTCGTGAAAACCTCGTCATGTGATGGGTTAGTAAATGTTATTTGATTATTATTGGTCTCTATTTCATTTTAATCACGTATTTCGGATATAATTACGGAGGGGGTTACAGCTTGGGTTGGATTGCTATTAGGAAGTATGATTTATGACATTTAGGTTTGGACAAATGGACAACAAAGGAATTTTATTTTTCTATATAATGACATGCCCATTTTTTGGATTCCGAGATGTTATTGCTGATGATTGAAAATGTTGTTGTTGATGAGAATTTAACCTTTAATGTCTTTCAAGGCTAGCCCTTTGTGAATTCTTTTCAACACCTTACTCTTGGATCATGTTTTGCTATCTTCTGTATTTGCACTAAATTCTGTGTTTTTATATCAGTCTAGATTTTGAGACATGAGTGCTGATATCTTTTGTACATACTGAAAAGTGGTTTGAGAGCCTCTAAAACACATCTGTTGCTCAGTTTTGTGGGGTCTTCTTTTTACCACATTACTGCTCTAGGATCATTTTTACTAAGTTTGAATTCTGTTTTGATGTTGCACAATAACTGTTGATTTTTCATGGTATTTCAAATGGTTGTGCGTATTGCCTTGGTTCCATTGTTTAGTAGTTGCAATTAAAAAGGAACCAATAGGAGGCATACATTTTGTACAAAAAATTTGACACAAGTTTTGCACTAAACTTTGTATGTGAGAACCAACTTTCACATCTTAGTGCTTTCAAAATTCATGGTTTGGTGTTACATTATTCCAAGAGTTTCATACTTGAGGTTGAATTTGCTAGCTAGCAAGTCACCTCCTTTTAATCTAAATGGATGGAGCTTCTGTTGAGTGACTTTCAAGCTTGAGGGACTGTTGAGAGCTGAAGCATTGGGAAGTGAGGATAGGTCTAGGATTGGAATTATAGCTTGCCCTGTTGAGGTTCTTAGAAAGCCATATGTTTGGGGGAACTTTTTCTTTTTAGGACTAGTGTTTCTCTTTTTCTTTTCTTTTGTTAGCTACGGATTGCTTATTATTTTTATGTGTGTTTTCTTTTGTTTATGTTAGGGAGGATAAGGATCATGTTTCTAGTAGAGCTGCTGATGTTGACACCTCTGAGTCAAAGTATGATCCTGCAGATGATTCTGATAATTGACAAGACCCCTCTGACTGTTGAATTTTTTTGAATGCTTGTTCTTTTTGCTTCACTGTGTTTTCTGACATCTTTTAAATGTAGTAATTAGAGTTAGCATTTTTGTGTAGTTCCATTTGGGTTCATGTGAATATTCTGCTCTTGTGTGATGTTAGCTACTGATGGCTAACAATTGTTTTGTGTGTTAACTCAGTCATTGTCACTGGCTGTCCTTATGATAGGTTTGAATGCGGGCGTTGATGCCCTTTATCTGACTGGATGATTAGTTGCGATTGTGCATGTACTATTTGATGCACCTCTGATAATGCTGTGAATATTACTTGTAAATATGTACAGGTTTTAGTGCTATTTTCATACAAGATTGTGAATGTTGACCTTACCTTCAACTTAAGTTGACAGTGAGGACACTGTTGATTTTGAGTTTGGGGGAGGGAAATTGTGAAAATTTTGAATATAAAAATTTTGAATGTATACAGTGAGTGCACAGGGACATACAAGCAGTTTTGATGTATAGTTTGATTTAAAAAAGGGGTGAAATACATGAAATTTCACAAATTTAAGCATTTTCTTGGAAAATTGTAGAGAAAAGATCTTTTGAATTCGTTAAATTGTTTGTTTAGGATTGCAAAAATGGTTCTATGATTGGATAGTTGTTTAGCATTATGCTGGATAAGAAATTATTATTAATGCCTTGTTGAGTGAGTTACAATGTAGGAGTAAGTTTCTAAGGAATTCTTTTGAGTATAATCTTGTACTATTGGAGTCAGGGATGTTTTGAAGGTTTTTGTTGAAAAAACTCTTGGTAAACTAGCGTATATATCAATTTTCAAAGATATAATTTCAAAATCTAATTTGGAATTTTTTGAAGCTTATGGTGTATCTCATGTTTTGAAAAATGATCTAGGCATTTCGTTAAAAAGCATTTGAGCCTTTCAAGCTATCCTGCATTGTTATTCTTCCATTTTGAACCCAATTTTGAGCCTTTATAGAAAAACCAATATAAATATTCTTATTGAAAACCAATTCACTTCCCTAACTACTAACCTGAAAAACCATGAGACACCTTGCTTGGAGATAAAAAAATGGTTTGATGTGTAAAAGGGCAAGTTGTGAATATGAAATGTGTAAATTGTTGAGGGTTGAACAAAGTGTACAAAAAGCAAGCCAATACTCTCTAAAAACAAAATCAAAGAGGCTTGGTAGAAAGAAAACAAGTTAGTTCAATTTTGTGGAAAAAAAAGGAAAAAAAGAAAAAGAAAAGAAAAGAAAAACAGAAAAAAAAAGAAGTTAGTTCATTTATCTTAAATTTTTTGCATTTATTCCTTTTTCCCTTCCATTCAAACACCCTAAACCCATGGCCACGTTACAAGTCTAAAAGTCCTTTTGATTTTGATACCATATGAGGTAACTTATTAGTAGAGAAAGATGAAAAAGAGGATAGTGAAGTTTTAGAGTTGAAAATTTGTATATGAGTTGGAGTATTATGTGTGACTGAGATAGAATTCGGAGAAGTGTCTTTTGATTCCATACACACACACACACACACATACTCAAAGGAACCTTCAAAAACTTGCTCAAAGATTATAAGGCATTCATCTTGACATATTCTCTCAAGTTCCTATTTGGTATGATCCTTAGAGCAATGAATGAGGGCAAGAACATATCTGCAATATAGATAAGCAATTTATGAATTCATTTTACATGTATGAGTTTGCTTGAGGACAAGTAAAAGCTTAAGTTTGGGTAAATGTTATTCTCTAGAAATTCTTGTATTTCATCACATTTTTCTTATATATTTGTTAATTTAGAACTAAAATTGTGCATAAACTTCATACATATGAAGGAAAATGTGATGTGATGAAAATACTTTAAAAAATGCAAATTTTGAGCTAAATATATAGAGTTTTAGATTAAATTGAAGAAAATTGGAAAGCTTATAAAATCCTTCTCTTTATAGGAGGATGAGGACAAGAAGAAGAAGCTTACATGGATCCTTGGAGGTGAAGAAAAGAAGAACAAAAGCCAAAAAGGAAGATCAAAGAAGCAACTTGAAGGTGCTCATAGTCAGTGAAGCAAAAGCGAAAACACATACAAAAATAGGCCCTTCTAACCTCGTTCACTGTGGGTTCGCTATAGCAAAGCAAAAGCAAAAACATATAAAAAATAGGCCCTTCTGATTGCGTTCGCTGTGAGTTCACTATAGCGAAGTAAAAGCAAAGTTGTGATACTGCAACCTTGTGTTTTGAAAAACTGAAACTTTAGCTGGCTTTTTAACCTAATGGTGGCATTGAAATGGGGGGATTCTGCACCAGGAAGAGGATGAGAACCACAAGGATGTTTCTTGGAGAGCTTGAGGATGATTTAAGTGCTTCTTTGAGGAGATTCTTAGAGAAATTCAAGATTTTTTTCTCTTTTTCTGGTTTTCTCCTCTCTTCTTCCAATTTGCTGATATGGATATAACTTTTGTGTTGAGTTGTTGGTTTGTATTGATTATATGTGGCTAAAACTCTCATTTAGGATTACTTCTACTCACTGTATGGATTAAAACTGCTATATTTTCTTGCTTTTGCTAGTTGTTGAGAATATATGCTGATTTTTCTCTATGCTTAATTACTATCTTGTGCTTGATCATCACATGATTAGTTTAGTTCAATTGAATGAAGCTTGAGAGAGCTATTTTGGTTGTAAAACTTGAGAAAAATCATACTAGACTTGAAGTTTAGGGATTAAATAGATGGTTTGTTGTTAGAATAGAGATACATCTAACAACCTAGCATAGTCTAATGAAGAATTGCTTTGGGAAAGATGATTTTCATTAATGATAGACAAGAGATTGAATATTGTTAATGAAGATTAAAAATCAATCTTGACTTGAGAGAGCTTGATTGATGATGTTAGAATCTTTGACTAGCATATGGACTCACACAACTAGCATAAGTGAATCAATTACATAGTTTCATGAAATACAATGAGGAAGAGTAATCCTAAGCCTTTAAACCTTGAAGTAGAATCAATTTTACAATCACCTTTGCTTTACCTTATTATTTTCAGAAAAATTCCTTAATTCAATTTCAAATGATTTCATTCAACCTAGTTAATTCAACACTCGTTTACTCACTAAATTATTACTTGCGTCCCGTGCGCTTGCGGAAGCTAAACAGTGAAGAAAACTCCCGAACCCTAAATGGTTTTTGTAGACCTATTTCTATTTTTTAAAAAAGGTTTTCCAAAATTATCATTTTTCAAAATTTTGGTGGCTGCTTCTTGTTTTCTAAATTTTTGGGCGCTACACCTGCTGTGCAATCTGTCTTGTGACAGACTATGCATCTCGAGGCCGTAAATCCCAATGTGCCTAAGGCATAGGGTGTATCCCTAGACTGTAAAACCTGTTATACCAGCTGTGTTGTATTGAAATGTGTATACTGTGATTGATGTTGTGCTGCATCTTGATTGCCGAATGCTTAATCATATGATGGTTTGTTAATCATGCTTTGTGAACTTACATATATTATGATTGACTGTTGTTACTACTGAGATTCTCATGAATCTCACCCTTTCCCTTAAATTACATACTAAGAAATCAAGTAGCTTATAGGGTAGGCAGGTAGTGATTTTGGAGAAATAAGAAATAATTTATGTTAGATATCTGTATTCTAATTTTGATTAGATAGTCTTAGGTATTTTGGTAGCCTCATGTGACTTTGTGGTTTGTATATATATATGTATATACATAATCATAGTAAAGTTAGTATCTGTAGTTGTAGAAGTAGAGGTGTTATGGCAAGTATAGTATAGGGTAGTCTTAGTTGATCAATTTTACATAATGAAATGGTAATTACATCAAGCCTGCTAATTGAATTAGGATTGGGCAATTGTATGTTAAAGGCTCATAGTTTAATCATCAATACACTAGTATATGAGCAGAGAAGCACTTTGATAATAATAAATAGAGCTAAAGATTGATGAGTCTTAATAAAGTTGTGAACCAATGCATAATCATTTTTGAAAGTCTTAAATTTTTAGAAAAACCTATTCAATTATAGGTTTGAATCCTCTGCTTGGGTTAGGATTTTAAATCATTTTTAAAGGTGTATTTGTCCTAGGATTAGAGCTTGGCTTAGTGGTTCAAATTCATTATATAAAAGCTCATCTAATAACTATGGAATTAGGGTGTGACAGACACAAGCTTTATCCCTGAGCTCTTCTCCTCTCTCTTCTTCTGAGTTATACTTATCTTTCTATTGTTCTTTTGTAACCCCCATCACGATTAAGGCCGGGATTAGCGTTTAAATACGTTTCATAATTGAATAAGAAATCCATAATAATTAAAAAAATTTTATAACACTTGTACAAATAGATCTCCATTCATTAATTTATAGAATCAATAGGCCTGTTCGGTTTGTCACATGTATAATATCAGAGTATAAGCACAATTCCCAACGTTTACCCGAGATAATAACATTAATCCAAAAGTTTGTACAGGCATCATTACCCATCTCAATATCCATACCGAGGATTACACAAAACTATAATTCTATAATCTATTCGATACATACATCCGTCCAAAATGATAACCAATCAAAACCAAAAGTATCTATCTAAGACTACCGCCAGCAGTCCTAGTCGCCCTTATACGCTTGCCTGCTTCTTGATCCACTTGCCCTATCTGAACATATTATTTGAAAAGAATGAGATTCTAAAGAATCCCAGTAGCAACAGTTTATGTATATGATGTATAATTAAACAAAGCAAGTAAACATATGTCACAATGCAGTAATCAATATTCGAGGCCGGGCACAATGCCACGTCCCCTTCAGTGTATACAAGGCCGGGCTTTCACCACGTCCCTTTACTATATCTGTATTCAAGACCGGGCTTTCGCCACGTCCCCTCACTGTATCTGTATTCAAGGTTGGGTTTTCGCCACGTCCCTTCACTGTATCTGTATTCAATGACTAATACAAACAAGCAATGCAATATACATGATATAGGATAAAGTGTTACTACCTTGGTCTTTCCATTCTTGACCAGGCATAGGCCTTCTACGCTCTGGGAAAATATCGAATCCTAAAGTCATAATTAAGGACGATGCGTTATCACTTAGTCCAATACTCAATACCTTCACAATACTTAAATTGGTTATCATTATTGTCTCTTAAGTACTCATATATGCCTCTAATAAAAGCCCTAAAGGGTTGGAAGAACTACCCCATGGATCCCCTTTTGGAAGCTCAAACACTGATATTTTTCACTATTTTACTCAAGTGAAGACGGCCTCACTCGAGTCATAGTACGGTCTGCACTCGGGTACCAAAGAGTAAAGGATAGTAAGTGAGCACCCGAGAGCACAAGAAACTTTCAGAGAATAAGAACACTCAAGCATACAAGACCTCACTTGAGTGATAGCTAAATGCCTCACTCGAGCACTAGAGAGTGGAGTCCAAGAAGTGAGAACCTGAGAGCAATGGGAGTTTTCAGAGGGAAGAAGCACTCGAGCATGAGACTTCTCACTCGGGTGGAGACTGAATGCTCGCAAGTGTTGAGAGACACTCTTGCATTCAACCCTGAGTAACAACCCGAGAGGCAAGTTCTAGGTGTCAAATACACTAGCACTCGAGTGAGAACCCACCACACTCACAGGTGAGGCATCACTCTTGCCCTTTTCACAAAAGTGCAATGCAAAAACTGAAAGGAAAACGAAGAATTTCTCTGACTCACCCAAGTGGAACAAACCTCACCTGAGTGGAATCCAACCTTACCCGAGTGATATTCATCCCTCACTCTAGTGAACCCCAGATCACTTGAGTGACCTTATCAGAACTCAGAAAACGCATAAACACTGACAGCAATTTCCAAGATTTCCCCAAGAGTTCTCAATGGACCCAAAACCTCAACCAAAGCTATCCCCATACAAAATTACTCAAGGAATCCAATAAAACAATTAAATCAACCAAATTCCTACTCCATTATCTTGCTTTGGTCTTGGGCAACATTAAGCACTAAATCTCCAAAATCACTAAACTCAATCAATCAATCTCCAATCAATCCTATCTATCCATATACCTTCCAAATATACCATTTCCACACCAATAACATGCCAAATGCCCAATGGCTCTTATTTTCGAAAGTAGGCAATAAATTCCCAGAAATTCAAAACTAATCCAAATGGCACAAAACTTAGATGGATAGATAGGTTTCACTTACCTCTTCAACTTTTCCAAAAGGACTTCTTGATCCTCCAACTTCCATAATTCTTTAGATTCCAAAACCAACAACAAATGGAAAAACTATAACCATCAAAATAAAGCTCTCAAATCAAGGAATAACTTTAATTAAATGAGTTTGAGCAATGGAAGTCATTTTCCTTACCTTTTCTTAAGCTTTTCTTCCTCTATTTTTCTGCAACAATGGTGTTGGATGAGAAGAGAAAAGAGAGAGGGAGAGGGGACGGGAAAGAGAGAGATGAGAGTGAAGGGATGAAGAATGATGATGAAACTACTCCCTCCATACCTCTTCAGCAGAAACCAAGGGAGAAAAAGAGAGAGAAATAATAAAATATTGTTGACTTTCTGTACACTCTCTCTTCTTCCAAACTTGCCAAGTGTCCTTCTCTCATTGGTCCTCATAAAGTAAACACTCAATTAGTCACCAATTAACTTATCTAATCTATCCATTAGCCATTTAATCTTACTTCGCATTTTCTCTTAGTTAGTTATTAATTTCTCCACTAATCACTAACTTATGGCCAATAATTCCACTCTTTCAATTTCTCCTAAATTTGGCACATTAATTAAATTGCCATAAAACACATAATAATCTACTCTAATTCACAATTACATTCTTAATAATTCTCATTAGCCCTTAATCAAAATTTGGGGCATTACATCTTTTACCTTGCTTTCTACTGGAAGGATTTGTTTTATCTTGGGGAGTGCCTCTTCATAATTTATTAGGGGGTTGCAAAAAATCTCTTGAAGACAGTACCCTTGGTTGTAACTCAAACTATATGTTTTATTGTGTTTCTATAGGTGTTGTTGCCAATAATTTGTACAGTGTATAGTGCTGACACCAACAATCTTAGAAAATACTCTCGCGTCAATGATTTTGGCACTCATCAGCAGTGGGGACACTTTTTTGATCTTATAATAAAGAAGATGGCCAGAATAAGCTACTTCTCATCTCTGTGGCAAGATTGAGACGATAAAGAATGAGCCCTCTGGTGATTGTAAAGGTTAGGGATGATTTGAGAATTGTGTGTTAACTCGTATTGGTACCGAAGCATGGTTACCTAATGTAGTGATTCATGGAACAGATAAAAGGATGTGTAAAGTGCTATGATCAAAATTTAAATACACAAAAATAGCTCTAAATGATCTAAAGATGTTTTGATATATTAATGAAATTCCAGAATACAATGGATTAAATGCAAAATATTGAAAGATAACTAGTACAATAGAAATCCAAAATCAACAAAGGAAAAATGAAAAGATTCTGCCATAGAGGAGCAGAGAGAAAATCAATACCAGAGAGATAATTCACCAAATCTTTCACACTGAGATTCTAACTATTTTCCTCCTTTTATCTTACAGCTGGCTTATCAAGTTCTCATAGCTTCGAGGTTGACCTTCTTATTATGTGGCTTCATCTGACTTGGGCTTTCTTATGCTTGATAATTGTGTTTTGAACCTTATTTCCATAGTTCTCATCTTGTGGGCTTATTATATTAGTTTCCCTATGAATTTGAACCTTGTCCTCAACGTTCAGAGATGGATAAAGTGTTGTAGATTCTTTGCCCATTCCCAAGTGGGGGATGATGAACCATCCCAATGAACAAGACACTGTTGTTTTGACTTAGACCCCTATTGGATAAATGGATGGTTAATCGGAGGTACTTAATAAATGTTTGAAAATGTTTCTTTGTTGCTACGTTCATGTATTGTTGAGCCTTTGACAAGTTAGCCTTCAAAATCAAAAGAAGCTCATCACATTGTTGGAGGTATTGATGAACGTCAAAGGGAGTGTCATCTAAAGAGGAATGTTGAATCAAAGGAAGAGGATCTCGGGAATAGACAACTTTAAAGGGGACCATCCCAATGGCATTATAAAATAAAGTATTATACCAAAACTCAGCCCAAGGAAGATAGTTAATTATCTCTAAGGATGGTGTGGTTATGGATAGTGCTAAGATCACGACTATTCAAGAATTGCCCCAGCCTCAAAATGTTTGCCGGTTAAAAGGCTTCCTTGGCTTAAGCGAGTACTATTGAAATTTTGTCCAATATTATGCCTGAATTGCAGGTATATTAACTAACTTGTTGAGTCATGATGCTTTTCAATAGAACTCATAGGCCTAATTGGCTTTCAAAACCCTCGAGAAGGCACTTATGACTGCCTCTAATTTTTGGCTACCAGATTTTATGAAACAATTTATTCTTGAAACCAATGCTTCAGGTATTGGTATTGGCACAGTTCTAAGTCATGAAAGACACATGATTGAATGTTATTCATAAAAGCTTTAACCATGAATGCAGTCTCAATCTTCTTACATTTGTGAGCTTTACGCAATCACCGAATCTATTGTAAAATTTAGGCATTATCTATTTGGAAGGCATTATGTTATTCACACTGATCAAAAGAGTCTTAGACACTTGATGAGTCAAACGATTCAAATACCTAAATAGTAAGGCTTGCCTACCTAAACTCTTAGGCTATAACTTTTCTATTGAGTTTTGGCCAGGACAAACCAATCAAGCTGCTAATTCATTATCTCGAGCTTATTTCTTGACAATTTCTATTATGGAATCCACTTTTATGGATTTTGTTTACACTTGGGTCTGATCCTTACCATAAATAGAACCTAAGAAGAAGAGGTATTGCAAACTCTTACTACCATGGGGTCTTATCACACTCGACAATAAGATTTATTATGGAAGGATCAATTGGTTATACTAGCTAATGATTCAACTCTGATTCACAAGATTCTGGAATAGTTTCATTGGTGGTCATGTAGGCTTTATGCATACCTTTCATTAATTGGATACACTTTTCTTTTGGCCCAATATGCTTCAAGATATTCATCTTTGTTTTAGACAATGCCTGATCTGCTAATAAGCTAAGGTATCTCAACTATATCCTAATGGTCTTCTACAACCTTTACCAATATCAGTGAGAAGTTGGGAAGATGTGGGTATGGATTTTATTATTGGCTTACCTTTGGTTATAGGTTATTTTGTTGTTTTGTTAATCATTGATCATTTGTCCAAATATGCTTATTTCATGCCATTACTTGGCAATCATATAAACCCAAGTGAGTACAAAAGGTAGTTTTCTCACGATCAGTCTCATGCATCAAAATTTGATGATAGCTAGAGCACAAATCCAATTTGGAATAAAAAACAGAGCCATGTAATTCATCTAAAATTTCATCAACTATAGGCATTAGGAAATCATCCTTCACCGTGACTAAGTTAAATGCTCTATAATCCACACAAAACACCAAGTGCCATCTTTTTTCTTAGCAAGAATAACTGGTGTATTAAATGGACTAGAACTTGGTTAAATAAGCCCTTTAGACAATAATTTTGAAACCATAGATTCAATTTGACTAGTCCTATCCTTTGGATCAATTCAATATGTTTAAATCCTTTTGCAGGAGGTAAACCATGTGGCTAGTCGAATAGACTCTGGTATCACTGAATAAGAGGAAGGAGGTCACCTATATTAATAGTATATTGGTTATGGGCTATTGAGTATTGTTAGGCCTGGACCTGAATATTACTTTCATGATCTACTTCTGTACTCGTATTGCATAAATATAATGAAGCATAGTAGCACTATAACTAAGTTCAGTTACAGTAGTTGAGAAACACTTTTCTCTCTCAATTATTCCTAATCTCTAATATTCACATGGTATCAGAGCCGCAGCTTCGCTAGCTTTTGATCCATAGTTTCAACTAATTTCTGGTGCTTGATTTTCTGTGTGTTCTTCTTGGTTCTCATGACTTCTACTGATGCTTTTAGTACTCTTCGTGATGATGCATCCAGTGCATCTCAGTCTCGTGATCGATTGCTTTTGAACAAGAAAATCACTGTCAAATTAGATAACCACAACTATCTCATATAGAAGCAACAGGTCCAATTAATGGCCAAACAATATCATATTTATGGTTTTCTTGACGGATCTGCCATCATTCCACCAATTTCAATTGTTGATGATGACAATTTTTTTCTGAACCTTAAGTTCATCGATTATAAAGTTCAAGATTTGGCTCTTGCTTCTTGACTGTTAGCATCTATCAGCTCACAAATCCTTCCTGAGCTTGTTGGCTATAATAATGCATCACAGATCTGGAACCGCTTAGCACAATTATTTTTTGCAAGTTCTTATGCTAAAGTTCTTTCTTATCGAAATCAGTTGATGAATCAGAAGAAAGGAGAATTAACTATGCGTGATTACCTTGATACAGTCAAATCCTTATGTGACCATCTTGCTATGCTTGGTCATCGTGTTACAGATACTGATCATTTTTCTTATATTCTGAATGGCTTGACCGCCGAGTATGAATCTGTTATTGCTGTTATCAATGGTGCTCATAGAACTTTTTCTCTGATTGAAATTCATACAATGCTGCTGGATGCTGAGACTTATCAATGTGGATTTCTTCAAGCTGTTTCGATTCAAGCCAATATGGCCAATCTAAAAATTAGTTCTTTTGATCTGGTTCTTACGGCCTCCTATAATCCTCGAAGTTCCAATAATCATGGTGATCATCCGCCGCCATTCCCTCCACCGTCTCAACACAGAGCTGGTTTTGGTCGTGGCCGTGCTTCTTCATACTCATCTCATCCTCAATGCCAGATCTATCATAAAATTGGGCATACTGGTAACTGCTGCTATTTCAGGTATGATTACAACTATCATCCTCATCATAACACTAATTTGGTTGCTCCTAGTACTTATCATACAATCTACTCTGTTGCACCCTCTGCTTCTAGTGAATTTGTTCCTCTTATGAACAAGTATGTTCTACCTGCTCCTCCTGTCGCTTCCTCTATTCCTAGCTCTTCTACTCAGATTCAATCTTTTGAGATGGCTACTCTTGTCCAAGTGCCACCAATTTCTACTCCAGCTATTCCTTTGTCATCTTCAAGATAGAATTCCAATGTTCAAGTCTATTTGGCCTCACCTTCTACTCCATAGGATAACTTGTGGTATTTTGACTTCGGCGCCATTCAACATGTGGCTTGTTCTTCACACAAGGTGTAACATACTAATTCTTATAGTGGCTCGGGTACTATGGAAGTAGGTAATGGTCAATCTCTTCCTATTGTTTCTACTGGTCATTCCATTTTATTAAGTGCTCCATCTCTTCACCTTAGTAATATCTTATGTGTGCTTGCCATGAAAAGAACTTAGTGTCTATTGCACGATTTATAAAGGACAATAAGGTTTCCATTGAATTTTTTTTCTAATCGTTGCATTATTAAGGATCTGCAGACCTAAGTGACTTTGGCTTATGGCATTGAGCAACATAGGATGTACAAGTTTCTTGAAGATATACAGTCATCTGTCAACAACTTGTATTTCTCTAATAGTTGTCATTCAGTCACTGTCTCAAATCCTCTAGTACTATGGTATCATAGACTTGGTCATCCATCTATTGATGTAACTAGGACAGTTTTACATTCCAATAATGTAGTGATGCCTAAGACTTGTGAGTGGTCTGTGTCAGGCCTATCAAATAGGCAAATCTCATAAACAACCATTTGTACCATCTACTACATCATATAATAAACCTTTTCAATTGGTTATAGATGATTTGTGGGGTCCTGCACTGCTTGTTTCTTCTAGTTATGTCTATTATATTGCATTCATAGATGCCTAATCTCGATTTGTTTGATATATTTACTTAAGTAAAAATCTATCCGCATTTAAAGAATTTAAAGCTAAGGTTGATACCAGGTTTAACACTAAAATTGAGCAGTTTCAATATGATAATAATGGAGAATTTTAGGTTTTCAGTTCTTATTTGAAAGCATATAGTATTAAGCATCATTTATCGTGTCCTTACATGTCTGAGAAAAATGATCTGGTAGAACGTCGTCGCATATAAATAGTCGAAACAGGGCTTACTTTACTTGCTCAAAGTCTTTACCATTATATCACTGGCCTCATGCTTTCACCACTACTGTTTTTCTTATGAACAGGATGCCTACTCAACTTCTTTAAGGTCTTACACCATATGAGAATTTATATGATAAGCCTCCAGATTACACATCTTAAGAGTGTTTGGCTACCTCTGTTATCCTTGGCTTCGACCTTATCATGCACATAAGATGAATTTTAGGTTTGCCCCATGCATTTTTCTTAGGTATAGCACTCAGCATAAAGGATATATATGTTTGGATCTAGTCATTAGAAAACTATATATTTCTCAACATGTGAAGTTTGATGAACATGTCTTTAGTTCTCAAGGCCAATATAATGCTCGAGCACAGTTAGCCTTAACCTTTGCTCCTATGTCCTCCTTTTAACCATTGTCTCTCTTTTCCACACTAAACACCACCCTCTTCCACTTCACATCAACCTTTCCCAATCATCTCCCACCCATATTCACCCTTTCCTTCTTCCCCATCTAATTCTTTATCTGATAAGCCACCCACTCCCTCTAGTCCACCACCCATTCTTTCCTTTCCACTAAATGATCACCCTATGATCACTGGCTCTAAGGCTGGCATTTACAAACTGAAAGTTTATGTAGTTACTTCTAAAGAGCCTTATTGTCCTACCTCGATTCATGACGCTCTTGCTATTTCTGACTAGAAATTGGCAGCTGAGGATGAATATAATGCCTTAATTCAGTTTGGTACTTGAGATCTTGTTTCTCTTCCATCTGATAGGTAGGTTGTGGGATGTAAGTGGATTTTCAAGAATAAAACCACTTCTAATAGATCTGTTAGTAAAAAAAGGCCAGACTTGTTGCTAAAGATTTTTCCCAAGAAGCTGGTTCTGATTACAATGATACATTTAGTCCAGTTATCAAATCTTCTACTGTACGCATCCTTGTTACCTTGGTTGTTACCAAAGGTTGAAAACTTCATTAAATTGACTTTAATAATGCTTTCCTCAATGGTGATGTCTTAGAGGAAGTCTATATGCAGCAACCGCCAGGCTTTAAAAAGCAATCTGATCATGGTATGCCTTTGGTATTTAGGTTGAAAAAGGCGATTTATGGTCTAAAATAGGCACCTTGAGCTTGGTTTCATAAGCTTAAGGACACTCTTTGTTTTCTTGGGTTTGTTTAAGCTAAATCAGATATTTGTATGTTCATCAAGTTTTCCACTTCCAGTATTGTATATTTATTAGTATATATGGATTATCTAATTCTCACAGGTGATGATGACTATGAAATACAAAAACTAATATCTACTATGAGTTCTTATTTTTCTCTAAAAGACCTTGGTGAGTTGTCTTTTTTCTTAGGGATCGAGTTTCGTTGCTCTCATGTTGGTATGCATCTGTCTCAGAAGAAGTACATCATGGAACTACTTACCAAAACTCACATGCTGATGTCAAAACCCAAACCAACTCCAATGGCAAAAAATGCACAACTTGCTCGTATTGATAGTCCTATCTATCATGATGCTTCTGCATATTATAGTGTCATTGGGGCACTAAAATATATTTGTCTTACAAGACCTGACACTGCTTTTGCCATAAATAAATTGGCTAGATATCTACAACAAGCACTTCAGATTCATGGGAAGGTGTTAAACGTGTGTTATGCTATTTGAATAGCACCTCGTCCTATGGACTACTTCTTTAACCTTCCAATCCTTTCATTGTTTCGGCTTTTGCTAATGCTGACTGGGGTTCTTCCCTTAAGGACGATGATCAATAAAAGGTTATTGTACATCTATAGGTCTAAATCCTATTATATGGACTACACAAAAACATGGTCTCTTTATCAACCATCGAAGAAGAATACAGAAGTGTATCTAACTCTGTCTCTGATGTTCTATGTTTGCTAGCTGTTCTCAATGAAATGCATATAGAGATAACTGGACTTCTATTTATATGGTATGACAATTCTGGGGCTGTAGCTCTGATTGTAAACCCTGTCCTTCATGGAAAATCAAAGCATTTTGAGTTGTATCTTTTCTTTGATCAAAAAAAGGTTGAAGAGGGTGTACTGTTTGTAGGCTACGTGCCTGCTAATGAACAAGTTGCAGATATCTTGACAAAAGCTCTACCTTCCACCTTGTTTGCTGACTTTCACAGTAAATTGCGTGTTGTACTAGTTGATGATGTCTGTGCCTCTTCAGTTCAAGTAGGGGGAGTATTAACAGTGTATTGGTTATGGGACGTTGAGTATTATTGGACTTGGACCTAAATATTACTTTCCTGATCTACTTTTGTACTTGTATAGCATATATACAATGAAGCACCTATCGTCCAATGCATCCATATGGGCCAAACGAATTAAGTATTGGCAATGGGCGCTTAGGCCGTAGTGGAGCCTCGATAACCCTAGAAAGTAAAAAACTCCTCATGTGGCAAAAATATCATAGTAGAAGAATTATAGTCAACTATGTGTGGGCCTAATGTCTCAAGCCATGCAGCACTAATGACCCTATCGACACTGACAACTGGCAGAACCAAACAAGTTAAAAATAGTGTGTGCCTTCAAATTTGGATCAAAATATCTTGGACTGACTCAGAGGTGCTCAATATTTGTCTAGTACCACCAAAAACCCTTACAACAAAAGTTGGGTACATAAGTAACTGTAAATGAGTAACAATCTGAGGATAAAGGAAATTGTCAGAACTCGCCCCATCAAGTAGAACCTGAACGTCTGTACCCATAATAGCACTATTAAAACAAATAGTAATAGCTCCTTGAGTACCCCGATAAGCATGCAATAATAGGTGGTGAAGAATAGCTTCTTCTCAATACTGGGTTGATCATCAATAATTGGAATGGCATTGTCCTTATGTCACCCATAAGCATCATGAGTTGTTTATTGGGACAACAGTAAGATGGGGAAAATTTTGCATCGCACGTGTAGCACAGGCCTTTCTCACGGTAAATTTGCATTTCAGAAGCCTTCATTTTCTCAATTGGAAGAATATTAGGTTTAGGAAGTGAAGGAGGTAGATTGGCCTTTCCTGGACAAGAAAGAAATGAAACAGGACTAGCTAAAGTACCTGTATAAGGGACAATAACTTTAGAAGTAGAAATAGAGGACGATCAGGATTTAAACGAGGACTCTGATGGAGCATACGATAAGCCAATAGTGGTGACATCTGCAAATAATTGAGCGAGTACCATCATTCTCAAAATAGAGGATTGGCGTTGGACTAAAACATCCCACTTAATCATCGATAATAATCCTTCAACGTGACAATCGAGAACCGCCAATTCAGACATGTCCTTAGACCTATTAGCGAGGGATAGAAATTTTGCATTATAATCTTCAAGAGATCTGCCAAGACCAATCTAAGTAAACTTGAATAACTGTGAACAAGCACAGTTAAACTTGGAGGGACCGTATTGAGCTTCAATAGTTTTTACTAGAGTAGTCCAGGTAGGAAGACGATTAGCATTATCCAATATCTAAAACCAGGGAAGGACATCACCATCAAAATGTACAATGCTATGAATAATTGCTAAGGATCCTGAATTTCAAAATATTTGAAGTATTGCCCAGCCTTGAAGATCCAATTCAGAGCCTTGGAACCTCAAAGTGGGGAAAATCAAGCTTCTGCGTTTTGTTAAAATGAGGAGCATAGGTAACCGAATGCATAGTAGATGATGAAGAGCCCGAATAAGTACTCTTATGTCAATGGGAAATGTCAGTAGCCAGTGACTGCAACATTATTGAAAGAGGCAAGTTTCACCCAAGAGGGGGGTGAATTGGGTGATGTTATAAATTTTTCACTCGATGTGGAGATATGAAAAATAGAGTAGATAGAGTAGAGTTGAGAAGATTATAACACAGAGAGTTATACTGGTTCGGCCTAACAACCAGGCCTACGTCCAGTCCTCAGAGATCAAGATCTACTGAGAATTTCACTATACCTCTAAGATTCAATGGGCTCTCAGAACGCCACAAACAACAATTGTCCTTGAAAGGACTACGAGCAGAAATATTCTCTCACTAAGAAATTTCTCTCCCCCTTATGACAAGTCTTACGTGCAAAAAAATAACCTATGACCTTTCCTACTTGCTTATGTATACAAGACTTATGAGCAGCAACGTTCTCTCCTGCTTATACTACTGTAAGTCTTACGAGTAGCAACGTTTTCTTCTGCTTGTATCTTATAAGTCTTATGAATGAAAGGTTTAACAAGGAATTCTCTCAACTGCTTCTCTCGTAACGAAATCTTCCCTCTCAAGATCCCAATACCTTGAGATCAAATGAAAATAGAATTTGAATTGTATGATAACTCTCTTATAGAGCAAATAAATGAACACTGAAGATCAATGTGTATACAGAGAAAATTGTGAATAGCAGAGACTCGTGTATATGCTTGTGAATTCTTGTGCTTTTTTGTACTTGACTATCTCTGAATCTCTATATATATAGATGTTCAGTTTTTGCCCATTTTAAGTAATCATCGTTGAGGAACGGGGCTTGTAACTGTGGAATGACACGCGCATGTTTGAATATTCTCAATGCGGTAGGTACATGCGTGCTTGTAATGATGTTGTCTGCCGTTGTTTGACTTTCTTCGTGTTAGTTTATTTCAAACGTTCATCCTCCTGTATCACACTTATAATACATTCAAAATAATGTTAAACAATGATAATAAGTAATGATAAGATGAATAAATAACATTAAACCATATTCGGATTGAACATTGTGAGACTTGGTATATTTGGTGATCTGGTAGAGCATCACTTGAGCATGGATGGGCTCACTCGAGTGATATTGAGATTTTACTCCTTGGTCTTCAGTTTTAAGTTTGTGCTCGCATAGGATTTTAGAGAGACAGAATTCTCACTTGCGAGTGATGTGGGGCCTCACTCGAGCACAACTCCTTCTGCTCAAGTGGCCTTGCCTTTTCCACTGGGAGTTTCTTCTCTGGACAATACTCATATATCAATTTAGCAAGAGTGAGATTTTGCACTCGCAGGTGATGTGGGCCCTCACTCGAACACACATACTCCTGTTCGAGTGAGAAGAATATTCTCAAGTAATATACCTTTAATATCAACACTCGCATCAGGATTTGAGAGGGATAGATTTTTCACTCGCAAGTGCTGTGGGCCCTCACTCGAGCACACATACTCCTGCTCGAGTAAGAAGAATATTCTCAAGTAATATACCTTTAATATCAACACTCGCATCAGGATTTGAGAGGGATAGATTTTTCACTCGCAAGTGCTGATGTGTCACTCGAGCATATGAAGCTATGCTCGAGCATACTTGTGCTTTTATGATCTTCATGACTCTCGGTCAAGCACTCACATACCTTCACTCGGTAGTGCTCGAGTACAAGACAATCATGCTCGAGCATTGATCTCTCTGCTTGAGTGCATCAAGGGAGAATTCCAATACTTGCTCTCGGCCAAGTACTCGCAGACCTTCACTTGCATGTGCTCGAGTGAGAAAGGCTCCTCTGCTTGAGTGCTGTCTCTAGTGCTCGAGTGAATCATTGAAAAATGACAATGGCATGCCTTCTCGGGTATACACTTTCTGGCTATCACTCGCACCTGCTCGAGCACAAAATGGTTCCATGCTCGAGTGCTAGACTCATGCTCGAGCACACCAGTTCATTTTGACAGCAAACACCATAGAACATTGTTATATACATTTGGTAACCTTGTGAACATTTCTCAAACTTATAAAAACATGATTTGTACATAATTGACTTTTGTTATCATCAAAACTTGGGATCTAACAATTGTTTCTAACTGAGTGAAATGACCATCGATATGGTTGAAGCAACCATTAACACGATCATAGCGGCTATCCAGCAATTCAAAACAAGTTTTAGTACCCTCGATGAACTCTTTCACCTTCTTCATATCTGTTTGAAGCTCCTCCAAGCGTGTATTCTCAACTATGGCAAGTTCTGAACGTAATGAAAGCACCAAAATGCCATGAACAAAATTTAAGTACAAAGAAATAGCTTAAAATAATCCAAAGATGTATTGATATATTAACGAAATTCCATAATACAATGGATCAAATGCAAAATATCGAAAGATAACTAGAACAATAGAAATCCAGAAATCAACAAAGGAAAAATAGAAAGATTCCTTCAGAGAGTACAGAGAAAATCAGCTAGAGAGAGAATTCACTAATTCTTTCACACCCTGATTCTAACCGTTTTCCTCCTTTTATCTTAGAGCCACCTCATCAAGTTCTTATAGCTTCAAAGTTGGCATTCTTATTTTGTGGCTCATTACATTGAAGCATCGAGTCTAATGGTGTTTTAAGAATAAAATTAGATTGTAGGGCATGTGTTGTATGCTCAAGAGGGCCATGGTTGTTGTGAACCCCAAGTGCCATATTTGCTTTTTAGTTACTCATATAAGACCTCATAAACACTACTTTTAAGATGGATAAAATCCTAATAGATGGTGGTGTACATGTCTGGAGAATTGTGTTGCCCAATCTCTCCAAAGTGAGGTGAAGCCATTGCTGAGTATCGTATTGATAAGGTATTTCCTTCATAAGCAAGCATACTCGAATCTATAGATAGACACACGATTTCATGCTTTGCGGCTGTCATGTGAAATAATCTCATTGATTCAAATGGCTTAATGGCTTCTTTGTGCTAATTGTGATGATAACTTAAATATTTAGGGAGAATTACAATCAGGTCCCAAAAAAGAAGAGAAATGAAGAAATGGTCCCTAGAGATTGCAAAATAAAAAAATGATCCCATGGAGTTGTCAATACAGGCTCCTGGAGTTGTTAATGGGACCATTTTTTCATTTTTGCAATCTCTAGGGATCATTTCTTCATTTATTTTCTTCCTTGGGACCTAAGTGTAATTCTCCCAAATATTTATTTGTGTTTGCTCTTCTGGTTCATGTTAGAGCAAGTGGCTCCCTTATATTTTAATGAGTTGATTTTCTCTTTGGAAGGAAAATAAAATTTTTAACATTAATTGATTCATGATATTTTTTAAATTATTTGAATGGCGGTTGTGTGTTATGTGGATATGAATAAGGAGTTAATTTGTATTTAAATGTGTATGAATTTCTTTGAACTGTTTAATTTTTATCAAAAAGCACATAATTGCTACTTTATTACCATTTAATTATGTTTCGCTATAAGAGAAATATTAAGGGCATTTAAGAATTTATTTAGAGCTCATGAATCAATCTCCCTGAGTTAATCCCACATATTTATACATTTAGAAGGAAGAATAATAGTACTCCATCTTATTCTTTTTATAAGCAACTTTCTCATTGTGTCTCAAAATTTAAACTACTTTTTTTATTTTCTACCCCAATTAAATGCACATATTTATATTAATTACCCACACTTACCATTAATTCTCTTTCATTTACTCATTTATTACACTTTCTCTCTCATATTTTATACTCATACTCTCTCATATTTGTTATTGATTCTCTCTCCTATGGTCTTTTCATAAATAGGACCATATTTGGAAGAAACATGACATTTTTTACATATTTATTATTTTTAATTATTTTTAACTAATTTTAATCGCTAGTTCATTTTATGTAATAAAGATAAAAGTTACTTTTAAAAAGGACAGGAGGGAGTATTCACTAGTGGAAAAATGGCTTTTTAGACGGGTTAAAATTGACTTTTAGACCAGTTTTGGATCAGGTCTAGATACAGTCGATCTAAAAAGTCTGAAACTTTTAAGACCGGTTAAGGAACCGCTCTTAAAAGTCACATTTTAAGACCGGTTATCATGAGCATCGGTCTTAAATGATATCTCACTACTACAAAAAACCAAATCTGTGGCACTTATAATTGCAGTAGCTGTGGCGCTTGCGAAATACCACCTATCTTAACGCTACTAAAAAAAGCTGTGGCGCTTGGAAGCGCCACAGATTTTTAAATTTTTTTTTTTAAAAATAGCGTCCTGTGGCGCCTGACCTGCCAGGCGCCACAGGTGGGTGGGCCTATTGTGGCGCCTGGCCGGTCAGGCGCCACAGTAGACCTATACCTCCAGCCAGGCGCCACAATAGGTCCTTTTTTTTTTAATTTTTCGTTCTGGTTTTTTTAGCATATTTTTTCCTCATATTTTTTTGGGTTTTTCGTATTGGTTTTTTTTAGCATATTTTTTCCTCATGCATATATAATTATCCCATGCATATATAATTATAGTCTGTAAGGTTTAATAAGAACAATAATAGATAACTTTAAAATGATACCAACAAATGATTGATTAGCTAAAGTAGAAATGAAAATTGTTATACAATATACTGTAAACCTAGCTGAATGAAATATAATACAACAAATTCAACTTGAACAAACATGCATGACACAACAATTATATTGGCAATTAGAAACAACTCAAAAAAAAACCAGCTAGTGAATTTAATAGTAAATATAGCTACCTAGGGATTTGCCTAAACACATATTCACACCATTCCTCGATCACTTCATTAACCTGATGGTCTGTCAAAGCGTCACAACGTTGATCTTCATAATACTACAGATATATACAATCAGACACAAGTTAGAATGAATTAAAATCAGTAAAACATAACTGTCAGGCACTAATTCAATTTCATTACAACACAATATGAAGTGCAACTAAATGACTTACTTTTTGAGGAATAAATGGTTGATCATGCATAATAACATCCTTCATAAATTTCATGATATAGTACCCACAATCATTGTCATTAGGTTGGAAAGGGCACTGCAATAATATAATGCAATATTTAACTCTGTTCATGAATAAAAAGTGTTTACTAACAAAGTCTAAGTAAAGTCAAATATCAATACCTGTATCTTCTTCCAAGGATAGCTAAGGCGGGGGTCAGTAGCTTTAGAACAGTTTAACATGACAGACGACCGATATGTAGTCAATGCGCTAACAAAAGAAACAGAAAATGATTACTTTTGATTATTCAATCACATTCGCAAATATTTATACATAGGCACGTATACTTACCTACTGATCAATAGCATCATATCAAAACGGTCTTGTGGAAGACCCTTTTTCAGAGGATCCACATAATAAATACGAGGGCCTGAAGGTTCCGCTGGATTGATAACGATCAATATCCAATGGCGCCTAAAATATATTTTAAAAATATTTTTTGAACAATCATGTTATGATAGAAGTTAAACAATAAAAACAAAAATTGTACCAATAATAACTTACCCCGCATTATACGGCACTAAAAATAATGTATTTGCTGTCGCTTTCTTGCTAAAGTAATCTTTCAGCTTATTAGACTGCGCAGTCACATCTATTTTACCCTCATGATGACCAACGAGAAAAGGGTTGACAAATGCGAATTGGACCCTGTGTGTATCCATTAAAACGTCCTCGTCCAAATGCCTGGTATAAAACATACAGTGTCATGAGAAACAAAAGAAATGGAACGAGATATATTAATAACAGTGATAAACGATGATAGTGAAGTACCTTATCCAGATGTTGATAGCCGAAGCACTAACCCAATCACGAGCACATATATCCTGCACGACCTCGGCAGTAATATAGTCAACTAGACCACAACAGTGTAGATATGTCTTGGAGTACGTAATGGCACTACTCCCTCACCGATCAATTGTGGTGCAATCGTTATTAATTGATCGAGATATGAGGTATGTCTTCTTCTGCTCTGTTGGCTGGCCGATGCTTTTGACTTGGGTTGTGTTGTTGAAGACTTTGAAATCTTACCCTGCGCAAATTAGAAAATTAAATCACAGTTCGAGATGAAAGTTCGAAGGAAAAGTGCAGGGAATTTTGAATGAATGACCTTTCCACATGGCTCGATAAGACCTATTGGCCAAGCAACATAGCCAACTACAACATCTGCCACCTTATTTTGTTCATCCTGAGACGGGATCGGTAAGAGGGCGTCTTCGTTCGTGCAGACGTCAACCTTAACCCGGAGTGTGTTATCGGGCAATGATGAATTGTGCAGTATGTCCTCACCAGTGTTGTAGGCAACACCTACTACAACCGCGTGCTTGGATGCTTGCTCGACATATAGCTTGCATTGAAATTCGCCCTACGGAAAATAGAGTTAATATGTTAAATTCGCTTAATTATAATTTAACATAAAGTTAAGTAGAAAAGAAATTAATTACGGAAGGAAAAGGGACTTTAGGCATGGAATTGCAACTATCTCTGAAACTTGGGCTATCACAGAACGGAACATTTGGTGTTGGCCTACCCTGAACCAACTGTTGTATTTGCGTTGTTAACAACGCATTATGTTCTTGCAGCAAACGCATTTGTTCGGTGAATTGTTCTTCTCGTTGTTCCTTGTAGCGCATTTGTTGTTGAAGTTCTTGCATTTGATGCTTAAAGCTAGACATCTCGTCACGTAGGTAGGAAACATCACTTCTACTCGAGCGCTTCTGACGTCCGAAGTATGCTGATGGGGTGACTGCAAAACCAGTACCCTGAACACGACCATCATACTCGGGTACTGGTAACGCTCTGCTCAATAAATCGTCCCGACCAACATAGGTCGCCAACGCAGGATCCTCCTGTGTCATTTGTCGCTTTCCCAAAAAGAATTACAATGAAAATTAGTTATTATAAATGGAGTTCATTTAAGTAAAGCCAATTATTTATTAAACGCATAATATAATTGAATACTTACACAATATTCGGCTACTCTTCTTGCTTCCTCACTACGAATTTCACTTTTCTTATTTGTGACACCCTGGACCCACAGCTCATGTCGTGGAACCTGTGTAATATCTGAGCCTAATTCTTGTATCTGCATATCGAAGTTAGTCGAAGTTATATGATATTCATACAATTTTATTATGAATGAAATAATCATCAGTTCGTACCATTTTTCTTTCTAAAATTGCGTATGAAACAGGTCCTTGTGTGTATCGGTATGGCATGTTGGTCGCGTTAGCTCGATTCTTCTCGCTCAACTCCTAGTTAGATCAAAATGATTCATATAAATATATAAATGTTACTTACAAATACGTACATTTCACGTAATAGGGAAAAATAAACAAATCCCCTTACCAGGAAATCAGGAGTTGTATGTGTTTTGATAAACTCATCCCACATTGCTTGAGTGATGATTCCTTCGTACAATGGATAAGGCGGTGTAGTAATGATATCATCATTATCATCCCTCAAGAAATATTTGACGAGATCAGAACGAAACTTTCGCATAAGTTTTCCAGCTTTTCTCATTACGAAGTTCTTCCGATCATCATCAATAATAAAAATACTCTGTAAACAAGTCAAAAAACATATATCATATGTAAAATTTAAATGAAGTGAAACAAAGCAAACCGAATAAATATATAATTAAGGTGTTACCTGTATTTCAGCCCAGATCACATCCTCATAACTTTTATTTACCATTTTCCAATTTTGAACTGTAATAGGGACTCTGTCTCGAACCGTAGTCCCGATGAAGTTATTTAAGGAGGTACTGTTCTCCCCAAACGGGTTTCCATTTTCATTCCACTCCAGTTGTAACTTGATCCCGTTACTTCTCAGTCTGATCAACCTCACCATAATTGTCCTGCCACGTCTGACGTTCGCCTCAAATCTCTGTCTACCAATGTGCCTGGGAACGTCATCAATGTCATCAGGTACGGGACTGGGAACGTCATCAATGTCATGATGTGGTGAGTCCATACTCCTGCAAGTGAAATAAACCAAATCAAAACATCAGTGCACAATGGTCTTGTATGTCAACGAAAGCAAATTATTTTGAAATTTATAAAAACATACATACAAGTAAATGAGTCAATGCAATCATTATCTTTTCCTTTTTCTTGTCTGATTTAAAATTTTATTCTTCAGAATTTGTGTTGGATTGAGAATTGTGTTCCTCTTGACCCAAGTTCCCTCTTTATGATCATGTCTCACGTATAGGGGTCCATCTCCATCTTCATCTTCATCTGCATCTCCATCTATATCAATCTCTGCTGACCATAAATTCTCAAATGAAGGATCATCATTATTGATGTTCAAATATTCATTACTTTCAAAATCAACTTCTGCTTGACGATTCTTGTTGGATGGAAGTACAATAGACCAATCAATATAAACATAAGAGGAATAGGGGAATAAGCTGGTGCTTCCTATTTACTGTTCACCCCCTCATATTTCACTGTTTATAACAACAGTGTTGGCTTCAGTTCCAAGCCGTTCACTCACATATGGGCTTCGTTCAGCTCTAACTAAACATGTACAGTGCTCTGTTGCAAAAAGTAAACTCCTGTACACAATATCTTTCCAACGTCACTTTATATCTTCTTCTTGCACCGTACGCCAGTCAGTTGGATTAGGTGAACCATTTACTCCACCGAAGACCAACCATACGAAGCCTTTCTGTGTCTGGGAGGAAGGAACGAAAGTTGAGCTCCAAGTCGTTGCTATGTCTTGCTTCCAAGATCTGCGATCGTGCTATGGACGGAAGACGACGCCATCTTTTGGGTATTCCAACAAGATTAGAGTCTTCGTTTCCTTCATTTCTTCTCCTTCTGATCTAGTATTCTTTAAATATTTTGTTGCCATCGGTGACTTACACGGTTTCATCTTTTGCCGGTCATCGATCTTCCGCTACCACAGACTTGATGCTGTAGCTCCTGACAATAATGAAGTCATTTTGCTAGTGAAGGTTGATCGGGAGTTTTGGAGGTCAGATCATGAGACGGATGGATCAGAAGCCAGGCCACCGTTCGGGTATTTCGTTTTTTTTTGTTTTCTGTTACTTCATTCCACCTGAGGCTGTGAAGGAGTGTTGTTCTTCAAAGTTTGTTCTTCCTTGACATTTCGGCAGTCAAGAAAGAAACAAAATTTTCTTCAAAGTTCACTTATCTTCCTCCTTCCTCTCTCGCATTAGCAAATATGCATCAAGAAACAACCTCCTGTTGATGTTTTCAGAAATGGGTCTGCACAACCGAAGGCTTGATGCTATAGATCTGAACAACTCTGAGGCCACAGTTATGGCGAAGGTTGAAGAGACGAATCGTAATGCTTGCGGTGAAATTTTTCTTGCAGATGTTATGCGTTTATTGCATAGCTGTTGCAATATAACCAGGTATGCTGGCTAATTTTTCTGTTTTTTGTTGTCGCTGTTGTTGTTGTAATTTAATTTTTCCCCCTTTTAAACTGGTTATCAATTGGTTTCATCTAAATATCTGACTTTGCCTGCAATCAGATGATCATTCAAAAGAAATGCCGAAGGTTCCTGTCAAACTGTTTCTTCATTCTAGCGGACACATTGCAGCAAAGTTTCAATATAACCAGGTATATTGGCTAATGTTGAAAAGTAAAATTCAATACAATTTTCAGTACCATAGTGATTTGGCATATCACTGAATCTCTGACCGTGTACAGATGTGCATATGTGGTGTGTTTTTGGCTTATGCTTTAGTCTTCAATTTGTTTAGACAGTAATACCTGCTATAAGGAGAGTCCCCAAATCTACTTGGAACGCAAAAGAAAGGTTTGTTATTCTTTTTTTTCTCTCCTCCTTATGTGAATGTGTGCATGTTGTGTAAGGTTTATGGTAACTCAAGAAGCAACACTTAGCATACTCTGTATTGGCTGTTGTGAAGCTATAGCCTTACTAAATGGTTTGATCCTGTAGGTTATGGATGTTCCCACTATCTTCATTGTTAGCAGCAGAAAAGGTTCTTGCTGAAACTTCTAATGTTCAGGTAATAGCTTCTGCCATTTTCATTACCCTTATAATTGGGCAGCTATTGTTATTATCCAATATTTAGCAACTTTGCATAAGTAAGCTTCACTAATTTCAATGCGATTTCTTAATCACTTTGTTTACAGCAAAATTTTTTTTATCATATAAGACCCAATTTAATAAAGGGTAACTGTTTCATTTATTGGGAATGAAGCCCAGCTAAGAAATATGTGTAACGATTCTGTTTATGAATAATGTGGAATGAGGCTATCAGTTAAATTTTATATATTAAATAACTCTGGCCTGATATATTTGTTCCTTTACTTTTTTCTTAATGTTCTTCTCATTTACTTTACAGGTTGATAACCTAGATTGTCAGGCCATTGCTGTTGCATCTGCTGTTCTTGATCTTCAAGGTAAAAGTTGAGTTTTTGAATTATTGTACTTTTCATTCTTCATTTTGTGCGTCTGCACAAGCTTTAGATTTGTGTTTCCTTATTTATTTTTGTTCCAAGTTTCTTATGCTGCTGTCCTTGGTTGTCTTTTCAAAAAGATTGGTATGACAAGTTCCCTATCTGCATTGAATCAAAACTATTGCCATTTCAGCGAGAAGGGATTAGGTACATAATTTATTTGCACATTTTTAAAATTTGCATTTATATGCCTTCAATTTTGGTAATGAACTAAAAATCTGCGCTCTCTTCTCCAGATTTCTTAGTCCTGAACTTTAAACTTAAGCTTCATTCCTCTTTTCGTTATTCCTCCTTCTATCGTCCTGGGTTTTATTTTGCTCTCTGTAGTGTAAGCAATACAAGTTCCCGTTTCTTTTTTGACAGTATTAAGAAAGTCGTCATTGTTAATTTTGACATGCCATTTTCAGTTCAAGTTTAAAATTAAGAAACTCAATAAAGCATTTTCCCCGAAATTGAGAACTTAATATGGAATGATGAGTATGACTTTCATTTTATATGCTTCATCGGTTCTAAACCTCTACCAATCCCAGATTAATGAATAAGGCCTAATGCCTTGATGTAAGAAGGATGGGGCAGGGAAGCTGTCCCAGTTTGAGGAAGATTTTGTAGAGAAAGATCCTATAGGCCGCAATATTTGTTTTTGCTATTTTTCTTGCTTATGCTTTTGCATTCTGTTAACGCTTGATGACGTTCATATAACATTCCCTCAGGTTTGAAGTTAAACTCTTCTATCAATGTTTCTTATTATTAGTTTTACTGGAATCTTTGGATTCTGCTTATCAATTAGATTGATGCATTCTCCATATAAGAGTCAAAGTTTGTGAACCATGCATATTGTTTGAAGGATTAGATGGAGAAGCTTACTTCCCTAATGTGCTTATTTATTTGATATGCCTACTTTTCAGGTTCTGCGTGTTGTGAAAACAAGGCAAGCTGCATATTTAGTGTTAAACCATTTAAATGAATATGTTCAAAATCTCAAAAAGTTGGGGTTACTGGGAGAATGGATGATGCTGCATCTTCATGAGGCTGTCTAGGTATCTTCTGGTATTATCAATAGTACTTTTGGTCCTTTCCATAGTCTCAATTGAGCACTCTCCTGTAGAAATTGTGAGATAACATAATGGTTCATTTGTTTCAAAATGAGTTAGAGAAATTAGTTAGGACTCCTTTATTGTTGAAGTTTCATGAAAAGAATAGTATACATCCTATGTTGGGTTCCCTGCTATCTTCTATCCATGAACCACTTTCAAGCTGTAGCAGGGAAATGATGATATTGCGGGGTATGACACTTTATAAGGAAGGATCCAAAACAGATGGTATTTGGTTAATTTCCAGTGATGTTGTGAAGGTGAGACGATTTTTTTATCTACATTTTTATTATCTGATTTTTCATGCAAATGAAGCATTTTTTTTTTTCTTTCAAGCTTATTTATATTTTTTTTTTGCGGATCTGAAATCTATGCCAAGAGAATAAGGCAGAAGCTTTTGCAAATATCTATGAGCAGAAGTGAAAACAAAACCGAAGAATGGAAAGAAAATTGAAGAAGTATAAACATCAAGGAAATCATCATGAAAGCCCACTTCTCTATTTCTATTTTGTTTTTCTACTTATCCTATATCACTAAAAGTACGATAAAATTCCTAATGAGATTTCCGAAGTGGAAATAACTGCGAATGCTTTTTAGTGGTCGTGAGGATAATTACTATTAGCTAGAAGTCATTTTTCATGATTGTTTGATATGATAATGATTTCCAGTAATACAGTGTGGGAATAGATATTTATGGTTTATCATATATCACAAGGTTATGCAATTTTGATCAGTAGGGACCGATTGAAATTTTCACAACTATTTGGATAAATCTTTTTGGGAATTGGCTTAGTCAGTTATTGTCATTACTTGATTGTTTTAAGTATTGAATTTTGAGAATTGAGAATTGTTTCTTTCCTTATTCCTTTTGTTACCTTTTTGCCTTGCATTACACTAGCTCCAATTTATTCTTCCATGAGATGAATCTGTGGTGCTCTATTTTTGCAGGTAGAAAATTTCAGACAAATGTGGACAGAAATGTTACAGGAGTAGTCTCTTTTACTCTTCTTTTCTCCAAAATCATGGTTTACTCAAAAATGAAGGATTTTCTGCACAAGTTCAAATATTTTGCTCTCTTATTTGTTCAAGTTGTCTTATCAAGTTGCAAAATGAAGTCACCATCTATAGTATCTCTATATCTGTTACTTTTCTTGACTAGCTGATCCTACCAAAAGGTGGTGGGGGATTTTTTTACAAGATATTTTAGTATTTAATTATTATGCAAAAAAACTTGCTGATGTAGTATTTGATCAGTTGATGTTTTTATTAAAGATGGTATTTACTTGACAAACTATGTCAGCAACAAGGGACTTCTAGAACCCTACCTTCTACCAAATATTGACAAAAGGGAGGGCATTGCTCCAAGAATTGAGGAGGGCTTGAACCTTCACTACTTTCTATTGGGTCAAGGGTTTAGTTTTTCATATATATATATATATATATATATATTTTTTTTTTGGTTGGATGGACATGGGTAACAATTTTCAGATTTTTTTGGAATATTTTGTTAGTTTGGATATGTATCCAAATATTTTGATATGTAAATACCATGAGGTTGAAATTCAACATAATGAATATACTGTGTTTTTTATTTAATTTTTTTGTCATCCGAATTGTTCATTTTTTTAGTGCGACATAACCATATCATATATTTGAATATATATCAAGAAGTTTATACCTTTATAAGCAACAACGAAGTCATTATGAGGTGTCATTGAGGTATGAGGTTTTTTGTTCCTTTCTAAAATTTGAAGTCTTTTTTATTATTTGTTTGTCTTTCATTCATTATCTATCTTCTTCATCTTCTAAATTATTTACTACGGAGCTGATGAAAAAGCCAACGAGATTGACATCTTCTATTTTGTTTTTCTACCTATCCTATATCATTAAAAATAAACATTGTTGCCCACTCATCATCAATAACCAATGTAGAATACTTATTCTATTTGAATCAAGGATGAGATGAACAATTTTCTTAAAAAGTCAGTTTCTTAAAAGGTTATCATCAATGGGCAAATACAGAATTTCTTTTACCCTTGTATCAAGCAACTATGCGATTTTCTTTCCCTCTATCTTTTTCAAATTTCAAGCAATTAAAAGTACGATATATTAATTTTATATTCCCTGATTTTTCTTCTTATTGTTTGGCTATCATTGTTTATTAATTATATAGCTGATTATCTTTCCCTCTATCTTTTTCAAATTTCAAAACTTGAAATTCAACTTACATACTCTTTTTGATGCCTTATTTTTTGCCCATTTTTCAGATATTATTTAATTTAATTTGATTATTGTATATTAGTGATATAACATTATATATAAATAGTATCTCCTCTATTTCCGTTGAAATAAATGTGTATATGCCGGTTACTTATGTTTAATGTAGTCAATTTTTTTGTTGGGCCTGCATCATATATGTACAAAGTAAAATTTATGGTATAGTTTTGGTATGTATTTTGTGACTGTAGATGCTGATTAGCGGTGAATGATGTATGGTTACGGAATTTTTAAGATAGTCGCATTAAAATTGTTTTGTATCAATTTGAAGCATGTACAAGATTTATGAATGCAATAGAAGTGAATGCAACTAAGGTCAGTTTGTGAATTAAAAATTGTAGATGTTGCTTCCGCGCAACGCGCGGGGGGATTGTTGCTTGTTCTTCTTAGTAGGATCAGGAATGTAAAATACTTGTTCTGCCTGTGCTGCTAAAATAAAAGGATCATCTTCATACCAAACCTTAGAAAGGTCCACTTGCACAAAGCCTAAGTCATCTATCCGCAATCCACTGTTGTTGTTAACCCACTGACATTTGAAGACAGGGACCCTGAACATAGAGTAATCTAACTCCCATATGCGTTCAATGACACCAAAGTATGACATTGATGCATATATAGGGTGTGTATCTTTAGCACTGGATCTATGCCAAGAATCAGCAACAAGTGTTACCCCACTATTCTGCATCGTACTCTGTTTATCATGGTCTTGTGTATAAAATGTGTAACCGTTGATTGCATAACCATTGTAAGATAATACATGTAAGCTCGGTCCCTACGACAGGCACTGATACGAATTTAGATGATCAATTAAATAGTGCAAGTGTACACTGTCGTAATCAAGTAATATAGTAGTGAGTAGAGTATCGTTCCCACGAGGATTGATCACTAAGTACCAAAATGAGTAATTTTAACTCTATTTAGTCGATCGATTAGTTGGTGATTGAGAGTACAAAATAAAAGAAAGACAATTAAATATGATTGCAGATGATATGAAAGCAAATATGAGAAAAAGCCCTAGGGATTAGATTTCACTTTACAAATTCCGGATTGAATCACTTATCTATTCTAGCCCAATTTATTCCACATGATTAATAGTCGAGTTTCCCTAATTTAATTACTAGCCTCTTCCAAGGTCAAGCAATTCTATAATCAATTGCTAATCCAATATATTCCTATATGAATTTAAGCAATTAATCATGCATTAAGATTTATGAAACTCAGTAAGACTACACAACTCATATGAATATATTCCTATTTCATATGCAAGTTATGGTTTTAATTATAGGGTCAACACACATGTATCTCCTTCCGGTCTCAACATGTATATTGAAATCATTTAAAAGATGGCCAGTCAATCAAAAGCATTAAGAATAATAATTAAAACTCAATCATCGAGGAGAAATTCAAACTAGATTTAATAAGTTAAGATTCAATCCGTCATTAGTAAGCTACGTCATCTCCCTAGGAAAATGAAAGTTTAGCACATGATGAAATTAAAAACAAAACCAAAATAAATTGACATTATATAAAGCTAGAATGAAAGCCTCAGAAATACTGCATAAACTTGAATATTAAATTCTTAAACATAAATATACAACCAAAAGATGAATTAAAGATGAAGAAATCTAGCCGTCCATTTAGGAGGTAAAACCTTCCATGTAGGCGGTATGCAAAATAAAATCCTAAGCCTTCCAAGATAGAGGCATGCAATACATGAAATTAAATCTAAAAAACAACACAAAGAACTCAGAAATGTTAGAGAAAGATCTTTCCGGTCAGAGAAGGACCTCTCCCGGTCGGAGAAGGAAACCTCTGCTTCTCTTCCTCTCCTCCTTTTGAGCTTGGCTTTGATCTCTATTTATAGGGGGAAAAAGCGTGTGCTACAGTACTTTTACTATTCCCCTGACGGCTGCTACAGTACCCGTCGACCTGCTACTATTCCCCTGGCGGCTGCTACAGTGTCGTCGACATGCTACAGTGCTGGCGGTTGCTACAGTGACCGGTGTCTGCTACAGTGCTTTTTTTATTTTTTTATTTTAAATGCTATTTATTCCAAAAACAATATTTATTTATCAATCACACCCAAATTTATTATATTAAATGCAAATATCGTCCATAAAATCATCATATAAGGGAAAATAAATATGCAAATATTTTACTTATCAGGCACTTCAATTTTTCGGAAACTGAATCAGGATTCCTCTCTATCTCATCATTAATACAATTTTTCAACCAGCCTGCAAATTGTTTATTGTGTTCTGTTGTTAATAAATTTTCATTCCCATCACCATGTACCAATCAGAGAGCATCTTTGTGTTCTTCTACATACGGTTCGACCTCATCAGTGTTATGTAGGACATACAAGTGGGCTTGATCCCGTTCAGTCACTGATATCGTTATTACATCACTCCCCGTTGTTCCTTTCCCTGATCTTCGGCCATCATGACGGGACTTGGGGATCCCTACAGGGTCAACATTTGATAGAAAATCAGCACAGAAGTCACTTGCTTCTTCAACCATGTAACTTTCAGCGATACAACCCTCTGGACGGTATCTATTTTTCACATACCCCTTTAATATTTTCATGAATCGTTCATTTGGGTACATCCATCTCAAGTACACTGGACCGCACAATTGAGTTTCTTTGACCAAGTGTACAGTTAGATGTACCATAATGTCAAAAAAAGAAGGCGGAAAATACATTTCAAGTTCACACAGAGTACACACAATCAGCCTTTGCAAATCTTGTAACCTGGTTGAATCAACCACTTTACTGCAGATCAACTTGAAAAACACGCAAAGTTTCATGATAGTGTTCCTTAATTTTTTGGGTAAAATGGATCGTATACCAACCGGTAGGAAATTTTGCATGAGCACATGACAATCATGAGATTTAAGGTTCTTTAACTTCAACTCTTTTACCGATACAAGGTTCTTTATATTTGAAGAGTAGCCCTCGGGAACTTTAATTCCTTGCAGAAACTCACAAAACAATTTCTTCTCTTTCCTCGACAGAGTGTATGCCGCTGGCGGTAGATAAGTACGAGACCCTTGCTCAATCGGTGCCAACTCTTCTCTAATTCCCAAGTTCACTAAATCCAACCTCGAATTGACATTGTCCTTGCTTTTTCCTTGGATATTAAGCAACGTGCCAATTAGACTATCACGGATATTTTTTTCTATGTGCATCACATCAAGAAAATGCCTCACATATAAAGACTTCCAATATGGAAGTTCAAAGAAAATAGACTTTTTCTTCCAACCGCTTGTCTCAATTTGTTTTGCAAAAGGTTTGCCAAAATTGTTCTCCAAGTCTTTTACCTTGGAATACACCTGGGAACCGGTCAACATCTTCGACGGGCTACCTTCTTCTGCATCACCATTGAAAGGCTTTTTCCACTTCCTCCAATGATGTTATGATGGTAAGAATCTTCGATGCCCCATGTAAACATTTTTCTTACAATGATAAAGTCGCATTGAATGAGTGTCATCTTCACATATAGGGCATGCACCATATCCTTTGACGCTGTATCCTGACAAATTTCCATAAGCAGGGAAATCATTAATTGTGCCAAACAACATGGCTTTCAAAGTGAAACTTTCTTCCATGTACTCGTCATACACACTAACGCCTTCATCCCAAAGCAGTTTCAAGTCATCAATTAAAGGAGCCAAGTATACATCTATATCATTCCCAGGTTGCCTTGGCCCAGAAATTAACATGGACAACATCATAAACTTACGTTTCATGATTAAGTGTGGAGGAAGGTTATAAATCATCAATATCACCAGCCACGTGGTATGTGTGCTACTCTGAACACCGTGCGGATTAATTCCATCAGTTGACAATGCAAGGCGAAGGTTCCTGACTTCATCAGCAAAGTCAGTGTACTCATGATCAATTTTTTTCCATTGACGAGCGTCTGCAGGGTGCCTAAGCTTCGTGTCTTTAATCCTTTCATCTGCATGCCATGTCAACTGCTTAGCAATCTCTGCATTACTATACAGTTGCCTGAATCTCGGAACAATGGGAAAATACCATAGCACCTTCAAAGGACTTTTTCCTTTCTTCTTCCTATATCGAGATGCGTTGCATTTAGGGAACTTCTCCAACGTTGCATACTGATTTCGAAATAATACGCAATCGTTAGGACATGCATGTATCTTCTCATATCCCATACCGGTTGTAGAGCAAAGAATTCGCTTTGCCTCGTATGTCTTGGTAGGAAGTACATTTTCTTCTGGAAGCATATCTTGCAACAGTTCAAGCAATGCGGTAAAACCCGAATCACTCAATCCGTAGCGAGCTTTGAAGTTGTACAACTTCAACACTGCTAGCAATCTTGTGTATTTAGTACTTCCGACATATAATGGTTTCTCTGCATCACCTTTCAACTTCTCATATTCGTTAGGGCAGTTATGAGGCACCCCTTCAACCATATTTACCATTTCTTCAAGACCATCATCTTCATCAAACATGCTTTGATCAAATTCATCTGAGGCACCACCCGTGGTATGCACCCGATCACTATATGAATCGTTGGTCTCACCATGCCTTGTCCATCGTATATATGTTTGATCAATACCATAACACACTAGATGATCTAGCAAATCAAGTTGACTAATCCGCTTTCCAAAACAACAGGATAAGCAAGGACATAAGATTTTGCCAGGTTCTTTTGTGTGCTCAGTTGCAAATGTAATAAAATCCTTCACCCCATCTATATATTCCCTTGAACATCGATTAGATGACATCCATTTACGATCCATCTATGGGCTTCAATCTATTTTTTTTAAAAATTACGTGGTTAGTTGTATAACTATTGCATTTACTAATTACTTTTATATTCTCTTACCAATTTTAATTTAAAATAACATACACCATATGAATCTTCATAATTGAAGCTTTCTAAGTCTTAAACTGAATATTTAAATTGCCAAATAATTCATTAATTATTCCCAGGCATTATAATAAAATTTTACAACTCATAACAAAAGAAACCATATTTGCCACAATAATATATCATAGTTAAATTAGAAAACATTACAAGTCAATAATTAAATAAAATACAAGTGTTAAGAATATATAAATAATTATTTTGCTTATGCAATTAATCAATAACAATCATTAGAACACCTACAAATTATAACTATTAAATTTAACTAAAATCACATTTGTAAGCTCAAAATTTAAAAAAACATACCGTAAATAGAAGCTTCAATAGACTGATGAACAGAAACTACAAACACAAATTAAACATAAACAAATCAATAAAATATTTGAGGTTCTAAGTTATTTTTTTAAATAATAATATGTGTAATAAACATCAAAATATAATAAAATCAAATATGATTAGCTTAAATCAAAAAATATGATTCAGAAAAAAAAATAAAGAAAATAAAATAAAATGAAAAAGAAAGCATAATCCCAACATTAATTATCTCCTTATTATATGTTTTTCCCCTTACGGTTTTAGTTAATATATTTAAAGTTAAACAATATAGACAAATTATATTTTATTTTATTAAATATTAACATTGATATATTAACGTCATTTTATTCATATTTTAAAATCTTTAAATAAGTTAATGACTCAATTAACGAATTATTCAATTTATTATGTTCATTTCAATTTTTCCTATTTTCATTGGGTTTATATAGGATTTTCTCTATTATAGTTTAATAAGATAATACAAAAAATTATTTTCTTACCTCTACAAAATAGCACTAACACAAATATATATTAAATACGTGAAATAATATTAAATAAATGATTTTGATTTTTGGAAAACAAATAATTTGAAGAAGTTTTAAAAGAAATAGCAGTATTATTAAAAGTTAATTTGATTATCTAATTTCAAGTCACTTGTATATTAATTACTGTTGTTCAAATTTATGGTTATATATAACATATAAATTCAATTCTTTCATTGTTCTTGTAATTTGTTGCATTAATTTCTTAGAACTAGTGAGAGCTAAAACACAGTACACACGCCTACAATGGGGATCGATCGGATAAGTCTCTAGTAATGGGAATATATATGTACACACGCCTAGCTACAATACACACACGCCTACAAACAACAAACACATTTGTATATTATATATATATATAGGTGTTGTACATGTAAAGAGCAAAGAAACAAAATTAGAGATGGTCCCACAGAAAAACAAATCTGCCGACAGAGAGAGAGAGAGCGCATGGGATTGTCTTCTCATCAATAATTTTAGTTACATTCTATATTTTTTTCCTGTGTTGATCTAGTTACATTCTATATTTTTTTCCTGTGTTGATCGGATGAAATTACATACTATGTACATGTCTATTTCTAAATTGGTTTATGTACTAGTATAATAACACCATCCATGAAGAAGATGACTATATATGATATATAAATATACAAACATACATGCGTGTCATAACAGGAAAAAAAAACCATAGCAAGCATGACATAAAAAAAAACAGCAGAACAACTTGAAAAAAAAAATTAATAAAAACAAAACGCAACTTTAACTTACAGGTTGATCAGTGCAGTGGAGTGGGGGACCACGTAATTGCCGTTGGTGACGCAATCTTCAGTGAGGGAAGGAAGAAATTTGAGCTACCAAATGGAGTGGGGACCAAAAACTTGTAGACAATTTAAAGAAAAGGGAATAATAGGGAGAGAAGTGGGGTTGGCAGTTGGGATAAAACAAAGACGTGTGCTCGTGTGAGTGTTGTTTTAAGAAGTGAAGATAAGAAAATGGAAGGAGGGGGAGAGCACGCACAGATACTGAGATACATGAAAGTGAAAATGAGAGAGGGAATGATTAAAGATAGTGAAAAAGGTAAAGAAAGAGAAGGGGGAGTGGCACACGGGAAATGAAAGAGATTGGGGGGAGGGAGGTGGGAAACAATATAGGATAAGGGGGTGGGGCGGGGTGGGTTCTGATTGGTGGGAAGGGATAGAAAATCAAATTTTTTTTTAAAAAAAGGGTCAGGGGTGGCGTCTGACCAGGCAGGCGCCACCCCTGACAAAAAAATTTTTTTTTATTTTAAAAAAGGGTCAGGGGTGGTGCCTGACTGATTAAAAAAAATTTCTTTTTTTAATAAAAGGATCAAGGGTGGCGCCTGACCACGCAGGCGCCACCCCTGACTAAAAAAAATTTTTTTTTAAAGGGGTTAGGGGTGGCGCCTGACCAGGCAGGCGCCACCCTTAACAAATTTTTTTTTTTAAAAAAAAAGGGTCAGGGGTGGCACCTGCCTGGTCAGGCGCCACACCTGACCCAGAAGCTAGTGTGGCGCTTGGCGTGTCAGGCGCCACAGCTGGTACTAGCAAGTTAAGTGTGGCGCCTGCCTGGTCAGGCGCCACACTTAACCATACCAGTTGTGGCGCCTACCCTTTCAGGCGCCACAGCTGGTAAAAAAAAACAAAAAATATAACAAAAATAATAAATGAATAGCTGTGGCGCTTCATTAAGGAAGGGCCACAATATGTGCGTCACCTTTCAACCTTTTTGTAGTAGTGTCTTATGTAGGCAATACTGAAACATTTTTAAGACCGGTTTTCCATATAATCAGTCTTAAAAGTTTTATTTTTAAGACCGGTTGTACATAAAATCGGTCTTAAAACTTGAATTTTAAGATCAGTTATATATGCAACCGATCTTAACATAAATTTTAAGACCGGTTATATATATAACCGGTCTTAAAAGCATTATAATTTTTTTTAATTGTCTTTGATTATGTTAGTAACCAGAACACATCCTAGAATTGCTGCTTCCAATGTCATACTTATTAGGTGTCATAAGGTGTTCAGTTTACTTCCACTTATCATTTCATTTTTCTTTAACCTTCTCATTGGGAACTTGTAACATAACATACGCCTTCATCCTCATGTAATGTGTTGTTTAAAACCATAATATATATATATATATATATAATTCTTTTAAACACATGCAGGCCAATGACATGTCTCAAACAGATTCACATGTATAAATACATGGTTTCACATAATCACAAAAATAACAAACATATCAATTCATGCAACCAACAAGTTTTACAAAAAACCCGAAGGAATAAAAATTCCTCAATATATGCAAAAAATTTCCCATTTTTACAAGAACTCACTGTTGTAAAAGTTCATAAATGAATTCAGCACAACAAATGTGAATGTGATCAATATCTTCTGTTGGAAAGGGGTCAGCAAGATCAAACATCTAAAACACTAAAGCTAGGCAAAACATTAACTTGCTAACTTAAAAAAGAATAAAAGTAATACAAAATTTTTCAAATATACATACATTTACCTCTTGAGTAAATTCTGTCGTGCCTAGGGTAATAATATTATAAATATGCCTCAGAACATACAGCCCGCACAAGTTAGACTCCGGTGGTTGCCTACGGGTCTGCAAAATAATATGATATCTTTAAAACAAGTATAGAATTAAAGCATGGCCTATTATTGAATACATTCTTAAAACAAACCAATATGTAACTAAACTTTGGCAAGATTCATGTAGGGTCTTTTAGGTCACGAGTATGCCTACTACAAGTAACGTGTAGGAATATCCGCATAGTGCTATATCCTCAAAATCACAAAGGTTACTTATTTTACACAAATTCCATAAATTTTGCACATGAAAGGTAATTAATAATGCAAGAAAACTTACGAGTTCATCGTCTTCTTCAATTCACTAGTTGGCTTGCTTTGGTAGAGGGAGCATAAGAGGATGATAGTATAACTCTTCTTGCACAAAATAGCCAATTGCGAATAATTACTATAAAAAGGGAAGACTTTTAAGCAAATATAAAACATTATGTATATTATGAAATATAATTTTGTTTCTTACCCATGCACATATAGAGCCAAGAAACACTCAATTGGGGTTTCACTAAGCCTCTGCGATAATTGTGTGTGTCTGATAGCAGCAGTGGTCCCTTTGTTGTGGAGTTGAACTGGGCATAAGAATCCAAATTTCTCAATTTTACTAGAGGAAACCAACCTACGATTCATGTACCTACAATAATGAAAGCACACAAATTAAAGTTTAACGGCATAATTTGTAAAATATTTACTTCCAATTAGAGAAGATACTTACATTAAAAGTAGTTGGATAATCAAAATCGTAAGCTGTTGTTGAGGAGCTACCAGGGACATTAAATCATCCCTCTTAAGAAAACATTGCACCCCTAACTTGCCAATAGCTGACTCAATAGGCCAATCTCTTATTCGAAAGGACGTATCATATGCCATTAGAATCACTCGCTACATGACATTTAATGGAGGCTGTGAAACATCTTGAGTGGAGGGAGGTGCAGGCGGTAGGGCTATGATCGGGGATTACTTAGCTCAATCAGAAATAAGGTTCTTTAGCCATAAGATGAAAGAGTTGATGACATCACTCACAATCTTAAAGTCATTAGCAGCGATAGGGAGAGGTGCATTTACAACTATCACCTCTTCAACTGCCACTCTGACTTAATCATCCTTTATTTCTTGGTGGTGGATAGTTATCCTAAGTTGTACATACTCCCCCGTGCAACTAATCATCTCAAAGGATCCTCCATAAACAGGTCACAAGGCTCACCAATTTCTTTTCCAGGACCCTCTGATGACTGACCAATACAACTCCCTGCTCTGTTTAGGGTTTAGGGAATGTGCCTGAGGAGCACTAGTATCTTATCTTGTGCTCGCCATGATAATCCATTCCTTCTTCTTCTTGTTGAACCTTTCTTCAAATCGTGTATCAAATGATACTTTTGCCTCGGCCCTTGCTTCCACCCTCACAGTGGCCAACATATACTCCATCTCCTTCCTAGTCATCGCACTTAAGGAATGGCGGGGAGCTACTGCAAAGTAATTCATTATGCCTGCCCCTCCTCCAACCCCCTTGACATGGCCGAGATGCTCATGTTTTCCTGTAGCTATGGTCAGGATATCATTCCTCCCATTCGACCTAAACAATCCCTTGGCTTGTTTTTTTTAAGCTCCTCCTGTAAGACACAGATGACAAACGTTAGTAATGAGATTTATTTACTAAATAATTAATAACAACAACAATACTTACAATTTTCTTACTAACTATATGAGATTGTTCTCTTGTATAAGACCCACTTCCCTTTTGGTGAGCGAACAACCACTTTTCTTCGCGATATATCGGAGATGGTAGAGAAAGAAGAACAAAAGGATCAGATTGAGCTGCTTCTTCCAATCTCTTCTGTTTGGCCGCTAACAAGTATTTTTCGGCCTTTGTATAACCCCCACAAGACATTGTATAGGGGCAATCATTCTTTCTACCACTCTCTTAGGCCTTTTGCCTTTTTTTCCTATGAATAAGAAATCAAAATTAAGGTTACAATCAATAAAGACAAGTCATAATTCATAAGTAAATCCAATGCAAAATAAGTCAACTCACCAATGCTTCTGGAGTAGTCCAAAGCCATCTAAATTCTTGCCAAGTATGTTCATCAATATAAGAATACTTGTCACACGGATTAGGATGAGGCTGACCTTCTTTCACCTCGATATGCACGTAATTGTTGGCTAGATTTGTCTTAAACTTCCTCCAGCGTTCATCACAATACGTCATTGTCTTGTTATACCAGATTTCACTCTCAGGAATGTCATAAGTGAGCTGGATAGTTTCCCAAATATGTCACTTTACACTTTTATCCATATTTCTCCACTGCTCAATCAAGATGCTAGGCTTGTTGCATGCTAGGAGGCCGACAAAACTCCTACACCTGCTTGCATTAGGTCCGATTGGTTTTCAATATCTATAAAACTCAATTGGAATCTTTTCCCCAGTATTCCGATTAAGGGGAATGTCTCTCAATCGGGTGCCTCTCCTACCCCTTCATATGGGCTGGTTTTGTGGCTCACTTTGTTCCTCACTCGAAGCATTACTAGACTCACTTTGATTAACATTAGTTGGATCCGGAGTACCCTCACTTGGACGACTCATTATCCTCACTTTAAGGGCAAAACCAAATTATGGAAAGAATGAAATTAACAAAATTAAAGGCACAAGTAGTGATACTACTATAATCCAATATTAAGAAACACACTTTTATGAAATTATTTTTTTAGTTGGGACATTGATGTGATTTTTCCAAAATCAAATCACTCTTGTTTAAGCATTTATAATGAAGAGACCAAATTACAACATAATTCGTAGGAGATTTCAAATCAGAGGGATAGACATTGATGACATGAGGTTACAAGTAAAATTAAACCCATGACTTGTCACTTATAAGAAGAGTTTTTATATTATTTGGTTACATGATGCTCCATGAAATCTCATTTTTCTCTGTACTTTTAACACAAAGCTACATCCACACTAATTCAACAACTTATAGATAGAGGAGTAGCCAGATTCAAAATAAGGAGGACATATTTGTCCATCTAGGCAGAGCAAAACCAATGCTTGAGGCTGGAGGCAGCAAAAAAATGAGGCTAGCTTGGTCCCCATGGGGTGTTGCCACAAATTGAGTAACGTTTGACCCTATTTAATCCTTTTACATTATTATCAACCCAACATCCTAGACACCCCGTTGTTTGGTCCCTTTCCATGTGAAAACAACTCAACCCCAACATCACTATTAATTCCTCTGCCCCTCCCTCAGTAATTACTTATTACTGTCATTGCCTCTGTCCTTACCCTGCTCGTCTCTTATAATGGCCCCATTTACGTACTCCCCACCAATCCCATTTCTTCTCTCATAAGGACATTAACCTCAGACACATGCATATAGTAAAACTCTTTAGAATAATTAACGGTAGCAAAATACACCCAGGTCCACAAAAGAAAGATGCCAGTAAAATACAAATTGAAGGTCCCAATTAGGCTTTTACTTTGAATGATATAACAAAAGAAAAACCAGAGTCAGGATTAAAAAAATCACGAATCCTAACCTTCAATCCTGACCTTGAATAGTGTTTGGCCACTTTACGAATCGAGTAAGGTCTCTCTTAGGAGTCAATGCACCTCCAATCCCTGAATTGCTTTGGACGCTTCTCGAAAAGTGGGTTGACGACTTGCTGTAAGAATCGAACAAAGAAAATGGAGGCCAAGTCATTTCACAATTTCAATAAAATACCCAAAAATGAAACCATTAATTTAATTGAAGGCCTGACAATTGAAACACATACCTGACAATAAAAACAAGCTTGAGAAAGAAACCAATCAGAGGAAACAAATGACGTTAGCCTTACAATATTGTATTCAACTATAGATCTGCGTTGACGGCGGTGAAGGTTATGGACAGAGGAGAGAAGTGGAAAGGAGGAGCTGCCACGAACTGAGGGAGGGGTTTGCAAGATGTGCTTGAGTATCAGATTTCAGAGTTGAAATTAGGCGCGAGTTGAAATTTAGGTCAATTTTAAGACCGGTTATTATACAAAACCGGTCTTAAAATTAATATTTTAGACCGGCTTTTAATAAATAACCGGTCTTAAAAAAAATGAAAATTTTTAAGACCGGTTCTTATTAATAACTGGTCTTAAAGTTTTAGCATTTGAGACTGGTTTTTATTTACAACTGGTCTTAAAAATAATAAAAATTTATTTTTTTTAGTTGCATTTAATTCAGATGATATTTTCTAGACCGGTTCTATTTAGAACCGGTCTAGAAAATATATTACATATATTTATTTTTTAAATTGTATATATTTTAAGACCGGTTTTTTTTTAAACCAGTCTAAAAAGTATTTTTAAGACCTTTTTTCAATATAACCGGTCTTAAAAGTTGAAGTTAATTATAAAAATGCCACCGGTCATATATTTAAGACCTTATTCGATATAACTGGTCTAAATGTTCCGGTCTAAAAGCTCTTTTGTGTACTAGTGATTTAATAGCCCTCTATATCAGTGGGAAAAAGACGATGGTGTAATAATAAGCGAATTATATATTAAATTACATGAGGGGTTTTGTTTTACCATAAAAATTATGAATATTGAATTGGTAATAAAGTTCAAAGCAGACAGCCAGACAAACAGATTGATAGTTTTTCTTTAGACGGAAAGACTTTGATAGTCAAATACTTTATTACCGTTGGAAACAATATAATTCTTATTGATGGTTTGTTTTTGAAACTGTCATGATACAAAGATCGATCATTACTAACAATTTATTATCACCGCTACGTTGCCATCTTGCTATTGTGGTCTGCCCATAATTTGACAGTTGTCATGATTTGTGTTTTTACCCCATAGTATCATTCGTTGATTCAAGAAAATTTTTGAGTGTTACAGGCAATTGCAATATTAAAATGGGGGGGGGGGGGGGGTTGGGGCCAGTTTTGGAAGTAATAACCCATGTATATAAAAGAATCATTGATTTTATAGTGAAATAAACTTTGGAGATTTGGTGATGATATTTTGTGTAATTAGAATGATAATATTTGATAATATTCTAATTTAATTAGAAGGGAAGGGGATATGGTGTGAGAATCTAATTTAATTAGAATTGTTATTATTGGTAAGATACGAAAATATTTCGCGTAATTGAGACATTTAAAAGTGTGGAGGCGTCTAACATACAGGGTACCTTATAAATTTTAAAGTTGTAGATTGTTTCTAGCCTCATTTGATAAAGCCAAGATGTGTGCTCTGAATAATTAATTAAGTGGAGGCTTTGATATTTGCTACTGAGAGCAAATTTTGTGAATTATAATTTTTTTGTGTTGCTTGAGACAAACGTATTGTGGTAGGAAAATTTAATCATTTACCTATGGTAGATGAATATGATTTTCATAATTTAAGCCTATATAATTATCTTGGTGCAAGGATATACATATGAATATTCCTTATGATCCTACCACACTGTTTGAGGTGATTTTGCTGCCCAATCCGTGTATATACACAAAATTAAGAGAATTTATTGCATTAATGAATATTAATCAGTGTGATATAACTTATGCTACTTGATGATTGAGCATATATGACAATGCAGTAATAAAAAATTTGAGGGGTAACATAAATGTTGATATAATGTACAGTGGATTTATGTTGTATAGAGATACACAAATGTTAAATGAATTTCAGTTTTATATAAGAAAATCCACTAGTAGCCAAAATATATTATTATGTGAGTCAAAGTTTACTCTGGAATTGGCTAAAATTGGAAGCTAAATTGTTAAAACTTCTTCGCAAAAATAAAAATTTTGGGTGTAAAACCGACACTTTATGTCGATGAGTTGTGATTGCTAAATTGCAAAGAGCAATGATGCTAGTGAAAATCATTTGAGATCTATTGTGTATAAGTGTGCTTAATAATTATGGAGTTATCTCAATTGATTTTGTGGGGCAAAAAATTTGATATGCGGATCCGTTAACAAACCCAAGAAAGAATTAAATTAGCTTAGGGGAATGAAACTAAAGCCAATTCGAAATTAACAGTGATGGCAACCCAACCTATGTAATTGGTGATCCTATGAAGGATATTCAATGAGTAAGAACAAGTCATTTATTAGTTTTGTTACTACTAAGATAAATTATTGGTTCCTTCCTATGGCATGAGAAAGGGCTAGAATGCATTATGGTGAGGTTGAGTGAAAGCTCTTAATAATTTCATAAATCCTATGAAAATGGTGTGCCCATTCTAGGTACATTTTATAAAATCACCTATACAAAGAAGGAGTGGGGACCGCTCCTATGAGATCGTGATGAAATCTCTAGAACATTCATTAAATATCAATACATGCGTATGGCCATTTTAATAAGCCAAAATGCGTTAGCAGCATTATCTATATTTTATAGTTATTTTTACCTATATTTAATGATTTTCTATTTGAGCGCTAAATATTAATATTTAACGGTTGTTGACCGTCAAATATTCGGAAATATTTGATGGTTCTTCACCAATAGCAATCGAGTAAAGGTGTTTCTTTAAAAAAACAATATATTTGCATCATATGAATATAAATACCAATTTACATAAATAAAACATGCAAAAACTAATAATTTTGCAACTAATAAACTATTATTGATTATAAAAAAGATTACAATCACTTATATGAATTGCATTTAACCTCCAACTCTCAAAATACAACACTTATAAATTTTAAAACAACCATATATCTAACAAAGTCAAAATCAGAATACAACTCTAACTTTCTAAACATATTAGGCTTCACTAAAGCAACTGCATTGATCTTTAACTTCTTTAAATTGTAACTCTTCCCTCTTCAAAAGTCTTATCTTCAATGACAATAAGATCATCAATAACTAAATTACTTTGTGTAAATGAAGTGGCTATGAGCAACTTCCCCGATTCTTCTATATCCATTGTCTCTCTACCCATTGTTCTTGTATACCTGCGCAATACAACAGCAGTTAGAGCAAAGAACCAAAGTTTTCAAGCACTAATAGCAACAGCTCAAAGGTTTCACGATTCATTTCCTCTTATAATAAAGGCGAAAGGTAACTCTACTATTTTGTTTATTGAAAGAACACCACATTCTAATTTTATCGCTGCAACCGCAAGCTTAGTTCTTGGAAGTCCAACAGTGAGTGTGTACCTAATATTTAACTAGAGTTGGTAAAAAGGGCCTATAGAGCCGGCCTGTAAAAACAGTCATTTTTTAGGCCCGGCCCATGAGCATAAGAGCCAGGGCTGGCCCTACATAGCCGAAGCTATTGTAACAATTTTTACTATTTTTTCAGTTTTTTTTAAAAAATTATAATAATGAAAGTCCTAATTTAACACATAAATGTTGTCAAAATTAGGGTGTAAACGGTACTTATTATGCAACAAACAAACACAGTGACTAAGTCATAATCAAAGGTAAACTATTACCCATATACCACAATTACAAATAATTAATGAGAGTACTGAACAAAATTAAAAATTCTTCTTATAAATATATCTTGAAAAGTGTTAGTAGTCAACAAAATAAACAACATAAGATATAAACAAAACAATCACTAGAAAATAAGTCAAAAAATACAAAATTGGTAAGAATACTTATGAAATAAGAAATGTCTTTTATAAGTTTTTAATTTTTAGAGTTCTTAATACAAGAATTTCTTATGAAACTTAATTCTAAAAAAGATAATAACAACTAAATATTTGCAACATCATTAACAAAGTATAAAAAAATCAATAATATTATTATCATATACATAATTTTAAAAAATTAAAAAATATAACGGGCCTAAAAGAGCCGACCCTTGGCCCTATAGGGCTGGCCCTTTTAGGCCCACTTTCACTTTTGAGGCAAAAATCTTAAACCCGATCCTTATAAATTCAGAGCCTCAAAGGGTTAACCCAATGGGCTTAGTCCATTTTCCTGACTCCATATTTAACATCATACTTCACAGGGTCTTTCAGGAAGTACTGAAACTGCAACACACAAGAACTAGTAAGACGCCAACGTTTATAAATTTGGCTTAATAGGACTGCATAACAGTTTTAAGGGAATTTTCATATTTTAATGTTAAAAAAAATATCACAAACAAGTACATTTCCAAGTACTCAGAAAACTGGCCTCATGTACTAGATGCAAGGTATTAAAACCTGGACCGAGTATTGAACCGGTCAGGGTACTGGGGTAAGGGTCAGTGGGTTAGACTGGGGTCAAACCGGAGCTAAACCGGGACCAAACCAGTGAGAAATTGAAGATTTTAGGCTTATAGTATGAAATTCTAAAAGAAAAATTTTAAAAAAAATTTTAATTTGTAACCCGGACCTGACCGGTCTACTGGCCGGTTCGGTGGTTTCCGGGCTGGACCGGCCGGTCCAGTCCAGGTTACACAACCCTGACTAAATGCCACTTAAGGAAAGAAAAATGTTTGCACTTCGATTGTGCTTGCTTAAAATCCTTGCATAAAAACCAAATCAGGCTTTCTATTCTGGTTCAGGTTAAACTAACTAGTATACGGCTAAAATGAACAGTACAGCCATTTTGAAGAAAATATGAGAATAAACCATAAAACTATATATAGAGGATTAAAATGTACCGGCAATAGATAGCTGTGTAATGTCAATGGCACCAACACATATCCTTTTGCCAGTTTCAGTACCAAATGCAACAGGAATGAAATAACCTGATACAACTGTTATGACAACGAAAATTCTTCAACGTTGAATCATAAAACTTGCCCCACTTCAAAGCCAATAAAAAATGCACACTAGGTTACTTGTATCAAATCCAAAGCAACACAGGGTGGTCTCCAATTATAAATGCTGAAGCCAATGAAGATTCCACCATCTTTATCCAATCTGCATAATTACAACATATGAACTCCCAGTCCCTCAAGAGTACACTCTGACATAACCAGAAATCCCAGTTTACAATCCATTTGGAGGTAAGGAAAGAAAGGAAGAGAGATGCATGTTAGTCTGTGGAACCTTTCTTTGCGAGTCCAATCATAACAGTCAAGTAGTTACTCAAAGTTCGCTGAAGCTCTGCTATTTCTGATCCTCCTGCAAGATATTTTAGATTTATTATCATAGTGATTCACACTAAACTCATTCTAGGTATTCTACAACATATCACAGTAAAGCTGCTTTACCCTCAGTCTCATGTGTTCTTGAAAAATTCGTATGAAATTCTCTAATTACCAGAAGAAGAAAATACAAAACTGCCAAGGGTTCCTGTTTACTTTTTTTCCTCTAGACCTCTCTGCGGTGGTTGTTTCGCCCGAATTAGCAACCTGCAAAATCGGCAATATTTATATCAATTGAAAGAATGTGACAACAAACATTAACACCTTCACGTTTAAAAAACAAAATAAACTCTATCAACTGAATCTTTTGAATCGTTTTTGGCTGGAGGATCTGCAACGTCTTTATTAAAATTACATCAAATCAAACGGAAAATTCCCTTTATGTAACAACAAAAAGAATCAAGGTTCCCCTAAAAATCATAAAAAACTTGCCTTCCTTTTAGCCCTTCACGTTAAAAAAGCAATAAACACTAAATAAAACAGTAAACAAATTCAAAGTGTGAAAGAAGAGGTTCTGCACAATAGAGTGAACCCTAGTTCGTAAACAAATGCTAGTAAGAGTATCTTAGCATCGATCAAAAACAACAGAGTGAAAGGAATTATTATACATATAACTAGTGCTGATAAACAGAGGAATTTGGAAGACCTACTTTGAACAGCTGAAGGCGGAGCTTGTGCGACACCGACTGGAGAGTCGTCCTTGGCAGAATTGCTTTCTTTGACAGGACGGGGTGAAGAGTCCACAAGGTCAGACACAGTTTGAGGTTGTGGTTCTTTCCGACACCGTTGGCCTGATCCCTTACCACTCACGCTAGAAATCGTGCTGTTCGGAGACGAGATCCCCGCCTCCTCTTAGCAATCGATCTCCGACCGCAATCAATTCAAGTCGATTCCTACGAGAGACAGATCGAGATTCATGTCGATTCCTCTCAGAACACCTATCTGAGAAAAGGGAGGGAGAAGGAGAGGATGTCTGATGATTGAGCAAAGAAAAATCCTATAGAAGCCTAACGTTTAGAAAGAATTTTAAAGCCCATGGAAAGTGCTAGCTTGGATTAGCGGTAAAAGCTATTTTTTCAACATGATTTATTGTATATAAGATAAGTATGTGAAAGAAATTTTAACTTTCGTGAATGTAGTTTTGCAACGCAAACTTAAACAGGCCCTAAATTGAAAAACCGTGAAACATTTCATTGTGTTTTACAACCATTATATATTGATAATATATATTTAACAATTTTTTAGATACAACCATCAAGTAAATGATACCTTTTAAAAAAAATCAAATTTATATATGGTGTTGGTTATATAAAACTGTCAAATATTATCTTATTTATTTAATGGTTGTTTTAAATAATCATTGTCTATTTCATTCCCTTAGCTCCGCCTCTCTATATCTCACAGTTTTATAAAAACTGTTAAGTATAATGTGTCAACTATGCACGGATCTTTAGTAGTGCTAGCATACGCCCAAGAGGTGTTAGTTTTAAGTTCATAGGACTACCAACATCTTTGTGTATTAAGTATTATCAGTCTAGGTCTGATTTTAAATCTAAAGAATCACTAGATACAATGATTATATCCATGTGCATAACTCAACTAATGAGGTTACGAGCTTTTTTTGACACATATTGGGGATTGTTGTAAATATTGTGTGTGAGTGTGTTAAAGGAAGAAGTCTCATATAACTCAAAATTGGGAACGCTCTAGTATGCAATTAAATGAGTTTGAGTTACAAAAAAAGTTCATAAGAAGAGTCGTCGAACTGACCATTAGAGATGACCATTGGAGTTTTAATTGACTGATTTTAATGACATTTAAAAGGTTTTAGTACATAAAATCATTATTAACACTTGTTTTGTAACTGTCATTTTAATTTTCATTTAACTGTCTTTAATGGCCATTATTTCTATTCAACGGTCATATGATTTCTGAGTATAAAAGGCAATGTACGGAGTAAAGTCAAGAGAACTTGAGGTTAGAGCATCGAGGTTGGGTAGAGGTGGTAATGTGGGCTGGCCCATGGGTTGCCAGCTAGCCGGCTCGGGCTGTGGGTTGTGGCCAGCCCGCCCCCTTTGCGGGTTGGCTACCCCGTTTAGGTAGGCTGGCCCGCCAGCACGCCAAATTTTTTCTTTTAATTTCACATTTTTTAAAAAATTTTTACTCTCTTTCTCTTTCACCTGCTCATATCACACTTCTTTTATTTTATACATTTGTATTATGAAGTCAATTTCATTCTTACTTTCCTTTTTTTTCATCTATTCACATTACAAAACTATACAAACACATCTTTTTTAAATTTAATAATAGTAAAATAAATAAATATAATATGAAAATAAGTGTCAAATAAAAAGTATGGAAAATTAATTAAACACGTTATCAAAGGAAAGGAGATAAGGGAGACTAAGGGAATTTGAGAAAAAACTTAGAAAAAAATTAAATTATGCGGGCCAGCCCACCAACCCGCAGAGCCCGTTTAGCCTGAATTTAAACGGGCCACCATTATTTTGGACCGGCTCTAAGGTTGGGTGATGGGTCTAAGTTCTCTCAGAATCCTATTTCTCCTTTTCTTCTCAGAATCTCATATCCACCATCAGATTTAAAAAATGGATAGTCTATATTTAATATTTTATAAAACTATAATTTTAAACATAAATAAGTAAACTTAAACTGTTAAACATAATCTACTCAATTCATAACTAGAATACAAACACAAGTAATGAAAAAATTAATTTATAAAACACTATAATTATAGTTTTAGAAAATATTAAATCTGAACCATTTATTTTTTGATTTAGGGATGGAGATGAGATTATGAGAAGAAAAGGAAAAAAAAAGATTCTGAGAGTATCCTCTTCCGTTGGGTGACATGAGCTTGATCCCCGAGCACTGCTCCTCTTTTTTCTTCTAAGTTACGCTCATCTTTCTACTATTTTGTCACCCTACTTTCTGTAGGAAGGGTTTGTTTTTATCCTGGAGAGTGCTGCATCCTAATTTACTAGAGTGTTACAGCATATCTCCTGATGACAGTACCCTTGGGTGCAGTTCGAACTATATGTTTTATTGTGTTTCTGTAGATACTGCTGTCAACAATTTGTATGGTGTACAATGCTGAGGCCAAAGACCCATACATGAAAACTGTACAAGAAGAACAAGTCACTTCTAAATTTATAAAAGAAACAAGCAAAATTATCCGGTATGTAAAACAAAAGGGAAATGACACAAAGGTCCCAATTAAGAAAAATAATATCTGAAAAGTCTCATAACTTGTTAGTGATAGCTCTTTTACTTGTTATTGACAAGCTATGGGACCATGCTGATATTTCTTTCCTTATTTGTGTCCTTAGTGTCATTTTCCCTAACATAAATCCTTCAAAGCCAAAGGAGGGGTCTTTTCTCTGGATGGTGTTATTACAATAAGATTTAAAGTAATAACCAAATTCTGCCAAAAAAAAAAGTAATAACCATATTATTCAAATAAATTATTCAAGTTGCTCATCAGTAATATATTTAACAAAGCATGGTCATTCTCATTGAGAACATCTGTATCTATGTATAATCTATAATAAAAATGGAGAGAACTACGCTGTTTCAAAATTACGAATGGTACATCTCTTTCTTTAAGATGCTTGCTATAGGAAGGACATATTTAATGTATTATTTCTTTTCCCTAGCTATCTTTTCCGTGAAAGCGATGGATTGCAAAAAAGAAAAAGAAAGAAATTGACTAATTTCCATATATGTCCCAAATTTAAAGAAAGAAAAAAGAAGACGAATTGAATTAATGCAGCCACTAGCTAGTCTTCCTAGGGTAAGTAATTCTTCAAAAGGCCAAAATGTAAATAACTCACCTCAAACTTTAGCTATATCTTATGTTGGACTTTGGGTCCAAGTCCGCTCTTGATAGGCCGGACTATTTGATTAAGGGCATAAGTTGCCTTATCAAATAATTAATCAATCAACATAAGATTGTTGCTTGGTAAATAAGTTGGCAGTTAATTGTGGGATTATGATTGAGAAACAAATCTCCATGATTAAGGAATCGATTGAGAATCAATCGAATTAAATCACCAACTTGGAGAGCAAGAAAAGGGTGCACACACTGCCTAATTAGTGGTCACTCTGATCACTATAAATAGGATGTGCCTCTAGCATTGCAAACCATCCCTGCCATTGAGCTTTCTGGCAATCCCCTCTTATCTACCATCTTGCTTGTTCTCGTGCACTACTGTGCAAACCCTGATTAGGCTCTTGTAGTCTAATCCTTGCATGGTCCCCCAAACCCGGATCCGACTTTACCGGTACGCGCTTCTACTCTACTGCTTAATCTGTTTTGTATTTCCTTAATTGGTATCAGAGCCTGCTTGATCCCGTGGCTGCATTCGATATGTGGTTCTGCCATATTTTTTTCAATATATGCATATATACCCGAATAGTTCACGCCTGTGTATATGTATCTATAAAATTTTCTATTTGCACATGCTCATATATTTTTCTTTATTCCGCTGCTACTCTGTGTATTTGCATGTCTGTGATGCATGCATTTGAATATATGAACGTGTGCCTCTCACTCTTCGTCTCTGTCTCTCTTCGTCACTCTCTCCTCTGCAACTTTTTTGTTGTTGTTCACATGTACTCACGTTTTCGCTTCTGTTTAATGACCAATACCTTGAAGCATGTCTTTTATCATTTTTTCAAAGATCAAAATTGCAAAAGGTTCTCTCTCTTCTCATTGTTATTTTCTCTGTGAATTCATTGTTTTGTCTCTGGAAACTGTGTGACTCCAAAAATGACAACTTGAACATATAAATAAGTGCATGAGATCATAAAACGTAAGAAGAAAGGGAAGGACCGTGCTTTCTGTGTGAAACCGACGGTCACCGACAAGCTTCGAGAAATTGAGTCTTCGAAAACATGAGCCTCTGTGTTGAAAGAGGTGAAGAACATGAATCACTCGAGGAGACGGTTCCAACGGCACCAAAATCGCTTGAAATGGAGGTCGGATGAGGGATATATAGGGAGAAGAAGCCAGGCGGGTCACGAAGGACCCGCCGGAGCTCCGGCCGGGTCACGAGACCCGGCTAGAGGAAGAAGACGACCCAGGGGGGCCAAAACGGCGTCATTTTGGCCAACCCCTCGAAACGCACCGTTTCACTAAGTGAAATGACGTCGTTTCGGCCAGTGGGGGCGCTGTGTTTCAATTAAGTGAAACGCAGTGTTTCGGGTCAGGGGACCCGAAACCCGATTCAAAGGACTTTGGGCCGGTCCAACCGACCCGGACCAGCCCAACCCGATTTCCAAAAAAAAAAAAATTTCTCTCTTCCCTTGACAGCGCGCCTTTATGGCGCGTGGGACCAACCCTAAGGCTATATGGGCCAATCAAGGACATCATTGGACTCAGTGCACCGAGACAAGTCCAGTGGTTTTGACATTGTGTCAAACTGAGGTCCCTATGGCGGCACGTGAGTGACACGTGCCACTACCCGAGAGTGGAACTTCCCAGTTTCTTATTTTTTAATGATTTTTTTAAACCAGAAATCTTCTATGGTGTGTGGTGTAACACCCTGCTTTTAAACACGTGATTATAACTCGATATTAGGTAATTAAATTAGATTAGAGACCGTCGTATGGTTTAAAACTCATTTAAACTTCCCTCTAGCAGTAGGGACTTTACGAAAATTTTCAAAACTTCATTCCTCTTCCAGTCTCAAGTTCAATTTATCGAATATAATCACCTGCGCAGTTTATATACATTTACGAATAACAGAGTGTATAACCAAACTCCCGGCAACCCCCGGGTTCACTACATACCTAGAATTCCAAATCCTGTTTAGGGATTACAACCAAGTATTTCAAACTATATACATCTCCAAAACATAATACAGTAATCCCTATCCAAAATGAATAAACCAACAAAACTATACTAATGTCCCTAAGAAACTCTAACCACTTCGGGTCACGCGCTTCTCCTTGGAGCCAGTCGCCCTGTCTGAAAGGTTAGTTTAAAGGAAAGAATGAGATTCTAAAGAATCCCAGTAGTAACTAAGCATTTATACCACACATAAGTACATAGCATGTAAGTAAATCATCATACAGCAGCAACACATATCACACTCCAGCCTCCTCCCCTTTCTCCGCCGGGAAGGCACACTGCCTAACCCGAACCGTTGTTAGCTACTCAGGGACTATTGGCGTGGCAGTGCATACATATAGCCTTATAGCACATAGCTATCCGGCTTCACAAACGGCTCGTCAGCCTCACAAATAGCCTTTCGGCTCATAACCGACCTTTCGGCCCACAATCAGCCTCTCGGCTTTCATGTCACATAATCACACCTCATCCTCATCCCCTTTCTCCGCCGGAAAGACACACAGTCTTTATCCGAACCGTTGTTAGCTACTCAGGGACTATTGGACTGACGGTGCTCACATATATCCACATAAGTCGCAGCATACGAACTTATCGCAAAGCAATGAAAATACACACATACGATGCATCACAAATGGTACGAAAGAAAAGTCACTACCTGATCCTTTCCTGATGTCTCTGGGCACAGTAGGCTCACGAGGATAGCAGATATCAAATCCTATAATCAAAATAGGGACATTTGGTTAATTTTCTTTTCCAAGTTCTTACTTCAATAACACTCTAAGTTGGTATTCATTCGGACTCTTTAGATAGCCATAATATGCCTAAACATATGCCTAAAGGGTTGGGATAACTATCCCCAAAGATCCCTCTTTAGAAAGCTAAGATCTGATTTTTGGACCCCTCACTCGCACCCCTCACTCGAGCACAGAAGGCCGTGCTCGAGCACAACTCCCCCTCACTCGCGAGTGAGACGCAGGAAGTGCTTGCCCGAGAGCAACTCCCGCGACCAACCTACACTCTCACTCGAGCACAAAAGGCTGTGCTCGAGCAGAGATCCCGAGCACACTCGAGAACCACGGAAGTGAGGCCTACGAGTGACAACCCGAGAGCATCTCTTAACCTCTTCCTTCTCCAACACTCGAGCACAAACACCTGTGCTCGAGCACTGCCCCTCAGTGCTCGCGAGCACAAGGCAGCGAGTGTCTGCCCGAGAGCACCCCAACTCCCAGACCACAGATTCACTCGAGCACAACACCTGTGCTCGAGTGATCTCCCAATGCTCGCGAGTGCCAGGCGCACTCTTGGCAATCACTCACGAGTGATACCCTGAGACACTCACCCGCAGCACCAAAAAGGCACCCTCACTCGAGCACAAACATGCTCACTCGAGCATGTTCTTCCTGTGCTCGAGTGAGTTCTTCTCTCACTCGAGAATTCACACCAGATACCCAAAACGCAGAAACTGACATGGTTTACCAGAATTCACCAAATGAATTCCAATGGTTCCCTAACTCATACCATTACTCATTCTCTCATATATCATCACAAGGAACCCATTGACAACCATAAACAACCCAAATTTCCACTCAACAACAAGATCTCATCTCTAAACCATAAATCCACCAAAACCACAACTTAACACATTTCCCTTATTCAACTTCAAATCAATTTCTAATCGCTCCCAAGTGTCAAAACTGACCAAATGAACAGTGACACTCTCATCAAAGACTATCCTTCATTTAACATCATAATTAGGTCAAATTTCCAGAATTTTCATTGATCATGAAAACATCCTAACATATATACCACAATTCCTCAAAAGCCTACCTCTTTCACTTGCTGATTTCAGAACTTGGATTCCTCCACTTTCAAAATCCCTCACTTTGCCACACACACCACCAATCACAAGTCTGAAAACATGGAAGTAGAGCTCTTAACCTTTTGAACAATATCAATAGATAGTGTTTGAGCTTATAAGGTCATTTACCTATCTTAATTTCAGACTCTTCCTTTCTCTTTCTTGCCAAGCTCGCCGGAAATGGAGGAAAATGGAGAGAGAAATGAGTTGGTGAGATATGATCATTTGCTTCTCTTTTCCCCATGCATACCAACGAGTTGAAGGAAGAGAGGGAGGAGAGGAATATTTGACTTAATCCAATGGTCCTTCTCTTGCCACTTGTCACCATCCTATTACTCCCACCATGATTTCACATAAACTCTTCCACACTTGATCCCACCCCTTGATCTTTCAATCTCAACCATTGATCTTGATTACTAAGGGGTTTTTCTCATCATTAGCTAACCAGACAGTTGGTAAATTTACCGTTTTACCCCTGATTGGTTCTTGACTCATGAAATCATCACTAATCATCCTTATATCATAACACACAACATATACTCAAATATGCTTAATTAACATTAATTACATCATTTGAAGCTACTAATCCTTGATTACAAATCAGGATATTACAATTCTCCCCCCGAAAATTTAATTTCGTCCTCGAAATTGTTACATTACTTGAGTCATAAACTCCGGATATCTTCTCTGCAGATCTTCCTCCGCTTCCCAAGTTGCCTCGCTCGGAGTCATTCCCTTCCAGACCACCTTCACATATGGAATGCTTCGGTGTCTGAGCCGTCGCTCCTCCCGGTCAATGATCTGCTCTGGCTCCACCGCATATGTGAAGTTGTCTTGAAGCTCAACATTCTCATACTCAACTATGTGGGATGGGTCTGGTTGGTACTTCTTCAGTTGGGAAACGTGAAACACATCATGAAGTCTGCTCAAACTTGGGGGTAGCGCTACTCGGTATGCGACAGGCCCAATCCTCTCAAGGATCTCAAAAGGACCTATATACCTCGGGCTTAGCTTCTTCCTCTTGATAGCTCGCCCAACGCCCGTAACTGGTGATACTCTCAAGAACACATGATCCCCAGCCTCAAACTTTAGAGGTCGTCTCCTCTTGTCAGCATAGCTCTTCTGTCGACTCTGCGCTGCAAGTAACCTCCTTCGAATAATCTGAATCTGTGCTGAGGTCTGATCAACCAAATCTGGTCCGTATAACTTCCTTTCGGATAGCTCGTTCCAACACAAAGGCGATTGACACCGTCTTCCATACAATGCTTCATACGGAGCCATCTGAATGCTCGCATGATAGCTATTGTTGTAGGCAAATTCCGCTAGTGGAAGAAAGCGATCCCAACTTCCTTTAAAGTCGAGAACACAGGCTCGCAACATGTCTTCCAGCGTCTGGATTGTCCTTTCTGACTGCCCATCCGTCTGTGGATGATAAGCCGTGCTAAATCTCAATTGAGTTCCCAAAGCTTTATGCAATGCTTTCCAGAACCTCGAAGTAAATCGTGGGTCTCGATCAGAAATGATATTCTTAGGAACACCATGGAGTTTCACGATCTCACGAACATAAATCTCTGCTAGTTTGTCAGGAGAATAACCAGCATTGATTGGTATGAAGTGCGCCGACTTCGTTAACCGATCCACAATTACCCAGATCGCATCGTAATTTCTGATCTTGGGCAATCCCGTCACAAGGTCCATAGTCACACTTTCCCATTTCCATTCGGGAATCTCAGGACTCTGGAGCAAACCAGGTGGTCTTTGGTGCTCGATCTTCACTTTCTGATAAGTGAGGCATCTCGCCACATACTTGGTCACATCACTCTTCAAACCCGGCCACCAATACACAGATTTCAGGTTATGGTACATCTTGGTCATACCAGGATGAAGAGTGTACTGGCTCTTATGCGCCTCATCTAGAATCTTTTGTCGCAACTCCGCCTTGAGTGGAACGCAGACTCTATTCTGATAGCGAACCAATCCTCTAGGCGACAAATCATAACCCGGGACTTCTCCCCGTTCAATCCGAATCAGATTTCGTTGTATCCAGTCATCTTGCCTCTGAGCTTCTTCAATCTCAGCTTTTAGATCACTTTCCTCCTGGGAAACAGTGTAATTGGCACAGATGATTTGGTTCGTCAAATTCAAATCACGAAAATCTTCAATCAATTCCTCCTCTCGTATCATCATAGCTGCAACGAGCACAGTCTTTCGACTCAGAGCATCAGCGACTACATTGGCTTTACCCGGATGATATTTGATTTCCAGGTCGTAGTCCTTAAGCAATTCCATCCAACGACGCTGTCTCATATTCAGTTCTTTCTGATCGTATAAATACTTGAGACTCTTGTGGTCGCAGTACAGTTCCACAGTCACACCATACAGGTAATGACGCCAGATTTTCAAAGCAAACACAATGGCCGCAAGCTCCAGATCATGAGTGGGATAATTCAATTCATGAGGTCTGAGCTGTCGAGAGGCGTAGGCCACCACACGTCCCTGCTGCATAAGGACACACCCTAATCCCTGCCCACTGGCATCAGAGTACACAACATATGTCACACTGGGATCGGGCAAAATCAACACAGGTGCCGACGTCAACCTCTCCTTCAGCTCCACAAAACAATTTTCGCATTTATCGTCCCACACAAACGGCTGATCCTTTCTCGTGAGCTTGGTCATCGGCAACGCAATACGAGAGAAATTCTGAATGAATCTCCGATAGTACCCGGCAAGACCCAGAAAACTGCGTACTTCTGCCACAGATTCTGGCCTCTTCCAATCTAGTACTGCTTCCACTTTACTGGGATCCACAGAGACCCCTTCTTGCGAGATAACATGGCCTAGGAATCTCACTTCCGATAGCCAAAATTCGCATTTACTCAACTTCGCGTATAGTTGCTTTCCACACAAAATATTCAATACAATTCTCAGATGATGCTCATGCTCTTCCTTGCTTTTGGAATATATCAGAATGTCATCGATAAACACCACAACAAACTGATCCAGATATTGCCGAAAGATACGGTTCATGTAATCCATGAAAACCGCAGGCGCATTGGTTAGCCCAAATGGCATTACCAAAAACTCATAATGACCATACCGGGTCCTGAAAGCAGTTTTCGGAATATCTTCCGCTTTTACTCGCAGCTGATGATACCCTGACCTTAGATCAATCTTTGAGAATACACACGATCCAGAGAGTTGATCCAACAAGTCATCGATCCGGGGAAGTGGGTACTTGTTCTTAATAGTAACCTTGTTCAATTCCCTGTAATCGATACACAACCGAAGGCTTCCATCTTTCTTCTTTACGAATAACACTGGAGCTCCCCAAGGCGATACACTGGGTCTAATGAATCCTTTCTCAAGCAAATCTTCTATTTGTTTCTTTAGTTCCGCCATCTCGTTTGGGGCCATACGATATGGGGCTTTCGAAATAGAACCAGCTCCAGGTACAATGTCAATCGGGAACTGAACTTCCCTCTCAGGAGGCAATCCGCTAAGGTCATCCGGAAACACCTCAGGGAATTCATTTACCACGGGTATATTACTCAAGGTTTCACCAGTTTCCCCCTGAATGGAGAAGAATACCATATACCCCTGGCAACCCTTTTCAATATATCTCTCAGCTTTAGCTGTAGAAAGAAAATTCATACAAGCACCTACAACTTCAGCCCTTTGAGAAACAGGATATACTATCCTCTTATTCCCGCAATCAAGTAATACGTTATTTGCCGTTAACCAATCAAAACCCAAAATAACTTCCAACTGGTAAAGCGGCAAACAAATCAAATCTACAACAGACTGACGCCCTTCCACAGTTATAACACAATTCAGACAAACTTCTGTGGTTAAGGCCTTAACACCCATCGGAGTCGATACTACCAAATCAAATGGTAACTTATGCACATGCATACCCAGGCGTTTTACACAATCATACGCAATAAAGGAATGACTGGCACCCAAGTCGAACAATGCTTGTAATAGATAGCCATTTAGGGAGATTTTACCTTGTATCATCTCAGGAGATCTACGAGCCTCCTCATGGGTCATTGCAAACACTCGACCCTGTGTCTTCGGCCTTTGCTCCACTCGTGGTTGTTGACAATCTCTGGAAAGATGTCCTGGCCGCTTGCAGTTAAAACAAATCATCTTTCCCTGACAATTCTGGCCGTAATGTGATTTGTTACAGCGACGACATTTCCACTCGGTTGCAAATCTCTGAGGTTCACGACCTCCAGGCTGATAGGGCTTCTTATCACTACCCTTGAATGAAGATGATCCTTGGCCTTTACGCTTCTGAGGAACATTACCCTTACTAGGCTCACTGCGGTGGCCAATAGCTTTGTTAGGGTACACCTCTCTCAAATTGTTTTCCGTGATTCGACATTGCTCCACAGCCTTATTGAACTTCTTAAATCGGTGAGTAACCAATCGCTTCCTCAACTCTCGTCTCAGACCACGAATAAGCATATCTGAGCTCCATTCTCCGTCATCCTTGTACCGGAGATAGGAGGAATACCGGGACAGGCGGATGAATCGGGACAAGTAGTCATCAAAACTCTCCGTGTCCCCTTGCCTGATATTAAGGAATTCTGTCTCCTTTTCAAGCTGGACTGACTTCGGGAAATACTTCTCGTTGAATTCTTGCAAGAACAACTCCCAAGTCAGTGGTGTTTCATTGTTCTTCAATGTTGAGGCGATATTCCGCCACCAACGATCTGCATCCCCTTCGAGCTTGTAGACGGCCAACCGTGGCTTCACTTCATCCGGACATCCGAGAACCTCAAATATCTTTTCCAGACGATTCAGCCAATCTTCTGCCACTTGAGGATCAAACCTCCCTCTGAACGCCGGAGGCAAATGCTTACAGAATCGGGTGACCCAATACTGAAGGTCTTTTTCCTCCCCGGGTGGCATCCCATATGATTCCGGATTCAAGGTAGCACGAGGTGGGGATTCTAGAGGTCGTGCTGATCCTTCTGCAGTGTCCTCATAACGGGTCTCCTCTTGAGTTTCTTCCGGAATAGACTGAACCGGAACTTCCTTATTCTTTGCCTTCTCTGCTCTGAGCTCGTCCCTTAGCTCAGTGATCATGTCCCGCTGATCCTTGATTAGACTCATCAACTCATGCATAGGATCTGGTGGGTTTTCATTATCAACCTCCACCACGGGGTCTACACGCGGAATTTTGGGGCGTCCTCTGGTTTTCTTCATTCTACAAGCAACTTACCCCATTAATTCAGCAGAGACAGTATGCACATATGGTCACAAAACTTATATGTATCCAAATCATTTAAACATATATGTGCACACATAACAATCATTCACAAACAATCTTTTATCCCTAAACCAACTAAGGGATCTATCCTAGCAAACTCTACCCTTGCCAGGAACTACAGCTCTGATACCAAAATGTAACACCCTGCTTTTAAACACGTGATTATAACTCGATATTAGGTAATTAAATTAGATTAGAGACCGTCGTATGGTTTAAAACTCATTTAAACTTCCCTCTAGCAGTAGGGACTTTACGAAAATTTTCAAAACTTCATTCCTCTTCCAGTCTCAAGTTCAATTTATCGAATATAATCACCTGCGCAGTTTATATACATTTACGAATAACAGAGTGTATAACCAAACTCCCGGCAACCCCCGGGTTCACTACATACCTAGAATTCCAAATCCTGTTTAGGGATTACAACCAAGTATTTCAAACTATATACATCTCCAAAACATAATACAGTAATCCCTATCCAAAATGAATAAACCAACAAAACTATACTAATGTCCCTAAGAAACTCTAACCACTTCGGGTCACGCGCTTCTCCTTGGAGCCAGTCGCCCTGTCTGAAAGGTTAGTTTAAAGGAAAGAATGAGATTCTAAAGAATCCCAGTAGTAACTAAGCATTTATACCACACATAAGTACATAGCATGTATGTAAATCATCATACAGCAGCAACACATATCACACTCCAGCCTCCTCCCCTTTCTCCGCCGGGAAGGCACACTGCCTAACCCGAACCGTTGTTAGCTACTCAGGGACTATTGGCGTGGCAGTGCATACATATAGCCTTATAGCACATAGCTATCCGGCTTCACAAACGGCTCGTCAGCCTCACAAATAGCCTTTCGGCTCATAACCGACCTTTCGGCCCACAATCAGCCTCTCGGCTTTCATGTCACATAATCACACCTCATCCTCATCCCCTTTCTCCGCCGGAAAGACACACAGTCTTTATCCGAACCGTTGTTAGCTACTCAGGGACTATTGGACTGACGGTGCTCACATATATCCACATAAGTCGCAGCATACGAACTTATCGCAAAGCAATGAAAATACACACATACGATGCATCACAAATGGTACGAAAGAAAAGTCACTACCTGATCCTTTCCTGATGTCTCTGGGCACAGTAGGCTCACGAGGATAGCAGATATCAAATCCTATAATCAAAATAGGGACATTTGGTTAATTTTCTTTTCCAAGTTCTTACTTCAATAACACTCTAAGTTGGTATTCATTCGGACTCTTTAGATAGCCATAATATGCCTAAACATATGCCTAAAGGGTTGGGATAACTATCCCCAAAGATCCCTCTTTAGAAAGCTAAGATCTGATTTTTGGACCCCTCACTCGCACCCCTCACTCGAGCACAGAAGGCCGTGCTCGAGCACAACTCCCCCTCACTCGCGAGTGAGACGCAGGAAGTGCTTGCCCGAGAGCAACTCCCGCGACCAACCTACACTCTCACTCGAGCACAAAAGGCTGTGCTCGAGCAGAGATCCCGAGCACACTCGAGAACCACGGAAGTGAGGCCTACGAGTGACAACCCGAGAGCATCTCTTAACCTCTTCCTTCTCCAACACTCGAGCACAAACACCTGTGCTCGAGCACTGCCCCTCAGTGCTCGCGAGCACAAGGCAGCGAGTGTCTGCCCGAGAGCACCCCAACTCCCAGACCACAGATTCACTCGAGCACAACACCTGTGCTCGAGTGATCTCCCAATGCTCGCGAGTGCCAGGCGCACTCTTGGCAATCACTCACGAGTGATACCCTGAGACACTCACCCGCAGCACCAAAAAGGCACCCTCACTCGAGCACAAACATGCTCACTCGAGCATGTTCTTCCTGTGCTCGAGTGAGTTCTTCTCTCACTCGAGAATTCACACCAGATACCCAAAACGCAGAAACTGACATGGTTTACCAGAATTCACCAAATGAATTCCAATGGTTCCCTAACTCATACCATTACTCATTCTCTCATATATCATCACAAGGAACCCATTGACAACCATAAACAACCCAAATTTCCACTCAACAACAAGATCTCATCTCTAAACCATAAATCCACCAAAACCACAACTTAACACATTTCCCTTATTCAACTTCAAATCAATTTCTAATCGCTCCCAAGTGTCAAAACTGACCAAATGAACAGTGACACTCTCATCAAAGACTATCCTTCATTTAACATCATAATTAGGTCAAATTTCCAGAATTTTCATTGATCATGAAAACATCCTAACATATATACCACAATTCCTCAAAAGCCTACCTCTTTCACTTGCTGATTTCAGAACTTGGATTCCTCCACTTTCAAAATCCCTCACTTTGCCACACACACCACCAATCACAAGTCTGAAAACATGGAAGTAGAGCTCTTAACCTTTTGAACAATATCAATAGATAGTGTTTGAGCTTATAAGGTCATTTACCTATCTTAATTTCAGACTCTTCCTTTCTCTTTCTTGCCAAGCTCGCCGGAAATGGAGGAAAATGGAGAGAGAAATGAGTTGGTGAGATATGATCATTTGCTTCTCTTTTCCCCATGCATACCAACGAGTTGAAGGAAGAGAGGGAGGAGAGGAATATTTGACTTAATCCAATGGTCCTTCTCTTGCCACTTGTCACCATCCTATTACTCCCACCATGATTTCACATAAACTCTTCCACACTTGATCCCACCCCTTGATCTTTCAATCTCAACCATTGATCTTGATTACTAAGGGGTTTTTCTCATCATTAGCTAACCAGACAGTTGGTAAATTTACCGTTTTACCCCTGATTGGTTCTTGACTCATGAAATCATCACTAATCATCCTTATATCATAACACACAACATATACTCAAATATGCTTAATTAACATTAATTACATCATTTGAAGCTACTAATCCTTGATTACAAATCAGGATATTACATGTGGGGGCGCGTGCAGGGGCATTTTTGGAATCTTTTTGGCCTTAAAAATTTGTAAATTCACGTTCTTCATATTGATATATTATTTGTCTATTTTTAGAAATTATTCAGAACATTTTATATACGTTTTTGAGTGTTTTTTGACCCTAAACTATTTAAAATAAGTTTTGAAAAAAAATTTTCTTTGTGATGAACGATTATTGGTCAGATATGGCTAGTATACACACTGACCAATCCTTTGATGGGGCCCCCCTGAATATTCTTCGGCTTCTGATAATGAACAAGAGGTAAAGAGCTCAAGTGGAGTTGGTAACACCAACAAGAAGGGTCCCCCTTTGTCACAACAAGACTCCAACACACCTGACGAGGTGAAGCAAGAAGAGAAAGTAAAGTTCAAATTCGATGAGTTCGAAGAGGAGGAGGTCGATAGACCAAGAACTAGTGCTCTAATCAAATCTCTTGTTGAAAAAGACGTTGATAGATATGTATGGGGTCATTTGTAGATATGGTAGACAAGTCACTAATGCTAGTGATGCTGAGTTCTACGTAAAAGCTATGGTGGAATACCGTGAGCAAGTGACAAAGAGGGGTCATCTCCATGGCCAAGGATTTTGGAAAGACATTTTCAAGAGAGACATAGACAATATGGATAAAGGAGCTCATAGAGCTAAGGCTAGGAAAACCTTTCTAGATTTTGCATTGATGTACCTCGTTATTGAAACTTGATTATCCATGTTATAGTTTGCTTGTTTTTGAATTTGTTTTCATTGCAACTTATATGAACCTTTCATAGAATTATTGCTTAATGAATAAATTGTTTTTGGAATTATTTATTCTACTTCCTTATTATGCTTTATTTGAGTGGGAGCATATTTTTTTTCCTTTTCTGGAATTGTTTTTTTTTAAAAAAAGGCATGGGGATATGTTTAAATAAGAATAGAAATTAAGAAAAATGAGCGGTAAACTAGAATGAGTGGGATGGGGGTCAACCTAGTTGATTCCTGAACACGAAGCTAGCAAACTCTCATTCTATTAATTTCTACTCTTACTTAAACAAAGAGATAGTGTCTCAAAGAATAAAAATTGCATACCTAATGAAAATGCATGTCTATGTGACAAAAAAATGGCTCAAATGACAAGAAAAACTTTTGTTGATGATCTCGTTAAAGGAGACAAGCTGCATGGTGAGAACTTCGGCATGTGGCGCCGTAAGATCTCGTATGTCTTGGAGGAACAAGATGTCATGGACGTCTTGACCAATGTGCTTCTGCAACCTGATGCTAATGCATCACGAAGGGAACAGGATGCTTTTGCAACCTGGAAAAGAAAGGATACCATCGCTCAGATCACAATGCTTGCGGCAATGACCGACGATGTGATATGTCAATCTGAAGGACATGTCACTGCCTCTGCCATGTGGACAGCGCTGAAAGAAGAGTTTGATGGTACTTCTGATGCAAGACTCAGGAGATTCACCATCAAGCTTGACAATTATAAGCTGGGTCCAAACACTACCATAAGGCAACATTCGAGGAAAATACAGAATATGATAAGGGAACTTATCGAGGCAGGAGGAACCCTTTCTGAAGCACAGCAAGTGCAAGCTGTTGTGAGTTCACTCCCTGCAAGCTGGGATCACAAGAAGTACACCATAACTCACAACAACACCATCAAGAATTTTGCTGACGTTGCTCGTCACATCCAATTGGAGGATGACTGTATGTACGGTGTAAAGACCAATGGTCAAGCACTCTTAACTGAATAAAAAGGAGATTCATCCCAGAAGCAAAAGCCCAATAAAGGCAAGGGATCCTAAAAGAGGAAGGGGAACCCAGGGGCAAAGAAGGATAAGAATGCCTTCAAGAAAAACAAGAAACCTATAAAGAAGCGAGACCTTTCCAAGGTCAAGTGCTACTCTTGCGAAAAGAAAGACCATTTTGTAAAAGATTGCCCTGAGAAGAATAAGGTACTATGTGATAACCCTTCTCATTTTTCTTTTGTTTCTAGTACTGCCTTTATAGCTGAGGCTAATCCTATGTGGATTGTAGACTCAGGGGCCACAGGCCATGTGAGCAGAGATCGTGGGAACTTCACGGAGTTTCACAGGCTACCAGCTAGAAGCAGATGGCTTTACATTGGGAACAATGCGATGGTAGAAGTCAAAGGGATCGGCACCTGTAAATTGACTTTACAAGGCGGGCGAACCCTAATTTTGCAAGATGTCCTCTATGCTCCGGAGATCCGACGAAACCTAGTATCTGTTATTTCTTTAGTTAAATTCAGTTTTAATGTTAACTTTCATGATCAAGTTGTTGACATTTCAATTGGGACCGATTATTTCGGATTTGCACTACTAGAAAAAATGGTTTTAACGTCCCTTTTTTTGGCCTTTTAACGTCTGAAAAATGAGGGACATCTAAAGTCTAAAGTCAATAACGTCTGTAAATGGGGGATGTCTAAAGTCTACATTAGACGTCCCTAGTTTCACCTGGGGACGTCTAAAGTGGGACTTTAGACGTCCCCAGATGGAACTGGGGATGTCTAAGGGGACCTTTAGACGTCCCCAGTTTTAACTGGGGACGTCTAAAGTGTTGCCTCCCACTCTACCACGTCCCTTTTTATTTAAGGACGTTGAAAGTTTTTTTTTTAAATGGCCTTTTATATATTGCATTGTCTGGAAAATGTAAACTGCAGAAATAGGATTCCAACAACAAAATAAAACAACAGCAGTTCAGCAGAATGGAAACAACAACTTGAAACACAGTGATCAACCCAAGGCTCTACTACATGCAATAATTTTAAGGAGTAGCAAACTAATTAACTAACAAACCACACGAACTACACAACAATCTATATCCAAGTCTGTTAGTGCACTAAAAAGACTATATCCAAGTCCCCAGTTTGTACAATAACCAAGACTAAATCCAATCTATATCCAACAACAATAACGCTAATTATATATACAATATATAGAACTATCACAAAAGTATGTCCTACACAAACTACTAAAGACTTTACTCTGGTATACGTTGAAAAAAATGTCCAGCCAAAAAGTCTCTGATCATATTTAGGTCTTCATATGAGTAGGCATCTTCATTGTCAAAAATCTGTAAATTAGAAAATAAGCTTAGATGAAATAATGAATCAAGTGAATGAATTGCCATTGAATTACAACACCAAGAATATTATCCTATGAGAATGAAGAAGCGATTACTTGTTCAAAATCTGTCGTAATGCCACTCTGAATTATGTTAAACATATAAAGTAAGACATAATATCCACATTCCCAGCTGCCACGTTGTCGAGGGCACTATAAATCAAAAGCAAATGGTTAAAATCAATAAAGGCATATATAAAACAATCATCAATCAAAAGAACTTGATTTGAAACTACGTACCTTTGGAAACAACCATCTCGGATCTTTGCCACCTCTATGTTCTCGTGGCCCACCAAGCACTCGATACGTCGTGCATGCCCTATCATTAAAATGAAAATAACATAAATTAGAATAATTCATTAAGTCAAGAATCAAGAAGCAATGAAATACAAAAAAATAACTTACGTGTTGAAGACGCTTTTAGTTTCTTTGTCTGGTCTTCTACGTAAGGAATCAAACTAGTAAACAATGTGGGACCGAGGACAGAGAACACACAAACTCCAGTGATAACTATCACAACATATACAGATTAAAAAGAAGTTAGATGGCAAGGCAATTATTTATTAAAAATCTCAAATACAGAAAATTAAAATACATACCCTTGAACAATCGGTGCTAGATAACAACGATAGTTGTCCTCTGGCAATGTGAAGCCCACATAATTTGTCCTTCTTTTCAACGTATTCCCAATCCTTGTCGTATGTGCAGGAGACAAGAATCCATATAAATCAACTCTTTGAGAGTCAATGCATATACGATGGAAGGAGCTATAATAGAATTAAAATGATGAATGTATTAGCTAGTTAAAATCAACTTAACTAAATGAAGGAAAAAATGGGAAATAAAAAACTTACAGGATTGCAAATTTGCCCCATCCAACATCTAGCTCCTCGAGCTTAATGAATTGTTTAAGATCTTGTTTATCAATTATGAAGTGATACTCTAATTCCTGGCCCACAATCCCTGTAGGCATATGCAAATCAATCTGGCGAATGCCTTTATAGATATACTGCAGTCATGCTAAGAAGGGCCATTTCTCTGCTTCCTGCTCGTTCTTTTAGAACATAAAAACACATTGTTAGTAGGATGTCAACACATCTCAAGTAAAAGTAAGGTAGTTCTATACCATTGGAGGTGTTAGTGGTAACAAGCCAATAAGATGTACAGGCCAAAGGATGAAATATCCTCTCGCCTGAGCTATCATGGCAACCTCGTCATCAGGAATAGGGATGGCTGTACCTTCTTCCCCCTCTCGAACACACATCATAGTCACCCTACACAAATGCAGTGGAATTTACTGATTATGGTGGGTAGTAGCTTCTGTGTGAACGAGAGCATCTGCAACTACACGCAGCAGTGGGGCATCTAAAGAGAGGATGGCAGGTTCTCCCTACACTGGAGTGGGAGAAGGGTCGCCAAATGGTTCCTCCGCAGGGTTGTAACTTCCTTTGGTGCTGTGGAAGGCCGGGGATGAATGGGTTCTACGCTTAGTAGTTGCCATCTGCGATTCAAACATCTTCATCATTTCAGCTCGTAGCTCAGGCATCGGCTCAAGACGTAGCTCTGGCAACAGCTCTTGTCGGAGCTTGTCATGAAGGTTGGCCTCGAGCTCTTGTGAGACTTCCTGACGAATCTTGGCCACAAGCTCCCTACTGGGTTCAGCTTGTGACGAATAAGGATGTGAGGCTCGGCCAAAATACTTCATGACACGAACTCCCACTGCCTCCCCTCGAAAATGACCAGGGAGATCTGCCTTCCCAATCGCCGTTGACAAGATGTCCATCCGTCCACTTGGAGCGAATGAACCTTGGCTACTATGATCTTCCAGTTCATCCTGTAGCATAAAAGTTATCGTAAGCACTCCCAATATGAAAAAATAAGTTTGCACTTATACTCTAACTACTTACAATTCTTGCGGCAACCTCAGCAACAGTCGGATTTACGTACTTCCCACTCTTAAGCCTCCCTGCTTTCCATTTTTTGTGATGTGGTGGAGGTGGCAGGGGCTGGACCACAATGGTAGGATCTGATGTGGCTGCTTCCTTCAATTTCTCCAACTCTTCTGCCATCATGTTTCGATCAAGCTTCCGATAACCACCACGAGACATGCAATGTTGAGAGTTATTAGCTGCTTGCCTCTCTGCATTTGCTGCACTTAATGCCTTTGAAAGGAAAACAACGAACATCGAATCAATAATGTCAACTATATTCAAATAAAACACTATGATGATAGAAATCTTACCAAAAAGTTTGGATCTTCTCGTGATGCCATAAACAACCTCCAATCCTCTGGAGACGAAAACGTATACTCATGACATGGATCCTGACCCCTCAGGTCCCCTCGAATGTAATCTCGTGTGAGCCTGTTCTTGAAATCTTTCTATCATAGATGAACCTCCGTCATCCACTCCTTGTACATCTCCGCGGTGTCAAGGACATCATAGGTTTGCTGCAAGGTAAAAACATAAGTTAATTATATTTGAAGCAATAGGAATAACGATATAATGCAGATGTATTGAAACGTATATACCAAAAGTTGTTGCTAAATCAAGTCTTTAGTTTTTGGTGGAACCAACTTCCAATTATCATAGGTAATGCGAACTTTGCTTCGAGCCAAAAAACCTACGTAGCTAATGAAATGGCCTTCCTCTGGACTAATTGGTTTTATATTTTCATCAAAGTCAATATGCAACCTCTCCTGTTGATGGTGATGACGTGCTACCAATGCAGGTATTTTTGTACTGCCTTTAACCCTTCTTCTCGCAACCGGTTCAGGTCTCGCATCAGGTTCAGGCGTATTCATTTCATTGTCCCTATCACTTTGTGAGTCACCAGAATTGTCCATATTCCTGTAAGCACAAAAATTATTGTCAGATAGGTGAATAAATTGTAAGTAAATGAATAAACTAACTAGTTATAAACAAAACAGCACACGTTACTATTTTTTAAGTTAAGCTCTTACTCTAGATTGTTTCCCATATTCCTTCACCATGATCATTTCTCTCAGCATATTCTTCATCATCTACCAATTCTACTTCACTTGTTGTAGGTGGATTAATTGTGAAAGGTGGTGTGTCGTCAAGGTTAAAGGTCAAATCACCATGCTTCTATTTTTTACTTTGAAGTACAATGGAAATTTTTTTATTTGTGGGATCTATGACATAAAACACTTGTTTCTCCTGGCTTGCTAGAATGAAGGGCTCATCCCTATAACCTACTCTTTCAAGATCAACTGAGACAAATCCAAATTGTTGATCTATTACCACAGCATTATTGCTAACCCACTTACATTTGAATAAAGCAATTTTGAACTTGTTGTAAGTGATTTCCCATATTTCTTCTATCACTCCATAATAGGCCATGGATGCTAATATGGGGTTTTTGTCTTTCGAACTGGAAAAGTGCATGGCTTCAGCTTCTACCATTACCCTATTATTTTACATAGTACTTCTATCATCTTGATCTTTTGTGTAGAAAGAATACCTGTTTATATCATAACTGCTCCAAGTAATGATATGAAAAGAAGGCCCCCAGGCTAGCCACTCTATTGTCTCAGACACACCGGTCTCATGTAAAACCTTTTCCTCAAACCACTGAATGAATGTCTTGTTTTTATCAATAGTAATCTGCATGTCATTCTTCCTCATATTCATGTTCTTCAATCTCTTTCTGTGTTCGTCTATGTACAGTTGAACTTCTGCTATGTTATTCAGGATATAAAGGTGTGCTTGCAACACCTCTTCACGAGGCATAGTCTTCACTTTCAGTCCTCGTGTTCCCTTACTCCTCCCCTCTTCATGCCGAGATTGCTCCTTCTTACCTGATAGATAATCACTGTAGAAGTCCATAGCCTCTTCAACAACATACCTTTCAACTATTGAGGCTTCTGGTCGATAGGGATTTTTAGAGTACCCTTTTAAGATCTTCATGCATCGCTCGAAAGGGTACATCCACCTCAGGTAAACTGGACCATAGAGACTTACCTCCCTTACCAAATGAACTATCAAATGCACCATTATATCAAAAAATGAATAAGGAAAGTGCATCTCTAATTGGGACAATATGATATAACCCTCAGCTTCCAGTTCATCCAGCTTTTCAATGTCAATGACTTTGTTACAGATAGCATTAAAGAAAACACACAATCTTGTCACAATGCTTCGAACTTCATCTTTCATAATGCCTCTAATAGCTACTGGTAACAATTGTTGCATCAACACATGATAATCATGGGACATCATTCCCACTAACTTCAAATCGTCCATTGACACACACCTTCTCACATTCGAAGAATATCCTTGTGGTACCTTAATTTCATGCAAACACCCACACAAAATTCTTTTCTCCGCTTTTGATAGTGTATGCGCTGCTGGCTCCATGTATGCCCTCCTACCATCATCTCTTAGCTATGGATGTAACCATTCTCTTATTCCCATATCAATAAGGTTTAGTCTCGCATTAATCACATCCTTGGTCTTCCCTGGAATATGCAAAAGCATACTGACAAGGCTATCACAAACGTTTTTCTCCACGTGCATTACATCAATACTGTGTCTCACGTCAATACTACGCCAATATGGAAGATCAAAGAAAATTGATCTCTTCTTCCATATGTTCTTCTCACCCTAAGTCTTCTGATTCTTACCGGGTAAGACATTGATACGTTCAGCCTGACTGTAAACTTCCTCTCCGGTTAATGCCTTTAGAGCCATTCCATGCTCCGACAAGCCGTTAAAACGCTTTCTTAACCTACGATATAGGTGGAACCTAGGAAGGAACCTCTTGTGACCAAGGTAGACCGTTTTTCTTTCATGTTTAAGTTGGTGGAAGTGAGTGTCTGCTTCACAGATCGGACATGCTTTATGCCCCTTCACACTGTACCCTGAGAGGTTTTTGTAAGCAGGGAAGTTATTTATTGTGGTGAAAATCATTGCACGTAGCTTGAAGGACTCATTCTTATATGCATCAAACACATCTACGCCTTCCACCCACAACTTCTTCAAGTCCTCAATCAAAGGCGCCAAGTAGACATCGATATCATTTCCTGGCTGTTTTGGTCTAGAAATCATCATAGAAAGATCACATACTTGCGTTTCGTACAAAGCCAGGGAGGCAAGTTGTATATTACAAGGAGTACTGGCCACGCACTGTGTGTGCTATTAAGAGTTCCATAGGGATTGATGCCATCTGTACAAAGCCCAAGCCAAAGGTTTCTTGGCTCACTGCCAAATTCAGGGAACAATTCATCTATTTTCTTCCACTGTGGAGAGTCAGCCGGGTGCCGAAGATATTTTTCGTCGGATATTCTATCATCCAAATGCCATCTCAACTTCTTCACTTTTTTTGCAGTCCCAAACAAACGCTTAAAGCGCGATATTATTGGAAGATACCACAGAACCTTTACAGGTTGCCTTTTAGTTGTCACATCGCCACAACCACCATTTTTCCTCACTTTGTATCATGTAGTTTGACACTTAGGGCACTCACTCAGACCTTCATACTCATTTCTGTATAGTACACAGTCATTAGGGCAAGCGTGAAGCTTTTTATACTCCATACCCATCGTAGATAGGATTTTTTTCCTCATACATACGATGTCTCTGCATCATCTGGAAACATATCACACAACAGTTCAAGCAGCAATATGAAACTACTATCGGTCCACCCATAAGTTACTTTTAAGTTCACCAAATGTAATGTTCCTGTCAGCCGTGTGTATTTACTCCCTAGGTACAACGATGTCTCTGCATCACTCCGCAGGCTGTCATATTCATGCGACTGCGTAAAGGATTCTACCTCAACATCATGAATCATTCTCTCCATTGTATCTTCATCTATGACATCCACAGCTTCCTTCTTGTGCGACGGACAATCAATTACTTCCTCACCATGCCATATCCACCTTGTATATCGAAGATTTATTCTATCACAAAGTAGGTGATCCCTTATAACTTCAACATCCCGTCTTCTCTCATTTAAACAATTGACACAAGGGCAAAAATACATGCCATTTCTGGCTGGAGCATTCCTTCTAACATATTCAATAAACTCTTCAACCCCATTCTCATATTCTTCACTTGTTCTCAAAGTATTCATCCAACTATGATCCATTTTATTACCTCCTACGTCATTTCCATTTACACTCAAGTTAAGAATAATTGTCAACACTAGGAATGCCATTTACTATTTTGTTTTTCAAAATTTTGACAGCATTTCCCCTTAAAAGTGAGACATCCCAAAATCAAAATAACAAACTATCTCAGCTTAATTTAAATGAAACAAAACTTTAGCTTCTAGCACCAAGCACAAACATAATACACTTATATTTTAGCAACCAAATTATTAAATCAGATATGTACCATGAGTGAGATATGTGACATCAAAAAATTCTTCCCAAGTTCAATTAGCGAATGGCAAATCTCAACAGCAATATTATATTTTTCTTCCACACGACAATTTTTTGATTCAGAAGTGTTCCAAGATTGATCACACCAATGAAGTTCAAAAAATCCTAAGTCACAAATGGAATAGGTTTATGACAACAAATTAAGGTGGAACTCGAACAATTAATTCACACTCCAGGAGTCAATGATAGCAAGCAAATTCTAGCACTAAGTTGCAACATGGTTATTTATGTGTGTGTCTACACTAAGTATATATATTAATGTCTAGATTAATTTCTACCAAATTCTAGCACTAAGTTACACTAAGATTATAGATGTTTCTTCTTTTATTGCAGTCCTATTCATTTTGGAACAGCACATGTCGTGTTAAATTTTTATTTTCTATTCAATCTATTTAAAATCTATTTAATGAAAAATTGTAAAATAAAAATGCAAGTACGAGAATTTCTTATATTAATGTCTACGTACACTAAGTTACAACAAGATTGCCTAATTCTAGCACTAAATATATATATATTAATGTGTGAGTCTCATGGCAAAAAAAAAATTAATTTGTGTGTCTACAAGATTATTTGTTTTTTATTTTTTTAGTTTCTTTTTATTCTTTATTCTTTTCTCCTTTCTTTTCCTTTCCCTACTAATTAAAAAGCATTATCATGTACCAAATTCTTTTCTTTTCCTTTCCATCACTTTGATTCACACAGTTTGTGAGATAATCACTTAGGAACCATATGTAAATGTACTAAAATGCAATCTATCTCTGTATTATTTTCAAAGGATTAGCTCACTGTTACAGAGAATCCACAATTGTATAACCAAAACAAGTGCGAAAATGAACCAATTCTGTCAAATATAAGAGAATGCAGAAAAGCAAAAGGTGTAATAAATGAAAGAAATATCAGCGAAAAAGCAAAGAATAATCAGAGAGAAAATGCTAACCTGAAAAGTGGTGAAGCTTTGGAGGAGGCCGACGGTGGTAGAGAGGAGATCCAATGGGGAAAAAATTCTGCAAACCCAGAGCAAAGAAGGTGGCCTGGTGACAGAAGTGGTGAAGCTTTGGAGAAAGAAAAAACCAAGAAAGGGAGAGGAGACCGATCAATGGGGATGGACTAATGAATTTGGGAGGAGATGCAGCAGGGGAGTGAATGGGGACGGAGAAAGAAGGAAAAAAAGAAGTGGAGATGAGACCCAATGGGGACGGAGATGCAACACGAGAGTGATTGTGTAAAGTGGGAGGAGGAGAGATAGATGTAGCAGGGGAGTAGGAAGGGGTCTGACATGCTCACATGCACCGGTCATGTCAATTCTGGTGCATGTGAGTGACTTTCAACGTCCCCAGCTGTGCTGGGGATGTCTAAACATACCTTTAGACATCCCCAACTCAGCTGGGGACGTCTAAAGGTAGCCTTTAAACATCCCCAGCTCAACTGGGGACGTCTAAAGGCTTTCTTTTTTTTTATGACATTTAAAGGTCTTCAGACGTGCCAATCTTTATAATTTGAACCTGACCATATTTTGGACGTCCCTTTTTTAAAAAGGGACGTCCTTTAGGGTAGTTGTAGGTATATTCTGTAGTATTGGTTGTATTTCGGATGGTTTCTTTGTTTTAATGAATTATAATTTTAATTCTAGTCAATGCTATACGATTTCATCTAACGATAATTACGATACATGGCACGCCAGATTAGGACACATTGGTCAAGAACGTATGACCAAACTAGCAAATGAAGGATTGCTAGGAGAAGTGTCGAAAAAGGAAATGTCTCTATGTGAGCACTGCCTTGCTGGCAAAAGCATAAGGAAACCCTTCGGAAAGGCAACCAGAGCAGAACATCCTCTTAAACTGATACACTCGGATATCTGCGGACCTATGAGTGTGAGGACACGACATGGAGCGTGGTACTTCATTACATTTATCGACAATTTTTCGTGATATGGACATGTATACATGATCTCTCACAAGTCTGAAGCTTTAGAATGCTTTAGGAAGTACCTTAATCTAGTTGAAAATCAACTAAACTATAAGGTTAAAGCCTTGAGAACTGATAGAGGTCGAGAGTATCTCTCAAAACAATTCAAAACGCTCTATGATGAAAAAGGGATTTTCAGACAATTGACCATCCCTGGCACTCCTCAACAAAATGGGGTGGCCGAGAGAAGAAATAGAACACTTCTCGATATGGTTAGGTCAATGATGTCACAAGTTGAACTACAATTTCATATTGGGGCGATGCACTGTTGACTGCGACATTCATACTTAACCAAGTGCCTTCCAAATCAGTCACTTCTACGCCTTATGAGCTGTGGACAGGCCGTAAGCCAAATCTAAGTGTCTTACGACCATGGGGATCGGCGGCCTATATACACAATTCGTCTCACAAACATGGAAAGTTGGGACCTCGAGGCAAGAAATGTATCTTTATAAGATACTCTGAACAATCAAAAGGATATGTCTTCATTGGTGAAAATGAGGACAGCTCAATGACTGAGGTCGAGTCAAGGGACGCAGTATTCCTAGAATCAGATTTTCCTAGCAGAGGAAGCCTTAACCAAACAGAAACTCTATATGAGAGTAAAGAAGTTGAAGGCATCCCTCTGATCACTGACCCGAGTGGGAGAAATGAGTCATTTTCACAACATGGAAATGATAATCAAACACAGGAAGAGAATCCTGAAGAACTCCCACCCCGAAGAAGCCAAAGGGATAGAATCCCTAAAAGACGCTTCTCCATTGAAGGGGAAGTACACATTGTCAATCCAAAAGACAGTGAGGAAGATCCAAAAAGCGTTAAAGAAGCGCTAATCGGACTTGCTAAGGAAATATGGCAAAAGGCCTTAGAAAAGGAGATGAATTCCATGAAAGCTAACCAAGTTTGGTAATTGGTTGACCTGCCACCAGGCCGAAAGGAAATTGGGAACAAATGGGTTCTCAAATATAAACGAAAGGCAGATGGATCAATTGACAAACCCAAAGCACGCTTGGTAGCTAAGGGGTACACCCAACGATAAGGGATAGATTATGAAGATACCTTCTTGCCAGTGGTGCATTTTAACTCAATAAGACTCATACTCACCATAATGGCAAGTATGGACTTGGAGTTACATCAAATGGATGTAAAAACTGCATTCCTTAATGGAAAACTAGATGAAGAGATATATATGGAGCAGCCTGAGGGCTTCATAGAAAAGGAAAGTAAACAAAAGGTTTGCAAACTCCTAAGGTCCATCTACAAACTGAAACAATCATCTAGACAGTGGTATCTAAGATTTCAAGAGGCAGTGACCTCATTCAACTTCGAGATTATCGAAGAAGACCACTGTGTCTACATAAAGCGGTTTGGAGATGATTTTATGATTTTGTCTCTTTATGTAGATGATATACTCCTGGCCGGAATGAGTCTTAAGGTAGTCAAAACAATCAAGGATTGGTTATCCTTGAATTTTGAAATGAAAGACATGGGTGAAGCAGAATATATCTTGGGAGTCAAGATAAAGAGGAATCGTTCAAAAAGATTGCTATCCTTGTCATAAAAGGGATACATAGCAAATATCTTAGAACGATTCAATATGAGAGACTGCAAGCCTATAGATACCCCTGTGGTTAAAGGACACCACCTTAGCACGGACATGTGTCCCATGGAAGAATCTGAAATAAAGCGCATGAAAAGAGTCCCGTACTCGAGTGCAGTTGGAAGCTTGATGTACGCTATGCTCTATACTAGACCAGACATATGCTTTGCAGTCGGACTTGTGAGCCGTTTTCAATCCAACCCTGGAGTAAAACATTGGGAAGCTGTAAAAAGAATCATGAGGTACTTGAAGGGAACCATGGATTACAAGCTATGTTACCAAGGTAGAGATATGCATCTAATAGGATACTTTGAAGCCGACTGGGCGGGAGATATAGATTAACGATACTCCACCTCAGGATACGCATACCTTCTAAACAATAGAGCAATTTACTGGAGCAGTAAGAAACAGACCTGTGTGGCTCTGTCGTCCATGGAATCTAAATGCATAGCTTGTTCTGTCGTTGTTCAAGAAGCTGTATGGCTTAAGAAATTTCTAGAACGTCTAGGAATGAAAGGCAGAAAGGAGGGTCCTATTCTGATACATTGCGATAGTCAAGCCGTAATAGCCTATGCCAAGGACCCTAAGGATCACAGTAGGACAAAGCACATAGACATTAAATATCATTTTGTAAGAGACATGATCACTAAGAAACAAGTGACCGTTCAATACCTTTCTACTCATAAGATGTTAGCTAATCCCCTTACAAAGCCCATTTGCTAGAAACCCTTTTGTTAAACATGTAAATGCTTTGGGCATGTGTAGAATATAATGTATTGAACGTTGCAATAAAATGATGCATTTTCAGTTTTTCAAATATATTGTGTATATATTAATGCATAAGCACAAGGTATGCAATTCCGTATGTCGTACAAGTCAGGAAGGTTGGTTCACTCACACGAACAATCGTCTTCCCACGATTTGCATGGGCGTGGGATGATAAGACGAGCAAATGATCACTATGAAATGGGTAAGGAAGATCTTTGCGCTTGAGTCGCCTCAGTTAAACTGAGATGAGATCCGTATGTATACATACGTCATGGATCGAGGCATGATTACAAAGGATGTATCATCAGACCTGTAGCCAGGAAAAAAACTCTCTTTTACAAATGAGGTTCCAAAAGGGAATGATTGTAAAAGGGAAGTTCTGGTTCCAATGTTGAGTGCATTTGAACTAAAGTCTGTACGGTGAAAGATAAAGATAAAATCGACGTACACCATTGCAAAATCACCGTAGCATGCAATTCATACTGCAAGTGCTTGAAAGAATGACTGCAATATGGGACGTATGTGACAGATCCCTGGTTCACTACGGTGTGAGTCCCAGAAAGGAGAAATCCTTCAAACGATGCCCTCAAGACTTAGGCAAGCATCCTGAAAGCGTGACTTGGGGCCAGCTACTTTAGCTGAAGCTTTATGATCACGTACGATTCAATCAGACAACTTAAAGCTAGGAAAGCGACCAAGTCTGGAAAGATCGATGTTTCTAGTCGAAAAGGAAGGTCTATCTTGAAGTACACCTTTTTGCGGTGGCATCAGTGACATGTCCCTTACAGGTTATGAGAAAAACCAGTAAGTGTGGATACCATGCACATAGTAGGCAATCGGTGTCAAGTTCAGAAACAAGAGAAACTATGACTCAAGAGGGATCAGATATGCCATGAGTTGAGTGTATGGACAGACCTAGGGCATATGAGGCAACAATTTACAGGTTCACAAAGGGTGTCCTTGGATGCTGATCCGATATCAAGGATTTCTAGTATTACAAGCACCAAAGGTTCTGAAGATGTTGTGCCCACGCAGTCACGGCAGACACCAAGTATGAAACAAGAAGAAGATGTAGTTGCATAATGGGTGGCCCATCAAGTGTGAGTGGGAGATGTTGGACTTTGGGTCCAAGTCCGCCCTTGATGGGCTGGACTATTTGATTAAGGGCATAAGTTGCCTTATCAAATAATTAATCAATCAACATAAGATTGTTGCTTGGTAAATAAGTTGGCAGTTAATTGTGGGATTATGATTGAGAAACAAATCTCCATGATTGAGGAATTGATTGAGAATCAATCGAATTAAATCACCAACTTGGAGAGCAAGAAAAGGGTGCACACACTGCCTAATTAGTGGTCACTCTGATCACTATAAATAGGGTGTGCCTGTAGCATTGCAAACCACCCCTGCCATTGAGCTTTCTGGCAATCCCCTCTTATCTACCATCTTGCTTGTTGTGGTGCACTACTGTGCAAACCCTGATTAGGTACTTGTAGTCTAATCCTTGCATGGGCCCCCAAACCTGGATCCGACTTTACCGGTACGAACTTCTACTCTACTGCTTAATCTGTTCTGTATTTCCTTCATCTTGCATATAACCCCCTTACCTTGAAAAGTTTAAAAGCATACCTTAAACTTTCATAGTTTGATATTTAATAACCTGCTGTTAAAATGACCATTAAGTCTAACAGAATACGCACCACGTCAGATTTATTTGAAACTGTTTGGAAGGTGATATGTAATTGTCATTAATTCATTTATTTATCCTAGATTAAATATTATAATTAATTACATTAAAGGGTATGCTTTTAATTTTACCGCTACTAATTCATCCATTACTAAAGTCTAGCAAATTCATCCAGCGCACAAAATGCCCTCCTTCTCTACAACTTAATGCTCTACTACCCATTCTCCCATAAATCATTTCACTTTCGTTCTCAACTGCCCGGGATGTTCCAGTTTTCTAGTTTCTCTCTGGAAGAAAAAAAAAGTTCACAACAAAAAAGGATCTAAATTTAAAGGAAGAATGCGATGGGCACATGAAATGTGCAATGATGAGTTTTTGAATGAATAAGAAGATCAGAAGAGGAAAGAAAACATTGCAAAAAGGGAGGATCCATATTAAAGCCCCCAACATAGAGATTTTTTTTTCCTCTGTCTTCCTCCTCCACATGATGTGACTATCGTTCCATTTTCTTACTCACCTTGTTGACAAAAAGCAATTAAATAATTGCAGAACAAGATTCTGAAATTACCAGGCCCTGCAAGAGATTTAAAGATGATGACGCTAACGCTATCACTAAGAAAGAAGGTTTCACAGAAAAACTTTCATATCTAAACGAAGAATGAGATGAAGATAATTCTTGGATCGAAATGAAGATGATTGACAAACAGGGCTGACTTTCGGGTGAGAAGACGGGCAATTATGGATTATGTGGGAGAATTAAAAAAATACCTTTTAATGTAATTATAAGATTTAATCTAGGATAGATTAATGAAATTAAACAAAATTACATGTCATCTGCCAAATAGTTTTCAATAAATCTGACGTGGCGTGCATTCTGACTGTCATTTGAACGGCAGGGTATTAAATGTCAAATTATGAAAGTTCAGGGTATGATTTTTAATTTTTAAAGGTGAGGGGGATTATGTGCAAACGAGATAAAGTTGAGGGTAGTTATCTGTATTTTGTCCTTTTTAAAATGAAACCCAACATTCAACTCAATATTGCTCCTCATCATGCGTCGGCCCTTCAAAAGTCATTCTTTTCCTTTAACAATATTAAAAGTAAACTTTATCTCCATGAACAAGACTTGCGTAAAGACTCACTGTGGTGGTTTTGGTACAGAAAAATTTCAGTTGTTTTAAGAAACAAACGAAAGCGAGCGAAAATAATTTCATTTTATTAGGTTCATTTTAGCAAAGTAACATTTGGTATTTTAAGCCTACCCTGGTGGACTTAACAGGACCTAAACTGAAAATTTATATTGACCTGAGTAAAACCATAAAGATAGATAGGGTCAAAGCTCACCCTATTGTAAGTATTTAATTTAACGTGACTGGATTCCTATTTGAACCAAGAGCTTAATTAGTGGTTATAGCTAATGACTTTGTCAAAGAAAAATATTTTTTAAAAAAAAAAATCAGTTAACTATTTGGTGGGTATCATGCGCAGCTGATCATACTAGCTAGTGGCAATACTTTGAATATTTATTTGTGAATTGTGATCTAAAAAAAATATTTATTTGTGAATAACATGGTTTTTGAATCATTCCGATTAGTCTTTTTCAAACACCCTCCCCTCCTTTTCCCATCGTCCATTATTAAACTGAGACCCTCTTCACTTCATAATTACACATTGACCCCACTTGCTAGTTAGTGATTGATCAATCATCCAATATTTCATTAACTTTAGAGCCACCTCACTCGAATTTTTTCATTTCTGTCTTCATCTTCTTCCTTTTTTCTCCACACAGACGTAATCCAACACATTCACATATATATATATATATATATATATATATCTGAGATGTATCCAACTAAAACTCCACAAAACCATGCCTCAACCTATTACTCTCCTTCCTCTTCCCTTGTTTATTACTACCTTCTTCATATTCTGGTCATGTTGGTCCCTTGAGGGCGTCGTTTCTGACCCCCAGATAAATCTTCTAAGCCATGCTTGCCTCCAGTATAACAGAGATGAGTATGATACCAAGTCTTTCACTGACAGCGTAAGCGCAACGTTTCGTGACCTCACATATCAGGTGGTGAACCAGAGCAGGATCTTCGCCACGGCGCAGCAGACCGACGGAGACCTCCCGGTTTACGCTATTTTTCAGTGCAGAACCTACCTCTCCGCCTCAGACTGTGCCGCTTGCTTCACCCATGCAGCCGCAGATATCCGCAACTGCTCCGCGGGGACTAACTTTGCTCGGCTATGACGGCTGCTTCCTCAGGTACCGTCACTTTCTTTGGTTTCTTTAGTTTCTAATTTGTGTTATATATATACACATAGATTGATACAGATGAAATGAAAGCACCCACAATGGTTAATTAACACACAAACACGCAGCCCACGCAAGGCGCAGGTTGATGGTGTTACACACGGGTAAGTGCCATGTGAGCTAAAGTTCATTGGCAGGTGCTGTTATATATGATTGCTCGATATTATATTATTATTTGTTGGTCCTATGCGCATGGCTTTTAAAATACTACAATGAAACAAAAAAAAAAAAAAGGTGCAATCAAGTTTTTTTTTTTAACCTATTCCACAATCAAGATTATTACAATACGTCATCTAGCTAGATGGATAGGATCGACTAGATATTCAAGAATAATTAATGGTTCCTGATCTGCATATAACTTGTGGGAGAGAACTGTTTCTTGTCTTATGCACTAGGTATAATATATATATATATATTTATATATTTTGAATGCTTCAAAATGACACTAAAGAAAAAAATAAATACGTAACTAATCACAAACATAATACTAATGAGCTTTTTTATTAGTATTATTTTTTAAAAGAAAACTTTAACGGTTGCGTCCTTAAAATAAAAATAAAAATAAAAATCTACATTTCAATTGTAACAGTATGACGTTAATTTGATAAAAAAAAACTTAAAATTAAAATTTTAATTTTTCATATACTCCATTGCCCCTATTTCCAATTTTTTGTGGTGATAATATCACTTAGAATTTGTTTCTGTCTGTGGCGTAATGTTGAGGTATGAGAGCACCAATATGCTTGAGCAGACAACTGGAATTTACAATACTACTTCGTGTGGAAATCAAAGTACTCTAGAAGCAGACACATCATTTTCTTCAGCTGCACAACAACTGCTAATGAATATTGAAACAACAACACCCAAAATCTCGGGTTTCTCTACAGCCACAAAAACTCAAGATGGTCCAACTATTATTTATGGCTATGCTCAATGTACTGAAACTATCTCACAGAGTGGGTGTGAGGATTGCTTGAAGGAAGGGGTCAACACTGTACAGACCTATCTTCCTAATTCAGAGGGTAGGGCTTTTGACGCTGGTTGTTACATCAGATACTCCACAACTTCATTCTTTCCAGATAACCAGACCATTTATGTCCCTAATCCCTCAGTCAAACAAGGTACGGTGAACTCAAAGACTTCCAGATCACACATGCATGCTACAACACAGCATTTTGGTTTGTTTATGTGTAATTCTGAATCTTATGTTCTATATGTCATATTTCAGTAATTAATTAGATATGCACGTCTCATTTTATCAAAACATGTCCTGTAAATATGCATCCGATCTGCATGTTTCATAGAAACTGGCTGAAGCATTAATTTGTACTCTAAAGGTCCTAACATTATGAGCGAGTTGAGGGGTTTGCTTTGATCCTAAATGTAAGACTCTAGATCTCTCAAATTTATAATTTTTTTCTTCAAATTATCAAATTCCACTTATTAAGGGGTTTTCATCAAGAGAGGAGTTACAATTGTAAATTATTTAAAAAGGTATTTTATAAAAATCAACACATATTTCTTATAAATAACTTAATTAATTTTTTTAATCTTTACTAATTAGTTATCTAGCTTCTATATTTAGTATAGTAGGAGTATATACTGAGATTGTCACATTGTTGTTGGTGTAATATATTGACTGAAGCATCTATTTTTCCTATATTACAGCTTGTCCAAGCAAGAAGGGGATCATTATTGGTGTAATTGTTGGAGTGGTAGCTTTGGTTTTGGTCCTCCTTACTCTACTGGCTTTTATATCAGACGACCAAAAAGACATGAGAGAGTTCTAAGAGTTAAACCAATTATGGACTTGCATTTTCATCTCTTTAAAGAATGGAATTCCTGAGTAGTACTGAAGAAACTTTTCTTTAATCTTTTCCTTAACAGGAGACATAACTGGAGCAAGCACGTTGAAGGGCCCAGTTAATTATAGTTACGGAGATTTAAAGTCAGCAACAAAAAATTTCAGTGCAGAAAATAAACTTGGAGAAGGAGGATTTGGTGTTGTATACAAGGTAACTATGTATTTATATTTCCAATATATATATAGGGTAACACTTTGACAAATAAAATTCTTAACTATCATGAATAGGGCATTTTGAAGAATGGAAAAGTGGTTGCGGTCAAGAAATTAACTTTACGGCGTCACTCCAAGAGAGTGGAGGAAAAATTTGAGAGTGAAGTGAAGCTTATAAGTAATGTTCATCATCGAAATCCTGTTCGGCTTCTTGGATGTTGAAGTAAAGGCAATGAGAGAATACTTGTTTACGAATACATGAAAAACACAAGTTTGGACAGATTCCTATTCGGTATCCCTTTTTCCAAGCTTTATTATTATTATTATTTTTGTGTAAAGTTCTTTAACCATTTGTTACTATATATCTAAATAACTGTAACATGGGGACATATTTTCATCTTAACAATATATAACTTCCACAGATATTCATTCATATGTCATAATCTTATTGAAGATCTTAATAACCATATATGTCCGTTTTGCATGGAAACATTTTGTTGAATTTCTTTTATATTTCATTCTTTCCTTTCTATCCCTAACTTCATAATGTGTTACCTTGAAAAATAGGCAAAAAGAAGGGCTCTCTTGGTTGGAAGCAACGATATGATATAATTTTAGGAACCTCAAGGGGTTTAGCTTATCTACATGCAGAATATCATGTTCGCATCATGCATAGAGATATAAAGACTAACAACATCCTTTTAGATGATGATTTGCAACCTAGAATTTCTGATTTTGGACTGACAAGGCTTTTACCTGAGGAGAAAACTTATCTTAGTACAAAAATTGCAGGAACATTGTAAGTATGAATAATTATATTTATGTATGTAGTGGAACAAGGTGCAAAACTTGGATTTCTATACGGCTATTTTGGATTTTGTCGGTTGTAAATATTTTCATTTATGTTAGTTTGAGCCATTATTCTAGCCAATCACATTATGCATTTTTCAGAGGATACACAGCTCCAGAGTATGCAATTCATGGTCAATTATCAGAAAAGGCTGATATCTATAGCTTTGGTACCTTAAAACCTAGTGATTATGATGCAGAGGAAGTGAGAAAAATAATAGAAATCGGTTTGCTTTGCACCCAAGCATATGCTGAATTAAGGCCAACAATGTCTGAAGTAGTTGTTTTGGTCCAAGAGAAGGGCTTATCAAAAAACATGGAACCCACAATGCCTATTTTGATTGAAGCAAATTAATTAAGGTCTCTTGGGAGATAATCATGATTTACAGTAACTTACAGCTAAGTGTTAGAGTCTCTCAATCACAAATTGAAAAAAGTGGGAATGATCATGTCCTTCATTCCGTTGTTCAACAATTTTGTGTAATTATACATCAATTTTACATATAGAAAGTATGTTCATGAATTGGTGATTATTCCATTTTGAATAAATTTGTTGATCTCTCTTGAACTTTGGTTAGATTAATAATATCTTATGTTCCTTTCATTTTAAAATGAAACCGGCTAGCAAATATTTAATTGTGTCCACAGTATTTGTTTCAAGCATGTATTTGATATACTTTAACTGTTGACAGTATTTATCTCCTGTATATAATTATCTAGCTTAATTTGTTGTGCTCACAGTATCTGTCTCATGTATATTATCTAGTTTTGTTGTGCTCACAATACTTATCATCTGATTTTGGAGTGTCCGCAGTATTTGTGATGGAATATGGGAATGATAGAAAATATGGGAATATTATTTTGAGAGAATGAATTATTTTGAATCAACTTGAAAGCTTAAGAAAGTCCTTAGCTTTATGCAAGTTGTTAGGCAAGTTGATTAGCTTTTGTGTTTTATATTTTTGGAGTGTCCGCAGTATTTGTGTTGGAATATGGGAATGATAGAAAATATGGGAATATTATTTTGAGAGAATGAATTATTTTGAATCAACTTGAAAGCTTAAGAAAGTCCTTAGCTTTATGCAAGTTGTTAGGCAAGTTGATTAGCTTTTGTGTTTTATATTTTTTATATTAGACAAGTTATTAGCTTAGCTTTTGTATTTTATATTTTTATACTAGGCAAGTGGCAGCAAGGTTACTTCATGAGAAAGAAACCTTGCCCTATAAATAGAAGTTAGGCAGCACTTGTATTATTAGACTTGGATGAATGAAATATGTTGTTATGGCTTAGCTACTCTCTATCTCCCTCTAATTTTTATTCCCCCTCCTTCAAGTCTCACTCCCCCCTCCATTTCTTTTATGTTGCCCCTCCTCCCTCTCAATCTCTCTCTTCTCTCCTCTGTTTCTTCATATCCTCTCTAAGCCCACCCTTGTTTCCATTAAAATAATCTTTGTCTCCATTAAATTAGTGTGTGTGAGAGTGTTCTTAACCTATCTTACATAAATTTGCCTCCGGTATTACTACTACAGATTCAGGAATATATAGTGAGTAATAAATAATGGTTGTACTGAATAAACATCATGTATGTCAAGGAAGAGATCGTGCAAATATGTATAATGCTAAAACCTAACAGTTTAATATACACACCATCATGTACTGAGACGCGAAATCTGCAAAAACACAAAAATAACAGTTGTAGCTAATAACCATCATTTATTTAGTGAGAAATATGGCAATTCTTAGAAAACAACTGTTAGGTAATACTTACAAATGATTCATCTTCCAACCTCTTATATCAACATAGACAAAACATAATGGTCTTTAGAATCAACGTCATCTAACACTTTTATAACCCTTCGTAATATCATCAGACTGTCATAAGTTATAAGTTATATCCCTTCGTAATCCGTTAGACCTTCATAAGTCATAACTCATAACCCTCCTTGTGATTTTTACTACTTTTCTTTATCCGCCTTCTTCTTCTCTCCTTCATCATGTTAAGTTCCTAGGGAGCTCCTTCGCCGCTGCCGCCGCCCTGATATGTCCCTATTTTATTATATATTTTTATATCTATTTATGGGATTTTTGTCATTATTATGGTGCTTAAATGTAAGTATTATAATTATTTTTGGTTTGAAGGTATTGCACAAAATAAATGCTAAAAATGGTAGAAGTGTCATATATTTTATTTCCCTAAATTAAATTGATTCGCACGAAGATATTTTTAGATGTGTTTATTATAAGGAAATTAAGGAATTAAAGTCAAAAGGACAATCAAGCCTAGAAAGAGGACGAAGAACTATAGAAAAGGTGGAAATTCGCATAAGCTAAAGAATCCATTAAAAACAAGGCCTTCAGAATACTTTTGGGCCAAATTAAATCATGGTTAGGGTCCATAAATGTTAACTTATGCTCCTTGAGTATGCTGTATGACCACTACTTAAGCGCAAATGCATGTCTCCCATAACCCATGAAGAGCAAAAATGTGGCCACCTACAATTAATAAAGGGCATGAGAGTCATTTTACATGGTTTATTTTCCCACAAGCATCCATATGGCACCACCTAAGATGATAGAATTAACTATAATTCAAAAAGGGATTTAATTCAAAAATATTATATCTTTCTATCCGTTGAGAATTAAATTTAATTCTTTTTCTCAAATATATTATATCCAAACCCAAGAAAAAAGAAAAAGATTCAAGGATTTAGGATAAAGATTTATCTATATTCATTCAAAAGTCTATTAAGAATTTGAATTCTTCCAATCAAAGGTGAAGAAGACACCATAAGCTTATCAAAATTCAAATAGAAGATAGAAAGATAGAGTAGATCTTATCCAAATCAAAAAGTCACATCTCCATCCTTCTTCCTTCTTCAATTTGGACTCTTCTCATGGTCATAAAAGGGACCCCAATGCTTCATTCCTAGAGCATGACCACACACCGTGACCACACACCACATTCTTCTCTTCTTCTTCTTCCATCATCATGTGTGGTTAATTAATCCTCTTTTTGAGGATAGATCTTGTGGCTTGAGTTCTTGTTCTTTAGTTTGAAAGTTGTATTAGGTTTAGATCTTTTCTATTTAAGCACTTTAATGATTTCCTAGGTTTAGATTTTGGGATTTGCTTTCATAGACTTGTAATTTTCAGTTGAATTTTATTTGTGATCTTTTTGTGAATTTCATGAATAATTGCAATTTGATGTTTTTGATTTATATATTTCTTTTTTCCACATATATGATTATTCTTGTGATTTTATTATGATGTTAATTTAATTGCATGGATGATTATATATATGTAGTACTTGTTTATTTAAGGGTTTGACATTTGAATAACTCTACTATTAGAGGAACAAATTGTAATTATAATTGATTCTTACATGCTAAGTGATGCTTAAACAATTAATTGAAATATTATTATATGCTAGGTTTAGGTGTAATAATTGATTAATTAATGGAGACTTATGGCGGTTGTCTAGGGTATTTATATTAGACTTGGTACTATTTATGCACTCCATATCCCACCACACAAAAACAACATTTTTCTGATGGAAATTTGCAATAGATTTCCTTTGGAAAACAATTTCATGATAGAAAACACAAACGGAATTCCGTCGGTAATGATGATACGAGTTCTGATGATCAATTAAATAGTGTAAGTGTACACTGTCTTAATCAAGTAATATAGAAGTAAGTAGAGTATCGTTCCCACGAGGATTGAGCACTAAGTACCAAAATGGGCAATTTTAATTCTATTTAGTCGATCGATTAGTTGGTGATTGAGAGTACAAAATAAAACAGAAACAATTAAATATGAATGCAGATGATATGAAAGCAAATATGAGAAAAAGCCCTAGGGATTAGATTTCACTTCACAAATTCCGGATTGAATTACTTATCTATTCTAGCCCAATTTATTCCACATGATTAATAGTCGAGTTTCCCTAATTTAATTACTAGCCTCTTCCAAGGTCAAGCAATTCTATAATCAATTGCTAATCCAATATATTCCTATATGAATTTAAGCAATTAATCATGCATTAAGATTTATGGAACTCAGTAAGACTACACAACTCATATGAATATATTCCTATTTCATATGCAAGTCATGGTTTTAATTATAGGGTCTACACACATGTATCTCCTTCCGGTCTCAACATGCATATTGAAATCATTCAAAAGATGGCCAGTCGATCAAAAGCATTAAGAATAACAATTAAAACTAAATCATGAAGGAGAAATTGAAACTAGATTTAATAAGTTAAGATTCAATCCGTCATTAGTAAGCTACGTCATCACCCTAGGAAAATGAAAGTTTAACACATGATGAAATTAAAAAAAAAACCAAAATAAATTGACATTATATAAAGCTAGAATGAAAGCTTCAGAAATACTGCATAAACTTGAATATTAAATTCTCAAACATAAATATACAACCAAAAGATGAATGAAAGATGAAGAAATCTAGCTGTCCATTTAGGAGGTAAAACCTTCCATGTAGGTGGTATGCAAAATGTAATAAAATCCTAAGCCTTCCAAGATGGAGGCATGCAAAAAGTAATACAATCCTAAGCCTTCCAAGATGGAGGCATACAATACATGAAATTAAATCTAAGAAACAACACAAAGAACTCAGAAATGTTAGAGAAATATCTCTCCCGGTCAGAGAAGGACCTCTCCCGGTCGGAGAAGGAAACCTCTGCTTCTCTTCCTCTCCTCCTCCCTTTAAGCTTGGCATTGATCTCTATTTATAAGGGGGAAAAAACATGTGCTACAGTACTGCTACAGTGATCTGGCGGCTGCTACAGTGTCCGTTGACCTGCTATAGTGCTTTTTTTTTTATTATTATTTTTTTTTAAATGTTGTTTTTTCCAAAAACAATATTTATTTATCAATCACACCCAAATTTATTATATTTAACGCAAATATCGTCCATAAAATAATCATATAAGGGAAAATAAATATGCAAATATTTTACTTATCAAATGATCTTCCGACAGAACAAGGTCCACCGCTAAAATGTTCATGGTAGATCTGATTTGAGATTGAAAAATAATTCCACCACAAATTAGCAACGGTTTTCAAACATAAATTTTTGTCTCTAATTGGAGATGGTTCATTGACAGAATATTCCGTGGTAAGCTTCCCACAGAATTCCTGGGTAATCTGCCACGCATTTTCCTCAGAATTCTGTGGGAAATTGGCTACAGATTTCCCATGGAATTCCGGGGGTAATTTGACATGAATTTCCTATGGAATTCCGGGGGTGATTTCCCACGGAATTTCATGGGTGATTTGTGATGGATTTCTCACTGAATTCAATGAGTGAATTGAGACGGATTTCCCACAAAATTCCACTGGTGATTTGCACAAACACAAAGCTCACGATCTAGTTCTTAAAGGGGAAGAACTCTCCAGTTAAACATTCATTTAAGCAATAAAACCAATTGACTTTGTATACGTTACTTAATATTTTATGTTTCCCTAATTGAACCATATTTCATATTTTATGTTTCCCTAATAGAACCATATTTTTATATGATTTTTCATAATTAAATTGGGATTTTTAATTCATTTTTTGGGATATTATTGCATGATTAAGCATTAATTTTATTAGAGACAATTGTATTGAATTAATTGCAATTAAGAGCAAAATGGTCATAATTTGTTAATTATTTTGTGTAATTATTTCTTGGACTTTTGATGCTACCTTGTGCTTAATTTTGTATTTTAGATGTTTTGGAGAAAATTGGAGATTTTGGAGGGTCAAAATTAATAATTTGAAGACTGGGGAAAGTTGCAAAAAAGGCCCCACAACTTCTGAAAATCACAAAAATGTCGGGAAGAGGGCCTAGAAAAATCGCAGAACAATTCCCAAAAGTTTTGAGCAATACAATTCTGCCACACAAGAGTTTCAAAAATTTACAAGTTAATCCCCATATAAGAACTTTTGCAATTCTCAATTAAGTCCATGTTCAAAACGTAATTTGACCAAGGACTTCTCCAAAAAAGAACAGGCCTAACACTAAGCTGTGAGGAATAGAGACTTGAGATGAGAGTGAATAGAGTGGAGAATGCGCCGCGGAATGAGGTTTCTCTTCCTCTCATCACCCACCACCACCTTTTTTTTTATTGTTGTCGGTGACAATCATCCACCACAATAGTCGCCGGTGACCTCCATTCTGTTAGCCTCATGAATTTCTTATTAGAATTGCACATTTCCTCTTATTTCTGCCGCATTTTGATGTACTAGTGGGCATTTGAGAGTATTGAAGTAGACGAAATGTGTTTGATACATATTGGGCACAGAAAGAGCATAACTGTGGGGGGTAATATGGGAATATCTACTGTGAATATCAAACTGTGAGCTTTTATGAGTTTTTTGTGTTGATAGGATAACAATTTAGTCACCGTTGGAACCAGAGAAAGCAAATTCCATGAAGAGAAGATGAAAAGGATTGGAAGCACTCAATCATGCCATGGACTTGAAAGAAGGGATGAGAACATATCATAGAAAGAGAGGGAGCTAAACTTCAAAGATGGCTGGCCACGGCCAACCATTACATAGGCCGCGGCCAACTTGTGGTCAGAATGGTGCTGGCCACGGCACACCATCTCATTGGCCGTGGCCAGTGACCTTATAGAAACTTGCTGGCCACGGCCAACCCTCGAAACTGCTGTTGTGCGTTTTGTCAATCGGGACCTATAAGAGGGAAATGTAGAGACTAAAGTAGGGGTTCGATGGCCGAAAAACCCTAGGAAAGCAGCTATGACAGTCCTCTGAACTTGGGTGCGTCTGAAAAGGAGAATCAAGGAGAGATTGAAGATTTGCAGAGATTCCAGCTCAAATTCTTTGGTTTTTTTTTTGTATTCATCCCTTTTCTCTATAATTTTGATATGGTTGTAATGATAGTTTGTATCTGTGATTCATTTTCGAACATGGATAGCTAAAGTTCCATTCTAGGATTTTTTTATGAACCTTTGTATGGATTAAACTTGATTCCTTTCCTCTCTAAGTATCTAATAGCATATATATGTTGATGATGCATTCAATTAAATTTACTCTGTTTTCACTACTGTTTGTGACTGGCCATCACTGTGGATGATGCATTCAATTATATTAAGCTTGAGAGAGTTAATTTAATTGTAGAACTTGAGTAAAATTATGCTAGACTTGAAGTTTAGAAGTAAACGGATGGTTTGTTAGTAACATAGAGATATAGTTATTAACCTAGCATTGTCAAATTAAGATTGGTGTTTAATGAATATTTTCTCTTAACTGTAGCAAGAGATTATGCATGTTAATTGAGGATATAAAATTGGTTATGACTTGAGAGAGCTTAATCAAATGCTTGTGATTCTTAGACTGACATATATATACCCCATGGAAAGGATTATTGAAGAGGAAAAGAAGTAAATTTATGAAATACTAAGGGGATGGACAATCCTAGGCTTATTATACTTGATTGAAGTCACCAGAATCAGAGTTTTGTTCAGAAATTCTAAGTGTTACAAAAATATCTTTTGAACTTTCTTGTTCCACACACAACATATTTTGGCTCAACTTAATTGGATACACCAAACCTATTGCTTGACTAATTTGTTATTCAAATCCTCGAGGGAACGATCTTACTTATCACTTTATTACTTGACGCAATCCATACACTTGCAGTGGCGAAAACATTCCTTCCTCACAAGTGGAGAACTCGACTGGACAGTTTCATATTACAGAGAGACGCCGTGGAGGAGAGCTCAATTGGGGAAGGCTTAAACATCACTCACCACAATCGTTCCTTTTCCACCGAGCCACTATCGCTGTCGATTCTTTTTCCACAAGCGCCACTTCGTTCAGCCATCTAGATTTAGATAGAGCAAGAACTAAAAACAACACAGAGGAGAGCGCTATAGACAGGCTTGAGTCTTGGACAGAGTTTGAGAGTTTGACACACCGGTCTTCTTCTTCCTCGAGCTTTAAGTGCACCACGGAACCAAAGAAGTTGAGACCTCATAATCCAATCAAACTAGACCATCGTGACCTTCTTTCTTTCTACCACCAAAGGCCACTATCAAACCTCTGTTGAGCAACACCTTAACCCTCCTCCTTTCTTCTCTTTTAAACTCTCCTTCTTTCCACCATTGCCTCTCGTTGAGCTTGCTGAAAAACTCCTTTTTAGTCACCTCAGGGTTATCAAGAATAAAAACCGAATTAATGCAATATAGTGCACAACTCAAATCATTTCACTTTAAGGAGCCGATTATAAAACTAATTCCTAGTAAACTAAATAATTATAATACAAAATTGACAAGAATAAAATATGATTGATTGATTTTCAAAACTATAAATTGAATGCAATTAAAATAGATATTTTTGGGATTTTCAAATAAGGAGGGATGGAAATGGGTTAAAAATGCAAGTGATGAAGATGCTCTTGAAAATGATTTTTGATAGCTATCTTTTCTCAATTAAAATATTTGGGGAGTTAATACACTAAGCTTCTAATTATATTCCAAACCTTATTAACCAATGAGTCTAACATGACAAGAGAGGAACCCTACACTTGAAATGCCATTAATCCCTCTTAGTGTAATGAGTTCTTCTAAATTTCCTAATTACTAAACCTCAATTACCATTGAGTTTAATGCTTAAACTCATGAACCCATTTATTTAAGCATTATTAAAACCCCTTAGAGAGTGATTATGAAATAAACAATGCATTTAGGTTCAACTATAATTCCTATTCAATCACACTACCCAACAATACCATGTTAATAGGAAACATATATATAACCATATATATTGATAAGTATAAATTTTCATTACAAATTCCATGTCACAAGAACTCAATCCATAGAATAAATTATAACTAAAATCATAGTCTCATTACATAGATGAATTCTAAACCTAAAAAATCACAAATATAATGAGATATAGATAAAAAAAAAAAACTCCCCTTTAAAGCACATGTGAGCTCAAACCATCTCTAAACCTTCTCTAAGAGCTAAGGAAATCAGTCACTCATAGCCATGGATTCAAGAAGCAAACCCATTTTCTTATTCAAACATCCAGCCATGAAAAATCGCCACCGGAGAAAGGAGATTAATGATAAAGATTTAAGAGTGGCGGGTAATAATGAAATAGGAATAGAGGAAAAAGCCACGGCTGGATGAAGACAGAGGAATTCATTGATAGAGATGAGAATGATTTCTGGTGAAGGTGATGGTGAGCGATGGTGGATAATGATAGAAGGCGTGGTGGCTGTGGAGTTGAGCTTGAATGTCGATGGTAGAAGTCCAAGCTCCAGGTCTGGTTCACGACTATGATTCTCTCGATGGAGGCTTGAGAATGACGATGGAGGTGGTGAGATGGAAGAAGTTCGTTAGCCAAGATGGTGGCGGACAGTGGAGTTGGTGGCTGGCGAAGGTGAAGTGGTGAAAGTGATGAAGATGAAGGTCAGCAAATCATTCGCGGCTCTCTCCCTCTGGATGTGTCTACCCAAACTGATAAAAATCTAACCTATTTTTAGAGGGTAGAAACGCCGAAGTTTTTGAGTAGACTAAAGTGGCATTTCTGAAATTCGTGGTACTAAACTATCATTTCTAAAATTTGAGCCCCAAACTGGCATTTTCAAATTTAATCCAAGTTTTCAAGTTCCTATAATTGAAAACAATTAAACCAACATCAAATCTTCTCAAGAAATCAATGATTAAGAGTAATTACAATTATTTTGACAATGTTGCCTTTTTTAGTTCTAATTTAATATATTTATTCTTAATCTCAATTTATCCCAAGAAAGGCATTTTAAGCTCAATAATTATGATAAAATCACCAATTAAAGTATAAAAATATATAACAAAAATAGGAATTTGTCACTTGCCGAAGCTTATCTTCACTTTCAGGCGTGTTTCTTGAGTTTTTCGGCAGGTAGTTCCAGATTCTGGTGAGTCTCTATTTTCCATGGTTTTTCCAGTATACAAGCTGTAGTTATTCTCCAATAATTATGAGTAGCTGATTCCTGTGTTTCTTGGTAGTAGAGAAAGTGGCTAGAGCTTCAATGTGCTACAAATGGGAGTTTATTAGTTCTCCATTAGCTCATTATATATATTAATTGTGATCTGTCTGATTTAATTCTGTATTGGTACATATTTGTGAGACTATGATGAGTGTTCATTTGTCGTTGTTGGTTAACATTTGTGTTGATACACTTGGACTATGTATTGAAATTATTTCCTTATGTTTTTAATGAGATTATACATTGTATGTGATTACTATGGCATGTAATTGCATTAATTCATATTGAGTGTCACGATTGTGCTCTCATTTAAGAGGAAGCAAGTGCATTCAAATGATTTCAATCACACTTCAAATGGTTTTTAACAATTTATCTAAGAGATGACTATGAATGCGATCGTATGATTAGTCATTAATTAGATAAATTGAACTCATTGTGTTTGCTTGAGGTTTTCAATTTTAATTAATGATAAATTAACTCCCAAATCATTTTAAGAAGCTAGAAAAGCCATTTAGTTTGCTACCAAGATTCATTTCCCCATATCCATCCTATTTTTATAAAATGCCCAAAACAATAGCTTAGCATTTAATTAAATTGCATTCTTCTTTTCGTTATTAATTTGAAAAAAAAACCAAAACCAAAACCAATTTTTCCCTTGTGTTTATTGCATTTGCACGGCATTTAGATTATTTAGGTATCAATAAAAAGCTCTTCGAGAAGAGAGAACAATCCTAAATTTGCCCATACGCAATCCTTGATTAATTTTGATTGTAAACCCCAAGGCCAACGACAAAATGTCCTAATCATTCCCCATCATATCTGTTCATGTCATGATTAAAGGTTGATTAGAAGGTTGAACAAGCAATTTATAATTCAACAATATGCATAAGAGAAATGGGGTCTAGAACTAGATTTTACATAACTTTTATAACACTGTCAAATGTCAATTCAGTCTAAGACTATTCAGTTTAACATGCATGAAAATAGTTGTTGAGTTACAAGTGGTATACAAGAGATGACAAAACCGTCAATTTTGGAGAACTTCCAAGCGGTACAATATTCCAAATCACGCCAACCAGAATAAAACACATTCCATTACTCAGGCTGCATAGATTTTAATCACCTTTTAAAAATAAAATCGCTTCCTTCAATTGAGTAAATACAAATTATTTTTCTTCAATTAAGCAAGTCCAGAAATTTGTATTCTGAAGATCATGACCTGTAAAGCAAGAACACATGACATAGACATATTGACAAGTGTCAAACTTCAGAAAATTTTCAAAATGCATACCTGATATTCAAGTAATGGTTTCACACACTTTGGTTTGCAACACTCTTCAACAGATCCGTTTCGGTCAACAGGCTCTTCATCAGCCCTATATTCACAAAAGAACACAAAGATGAAATTACAATATTGAAAACTAAATAGCAGAGCAACAACCATAGACAAAATAAACGATTCCAACAATCAGCGAGAAAATCTCAAACCCATTAAAAGATCTTCCCAGTATGTGTTTGGAGTAAAAGGACGAGCTGCACTGTAACCTGGAAACGGCGAGCCATAGAGCGACAGCGACAGAGATCTGAATAGAGAAAATGAACGATGAGAGGGAGGGGGCTAGGCCAACAGTCGACAATGGCTTGCCAAGACGGCAAGACACGACGCGTGATGCAAGCTAGGATGGCAAGGCACAAAGCAAGCTGTCGACGGCGTGGAGGACGGCGATTGACTAAGCCACGGGGTGTTCCTGGACGCGATTGAGTGATTGACGAAGGCGAGGGGTCGAATGGAGAAGGCTAGGGCAGATGGTGAGATGGGTATTTGGGACACTTTCGGGTTTCTGTCGAAGAATGACCTGAATTGGAGAGGCAGAGGAGCTATTTCACACTTTCACTTGTTTTTTTTTTAATTTTGCGCTTTCAGCTTTTTTTAATTTTAATATTTTCACAATATGTATATTTTTATGTATTATTTCTCTATTATATGATAAATTTTTTTTCACATGTTTTATTTTAAAAAATGAACTACTCCTAATCACAAAGTTATATGTTTAATTTTTGGTAAAAAAAAAGCCATATGTTTAATTAATTTTAAATTAATATATATTCAAATATGTAACATTCAAATATTCCCGGATTGTGGGATTAAAATTGCTTTTCGAAGTGAACATCCTTGTAAACTTAGAGAAAGAAAAATTATATGCGTAGGTATATATTTGATTTGTATTAGCTTATATTTGTTACTTTCATTTTCACAAATAATGAAAGATAAATGCCAAGAAGTCAAGATATTGCAATTCAGGCTAATTCAAGGCTACATTCCACATTTTTAATCATGTTTTATACCTTCAACTTATATTTTCAAATACTGCAATTTAGGCTTATTTTAATTATTTGTAATGTGGAATACATAGAATTCTATTTTCTTTGTCACATCATTAGGGTTTCCCTAATATATCGACCTAGAACCAACAAAATGGTATAAAATAGTTGTGGCAGCATTATTGACGGAATTTATGGTTGAATTCAATCGAAAAAACTTGATTTTCGACGGATTTCCGCCAGTCAATTCCGTCTCAAAAAGTTTCAACAAAAATTCCGACCTTATTCCATTGAAAATATTTCCCATTAAAAATTTTTAAAAATAAACCCAATTTTCTAGGATGAAAATTACTGACTGAATATTCTGTCCCAAAAGATCCGTCGAAAACTGCCAAACTTTCGTCGATAAATTTTGAATTCTTTATTGCATAAATTTTGAATTAGATTTTAGGGAAAAATTTTGCCACGGAAAAAGTATGTCGGTATTTACCTATGGCACAACAAAGGACTGCCAATGGAAATTTATCACCATACTTTCCGTGGGAAATTCTGTCAGTTTTTCACCCCAACCTTCAGACGGAATATTTATCGATGGAAATTTCATTGTTGATCATCCAGTTACGATGGAATTTGCTGTTAAATATAATTATTTTTTAAGATGTCAAATATATATGCCAAATATTAAGAGCAAAAAGTTTGCATAATATACTTATCTTTTATATTGACTAACTACTAATTTAAGTGAAATATCTTGTAAATTAGTTAAGTAAAGAAAGAGGAAGATTGAAGATAGTCAGGAAAATAAAGAAGCTATCTAGTTGGGTTATGGAGAATGATCATCAAGAGAAAAATCATGAAGAAAGAAGAAATTGTAAGATCTAATGAGAATATCAAGATCCAATCTCTTAGAAGTAATACCGGAGGTTTCTATGGTCAAATGGAGGTTAAAATGCATCAATTCGAAGCTAAAATGACTTATATGGAATTATACCAACTTCACTCTAGTAATCACTCGAGTTTTCATCTGAAACTAAAGTTTCATACCAAAACATGAGTGCTTCATCATCTGAAACTGAAGTTTTATACCAAAACTCGAGTTATAACCACACTCTATTGTGCTATGTTTCGATCAACATAATAGAGGTTCGGTAATTTGGTCATATCTCCCAAACCACAACTTCGATTGAGCTGAAACTTGATTCATATGAAACTGACTCCCAATGCGTCACGTAGACACCAAGATCAAGTTAAAAAGAGTTAAAAGAGATATAAGCTTTGGAAATTGACATTCAAATCACTGTTGTATTCCAAAGTAGGTTCAGTATTTTGGACATATCTCTTAAATCACATGTTCAATAAGTTGAAACTTATTGCATATGAAACTAAACTTAAAGTGCTTTCTATGGATATCTCAAATTTGTAGTTATATGCTAAGCGGTGTGCCTTCTGGAAGTTGATGCACAAAACTCCAACACTATACAAAAGCTGGATAGAAAATGGAATTTACTGAGAAACTCGAGTTTTGGTCCAAAAAGAAATCGGGTTGGCAAGATAACTCTTGCAAGTTTTATCTAGAGGCTAAGTCAAAAACTGAAACTATCTGAAGAACTCAAGTTCTGGTACAAAACTCAAGTTTTGGTCTTAAGTGAACTCGAGTTTGTCAAGTGATCTCTTGCAAGTGTTGTCCAGAAGCAAAACCAGAATTTGAAACAATGTGATGCACTCAAGTTATAGATCAAAACTCGAGTCATGATATAGAACTCAAGTTGTGCCTTAACACTTCTAGTCAACTCTTGCAACTTTTATCCAGAAGAGAAACCAAGTAGTTGATACAATCTAATGCACTCGAGTTTTGGATCAAAACTCGAGTTATATACTAAGAAGAATACGAGTTATGGTAGAGAGCTCGAGTTGTGCCTAAAACCTTCAAGTAAACTCTCGCAAGTTATGTCCAAAAGTTAAGTCAGAAACTACAACAACCTAGAAAACTCAAGTTGTGATGAAGAACTCAAGTTGGTATTAGAGCACTACAAGTTGTTACTGTAGCACTTCAAGTTGGTACTATAGCACTTTAAATTTTATTAGAAGAACTCGAGTTGGTACTATAGAACTTCAAGTTGTGCCTAAACACTTCAAGTTAACTCTTGAAAGTTCAGAGAAATAGATTCTGGAACTTCATAATTTATGCAGGAAACTCGAGTTAGACTTGAGAACTCGAGTTTTGGCCAAAAATTCTATAAACACTCTCAAGTCACTTAAAAGTTATCACACACTTCCAGTTGCACTTCCAATGATGCTTTTCCAGGAAAACATAGCAATGCTTTGTAGCTTCTGAAATCAATGGAATAATTGTGTAACTCATTCTTTTTGCTTCTAATCACTCTAACACTTCATTGTACTAGTGTTTAATATATTTCTCTACGAATATAATGAAGAGATGATGTGAAGAGAGAAAAAGTGACTTTACAAAGCGTAAGGAGCATCTAACGTAACAGTTAGTTTTTTCAAACACTATAATGGTCAAGACTAGCAACAGGACTTAATGAATAGGTTGAAAAACTCATAAACGATCATATCTTACTCAACTATAAATACAAGAGATTCAAGCAGAGTGCAACAATGAAAAAAGACATGCCAAGATCATGAATCATCTACTCCAACTCGAATACTCTCTGTCTATCTACCTTCAATATCATTTATCTTAGAGAGAGAGATTATTTGTATTGTACTTCAGTGATTATCATATCTTCTCTATGAGAGAGTATGTAAACACTTTCAAATTGTATTTCTGAATTGATCCCAAGGTGGAGGGACCTTGAGAGGATTGCTTTCTTTATGGGGGAAGCTGTGTAGAGAAAATTCCTAGTAAGACTTTCTTCTTTTAAGACTTACAAGGTGCAAGCAGTAGAGAATGTTGCTGCTCGTAAGACTTACATAGGTGTAAGCAGGAGAGAACATTGCTGCTCGTAAGACTTACACAGGTAAGTGGGAGAGAAAGGCTTTCAGAGTTGTTCTGCTTGTAAGACTTGCCATAAGGGGGAGTATTTCGGTGAGAGATTTGTAAAAGGCTTCACAAGTGCCTGGCTAAACTTGTAGGATTGTAGAGGCTTCTCTTGTGCCCAAATTAAACAAGAGAATAGTGGATTGAAAATCTCAGGAGGAGCCTAGGGACTGGGATTGGACGTAAGTCATCGTGGATTGGACCGAACCAAGATAAATCACAGTTTGCATATTCTCTTTTCTAAGCTCTTATATTTCCAGCACATATTATTTAATCTAACTATTGATTGATTCATTACTTTCGTACTTACTGCTTTCACTAAGATGCACAAAGTTTTTAACAGTTCTTAAGTTTTTGTCTTACACCCAGTTCACCCCCCTCTTGGGTGTCATTTGGTTCTAACATTTTCCATGGAACAACTTCGTCGCTGAATGCCATCTAAAATACATAGGAAATTTCGTTGGTAATAGTTCCAATGGAATTGCCTACGAACTTCTAACGGAATTCAGCAACGGAATTGTTTCCATCTCTAAATCCGTCTAAAATGCCCTAATTTTTTGTAGTGTCCATTGTTAAACTATGATGGCCCCGATCTATTCTTAAGAAGATTCATTATATCTCCTATGTGTCTTTCTTTCTTATCTTTTTATTTTTATTCTCATTTTTCTTATTCAAAATCCCAGAAATGACTGCTTTATATTTTTGAGTCTGCCACACTTATTTAATTAAAGAATTGAATACTATTGACTCCGCCCAAGAGAATACGACCTAGGTTGTGCCGCTACACTGCATTATTTAGTTATTAATTTGACCGCTAATGACAAGCATGATCACACCACCACCACCTCCTCCTTCGTATCCTCCTCCTAAAATGGAGGCTTTGATGCAGATGTTGGTAGGCCTTAACTACCACACAAGGCATCTCGCCATATTTGCCAACAAGCTGAACAAGAAGTTGAACTACATATTTCATCACAACGATGTTGAATATGACTTGCAGTTAGACCCTTCATCTCCCTCCTTTGATGTTGAGAATGAGGATGAGGATAAGGAAGAAGAGGATGACACTACTACATAAGACACTTTTAATGTCTGTTTTTATACCCTTTAGACGACTGTTTTCATAGGGACGTATATGTGAGTGTCGTGGAAAGTTTAAAATAGACGACTGTTTTAAAATAGTCGTTGTAAGAGGCTTACAACAACTGTTTTTAAAAAGTAGTCTTTGTAAGTCAAAAGATACAACGATTGTTTTTGCAAAAACAGTCGTTGTATGTTGGGTAGAAAAGATACAACGACTGTTTTTACAAAAATAGTCGTTGTATCTTTTGACTTACAACGACTGTTTTTGTAAAAACAGTCATTGTATCTTTTGACTTACAACGACTATTTTTGTAAAAACAGTCGTTGTATCTTTTCTACCCAACATACAATGATTGTTTTTGCAAAACCAGTCGTTGTAACCCTTTTTTTTAAAAAAAATGTTATTCATTTTTCTCTCCCTCAACGTTGAAAAACTACCAATTTTCAAACAATTATATTGTAAATTTGGAAAACACTCAAATAAAAAATACCATGTCTCTCACAAAACAAGAAATGAAAAGCTAAAACCATAAAAACACTCTTACTAAGAAATGCATCATATGAATCTCATAAGGGATTCACAATTCACACACAAATAAATAGGAACAACATTGTGATTCAACAAAAGCGCTATCATGAGGGTCTTATAATAAATAAGGCAACCCTTGAATCAAATAGACTATAGTAGCAGTGTAAAACATGTGCATCCTTAAACCTTTAATGCTTCATCGTCATTTCCCAAAGTCTTATCTAACAAATTCATAGTGCTCAATATAAACAAACTAATAAGAGGCAAAGTATTCAAGTATGGCAACATAATATACCACTGCACTATGTAAAAATAAACCTCTATACATCATCCTCTATGCCTCATGTATTTGACTGTAATTTCAAGCTGAATCACACTGCAGATTGGGTAAATTCTTTTAGCTAATCTTCAAGCTCCCAAATTCTTTGCCTCATGTAGCCTGCAAGTAACTTGCTAAGTTATTCTCTTCTTATGCCTTCTAGTCTTATTGTCATTTATGAATATAGATAAGTATTTGTATTGTGTAGTTTTAATTTATGAGAGGCAAAGGTGCGACTACAATCAGAAATTGGAATACAAATATACAATAACAAAAATCTAAATTCTACTCTTCTACAGAATGGTTTAAAAAGATTAGGGAGAATCTGTAGAAGTGCATACCTCAAAAATAAATCCAGTTGGAATCTTCCAAAGACCTAAAGTTGCAAGAGAACAATGTTTCTCTTGAACTACAAGTACCTATGCAAATTCATAGCAGGAAATTACAGTCAAATACAGAGCTTGCTTTGCATAATCAAATTAGCCAAGAACAACTTTTTGAGATAATTGATAAGTAAAGTAACATAAAAAGGTTCCTGGCAAACTTTTTTAAGCAGAGTACAAGTAAGCATACCTCATTTTTGGCTAATAACCGATAATTGTTTTTAACCAATATCAAACACCAGTGTAAAGATTCCTTCTTTCTGAGATCTAATTCTTCTCAATTAGAGAATATTAAAAAGTGAAAACTATATTAATTTTTGGAGAACTACTTCGACCAAATGCTCACTTTATTGAGGTTCATTCTCTGTTTACTTCTCTCCGATATATAAACAATACGATTTCAGGACTGAAACAACATACTTGGATAAATGGCAGAATTATTGAACTTAGATATAAAAAAAATACCGTCATAGAGATGGGAACAAGGTCAGATTTTTCCAAGGGCAACTTAAGCCAAATCCCCTTCTTTCCCTGCAATTATCAGATAGCTCTATGTAAGTTTGTCTTTAAGAAGATGACTTTATATCCTTCAAGAAGATTGGTTAGAGGAGTTACCATCCTTTTCTGATGAGAAAGAGAGAGACGCAAAATAGGTGCAAAGGTAGACAGATTGTCCGACAACCCATCTTGATTAATGTAAAATATGATTGGAGGTTGGACTAGGGTTCGGAGGTGGATCTGGGACAGAGAGGTAAGATTAGGAGAGGAGATACGATTGGGATTGAAATAGATCTGGGCTGCTTTCAACGACTATTTTTGAAAAAACGGTTGTTAAAAGACAAGCCAAATTTCAAAAATGCCACCGCCACCTTTTTAACGTCCGTTTTTTAAAAATGGACGTTAATTAGTGAAGTTAAAAGTACTTTTTGTAGTAGTGTGAGGATGGTAGTGGTGGCAATGACTGAACATCATAATTGTTTATATGAAATATTAAAAATGAAGCTAACAAAAAAAAACTTAATAATTCATGGTTATTAATTAAGAACCATAACTTATTCTTATCTGCCATCCTCATACTCCCTATCCTCCTCTTCATCGTCCTCTTTCTCATCCTCTTCCTCATTCTCATCATTGGAGGAAGGAGATGAAGTTAACAAAAAAATAAAAAAAAAACTTAATAATTCATGATTATTAATTAAGAACCGTAAAGTATTCTTGCAAGCATACTTAACATTTCTAACTTAATAAATGTTAAGCTAATAATAAGGTTAACAAAAAAGAACAACTTAATAATTCATGGTTATTAATTAAAAATTGTAAAGTATTCATGCAAACATACTTAACGGTTCTAACTTAATAAATGTTAATTAAGGCTTTTGAAACCTTTCCTTTTCCCTGTGCTGACTATGGGTACCTCCTTGTTATCCAATAATCGTCAGGAGAACACATATACCCTTTCATTATGCCCTGTTCAACTTTCAATACGTATAATGATGGTTTTTTCACGCCTCTTCCAGATGTCTATTATAGTATTTAAACTCCACATTTTTTATTTTTCCTACATTTTCTTCATCATCCTCCTATTTGTTCTCTAGCTCAATCGCAAAGATGAAATGCCATGTGGAAGATATGAAAGAAAACTCTCGGCGTCATCATCCACCGCCTCCTTCACCTCCTCCCTAACCTCCAACTCCTGCTTCTCCTCCCCAACATCTGCCTCTAACTCCTCCACTTCTGGCTCCACCTCCACATCCTATGCTTCCTTAACTGGAGGCAATGTTGCGACATGCACAATAGACTGAACATGCCATGAAGAGGCTTTCTAGATACCTCTGCAATATGAACTGGAAGGCCAATCTTAGACTTGATGAGTATGGGATTGGCCATGATCCTGGCCACTCCTTTGGTAACGAGTATGGGATTGTCCATTATCCAAAATAACAGTTCTTACAAACGAACCATAATATAAATTCTTAGGCATGATAACCTAAAAGACGCTACCATTCGTCTTCTTTTTAAATGTCTAAAATAGAATACACTTGACACTTAGTCTGTTCAAACGAAACCCACCAATATTGTAACCCTGCAACTCCTGTTGTCTTTTCCAACTATTGAGAGTCATTTTAAGTTGAATCCCGCCATAAAAAGCCTTCATCCAACTTGTCAATGATGGTTGTACTAGTGAATACACTTGACCCTTTGTCTTAGAGACTATTGCACGAGTTGTTTTCATTCGTGAGCTCTAGCTAGGTATAGTTATGATTTCCCTTATCCATTTCCTATTATCCTTCCTGCATTCACTTCTAATGGTTACTCTCTTATTTCTTGCAATGTTCAACTCGACTAATTGAGGTGCCTTTGTGAAGTTACGACATGATAAAGCATCCAAGGTGACATTAAATTGCCTTTGTGAAGTTATGTTTTTTGGAAATCCTAGTGTTGCTTTGATCGAAGGTTCCTTATAGTGTTTTTGTGAAGTTATGTTTTTTTTAGAAACCCTTGTTATTGCTCTAATCAAAGGTTCCTTTTCTGTTACAAGAAATTGTTAACTCATTGCTTTGATTCACAGTGCCTACTCTATTGATATTTTTTGAAGTGATTTCAGGAGATATGAATTCCTAAGCAAATACCTTTCCTTTTTTAGAAGTAGCCATAGCTCCGGAAGTTATTTAAAAAAGATCAATAGGGATGTAATGAATAAACTAGTTTAGTTATACCAAGACATGATAAAGCATTCAAGGTGACAATAAATTGCTTTTGTGAAGTTATATTTTTTTGGAAAACCCATTGTTGCTCTGATTGAAGGTTCCTCTCCTATTAAAAGAAGTTGTTAACCCATTGCTTTGGCTGAAGTTTCCTACTCTTTTGATCTTTTTTTAGGTCACTTCTGGAGATATGGATCCTTAAGCAAATACATCTCCTTTCTTAGAAGTGTCCTTATCTTCATAAGTTACTTCCAACATATCAATAGGGATGTCACTAGTAGAAAAATGACTTTTTAGACCGGTTAAAAATGACTTTTTAGATCGATTCTGTATTAGGTCTTGATACAGTAGGTCTAAAAAGTATGTTATTTTTTAGACCGGTTGTTATAACCGATCTTAAAAGTCACACTTTTAAGACCGGTTGTTCTTAAAACCGGTCTTAAAGGTCTGACCTTTAAGACCTGTTCTACCTGCAAGAGGTCTTAAAGGTTAGACATTTAAGACCGGTTGTGGGAACAACAAGTCTTAAATGTCTGACCTTTAAGACCGGTTGTGCCCACAACCGGTCTTAAATGTCTGGCCTTTAAGACCGGTTATGCCCACAACCGGTTTTAAAGTACTTTTAAGACCGATTGTGACTACAACCGGTCTTAAAGCTTCAATTTTTTTTAAAAAATGTCCCTTTTATATATACACGCAGTGAATGCTCTAATTTTAACAGCAGTAGAGAACAATCACTTATTTCAATTTCAAAATTCAAAAGTAGCAGTCTATAGCAGCAACAAATGTTCATACAAGCCAGTATAGTCATACATTGATGATTCATTTCCAATTAGACAGTAAGGAGGACCAAATGACAACAATAATGAATCTTGAAGCAACAGAGAACAATGCAAAATGCAACGGATGAAATGGAGTGCATGTATTTGTCTATCTATATATGTACCCATCTCAGTGATGTTAGAGAGAGATATTGTTGGGTACTTAGGTTCATATCACCTCAAACTTACCCAAGCATGGTCTTTAGTGCAAAATTAGATTCTAGGAACTCCAAATTCACTCCATTTCTTGCAATTTCAATGCGCAACATGAAGTTGTCTAAAACTAAAAACATGAAGGAATGTCCAAATAGAAGAATTTGATCAGAAATGGATACAAAACTTTGAAATGACAACGGCAGTAATAAAATTCAAGTATTGATACAAGTAACAGCAGAAATTCCTTAACTTTACAGAATACAAAGGGAAGAAAAATTACAAAGGTCAGTCCCTCAAATACCATGCCTCCTGTATCACCCATATCACAGAAATTGTCCTACACAGATACATAAACCTTGTTAGCAACACATATGAGAACAATAATGTACAATGTAACTTTGGATTCAAAAACTCACTATTTTTGTAATAGCTCATAGATGAATTCAGCACAACAAGTGCGAATGAAATCAATATCTTCTTCAGGAAAGGGATCAGCAAGATCAAACATCTGTAACACCAAAACCAGATGAAACATTGACTTAGTAACTTAAAAACAATAAAGTAATACAAAAGTTCTGAAATATAAATTTACCTCTTGAGTAAAATCAGTCGTGCCTAGAGTGATAATATTGTAAATGTGTCTCAAAACATAAAAACCACATAAGTTAGACCCCTGTGGTTGCCTACGGCTCTGAGAAAAAACATGATATCATTAAAACAAATATAAAGGCATGGCTTATTACATTCTTTAAACAAATCCATATGTACTAACCTTTAGCATGATCCATGTAGGGTCCTTTAAGTCATGAACATGCTTACCACAAGCATTGTGTAGGAATGTCCGCATAGCCCTATGATCATCACAATGACAAAGGTTATTGGTTTTACAAAAATTCCATAAAATTTGCATACAAAAGGTAATAATGCAAGAAAACTAACGAATTCATGGTCTTTTTCAAATCATTCCCTAGTTTGAAGTGGAGGGAATATAAGAGGATGACAGTGTAACTACTCTTGCATAGAAGAAGCAACTGCCAATAATCATTGAAAAAAAAAGAAGAAAATTAAGCAAACATAAAAAATTATATAAATTATAAAATATCAGTTTGTTTCTTACCCATGCACATATGGAGCCAAGAAACACTCAGTTCCAGTTTCACTAAGCCTCTCTGATAAGTATCTATGTTTACTAGCAGCAGTGGTCCCTTTCTCTTGGATGTGATGGGGGCATAAGAATCCAAATTTTTCGCTTTTGCCAGAGAAGACCAACCTACGATGCATGTACCTACAATAATGCAAGCACATAAATAAAAGGTAAATGGTGAAACTTTTAAAATATTTACTTTGAATTGCAGAAGCTACTTATATTAAGAACAGTTGGACAATCCCAATTATAAGATTTTGTCTAGGAGCTACCAGGGACATCAAATCATTCCTCTCAAGATAGCATGTCACCCCTAACTGTCCAACAACTGAATCCGTAGGCCACTCTCTTGTTATGAAGGATGTATCATATGCCATCAGAATCACTTGTTGCATGATATTCAATGGAGGCTGTGAAACTTCTTGCTGAGTGAAGGGAGCTGGACTTGGTGGGGCTTTGATCGAACTTTCCTCGACTCAAACAGAAACAAGGTTCGTTAGCCATAAGAAGAATGTACCCAGGACATCGCTAACGATCTTGAATTCATCAGAAGGGATAGGGACAGGTGCATCTACAATAATCAGATCACCTTTCATTTGTCGGTGGTGGACAGTTGATCCCAGGTTATGCACACTACCCCGTGCAACTAATCGTCTCAGAGGATCCTCGACAAAAAGATCACAAAGCTCAGTAATTTCTGGGTTAGGACCCTCTAATGACTGCCCGATGTTGCAAAAATTACCTTTGGTGCTCTGCTTATTAGGATCAATCGATTGTGGCTAGGAAGCACTGGTATCTTGTCTTGAACTCATAAACACTATCATTTCCTCTTTCATCTTGCTCAACCGGGTCTCTAATAGTGCATCAAATAATGCTTCAGCCTCGGCCTTTGCTTCTGCTCTTGCAATGGCCAACATAGTCTCCAATTCCTCCCTAGTCACGATGTTTGAGGAATGGCATACGGGGGCTCCAAAGTAATCCCGTATCCCTACCCCTCCTCCAACTCCCCTGACACGGCCTGGATGCTCATGTTTGCCAGTAGCAACTATTAGAATATCATTCCTGCCCTCCGACTTAAAAGTGCCCTCAACTTGTTTTTCTCTAAGTTCCTCCTGTAAGATAATACAAAATAACAAACATAAGTAATGATGTACGTTTCTTATGTAATTAATAACAGTAACGATATATACTTACAATTCTTTCACCTACTATACGAGATTGTTCACTTGTATAAGACCCACTCCTCTTTTGGTGGGCAAATTGCCATTTTTCTTCTCGACGAATCAGAGATGGCGGAGAAAGAAGAACAGAAGGATCGGATTGAGATGCTTCTTCCAATCTCTTCCGTTTGGCCACCAACAAGTCTCTTTCAGCCTTTACATAACCCCCACGAGACATTGTATGAGAGCAATCATTCTTTCTACCACTCTCTTGTGCTTTTTGCCTTTTTACCTGCGAATAAGAAATGATACAAAAGGAAAGTGTTATAATCAATTAAGATAATTGCTAAGTAAATAAAATGAAAAATAAGTCAACTAACCAAAGATTCTGGAGTAGTCTGAAGCCTAACAAATGCTTGCCAAGTCGCTTGATCAAAAAATGTATACTGGTTGCACGGATTAAGATGAGGCTGACCATCTTTCACCTCAATATGAATGTAATTGTTGGTCAGATTTGTCTTAAACTTGCTTTAGCGCTCATAACAATACGTCATTGTCTTGTTGTACAAGATCTCACTCTGAGGAATGTCGTAGGTGAGCTGAAATACATGCATTGAAGGAGTAAGTGACAAATTTGTGACATTTGATAATAATTAATTACATACAGAAGAGAATTGTATACCTGGATAGTGTCCCAAATATGTTGCTTCACCTTTCCATCGACATTTCTCCACTCCTCTATCAAGATGCTCGGCTTGTTGCGTGCAAGGAGGCTGATAAAACTCCTATATCGTTGTGCATTAGGCCCGATTGGTTTCCAATATCTATCAAACTCAATCAGTATCTTTTAGCCTGCACTCCGACTGAGGGAAACATCTGTCAACCGTGTGCCACGTCTACCCCTCCGTATAGACTGGCTACTGCGATCACTATGACCCTAGCTCCGAGCATTGCTAGGCTCGCCCTGGTTAACACAAGCTGGCTGACTCTGCTGAGCACTAGGTGGCTGACTCTCCTGAGCACTAGGTGGTTGACTCAGAGTTGTAGGAGGTGGCTGATCCTCTACACTAGGACGCTGGGGATTCATCATTTGCGTGTAACAACAACAAAGAAAGATAAATCCTAAGCTATGACATGTGAAGACTATATCGATAAAATAACTAAACATATTCTTTGGATATAAATCATAATCATAATTACTTTAGTTAGTTAAGTTCAAAGTAGTATAATAAAGAGATATCCTCCCATATTCTCTCGTGATGATCATTTCTTGTGCCGTGCGCATTATCTGCTTCATCTTCTTCGTTCAGTTCTAGTATACCCCTGGAAAAAGAAGGAGTCTCAAGAAGATCATAATTTGAGTGACTTTTCTCATCAATATCAATGACCCTTTTTCCTTGGAGAGCTACAGACCATATTTTATTTGCCTGATCAGTGATATAGAACAATTGTTGTGCCTGATCTGCCATAATAAAAGGTTCATCTCTAAAACTTCTATTCAGATCTACTAATGTAAATCCTAACCTATCGATCTTCACACCATTATTGACATCAACCCACTTGCATTTGAAAATGGGAAATCTAATTTTAACATAGTCAACCACCCAAATCTCTTCAATCACCCCATAATAAGGTATGGCAACCAATGTAGGGTTCTTATCTTTCAAACTAGAGAAGTGCATAGATTCAGCCACTAATACAACACCACTGTTCTGGACGGTGCTCTTATCATCTTGGGACTTTGTGTAAAAGGTATAACCATTGATCACAAATGAAGTCCAACTTATGACATCAACTTCAGGACCACGTGCTAACCAATTTATTATATCAGAAACACATTCTTCTCCGTCAACTTTTGTTTGAACCAATGTGTGAAAGTTCTGTTATGCTCCCTGATTAACCTTTGTTCAGTCATTCGACTATTTTGTTTCCGTACAATTTCTTTATGGGCATTCATGTAATATTGAACTTCATCAACATTGTTCAAGATGTACAAGTGAACTTGTTGCAATTCATCAACATCTATGCTCTTTACTGTTGCCCCGCATCTACCCCCTTCTTGATCATGATGTTTAGGAAGGCCAATATGTCGTACATTTGACAAATAATGTTGACAAAATTCCATAGCTTCTTCAGAAACATATTTTTGAACAATAGATGCTTCAGGCTGGTTGGGGTTCTTCACATACCCTTTTAGTAGTTGCATAGTTCTTTCGATTGGGTACATCCACCAGAAATAGATAGGGCCACACAACTTTATCTCCCTCACTATATAAACAATCAAGTGTACCATGATGTCAAAAAAGGAAAGAAGAAAAAGCTTCTCAAGCTAGCACAAGATCATATATCCTTCATTTTTCAATTCCTCCAATCTTTCCGTGTCAATGACTTTACAACAAATGGCATTGAAGAAGAAATAAAGTCTAGTCAATATGTGTTGAAGATCATATTCGGCAATGCCTCGAATAGCTACTGGGAGTAGTTGTTGCATTAAGACATGACAATCAAGAGACATTAGCCCTATTAACTTCAAGTCATTCATCGATACAAGCTTTTTAAAATTTGAACAATACTCTGAGGGAACTTTAGCGCCATGTAAACACTCACAAAAGCTTCTTTTCTCAACCTTAGACAAAGTATGAGCAGCTGGAGGACAAAAAGTTCTATTACCATATAGCCTTGGATGTAAATCTTCTCATATTCCCATTTCTTGCAAGTCTAATCTTGCCTTCACGCCATCCTTAGAACTTCCTTGTATGTTGAGCAGTGTCCCAACAATACTATCACATACGTTTTTCTCCACATGCATGAAATCAATACAGTGTCTGACGTCAAGATTGTGCCAATATGGAAGATCGAAGAAGACGGACCTTTTTTTCCATATATTTTTCTCATTTCTATTCTTTGATGACTTACTAAAGATAGTATTGATATTTTTCACCTTTTCATAAATTTTCTCCCCAGTCAATGCCTCTGGAGCATCTTCAAACTCTTGGCCACTGAAAAAAGCTTTTTTTAATCTACGATAAGGGTAGCTTCGTCTAAGAAATCGCCTATGGCCAAGGTAAACCGTCTTTCTTCCATGTTGAAGTTGATGGTAGCATGTGCCTTCTTCACATATTGGACAAGCTTTGTGGCCTTTAACGCTATATCCTGACAAATTCCCATATGCAGGGAAGTCATTTATAGTACAAAAGATCATTGCTCACATATTAAAAGTCTCCTTCTTGTTCACATCAAAAACATCGACACCTTTATCCCACAACTCTTTCAAGTCTTCAATCAAGGGTTCTAGGTAAACATCTATGTCATTTTCGGGTTGCTTTGGTCCCGGAATCAACATAGACAACATAATGTACTTTCGTTTCATACATAACAAAGGAGATAAGTTGTAAATCACCAACAGAACAGGCCATTAACTATGTATACTACTTAGGCTACCATAAGGATTCATACCATCTGTGCTAAGCCCAAGCCTGAGATATCTAGGTTATTCACCGAAGCTAGGAAATAATTGATCGATTTTTTGCCATTGAGAAGAATCAGCTGGATGTCGAAGCTTTCCATCAGAAATCCTCTCATCTGCATGCCATCTCAAATTTTTTGCATCAATTTCATTGGCAAACAGGCGCTTGAACCTTAGAATGATTGGAAGATACCACAACACTTTTACAGGGCCCTTATTTGATTTATACCTCAGAGTTTCACATATCAGACATTGCTCCTTCTCTTTATGATCTTTTCTATACAATATGCAATCATTAGGGCAAGCATGGATCTTTTTATACTTCATCCCTAGTGGACACAGTATTTTCTTGGCATCATAGTATCGACAAGGCAACACATTATCATCAGGAAGCATGTCTTTAAAGGCCTCAAGCGTTTCTGAAAAACTCTTATCGCTCCATCCATGCCGTGCTTTCAAGCTTACCAATTTCAATACAGCTTTCAGCAATTGGTATTTTTTAAACCCTGGGTACAGCGGCTTCTCAACATCACTGCACATATTACCATATGCATGTGATTATTCAAAAGCCTCTTCTCCTACATCACGAATAATATCCTCTATCCGATCATCCATATCTGTGTCATTATCATCACAAGTCACTTCCCCCTGTTGAGATGCACTTGGCATTTCTAATTGTTCACCATACCATACCCATACTACATACATCTTACAAAACCCTTCACAAATTAAATGTGTATATATATTTGCAACACTTAATTGCTTCTCATTCAAACATTTTACACAAGGGCAATAAAACATCCCACTATCATCATCGGCATTTCTTTTTGCAAAGTCTAAAAAACCCCTCACCCCAACATCATATTCAACACGTTTCCATTTGGCTTGTATCCAACTACGATCCATATATTCCAACACCTTTTTTTTGTTTTCTACTTTTTCCCCTGGAAAAGCAGGAGTATGATGAGAGCATGCAATCATTACACCCAAGTACCTAGTTTAACTACTACATAATGATAACGTGGGCTTGCAAGTTGAGTTGAGACTTGTCTTACTATTGCAAGAAATCAAAGAAAATAAAATCAGAGAGGCAATTTATAGGCAATGGAGAGGGGTTGGTGTGTCTAATTTCTTGTGTTGATTGAAAAGGTTCACTAGTTGTGATCCATTAAGAAATCAAATATAGAGAGAGAGGTCCTAATTCTTTTTAGGAGAGGTCCTGTAGGTGTTGGGTATGTCCTAACGCACTCATCATGCTTAGTTGACAAAGAGGGGCTCTTTTGTTTCAGTGTTCACTGACATGCACGGATACAACTTGCTTCCAGAGCTCAACCCCATTCATGCATAGATTGATTGCAGCTAGTGAAGGATCATATTTTTTGACTTCCTCCCTTGATGAGGTTGAGGCTGTATAATTTTATTTGTTTGGTTTCATCCTTCTGTGTTGAGACTTTCTCGAATCTAGAACTGCGCAGTTTGTGCACATTGCATAACAGTGCTATGCACCCAAAAAGTACAGTACAATGGTTTGTATTTAAAGTGCCATGGATTAAAAGTACAGTACAATGGTTTGTATTTGTTTAGTAACGGGGGATTTGTTGGCGATTTATGTATTTTTATAATTGATAAATTAGGCTGCAAATTATTCAATTTTATTTGAAATTAAAATGTGGGTCATGTGTTCAACAAAAAAAAAGAATGTGGGTCATGTAGTTTGTACAGAAATTGAAGGTAAACAAAGATGTCAAGTATTGGATTGGGGAAAGAGAGTATATTAGGGTTTAGTTTCCACTTTCCCTTCTCATTTCAAAAAGAGAGTTCTTTTTTCGATGAACAAAAAGAATCAGGCATGCATATCTTAAATGTCTTATTTTTAGCCATGAACTTCTAGGAAAACAAACATGAATCCATGTGTCCACATCAAGTTTCCAAACGCAGCAACTAGCTAAGTGGCTCTCACTTATGCATGATCATATTTATTGGGAAATTTTCTCCTGGTATGTGTTGTGATTCATGGACACAATTATTTAACATTCTTGTTCAAATAATCCATTTATAAACAAATATCAAGATAGGAGAAAATCATCCTAGGAACTTGTAACATTGGTAAAAGCAGGCAAGAACAAAAGCCATACAAATATATCTTTATAATAGATATGGCTATCTCATAGGATACTGAACAGAGCTACTGGCAACATAAACTAGAAGTGGATCAGAGAGCAGCAATGCAGTTCATGAAATAGCACTATAGCTCGCGCAACAACGATCAAGGAATGAACATATGGACACAATAAACTATCATACAGGGGGCCAAAGGATACCAAACACCAAACACACCAGAAAATTTATATTAAGCTACTGTTTAGTTGAGCCCCTTGCTAGCCTAGGCCGATGACCAAATCTTGAGGTAACAGCTTCTATATAGTAATTGTAGAGGACGATGAAGCATACCTCAAAAAAGAGGATGAAGACGTGAATGACAACGACCAACGAATGACGGACGACAGCACCAACGATGACAACCACGAGCAGCTGAAGCAGTGTATGAAGGCAACCGAAGAGCGACGACAGACTCGATTCAGAATATATGACAGCGACGACAGACGGGGAGTCCACGGCTGAGGAGAGAAAAGATTGGGAGGGATTTCAGATTGGGAGAAGCGGGAGGAGGAGCGGCGCGAAAATCATATTGGGAAAAACTTTTTAGACCGGTTAATTAGATAACCGGTCTAAAATAAAGGATTTTAAGACCGGTTCTCCTAACAACCGGTCTTAAAGACCGGTTGTTAAGGAACCGGTCTTAAAAATAACCGGTCTCCCAAGTTATTACACCTTTTAAAACCATATTAAAATTATTTTTAAGACCAGTTCCCTAATAACCGGTCTCCCAAGTTGTTTATAATTACGAAAATGCCACCGCGTATTTCTTTTAGACCTAATCCACTACAACCGGTCTAAATGGCCCTGTCTAAAACGCCTTTTTTGTACTAGTGTGAGATGAATAAACTAGTTTAGTTCTACCAAAAGTCATACATGAACAAGCGAATACTTGTAACATTTGAGAAGTCATGACGTGATAAAGCATTCAAAGTAACCTTAAATTTATTTTGTTATGTCTTTTTGAAAAACCCATTATTGCTTTGATCGAAGGTTCCTCTCCTGTTTTGTATTGTGCAGGTGGCACCAAGTCAAAAGATTTGAAATTTAATGTTGTGATCAATCCTAAACTCTTCAATGTGAGAATTTTTGAGTTACTTGGTCTCAACTCTATCTAATAGAGTAGTACTTCCCACGTCAAGTAGCTATGCAATATGGGATGGATCAAGATTTTTTAGGCTTTGTAGCTTAAATCAATCGCACTTTTGACCTATATATCTCATAATTTAAATATTCATCACCTATACCTTGTGTCTCATCAACAATTAAGCTAGGAAAGCAACGACTGGATGAAAAAAAGCATGAATATGCATATAGGAAAGGCCGTAAGGGGTAAGCAAACCCTTGAGCAATTTAATTGATGCTAATTATCTCACAATTACAATTTACTACATTTTATACCTAGTAATGTAACTATCATTAAAAAATTTTAAAGTTAAATGATTAAAATTAAATCAATAAATTTAAATAACTAAAAAAAATTTAATATAGAATGCTCTAAAATTATTTCAATTCATTTGAGCATTTTAGTCTTTTCAAACAAAATATTTTTATATTCAATAAAATTAACTTTATAGTTAATATAGCAAATATTTTTTTTAAATATTAATTTTTTTATTTTTTTTAATATTTCAAAGAAAAAAAATCATGCAAGAAACTAAATTTAAAAATTAATAAAAGCAATATTATTCACACATACAACCCAAAAAAGAAAACCCTTTCATGTGCATTGCGCTGGTATATATACTGTAATAAAACCACATATAAATTAGGTCAATGAATATTAAAGGGAAAATTCCAAAAAACGACACTCAAAATATAAAAAGGACAAATCAGTATATCGAAATTCAGAAAAAGACAAATCAAACAGGTGTCAGAAAAAGGAAGAATCTGTCCTTTTGAAATTTCAGCCAAATTATGAAAATGCCCTTCAGCACTTCATGCACACTTCACAATAACAACATGATCATCACAATTAACACCTTCGGATTCGGTATTAACAACTGCAATTCTTCTTTTACAATTAACAAATTTCAGGACCAATAACAACACATATCTCGCCATTAACAACTCCGGATTCAATATTAACAACTCAAATTTCTTCTTTCAACACTTAACAAGTTTCAGGGCCAATAACAACACTCACCTCGCCATTAACAATTCATGATTCGCCATTAACAACTCCTATGTTGTTATTACGACTGAGGGCTGAAGGACATTTTCGTAATTTGGCCGAAATTTCAAAAGGACAGATTCCTCCTTTTCTAACACCGGCCTGATTCGTCTTTTTTGAATTTCAATGTACTGATTTGTCCTTTTTATATTTTGAGTGTCGTTTTTTGGAAGTTTCCCAATATTAAATAATTCAAATTCTGCATATTATATATATACAGCGGGCGGCTGCTCCTTAAATCCGCGTGAACCCATCCACACATATTTAATTCTACTGCGTCAGCATTGGTTAATTGATGCTGATTATCCCGCAATTACAATTTACTACATTTTATGCCTAGTAATGTAACTATCACTACAAAATTTTAAAGTTAAATGATTAAAATTAAATTAATAAATTTAAATAACTAAAGTAAAGTTTAATAGAGAATGCTTTAAAATTATTTAAGGTAGTTTTTTCAAACAAAATATTTTTATATTTAATAAAATTAATTTTTATACTTAATATAGCAAATATTTGTTTTTCAATATTAATTTTTTTTATGTTTTATAATATTTCAAAGAAAAAACTTTCATGCAAGTAAACAAATTTAAAAATTAATAAAAGCAATGCTATTCACACATACAACCCAAAAAAGAAAACCCTTTCATGTGCATTGCGCTGGTATATACTGTAATAAAAACACATATAAATCAGGTTTATGAATATTAAATAAACAATGATAAATAATTTAAATTCTGCATAAAATTCTATATATTTAAATTCTGGGTCCATTTTTTTTTCATAGAAAAGAACAAGGGCTCCCCAAATTTTTTTTTAGAGGTAAAAAACTAAAAATGTCCATAAACTTTTAAAAATTGAATAAAAATGCCACCTTCGGAGATATTGATGGATGCCTTTACTCTAAGGTGAGTGGGCCTCACATGATTGTTTTTTAAAATGTATGTCTTAAAAAAAAAAAAAAAACGCACCCTCTCAGCCTCCTCCGTTAACCTCCTCCATCTCTCTTAATTTATCATCTCTCTCTCACCCTCACTACCTTGACGTTCTGTTCCGGAGAAATCCATTGAGAGAGAGGGAGCCTTCGGACAAGACCACATCGTTGAGAATCAAGCTCCAGAAAATCTCTGTTCAGAATCGTGCATGTTAAAAGCTTCAGAGTTGGGTGTTTCAAGAGTGTCCACTAGGTGTTTGAAGAAAGACCTAGCTGATATCTTCTGATGGAGTTAACTACAAGAGGAAGAACCCAGCAACTCTGCTTTGACTTTGAGCTTTGACAAAGATGCAGACTCTGTTTTGGAGCGAGATAGGGAGATTCTCTCAAAGTGGGCTGCCATATAAAAACTACCCACTTTCAAAAGGACCAGAACTTCGTTTATTGGTATCATTGAAGATGACGGTGGACAAACCACCATCAGCAGCGAAATCAATTTAAAATCAGAGTAGAAGAAGATAGAATCAGGCGAAACAGAACGTAAAGGTGGTGAGGGAGAGAGAGATGATAAACTAAAGAGTAAAATATTCTAACACCCATCTGTTTTGCCTTAATTACACAAACCCCCTTCTATTTTGAAAACCAAGGTATTAAAACCCGGACCGGGTATTGAACCGGTCGGGGTATTGGGTTAAGGGTCAGTGAGTCAAACCGGGGCCAAATCGGAGCTAAACCGGGACCAAACCGGTGAGAAATTGAAAATTTTAAACTTATAGTATAAAATTCTAAAGGAAAAATCAAAAATTTTTTTTTTTTTTTTAAATTAGTGACCCGGACCGGACCGGTCTACCTGCCGGTTCGCCGGTTTCCGGGCCGGACCGGCCTGTCCGGTCCGGGTTAGTGAACCATGTTGAAAACCCATATAAACCTCCCTTCAAACTAAAATGTATATTACACAAACCTCCCTTATATTTTGAGATTCTATTTCCATTCATCTAAACGTTAGTTGACCGTTAATTTTGACCTTTGAATTTTTTTTAACCAAAATGCCCCTCTTCACTATTAGAATTATTTAAACATATATATATATATAAAGACTAATAAAAATCTATACAAACAAAAATTTATTCTAATAGATTTTCTAACTTTTTAATTTGTTAAAAAATCTATTAATTTTGATATTATAAATCAATTTTGACTTAAAATATATATTAAACACATATATTTTTATCAAATACAATAAATTATATAAGTTTGAGATTGTATGTGTCATTTAAATTTATAATTTAATAAATTTTTCACAAATATTTATAAACACATTTGATCAAGCACATTTTTATTTAAAAGCTTGCTTGAATATTCAATGTTTGTGATATTTACATTAACCAATGTCAAAATCATAGATAAAAATAGAAATTAAGAAACAGATAAAATTCTTAAATTATTTAAAACAATTTTAGTCAAAATGTGCAAGACAAAATAAATACACCAGTCATGTAAATGAATTTGAATAAAAATTTGATAAGCTTAAATTCTTTAAAACAATTCTAGTCAAAGAACAATTTTTTGTGTCCATGATCCAGTACAATTGTCTTCTCCATAGCTATTCTTGCAGCTCGTGTTTTTTTTTTCCGGGAAGTTTACAAACTCTCATGTAAAACTAGGGATTTAGTATTAAGGGTAAAATAGTAAATAAATTTTATTTCTATATAAAATTTAATTAAAAAATATATTTTTGGAATCTTGTTAGAATATTCTTAACAGAGTTAACTATCTGGACTTAAGTGTATGTTTTTAAAATAGAAGGGGGATCTATGTAATTAAGGCAAAACAGGAGGATGATCAGAGTATTTTACTCTAAACTAAAAGAGAGAGGGGGAGGCTGACGGAGGACGCTGGGAGGGTTTTTTTTTTAAAAAAAAACGTTTAAAAAACAATCATGTAGGGCCCACTCACCATAAAGCGACGGACATCTATTAACATCAAGGGAGGTTACATGTTTGATTCTTTTTCAAAAATTTAGGCGCACCTTTGTCGCTAAAAAAATTTATGATGTTGAAGGCTTTTTTTTTTTTTTTTGTCATAATGTTGAAGGCTCTTTTAAAAAACAGTACATAAATATTTGGGAAAATCCCATATAAAGTTGTCTGAAATAGGAAAATTCAAAATCAAGTTGTTCAACTTAACAAACCCTTAATCAAGTTATTGACCCAATTTAGAATTTTAAAATATAGGTGAAATAACTTTATTGTCCTCTCCTAGTCTTCTTTATTCTCTTAAAAGAGTTTTATTGCTCCGTAACTTAGTTTTTCAATAAATATATATATCAACACTAACACATAATAAAAAAAATATAATTTGCTTAAATTAAAGGGATTTTTTGTGTTTTAGAAGAATCATTAAGAATAATTTAAGCCAAAAAGTGAAAAGAAAATCATAACCCCAAATATTAATTAAATGATTTTTAATTAAATATTGTGAATAATAAATTTTATTTTTGGAAGAACTTGAATTATTTTTTTTGAAAAAGAAAATCAAACCACATTAATAACACAATTTTGACTTGTGTGATATATATGTTGCTTTTTTTAACAATGATGAAACACATTTTTTACCTTGTTAATGAAACTTTTTTTTATGATATGTAGTTAATGAATTCTTTAATATATATTTTGATGAATCACACATATGTCAGATTTTTTTTCTTGGGATTAACGTAGCTTGATTTTTTTCTCGTAAAAGAATTCAACTCAAAAATATTTTTTTTATTCTTAATATTGAACTTAAATTCGTTTAATTGATATTGGGGGTTAAATATTCCTTTTTTAATTTGAATTGTTCTTGATCATCCTTCTGGAACATAAAAACGTTTTTTGATTCAAGCAAGTCATATTTTATTTTATTAGAAGTTAATGTTTATCTATGTGTATATGTATATATATATACATTCTTGTTGAAAAAAATAATTTATAAAGTAATAAAACTCTTTTAATAGGAGAGAAGAAATTGAAGAGAACAGTAAAGTCATTTGATACACATTTTAAAATCCTAAATCGGGTCGATAACTTAATTAAGAATTTATTGAATTTAACAGCCTAATTTAGAATTTTTCTATTTCAGCCAACTTTATATAGGATTTTTCCTAAATATTTTTACAACTTAACAAAAAAAAATAGTGTAGATAAGATTAATACAATGCGTAATGTTGATGGGTTGAGGAGACCACAGAGTCCAGAATATTTTGTTTTCTTAATCAAGTTGTGAAAGAGAAGTGAGGTCATTGGCATTTGTGAAAAATTGCAGCAAATGACCACGAATTTGTAGAAATTGTAATAAGAAATATAAAATTAATTAAGAAGTCCAAAACACTTTATTTTTGGAGTGATTTGACAAAATATATGTTAGGATTTATAATTAGCTTGGTTATCAAATTTACTTCTTAGAAAGAATTTTTACTATCATTGTTATTGGATTTTAATTTTGTTATCATTTTCTTTTCCAATTAAATATATAATATCTAAATAAGATTGCAACAAAAATAGTAAATTAGGTAGTAAATTAAAATTCTAAGAGTTTCTCCTGTGCTTTTTTGAGAACATTAGTATCTGATTGCAATTTACATTGAACCAAACACGTATCAATATTATTATAAAATATATAATATAAAAAAGAAACATATTCACTTTCTTTCTTTCTTTCTTTTTTTTTTTTTTTTTGCCAATAGTTTTATAAAAGAAACTAGATTACAACAAGTCCATAAACTATAAGAAGGCCTAGGCTCAAAAAACATAAAACCCATACCCAAACTACTTAAAGAAAAACAATACAACCCGCATAAACCCTCACTTAGATTAGCAAATAGGAGGCCAGCCGCGCCACCATCGCTCAAAATAGACATGAAATTTCCGTAAACACACAAGAAACAACGGATGGAGGTCCAATAACCATCCCAATAGTCCCATCCGTTTAGTGACATAATTGCTATGTGCAAGGCAATTTTGAAAGAATCACATGACCTTCATCATGAGGTGAAGAGTACCAACACCAACAACTATAGCACGTCAACAACCTGCAATACCAAATGCCACCACCAAACCAAACTCGCCCCAATCAGACACCTTCAGGTATGTGCGAAGCCACCATAATTTACTTCCAACCCAAATCATCTTAATTGTTTGCAATTTTTTGTCAATAGCATCGAAGTCTTCAAACTCATACCAAAACTCTTCATCTTCCCCAATTACCACCGCATAGATCTATCCTCCCTTATCCCCACAAGCAGAGAGGTTATTTCTAGGATTTGAACCCTTAACCTCCAAGGCACATGACAACAATATTTCCGCTTCGTTAGGTTCACCCTCTTGTTCTTTAGAATTGCACTAAAAGGAAAAAAAAATATGTACACATATATTCCTATAAACATAGCACACTTTATTATGAAAGTCCTAAACTTTGAATTAAGTTTGTTATTAAATCTGTATAATTAATCAGCAAAATCTATAGATAAAATTTATCCTCTCAAATAAAAGTTCATTAGTAGATAGCAAAATCCATAACTCATATGGGATTTAATACTTTGGGGTGTGTTGAGGTGCGAGAGCAGCGATTTCTTTGACCAAGCAACAAGGTCTTTCAATTCTGCATCATGTGGAAATCAGAGAGGAGAAGGAAGCACAGCATTACTTAACTCAACCATTCAACAAGTGCTAATGAATCTTCAAACAGAAACACCCAGAATCACAGGTTTCTCTGCAGCCACAAAGACGCAAGTACTTAATAATAACAACACAACCATTTATGCCTATGCACAATGTACTGAAACTATCTCTCAAAGTGGGTGCGAGGATTGCTTGAAACAAGGCCACAACACTATACAGACTTGTCTTCCCAATTCAGATGGTAGGGCTTTTGATGATGGGTGTTTCGTGAGATACTCAATCACTTCCTTCTTTGCTGATAACCAGACCATCAATATCACACCCTTCTCCAAACAAGGTACAGTGAATTCAAAGCTTTGAGATGACTATATGTTATGAGCTCATATCAGGTAGCCTCACAAGAGAAGTGAGGTTTATAAGTTCTATGGGTTTTTCCACCCAACAAGCTAGTCTTTTGGGATTAGGTCCTCTCATTGGACTTGTGTTGGTAACATTAGTGCTTTTATTGAAAGATGCCAATGTTACAAAGAGGGCAACCAATATAGGCTTCCGACCAGCAAGAAAACTAGCCGAGTGAATTGATTTAAGTTCAAGAGGTTCTCCCACCCAACAAACTGGTATTTAAGAATTGAGCTCTTCTTTATGGGCTCATGTTCATAGCACTTTACTTGTTGGTATGATTGTATTTTAGATGTAGTAATGGTTCATGCATGGTGAGTGACTCATTTCAAAATGAGGTCTCTAGTTTCTTGTTCTTGCAGGCTCAAGTAACAAAAAAGGGGCCATTATTGGTGGAGTAGTTGGAGGTGTGGCTCTTGTTTTAGTGCTCTTTTCACTATTTGCCGGGTGGATGCACGTTAGACGATCAAAAAGTTCTAAAAGGGTTCCTAGAGGTAACTTGATGAGTAGTTCAGCTATTATATATTTGCAAGTTGATTATTGATCCTTTCATTTTCACGTTTCTCTACAAAAATAAGAATTAATGAACTTTCATATGCAGTACTCCTTTTGGTCCTTTTTATAAGCTAAGGAACATTCTCTCTTATAAGGATGACCATTAATATAATGGACAAATTTCTTTTTTCTGAAATTTTAAACTAGTTTTTTTCATTTTTGCTCCTATTAAATATATGTCACTCATTATCTCTTTGCAATAAATTTTCACTTATTATCTCTCATATACTCTCTTTATAAATAAATGTATAATTAGAAAGAAAAGTATAAATATTACATATTTATTACTTATAACTAACATTTTGAAACGTGTGGGATTTTGAAAACTTTAAAATGACTTTTCCTTAGTAGGTGAGATAATGGGAGAATCCAAGTTGAAAGGCCCACATAATTACAAATATAAGGAATTGAAGTCTGCCACCAAGAATTTAAGTGAAAAAAATAAATTAGGAGAAGGAGGATTTGGTACTATATACAAGGTAACTTTTATTAATTGAGTTTTATAGTTTTTTAGAAGGTTAGATTTTCAAAAAGACAAATGTATGTATAACTTCTAATAATAGTTTCATCGTTGAAATTCTTAATCATTTTAAACAGGGAACTTTAAAAAATGGAAAAACAGTTGCAGTCAAGAAACTTGTTATGCGACAATCCAACAGGATGGACGAGGAATTTGAGAGTGAAGTGAGGCTAATGAGTAATGTTCATCATCGAAATCTTGTTCGTCTTCTAGGATGCTGCAGTAAAGGCAACAAGAGAATTCTCGTTTATGAATACATGAAAAACGCCAGTCTCGACAGATTCTTATTTGGAATCTTATCGAGGCAATTTGTTTTTAGAATTACTTTAATTTGTTTCCCTCTTCTTTTACTCATCATTCAAAGTTTGTAATCCTGGGGAATAGGCAGCAATAAAGGTTCTCTCAGTTGGAAGCAACGATATGATATAATCTTAGGAGTAGCAAGGGGTTTGACCTATCTACACGAAGAATTTCACATTTGTATTATACATAGAGATATAAAGACTAATAACATTCTCCTTGATAATGATTTCCAACCTAAAATTGCCGATTTTGGATTTGCAAGACTTTTACTCGGGGATCAGACTCATCTTAGCATTAGATTTGCAGGAACATTGTAAGTAAAATCTAGGAAAAATCACTCTTAGATTCCAAGGATCAAAGATAATCACAAAAAAAGTCCCAAAACAGCAAAAAAATAACTCAACATGTTGTAAAAACATATTTAACGAGTTGTTATTTCTATTTTTAGGATTTTATTGTGATTATCTTTAGTCCTTGGGCCTAGGAGTGATTTTCCCTAAAATCTATTACACTTTTTATTAATTTCTTTTAACTATTTTGATAGTACATCAATAAAATCTGCATATAGGTTAGTGGAAAGCATTAATTTTTTTCTATATCTTCCCTTCTTTGTTTGAAGCATGATGAACGTACACTTCAAGAAATAGTTTTTGTATGTGTTGGACATGATTATATTGTAGTATTTTATGTTGCACAAAGCTATTTCAGATTTGCCACATCTTAATATTCATATGTATTCATGTTAATTTTCATAATTAATCAAATATGCCATAAATATTATGTAATTGCTAGGGGATACATAGCACCTGAATACGCAATTCATGGTCAGTTATCAGAAAAAGCTGATACTTATAGCTATGGTGTTATAGTCTTAGAAGTCATTAGTGGCCAGAAAAGTAGCGAACTAAAAGTTGATGCTCATGCTGATGGCGAATTCCTCCTTCAACAAGTAAGAAAATCTACATAAACATCTATAAAGTCAATAAATCCTTTCTAGAAAAAACTTGATTCATTCATTATTAGTGAAAGCCATAGTTTTGCTGTCTATAACAAAAACATTAGCCTAAGTTTTGCTGTCTTTTCTATCTATCTGATATTCCACTATGATGTGATAATAGGCATGAAAACTATATGACAAAGGCTTGCACTTAAGGTTGGTGGACAGTACCTTAGACCCTAATGAGTATGATTTAGAAGAACTGAAGAAAGTCGTAGAGATTGGTTTGCTTTGCACTCAAGCATCTCCTGCAACAAGACCAACAATGTCTGAAGTTGTTGTTTTGCTCCAAAGTAATGAAGGCTTACCAAAGAATATGAGACTCACCAGGCCTCTTTATGTTGATGCCGATTCAATTTCATCAGGGCTCAGGGGAGACTGGCCTACCTATAATGCTTCCAATTCCAGTGCTACCATCTCTACCTCCATGATATCAGCAAGATCATGACTTTATTTTATGTGTGCGTGTATATATGTATATAGGAATGTGCAGTTAGAAGATATACGTAACAAGCAATTTTGGGATCATTTTAGATATTCCTTTTTATCTGATTATTGAAAAAGTAGGATTCGAATATTGTGAATCACACTTGTTATGAGGGGTGAAAGCCTTTTACGCTTTGCTTTTATAATATCATCAAGATCATGATTATATATATATATATATAGGAATGTGTGGTTAGAACAAGCAATTTTGGGATCATTTTAGATATCCCTTTTTATCTGATTATTGAAAAAGTAGAATTATTTATTATGATGCAGAAACCAAATGTTTATGTGAACTGAGTTGCAATAGATAGATCTGATAAAAAGTACAGTTCAAGAAGCGGTTATATATAGGCGCACTTGGTAAGCTCGAAACAGTTAATGGTAACATACACGCACAAAACAATTTAAGCTAATAAAAAAAAATTTGGTACAATGCAAAATATTTAATTCAAAAATTGTAGTACAATATAATATTTAGGTAGTCTTTCTTTTGGAGGAGCCTTTTATTGAATCCTAAATAATCTAAATGCCATATAAATTAAATAAAATAAAGGAAAATGTATTTTTTTAAAAAAAAATTAATAACTAAAAATAATAAAATTTAATTAAATGCATAATTAAACAACATGCCACTCGATTAAATCATAAGAAAAGTATACATAAATCCCACAAACAAAATTTAATCACACAAGTTTAATTCACAAATGATACAAATAACACTCAAGTTTCACACATATTATGAGGTACAAAATTAAATTACTCCCCTGTACAGTTCATTGAGCTCAGTATGATTCGGAACTACATGAACCCACTGGAGAAAACAAAATAAGCTGCCACAAAAAAAAAACAACTCGCTGGAAAATGGGGCCGGAGATGGAACTTCAGCCAACACTTGCGGTACTCTCTCTCTCTCTCTCTCTCTCTCTCTTCCTGAGCTTCAACCCGTGGTGCTGCAATGTCTAAGTGAAGAATAGACGTTGTCGGTTTTGTGTCTTGGTAACCTCTTCAAAATTTAAATCAGGGATTATAATATAGGGTGCAATCCTGGATCGTCTCTCAAAGAGCCTTTGATTAATTACCTAGAAACTAAGTATGATGATTGGCACAAAACAAGTTAAAAATGATTTTTAGCTTTTTATCTAACAACTAAATTGCATTTAAACTAAAATGCTTTTAAAACTAATATTTTTAGATTTTTGGAATAAAATTGAAATGGAATGGAAATTGGTTTTGAGATATATGATAAAACCTCATATAACAATGGATTTCATCTATTATTTGATTCAAAAGATAATGAGAGTGTGCTCGTTTGATAAAAAGACTCAAAAAACCCTTTGAGCTAGCTTTAGTTAGATGAATTAAATCTTTCACACAGAGCAAGACTTAATTCTTCTAACTGAAACTCAATACAAAACACTAGCAATTGCAACCAAAGTCCCTTAAATACCAAACCCCAAACACCGTTGAGTTTAATGTATTAATCAATGATTATTCTTGGATTTAGAAAATAATCACTTATTAAAACACTATTAGTAACCACTTTGTATGCAATTTATGAAATCACTAAGTTTTCTAAAATATCAAACTCCATCAACCAATGAATCTAATATCAAAAGAGAGGAACCTCTACTCTAGAGATTCTATTAAGCACTCTTAGTGTGTGATTGTGAATTAATTTATGCAATTAATTCCAAAGCAATCCAAAATCAACTCAATATCCAAACAATACCATAAAAGATAACAAAAAATCAAGAGAATTACAATGAAACATATATGTAACCACATATATTGATAAGCACAATATTCAACATAAACTAATTCAAATAACAAATTGATTCAAATAAAGATTAAACCAAATATATTAATCTTTAACTACAAATTACAACTCCTTAAATCAAAGAAATCATAAATATATAGTCAAACTAATTAAGTAAAATAAAAATCCTTTGTAGCTCCAAACATCAAGACTCAACCCATTAATCTAGGAAAAGATAGGCTCAGCCACTGCAAACCATCGTCACAGCCAGATAAATCAGATTGGATAGAGCCATGGTCTGGAAAAATTCAGAAACAGAGTAAGCCACGGAACAGGGCTTGACTTGAAGAACACTGCCGGAAGTGATATCGGAAGTGATAGACGGTGAAGACAGAGTGAAGTAGAGCCACGGCTGAGATGGTTAAAAGCAGAGGGAAGACTGACGGAGCAGGACGATGCTTTCTGGCTATGGAGTTCCTCTCTCGCTCCTCCAACTTGCAGCGGTGGTGAAGAGAATTGAGGTTTGCAGCAGCTCCTCTCTGCCGTTGGCCACTACTCTCAGCTTTACACACCGATTCACAGCTTTCTCATTCTCTTTCGACTCCCACTCACGGCCTCCAACTCCAGCGGCCCAATCGGGTCTCTCAGCTCTGTTCTGTGCTTGACTGAGGTGGATGAAGCTCGCCGGAGGCCTGTGGTGGTGGATGAGACGCCGGCGAGAGAGAAGAAGATGAAGGTGAAGTGATGAATGTGGCGATCGAAGGTTGAAGGTGAAGATGCGTTGCGGCTCCGTCTTAATCTCCCGTCTCTGTATGTATAAATCTGAGCGCGTCCTGGTCAAAATTTCAGACCTAAAGGCAAAACGGTGTGTTGTACTCGTGGATTAAAATGCAATTTCTAAAATTCGTGGGACTAATCTCACACTTTTCAAATTCAAGTCCCAAACTGCTATTTGTAATTTTTAATCTTATTTCTCATATACCTACCATTGAAAATAATTAACCCAACATCAAATTTTCTTAAAAATAAATAATTAAGAATAATTATAATTTTTATGACTATTTTATTTTTTTTTAATCTTAATTTAATATATTTACTTTTAATCTTAATTAAATATAAAGAAGACATTTTAAATGTAGTAAGTATTACAAAATCCTCAAATAAAATTTAAAAACATATAATAAAATTGGATTTGTCACTGATATTGGTGCCCGACACTGATAAGGGTGATGGTCGCTGGAGATGAAGGTTGGTGTCGGCTGTGACAGAATGAAGATGACGCCATGACGGTGATGGTGATTTGAGATGATGAGATCGACGGAGGGAGTAAGAACTCCGAAGATGATAGTGATGGTAGAGAGGGACGGTCGAAGCTTTCCGGTGTTAATTCTCGGTCTCCAAGGTGAACCTCGATGACAGTGTGGGCAGAGGAGATCGACGACAAGTTGTAGCATGCAGCGCCGGAATAAACAGAACCTCACCGGAGAACTTACAAAGCGCCGGAAGTAGTTGGAAAGACGTCGGTGAATAGAAACAATTACAGAAAACACATGCTCATACTGCTGGTTGGTCGTGGCACTGGGTTTCGCCGGAGTTGGGGCCGAAGGTGTGAAATAGAAAAACAGGGGATGGAGGCCGTCAGTGTTCTGCTTTCTTTTCTCGGTGCTCTTTCTCCCTCTCTCTTCAGGTCTTGTATTACAGCGTGTGCAAAGGAGGAAGGAAGGGGTTGGACAGTGAAGCAAGAAAGAGGATGACTGATGCTGGCGATGATGATATGAAGCAGAGGACTTAAAGAGGACGATGGTGCTTATGAAGATAATGGTGGTGTTTGAGAAAAATGATGATGCGCTGTGGTTATGAATAAAAAACAAAAGGTGCTTGAAGGTGATCGGACGTTAAAGATGGGTTTCAGGAATAATGAAGCTGATGTGTGAGATGGTGGCAGAGTAAAAGAAGGGAGGAAGGAGAATAATGGTATTGATATGAAGATGAAGGTACTGTGATGAAAATGATGGAGGGGAAGATGCTGAGGTTGGTCAAAGTGAATGGTGGTGATGAAGAGAAAAGGTCGGTGGTGATAGTCATGACATCTTTCTTACTTCAACACCCTATTCAGTTTGGCAAGAAAAAAAAAAATGGAAAAAGAAAACTGAAGATACAAGGAAAGGCTGGCGGTGGTGACGGGGCTTTTTGCAAGAACATGGGCAGAGCAAGCATTGTAATTGTTTGCAGGAACAATGAAGGCCTTTTTCTCCGAGGTTGGGTAGAAAGATTCAATGGAAACTCAGCCTTCTATGCTAAATTAAAGGCTCTTCATAAAGCGATAATGCTTGCTGATTTTTGGCATCAAAGCCCAATTATTATTGAACTTGACTGTAGAGAGTTATTTATTGCTGTATCTTCTAGAAAGCTTGATGGTTGTCACTGGAAGTACCATGGAGCTCTATTGGAGACTTTAACTTGTTGCAGAATCAGAGATTGATTTCCTTTTCTCTTATACCTCAAGAAGGTAATTGTGCTGCTGATTGTTTGGCTGTTTTGGTTTCAAGTTAGTTGGGACTTAACTGTTTGATTCTTGAATCATCACCTCCTCTAGCTCCTGTCATTCTTCGGGATGCTCGAGATGAAGACTTTTCCAATGAGAACTAGTTGGTTCGGGAGGATAATAGGGAGGGAATTGGCTAATGTAATATTTGTTTTCCTTGTTTTCCTTAAGGATTGATGCTAAGGTATTTTCATATTTCTTGTTTATTACTTCTATCAGACCTCGTATATTTGTTGTCTTCTGTTGGGTAATGACATCCTTTGATGGCAGAAAAAAAACGTAGCAATAAGTGAAATACAATATTCATATAAGAGTTGCAACATTGTGAAACGGTAGGCAAACCTATATATATCAAAACTATGCGTCAAAACTTACGACTTGTTGAAAACATATATATATATCATCGTTCGCTGTCAAACGCTGACCTCTGCTTCTCGCGCGGTGAAAATATTTCAAAAGCGCAGGTAAGTAATTGATCGAATTCATTAAATCAAATAAAATTGAGATAATTGCAACCAGGTCTCAATTAACAAACTTAATAGATCTAAATTCCTTAAAATCATTAAATTGCAGTGAAGTCCTAAAGGACCTGGGCGCAATTAATTCCAAACATGAAAAATACCGTTTTACTCCTTATTGAATTTGGAAAAAGAAGATGGAATTTTTAGGGCTCAGTCATATTCAAAAAAGTCGAGTTCTTCTCCCTCAACCATGCTCACGCCTTACAATGTTGGAGTGGGGGAGAAGAACTCAACTTTTTCGAACACGACTAAGCCCTAATAATCCAGCTTAATTTTTTTCAAATTCAATAAGGGGTGAAACAGTATTTTCATGTTTGGAATTAATTACACCTAGGACTCTTATGACTTCACTGCAATTTAATGACTTCAAAGGATTTATTTGCCATTAAGTCTGTTAATTGGGATGTGATTGCAATTTTCCCAATTTAGCGTAAAATAACCCTAGGCAGTGTACGCTTGGTTATAATTTTTCCTAATTTTTAATTATAAGTAACTTGATTATTCGATGTCTTTTTTTTTTTTGGCCATGGATTTTTCGATCTCATATCTTGTTGCCGCATATATATATTTACCTTAACCCTTAAATATAAGACTATTTTTAACTATATTTAATAAAATTAGTTAAATTAGTTTTTAAAATTAATGTGTTAATGTTTGTACTACTCTTACACAATTATCACTAACATTTAATGGGATGTCTTAATTTGTAGTAAATTTATACCAGAAAAAGTTGAGTGTTAACAAGATTTATTTTAGTGAAAGAAACAACTACTGCAGGAGACAGAATGAATATTTACTATATAAAGGACTATAGCAAATGCTTATATTTAGGATAAAAAATAGTAATTCAGTTTCCAACTTTTTTTACACATACACAATTTTTACCAAAAAAGGTAGCGGTCACATTACTACAAAAAAGTAAAGCCGTGGCGTTTGGAAGCGCCACCGCATATTAATTTTAAAAAACACCCTCCTGTAGGGCTTTTTAGAGGAAGGGCCATAGGAGGGGTGTCTCCTAATGCAAGCGCCATGGGAGTGTCCTCCTTTCTTTTTCTTTTTTTTTGGGTTCTTCCTGTAGCCCTTGTTTAACGAAACTCCATAGGAACTCTTTTTTTTGTGTGTCTTTTTTGTTCATATCTCTCATAATTACAGTATTACGTACATTATATGGTTTAAACATTTTGTATCTATATATCCACACCAAAAGGAAGAAAAGAAAACAACAACAATGATAGATAACTTTAAAATGATACAAACAGATGATTAATTAGCTAAAGTAGTAATAAAAATAGTTATACAATATATCGTACATGAATGAAATACAAAAAATTCAACTTGAATACATGCATGATACAACAATTGGCAACAAACAACACAACAAAGACCATCTAGTGAATTAAATAGTATAGCTACCCAGAGATTTGTTTAAACACATATTCACACCATTCATAGATCACTTCATTAAGTTGATGGTCAGTCAAAGTGCCACAACGTTGATCTTCATAATACTACACATATATAAAATCAGGCACAAATTAAAATGAATTAAAATTAGTAAAATGTAATTATCAGACACTAATTAAATTTAATTAAAACACAATATGAAGTGCAACTAAATGACTTACTTTTTAAGGAATAAATGGATGATCATGCATGCGTAATTATATCCTTCATAAATTTCATGATGTAATACCCATAATTATTGTCATTAGGTTGGAAAGAGTACTACAAAAATATAATGCAATATTTAACCCTGTTTATGAATAAAAATTGTTTACTAACAAAGTTTAAGTAAATTCATATATCAGTACTAGTATCTTCTTCCAATGATAGCTAAGGTGAGGGTCAGCAGCTTTAGAATAGCTTAAGGAGATAGGGGACTGATACGCAGTCAATGCGCTAACAAAACAAATAGAAACTTATTACTTTTGGTTATTCAATAACATATGCAAATATTTACATATACGCACGTACACTTACCTATTGAATAATAGTAACATATCAGAACGGTTTTGTGGAAAACCATTTTTTAGAGGATCCACATAGTAAATGCGAGGGCCTGAAGTTTCCGCTGGATTGATAACTATCAATATCCAATGGTGCCTAAAATATTTTAAAAAATTTGTTTGAACAGTCATGTTATGATAAAAGTTAAACAATAAAAAGAAAAATTATACCACTAATAACTTACCCCGCATTGTATGGCACTAAAAATAACGTAGTTGGTGTCGCTTTCTTTCTAAAGTAATCTTTCAGTTCATTAGACTGTGCATTTATATCTACTTTACCCCCGTGATGGCCAATGAGATAAGGGTTGACAAATACGAATTGGACCCTATTTGTTTCCATTAAAATGTCATGATACAAATACCTGGTATAAAACAAACAGTGTCATGAGAAACAAAAGAAATGGAACGAGAAATATTAATAACAGTGATAAACGATGATTGTCAAGTACCTTATCCAGATGTTCATAGTCGAAGCTCTGACCCAATCACGACTACTTATGTTGTGCACGACCTCGGCCATAACATAATCAACTAGACCGCTAACACTATAGATATGTCTTTCTAAACGTATTTCTAGTCCTTCTTCACCGATCAGTTGTGGTGTAATCGATACTAATTGATCGCAATATGAGGTCAGTCTTCTTTTGCTTTATTGGCTAGCCGATGTTTTTGACTTGGGTTGTGTTGTCGAATACTTTGAAATCTTACCATAAGGTTGAATTTGTTTATCTCTAGACTGTCCACCCTACAAAAATCAGAAAATTAAATCACAGTTTTAGATGGAAGTTCGAAGGAAAAGTGCAGGGAATTGTGAATGAACGACCTTTTCATATGGCTCGATAAGACCTATTGGCCAAGCAACATAGCCATCTACAACATCTTTCACCATTATTTGCCCATCCAAAGACGGGATCGGTAAGAAGGCGTCTTCATTCTTGTAGACGTCAACCCTCACTCAGAGTGTGTTGTCGGGCAACAATGAATTGTGCAGTGTGTCCTTATCAGTATTGTAGGCAACACCCATTGCAATCACGTGCTTAGAAGCTTGATTGACATATAACTTGCATTGAAATGCGCCCTATAGTGAATAGAGTTAATATGTTATAGTTCGCTAAATTATAGTGTAACATAAAGTTAAATTGAGAAGAAATTAATTATCAAAGGAAAAGGAACTTTAGGCATGGAAGTGCAACTATCTCTGACACTTGAGCTATCACAGAAGGGAACATTTTGTGTTGGCCTACAATGCACCAACTATTGTGTTTGCGTTGTTAATAGCACATTCTGTTCTTACATCAAACACATTTGTTCTAAGAATTGTTCTTCTCATTGTTCCTTATAGCGCATTTGTTCTTCAAGTTCTTGCATTTGATACTTAAAACTAGTCATCTCCTCACACAGTTGGGAAATGTCACTTCTAATGTTCGAAGTATACTGATGGGGTGACAGCAAAACCAGTACCCCGAACACAACCATCATACTTAGCTACTCCTAGCACTCTGTTCAACAAATCGTCCCGACCAACATAGCTCGCCAACGCAGGATCCTCCTTTATCATTTGTCGCTATCACAAAAAGAATTACAACAATATTAGTTATTATAAATCAAGTTCATTTAAGTAAAGCCAATTATTTATTGTACGCATAATCTAATACTTTCACAATATTCAGCTACTCTTCTTGCTTCCTCACTACGAATTTCACCTTTCTTATTTGTGACACCGGCTACCCATAGATCATGTCATGGAACATATGTAATATTTGAACTTGATTCTTCTATTTGCATGGCAAATTTAGTTGAAGTTAAATAATATTCATACAATTTCTCTATAAATGAAATAATCATTAGTTCGTACCATTTTTCTCTCTAACTGTTCGTATGAAACAGGTCCTTGTGTATACCGGTATGCCATGTTAGTCGCGTTAGAGTAATTTTTCTCGCTTTAGATCAAAATGATTCATATCAATATATAAATGTTAATTACAAATATGTATATTACAAGTAATAGGGAAAGTCAAACAAATTATATTACCATGAATTCCTGAGTTGTATGTGTTCTAATAAACTCATCCCACATTTCTTGAGTGATGATTCCTTCGTACAATGGATAAGGCAATGTATCAATGATATTCTCATTATCATCCCTCAGGTAGTATTTGACCAGATCAGAATGAACCTTTCTCATAAGTTTTCCGGCTTTTTTTAGCACGAAGTTCTTCTGAGAATCATCAATAATAAAAATGCTCTGTAACAATAAGAAAACATATATAATATGTAAGATTGAAATTAAGTGAAATAAAACAAACCGAACAATAATATAATTAATGTGTTACCTATACTTTATCCCAGATGTCATCCTCATAATTTTTTCTTGCCATTTTCCAGTTTTGAACTGTAATAGGGACTCTGTCTCGAACTTTAGTCCTAATCAAGTTATTTAATGAGGTACCATTCTCGCCGAACGGGTTTCTCTTTTCATTCCACTCCAGTTGTAACTTGATTTCCTTACTTCTCAATTTGATCAATCTCGCCATAACTGTCCTACCACATCTTATGTCCGCCTCAAATCTTTGTCTACCAATGTTCTTAGGAATATCATTAGTTTCATCATGTGGTGAGTCCATACTCCTGGAAGTGAAATAAACCAATATAAAACATCAATGTACAATGTCAACCATGTCAACGAAAGCAAATTATTTTAAAATTTATAAAAACGTACGTACAAGTAAACAAGTCAAGGTACTCATTATCTTTTCCTTTTTCTCATTTGATTTAAAATTTTATTCTTTAGAATTCGTGTTGGATTGAGAATTGTGTTTCTCGTGACCCAAGTTCCCTCTTCATGATCATGTCTCACGTATACAGGTCCATCTCCATCTCCATCTTCATCTTCATCTGGATCTGCATCTATACCAATGTCTACTGACCACAAATTCTCAAACGAAGGATCATCATCATTGATGTTCAAATATTCATTACTTTCAAAATCAACTTGTTCTTGATGATTCTTGTTGGATGGGAGTACAATAGACTAATTCTTTTTACCAGGATCTAGAATGAAAAACGCTTGTTCTGCTTGTGCTGCTAAAATAAAAGGATCATCTTCATATCAAACCTTAGAAATGTCAACTTGAACAAAGCCTAAGTCATCTATCTGCAATCCACTATTGTTGTTAACCCACTTACATTTGAAGACAGGGACCCTGAACATAGAGTAATCTAACTCCCATGTGCGTTCAATGACACCAAAGTATAACATTGATGCATAGATAGGGTGTATGTCTTTAGCACTGGATCTATGCCAAGAATCAGCAACAATTGTTGCCCCATTATTCTGCATCATGCTCTATGTATCATGGTGCATAATGAAAGCTCTAGAGATTTTGCCATGATCTCATAGGAGCGGCTATACTCCACATTCATAGAGGTGATTTCATATAAGTGTACCTGCACTATGCACACTGTCTCATTGGACTATGAAATCATTAAGAACTTTGCTCAACCTATAATAATGCAGTCTAGCACATTCAAATTGTCATAGGAAGGAATGTAAAATATTTGTGCTAGTCAAAACTGACGAACGACTTGTTCTTACTCATTGAACCTTCTTCATGGGATGACCAATCCCAAAGGTTGGGTTACTATCGTTGTCAATTAGTAGTCAGCTTTAGTCCCATTCCTTTTGATGTTTCAACAACCAATTTTCTCCCAAGAGGTTTTGTTAACGGATCCCTCAAATTCATTTCTGACTTTACATAATCGATTGAGATAACACTATCCTTTAACAGCTACCTTATAATATTATGTCTCAATCTGTAGAGGATAGAATTGCAAAAATACCTTTTAATGTGATTATAAGATTTAATCTAGGATAGATTAATGAAATTATACAAACTTACATGTCATCTGACAAATAGTTTTCAATAAATCTGATGTGGCATGCATTCCGTTAAATTTAATGGTCATTTTAACGGCAGGGTGTTAAATGTCAAATTATGAAAGTTCAGGGTGTGATATTTGAACTTTTAAAGGTGAGGGGGATTATATGCAAGCGAGATAAAATTCAGAGAAATTATCTATATTTTGTCTTTTTAAAATGAAAAATCAGCAGTCAACTCAATATTGCTCCTCATCATGCGTGGACCATTCAAAAGTCATTCATCTCCTTTAACAATATTAAAAGTAAACTTTATCTCCATGAACAAGACTTGTGTAAAGACTTTTTTTTTTTTGCTCAAAGACTTGTGTAAAGACTCACTCTGGTGGTTTTGGTACATAAAAATTTCAGTTGTTTTAAGAAATAAACGAAAGCGAGCGAAAGTAATTTAACTTTATTAGGTTCATTTTAGCAAAGTAACATTTGGCATTTTAAGCCTACCCTGGTGGACTTAACAGGACTTAAAATAAAAATTTAGATTGACCTAAGTAAAACCATAAAGATCGATAGGGTCAAAGCTCTCCCTATTGTAAGTAATTAATTTAACGTGACTGGATTCCTACTTGAACCAAGAGCTTAATTAGTGGTTATGGCTAATGACTTTGTCAAGGAAAAATATTTAAGAAAAAAAAAATCAGTTAACGATTTGGTGGGTATCATGCGCAGCTGAGCTGATCATACTAGCTATTGGCAATACTTTGAATATTTATTTGTGAATTTTGATGCCAAAAAAATATATTTATTTGTGAATAACATGGTTTTTGAATCCTTCCGATTAGTCTTTTTCAAACACCCTCCACTCCTTTTCCCATCCTCCATTATTAAACTGAGACGCTCTTCACTTCATCATTACATATTGACCCCACTTGCTAGTTTTTGTTTTTTTGTTTTGGGTCAAATCCCCACTTGCTAGTTAGTGATTGATCAATCATCCAATATTCCATTGACTTTAGAGCCACCTCACTTGAATTTTGTCGTTTCTGTCTTCATCTTTTTCCTTTTCTCTCCACACAGACCTAATCCAACACATTCACATATATATATATATATCTCTGAGATGTCTCCAACTAAAACTCCACAAAACCATGCCTCAACCTATTACTCTCCTTCCTCTTCCCTTGTTTATTACTACCTTCTTCATCTTCTGGTCATGTTGGTCCCTTGACGGCGTCGTTTCTGACCCCCAGATAAATCTTCTAAGCCATGCTTGCCTCCAGTATAACAGAGATGAGTTTGATACCAAGTCTTTCAATGACAGCGTAAGCGCAACGTTTACTGACCTCACATATCAGGTGGTGAACCAGAGCAAGATCTTCGCCACGGCGAAGCAGATCGACGGGGACCACCCGGTTTACGCTATTTTTCAGTGCAGAAGCTACCTCTCCGCGTCCGACTGTGCCGCTTGCTTCACCCATGCCGCCGCAGAAATCCACAACTGCTCAGCCGGGACTAACTTTGCTCGTGTCATCTATGACGGCTGCTTCCTCAGGTACCGTCACTTTCTTTGTCTTTTTTTTTGTTCCAAAGAATTTTTAGTTTGTGTTATATATATATACACACACACACATATTGATAAGGATGAAATGAAAGCACCCACAATGGTTAATTAACACACAAACACACACCCCACGCAAGGCACAGCTTGATGGTGTTACATGCGGTTAAGTGCCATTTGAGCTAAAGCTCATTGGCAGATGGTGCTATATATTATGATTGCTCGATATTATGTTATTATTTGTTGGTCCAATGCGCATGGCTTTTAAAATACCACAATGAAAAAAAAAGGTGCAATCAAGATTTTTGTTTACTTGTTCCACAATCAAAATTATTACGATACGTCATCTAGCTAGATGGATAGGATCGATTAGAGATTCAAGGATAATTAATGGTTCCTGATCTGTATATAACTTGTCTTTTGCACTAGGTATATATATGTATATATTTTTGAATGCTTCAAAATGACACCAAAGAAAAAAATAAGTACGTACCTAATCAGAAACTTACTACTCATGAGCTTTTTCATCAGTATAATTTTTTAAAAGAAAACTTTAACGGTTGTGTCCCCAAAATAAAAATAAAAATCTACATTTTAATTGTAACAGTATGACGTTAATTTGATAAAAAAAAACTAAAAATTAAAATTTTAATTTTTCATATACTCCATTGCCCCTATTTCCAATTTTTTGTGGTGATAATATCACTTAGAATTTGTTTCTGTATTGAGCTTGAAAATTTGATACAATATACTACCTCCGGTCCTAAATATAGGACAAAGTTTGTAGTGCAATTTACACTACAAACTTTATCCTATAATTAGGACCGGAGGGAGTACTTTTTTTTTTCTGTGGCGTAATGTTGAGGTATGAGAGCACCAATATTCTTGAGGAGACAACTGGAATTTACAATACCGCGCCGTGTGGAAATCAAAGTACTCTAGAAGCAGACACATCATTTTCTTCAGCTGCGCAACAACTGCTAATGAATATTGAAACAACAACACCCAAAATCTCGGGTTTCTCTGCAGCCACAAAAACTCAAAATGGTCCAACTATTATTTATGGCTATGCTCAATGTACTGAAACTATCTCACAGAGTGGGTGTGAGGATTGCTTGAAGCAAGGGGTCAACAATGTACAGACTTGTCTTCCTAATTCAGAGGGTAGGGCTTTTGACGCTGGTTGTTACATCAGATACTCCACAACTTCCTTCTTTCCAGATAACCAGACCATTTATATCCCTAATCCCTCAGTCAAACAAGGTACAGTGAATTCAAAGACTTCAACACATCATTTTGGCTTGTTTATGTGTAATTCTGAATCTTATGTTCTATATGTCATATTTCAGTAATTGATTAGATATGCACGTCTCATTTTATCAAAACATATCCGGTAAATATGCATCTGATCTGCATGTTTCATAGAAAATGGCTGAAGCATTAATTTGTATTCCTGAGGCCCTATCATTATGAGTGAGTTGAGGGGTTTGCTTTGATCCTAAATGTAAGACTCTAGTTCTCCTAAATTTATAATTTTTTCTTCAAATTATCAAATTACACTTATTAAGGGGTTTTTAATCAAGAGAGTAGTTACAATTGTAAATTATTTAAAACAGCATTTTATGAAAATCAACACACATTTCTTATAAATAACTGACTTAATTAATTTTTTTAATCTTTACTAATTAGTTACCTAGTTTCTGTATTTAGTATAGTAGGAGTATGTACTGAGATCGTCACATTGTTGTTGGTGTAATATATTGACTGAAGCATCTATTTTTCCTATATTACAGCTGGTTCAAGCAAGAAGGGGGTCATTATTGGTGTAATTGTTGGAGTGTTAGCTTTTGTTTTGGTCCTCCTTACTCTACTGGCTCATATCAGACGACCAAAAAGGCATGAGAGAGTTCTAAGAGGTAAACCAATTATGGACTTGCATTTTCATCTCTTTGAAGAATGGAATTCCTGAGTAGTACTGAAGAGACTTTTCTTTAATCTTTTCCTTAAATGGAGACATAACTGGAGCAAGCACGTTGAAGGGCCCAGTTAATTATAGTTACGGAGATTTAAAGTCAGCAACAAAAAACTTCAGTATAGAAAATAAAGTTGGAGAAGGAGGATTTGGTGTTGTATACAAGGTAACTATATATTTAGATTTCCATTATATATATATAGTAACACTTTGATAAATAAACTTCTTAACTATCATGAATAGGGCACTTTGAAGAATGGAAAAGTAGTTGCGGTCAAGAAATTAACTTTACGGCGTCACTCCAAGAGAGTGGAGGAAGAATTTGAGAGTGAAGTGAAGCTTATAAGTAATGTTAATCATCGAAATCTTGTTCGCCTTCTTGGATGTTGCAGTAGAGGCAATGAGAGAATACTTGTTTACGAATACATGAAAAACACAAGTTTGGACAGATTCTTATTTGGTATCCCTTTTACCAAGCTTTTTTTTTTTTTAATGTAAAGTTCTTTAAGCATTTGTTACTATATATCTAAATAACTGTAACATGGGGACATATTTTCATCTTGACAATGTATAACTTTCACAAATATTCACTCATATGTCATAATCTTAATGAAGATCTTAATAACCATATATGTCCCTTTTGCATGGAAACATTTTGTTGAATTTCTTTTATATTTCATTCTTTCCTTTCTGTCCCTAACTTCATAATGTGTTACCTTGGAAAATAGGCAAAAAGAAGTGTTCTCTTGGTTGGAAGCAACGATATGATATAATTTTAGGAACCGCAAGGGGTTTAGCTTATCTACATGAAGAATATCATGTTCGGATCATACATAGAGATATAAAGACTAACAACATCCTTTTAGATGATGAGTTGCAACCTAGAATTTCTGATTTTGGATTGGCAAGGCTTTTACCTGAGGAGAAAACTCATCTTAGTACAAAAGTTGCAGGAACATTGTAAGTATGAATAATTATATTTACATATGTAGTGGAACAAGTTGCAAAACTTGGATTTCTATACAGCTATTTTGGATTTTGTTGGTTGTAAATATTTTCATTTATATTAGTTTGAGCCATTATTCTAGCCAATCACATTATGCATTTTTCAGAGGATACACAGCTCCAGAGTATGCAATTCATGGTCAATTATCAGAAAAGGCTGATATCTATAGCTTTGGTGTTGTTGTCCTAGAGATCATCAGTGGTGAACGAAGTAATGAATTAAAAGTTGATGGTGACGATGAAGCTGAATTCCTCCTTAGAAAGGTGAGAAAATTTCCTTGACCATTTACAAGCAACTTCTTTCTTTATTTAGACAACATATAAATGTTTGACTTTCTTACCAACTTAGCTTGACTCCTTTTGGACAAGCTTTATTCTTTCTTTATCAGAATATATTAATAAATATTTAAGAAACATTAACTCAAGCTTTGCATTGGTCTTTCTTTTCACTCTAATCTCGCATTATAGGCTTGGAAACTATATGAAAGAGGCATCCACGTGGAGCTGGTCGACGAAACCTTAAAACCTAGTGATTATGATGCAGAGGAAGTGAGAAAAATAATAGAAATCGGTTTGCTTTGCACCCAAGCTTTTGCTGAATTAAGGCCAACAATGTCTGAAGTAGTTGTTTTGCTCCAAGAGAAGGGCTTATCAAAAAACATAAAACCCACAATGCCTATTTTGATTGAAGCAAATTAATTAAGGTCTCTTGAGAGATAATCATGATTTACAGAAACTTACAGCCAAGTGTTAGAGTCTCTCAATCACAAATTGAAAAAAAGTGGGAATGATCATGTCCTTCATTCCGTTGTTCAACAATTGTGTAATTATACATCAATCTTACAGATAGAAAGTATGCTCATGAATTGGTGATTATTGTGGGCGCACCATTTTAAATAAATTTGTTGATCTCTCTTGAACTTTGGTTAGATTAATAATATCTTATTTTCCTTTCATTTTAAAATAAAACCGGCTGGCAAATATTTAATTGTGTCCACAGTATTTGTTTCAAGCATGTATTTGATATACTTTAACTGTTGAAAGTATTTATCTCCTGTATATAATTAATTATCTAGCTTAATTTGTTGAGCTCACAGTATCTGTCTCATGTATATTATCTAGTTTTTTTGTGCTCACAATACTTATTATCTTATTTTGGAGTGTTCACAGTATTTGTGATCGAATATGGGAATTGATAGAAAATGTGGGAATATTATTTGAGAGAATGAATTATTTTGAATCAATTTGAAAGCTTAAGTCCTTAGCTTTATGCAAGTTGATTAGCTTTTCTGTTTTATATTTTTATATTAGACAAGTTATTAGCTTAGCTTTTGTATTTTATATTTTTATTCTAGGCAAGTGGCAGCAAGTTTACTTCATGAGAAAGAAACCTTGCCCTATGAATATAAGTTAGGCAGCACTTGTATTATTAGACTTTGATGAATGAAATATGTTGTTATGGCTTAGCTAGTCTCTATCTCCCTCATTCTTATTCCCCCTCCTCCCTCTCAATCTCTCTCTTCCTTCCTCTGTTTCTTCAGATCCTCTCTAATCCCACCCTTGTTTCCATTAAAATCATCTCTATCTCCATTAAATCAGTGTGTATGTGAGTGTTCTTAACCTATCTTACATCAATTTGCCTCCGGTATCACTACTACAAATTTAAGCATATATAACTCTTAATAAATAATGGTTGTAGTGAATAAACATCATGTATGTCGAGGAGGAGGTTGCGCAAATATATATAACACTAAAACCTAATGGTTAAACATGCACACTATAATATATTGAGAGGTGGAATTCGCAAAAACATAAAAATAACGGTTGTAGTTAATAACCGTTATTTATTTAGTGAGAAATGTGACTGTTCTTATGAAATAACCATCCCATAATACTTACAAATGATTGATGTGTGTTTCTGTCACTAAAGCAATCAATTAAACTAGGTCCTAAATTATTATGTAGTTTAGGGTCAATCTAGGTCATTCTCCCAAGGAGCAAGCTATAGGTTTTCTTTAGGATTAATTTTTAAGTGACAAAAGATACAATGGGATGGACCTAAACTAGAATGCAAGATACTATTACCTAAATGCAATTAAATTAACTAAATGCACAAATGCAATTGACTCTAAAAACTATATGAGAATTAGACTAATCTATATGAATTTGAATTCAATTTTTGGGGTTTTTTTATGAAAGTGGAATTAAAATGATAAGCAAAGAGAATAATCAAAAGCAAGACAATCAACAAAGGTTTAGTTCAGTTATGATGGTGAAGGAGACAACTTAGAGTTCACATGGATTTAGTTTTCTTAGCCATTCAACTTATTAGACCAAAGGGAAGTTGATGAAAAATTGAAATTAATAAACTTAATCACCTAATTGAAATATGGGAAACCCTCAAGCTCAATAACACTTATTCCACTAGAAAACTCATAATGAAGTAAGTGGTGGTTAATTAAATTCATTAAAAATCAATCACAATAGTTTAAGATAGTTTTGGAAATTATATTCACAATTACCTAATTAAACAATTTGACAATTAATCACCCTAGTTAAACAATCAAGAGATTAAACCCAAATTGACAATTAAATTAACAATGAAAACTCAGTTAATAATCTAATTGACAATCAAAGGTTTGCAAGCAAAAATCCCAACAATCATTTAAGAACAAATCAAATCCAAAATATCAATTCAATCCAAATCAATAATAAGTCTACAATCTAAAACTAGATTGTTCTCAATTAATACAACTCAAAATCATTTAAAATTAAATAATCCCAAGTTTTGAATTAAAAAGATAAAAGGAAAAACACTCCCTTGTGGTTTTCAAATGTAAGCTCTTGGGCTCTAGCTTCCTCCATGCTCCTCCCAAATTTCCTCCAAAAGAGTTTAAGCTTCCATGGAAATCCTTTCTCCTTCACGCCTCAAGCAGTGATTCTTGGCCATCAATTAATTTGTCAGGTGTCGCGGGTTAATACCGTGGGAGCCGTAAACGAAGAATACCAATACATTGAATGGATCAATCTCTACAATTAGTACTGTCGGATCAGGGTATGAATGGAGATAAAGGCAAATCCAGAGAGTAAAGAAGTGATGATGGATATTGCGCCCGATACAATCTGGGAATTTTCAGCGTGCGTCTCCGCCTGTGTATGAGTGCGTCAGTCCGTGTATATCCTTTAGTGGCAGCTGCTAGGTTAATTTTTAAGAGAGGAGGGGAGAGTTTTTGGATACCAACTTGAGCCCATTAAAATTTAAGAAGCCCAAATAAAATTCAACCATTGGATATTCTTTTAGCTTTCAAGAAAAATTCTACACCGTAGGATCTTCTAATATGCTTTTCTTTACTCTACAAGAATTAAATAAAGTCGTGATCTATTATATATTTGAAAATATTATCCAATCACAAGATATAACAATCAAAATATTATCAATTTAAGCCCAATAATATCATAATCAATTCAAATTTATATTATTTCCTACAATTGGCTAATAATCCAAATATTATCTAATAAATCCAATTTAGCCAAAAATAATCCTCAAAATATGAATAAGGTGGGATAAAATATATAGAATTTAAAATTTATCAATGATTCATCTTTCAATCTCTTATATCAGTGTAGACAAAACATAATGGTCTTTAAAACCAATTGTCATCTAACACTTTCATAACTCTTTCTAACATTGTTTGACCATCATAAGTCATAAGTCATAACCTTTCATAATCCATTAGATCTTTATAAGCCATAACTCGTAACCCTTCGTAATCTGTTAGACCTTTGTTTAAACTCATCTATTTCTTATGATTCCTACTACTTTTCTTTATCGGCCTCTTCCTTCTCTCCTTCATCATGTTAAGTTCCCAGGGAGCTCCTCCTCCCCCGCCACCCTGATATGTCCATATTTTATTTTATATTTTTATATCTATTTATGGGATTTTTGTCATTATTATTGTGCTTAAATGTAAATATTATAATTATTTTGGGTTAGAAGATATTGCACAAAATAAATGCTAAAAATGGTAGAATTGTCATATTTTATTTCCTAAATTAAATTGATTTGCATGAAGGTATTTTTGGATGTGTTTATTGTAGGGAAATTAAGGAACTAAAGTCAAAAAGACAATTAAGCCCAGAAAGAGGATGAAGAACTATATAAAAGGGTGAAAATTCGTATAGAATAAACGATCGATGAAAAACAAGGCTTTAAGATTGCTTTTGGGTCAAATTACATTATGGTTTTGGCTAATATATGTTAACGTATGACTTTTACTCCTTGCATAAGTCGTATGACTACCACTTAAACCTAAATGCATGTCTTCCATGACCCATGAAGAGCAAAAATGTGTCCACTTACAATTAATAAAGGGTATGAGAGTCATTTTACATGGTTTCTTTTCCCAGAAGCATCCATATGGCACCACCTAAGATGATAGAATTAACTATAATTCAAAATATTATATCTTTCTATCCCTTGAGAATTAAATTTAATTCTTTTCCTCAAATATATTATATCCAAATCCAAGAAAAAGATAAAGATTCAAGGATTTAGGATAAAGATTTATATATATTCATTCAAAAGTCTATCAAAAATTCGAATTCCTCCAATCAAAAGTGAAGAAGACGCCACAAGCTCATCAAAATTCAAACAAAAGATAGCAAGATAGAGCAAATCTTATCCAAATCAAAAAGTCATACCTCCATCCTTCTTCCTTCTTCAATTTGGACTCTACTCAAGGCCATAAAGGGATCATAAGGCTTCATTCCTAGAGCATGACCACACTACATTCTTCTCTTCTTCTTCCATCATCATGTGTGGTTAATTAATTTTCTTCTTGAGGATGGATATTGTGCTTGTGTTCTTGTTCTTTAATTTGGAAGTTGTATTAGGTTTAGATCTTTTCTATTTAAGCACTTTAATGATTTAGTAGGTTTAGGTTTGAGATTTGTTTTCATGGACTTATAATTTTTGGTTGAATATTATTTGTGATCATTTTGTCAATTTCATGAATACTTGCAATTTGATGTTTTTGATTTATATATTCCTTTTTTCCTCATATATGATTATTCTTGTGATTTTATTATGGTGTTAATTTAATTGCAGGGATGATTATATATATATATATATCTGTGTGTGTGTGTGTGTGTGTGTGTGACAGTTGTCTATTCAAGGGTTTGACATTTGAATAACTCTACTGTTAGAGGAACATATTGTAATTGGAATTTATTCTTACATGCTAAGTGACGCTTAACAATTAATTGAAATATTATTATATGCTGGGTTCAGGTGTAATAATTGATTAATTAATTGAGACCTATGGCAGCTGTCTAGGGTATTTATATATATTAGACTTAGTACTATTTATACACTCCATATCCCACTACAAAAAAACAGCATTGGAAAACAATTTTTCATCAGAAAACATTGACGGAATTCCGGTGGTAATGATCTTTTGACTAAACAACATCCATCACTAAAATGTTCATTGCAAATCAGATTTGAGACGGAAAAACTATTCTGTCACAAATTAGCGATGGTTTTCGGATGGGAATTTTTGTCTCTAATTGTGGACGGTTTACCAATGGAATATTCCGCGGAAAATTTCCCACGGAATTCTGTGGGTAACCTGCCATGCATTTTCCACAGAATTCTGTAGGTGATTGGCAATAGATTTCCCACCGAATTCTAGGGGAAATTTGACACGGATTTCCTACAGATTTTTGGGGGTGATTTTCCACTAAATTCCCATGGAATTCCATGGGAATTCCGGCCGCAGGTGATTTGCAATGGATTTCCCATGGAATTCCACAAATGATTTAAGATGGATTTCCCACGGAATTCCATGGGTGGTTTGCCCTGTGAAACACAGAGCTCACAATCTAGTTCTTAAAGGGGAAGGAACTCTCCAGTTAAACATTCATTTAAGCAAAAAAACTAATTGACTTTGTATAAGTTACTTCATATTTTAAGTTTTCCCATCATATTTGTTCATGTCAAGATTAAAGGTTGAATAGAAGGTTGAACAAGCAATTTATAATTCAACAATATACACAAGAGAAAAGGGGTATAGGACTAGATTTTACATAACTTTTATAACAATGTCAAATGTCAATTCCGTCTAAGACTATTCAGTTTAACAGGCATGGAAATAGTTGTTGGTAACAAGTGGTATCCAAGAGATGACAAAACCGTCAATTTTGGAGAACTTCCAAGTGGTACAATATTCCAAATCACTCCAACTAGAATAAAACACATTTCATTACTCATGCTGCATAAATCTTGATCACCTTTTAAAAATAAAATCACTTCCTTCAATTGAGTAAATACAAATTATTTTTCTTCAATTAAGCAAGTTCAGAAATTTGTATTCTGAAGATACCTGTGAAGCAAGGACACATGGCATAGACATCTTGACAAGTGTCAAACTTCAGAAAATTTTCACTATGATGAATACTTGATATTCAAGTAATGGTTTCACACACTTTCGTTTGCATCACTCTTCAACATATCCCTTTCGGTCAACAGGCTCTTTGTCAGCCCTATTTTCACAACAGAACACAGATGAAATTACAATATCGAAAACTAAATAGCAGAGCAACGACCACAATCAAAATAAAAGATTCCGACAATCAGCGAGAAAATCTCAAACCCATTAAAAGATCTTCCCAGTATGTGTTTGGAGTAAAAGGACGAGCAGCAATGTAACCTGGAAATGGCGAGCCACAGAACGACGGGGACAGAGATTTGAATAGAGAAAACGAACATCCTTGTAGACTTAGAGAAAATTATATGTGTATGTATATATGTTTTGTATTGGCATATATTTGTTATTTTCATTTTCACAAATAATAAAAGATAAACTCCAAGAAGTCAAGATATTGCAATTTAGGCATAGATGTGGAATACATAGAATTCTATTTTCTTCATCATATCGTTAGGGTTTCATCCGTACCTAGCACAGGTTGGTTTACTTCAGAATTCACTTGTTAGAGGTTTCTTTCTCTTCCCTCCGTCACCCCTCTCCTATCATTTCTCTTCTCTATATCTTTCCCAGCCCCTTCCCAAACCTATTCTATAATAATTGGTTTAAGCACTCTGGTCCACAAGGCAATCGTTATGCTTCAGCACTACAGTACGTATACCATACATAACCATATATTGATTTTAATGCGAACATGTAAAATAAATATATCCTATAATGATCCAAGAGTTTTTTTTTTTCAAGGTGATGTAGAAGAAAAAAAGCAAAATCAACTCACAACACAAACTTTTATCATAAACCGTATAAAATTTTAAAGCATAGCACTAGATAAAGTTCAATTTTTTTTAACAAATGTGTCCAATTATGAGATTTATCATCACTAACTTAATTGAATTTGGTATATTCCCTAATATATCAACCTAGAAGCAACAAAATGGTATAAAATAGTTGTGGCAATATTATAGACAGAATTTACAATGAATTTTTGTTGGAAAAATTTTGATTTCCGACAGATTTCTAGTGGTCGATTCCGTCTCAAAAATTTCTGACGAAAATTCTGGCCTTATTTTGTTGGAAATATTCCCATTATAAAATTTAAAAAATAAACCCAATTTTCTGGGACACAAATTTCTGAAAGAATATTCCGTCCCAAAAGATTCGTTGGAAAACTGCCAAACTTCCATCGATAAATTTTGAATTCTTTATTGCATAAATTTTGAATTGGATTTTAGGGACAGAATTTTGCCACAAAAAAAGTCTATGGATATTTACCTACACCACAATGACGGATTTCCGATGGAAATTTGTCACTGCTCTTTTCGTGGGAAATTCCATCGGTTTTCCGTCCCAACCTTCAAACAGAATATTTACAAATGGAAATTTTGTTGCTGATCATCCAATTATGATGGAATTTGCCATGGAACAATTCCGTCACTGATGCTACTAAATTTTAAATAAGCACTGCAAGTGTACGGGCAGTAGAAATAGTATAATAACAAATCAAGGTTATCCCACAGATATCCAAGATAATAAATAATTAGGCATTAAAATTCCCATTTTCATTTAAGTTGAGCAAATCAAAGGAAGAGATTGAAAGATAATTTAAATAAATGCAAAAGAAACAAATCTAATGATTTAAAGACTTCAATTGATAAAAAATAACCTAGAGTGATTAATCCCTTCTTTAAGTTTTTGAGCATGCATTTACCCAATTAAAAGTACTTAATGTCAAATTGTTAATCTAGAGTTTAAATGAATATAAGTATCTTCCAATCACTTATATTCCTCTCTCAAGTTCAAATTGTTATTCCTAACTAATTTACTCAAGAGGCAATAAATGTCCAAATTCACTCTAATATGATTATATGGGTCCAATAGGTATATTCCTATTCTATTGGCAAATTAGGATAAATTCTAATCCCACATTACTTAATCATATGGTCTAATTAAGATCCCTCTTCCAAGGATAATCTAAATTTCCTAAATTTATATTTAGTGGTGATCAAGCACAAAGTAGATAAAATATATAAGATTAAGTAAACAAGAATAACAATAAGCACAAATTAATGAGTTCATATATGCTCAAATTCTCAAATTAGTTCATAGCTACTCTAGGTTCAAAAGAAATTAGCCACACATGGCTTTAAACATCCTCACAGTAGCAACAAATCCAGAGTTCAGATTGAAAATCATAATGCAAACAAGAAGAATCAGACTAAAATATAATGGGCAGAAATCATAACTAATCACTATCCACTGATCCTTGTCTGTCGATTCCCATTGCTGCAGAAGGATCTTGGAGCAGCAAATGAAGATTCCAATCCAGAACAGCCTCTCCTCTGTTTTCCGCCACTGACGATGATCTTCAAGAATGTTAGTCACCACTTTCTCAGCTCCTTGGTTCAGCCCTCCTTCTAGCTTTCTTCTTCAAATTCGATTCCCTCCAACAACGGTGGTGCTGGAGTTAACTTCTGATTCTCAGCTCGATGCTCCCTCTCTGGTTTTCTTGCCCTGAGGAAGACGATGGCCCATCCTCCTCCGTTCCTCAGCTGCGCCTTTATCCTTTTTAGTTCAGGACGATGCTGAGTAGTCTCTTGAGAAAACGGCGCCTCCCCCTGTGCAGCTACCCCCGCCTTTTCTGTTTTTTTTATTCCGTTGCTTTTCTCCTTTTTCTTTCCTTTCCTTGTGAGGCTCCCAAGTCCATTAGGTCTTTCTTTAGGGCTTAATGCTTTTTGCTTTTTTCCAGTTGCTTCAGGGTGTGTTTGGTTGAGCGATTGGATAAGTGACTTATTTTTGCTTAGACTTATGGAATCTGAAAATTGGAAAAAAGTCAGATTGGGTAAAATGATGAGTGTTTGGTTGAGCGATTGGATAAGTAACTTATGTAAAAGTGAAAGATGTTTGGTTTGGCTTTTGCATAAGTAGCTTTTGTGTTATTTAAGAGAAAAATTTGAAAAAAGTATGAAAAATGAAAAAATGAAGGACTAACTATAGAAAATGAACTCATTGACAACTTAATTACCAAATAGGACCTGGGAAGATGCATTTGTTAAAGTGACATTCTTGGTGATAAATTGATCCAAACCATCCAATGGCGACAATGTTACCACAAGGCACATACTCAAAAGTTTGATGCTGCTAATCCATCTAGATAACAGTTATTTGCACACTCTTCACTCACAAATCTTTCTTTTCTTCGGGGACATTAATTGGTCCGATAATTCTAACCTTCCAACCAGTAGGTACCTCACCAAAAATTACACGACAAATCGCATAAATCATTTCTTTGCAAAGTCTTCACATAAAAATTTGCCTTAGTTTCATATATATTAGCAAAATACAAAATATGTAATTTTGCACTTAACTCATACCAATCAAATAGCATAGGTTTCAAATGGCAGAGCATTGTAATGGATCAAGTTTGGCAATAGTAAACTAAATAATAAAATTACAATTAAAATACGAATAAATTACAAATTGTAGAAACTTAGTTTTTCATGAAGTTAAATATAACAGAAATAATCAAATCAAAGGTCTCGCACAATTTGGTCCCTGATCGTGTCACAAACATGATTCATTTGGGTTAAATATGTCCGAGCATCATTTGTCGACAATGGGTCTTGATCTTGAGTATTATCTAGATGAACTATATTATTCTCATTTTCTGCTTCCCTAAAGTCAACATCCGTTTGGGAATTTCTTCTAATGAAATTATGTATAGCCATTGTGGCATAGACAATGCGGACTTGCGTTTCAAAGCTATACTTGCGCATATGTTGTAAGATTTCAAACCTATTTTTCTAGACTCCAAAAGGTCATTCTATTGTGCACCTCAAGCTTGAATGATAAAAATTGAAAGCCTCATTAGGGTTCCAAAACCCCCGGTGATTTCTGAATTCTGGGAGGTGATAACGTTCACATCTGTACGGACCAAGATACCCAACAGTTGTTGGGTAGCCGGAATCGACCAAATAATATTTTCCTGAAGGTGTTAAAATAATTGTGAATGTGAGATTAAGTTAAACATTAAATGTAGACAAAGAAACATAATTGAAGTGTACAAAAAAAAATACCTTGTGGTGGATTTATATATACCCCCAACAAAGCATTCGTTGATTAATGTTATAGAATAAAGAAAGCAATCATTACATTTGAAAATTAACTAAAAGGGCCAAAGACAAGTTTAATTTGCAACATAATTAAATCCTAATTAGTCCCTCAACTTACTGTTCATGAACTTTTTATTATATATGAATAAAGTGCATCAGCAGATAACAATACACAGATGCTCAATGATGATGCGTCCTCAAACTAGAGAGAACAAAGTGTGGCCATAATTAAAACAATGGACAAGGCAAAATAAAATTCATGAAGCCGTTCAAACTGGTTACAACTCAACTCAACCGCATCAAAAGTCAAAAACCAAAACACGAAGAACAGAAAAACAGAGGGAACAAAGTCAATACATTATCTGGATCAACACACGAACTAGAGCAACAGCAGAGTGAAAATAACGAAGAATAGAAAAACAACTCAACCATATCACTTGTCTGAACGTGAAGGAATGCAAGTGCGTTGAAGAATATCAAAGGTAGTTACAAACTTCATCTCAAATGTTTTTCTGGATCAACACACGAACCAGAGCAAAAGCAGAGGGAAAAAATGAAGAACACAACGTCACACTAATAGCTGAACCGAAAACAAGCAAACACACAATATATGTCGATGTACCCAGACCAGAGAAAAAAAAGGAAGAACACAACCAGAGAAACTCAAACTTGAACCGAAAACAATGAACCACACAACATTGATGAGGAACACCGCAGAGTAAAGGTCAGAGAAAAGCAGAGCGACCATGAATATTTCTTGAACATAGACAAAGGTAGAGCTAAGATACCTGAGCACCCTCACAATGTGCACAGATCACGGCGACTGAGCAGATCCACCACCACACCACCTTCAACCGTATAATGCTATTCTGGATCGCGCTGCCGTAGCTCACCAGCTCAAACCGTTGCAGACCCAAACTCACCTAAATCCCGTTTCAAACTCACAGATCTGCCACCGTCATTTTCCGTTTGTTTCCCACCAGACTCGACCCAACTCCATCGGACTCCAAACCAGCACCTTTACCTCAAGCCCAATGGCCACTGACACCGAACTCCGCTTTGACGGCCACTGCCGAAGACAACAAGACAAGGAAACACGGAGATGGAGAGAACAAGACCCAGCCGCTCGATTCCCTGCCTGCCGAGAGTTAGAAGATAGCGACTGTGAGAATGAAGCCAAACGCACGAAGATCAAATGCAAATGACGACAGGATGGAGTGAGAGGAGACGAGAAGGAGGGGAGAGACGAATTTTAATAATTAGGTCGGTATTATTAATGATAATAATAACGGTCCTCACCTACCAATGCCCCAACAGTAAAAAAAAAAGCAACTAATCGAAGCTTATTTGAAAGTTGCTTAAAAGCAACCAATTGTCCACTGATCCATCGGTCAACCAAACACCAAAAGTTTTTTTTAAAAGTCATTATGTGACTTATTGAACTTAAGCTGACCCTAAAAGCCGAAACAAACACACACTCAGTCAAGCATCAGCCGATTGCTTTTGCTAGCAAATTCCAATTGGTTAAAAGATTGTGGCCCGAGTATTCTCCTCTTACATTAGGATATTGCTTCACAACTTCTACTCATCCTAGAAACCATGTCACCTGTCATACAATCAAGAGAAGAAAATAAAAATAATAGATAAGACAATAAAATAAAAACAACTTCCTTTTTCTTTTCTTTTTTTTAATTAGAAACTTTATCTTATTAAAATTAATTATTTTTATCCTAAATATTTACAATCTAAGTCCCACAAATAATTCACCACTTTGATTTGATCTTTTCATAATAAAATCTCATTGAATCTTCTAAAATTGCATAGATAACTCTCCAATTATCTTCAAAATATTCTTTAAATGTACAAAATATGGAGAGATATCACACCCCCACACTTGCATCAAATCTTGTCCTCAAGATTTCAAAACATCAAATAACAAAAGAAAATCATAGAAGCAAGGTTATCAAATCTAACACTACAAAATTGGATTTAATTCAAAATTTTTGAGAATGAAGCTTTCTTGAAACTCTTTTCCACCTTCTTAAAATGCAAGTAGAAATGCAAGTAATTTAGCAAGGACAAATGACAATAGAATATTCCTCACAAGTGAAGTGTTTGCACTCTTCTCTCAAGATAATTAAAGGGCTTGTGTTTCACTCTCTTCCACTTATTGCAACTCATCTACCATAAGCTTGTTTATTATCTCCATCTCCACTACATTATCCCATTACTCACACAAATCAAAAGGACTTTTCCAAGGTTGTAATGAATAAGGTAAGATAATGAAATGAAAGTAGTCAAATGATATGGAGGTGTACTCTAATTAGTGCTAAGTAACTTAATGAAATTCATGAAGAATGAAGGAATAATTACTTAAAGAAAACAAACTCACTTACACTCTAAACAACTTTTATTACATTGAACTCAACAATCTTTTTTTCTCTCTCCTTTCTTTCTTCCATTTTTTTATTTATATTTTCTTTCTTTCTTTCTTTCTTTTTTTTATATTTCTCTTTTTGTTTTTGTTTTTCTTTCTTTTTCTTTTTTTTTTACACCTTTCTTTCTTTCTATCTTTTTTTTTCTTTCTATTTTTTTTCTATCTACACAACTCCTATAACATTGATTTTCTAATCCCTTCACTCTTTTCTAAAATTGTTTTACTTAGCACTAACTAAAGTAGCAAATGAATGGGAAAGAAAAGATATAAAAATTGCATTTCTCAAACAAAGGGCTATTTACTCCATGCATTTTTCTTTTAAAAATAAAGTAAGGCTCAAATGGGGTAAATCAAAAGATTTTCATGTAAAAAGGATGGACATTTGGGCAAACTAGCTATGAAATGAATGCCTAAATAATCTTTGTGCATGCAAAGGGATTTTTAAGCTTCAAAAGAGATTCAAGACAAGTTCTAGAGATAAAATCACAATAAGTGTAATCCCTCTTGAAAGAAATGAATATTTGAGCTCAAGTTTCTCACTGGTATTTAACATCATAAAGTCAATCATCCAAACCAAATTCTTTGCCTATCTACTAACATTCCAAGAAGATAGAACCTAATTCTAATAAAACTCAATCCTTTTCAAATTCAAATCAAACCAACTTTGCCAATGTTTACAAGTAAAATCCACACTTCCATGAAAAGCAAAATTTTTTTCAAAATTTGTCAAAATCTTTCTATTTATGTGCAAAATCAAAGAAATTTTTCAAAATTGAGGACAAGTCATGCAAAATCAATGGCACCCTCACCCCCACACTTAAATGTCACATTGTCCTCAATGTGAACAAGTAACCCTAAGTACTGGAGATGAAAACATAACTATATCCAAGTGTAGGGATAGCAAAAGCGTCAAAGATATTAAATTTTCACCAATTGAGCACAACTCACAAGTGCTACCACTAACTCAATAGTCAATAACAAATATCAATCACATGCAAAGTTAGACTATAACCAGAACTCATGTCCAGAACATGTTATCAACTATCAATTCAAAAAAGCAAGGAAAAGTGGAAGGAAACTCCCCTCTCAATCCTCATCTTGTGCTCTTGAATGCTCTTGCTTGTGGCTATCAAAGTGGAATACATCACCAGGGGCTACAAAAGTCCTACAAAATCAACAAACCTCAAAACAACTCAACTAAAAGAAATCAACTATCAAACCTTGGGTTGCCTCCCAAGAAGCACTTGATTTATAGTCCTCAACCAGACTATGTCAAAAACTCAAGGAGGTTGTGACAAGTGATGAACCATTGCTTGCCAGTCCACCTCACCACCATAATAGTGCTTCAATCTTTGCGCATTCACTTTAAAGCAATTTCATGTACTCTCATTGTTAACTTCAACTACACCCTTTGATGACACAACAACCACTCTAAAAGGACCAGACCATCTAGATCTAAGCTTTCCAAGAAACAACTTGAGCTTTGAGTTAAAGATAAGAACCAATTGCCTGGGCTCAAAATTGTGCTTCAAGATATGCTTGTCATGCCATTTCTTTGTCTTTTCTTTGTATAATCTTGAACTCTCATATGCTTGAAGTCACAATTCTTCCAATTCATTTAGTTGCAATAACCTTTTAGCTCCAGCTTCTTTGTGATCCATATTCAACTTCTTGATTTCCCACCATGCTTTATACTGCAACTCAAGTGGCAAATGACATGCTTTCCCAAAAACCAACCGATAAGGTGACATACCAATTGAAGTTTGGAAAGCAGTCCTGTATGCCTACAAAGCATCATCAAGCTTATCACACCAATCTTTTCTAGTAGGACCTACAGTCGTCTCAAGGATCCTCTTAATCTCCTTATTAGCCAACTCACATAAGCCATTAGTTTGGGGATGATATTCAAGTGACATCCGGTGGTGCACTCCATACTTTGCCAAGAAAGGCTTGAAATTCTTGTTGTTGAAATGAGTTCCTTGATATTCAAGTGACATCCGGTAGTGCACTCCATACTTTGCCAAGAAAGCCTTGAAATTCTTGTTGTTGAAATGAGTTCCTTCATCAGTAATGATCGCTCTAGGAGTACCAAATCTTATGAAAATATACTTCTTCAAGAAATGGATCATTATATGGGCATCATTCGCTTGGTAAGCAATAGCTGCAACCCATTTGCTCACATACTTCACTGCAACAAGAATATATTGGTTTCCTCTTGAAGATGGGAAAGGACCCATGAAATCCATCGCCCAAACATCAAATAACTCCACCTCTAAGATCCTAGATTGCGGCATCTCATGTCTCTTGGAAATGTTACTGTTCTTTGACATCTATCACACTTGGAAACAAACTGGTGGGCATCTTTAAATAAAGAAGGCCAATAAAAACCAGAATCTAGCACTTTAGATGCAGTCCTTTGCCCCCCATAATGTCCCCTATATGCAGATACATGACAATCAGTCAAAATTGCCTCTTGTTCAATCTCAGGCACACACTTTCTAATGATCATATCAGCACATCTCTTGAAAAGAAATGGTTCTTCCCATATATAGTAAGCAACATCATGCAAAAATTTCTTTCTTTGATAGAAAGTCAAATCAGGAGGTAACACATCACACATAAGATAATTCACAATATCAATATACCAGGGCAAATCATAACTACTAATAGCAAACAACTGTTTATCAGGGAAATATTTATTAACCAACAAGTCATTTACACAATCAGAAGAGTTCATAATCCTAGACAAATGATCAGCAACTTCATTTTCACTTCCATTCCTATCAACTATATGCACATCAAATTCCTGTAACAACAAAACCCATCTTATCAATCTAGGTTTGGACTCTTTCTTCCCTAATAGATATTTGATAGCAGCATGATCAATGTGGACTAAGATCTTAGCACCCATCAAGTAAACTCTAAACTTTTCAAAAGCAAACATAATAGCAAGCATTTCTTTTTCAGTCGTTAAGTAATTTACCTGAGCTGTAACTAGTGTCTTACTTGCATAGTAGATGGGATGGAAGATCTTGGCAGGCCTTTGTTCCAACACAGCTCCCACAGCATAGTCACTTGCGTCACACATCACATCAAAAGGTAATGACCAATCAGGAGCCATAATAATAGGAGCTGAAATAATCAAATCTTCAATTCTTCAAAAGCCTTTAGACACTCCTCATTGAAATGGAAAGGAGTATCTTTCTCAAGTAATTGTTAAAGAGGCTTTGAAATCTTAGAAAAGTCTTTAATGAACTGGCGATAAAATCCAGCATGACCCAAGAAACTTCTTACAGCTTTGACATTAGAAGGAGGAGGAAGTTGCTCAATCACAGAAGTCTTTGCTCTATCAACTTCTAAGCCATTTCTTGAAACCTTGTGACCAAGAACTATCCCTTTAGTTTTTATGAGATGACATTTTTTCCAATTAAGAGCTAGATTTGTCTCCTCACATCTCCTCAACACCTTATCTAGATGTTGTTAGATCTCATGTTTTGATGATAACAAAGAATATTATGAAAAAGATTTGATTAATAAATAAGGTTGAACAAAATAAAAACAAGGAAAAGCATCACTTGAAGTTAGCATTGGAGTAATGAAGAAATGCCAAGAGAAAAAGATGAGAAACTTGATCAGAAGCAATTCTTCTAAGGCATTACTCGAGTACGTACTCGAGTAATGAGACAAAACTTGAAGTAACCAGAGGCACCTTCTAGTAACCTGCCAATGTTACTCGAGTAAGTACTCGAGTAATAGTGTAAATGTTTTCAAGTTTCTCTCGGCCTGCCAATGTTACTTGAGTAGCCACTTGAGTAACTAGGTAAATACTTAGAGTTGCTCTCGGCCTGCCAACGTTTCTCGAGTAGGTACTCAAGTAACCATGTAAAAGTCTTCCAGTTGCTCTCGGCCTGCCAATGATACTCGAGTATGTACTCGAGTTACTCTGTTTCAGAAAATGTGTTGCTCTCGGCATTTTGTACCCTGCCAATGTTACTTGAGTATATACTCGAGTAACTCATTGAGGTAAGCAAAAACCTGAAGGTAGTACTCGAATAACTTGAACTAATTTTATCATACTTTCCTCGAGTCATTACTCTAATATGCAAGTATTTAATGTTTTATTCTAAGTGGATTACTCGAGTATGTACTCGAGTATGCAGTGTTATGTTTGAAGGAAAACCTCAAGTCATTACCCGAGTAAGTTATGCACAAAAAGTAAGTGTACTCGAGTAACAAGGTAATCAAACTTGAAGTGCTCTCGGCCTTGAAATCCTGCCAACATTACTGGAGTAAAGCATCGAGTAATCAAAAGTTTATTTGGAGGTTTACTCGAGTTGGTACCCGAGTAACCCATGAAGTTATTAGTGCATTACTCGAGTAGGTACCCGAGTAAACAACTATTTCCAAAGGTTTGAAATTTAGTTTATTCCATGCACTACCCGAGTAATCTTGTATTTGTTTGTTGACTTGAAATTGATCAAAGTTTTCCCAATAATACTCGAGTAGGTACTCGAGTAAACTTTAAGGGATACTCGAGTAGCTACTCGAGTAAGCAAACCCAGAAATTCAGAAATCATTCCAACGTTCATTATTTTGCTTCCTATATGATTAACCTTTCATTGTATTAGTATTCTTAGCTTATTTATAGATAAACAATGAAGAGATCTTTTTAAATAAGGGAAGTCAAATGTAACGTTCAAATGCCACCCACTGCCAACGGATATTTTTCAAAAACTGGAAAAGTCAATAGTGGCTGCGCACTCTCCAACGAACGAGAAGAAAAAGTTCCAACGGTCATCACCAACATATCTATATAAATGGGAACATCCTAATAGAGATATAACAACAAGATCACACACAAACGTATCATCATGTTCACTACTCTGTTTTACGTGATATTTGTAACTCTGTACTTCAGTGATTCTTATTCACTCTTGAGAGAGATATTTCATTCAAACTCAATATTTGTTATTGAGATAACTTAAGGTTGTGGAACCTTGAGTTGGGATTGGAATACAACCTGTAAGGGGGAGCGAATGTCCAGGTGAAGGAACTCGCTTGTACTGAGGTGTCAAGAACCCACTGAATCTTTGAAGTTATAGTGAAACTCTCAGAGAAGCTCTGAGGACTGGACATAGGTCAAAGTGGTTGTGACCGAACCAATATAACTCCCGGTGTACACTTCAGTGATATTTCTCCTTACTCCTTACTGTTTTAATTTCACTGTCAAATTTTATATTTGCAACAAAATTTTTAGTATCACCCAATTCACTCCCCCTCTTGGGTGAAACGCTTGCTCTAACATTTGGTATCAGAGAGTAGGTCTTCTTGTTAAGGTATAACAACCTAAGAAGGATCCAATGGCAAGCATGGGTGAAGGAATTCTTCCCAACGGAGCATCCATCACTAGACCTCCCGGTTTCAGTGGAGAACATTTTTCTTTCTGGAAGGCAAAATTCAGAGTGTTCGTGAGGGCTACCGAATATGGGCTATGGGATGTAATTGAGAGTGGAAATTATCAACCTACAAAGATTGTAGATTCTCAGAAAATTCCAAAGACGCCAGCGGAATATGATGAGGATGACAAGAAACTTATCACTCTCAACAGCAAGGCAATTCTGATGATTCAAAGTGCTTTGAGTCAAAGTGAATATTTTAGGATTTGCACACTTCCAACAGCAAAACAAATGTGGGAAGCCTTGGAAATAGCTCATAAAGGAACTTCAGGAATAAAGGAGAATCAGATCAACACCTTGGTCACTGAATTCGATTTACTTCGAATGAAATCAGGTGAATCAATATCTGAATTTGAACTTAGATATACTCATCTTGTTAATCAACTTGCAGCTCTTGGGAAAGTCTATGATCAGCATACCCAAGTACGAAAGATTTTGAATATTCTTTCTAAAGAATAGGGGGCCAAAGTCACTGCGATAGAAGAAGCAAAAGGAGAATCAATGAGATCAGTTGCTTCTCTATTTGGAAGCCTTTCTGAATATGAAAGCAAACTAAAGTTCAAACGAGAACTAGATGACATTGGTGACAAGAAAAAGAAAGGTCTAGCACTAAAAGCAAAAGAAGAAAACCAAGATGAGGATGAGGAGTTTGACGATGACGAAATGGGCCTAATCATAAAATGATTCAGAAAGTTCTACAAGAAAGGTCAAGGATTCAAACACTTTCAGAAAGGAGGAACTAGTAGCAAGGATCATATCATATGATACGAATGTGGAAAACCAGGACATATCAAGTCAGAATGTCCAGAGTTGATCAAAAGAGCAAAGAAAGGAGTAAAGGCAAATTCTTTAAAAAGAAGGCCTTTGTATCTGCTATATGGGGTGATAGTTCTTCTGACGAAGAAAGTGATGAAGAAGAAGTAGCAAATATATGTCTTATTGCTCAAGAAGAAACAGAAGAAGAGGTAAATGATTCTGAACGTACCTATGATGAATTACTTTCTGAATATAATGCTTTACATTTTGAATTCATCAAAGTAGTTAAAGAATTGGTTGTTTTCAAAAAGAAAAACACTGATCTTACAAAAACTCTTGAAAAGTTTACCAAAGGAAGTGAGATGCTAAGTGTAATTTTAAAAGAACAACGAGTTGTAAATGATCGATCTGGTATTGGATATGACCCAAAATCAGATAAAAGGAAAGGTAGACAGAAAGCAGGAGGTAAGTCATTTTTGAATTATTTCCAGTATTCTGTGCACACATCAAATCCTTTTGCATTTTATAATTACTGTAATAGAAAAGGTCATTATACATCTTCCTGCATTCATAAGAAGAAAGGAAATATAGGAATCTACAAATGGGTACCTAAAGGCTCATATGTTCAGAAAATTATTTGTACTAACCCAAAAGGACCCAAAAAGATGTGGGTACCTAAGACTTAGTCATTTGATTGCAGGTATGTCTCAAAGCATCCAAAAATAGCAAGTGGTACATAGATAGTGGATGCTCTAAACATATGACCGGAGATTTCGAAAGTTTTACCACATTGCAACCTAAGAAAGGTGGAAAGGTAAAATTCAGAGGAAATCAATCCAGAAGGATAGCAGGAATTGGTGAAATAAAAAATGACAAAGGAATACAAGTCAAAGATGTATATTATGTTGAAGGCTTGTGTCACAATTTACTGAGCGTAAGTCAAAGTGCAGATAAAGACAACTGGGTAATATTTGACTCAGAAGAATGCTTAATTATCAACAAGAATGACTTACAGCTTGATAAGAAGAATATCAAGGCTAAGCTTAAAGCAGAAAGGGAAGGTAACTACTATACTTTAGATATTAGTAGAAATGAATCTGAAAACTGTTTTCTGAGTAATGCTGATGAAAGTTGGCTATGGCATAAGAGATTGGCTCATGTCAATATGCATCAATTAGGCAAACTACTCAAAAAGGATTTAGTTCTTGGATTACCCAAAGTATCTTTCAAAAATGACTTGATTTGTGGCGCATGTCAAAAGGGTAAACAAACTTAATCATCTTTCAAATTGAAAAATGAGATTTCAACAAATAGACCACTATAATTATTACATATGGATTTAGTTGGCCCAGCAAGAGTAAAGAGTCTTGGTGGCAACTTATATTCATTGGTCATTGTTAATGATTTCTCTAGATTTACATGGGTTATTTTCCTATCTTCAAAAGATGAAACCTTTGAAGAATTTATTGTTTTTGCCAAGAAAGTGCAAAATGAGAAAGATATGACCATTGCAGGTATTAGGATCGATCATGGTGGAGAATTTGAAAATCAAGCTTTTGAAGAATATTGTGATACTAATGGCATTGATCACAATTTCTCTGCTCCAAGGACGCCTCAACAAAATGGAGTTGTGGAACGCAAGAATAGAGTGCTCACTAAAATGGCTAGAGCAATGTTGAATGAAAAGAACGTGTCTCAAGTGTTTTGGGCTGATGCTATGAGTACAGCATGCTACATTTCAAATAGAGCCTATATCAGAACAAAACTTGGAAAGACACCATACGAGCTATACAAAGGAAGAAAGCCAAACATTGCTCATCTACACATCTTCGGTTGTAAGTGTTTCATTTATAATAATGGTAAAGATAACTTAGAAAAATTTGATTCTAAAACTGATGAAGGAATTTTCCTAGGATATTCTAACTGAAGTAAAGCATATAGAGTTTCAATAAAATAACATGTGTTGTTGAAGAATCAATTCATATTGTATTTGATGAATTTGAATCCTCTGACAAAACCATTGATGAAGAACAGGAAGTTGTTTTAAATCAAGAAAATGGTCAATCTATTTCTAAGTCTCTTATTCCAGAAGTTAATGAAACTAAGGAAGAAGAGCAATCTCTAGGTCAACCTAAAGCCTGGAAATACAATAGAAGTCATCCTTTAGATCAAGTCATAGGAGATGTGAATGAAGGGATCAAAACTAGAAATAAAATTTTCAATGAAGTAAGTTTTTCTGCATTCATTTCTGAGATTGAACCTTCTAATATTGATGAAGCCCTGTCAGACAATGATTGGGTTATAGCAATGCAAGAAGAACTAAATCAATTTGAGAGAAATCAAGTTTGGGATTTGGTACCCTGACCCAAGGATCATTCGATCATTGGAACTAAATAGGTATTCAAGAACAAACTCGATGAATCCGCAGTTATTGTTAGAAACAAGGCAAGGTTGGAGGCCAAAGGCTATAATCAGGAAGAAGGGATTGATTATGAGGAAACGTATGCTCCAGTGGCTAGATTGGAAGCAATACGCATACTCTTAGCTTTTGCATGCATCAAAGGATTCAAACTCTATCAAATGGATGTAAAAAGTGCATTTCTAAATGGTTACATCATGGAAGAAGTCTACGTAGAACAACCTCTAGGTTTTGAGGATGTTACTAAACCTGACCATGTTTTCAAACTCAAAAAGGCTTTATATGGTTTAAAACAAGCTCCTAGAGCATGGTATGAAATGCTCAGTAAGTTTCTTATTGATCAAGGTTTTGTACGGGGAAAAGTTGATACAATACTTTTTATAAAATGAAAACGTGAGGATATTTTAATTGTTCAAATATATGTTGATGACATTGTTTTCGGTGCTACTAATGAATCTTTGTGTAAGGAATTTTCTGAGATAATGCAGGGAGAATTTGAGATGTCAATGATGGGAGAATTGAATTTCTTTCTTGGTTTGCAAATCAAACAAAGAAAGAATGGAATCTTCATATCTCAAACAAAGTATTTGAAAGAGCTATTGAAGAAGTATGGAATGGATGAAGCAAATGGCTCAGACACGCCTATGAGCTCAACTACGTTGGTTGATGCTGATGTCAAAGGGAAAGACTACAACATCACAAAATATAGAGGAATGATTGGATCATTACTCTATCTTACGGCAAGTAGACCGGACATCCAATTTAGTGTTGGTATATGTGCAAGATATCAATCAGCACCAAAGGAATCACATGCTGAAACGGTCAAACGAATTTTTAGATACCTTGCTGACACACCTGCATTGGGTCTATGGTATCCCAAAGGAAGAAGTGAATATCTTGTTGCATATTCAGATTCAGATCATGGAGGATACAAGACAGACAGAAAGAGCACCAGCGGACAAGGACAATTTCTTGGAGGATCTCTTGTATCATGGTTTAGCAAGAAACAAAATATAGTGTCTCTTTCATCAACGGAAGCCAAATATGTTGCAGTCTCAAGTTGTTGTGCACAAGTGATATGGTTAAAACAACAACTACAAGATATTGGTATTTATCTCAAAGAAATACCAATCTATTGTGACAATACCAGTACGATAAGCTTGGCGAAAAATCTAGTTCAACATTCTAGAACCAAGCATATCGATGTCAGATATCACTTCATCAGAGATCATGTCCAAAAGAAAGATGTGAAAGTAATATTCATTCCTACTCACCTTTAACTAGCTGATATCTTCACAAAACCCCTTGCAAAAGATAAATTTCTATACATTAGAAGAGAATTGGGAATGGTAAATCCCAATGAGTTGTAAGTTATTTTAGTTTCTCATAATATTAGATGAAGTCATTTGATAATGTTTTGATGATTATTAATTTAAGCATCGGAGTGTATAGAAAATTGTTTTGCAGGAAGGTAGAAATTCTGTTTTAAGAAACAAAAACATAGGTTATCAGAGGACACCTTTATTGGAGTACCAACTTGAAGTTATGACTAACAGAGAAGCATTACCCTAGGAACAACTTGAAGTAAAGAAGAACTTTACTCGAGTATGTACTCAAGTAATGAACTTCCAAAACTGGAAGTAACGGATCAAGTTACCTGAAATTTAAATCAAATAATTCAGTTACTGAGAAATGAACAGTCAGAAGTTGAAAAGACAGGTTACCCGAGGTGAGCCTCGAGTAAACTTGAAGCTTACTCGAGTAAGGACTTGAGTAACTGCAAGTCCAGATTTCCAAATTGATGAAAAACGACACAAATCTGCTCAAAATTGGTTGTGAATGATGGAGGGAACATACAGGGATAATTACAATATTATTCATGCCAGGTACACAATTTAAATGAATTATTTTAGAAATTCTCTGTATGATCACTCGAGTAAGGACTCGAGTAAACATGAAGTTTACTCGAGTAAGGCCTCGAGTAATGTCGGGTTTTAGGTCTTTATCTGTCTCAAACTCGGTCATTTTCACAAAATCTCCTCGAGTAAATCACTATACTTTCTCTCAAAAACTTTTCACAATCGATTCCTTGCATCATTTCCGTCATAACCCAACAGATTTCAACCCCAAAAACCTCCTATTTTGCTCAGATTCTTAGTGCCCCAACTCGCGACTATGACTCTGTTTCTCTGAGTTTTCTAAATTTCAGTGTTTCAAAATGGTGAGAACTAAAAATATTACTCCCACAGATTCCTCTAAATCCCAACAACATCCTGATCCTCTTTCTTCTCCTCCCACAAAGAGAAGGAAACTAACCCCAAGATCAAAAGCCAAAATTCAACCTCAACCTCAACCTCAACCGAAACCAAAAGGGTTTGTTATTAAAGAGCCTATTGTTACAAGGGCTCGATCCAAAAAGAGCACCTCTACTGGGAGAGGAAAAAGTGCTAAGTCTCCCTTTCCTACACCCTCTGATTCCTCTACTCCCTCCTTTACACCAAAGCCTTCTAAAAAGCCCAAGTATGACAAGAATGTGGCTAAGGCTATGGCAAGCATACTAGATCAAATAGAGAAGGGGCAGTCTTCAAAGAAATCCAAATTGCCAGAAGAGGAGATCACCAACCCTCCAAAGGGGTTCAATGTCAACAAGTTGGTAGAGTCTCCAAAGTATCTATCTCAGTTCTCCAGAAGGAAAGTGTGCAAGACACATTATGTGGACCTTAAGTTACTTCAGGAGGTAATGAAGCATGACCTTAGTTCTTATTTAGAACCTTTTATGCCTTGGCTTTCGATTAGATTACCTTTCTGCACAAAACTGATCACACACTTTTACTGTAACCTTGAGATCCTAGATGAGCCAAACAGAACCTCAGCTGAGGAAGAGATTACCACCATTGTGAGAGGCCAAAAGACTCTTATTTCACCCTCTAGGATAAACATGTGGTTAGGGATAGAGAACCCCCCGGATGATATTTACTCCCAACTTGAACCAAACTAAATATTTTCTGTCCTTAACCCTGGTGAGTTAGTTGGCCCTTTAAACTTCAAACCGAGTGATATATGTGATCATCACAGGGTTTTATGGTACATCTACTCTAGATCCCTTGTGAACAAGGCCAACAACTATACCCACTTCTCTGATAGGGACTTTAGGTGGTTTGCTTCACTTCTCCTGAAGGAACAGAAGGAATTGGGGGAGTATATCTTTTCTGAGATGAAAAGATACAGAGTGGATGGAAAGGCTACCATACCAATGCCATATCCTCAGATAGTATCACTTATTCTAAAGGAGAATAAGATATGGTATTTGGATAGCAAGGAGTCTATTGAGAGGATGACTCCGGTTGGGAGAAATCAGATTAGGAAGCTCAATATTGACATCCCTCTCAAAGGCCCTCTGGAGTCTGGGTCAAAGAAGAAGACTGAGGCTGAGACTAGCAAGTTAGACGACACTCAGTCATCGGCTCCAGCTACCACCACATCATCACCCTCCTTCCTCAATGCCACACTTCAGCATTTCATGGAGAATATGCTCCGAGGATTCCATGTTGATATCGCCAACACAAATGCTGAATTGATAACCAACATGAACTACAAAATGGCAGAGTTGGTTGAGAAAATAGATAAGAGGCATGAGGAGTTGCTAGCTGAGCAACGTGCCCAGGGTGAGACACTGAGATTGATTCTGGCACGATTGGATTCATTGGGTCCCGGACCTTCTGCCGGTCCATCTTCTTCTGCACCACCATTACCTCCAGAGAACCCTACTTCTGATATTCCTCTCACTGAGGCTAAACCCTCTATTCCTCCGGTCTCTAGCCCACCTGAGCCACAAGCCAAAGATATCCTATATACAGTGGATAACCCAGACACCAATGAGACCATACATATCATCATTGATGATTCACATCCTAAACCTCAGCCTGAACCCGCTCCTAAACCTATTCCATCACCTACCCACACTGAGGAAATATCTCCCTCCTCCTCCTCTGAACATCATACTTTAGAGGTTGAGACTACTCCAGAGGTTGAGACCACTCCAGAAGTTGAGACCACTACTATGGTTGTCTTCCAACCTTCTCCTATTCCTCCCAGAGATGACATCCATATCCCTCCAGTTAATCTACCTGAACCAGTCCCCTCTAGCTCATTTGATTCTTATGGTTCAGATGCTTCTATGGTTCTTCCAGTAACACCCATTTCCATGGTCAAGCCATCTAGCCCTCCACTTGATTGATGAAAACAAAAAGGGGGAGAAGAACTTGAGAGTGATTTTGTGGAAGTGTCTGTATGACTGTGCTTATTTCTGTGGAAGTGTCTGTATGACTGTGCTTATTTCTGGGTATTTGGGTGTATATGGGTTTTAGGGAGTCTTTTGATTTAAGCTTTTATCTTGTTATCTTGTAATACACTTTTTAAGTTTAATGCGAGTTTATTTAAGTTATGATTTCATTTCAAGTCCATTCAAGTTTTAAATTATGTTACATTGTTGGACTAATGAGTTTATTGTGTATGCAAGGTATATATTATGATTTCATTCTCTTTTAAAACACTTTGAATCTAAACTTAAAGAGTTTTTCAAAATAATCTTTGAATACAAGAAGTATTTAGTTGAGAATTCACTTTGAAAAATCCTGTTCAAAATCACCAAGTTTTATCATCATAAAAAAGGGGGAGAATGTTAGATCTCATGTTTTGATGATAACAAAGAATATTATGAAAAATATTTGATTAATAAATAAGGTTGAACAAAGTAAAAATAGGGAAAAGCATCACTTGAAGTTAGCATTGGAGTAATAAAGAAAGGCCAAGAGAAAAAGCTGAGAAACTTGATCAGAAGCAATTCTTCTAAGGCATTACTCGAGTACGTACTGAGTAATGAGACAAAACTTGAAGTAACCAGAGGCACCTTCCAGTAACCTGCCAATGTTACTCGAGTAAGTACTCGAGTAATAGTGTAAATGTTTTCAAGTTTCTCTCGGCCTGCCAATGTTACTCGAGTAACCAGGTAAATACTTGGAGTTGCTCTCGTCCTGCCAATGTTACTCGAGTAGATACTCAAGTAACCATGTAAAAGTCTTCTAGTTGCTCTCGGCCTGCCAATGATACTCGAGTTACTCTGTTTCAGAAAATGTGTTGCTCTCGGCATTTTGTACCCTGCCAATGTTACTCGAGTATCTACTCGAGTAACTCACTAAGGTAAGCAAAAACCTGAAGGTAGTACTCGAATAACTTGAACTAATTTTATCATACTTTCCTCGAGTCATTACTCTAGTATGCAAGCATTCAATGTTTTATTCTAAGTGGATTACTCGAGTATGTACTCGAGTATGCAGTGTTATGTTTGAAGGAAAAACTCAAGTCATTACCCGAGTAAGTTATGCATAAAAAGTAAGTGTACTCGAGTAACAAGGTAATCAAACTTGAAGTGCTCTCGGCCTTGAAATCCTACCAACATTACTGAAGTAAAGCATCGAGTAATCAAAAGTTTATTTGGAGGTTTACTCGAGTTGGTACCCGAGTAACCCATGAAGTTATTAGTGCATTACTCGAGTAGGTACCCGAGTAAAACAACTATTTCCAAAGGTTTGAAATTTAGTTTATTCCATGCACTACCTGAGTAATCTTGTATTTGTTTGTTGACTTGAAATTGATCAAAGTTTTCCCGATAATACTCGAGTAGGTACTCGAGTAAACTTTAAGGGATACTCGAGTAGCTACTCGAGTAAGCAAACCGAGAAATTCAGAAATCATTCCAACGTTCATTATTTTGCTTCCTATATGATTAACCTTTCATTGTATTAGTATTCTTAGCTTATTTACAGATAAACAATGAAGAGATCTTTTCAAATAAGGGAAGTCAAATGAAATGTTCAAATGCCACCCACCGCCAACGGATATTTTTCAAAAACTGGAAAAGTCAATAGTGGCTGCGCACTCTCCAACGAATAAGAAGAAAATGTTCCAATGGTCATAACCAACATATCTATATAAATGGGAACATCCAAACAGAGATATAACAGCAAGATCACACACAAACATATCATCATGTTCACTACTCTGTTTTACGTGATCTTTGTAACTCTGTACTTCAGTGATTCTTATTTACTCTTGAGAGAGATATTTCATTCAAACTCAATATTTGTTATTGAGATAACTTAAAGTTGTGGAACCTTGAGTTGGGATTGGAATACAACCTATAAGGGGGAGCGAGTGTCCAGGTGAAGGAACTTGCTTGTACTGAGGTGCCAAGAACCCACTGAATCTTGGAAGTTATAGTGAAACTCTCATAGAAGCTCTGAGGACTAGACGTAGGACAAAGTGGTTGTGACCGAACCAATATAACTCCTGGTGTACACTTCGGTGATATTTCTCCTTACTCCTTTTTTTTTTAATTTCACTATCAAATTTTGTATTTGCAACGAAATTTTTAGTATCACCCAATTCACTCCCCCTCTTGGGTGAAACGCTTGCTCTAACAGATGTGTCAAACACTCCTCAAACAATTCACCAAAGACTGAGAAATCATCCATGAGCACTTCCATTATCTCTTCTATCATATCAGAGAATATGCTCATCATACATCTTTGGAAAGTAGCAGGAGCATTGCACAAACCAAATGGCATTCTTCAGAAAGCAAAGGTACCATAAGGATATGTGAATGTTGTCTTTTCTTGGTCTTCAGGAGCAACAACAATTTGATTGTAACCAGAATACCCATCCAAGAAACAAAATAATTCTTTACCAGCTAACCGGTCTAACATCTGGTCAATGAAAGGGAGTGGGAAATGATCCTTTCTTGTTGCTTCATTCAACTTTCTGTAATCCATACACACTCTCCAATCAGTAACTATACGAGTGGGAATGAGCTCATCGTGCTTATTAGCAATAACGGTCATTCCTCCTTTCTTAGGAACACATTGTATTGGACTAACCCATGAGCTATTTGAAATGGGATAAATGATTCCAGCATCTAACCACTTAATCACTTCCTTCTTGACCACTTCCTTCATCATAGGATTCAATCTTCTCTAATTCTGAATAGACTTCTTATGATCATCTTCCAAAAGTATCTTATGCATTACAATTGAAGGACTTATACCTTTGATGTCGGCTATTGTTCAACCCAAAGCCCTTTTATGATCCCCAATGACTTTCAACAACCTTTTTCTTTGATCTTCAAATAAGGAAGAAGATATGATAATAGGAAGTGTCTCATATTCACCCAAGTATGCATATTCAAGATGTGAAGGTAAGGGATTAAGCTTCAGAATTGGTGCTTGTTCAATAAAAGGCTTTAAAGAAGTTTTCCTTGATTCCATCTCCAACAACTCAAACTGCCTTGATCGATTATTGTAAGGAGAAGAAGCTTCAAGTAACCTTTGCATTCAACTAGATTCCCTTCTTCAATATCATCAAGCCCAAGTAGCACAGCTTCTAAAGGTTCTTTTATAGCATAGGAATCTAAAGTCTCTTGAATAACCTCATCTAATATATCAACCCTGAAGCAATCAGTAGTGTTCCTAGGATACTTCAATGCCTTGTTCATGTTAAAAATAACCTCTTCGTCATTCACTCTTAACTTGATCTCCCCTTTTCAACATCAATCAAAGTTCTAACTGTAGCTAAGAAGGGTCTTCCTACAATGAGTGGGAGACTACTATTTTCATCACAATCTAATACAATGAAATCAGCTGGGAAGATAAACTTATCAACTTTAACTAAAACATCTTCAATGATACCCTTTGGATAAGCTAAACTTTGATAAGCTAACTGAAGTGTCATGGAGGTTGGATGAGCTTCACCAAGTTGCAATTTTTGAAACACTGATAGTGGCATTAAGTTGATACTTGAGCCTAGATCACATAATGCTCCACATTGAAACGTTTCTCCAATTATGCAAGGTATAGAAAAACTACCAAGATCTTTATGTTTAGGTGGCAACTTGTTGAGAATAATAGCACTATATTCTTCAGTGAGAAGTACTATTTCATAATCACCAAACCTCCTCTTCTTACTCAACATCTCCTTTAGAAACTTAACATACTGAGGCATCTACTCTAAAGCTTCAAGGAAAGGGAGATTGATGTGGAGTTGCTTAAAAATTTCCAAGAACTTCTTGTATTGCTTATCTAAAGCTTTCTTTTGGAATCTCTGAGGAAATGGCAAAGGTGGTACCCATTTAAGATTCTCTTTAGTAGGCTTCTTCTTCACTTCACTTTTCTTAGACTCATTATCAACTTTTGCTTTATTGACCTTTCCATATACCTTCTGAGTAGGCTCTTCATCATTCTCTATAATAACTTCAAGAGTTGTATCACCATTAGAAGCTGAAGGTTTCTTCACTGGATGAGGAATCTCAGGTAAATCTTTACTACTTCTTAATATGAGAGCTTTACATTCCTCTTGTCCATCTCTACTAGGATTAGTCACAATATTACTTGGCAATTCTCTTTGTTGTAATGCATTCACATTAGTTGCAAGTTGTCCCACTTGAACCTCAAGATTCTTGATGGATGAACTAAAAGTTGCATTAGTAGCAGCTTGATCTTGAGAACTCTTTAGCTGAAAACTAACAAGTTGAGATATCATTTCCTCAAGATCAGGTTTGGGCTCTTGAATAGGCTTAACTTCCTTTTCTGAGTGATAAAAACCAGGAGGTGCCATTGGCTTTATATTAGAAGTGGATGCTCTATTAAGAGTTGCACCTTGTTTCCAAGAGAGATTAGGATTTTTACGCCACCCAGAATTATAGGTATTGGAGTATGGATTACTCTGATTATTGCCACGGTAGTTTCCAGTATAATTAACTGGTTCTATCTGTTGAGATATAAGGCATTGTCCAGTAGCATGTCCATCACCACAATAATCACAAGGAGCATAAATAGCATTAACTCCCATGCGTCTACTATTGGATCGATGTACTTGAGCCTCAAGATTATCAAACCTCTTGTTGAGAGCATTTAACATTCCCACTAATTATGATGAAGTGTCCTCATTAACTCTTTCAGTAGACTTCACAGATCTTCTATCATTGTTGTTATGAATAAAGTCAGCTGATAAGTCATCTAAGCATCCCCAAACATAATTCACCGGTTGCTTTGTAAATCCTCCATTAGTCACAACATTCAATTATGATCGAGATTCGGGAGTCAACCAAGTACTAAAGATTTGAAGTAAGACCCATTTCTCAAAATTATGGCCAGGGCTTTGCCTAACCAGCAACTTGAATCTCTCCCAAGCTTCATATAGGTGTTCCCTAAACTGTTGGCAAAAATTAGTTAGAGCAGCACTAGCATCCACCATCTTGTTATGAGGAAAGAATCTTGATCTAAACTTTTCCTCCAATTCAGCCCAAGAAGTGACACTACGCTCTTCTAAATTGTTGAGCCACTCTTTAGCTTTTCCTTGTAAAGAATAAGGAAAAAGCCTAAGGCGAATCACATCATTAGGAACTCCATTTTGCTTGAATGAGTCACAAACATCAAGGAATTGAATCAAGTGCTGATTTGGATCTTCTAAATCATTTCTAGCATACTGACCATGTAGCTCAAGTATCTTCAACATAGTTTGCATTATCTCAAAGTTGTTAGCTTGAAATTCAGGCACTCGGATTCCTGATTGATACCCACGAGATTGTCTTCCCAAGAAAATCATGAACACCCAAGCGATCATTTTCATCCTCAGCCATTACTATAGTCTCAGTGTGTACACCTTCCTTTGGTTGAGTATGAGGTTGCATAGCTTCCAAAAGTTCTTGGATGCTCCTTGTTTTCTGTGGTGTCTTAGGTGCTTTGGATTTGCGGGGCATATACTAAAGTACCTGTAAAGCAAAACAAATCTCCAGAGTATTACACTAACACAAAGAATGAAAAAAAATAAAATAAAATTGCTAAAGCTAAAACTACTAAAGGTTTTTTAATTCTAATCAACAATTGCCTTGAATCCCCGGCAACGGCACCAAAAACTTGATGCTACTAAATTTTAAATAAGCACCGCAAGTGTACGGGCCGTAGAAATAGTATAATAGCAAATCAAGGTCATCCCACAGAGATCCAAGATAATAAATAATTAGGCATTAAAATTCCCATTTTCATTTAAGTTGAGCAAATCAAAGGAAGAGATTGAAAGACAATTTAAATAAATGCAAAAGAAACAAATCTAATGATTTAAAGACTTCAATTGATAAAAACAACCTAGAATGGTTAATCCCTTCTTTAAGTTTTTGAGCATGCATTTACCCAGTTAAAAGTACTTAATGTTAAATTGTTAATCTAAAGTTTAAATAATATAAGTATCTTCCAATCACTTATACTCTTCTCTCAAGTTAAAATTGTTATTCCTAACTAATTTACTCAAGAGGCAATAAATGTCCAAATTCACTCTAATATGATTATATGGGTCCAATAGGTATGTTCCTATCCTATTGGAAAATTAGAATAAATTCTAATCCCACATTACTTAATCCTATGGTCTAATTAAGATCCCTCTTCCAAGAATAATCTAAATTTCCCAAATTTATACTTAGTGGTGATCAAGCACAAAGTAGATAAAATATATAAGATTAAGTAAACAAGAATAACAATAAGCATAAATTAATGAGTTCATACATGCTCAAATTCTCAAATTAGTTTATAGCTATTCTAGGTTCAAAATAAATTAGCCACACATGGCTTTAAACATCGTCACAGTAGCAACAAATCCAGAGTTCAGATTGAAAATCATAATGCAAACAAGAAGAATCAGACTAAAATATAATGGGCAGAAATCATAACTAATCACTATCCACTGATCCTTGTCTGTCGATTCCCATTGCTGCAGAAGAATCTTGGAGCAGCAAATGAAGATTCCAATCCAGAACAGCCTCTCCTCTGTTTTCCGCCACTGATGATGACCTTCAAGAATGTTAGTCACCACTTTCTCAGCTCCTTGGTTCAGCCCTCCTTCTAGCTTTCTTCTTCAAATTCGATTCCCTCCAACAACGGTGGTGCTGGAGTTAACTTCTGATTCTCAGCTCGATGCTCCCTCTCTAGTTTTCTTACACTGAGGAAGATGATGGCCCAGCCTCCTCCGTTCCTCAGCTGCGCCTTTATCCTTTTTAGTTCAGGATGATGCTGAGTAGTCTCTTGAGAAAACGGCGCCTCCCCCTGTACGGCTACCCCCTCCTTTTCTGTTTTTTTTTATTCCGTTGCTTTTCTCCTTTTTCTTCCCTTTCACTGTGCGGCTCCCAAGTCCATTAATTAGGTCTTTCTATAGGGCTTAATGCTTTTTGTTTTTTCCAGTTGCTTCAGTCAAGCATCGGTCCATTGCTTTTGTTAGCAAATTCCAATTGGTTAAAAGATCCTTCCATGTGGCCCACGTATTCTCCTCTTACATTAGGATATTGCTTCACAACTTCTACTCATCCTAGAAACCATGTCACCGGTCATACAATCAAGAGAAGAAAATAAAAATAATAGATAAGACAATAAAATAAAAACAATTTCCTTTTTTTTCTTCTTTTTTTTAATTAGAAACTTTATCTTATTAAAATTAATTATTTTTATCCTAAATATTTACAATCTAAGTCCTACAAATAATTCACCACTTTGATTTGATCTTTTCATAATAAAATCTCATTGAATCTTCTAAAATTGCATAGATAACTTTCTAATTATCTTCAAAATATCCTTTAAATGTATAAAATATGGCGAGTTATCAGTCACTAAATGCTATCAGAAATTCATCAGAAATTCTGTCGGCAATAATTTTAATGGAATTGCCTATGGACTTCCGACGGAATTGTTTCTATCTCTAAATTTGTCGGAAATGCCCTATTTTGTTGTAGTGTCCATTGTTAAACTATGATGGCAACTGATATATTCTCAAGAAGATTCATCATATCTTGTGTGTGCCTGTCTTTCTGATCTTTTTATTTTTATTTTCATTTTTCTTATTCAAAGTCCCAGAAATCACTACTTCATATTTTTGAGTCTGTCACACTTATTTAATTAAAGAATTAAATACTATTGACTCCGCACAAGAGAATACGACCTAGGTTGTGCCGTTGCACTGCTTTATTTAGTTATTAATTTGAGCGCTAATGACAAGTGCGATCACACCCCCTCCTCCTCCACCACCACCTCTTCCTACTCCTCCTCCTGAAATGGAGGCTTTGATTTAGATGTTGGCAAGCCTTAACCACCACACAAGGCGTCTCAGCGCATATGCCAACAAGCTGAACTTGAAGTTGAACCACATATTTCATCTTAATAATGTTGAATATGACTTGCAGTCAGACTATTCATCTTCCTCCTTTGATGATGAGAATGAAGATAAGGAAGAGGAGGATGAGGACGGTAGTGGTAGTGATGATTGAACATCATAATTGTTTTTTTTAAAATATTAAGAATGAAGTTAACAAAAAAAACAACTTAACAATTCACAGTTATTAATTAATAACTATAATTATTCTTGTCTGCCATCCTCATACTCTCCATCCTCCTCCTCATCGTCCTCTTCCCCATCCTTTTCCTCATTCTCATCATCAGAGGACGGAGAGGAAGTTAACCAAAAAAAGAAACTTAATAATTCACAGTTATTAATTAAGAACCTTAAAGTATTCTTGCAAACATACTTAACGGTTCTAACTTAATAAACGTTAAGTTAATAATAAGGTCAACAAAAAAGAACAACTTAATAATTCACGGTTAGTAATTAAAAACTTTAAATATTCATGCAAACATACTTAACGGTTTTAACTTAATAAATGTTAATTAAAGGTTTCAAAATATTTCCTCTTCCCCGTGCTAACTATGGATGCCTCCTCATTATCCGATGATCGTCAACAGAACATAGGTACCTTTTCATTATGCCCTATTCAAGTTTCAATGCGTACAATGATGGTTTTTTCACATCTCTTCCAAATGTCTATTTTAGTATTTAAACTCCACATTTTCATTTTTCCCCCTACATTTTCTTCATTGTCCTCCTCTTTGTTCTCTAGCTCAATCGCCAAGATGAAACACCGTGCAGAAGACATGCCAAATAACTATCGATATTATCCTTTACTGCCTCATTCTCCTCCTCTTCAACCTCCACCTTCTGCTTCTCCTCCCCAACATCTGCCTTCGCCTCCTCCACCACTACCTCCACCTCCACATCCTATGCTTCCTCTACTAGAGGCAATGTTGTAGCATGTACAACAGACTAAACATGTCATAAGGAGGCTTTCTGGATACCTCTGAAATATGAACTAGAAGGCCAATCTCATACTTGATGAGTATGGGATTGGCCATGATCCTAATAATGATCCTAGCCACTCCTTTGGTGATGAGTATAGGATTGGCCATGATCCTAAATAACAGTTCTTATGGGCAAACCATGATGTAAAGTCTTAGGCATGATAACCTAAAAAACCCTACCATTCCTCTTCTTTTTAAATGTCTAAGACAGAATACACTTGACACTTAGTCTGGTCAAATTAAACCCACTAACATTGTAAACCTACGACTCCTGTTGTCTTTTCCAGCCGTTGAGAGTAATTAATTTTCAGTCGAATCCCGCCATAAAAAGCCTTCATCCAGCTTCTCAGGACAATCACACTGGTGAATTCACTTAACCCTTTGTTCGCTACCGCAAGTACACAGATCACATCAAGTAATAAAGTGATAAATAAAGATTGTTCCCACGAGAATTTAATTAACAAATTGCTCAAGAAATAAGCTTAGTGAATTTAATTAAATTGAGCCGAAACATGTTGTTGAGGTGAAAGAGAAATTTAAAACTATTTTTAGACTAAAAATTTATAAAAGCGTTTGATTTTTTAGAATTTCAAGTATTTAATGAAACTTAGGATTGTTTATCCCCCTTGTATTTCAAAAGCACTCACTTAAATCCCCCCAATATGTGCTACTTAATGTGAGATTATACTAGCCAATGATATTAAATTACCTATAAGTGCTCTCTCGAGTCTCGAAATAGAGGCATAGTTTAATTAATTCATTAATCTCTTAATTAACTAATTAAACCCTGATTTTTATAACAAATCCTATTTGGCTATATGAGGTCAATGAGTGTATCTCTACCTCATTAACAAAACTATCCATTTAATTAGTAAATTTCAAGCTCTCACACGATTTAACTCAAGTTTTGCACTCAATCTAGCTCTCTCAAGCATTAATCAAGTGAACCCAACAATCTTGTTGATGGCCAATCAATAAGAAGCATTAAGTACAGAGTGAAATTATCAAATCTCATCATTAATCACAAATATAAAGGGGAAATGTGTACTTAATCCATACAAGGGTTCCAAACAACCCTAAAGGGAGGAGTTTAGCTACACATAATCATAAAATAGCTACAACTATCCAAGATAATTATAGCCATATCAAAAATTTAGCAAAGAAAGGGAAGAAGAATGAGAAAAACCAATGATTGGAGCCCCAACCCAAGCGCAATATTCTTCAAGAAGCCAAAACCCTAGCACACAAAGCTCCTAGGAGCACTTGAAAACTGTAGAATACCCAAATTTCGGCCTATCCCTTGCTTAAATTCCCTCCACATGCGTTTTAGCAAGTAAAACGCATGGTAGCATAGTATGTCGTATGCTTCAGCACACACCAGTATGCTGAAGCATATGACACAGTAAGTTCTGTATCTTGTTGGCTTCAACCAAGCGCCAAGTGCTGAAGCATATCATACAGAAAGTCCAAATCTCCATTTACTTCAGCACATGTAGTGTTGGCTGAAGCCAACAATACAACAACTTCCTCCTGGCCCATGAGCTTTCTTTGATTTTTGAGAGCTTTTATGACTTGTCATCTTCCACCCCCTTATTCTTCAATCCTTTAAAAGCTTCCCAACTTGTCTCTATCCTCCTACAAAAGAGAGGATGTGCATAAGTTCTAACTTTTACTTTGAATCAAAACCCACAAATATATTGTTCTATTTCAACTTTAGCTTGTTACTCTGATATGCACATTTTCTTCTATTAACTCTTTCTATACTTAATTTGAATCCAAAAAATAATTAAAAATAGAAGAAAATATGCTGGAATATTATCAATTTCTGAGGTTTAACACCCTTTGTCTTAGAGACTATTGTGTGAGTTGTTTTCGTTCGTGAGCCCTAGCTAGGTATAGTTATGATTTACCTTATCCATTTCCCATTATCCTTCCCGCATTCACTTCTAATGGTTCATCTCTTATTTTTGGCAATGTTCAACCCAGCTAATTGGGCTACCTTTGTGAAGTCATGACACGATAAGACATCCAAGATGCCATTAAATTGCTTTTGCAAAGTTATGTTTTTTGGAAATCCTAGTAGTGCTCTGATCGAAGGTTCATTAAATTGCTTTTGTGAAGTTATGGTTTTTTTTAGAAATCCCTATTATTGCACTAATTGAAGGTTCCTTTCTTGTCATATGAAGTTGCCAACCCATTGCTTTGATTCATAGTTCCTTCTCTATTGATCTTTTTTGAAGTGATTTCGGGAGATATGGATTCCTAAGTAAATACCTTTCTTTTTTTAGAAGTATCCATAGCTCCAGAAGTTACTTTAAAAAGATCAATAGGGATATGATGAATAAACTGGTTTAGTTAGCTTTAATCGAAGGCTCCTCTCTTATTACAAGAAGTTGTCAAACCATTGCTTTGGCTGAAGTTTCCTAATCTATTGATCTTGTTTTAGGTCACTTTTAGAGATATAGATCCCTAAGCAAATACATCTCCTTTTTTGGAAGTATCTATATCTTCAGAAGTTACTTCCAACATATCAATAGGGATGTGATGAATAAACTAGTTTAGTTGTACTAAAAGTCATACATGAACAAGTGAATACTGCAACATTTGTGAGGTCATGACGTGATAAAGCATTCAAAGTGACATTAAATTGCTTTTGTGAAGTTATATTTTTTAGGAAAACCGATTATTTCTCTTATCAAAGGTTCTTCTCCTGTTTTTATATTGTGCAAGTGGCACCAAGTCAAAAGATCTAAAATTTAATATATATTGTGATCAGTCCTAGGCTCTTCAATGTGAGAGCTTTTGAGTTACTTGGTCTTAACTCTATGTAATAGAGAGGTAAACCCCAAACCCCAAACCCACATCAAGTAGCCATGCAATATGGGATGGATCAAGATTTTATAGGTTTTGTGGCTTGAATCAATTGCACTCTTGACCTATATATCTCATGATTTAAATATTCATCACATATACCTTGTGTCTCATCGGCAATTAAGCTAGGAAAGCAACGAATGGGTGAAAAAAGCACAAATATGCGTATAGGAAAGGCCGCAAGGGGTAAGCAAACCCTTGAACAGTTTAATTGATCTTGATTATCTCACAATTGCAATTTATTACATTTTATACCTAGTACTATAACTATCATTAAAAATTTTAAAGTTAAATGATTAAAATTAAATTAATAAATTTAAGTAACTAAAGTAAATTTTAAAATATAATTCTCTAAAATTATTTAAATTCATTTGAGCTTTTTAGTCTTTTCAAACAAAATATTTTCATATTCAATAAAATTAATTTTTATAGTTAATATTAAATATTAATTTTTTTAATTTTTTAATATTTCAAGGGAAAAAAAATTTTCATGTAAGAAAATAAATTTAAAAATTAATAAAAGCAATACTATTCGCACATACTACCCAAAAAAGAAAACCCTTTCATGTGCATTGCGCTGGTATATAATGTAATAAAAACACATATAAATCAAGTCTATGAATATTATATAAACAATGATAAATAATTTAAATTTTGCATATCATATATATACAGGGGCGGCTGCTCCTAAAATTCCCCCCGAGTTCCCCCCGAGTCCATCCCCACATATTTACTTCCACTGCGTCAGCATTGGTTACCAGATCGCCGTCCAAGACGAAGACGTAATGTATATACAATTATGGTCCCTTCCTCTGTTCAATGAAATATGATACTCGAGAGTATAGTTTTTTTATTTTATTTATAAGATATATTATTAAATTTTTTATATTAATGTATAATTTTATCTTTTATTTATTATACCGTACTGTAGACTTTAATTTTTTAAAGAATAATATATATTAAATAGTGATAAAATAGTCGTTTTGAAACACCTTCCTCTCGTTAACTAAGAGAACCATTGACATGATATCACTTAATTTGTTTCTTCATCTCCATTCTCTCTCCACTTCATACCATGCTCTTGCTTCCTCCTTCTGTTACTCTCCTTATTCGATTATTCACTACCTTCATATCCTTAAACCGCGTCGTTTCTAACTCCCAGACCTATCTTCTCAACACCGGCTGCTTCCAGTACAATAGATTAGATCCAGCAGATGCTAATTCCTTCAATCAAAGCCTAAACGCAGCGTTCAAGATCTCTCCAACAAGAACAAGCACTTCGCCACGGTCCAGAAAGCCACCGGAGCCACTCCTGTTTTCGCTCTTCTTCAGTGCAGAAGCTACCTCTCCGCTGCTGACTGTGCCAACTGCTTCTCCGCCGCTGCCGCTCAAATTCGTAATTGCTTAGCCGGCACCAACGCCGCCCGTGTCATCTACGACGGCTGCTTCCTCAGGTACGCCCACTTCCCAACTTCAACTTTGACTTCTCTTTTTTTAGAGATATCTGTCTTTGGTTTTTTTACCAACACTTCCAGGGATACTATTCTTTTGAAAGGATAAAAAATTCTATTTGAATTATATATATACATGCAGAAAAAATTAATATACCCACAGAGAGCCCGGGCGCATGTGTGAGTAATATATGTGTAATATATTATGAGTTATGATAGAGAGGTGAACCGGATGTGGGTCCATTTCTTGTTGTAGAAAAGAAAAAAAGTTAAGGGTCAAAAATGTTTCTCAAGAGAGAATCTACTATCATAAAATTTTTTAGGGATAAAAAGGTCAATAAATTTTTAAAAATTGAGTAAAAATGCCACCTCCATTGATATTGATTGATGTCTGTTACTTTGTGGTTAGTGTGCCTCACATGACCACTTCTTAAAATGTATTTCTTTTAAAAAAAAAAACACCCTCTCAGCCTCCTCCGTTAACCTCCCCCATCTCTCTTAATTTATCATCTCTCTCTCACCCTCACTACCTTGACGTTCTGTTCCGGAGAAATCCATTGAGAGAGAGAGAGCCTTCCGACAAGACCACATCGTTGAGAATCAAGCTCCAGAAAATCTCTGCTCAGAATCGTGCATGTTGAAAGTTCAGACTTGGGTGTTTCAAGAGTGTCCACTAGGTGTTTGAAGAAAGACCTAGCTGATAAATTCTGATGGAGTTAACTCCAAGAGGAAGAACCCAGCACTCTCCTTTGACAAAATATAAAATTAATTAGGAAGTCCAAAACACTTTATTTTTGGAGTGATTTGACAAAATATATGTTCGGATTTATAATTAGTTCGGTTATCAAATTTACTTCTTAGAAAGAATTTTTACTATCATTGTTATTGGATTTTAATTTTGTTATCGTTTTGTTTTCCTACTAAATATATAATATCTAAATAAGATTGCAACAAAAATAGTAAATTAGGTAGTAAATTAAAATTCTAAGAGTTTCTCCTGTGCTTTTTGGAGAACATTAGTATCTGATTGTAATTTACATTGAACCAAACACGTATCAATATTATTATAAAATATATAATATAAAAAAGAAACCTATTTACTTTCTTTTTTTGTTTTTTGCCAATAGTTTTATAAAAGAAACTAGATTACAACAAGTCCATAAAATATAAGAAGGCCTAGGCTCAAAAAAGTGAAAAACATAAAACCCATACCCAAACTACTTAAAGAAAAACAATACAACCCACATAAACCTTAACTTAGATTAGCAAATAGGAAGCCAGCCGCGCCACCATCGCTCAAAGTAGACATGAAATTTCCGTAAACACACAAGAAACAAGGGATGGAGGTCCAATAACCACCTCATTAGTCCCATCCTTTTAGTGACATAATTGCTATGTGCAAGGCAATTTTGCAAGAATCACATGACCTTCATCATGAGGTGTAGATGAGTACCAACACCAGCAACAGTAGCACATCAACCACCTTACCAAATGCCATCACCAAAGCAAACTCGCCCCAATCAGACACCATCAGGTATGTGCGAAGCCACCATAATTCACTACCAACCCAGATCATCTTGCTTGCAATCTTTTGTCAATAGCATCAAAGCCATCAAACTCGTCCCAAAACTCTTCATCTTCCCCAATATCGTTACCACCGCATAGATCTATCCCCACAAGCAGAGAGGCTATTTCTAGGATTTGAACCCTTAACCTCCAAGGCACATGGCAACAATCTTTCCACTGTGTTAGGTTCACTACTACAAAAAGGGGCTATAACGTCCCAAATTTGGCACCTTTAACGTCCCAAAACGGGGGGACGTATATGCTGGGGGCGTAGTAAGTGGTAAGAAAAGACGTCCCAAATAAAAGGGACGTCTAAAGTGAGACTTTAGACGTCTCAAATTGTCTTTTGGGACGTCTAAAGTCCCCCAGGGTGGGACTTTAGACATCCCAATTCTTAATTTGGGACGTCTAAAGGTTTGGTTTTGTTTTTATACTATAATTTACATTTTGTTTTACCCAGCGAATTCAAACTGCAGAAACAGAATAGAAGATGGATTCATAAACCACACTGTCCGTTACAAACTGGTAAGGACATCCAGCACTATAATCTTTACTATATATACATACAATAACAACTCATACAACCTACTACTATATATATTAACAATAACAACCAGAAAGTGTCAAAACGCTGTCATCACACAACTACAAACTGATATAAAATAAAAAGTTTACTACTCTATATGTTGAAGATGTCCAGCCAAAAGATCTATGATCAAATCAAGGTCTTCACATAGGTAGGCATCTTCATTAGCAAAAATCTGAAAATTAGAAAGTAAGCTTTGATGAAATGAATCTCAAGCAAATGAATTAATTAACATTTCAATTAGAACACCAAAAATATTATCATTTGAGAATGAAGAAGTGATTAACTTTTCAAAATCGCTAGTAATTCCACTTTGAGTGATGTTATACATATAAAGTATAACATAATATCCGCAAAGGATTCTGCCTCAACATCGTTAATCATTTTCTCCATTCTATCTTCACCTATGATATCCACATCTTCCTTCTTGTGCGACGGACAATCCGTTACTTCCTCACCATGCCATATCCACCTTGTGTATCGCAGATTTATTCCATCACAAAGTAGGTGATCCTTTATGACATCAACATCCCGTCAACTCTCATTCAAACAATTGACACAAGGACAAAAATACTTCCCATTTTTTGTAGGAGCATTCTTTTTAGCGAATTCAATAAATTCTTCCACCCCTTTCTCATATTCTTCACTAGTTCTCAAAGCATTCATCCAACTATGATCCATTTTGTTACCACCTAAGGCATTCCCAATAACATTCACACGTTTAGTATAATTGTCAACGACATATGATGGGATTGCGTAATTAAGTTATCAACCCAATTTAGGATTTTAAAATATGGGCTTAATAACTTTATTGCCCCCTCCTAGTCTCCTCTCTCCTCTTAAAAGGGTTTCAGTGCTATGTAACTTATTTTTTTAATAAGTATATGTATATAAACATTAATGTATAATAAAATAAATATAATAAGATTAAATTAAAGAATTTTTTTGAGGTTTGGAAGGATACTCTAGAATAATGCAAGCCAAAAGAAAAAGAAAGAAAGAAAGCAAAACCCCAATTACAATTAGATGATTTTTAGTTGAATATTGACAATACAAAATTTTAATTTCTACCTGAATTTTTTTTATGAGAAGAAAATTAAACTTTGTTGATCACAATAAGTCTGACTCCTGTGATATTATATATATCAAAGATTTTCATTAATGGAATTTAAAAAAAATGAGTTTCATATTAACAAAACAAGTTTAAGTTGAGTTCTTCCAAAAATAAAATTGTTTTATTGAAAATATTTAGATAAAAATCATTTAATGAATATTGGGGTTATAGTTCTCTTTTTAGTTTTGGCTTGAATTATTCTTCATAATTCGTTTGGAATACAAGAATTTCTTTAATTTAAACAAATCATATTTTATTTTATTATATATACTAATTAATGGTAATATACACAAGTAAATTTATATTTAAACAAGAAAATAAACCATTGCACTAGAGTTCCCGAATACATTGAGAAGACGCATGTCAGACAAGTGTCTGACATACGCCCAGGGGACGCTTAAAGGTGACTTTAGGCGTCCCAAATGGATTTGGGACATCTAAAGTCTTAGTTTAGGTGTCCCAAATGATTTTGGGACACCTAAACCCAGACTTTAGGCGTCCCAAAATTATTTTCGGACGTCTAATCCCAGCTCCAGGCGCTAAAAAAAATTTACGAAATTTATATTTCGCTCCTGGAAGCACTTTAGACGTCCCAAATTCAAATTTGGGACGTCTAAAGGTTCCCCTACATACATATAATTACAAAAATGTCATCGCCTCCCTTTTTAACCACCCAATTTTCAATTTGGGACGTCCTTGGGGGTGGTTATATCCCAATTTTGTAGTAGCGGTTCACCAATTGCACTAAAAGGGAAAAAAAATATGTCACATATATTCCTATAAAAATAGCACATTTTATCATAAAAGTCCTAAACTTTGAATTAAATTTGTTATTAAATCTTTATAATTAATCAGCAAAATCTATAGATAAAATTTATCCTCTCAAATAAAAGTTCATTAGTAGATAGCAAAATCCATAACTGATATGGGATTTAATACTTTGTGGTGTGTTGAGGTACGATAGCAGCAATTTCTTTGACCAAGCAACAGGGTCTTTCAATTCTGCATCATGTGGAAATCAGACAGCAGAAGGAAGCACAGCATTATTTAACTCAATCATTCAACAAGTGCTAATGAATCTTCAAACAGAAACACTCAGAATCACAGGTTTCTCTGCAGCCACAAAGACGCAAGTACCTAATAATAACAACACAACCATTTATGCCTATGCACTATGTACTGAAACTATCTCTCAAAGTGGGTGCGAGGATTGCTTGAAACAAGGCTACAACACTATACAGACTTGTCTTCCCAATTCAGATGGTAGGGCTTTTGATGCTGGGTGTTTCATGAGATACTCAACCACTTCCTTCTTTGCTGATAACCAGACCATCAATATCACACCCTTCTCCAAACAAGGTACAGTGAATTCAAAGCTTTGAGATGACTATATGTTATGAGCCCATGTCGGGTAGCCTCACAAGAGAAGTGAGGTTTATAAGTTTTATGGGTTTTCCCACCCAACAAGCTAGTCTTTTGGGATTAGGTCCTCTCATTGGACTTGTGTTGGTAACATTAGTGCTTTTATTGAAAGATGCCAATGTTACAGAGAGGGCAACCAATATAGGCTTCCGACCAGCAAGAAGACTAGCCAAGTGAAGTGATTTAAGTTCAAGAGGTTCTCCCACCCAACAAACTAGTATTTAAGAATCGAGCTCTTCTTTATGGGCTCATGTTCGTAACACTTTACTTGTTGGTATGATTGTATTTTAGATGTAGTAATGGTTCATGCATGGAGAGTGACTCATTTCAAAATGAGGTCTCTAGTTTCTTGTTCTTGCAGGTTCAAGTAACAAAAAAGGGGCCATTATTGGTGGAGTAGTTGGAGTTGTGGCTCTTGTTTTAGTGCCCTTTTCACTATTTGGCTGGTGGATGCACGTTATACGATCAAAAAGTTCTAAAAGGGTTCCTAGAGGTAACTTGATGAGTAGTTCAGCTATTATATATTTGCAAGTTGATTATTGATCCTTTCATTTTCACTTTTCTCTACAAAAATAAGAATTTATGAACTTTTATATGCAGTACTCCTTTTGGTCCTTTTTATAAGCTAAGGAACATTCTCTCTTATAAGGATGGTCCTTAATACAATGAACAAATTTCTTTTGTCTAAAATTTTAAATTAGTTTTTCCATTTTTTCTCCCATTAAATATATGTCACTCATTATCTCTTTGCAATAAATTTTCACTTATTATCTCTTATGTACTCTCTTTATAAATAAGTGTATAATTAGAAAGAAAGTTATAAATATTACATATTTATTACTTGTAACTAACATATTGAAGCACGTGGGATTTTGGAAACTTTAAAATGACTTTTCCTTAGTAGGTGAGATAATGGGAGAATCCAAGTTGAAAGGCCCACTTAATTACAATTATAAGGAATTGAAGTCTGCCACCAAGAATTTCAGTGAAAAGAATAAATTAGGAGAAGGAGGATTTGGTACCATATACAAGGTAACTTTTATTAATTGAGTTTTATAGTTTTTTAGAAGGTTAGATTTTCAAAAAGACAAATGTATGTATAACTTCTAATAATAGTTTCATCGTTGAAATTCTTAATCATTTTAAACAGGGAACTTTAAAAAATGGAAAAACAGTTGCAGTCAAGAAACTTGTTATGCGACAATCCAACAGGATGGACGAGGAATTTGAGAGTGAAGTGAGGCTAATGAGTAATGTTCATCATCGAAATCTTGTTCGTCTTCTAGGATGCTGCAGTAAAGGCAACAAGAGAATTCTCGTTTATGAATACATGAAAAACGCCAGTCTCGACAGATTCTTATTTGGTATCTTATCGAGGCAATTTCTTTTAGAATTACTTTAATTTGTTTCCCTATTCTTTTACTCATCATTCAAAGTTTGTAATCTTGGGGAATAGGCAGCAATAAAGGTTCTCTAAGTTGGAAGCAACGATATGATATAATCTTAGGCGTAGCAAGGGGTTTGACCTATCTACACGAAGAATTTCACATTTGTATTATACATAGAGATATAAAGACTAATAACATTCTCCTTGATGATGATTTCCAACCTAAAATTGCCGATTTTGGGTTGGCAAGACTTTTACCCGGGGATCAGACTCATCTTAGCACTAGATTTGCAGGAACATTGTAAGTAAAATCTAGGAAAAATCACTCCTAGATTCCAAGGATCAAAGATAATCACAACAAAGTCCCAAAACAGTAAAAAAATAAGTCAACATGCTGTAAAAACATATTTAACGAGCTATTATTTCTATTTTTAGGATTTTATTGTGATTATCTTTAGTCCTTGGGCCTAGGAGTGATTTTCCCTAAAATCTATTACACTTTTTATTAATTTCTTTTAACTACTATGATAGTACATCAATAAAATCTGCATATAGGTTAGTGGAAAGCATTAATTTTTTTCTATATCTTCCCTTCTTTGTCTGAGGCATGATGAACGTATACTTCCAGAAATAGTTTTTGTATTTGTTGGACATGATTATATTGTAGTATTTTATGTTGCACAAAGCTATTTCAGATTTGCCACATATTAATATTCATATGTATTCATGTTAATTTGCATAATTAATCAAATATGCCATAAATATTATGTAATTGTACGTTAGGGGATACACAGCACCTGAATATGCAATTCATGGCCAGTTATCAGAGAAAGCTGATACTTATAGCTATGATGTTATAGTCTTAGAAATCATTAGTGGCCAGAAGAGTAGCGAACTAAAAGTTGATGCTCATGCTGATGGCGAATTCCTCCTTCAACAAGTAAGAAAATCTACACAAACATCTATAAAGTCAATAAATCCTTTCTAGAAAAAACTTGATTAATTCATTATTAGTGAAAGCCATATATAACAAAAACATTAGCCTAAGTTTTGTTGTCTTTTCTATCTATCTGATATTCCACTATGATGTGATAATAGGCATGGAAACTATATGACAAAGGCTTGCATTTAAGGTTGGTGGACAGTACCTTAGACCCTAATGAGTATGATTTAGAAGAACTGAAGAAAATCATAGAGATTGGTTTGCTTTGCACTCAACCATCTCCTGCAACAAGACCAACAATGTCTGAAGTTGTTGTTTTGCTGCAAAGTAATGAAGGCTTACCAAAGAATATGAGACTCACCAGGCCTCTTTATGTTGATGCCGATTCAATTTCATCAGGGCTCAGGGGAGACAGGCCTACCTATACTGCTTCCAATTCCAATGCTACTGTCTCTACCTCCATGATATCAGCAAGATCATGTGTGAACATCCTATTTTGTCCGGGCCCCACTCAAAAATACAAAAATAATGGATGATGATTGGTATCCAAATTGGCAATCATCATCGGAAGAAAAAAAGAAATAAAAAATGAAAGCAAGAAAAAATAAGAAAATCCTCCTATTAATGATGATCGATGTCCAAATTGGCAATCATCATTACAAGGAAAAAAAAATAAATTAAAAAACGAAAATTAAAATAAATCCCCTCTTTGATATGATTGGCATTGTCATTCATTAAGGGAAAATAATAAATAAAAAAACGAAAAATAAAAAATAATAAAAAATCTTATTTATGTTGATAGGTTTAAATTAGGAAGTTACTTGTGGGGAGAATAATGAAAAAAAAATTAAAAACGAAAAAAATCTCCACTAATGGTAATTAGGTCAAGTTAGGAAGTTTTGTAAATAAAAAATATAAAAAAAATAAAGAAACGAAAATTAAAAAAAATCTCCATTGATGGTGATTGGGTCAAGTTAGGTAGTTCTTAACATAAGATACAAAAAAAAATCAAAAAATGAAAATTAAAAAAAAAAGGAGTATTTATGAAGAAAACCCTACCTTGAGACTATTAGGAGTGCAAGGGTTGAAGCAAGGGGGACAAGAATTTTGGGAGAGCAAGAAGGCAAGGTAGATAGCTAATTTTATTTTCTCATTTCATTACTCATACATAATTCTCATGCTGAAGGGTAGTTGACATAAGAGGCAATTTTATTTCACTCAATGCTCTTTATTCACATGCTCTTCTTTTATTTGTGATAATGTTTAGCCATTGAAACAAGCCATGTGTCTGACTAATTCTACCTCTTGTATGCTCTTTTATGACTATTCCTCTTTTGGTGTTTATCTGCATGAATCACCTCCCTCTTGTTTAAAAAAAAACGCATGAATCATCCCACCTACTTTAATATATGATATTACATTAGCTACTCCATTCATTGAGCCGTACCTGCATGAATCATCTCTTGTTAAAAAAAACTGCATGAATCACCCCACGTACTTTAATATATGATATTACATTAGCTATTCCAATCATTCATTGAGCTACTTGTACGGATGACACTATCACCGCTGGCCGTGTTTGTGTTCAAGAGGTATGTGTTTGTACTTGTTTCTTGTTTATTATGTGATTCTATCACCCTATCTCTTGTTGTAGTGGGATTTAAATCATAAAAGGTACATGCTCTCACTATATCTTTCTTGATTTTCTTGTCATCTTAAAGTTTCTACTATGAATGATATGATAAGAATGCACTTCTTTATTCTTCTTTGCAAATAAAAGTGTTTCAAAATTAAAAAAAAAAAGATTCTTTTCTTAAAATAAATGAATTTGGTTTCATATGAGAAAAAAATTTTCTTTTAAAAAAAATAAAAAACACAATCCAAACAAAAAAAATATTTTTTTCAAATAAATTAAATAAACATTTTTTCTAAAAAACACAAACAAAGTGACACGCATTTCTACTCGCGAACTACGTGGACTTTGATCCCTCTAAAGGGTACGTAGGCCCTAGGTTTTTATCCTAGGTCAAATCCAATATTGTAAATAAATATATTTTCGCTCATTTTCTTTTTGTAAATAAATTTTGCCTTTTTTTCTTTAGTTTTTTCATTTCATTTTTGTAAATGTTCTTTTTTGGGTAATTATAATAAAATTAAAGGCCATAATATTTTTAAATAATTAACTTAGGGTAACCATTCTTGTGAATGGGTATTATGGGGTGCCTAACAGCTTCCCCATACACAATCAACTCTCGAACCCTAAATGGTTTTTTTAGATCAGTTTCACTTTCAAAAAAGGTTTTCCAAAATTATCCTTTTTTTTCAAAATTTTGGTGGCGGCTCTATATTTTCCAAATTTCGGGCGCTATAGCTTGGCGACTCTACTGGGATAGTTTGAGAGTCAAGCCCATTTAAGTTAAGTGTTGAAAAATAATTTGGCCTTAATTTTGTTTTAATTACCCTTTTTTTTGTGAATAGTTGTTTTTATTTATTAAATTCCTTATTCATCTATTTGTTTGCTTTTTTTTTCTTTTTTTTTCCTATCTATCTTGTGATCTGGTTAGCAGATGAGGGTTGGGTAGAACCTAGGCCTATAGGTTGGTATGCTCTCCACACACACTGAACACATGCACTATTCTCCTCACACACATTTTGGACCCCATACCCGGGTCTGTGAGTTCCTTAGGTGAGTGGAATTTTCTAGCAGTCTTCCTGTGGGGTTTTTAGAACCCCCTAAGGTTACTGTGAAGACTTCATCCTAGCTGTTACTCATTTGGCGAGGTTGATCCCTGTGGGGCTTCTAGAACCCCCTGAAGGTCAATTTCGTTAAATGGGGTCTTTATCTTTACGATGGGGACAGTTAGGAGGCCTTTATCTGCGAGAATTAGAACCACCTTGAAACCATCACACCTATTAGTAGAAATTATCAACCTACCCAATTAATTAGTACCTGCCTTTCTTAGGATAGATACTACTAACCTAGGGTCATTCCTAAAATAGAACACTGGAGGGCCTATATTTGTTTATTGTTAATAATCTTTATTGTCATCCATGCATAATCAATAGAACCCCTAGGGTCAAGTGACTAATTGTCGCTTCACCTGAGTATGTATCTAGCATCATTCCACATAAAGATATATTACAAGTATGGTGTATGCATTAGATAGCTAACCTTAGTCTAAGGGTCTAGGACCCTAAAAGACCATGATCTCATCACATCAATCATGTTAGAAAACATCTCGATGAGAGATAATCCTTTAGGACTCATAAGGTATCATTATATCATTCATTAGCATTTTAACTTCATTTGATATGAGCCTTGGACACAATCATCATTTTAAAAACCCTTAGCCGCGTGATGGTTTGGGACATTCATAGGTTAATGGGCACTTCATTCTCTTTATGAGGTAAGAGATCTCTTGAGGAGGTGAAGTTCTTTTTCTTAATGTCCATCACCCATATCAAAACTTGAAGTATAAGTCGTCACTCTTTCACATCTCATAAGGTATCCTTGCATCATCCATTAGCATTTAGCTTCATTTGATATGGGCATTGGACATAATAAACATTTAACAAAACCCTTAGCCGCGTAATAGCTTGGGCCATTCGTAGGTTAATGGGCACTTCATTCTCCCTATGGGGTATTGGCTCTCTTGAGGGGTTGAAGTTATTTTTCTGAATGTCCATTACCCATATCAAGGCTAGAAAGACATGTAATCATCTGCATAGCATGCATTTGAAAATACTTTCTGACTCTTCCTTCTCTTTTCTTTAATGAAGGGCAAGCGAGTTATCCAACAACTGAAAATTTGGCATAAGGGTTAAATGGCACAAAAATTAAGTTTAAATCAAGTTCCTACAGGAAAGGTATATAGAGGGAAAGGCTGAGCTAGGGAAGCGATAAATAGGTGCAACTCCAGGTTATAAGGACTGGCTCAAGGATAGAATTAAAGGAGCCAATCCATCTTATTCTTCCCAAGATCCTTTGTTAGGAAATGATGCCCAAGAAGTAAACAAAGAGTTGGCAAGGTGTCTGGAAACAAGAGAAAAGGAGCTGGAGGAGTTGTCTGTGATGGAATCACAAAATAAGAGAAAGATGAGTCAGCTAGAAGATAAATGTGCATCCCTTCAAGAAAAACTGACAAAAAAGAGAAAGAGAAGCGAATTAGAAGAACGCTCAAGGATCATGAAGCTGGAAGAAGAAAACAAAAGCTTAAAAAGGGCTATGCAAGAGAACGACAGGAAAATGAAGAATAATAGAGTTCGACTATTGAAGATGACTACTGCAAAAGAGTTGCTCGAAGAGAAACTGTAAGACAATTCCCCTCTTAAGAAATTACAAGGGGAAGTTGATATTCTTACTCAACTCCTAGAAAACAAGAAGGGTGAATTGGTTGCTGTAAGGGCCAGTAGCACTGAAACCATCCAGAGCCTCGTGGACAAGCTAAATCATGAAAGGAAAGTTTTAGCCAACTGGGAACTCCTCTACCACAGACAAGCTGTTGTGACAGAAGAATGGGAAAATAGGTGTGGTAACTTAATTAGCTTTACTAACAGCTGGATCCCAGAATTTACTAGCACATTCAAGCGCGCTAAAGGTGTGATCATTCCTTTGAATCCACCAGCAGAGTGTGTTGAATTCTTCAACTTATGTAATCAAATAATAGAGGAACTCAAACTTGTAACCAAAATTTGATATTATCGAATAAAAGCATATCTCCTTCTTTTACTGTCATTTTTTTATGCTTATCACTACAATCAATAACAAGATCTTGGGCTAGGGTGGGACTCAAGGTCCCCTCTGTCTAATGATCAACTTTAGTTCTCCCTATAGAATAATGGATTCTCTGAGGAGGCTAGAGGACACTCATTCCAGAAGTTTATGTGCCGACTAAACACTCACCAAATAAAAAGATCTTGGCTAGGGTGGGACTTAAGGTCCCTCCTATTTAATGATCAACTCTAGATTTTCCCTGTGGAATAATAGATTCCCTGAGGAAGCTAGAGGATATTTGTGCTAGAAGATCTTTATGCCAATACATCGTGATAACTCGCCATGCCCTCTTGAAATTATAAGTTTAAATAAACTAATGATATTTTGTTCCTTCTTAAGCAGGTGATACAATATTGATCCGTCTAAACGTCCTAACCAGCTACCCCCTGCGCATTCATACAACACGCGCTTACATAGTCGTCAGATGGCAGCTAATCCCGGTGAAGCCGAATCTAATATGAATCATCGGATGTCTCATATGGAGGCACAAATGGCATATTTGAAAGAAATGATTTCCACCTTGACTATAGCTCTTCAAGCCCAGAATAATGAAAAAGAGTTAGGAACATCTGATCCATTGAAAAATGCTGAGATAAGTATACCAAAAAATGGCGAGAAAGAAAAAATGATAGAAGAGCCTCAAAGTAAACAGACTCCTCAAATTCCGAGCAGTAAGGAGGAACAGCCAGGTGAAGATTCAACATACACTTTCAACATTCCCTCCCTATCAACTGAAAAGGAAGGGTGGAAGGAAGAGTTAGGTGAAGTAAAAGACCAACTAAAAGCCCTCCAAGGACCAAACACTTGGGGTTCACTTGATTTAAAATATTTATGCTTGGCACCACATGGCTCAATTCCCAAGAAATTCAAGATGCCAGACTTTGATAAGTACAACGGCACAGGAAATCCGATATACCATCTTAAGGCCTATTGCACCAAGATGATTGTATGGTCACAAGACAAAAAATTTTTGCTGCTCTTCATCCATGAGAGCTTGAAAGGGCCAACACTAGAATGGTACATGCAACTTGATTAGACAAAGATCAAGAAATGGAGAGATTTGACTGATGTATTCATGAAATAATACAGGTTCAATCTTGACACTGCCCCCACTAGGGAACAACTGAAGTCAATGAGCAAGAAAGCCACTGAAGCTTTCAAAGATTATGCCCAAAGATGGAGGACGGTCGTAGCACAAGTTCAACCTCCCCTTATACCTTTTGAGCTCAGTTCTTATTCCATCCGTACTTTACAAGAACCTTATTACAGATATATGGTTGGGACGCATGTCACCGATTTTTCTAGTTTGATTGAGATTGGTGGGCGAATCAATGCTGACATACGTGACGGTAGGATTCTTCAAAGTGAGAGCATTACCAAAAAGGGGAACAACGGGAAGAAAAATGAAGGTGACGTTAGCTTCATCCAAACCACTAGACAACCCCAAGCAATACATCAAGGTGGTAATGATGGGTTTCGACAGAAAAAAAATAGACACAGTCAAGCTGGCGGACGAAGGAATTGGCAGCAATGAGATAGTCGGCAATGGCCAGATTTTGGCATCACAAATACTGAGCTATATCGCCAACTTTTAGAATCCCAGCTGTTAGGGCCACGTACTTACAAACAGCCTCAACCACCGTTCCCCGCTTGGTATGACTCTAATGCCCGATGTGAATACCATATGAGCACCCCGGGTACTCAATAGAGGACTGTGCAACATTCAAAAGGAATGTATTAGACTTAATTGATTCTAATCACATTCAATTGAAGAGGAACGACAACTCCACTATCAACGCCAATCCTCTTTCAAGCCATGAAAACCAAGTAAATGTTGTTGATGAAATTGAGTTATCTAATGATCCTCTACTAGTAAGAGAAGATATCCATGCTTACTTAAAGGCAACAGGTTATACGCCTCGAGAAGAGAAAGAAGTAGGCATGGTGGAGAAAAGGCAGGTCGAGTTCATCGTTAAAGAACCACATGAAAAGAGAAATTCTCATGTTGTTTCTTTCACTATCTTGACTCCATTGCAACAGCCTACAGTGACCATTAAGGTACTGACCCCTTTTCCATATCAGAGTAATTGTGCCATACCATGGAGGTATAAAGGTATTGTCGAGAATCCCTCAAGACAAGTAATGGAAGCCGAGGCCAGCAACAAAACAATGGTTCACCCAACAGGAGTAACACGAAGTGGGAAATCTTATCTGCCATAAAATGTTGGATTGTCGAAAAGGGAAAACAAGCCAATATTGATATTTCATCAAGTTTTGGTCTAAAAGGCATGGAAAATAAAGATGAAGAATTCCTTCAAATCATGAAGCAAGTGAATATAGCATAGTAGACCAATTGAACAAAACTCTGGCCAAGATCTCAATTCTCTCTTTGATCTTGAGTTGGAACCGTATCGTCATGCACTACAAAAGGCATTAGATAAAGCATATGTGCAGTCCAGTGTGACCCCAGAGAAGGTTGCAAGCATTATAAATATGGTGAGGGCATTCTCTACCATCTCATTTTCAGGAGAAGAAGTTGTTCAATCAGCCGTTGATCAGTATAAAGCCCTCTATATCTCTCTGAAATGCAAAGGGTTCATTGTGGCCAAAGTATTAATAGATGGAGGATCAGCGTTAAATTTTTTACCGCTATCCATATTTGAGCAATTGTTAGTAGAGGCATCAGAGGTTGAAAAGAGTAATATGGTGGTTAAAGGGTTCGATGGTACTCGGAGAGGTGTGTTGGGAATGGTCCGTTTGCTTTTACAGATTGGACCAACTTCATTCACAGTAGACTTTCAGCTTATGAACATTGACCCATCCTACTCTATGCTGTTGGGGAGGCCATGGATACACTCAGCTGGGGTAGTACCCTTTACCTTACATTAGAAGGTAAAGTTCGTTGATAGTGGGAAGATAGTGATAATCAAGGGTGAAGAAGAAATCATGGTGAGTAAGCCAGGCTCTCTTCCATACATTGAGGCTGCTGAGCACAAAGAAGGGATGGTTTTCCAAGGTTTTGAAGTCGATGGACCCAAGGGATATAAAAATGTCAACTACATAGTAACCAAGATAATGAAGAAGAATGGGTTTAAGCATGGGGGAGGATTGGGCACTCACCTCCAAGGCATCAAATCCCCCATAAATCTGCATGAGAATCACAAGCGCCAAGGGTTAGGATATGAACCACCATTAGAAAGGCAATTGAAAGAGCAAGCAAGCTTAAAGATAGGGAGGGAGGACGAGCACTTTGAAATCCCCCACATAAGGAAGACATTCCCGACATCCTCTAAAGTGCTAAACAAGCCGACTGTTGCAATATTTTCAACAATAAGCAAAAAGACCTACACGTGGATTTCAGCTGATGATTCTGGAAGGGCTCTGGAAAATTGGGAGTTTGAGGACACCTTCAATTCTATTATTTTAGAGTAACATGCCTAGCTAAAAGTTGTCTTTTTATGCTTTGTATGCGCCTTTAGACGAGCTCTTATATGAACCATGAATAAAGAATGATATGTGAATAAAATTCACTTATTTATATCCATTCCTTTTTTTCCTTCTATTAATTCATTGATCATTTTTTGCCCTCCAGGAAATCAATTTCCGCGGAACTCTTGTCCAACGCAGAGGTTCCTGAGTCCCTGAATGATGATTCGCTTGTTGCCATTGATATACATGATTACGAGTATGATGATGATGAGATCATTCAAGTATACAAAAAAATCCTCTAATTCGACGATAATAGAATGTGCCCACATGAAGATGTAATTGAAGTAATAAATATGGGCACAGAGGAAGAAAAGAGAGAACTCAAGATAGTAGATAACCCCGAAAGAAAGCAAATGGTTGAACTCTTCAAAGAATTCATAGATGTGTTCGCATGGTCTTATCAAGACATGCCAGGCCTTGATTCAGGGATTGCTTCTCACAAGATACCCTTATTCCCAGACACTAAGGCTAAAAATCAGAAATTGAGAAGGCTCACTTCTGATATGTCCTTGGTGGTTCGAGAGGAGGTGATGAAGCAATTAGAAGCGGGTTTCCTAGAAGTAGCTAAATACCCACAATGGATAGCAAATGTCGTTCTTGTCCCAAAGAAGGATAGCAGAATTTGAATGTGTGTGGATTATCAAGATCTGAACAAAGCTAGCCCAAAAGATGATTTTCCATTGCCTCATATTGATGTCCTGGTTGATAATACAGCCCGTAGCTATAGGTACTTGTTCATGGATGGGTACTCAGGGTATAACCAAATCCCTATGGATAGAGAGGACAAAGAAAAAACCACATTTATTACACAATAGGGCACTTATTGTTATTACGTCATGTCATTCAGGCTAAAGAATGCTGGGGCAACTTATCAGCGTGCCATGGTGGCACTCTTCCATGATATGATGCATAAAGAACTTGAAGTATACGTGGATGATATGGTAGCTGAATCTTCTGAGGGAGAAAGCCATGTTGTGGTGTTAAGAAAGCTGTTTGAAAGGCTACGCAAGTACAAGCTACGACTAAATCCTAACAATTACGTCTTTGGGGCTTTATCTGAAAAATTGTTGGGCTTTATTGTAAGCATAAAAGGGATTACAGTAGATCTAGAAAAAGTAAAAGCAATATGGGAAATGCCCCCTCCTCAAACAGAAAAGGAAGTTCAAAGCTTTTTAGGGCAATTGAATTACATTACACGATTCATTGCCAACCTGACTGCAACTTGTGAGCCGATATTCAAGCTTTTAAAGAAGAGTTGCATAAGGAAATGGGATGAAGATTGCCAGCAGGCATTTGATAGAATTAAGGATTATTTGCTAAATCCCCCAATTTTGGTTCCTCCTGTACCAGGACAACCTTAATTTTGTATTTGACAGTACGACCAAACTCCATGGGAGCCATGCTGGGGCAGCAAGATGCATCTAAGCGAAGAGAAGAATCGATCTATTACTTGAGCAAGAAGTTTAATGATTGTGAGTCACATTACCAGATGATTGAGTGAACTTGTTGTGGTTTAGTCTGGGCTACAAGGAGGTTGAAGCAATACATGCTTTACTACACCACTTGGTTAATTTCTAGAGTAGACCCACTCAAGTACATCTTTGAAAGCCTGTATGTAGCTAGAAGAGTCTCTAATTAGTAAGTGATATTGTTTGAATATGATATAAGATACGTTATTCAAAAATCCGTCAAGGGTGGTACGGTAGCAGATTACTTAGTGGAAAACCCCATAGATGAATGCCAGCCACTAGATTTCAAATTTCCAGATGAAGACATATATGCTACAAAAGATCCGATTGAGGAAAGCAAATCAAAAGGGTGGGAAATGTATTTTGATGGGGCAACAAACATGCATGGCAATGGTGTAGGGGCAGTAATCATATCCCCAGACGGAAAGCAATTTTCGATTACTATAAAGTTAGGATTTGACTACATCAATAACATGACAGATTATGAAGCTTGTATTAATGGTATCCAGGCTGCCATATATCTTGGGATAAAAAACCTAAAAGTCTATGGTGACTCAGCTCTCATAATTTACCAGGTGACTGGTGAATGGTGTACTAAAGACCCAAAGTTGATCCCTTATCAATAGTATTTGATAGAGTTGATCAAGAACTTTGAAGTAATCAATTTTCATCACATGGCTAGAGAAAAAAATTGCTTTGCTGATGTGTTATCAACTTTAGCAGCTATGAACCAACTTGATTGTGGGGTCCAAGTTCAGCCAATACAGATTAAGACTAGAAGATCGCCATCATTTTGCTTCAATATTAGAAGAGAACACGACGAGCAACCTTGGTACCATAGTATTAAGATGTATATGGAGCATGGTACTTACCCTCCAGATGCAACACACAATGAAAAGAAGACCATCCGGTGAATGGCCATGAGTTTTTTTATTAGTAGTAACGTCTTGTACAAGAGGAGCTTTGATAGGACATTGCTTCATTGTGTAGACATGAGGGAGGCGCATAAGATTATGGCAGAGATCCATGAAGGCATATGTAGTACACATGCAAAATGGCCACTCATTAACTAAACAAGCTAAAAAATCCTGTTACTACTGGATAACTATGGAGAAGGATTGTATCAATTATGTTAGAAAGTGTCATAAGTGCCAGATATATGCCAACAAAGCTAATGCTCCTCTGACTATGTTGCATAGTCTTATATCTCTATGGCCCTTTTCCATGTGGGGAATTGACGTCATCGGGACGATTAACATAAAAGCTTCGAATAGTCATCATTTTATCCTAGTTGCCATCGACTACTTTACTAAGTGGGTAGAAGTCAATTCCTTTGCTAGTATTACTCAGAAGGCCTTTATCAAATTCTTAAAGGCCAATATCATTTGTAGATATGGGTTACCAGAAAGGATCATAACTGACAATGCACCAAACTTCAATGAGACATCAATTAAAGAATTATGCGATCAGTTCAAGATCAAACATCATAATTCTACACCATACAGGCCATAGATGAATGGTACAGTTGAGGCAGCCAATAAAAACATTAAGAAGATCATCGGCAAAATGACAGTGACCTATAAGGATTGACATGAAATGCTTCCATATGCATTACACGAATACCGTACCACAATGCGTACTTCAACTGGGGCAACCCCTTACTCTTTAGTTTATGGCATGGAGGCTGTCACTCCAATTGAAGTAGAAATACCATTCCCGAGAATCTTTGCTGAATCAGACCTAAATGAAAGTGAATGGATACGCTCTCGATTTAAACAACAAAATATGATTGAAGAAAAGAGGCTCACAGCAATATGTCATGGGCAATTATATCAGTCACAAGTGGTAAGGGCCTTTAATAAGAAACTACGACCTAGGGGGTTTAAAGTAGGAGACCTAGTCCTCAAAAAGATCCTACTAAATCAAGAAGATGACAGAGGTAAATGGGCTCCAAATTATGAAGGCCCATATGTTGTTAAGCAGGCTTCCTCTGGAGTGGCATTGATATTGACAAACATGAATGGCCAAGATTTACCAAGACCAATCAATTCAGATGCTGTAAAGAAATACTATGCTTAAATATATATATATATATATATATAGCTCGCTAAGTTGAAAACCCGAAAGGGCAGCTTAGGCAAAAGTTAGAGCAAAACAAAAGAAAGGAGACTTGCTAGGTTGAAAACCCAAAAGGGCGGCTTAGGCAAAAGTTAGAGCAAAAAGAAAAAAAGGGGGCTCGCTAAGTTGAAAACCCGAAAGGGCGGCTTAGGTAAAAGTTAGAGCAAAAAGAAAAAAAGGGGGCTCGCTAAGTTGAAAACCTAAATGGGCAACTTAGGCAAAAGTTAGAGCGAAAAGAAAAAAGGGCTTGCTAAGTTGAAAACCCGAAAGGGCGGCTTAGGCAGAAGTTGGAGCAAAAAAAAAAGCTCGCTAAGTTGAAAACCCGAAAGGGCGGCTTAGGCAAAAGTTAGAGCAAAAACAAAAGCTCACTAAGTTGAAAAACCCGAAAGGGAGGCTTAAGCAAAAATTAGAGCACCAAATTGGGAGCTGTTGAGTCAAAAAAACCTGAAAGGACAGGTTAAACAAATATTGAAGAAGGTTATCAGTCCTAGCCCCATGACTCTCTTCACTTTGTCTATTTGGAAGACTCCATAATCATTCATCGAAAAGTGCATATCTTTGGAAATTAAGCAAGGCACCATCAGGGGGACTACACGGACCTGAAAGCGAAGGACCTCCTAATAGCATCACACCTACACCAATATGTGCTCATCATTATGCATCCGCTTGAATATTGGAAGATCATTTCCTTTAAATGAATCTTCATCCTTAGTATATCTTTCCCTTCTATTAAATGGCATGTCAAACTTTGTGTCATGATTTGTATAAGTGTAACTCTTTTTAATGAAAGCACAACGTTTGGCTGGATAAACACTCACAATGATATACATGGTGTCTTCTACTCCCATTTAACTTGTGTAATTTCAGGATCATTAGCGAATGTCCCAACTGGAATTTTTGTTGTGGGGTCAAACAGTTGACAAAAGGACACAATCTAAACTGAGGGTTCTAGGCTGTGGCATCTATGTGAATCTCATTATACACATCTTCATACCTCCAACAAGACTACACGAGTAAGGGGTTACTAGTTAGGCACCTGGACAAAGAAGGAGAAAATCACCTGCCAGGCTATTCTTTAACACCACCACTATTGCAATCATTCTCATTAGCATGTCATCACCTCCATTATCAATATCACCACTAACATCATCATCATCACTACTTTCATCATCATCAGCAGCATTATCATTGTATTCATCATCCTCATTATGATTCTATCATCACTGTCTTCACCATTATCATGAATTCACCATTTTGATATTCCCCTCATTATCATGGCCATTATCATCTTCTTCTTCATCATTAGGATTTCATTATCACTGTCATCATCATTATCAATGTCATCATCTTCATAAGCACTACTCCAAGGGGCATCACATGTTTATGGCACCCTTTCAAAGGCCTGTATCAGTAGGCATTTTCAAAGCCCTGTACCGGCAGACACCCTTAAAAGCCCAGTAACAGCTGGCACCCTTCCAAAGCCCTGTACCGGCAGGCACCCCTCCAAAGCCCTGTACCGGCAGTCACCCTCAAAGCCCAGTAACGGCTGGCACCTCTCAAAGCCCTGTACCGGCTGGCACCCTCAAAGGCCAGTAACGACTGGCATCCTTTCAAAGCCCTTTACCAACAGGAACCCTCAAAGCCCAGTAACGGCTGGCACCCTTTCAAAGCCCTGTACCGGCAGGCACCCTCAAAGCCCAGTAATGGCTGGCACCCTTTTCGAAGCCCTGTACCGGTAGGCACCCTCAAAGCCCAGTAATGGCTCGCACCCTTTTCAAAGCCCTGTACTTGCAGGCACCCTCAAAGCCCAGTAACAGTTGGCACCCTTTCAAAGCCCTGTACCGGCAGGCACCCTCAAAGCCCAGTAACAATTGGAACCCTTTCAAAGCCCTGTACCGGCAGGCACCCTCAAAGCCCAATAACGGCTGGCACAATTTTTTTAAAGCCCAATAACGTTTGGCATAATTCTTTTAAAGCCCTGTACCGGCAGGCACTATTCTTTCAAAGCCCTGTACCAACAGGCACCCTTAAAGCCCAGTAACGGCTGGCATAATTCTTTTAAAGCCCTATAACAGCAGGCACTATTCTTTTAAAGCCCTGTACCAACAGGCACCTTCAAAGCCCAGTAACGGCTAGCACAATTCTTTTAAAGCCCTGTAACGGTAGGCACTATTCTTTCAAAGCACTATATCAGCAGGCACTCTCCAAGCCCAGTACCAGCTGGCAAAATTCTTTTACACCCCACCAAAGTCCTATGCAACTAGGCGCTTCACTTCCACTACAGGTAATCATCTATCTCTGCCTACGTTCTTCTCCCTTATGAACCAAGTAAAGAGGGGCATGGGCACTATATTTTGTTCAAACCCTCTTTGGTTCCAAAGGGGCACCTTGTTCTTTGGCCAGACAAAATACGTGTTCTTATCTTTACTTGCTTCATAGACGAGAATCTCACTTTTCTCAGCTACGAAACAAGTAAAGAGGGGCAACTGTGAACACCCTATTTTGTTCGGGCCCCACTCAAAAATACAAAAATAATGAATGATGATTGGTATCCAAATTGGCAATCATCATTGGAAGAAAAAAAGAAATAAAAAATGAAAGCAAGAAAAAAAAAAGAAAATCCTCCTATTAATGATGATCGATGTCCAAATTGGCGATCATCATTACAAGGAAAAAAAATTAAATTAAAAAATAAAAATTAAAATAAATCCCCTCATTGATATGATTAGCACTGTCATTCATTAAGGGAAAATAATAAATAAAAAAATGAAAAATAAAAAATAAAAAAATCTCATTTATGTTGATAGGTTTAAATTAGGAAGTTACTTGTGGGGAGAATAATGAAAAAAAATTAAAAACCAAAAAAATCTCCACTAATGGTAATTAGGTCAAGTTAGGAAGTTTTATCAATAGAAAATACAAAAAAAATAAAGAAACAAAAATTTTAAAAAAAATCTCCATTGATAGTGATTGGGTTAAGTTAGGTAGTTCTTAACATAAAATACAAAAATCAAAAATCAAAAAACGAAATTTTTTTTAAAAAAAGGAGTATTTATGAAGAAAACCCTACCTTGAGACTATAAATAGGAGTACAAAGGTTGAGCAAGGGGGACAAGAATTTTGGGAGAGCAAGAAGGCAAAGTAGAAAGCTAATTTTATTTTCTCATTTCATTACTCATACATAATTCTCATACTGAAGGGTAGTTGACATAAGAGGCAATTTTATTTCACTCAATGCTCTTTATTTACATGCTCTTCTTTTATTTGTGATAATGTTTAGCCACTGGAACAAGCCATGTGTCTGACTAATTCTACCTCTTGTATGCTCTTTTATGACTATTCCTCTTTTGGTGTTTATTTGCATGAATCACCTCCCTCTTGTTTTAAAAAAAAAACGCATGAATCATCCCACCTACTTTAATATATGATATTACATTAGCTACTCCATTCATTGAGCCGTACCTGCATGAATCATCTCTTGCTAAAAAAAAACTGCGGCATGAATCACCCCACGTACTTTGATATATGATACTGTATTATATTAGTTATTCCAATCATTCATTGAGCTACTTGTACGGGTGACACTATCACCACTGGACGTGTTTGCGTGTTTGAGTTCAATAGGTACGTGTTTGTACTTGTTTCTTGTTTATTACGTGATTCTATCACCCTATCTCTTATTGTAGTGGGATTCAAATCATAAGAGGTACATGCTCTCACCATATCTTTCTTGATTTTCTTGTCATTTTAAAGTTTCTACTATGAATGATATGATAAGAATGCACTTCTTTCTTCTTCTTTGCAAATAAAAATGTTTCAAAATAAAAAAAAAATATTCTTTTCTTAAAATAAATGAATTTGGTTTCATATGAGAAAAAATGTTTTTTAAAAAAAAAATAAAAAACACAAACCAAACAAAAAAAAAAATATTTTTTTCAAATAAATTAAATAAACATTTTTTCTAAAAAACACAAACAAAGTGACACGCATTTCTACCCCCGAACTACATGGGTTTTGATCCCTCTAAAGGGTACATAGACCCTATGTTTTCATCTTAGATCAAGTCCAATATTATAAATAAATATATTTTCCCTCATTTTCTTTTTGTAAATAAATTTTCCTTTTTTTTTTCTTTAGTTTTTTCATTTCATTTTTATAAATGTTCATTTTTGAGGAATTATAATAAAATTAAAGGCCATAATATTTTTAAATAATTAACTTAGGGTAACCATTCTTTTGAATGTGTGTTGTGGGGAGCCTAACACCTTCCCCATACACAATCGACTCCCGAACTCCAAATAATTTTTTTTAGACCAGTTTCACTTTCAAAAAATGTTTTCCAAAATTATCCTTTTTTTCGAAATTTTGGTGGTGACTTCATATTTTCCAATTTTCAAACGCTACATCATGACTTTATTTTATGGGTGCGTGTGTATATGTATGTAGGAATGTGCAGTTAGAAGATATAAACATAGCAAGAAATTTTGGGATCATTTTAGATATTCCTTTTTATCTGATTATTGAAAAAGTAGGATTCGAATCTTATGATGAATCACACTTGTTATGAGGGGTGAAAGCCTTTTACGCTATACTTTTATAATATCATCAAGATCATGATTATATATATATATATAGGAATGTGCGGTTAGAACAAGCAATTTTGGCATCATTTTAGATATCCCTTTTTATCTGATTATTGAAAAAGTAGGATTATTTATTATGATGCAGAAACCAAAAGTTTATGTGAACTGAGTTGCAATAGATAGATCTGATAAAAAGTACAGTTCAAGATGCGGTTATATATATGCGCACTTGATCAGCTCGAAACAGTTAATGGTAACATACACGCATAAAACAATTGAAGCTAATAAAAAAAAAAAATTGGTACAATGCAAAATATTTAATACAAATATAAAATATTTAATTCAAGAATTATAGTACAATATAATACTTAGGTAGTTTCTCTTTTGGAAGAGCCTTTTATTAAATCCTAAATAATCTAAATACCATGCAAATTAAATAAAACAAAAGAAAATGTATTTTTTTAAAAAAAAATTAATAACTAAAAAAAATACAATTTAATTAAATGCATAAACAACATGCCACTTGATTAAATCATAAGAAAAGTATACATAAATCTCACAAACAAAATTTAATCACACAAATTTAATTCACAAATTATACAAATAACACTCAAGTTTCACACAGAATATGAGGTACAAAATTAAATTACTCCCCTGTATAGTTCATTAAGCTCAGTATGAATCGGAACTACATCAACCTACTGGAGAAAACAAAATAAGCTGCCACAAAAAAAAAAAAAAAAAACTCGCCGAAGAATGGGGGCTGGAGATGGAACTTCAGTCAACACTTGCGGTACTCTCTCTCTCTCTCTTCCTGAGCTTCAACCCGTGGTGCTACAACGTCTAAGTGAAGAATAGGCGTTGTCGGTTTTGTATCTTGGTAACATCTTCAAAATTTAAATAAAGGATTGTAATATAGGGTATAATCTTGGATCATTTCTCAAAGAGCCTTTGATTAATTACCTAGAAACTAAGTATGATAATTAGCACAAAACAAGTTAAAAATGATTTTTAGTTTTTTATCTAACAACTAAATTGTAATTAAACTAAAATGCTTTTAAAACTAATATTTTTGGATGTTTGGAATAAAATTGAAATGGAATGGAAATTGGTTTTGAAATATATGATAAAACCTCCTAGAATAATGGATTTCATCTATCATTTACTTCAAAAGATAATGTGAGTGTGTTAGTTGGACAAAAATACTCAAAAGACCCTTTGAGCTAGCTTGAGTTAGATGAATTAAATCTTCTACACTGGGCAAGATTTAATTCCTCTAACTGAAATTTAATACAAAGCACTAGCAATTACAACCAAAGTCCCTCAAAATACCAAACCTCAAACACCGTTGAGTTTAGTATATTAATCAATAATTATTCCTAGACCTAGAAAATAATCACTTCTTAAAACAATATTAGAAACCACTTTGTATGCAATTTATGAAATTACTAAGTTTTCTAAAATACCAAACTCCATCAACTGATGAGTCTGACTTCAAAAGAGAGGAATCCCTACTCTAGAGATGCTATTAAGCACTCTTAGTGTGTGATTGTAAATTAATTGATGTAATTGGTTCCAAAGTAATCCAAAATCAACTCAATATTGAAACAATACAATGCAAGATAATAGAGAATCAAGAGAATTACAATGAAACATATATGTAACCACATATATTGATGAGTACAATGTTCAACATAAACTAATTCAAATAACAAATTGATTCAAATAAAGATTAAACCAAATATATTAATCTTACCTATAAATTATAACTCCTTGAACCAAAAAAAAAATCATAAAAATATAGTGAAATTAATAAAGTAAAATAAAAATCCCCTTTAGCTCCAAACATCGACACTCAACCCATTAATCTAGGAAAAGATAGGCTCAGCCGCTGCAAACCATCATCACAGTCAGATAAATCAGATTGGAGAGAGCCACGGTCTGGAAAAATTCAGAAACAGAGTAAGCCACGGAACAGGGCTTGACTTGAAGAACACCACCGGTAGTGATATCGGAAGTGATAGACGGTGAAGACAGAGTGAAGTAGAGCCACGGCTGAGATGGTTAAAAGGAGAGGGAAAACTGACGGAGCAGGACGATGCTTTCTGGTTATGAAGTTCCTCTCTCGGTCCTCCAACTTGCAGCGGTGGTTAAGAGAATTGAGGCTTGCAGCAGCTCCTCTCTGCCGTTGGCCACTACTCTCAGCTTTACACACCGATTCCCAGCTTTCTCATTCTCTTTCGACTCCCACTCACGGCCTCCAACTCCAGCGGCCCAATCGGGTCTCTCAGCTCTGTTCTGTGCTTGACTGTGGTGGATGAAGCTCGCCGGCGGCCTGTGGTGGTGGATGAACGGCCGGCGAGAGAGAAGAAGATGAAGGTGAAGTGATGAATGTGGCGATCGAAAGTTGAAGGTGGAGATGCGTTGCGGCTCCGTCTTAATCTCCGGTCTCTCTATGTATAAATCTGTCACAGCGCGTCCTGGTCAAAATTTCAGACCTAAAGGCAAAACGGTGTGTCGTGGATTAAAATGGAATTTCTCAAATTCGTGGGACCAATCTGGCATTTTTCAAATTCAAGTCCCAAACTGCCATTTTCAGTTTTAATCCTATTTTCCATGTACCTACCATTGAAAATAATTAACCCAACATCAAATTTTCTTAAAAATAAATGATTAAGAGTAATTACAATTTATATGACAATTTTACCCTTTTTAATTCTAATTTAATATATTTACTCTTAATTTTAATTAAGCATAAAAAATTATTTTAAGCTTAATAAGTATGACAAAATCCTCAGATAAAATATAAAAACATATAATAAAATTGGGATTTGTCACTGTTCTTGGTGCTCGACGTTGATAAGGGTGATGGTGGCTGGAGATGAAGGTTGGTGTCGGCTGTGACAGAATAAAGATGACGCCATGACGGTGATGGTGATTTGAGATGATGAGATCGACGGAGGGAGTAAGAACACCGAAGATGACAGTGATGGTAGAGAGGGACGATCGAAGCTTTCCGGTGTTAATTCTCGGTCTCCAAGGTGAACCTCGATGACGGTGTGGGCAGAGGAGATCGATGACAAGTTGTAGCATGCAGTGCCAGAATAGAAAGAACCTCACTGGAGAACTTACAAAGCGCCGGAAGTAGCGGGAAAGACGTTGGAGAATCGAAACAATTACAGAAAACACATGCTCATTGTAATATCCTAATTTTTTATTAAGGGCTAATCATGATTATTATGGATAGTTATGAATTTAATTGGAATTATTATGTGTTTTATGGCTATATTAATTAATATGTCATAATTAGTGAAAAATTGGAGGAATGGGAATATTGGCCATAAGTTAGTGATTAAAGGAAAATTAATTACTAGCTAAGTGGGAAAAATAAGAAGTGCGATTATATGGCTAATGGAAGAATTAGAGAAGCTAATTGGGTATTTACTTCATGAAAGCCAATGGCATTGTGACACTTGGCAAAATGGGTATAGTGCTCGGAGTGAAGAAAAGTCAAAATGGGATATCAATAATATTTTCTCTCTCTTTCATCCCATTGTTTAGGCTGAAAAGAGAAAGGGAGGGGAGTAATGTCATCATTTTCCTTCATCTCTTCACTCCATCTCTCTCATTCTCTCTCTCTCCATTTCGTCCTCCATGGTTGTCGAGTGAGAGGAAGAAGAGCTTGTGATTAAGGTAAGAAAATGGCCTCTTATGCTCAAACTCACTTCATTAATGTTGATCCTTGGAGTGAGAGCTTCATTTTGATGTTTAGAATGTGCCTATTGGTGTTGATTTGTGCCTACACGAAATTTTGGAGGTTGCTAAATCAAGAAACCTCTTTGGCAAAGTGAAAGAGGTGAGTGAGACTAACCTATCTATCTAAGTTTCATGCCAAATGGGTTAGTTTGAAATTGCTGGAAATTTTAACCTTTAATCTAAAAATAATGAACACTGGGCTTTTGGCATGTTTTTGGCATAGTAATGGTATATTTGGAATGTATATGGATAGATAGGATTGATTGGGGATTGAATGATTGAGTTTAGTAATATTGGAAAAATTGGATGATTATGTTGCCTAAAACCAAAGCATGATAATGGAGTAGGATTTGTATGATTCTGATGATTCCATTGAATTCCTTGGGTATTTTTGTGTGGGAGTAGCTTTGGTAGAGGTTTTGGGCCTTTTGGAGTCAATTGGGCAAGTGTTAGGAAATGTGGTCTGTTTTGCTGCATTTTTTGGTTTCTGATAAAATCACTCGAGTGAGGGATGAACTTCACTTAGGTGAGGGTGAGCTCACTCGAGTGCGTTAGTGCAATTTTCCTTTCTATCTATGTGTTCTTATTGCACTTCCGTGGATAAGGCAAGAGTGTACCTTAACACTTGCAAGTGTTAAGCCATCACTTGGGTGCTTTGTGTTCCACTCGAGTCTTCCGCTTCATGGAAAACTCTTGTGCTCTCGGGTCTTCAATTTCTGGACTTTACTCCCTAGTACTCGAGTGAGGCATTTGGCTATTACTCGCTATCCCTCACTCTCTAGTACCCGAATGTAGACCATACCATCACTCGAGTGAGGTCTCCTTCACTCGAGTATCCGTACAACATCACTCGAGTGAGGCCATCTTCACTCGAGTGTCTCAGTGGAAAATATCAAGTTTGAGCTTCCAAAAGGGGATATTTGGGGATAGTCTTCCAACCCTTTAGAGCTATTTTTAGAGTTATTCATAAGTAATAAAAGAGTAATAATGATAACCAAATTAAGTGTTAAGAAGTTATTGAGAATTGGAATAGAGCATTGACACTTCGTCACTTATTATGAATATAGGATTTGACATTTGCCCTACTCGGGAGAGACCGGTGCTAGGACACGCATGGAAGGATCAAGTTAGTGACTTTTCTCTCATGTTGTGTATGACGTTTTGATATGCATGACTTGTCATTGAGTTTTGTGAACTGTATGTGCCATGGTCCATTATAGCGTGAGCCGTTTAGGGATTGACACTGGTCATCTTTAGCTTAGCCATTGTAGTGCCATTATAATTGACATAGATCTTTGTGAATCCGACCTGTGGGCGGGTGTGTTGTGAATCTAGCCGTGAACTGTGTGTTATGTATCTTGCCTGTGTGGCTTGCATATGAAATGCTATCTATGAATCCCAGCTGTGGTGAAATATATTGTGTGAACTGTTGTAATGCAATACAGCGTGAGCAATTCAGTGTGAGCAAATGTAAAGGTGACATAAGTCATACTTGCCCTTGCCACTGTAACTGCCATTGTAGTTGCTATGTGTGTGTGATGATTTTCTTTCATGCCTTATTGTTGTGCATACTATGAGTGATTTGTTACTACGGGAATTCTTTTGAATCTCACTCTCTCAAAACAACTTTTAGATAGGGGCGAAGGATCAAAAGGGAAGCAGGTGACGAAGAGTGGGTAGAGCTCCGGATTGGGAGTGTTTTGATTATTTGGTTATCATGTAAATTATTTGGATATTTTGTTGGGAATTACATGTACATATTTTATGGTATTTGTGTAATCCCCTGGTTATGAGAAACTCTATAGGCAATTGTGCTTTATAGACACTTAATTAGTTAATGGAACCCGAGTGTGTCAGGAATTTATGCTGTACTCTGATATTTGTAAATGGAATCAACCTGTACAGGCCAATTGTATTTTGTAATGTGATTATGAGACCTTTGTAAACAGGTTTTGAAAAGTTTTTGTAAACCCTGATTTTGGGCAAAAGATTATTTTTTAATAAGTCCCAAATCATTTATGGTCTCTAATTTTACCTTAATCACGTGTTTATAAACGTAAATATCGGCCTAAATCGTGAAGGGGGTTACATTCATACTGCTGGTTGGTCGTGGCACTGGGTTTCGCCGGAGTTAGGGCGAAGGTGTGAAATAGAAAAACAGGGGATGGAGGCTGTTGTCCTTTCTTTTCTTGGTGCTCTTTCTCCCTCTCTCTTCAGGTCTTGTATTACAGCGTGTGCAAAGGAGGAGGGAAAGGGTTGGATGGTGAAGCTAGAAAGAGGATGATTGATGGTGGCGATGATGATATAAAGCAGAGAACTTAAAGAGGATGATGATGCTTATGAAGATAATGGTGGTGTTTGAAAAAATGATGATGTACTGTGGTTATGAAAAAAAAAAGGTGCTTGAAGGTGATCAAACATTCAAGATGGGTTTTAGGAATAATGAAGCTGATGTGTGAGATGGTGGCAAAGTAAAAGAAGGGAGGAAGGAGAATAATGGTAGTGATATGAAGATGAATGTGCTGTGATGAAAATGATGGAGGGGAAGATGCTGACATTGGTCAAAGTGAATGGTGGTGATGAAGAGAAGGGGTCGATGGTGATAGCGATGACCTCTTTCTTACTTCAACTCCCCATTCTATAGTACATTGGCAAGAAAAAAAAATGGAAAAAGAAAACTGAAGATACAAGGGAAGGGTGGCGGTGGTGACGGGGCTTTCTGCAAGAACATGGGCAATGCAGGCATTGTAATTGTTTGCAGGAACAATGAAGGCCTTTTTCTTTGACGTTGGGCAAAAAGATTCAATGCAAACTCAGCCTTCTATGCTAAATTAAAGGCTCTTCATAAAGCAATAATGCTTGCTGATTTTTGGCATCAAAGCCCAATTATTATTTAACTTGACTGTAGAGAGTTATTTATTGTTGTATCTTCTAGAAAGCTTGATAGTTGTCACTGGAAGTACCATAGAGCTCTATTGGACGTCTTTAACTTGCTGCAGAATCAGAGATTGATTTCCTTTTCTCTTATACCTCAAGAAGGTAATTGTGTTGCCGATTGTTTGGCTGCTTTGGTTTCAAGTTAGTTAGGACCTAACTGTTTGATTCTTGAATCATCATCACCTCCTTTAGCTCCTGTCATTCTTTGGGATGCTCGAGATGAAGACTTTTCCAATGAGAACTAGCTGGTTCAGGAGGATAATAGGGAGGGAATTGGCTAATGTAATATTTGTTTTCCCTGTTTTCCTTAAGGATTGATGCTTAGGTATTTTCATATTTCTTGTTTATTACTTCATCAGACCTCGTATATTTGTTGTCTTCTGTTGGGTAATGAAATCCTTTGATGGCAAAAAAAAAAAGGTAGCAATAAGTGAAATACAATATTCATATAAGAGTTGCAACATTGTGAAACGGTAGACAAACCTATATATATCAAAACTATGTGTTAAAACCTACGACTTGTTGAAAACATATATATATATATATATATCATCGCCTGCTATCAAACGCTGACCTCTGCTTCTCGCGCGGTGAAAATATTTCAAAAGCGTAGGTAAGAAATTGATTGAATTCATTAAATCAAATAAAATTGAGATAATTGCAACCAAGTCTCAATTAACAAACTTAATGGATATAGGCTCCTTAAAATCATTAAATTGCATTAAAGTCCTAAAGGACCTGGGTGCAATGAATTCCAAACATGAAAAATACCATTTTACTCCTTATTGAATTTGGAAAAAGAAGCTGGAATTTTTAGGGCTCAGTCATATTCAAAAAAGTTGAGTTCTTCTCCCTCACCATGCTCACACCTCACAATGTTGGAGTGGGGGAGAAGAACTTAACTTTTTCGAACACGATTGAGCCCTAATAGTCCAGCTTTTTATCAAATTCAATAAGGGGTGAAATTGTATTTTCATGTTTGGAATTAATTACACCTAGGACTCTTATGACTTCACTGCAATATAATGACTTCAAAGGATTTGGTTGCCATTAAATTTGTTAATTGGGATGTGATTGCAATTTTCCCAATTTAGCCTAAAATAATCCTAGGTAGTGTACGCTTCATTATAATTTTTCCTAATTTTTAATTATAAGTAACTTGATTATTCGGTGTCCTTTTTTTTTTTGCCATGGATTTTTCGATCTCATATCTTGTTGCCGCATATATATTTACCTTAACCCTTAAATATAAGACTTTTTTTTAACTATAGTTAATAAAATTAGTTAAATTAGTATTTTAAATTAATGTGTTAAATGTTTGTACTACTCTTACACAATTATCACTAACATTTAATGGGATGTCTTAATTTGTAGTAAATTTATACCAGAAAAAGTTGAGTGTTAACAAGATTTATTTTAGTGAAAGAAACAACTACTGTAGGAGACAGAATGAATATTTACTATATAAAGGACTATAGCAAATGCTTATATTTAGGACAAAAAATAGTAATTCAGTTTCAAAGTTTTTTTTACACATACACAATTTTTACCAAAAAAGGTAGCAGTCACACTACTACAAAAAAGCAAAGTTGTGGCGCTTATAATTACATTAGTTGTGGCGCTATAGAAGTGCCACATATCTGGACGCCACTAAAAAATGTTGTGGCGCTTGGAAGTGCCACCGCATTTTAATTTGTTTTAAAAAATACCCTCCTGTGGCGATTTTTGGAGGAAGGGCCACAGGAAGGGGGTTTCCTAACACAAGTGCCATAGGAGGGTCCTCCTCTTTTTTTTTTTGGTTCTTCCTGTAGCCCTTGTTTAAAGAAACGCCATAGGAACTCTTTTTTTTTTGGCATCTTTTTTGTTCATATCTCCCATAATTACAGTATTGCATACACTGTATGGTTTAAACATTTTGTATCTATATATCCACAGCAAAAGGAAGAAAAGCAAATAACAACAATGATAGATAACTTTAAAATGATATAAACAGATGATTGCTTAGTTAAAGTAGTACTAAAAATAGTTATACAATATATCGTATGTGAATAAAATACAAAAAATTCAACTTGAATACATGCATGCACTACAAAAAAAAATGTGATTTAGTAGCGGTTAAAAATGGGTATTAGTAGCAGTTTTAACCGCTACAAACAAGGTTAGTAGCAGTTACTCAAACCGCTACTAAATCGTACGTTGCAAGCAGTTTTGTAGCGGTTATATAAAACTGCTACTCAATCAAAAATAACCGCTACATACTTTGTAGCGGTTCAACTTAACCGCTACAACACCCACAAGGACGAAATTTTTTTCAGAGATATTTGTAGCCGTTATATAACCACTACAAATATAAAAAATTGAAATTTTGAGAGCTAAAAAAAAGAATTTTTTTATTTTGTAGCGGTTAACAAACCGCTACAAATATATAAAAATTGAAAATTTGTTGGCGAAAAAAAATGACATTTTTTTATTTTGTAGCGGTTAACATACCGCTACTAATTTTGAATTTCATGAAATTAGTAGCGGTTTTGAAAACCGCTACTAATTTCATGAAATTCAAAATTGGCGCCAAAAAATTTAAATTGAGTTATAAAAAGGCGAGTTATTTAGTAGCGGTTTAATAACCGCTACAAATATTTAAAATTTTTTTAAAAATATACAATTATTTTTTTCTGTTTTTTCAATATTAAATTAAATAGTTTATTTTGTTATTATTTTATCTATTTCAATTAGCTTATTATTCAATAGTTTAACTTATTAATAAATAAAAAGGAAAAATGTAATTGAATTGGATTAGTATAAAATTTATATTAATAATATTATTAAGGATAGGTAGGTAATAAGGAATTATTATGTTATCTAATATAATGTAATTGTGTATGAAAAATAGATGAAAATGAGATACAATTATGATATATCTTGAAAAAAAAAATGGTTAGAATAAATTTTATAGAAAGAAAATAAGTATTCTAAAAAAAATTAAAAATCTTGTTACCATATTTGATCGTATTATTCAGCTCCTCTACTCATACGAAAGAAGTTGTAAATGAGAGAAAATGAAAGAAAGGTAAGGTGAAAAGAAATTGGGGAGTGTTTGAAATGAGTTGTGGTAAGGGTATTTATAGGGATCCGCGTACTATTTGTAGCGGTTAATGTAGCGGTTATTAGTTAGTAGCGGTTATTTATATTTTTGTAGCGGTTTAATATTCATAGTGCTATTTGTAGCGGTTAATGTATCCATTTTGTAGTGGTTATTCATTTAGTAGCGGTTAATTTTTTATTTGTAGCGGTTTAATAACCGCTACAAATATTATTTTAATTTTTTTTAAATTTATTTTTACATTTTATTTTAAAAAAATTTTTGCATTTTTTGTAAAGACAAAAGCATAATTTAAATTTGATCACTTATCGTCGCCATTCCTACAGAAATTTTGTAGAAAAATTATTGTTATTGATGTATTATTAAATTTAAAAAATTTAATTCAAATGACGTGGACTTAAAAAAACTCACCGCAGTAGAGGTAAATTGTCATCGCCTTCAGGGAAGTAGTTTTCAAAATCAGCTGGCTGAAATGGCTCACTCCCGTAGGTGATGTTATCGCCTTCACCCATGTCGTAAAGGTCTCTTGGCTTTAAATGAACGACCATGTGCCAATCCCTATGCCTCTCGTCCTCGACATAATAAACCTGATGTGCCTATGAAGCCAGAATATACGGATCATCATATTGAGAAATACCAGTATGAATCGGCCGTGAGAAATTGACTATGTGATCCCTAGGTCGTCAGTTGTCAGTCCCCGAGAAGTAGTGGTATTTGCCCACAAACACTTGAACAGCGTCACGGTGAAACGGCCTTGATAATTAAGCTCGACCACATCAAGAAGCTTGCCATAGTAAGGGACGCCTCCGAACTGCATGTTGGCGTCACTGCTGCTCACATAACTCCTTGTCCCAAATGTGCCATAAACACCTGAATTCTGTGTTTGCAATCCTTGATCCCGTGAAACCGTGCAAAACTTAAAACCATTGACATTGTATGCTGTAAACCGTTTTGCATGATCAAGAGGGCCGATTGCGAGAGCTCTGAAATCTGGTGAGTATGGGTTGTGGTCATTTAGTATTCTGCACGCAAACCAGCTCCGGAATTCTCTGTGGACCCTCCTATCAACTTCCGAGGATGTCTATGTATGGATCCTGAGTTGACGCTTAACATGACTTCTGAATTCCCTGCAATTAATAATGGAAAGGCGTTAGTGAAATGAAAGTGAGAAATGTTACGAAAGATATAGATCGAATAACATGTGAGTGTACAATTCTTACCGTATGAAAGGTTCAACTTGAGTGCAATTAATCAAGACATGTCTATGTGCTTGGAACTTCTCAGTTGCCGTTAGTTTGAAGTTCTCAGTTGCTCCAACTGGTTTACCAACACGAGGGATAAATTCTCCTGATGTCGGCGTAGGTTCAGGACAATCGTCAACACGAGGCGGGCGGTTGAAAGCCGTCTCAAGATCATCAAAGTACCTTGAGCAAAAATATAGCACCTCATCCCCTATATAGCCTTCAGCTATAGAACCTTCAGGCCACGCCTTATTCCTCACGTAAGATTTTAATTTCCTAAGGAACCTACGAAGTACAGAAGAGAAAATTGATATAAAATGATGAAAAAGACGACTAGCAAACATTAAATACGGACAATAAATTAAAGCACATATTTAAAATGAGTACCTCTCAATCGGATACATCCAACGATATTGTACTGGTCCAGCGAGCTTTGTTTCATGAACGAGGTGGACTGTGAGGTGAACGATCACAGTAAAAAAGGACGGAGAAAAGATCATCTCCAAATGACAAAGCGTAAGAATGATTTTCGACTGCAGCTGATCGAGCTCCTCAACGATCAAAACCTTAGAACACAACTTCCGAAAGAAAGAACAAAGTTCCACCAAAATGATGGAAACATCGGGAGGAAGTGTATTCTTTATAGCTAGAGGGAGTAACTGCTACATAAGAACATGTGAGTCATGACTCTTCAGGCCAGCAACCTTTCGAGCCTGCAAGTCGACACATCAAGAAATGTTGCTTGAATACCCATCAAGAACTTTTAATTTCTTCAACGTCGCGAGGAACACTTCCTTGTTCGGTTTTGTGAGGGTAAACTTTGCCGGTGTAAATCTGTCATGCTCATCTGGCCAAGCGTCTTCACGAACTCCCATGTCACGTAAATCTTTCCTCGCTTGAAGGTGATCTTTTGTCTTGCTGGGTTCGTTAAGCAGCGTATACATCACATTGTCGCAAACATTCTTTTTAATGTGCATTACATCAAGACTGTGGTGAAGTAAATTAGATCTCCAATATGGAAGCGTGAAGAAAATACTTATCTTCTTCCACTGCTGAGGCGTCGAAGTCCTGTGCGTCTTTTGGCGAGTTTGTGCTGAATCGTCGATTTTTCCAAACTTGAAGTCAACAAGCTCAAGCTGCTATAAGATATCTCTACCGGACAAAGTCTAAGGTGGTCCTCTTTTCTCTGGTTTCCCATTAAAGCGATTCCGTTGCAATCTGAACTTATGCGTTCCATCGAGAAACCTCCGATGCCCCATAAAGCACCACTTTCGGCTGTGGGAAAGGGCAATGCGTTAGAGTCAAAATTGCAAGCTGGACACGCTGACCCAGTATGCACATTCCAACCAGATAATGTGCCAAGGCCAGGAAAGTCACTAATCATCTACATCAAGGCTGCATGCATGTTGAACAAAGTCTTGCTGTAAGCGTCGTATGTCTTCAAGCCGACATTCCACAGGTCAAGTAATTCCGCAATAAGCGGTTGGAGATACACATCGATGTCATTGCCCGGTGCCTTTTTGCCTAGAATGATCATAGACATAATGAAAGAGCTTTGTTTCATACACATCCAGGGGGTAAGTTGTAGGGAACTAAGACTGCCGGCCAAATACAGTAACTTGTGCTAAGATTCTCGAAAGGATTGAAACCGTCGGTTGCCAATGCAAGCCGAACATTTCTGAGGTCAGTCACAAAATCTGGAAAGTCGTTGTCAAACGTTTTCCAAGCAGCTGCATCCCGCGTATGTCTTAATTTACCGTCTTCATTTTTATCAACGGCATGCCACCTCATGTGCTCAGCAGTTTTAGACGACATAAATAATCTTTATAGACGAGGTTTCAAAGGGAAGTACCTGAGAATCTTTGCAGGTTTCTTCTTCTGCTTTTTCCCCTTCCGAATTGTCTTGTACCTCGATGTGTGACATCTCTTACACGTCTCCCTGCTTTAATCGTCTCCCCAATACAGCATACAATCATTTGGGCATGCATCAATCTTTTGATAATTCAACCCCAACCTGTTGATAATCTTCTTGGCCTCGTAGAAGGTTGTGGGAATCTCAGCGTCGGGGAATGCATCTTGTAATAAGTCGAGTAACATCGACATTCCCTTATCTGTGATCCCACACAAGCACTTGATATGATACAATTTGATCAAGAAAGATAATTTAGAATATTTGCGACAACCTTGATATAAAGGACGATCTGCTTCATCCATCAAGCTGAAAAAATTCGGAGCTGCTTCATTCCCCATAAAAACCGGCTCAGAGCCGTGTACTTCTTCGTTGAAGTTGTCACCTTGAAATCCAAATGCATCACGCAAAGCATCATTCACAGGATCATCTTCATCTATTTGAACGCCTACTTGAGAACTTCGAGGAAGAGCATCGTCATATCTAATGCCGGCCTTCTCACCATGAACTGCCCAGAACATTTAGTCCTCAGGGAAAGGCTTCACAAGCAAATGTTCCTTCACAACATTTCGTGCATGCCACTTCTTGAACTTGCATTTCTGACACGGACAGACAATCTTACCGTTACAACTGGCGTGAGTGAATGTGAAATCCAAGAAACTATTTAATCTGTACAATATTCAGGAGAATTGCGCGGCAACCTGATCCATGATTTATCCATAGCTACAAGTGAGAAAGAAGAAAGTATAGAGAATAAGATGAGTGAGAAGATAATGACGAATGCCAAGAAACTTATATTCTGAAATTCCAACGTTTATAATTTTGTAGCGGTTCTTAAACCGCTACACTAACCGCTACAGTTATAAAATAATAGTAGCGGTTATATATATAAAACCGCTACTAATATTCAAGCCGTTACACATTGGTGGGAAATTCAAAATTTACTTGTTGAGTATTTGTAGCGGTTATATATATAAAACTGCTACTAATATTAAAGCCGTTGGACAGCAAATTTAAAAATAATTTTTAATTTGTAGCGGTTATACATAACATAACCGCTACAAATGTGCGTAAAGGCGGCAAAATTCAAAATTCAAATGATGAGTATTTGTAGCGGTTATTATTTTAAAACCGCTACTAACATATATATAGTTGTAGCGGTTTCACAAGCGAAACCGCTACAACTATATATATACATTTGTAGCGGTTATTAGTGTAAAACCACTACTAACATATATATAGTTGTAGCGGTTTCTCAAGAGAAACCGCTACAATTATATATATACATTTGTAGCGGTTATTGGTGTAGAACCGCTACAAATATATATATTTGTAGCGGTTCTAACTTAAAACCGCTACAAATATATATGCTTTATTTTTTTTAATTTAGATATAAATAATTCATAAATTAAACAACGCAATCTAATAATATAAATATAATTATATTAAACACAATAAGAAAGTTATGAAATAAAAACTCATATATATATTTACAAATGTTTCAACAAAAAAAAAAGTCCTAAACTAAGTAGCTGGGGGCTTATCATCTGGTGCTCCCTCAAGTGAGGCTCCCTCAGGTGCTGCTGGATCGGGCCACTGCGCAGAGTAAACAGCACCATCGTCATCAGCAGGAGCAAGAGGAGGAGGAGGAGGAGTAGTACTCAGGACGACGTAGAGAGGGACAGGGGGAACCGCTGGATGCTGCTCGTTCAGGAACAGGCGACTCCATGCTCTCTCGAGCATGTTGTTCGCGATTTCACACCACTGCATCTGCTGAGCGTATATCATATCAGCGTGCAGCTGCATCTGCTGCATATGCTGCACCTACATCTGCTGCTACTGCTGCGCCATCTGCTGCTCCAAATCTGACCGCAGCTGGTCAATAGACTCATCTCTCCGACGTCTGACCCCTCTAGAGCTACCAGCCTCAGAGGCGGCGCTCCTGCCGTAGACCATGCTAGGTTTGGCGCCTATCCCCATCCCTCGCACGCGTCCAAGGTGCTCAGCCTGAGCCAGACCCGCCTTCAAAGGAGCCATCAGGTCCACTGACCCCTGTGACTCCTCAGGCTGGGTCTGTCACAGCTCAGCCTGCGACTACTGCATCGGCTCCTGCCATTTTTTGAAACAATTACTAATTTGCATTTTTCATTATTAACTTGGTTTTATAAAAAATATAATAATAAAATTACTTACAATGGCCGCCTCTGCCTGCTGAGACGTCACAGTCCCGTCACGGTGTCTGTGTGTGATGGCGTACAACTCCCCATAATCCGTCTGACGGTTCTCCTGCTGTGCCTTCGTCTCCTGAAACAATTACAAAATTCAATTAGTATTATGAAATAATCAGCTAAAAGTAAGTGATATTTTGAAAAGTTACCAGCTCGTTATAGGTCACAGCAAAGGTCTTCGATCCTGCTGTGTGGTGGATCATCTACTGCGCCCGGATCTAGGTGTTCCTCTGAGAAAGCTCCTGGAAAAAAAAATATTAAATGTATTATAATTTAAAATTAAATACAAATTAAATTGAAATTATAATTTAATATTTAACAATTACAAAATTATATATCAAAAATCTAATAAATACATTACCTGCGCCTCAGGGCTCCTCCTAAACTGGACGAAACTCGCCCAGTCGTTCGGCGACACGCCGTCCGGGACGCTCTCGATCAGCTGCTCCAGAGGCATCGTCCCGTCTTTATCCACCCTGTGGAAGAGACGGTTCCTCTTGTTCTTCCAGGCGTCACCCATCTTCACGAGGGCGTACCTATTCTGGTTGGCTCGGACGGCAAACCGCAGCTGAAAAAAAATTATTTAAATATCAATAATTACAAAAAACATAATTTTAAAAAAATTAATTAAATATAATTAATTACAAAAAATATTAATTAAATAATTTTAATTACCTGAACCACCTCCTCCCAAGCCTAGTCCTTCGGCCCCATCGGAACGTGCCTCTACGTCTTGAAGTGAAGGGGGAACCGCATCCAATTCGCGCCCAAGTCGTTCAGGAAGCGGTTGAGCAGGTGACCCCCATTGTGGATCGCTGGTCAGTGCCCTCATTCCACGACACTATAACTCGCAGGCTCCGGTCCAAGCTGTTCACACCGGCCACGTCTAGCTTCCTTGTCGAAACGTTCCCCTGCTCGTCTGCACAGTTTACCGCACGTTAGATAAATTGTAATTCAAAGTTAACATTTCTAATTTAAATAAATAATTTACTAAATTAAAAAACTAATTTACCTTCGACCTGCACCTCAAACCCAGTGGACCGCGAAGACGACCCTCGTGGGTTGTTCTGCTCCCGAGCGTCCTCCTCATCAAGGAACTGCTCCATCTCCCTGAACCCAATCGGGATCTTGAACTCCTCCTCGTTGAGGAAGTCCTCAACGCTAATATCTGGCCCACCAACCTCAGGGACCTCTGGTGCGGTCGTCGCCTGTGGGATCGTCTGCGGTGCCTATGGTAGGGCCGACTCCTGTGGGGGGATGGGCTGAGATGCTGCGGTAGCCCTGCCTCCGCGCTGTCCCCTCCCTCTGCCCCCTGCTCTGCTGCTGCCACCCCGTAAAATCGGTCTGGGGACCTCAGGGGCCTTCCCCTTATCCTGTCCTGAAGCCATATCAACTGTAAAAATTAAAAAAAAAATTAGTCACATTATTATGCAAAAATATAATAAAAATATAAATATAAATAAAATACGTGTTATATACGTATCTCAAGTGCAAATACTGAGAAATACTGAGCAAAAACTCCTATATAGACGTCTGAACGCTCAAATCTTGAAGAAATCACTCAAAGAAACCTCGAGAAACAAAATGAGCAAAAGGAGAAATGAGGGAGGCGGTGGCTTAAATAGGCCAGATTTTAGTAGTGGTTATTCAAATAACCGCTACTGTAACCACTACAAATAATTAAATTTGTAGCGGTTCTACAATAACCGCTACAAAAGATAACAACGTTTGAAATTCTGTAGTGGTTATTGCCCAAAACCGCTACAAATGTCGAGACTCTTGAAATTCTGTAGCAGTTATAGGGCCATAACTGCTACAAACTTCTGACCTTTGGTATTTTGTAGCAGTTCTGTTGCTGTAACCACAACACTGTTAGCGCGCCAACTGGCGGGAATATTGTAGCGGTTTCTGTGCATTAACCACTACAAAATCACCGCTACAAGTTTTGGCGGGAATTCCGCGCCAAATTTCTAGCGGTTTTGTGTACCCAACCGCTACAAAAAAACCTTGCCGCTACAAATTTATAGCGGTTTAGGTGAAAACCGCTACAAATACTATAATTTGTAGCGGTTTAATATAACCGCTACAATTGCACCGCTACAAAATACCTTTTTTTTGTAGTGATGACACAACAATTAGCAACAAACAACACAACAAAGACCAGCTAGTGAATTAAATAGTATAGCTACCCAGAGATTTGTCTAAACACATATTCATACCATTCTTCAATCACTTCATTAAGTTGATGGTCAGTCAAAGTGTCACAATGTTGATCTTCATACTACTACACATATATAAAATCAGACACAAATTAAAATGAATTAAAATCAGTAAAATGTAATTATCAAAAATTAATTAAATTTAATTAAAATACAATATGAAGTGCTATTAAATGACTTAATTTTTAAGGAATAAATGGTTGATCATGCATGCATAATTATATCCTTCATAAATTTCATGATGTAATACCCACAATTATTGTCATTGTGTTGGAAAGGGTACTGTAAAAATATAATGCAATATTTAACTCTATTTATGAATAAAAATTGTTTACTAACAAAGTTTGAGTAAATTCATATATCAGTACCAGTATCTTCTTCCAAGGATAGCTAAGGTGAGGGTCAGCAGCTTTAGAATAGCTTTAAGAGACAGAGGACCGATACGCAGTCAATGCGCTAACAAAACAAATAGAAACTGATTACTTTTGGTTATTCAATAACATATGCAAATATTTACACATACGCATGTACGCTTACCTATTGAACAATAGTAACATATTAGAACTGTTTTGTGGAAGACCATTTTTTAGAGGATCCATATAGTAAATACGAGGGCCTGAAGGTTCCACTGGATTGATAACTATCAATATCCAATGGCGCCTAAAATATTTTAAAAAATTTGTTTCAACAATCATGTTATGATAAAAGTTAAACAATAAAAAGAAAAATTAGACCACTAATAACTTACCCCGCATTGTATGGCACTAAAAATAACGTAGTTGATGTCGCTTTCTTTCTAAAGTAATCTTTCAGTTCATTAGACTGTGCATTTATGTCTACTTTACCCCTATGATGGCCAATGAGATAAGGGTTGACAAATATGAATTGGACCCTATTTGTATCCATTAAAATGTCATGGTATAAATGCTTGGTATAAAACAAACAGTGTCATGAGAAACAAAAGAAATGGAATGAGAAATATTAATAACGTACAGTGATAAACGATGATTGTCAAGTACCTTTTCCAGATGTTCATAGCCAAAGCTCTAACCCAATCACAAGTACTTATGTTGTGCATGACCTCGGCAGTAACATAATCAACTAGACCACTAACACTGTAGATATGTCTTTCTAAACGTATTTCCAATCCTCCTTCATCGATCAGTTGTGGTGTAATCAATACTAATTGATCGCGATATGAGGTTGGTCTTCTTTTGCTTTGTTGGCTAGCCGATGCTTTTGACTTGGGTTGTGTTGTCAAACACTTTGAAATCTTATCATAAGGTTGAATTTGTTTATCTCTAGACTGTCTACCTTGCGAAAATCAGAAAATTAAATCACAGTTTTAGATGGAAGTTCGAAGGAAAAGGTGAGGAATTGTGAATGAACGACCTTTTCATATGGCTCGATAAGACCTATTAGCCAAGCAATATAGCCACCTACAACATCTTTCACTATTATTTGCTCATCCAGAGATGGGAACGATAAGAGGGCGTCTTTATTCATATAGACGTCAACCCTCACTCGGAGTGTGTTGTCAAGCAATGGTGAATTGTACAGTGTGTCCTTATCATTGTTGTAGGCAGCACCCACTACAATCGCGTCCTTAGAAGCTTGATCGACATATAACTTGCATTGAAATTCGCCCTATAGTGAATAGAGTTAATATGTTATAGTTCGCTAAATTATAATGTAACATAAAGTTAAGTTGAGTAGAAATTAATTACCAAAGGAAAAGGGACTTTAGGCATGGAAGTGCAACTATCTCTGACACTTGGGCTATCACAGAAGGGAACATTTTGTGTTGGCCTACACTACACCAACTATTGTATTTGCATTGTTAACAGTACATTCTGTTCTTCCATCAAACGCATTTATCCTAAGAATTGTTCTTCTCATTGTTCCTTGTAGCGCATTTGTTCTTGAAGTTCTTACATTTGATGCTTGAAACTAGTCATCTCCTCACGCAGCTGGAAAATGTCACTTTTATTGGGGCGCTTTTGACGTCCGAAGTATGTTGATGGGGTGACAGCAAAACCAGTACGCTGAACACGACTATCATACTCGGGTACTCCTAGTGCTCTACTCAACAAATTGTCCCGACCAACATAGCTCGCCAACACAGGATCCTCCTGTGTCATTTGTCGCTATCACAAAAAGAATTACAACAATATTAGTTATTATAAATCAAGTTCATTTAAGTAAAGCCAATTATTTGTTGTACGCATAATCCAATACTTACACAATATTCAGCTACTCTTCTTGCTTCCTCACTACAAATTTCACCTTTCTTATTTGTGACACCGGCTACCCATAGATCATGTCGTGGAACCTGTGTAATATCTAAACTTGATTCTTCTATCTGCACGGCAAATTTAGTTGAAGTTAAATGATATTCATACAATTTATCTATAAATGAAATAATCATTAGTTCATACCATTTTTCTTTCTAACTGTGGATATGAAACAGGTCCTTGTGTGTACCGGTATGCCATGTTAGTCGCGTTAGCATGATTTTTCTTGCTTTAGATCAAAATGATTCATATCAATATATAAATGTTAATTACAAATACGTACATTACAAGTAATAGGGAAAGTCATACAAATTATATTACCAGGAATTTCTAAGTTGTATGTGTTCTGATAAACTCATCCCACATTTCTTGAGTGATGATTCCTTCGTATAATGGATAAGGCAATGTATCAATGATATTCTCATTATCATCCCTCAAGTAGTATTTGACCAGATCAGAATGAAACTTTCTCATAAGTTTTCTGGCTTTTCTTAGCATGAAGTTCTTCTGAGCATAATCAATAACAATAAAACAGACATATATAATATGTAAGATTGAAATTAAGTGAAACAAAGCAAACCGAACAATAATATAATTAATGTGTTACCTATACTTCATCCCAGATGTCATCCTCATAATTTTTTCTTGCCATTTTCCAGTTTTGAACTATAATAGGGACTCTGTATCGAACTTTAGTCCTAATAAAGTTATTTAATGAGGTACCATTCTCCCTAAACAAGTTTCCTTTTTCATTCCACTCCAGTTGTAACTTGATTCCCTTACTTCTCAATTTGATCAATCTTGCCATAACTGTCCTACCACGTCTTACGTCCGCCTTAAATCTTTGTCTACCAATGTTCTTAGGAACATCATCAGTTTCATCGTGTGTGAGTCCATACTCTTGGAAGTGAAATAAACCAAAATAAAACATCAGTGTACAATGTCAACCATGTCAACGAAAGCAAATTATTTTGAAATTTATAAAAATTTACGTACAAGTAAACAAGTCAAGGCACTCATTATCTTTTCCTTTTTCTCGTTTGATTTAAAATTTTATTCTTCAGAATTCATGTTGGATTGAGAATTGTGTTTCTCATGAGCCAAGTTCCCTCTTCATGATCATGTCTCACGTATATAGGTCCATCTTCATCTTTATCTTCATCTGCATCAGCATCTATACCAATGTGTACTGACCACAAATTCTCAAATGATGGATCATCATCATTGATGTTCAAATATTCATTACTTTCAAAATCAACTTATTCTTGACGATTCTTGTTAGATGGGAGTACAATAGACCAATTCTTTTTACCAAGATCCGGAATGAAAAATGCTTGTTCTGCTTGTGTTGTGAAAATAAAAGGATTATCTTCATACCAAACCTTAGAAATGTCTACTTGAACAAAGCCTAAGTCATCTATCTGTAATCCACTGTTGTTGTTAACCCACTTACATTTAAAGACAGGGACCCTGAGCATAGAGTAATCTAACTCCCATGTGTGTTCAATGACACCAAAGTATGACATTGATGCATAGATAGGGTGTATGTCTTTAGCACTGGATCTATGCCAAGAATCAGCAACAAGTGTTACACCACTATTCTGTATCGTGCTTTGTGTATCATGGTCTTGTGTATAGAATGTGTAACCATTGATTGCTTAACCATTGTAAGATAATACATGTAAGCTTGGTCCCTTCGACGCCACTTCAATTTTTTAGAAACTGAATCAGGATTCCGCTCCATCTCATCATTAATGCGGTTTTTCAACCAGCTTGAAAATTGTTTATTATATTCTGTTGTTAACAAATTTTCATTCCTATCACCATGTACCAATTGAAGAGCATCCTTGTGTTCTTCTACATACGGTTCGACCTCATTAGTGTTACGTAGCACATAGAAGTGGGCTTGCTCCCGTTCAGTTGCTGATATCATTATTACATCACTCCCAGTTGTTCCTTTCCCTGATCTTCGCCCATCATGACGGGACTTGGGGATCCCTACAGGGTCAACATTTGATTGAAAATCAGCACAGAAGTCACTTCTTATTTAACCATGTACCTTTCAGCGATACAACCTTATGTGCGATATTTATTTTTCACATACCTTTTTAATATTTTCATGGATCGCTCATTTGGGTACATCCATCTCAAGTACACTGGACCGCATAATTAAATCTCTTTGACAAAGTGTATAGTTAGATGTACTATAATGTCAAAAAAAGGTGGAAAATACATTTCAAGTTCACACAGAGTACACACAATCAGCCTATGCAAATCTTATAACTTAGTTGAATCTACCACTTTACTACAGATCAACTTGAAAAACATGCAAAGTTTAGTGATGGTGTTTCTTAAATTTTTGGGTAAAATGGATCGTATACCAACTGGTAGAAAATTATGCATGAGCATATGACAATTATGAGACTTGAGGTTCTTTAACTTAAACTCTTTAACTGATACAAGGTTCTTTATATTTGAAGAGTAGCCCTCAGGAACTTTAATTCCTTACAGAAACTCATAAAACAATTTCTTCTCTTTCCTTGACAGAGTGTATGCCGCTGGCGGTAGATAGGTATGATGCCCTTGCTCAATCGGTGCCAACTCTTCTCTAATTCCCAAGTTCACCAAATCCAACCACGAATTGACACTATCCTTGCTTTTTCCTTGGATATTGAGCAACGTGCCAATTAGACTATCACAGATATTTTTTTCTATGTGCATCACATCAAGAAAATGTCTCACATATAAAGACTTCCAATATGGAAGTTCAAAGAAAATAGACTTTTTCTTCCAACCACTTGTCTCAATTTGTTTTACAAAAGGCTTGCCAAAATTGTTATGCAAGTCTTTTACCTTGGAATACACCTGGGAACCGGTCAACATCTTTGGTGGGCTACCTTTTTTTGAGTCACCATTGAAAGTCTTTTTCTACTTCTTCCAACGATGTTGTGATTGTAAGAATCTTCAATGCCCCATGTAAACATTTTTCTTACAATGATGAAGTCGTACTGAATGAATGTCATCTTCACATATAGGGCATGCACCATATCCTGACACTGTATCTCGACAAATTACCATAAGCAGGGAAATCATTAATTATGCCAAACAACATGGCTTTCAAAGTGAAACTTTCTTCCATGTACCCATCATACACACTGACGCCTTCCTCCAAAGCAGCTTCAAGTCATCAATTAAAGGAGCTAAGTATACATCTATATCATTCCCAGGTTGTCTTGGCCCAAAAATTTACATAGACAACATCATAAACTTACATTTCATGATCAAGTGTAGAGGAAGGTTATAAATCATCAATATCACCGGCCACATGCTATGTGTACAACTCTGAACACCGTGCGGATTAATTCTATCAGTTGACAGTGCAAGGTGAAGGTTCCTTACTTCATCCACAAAGTCAGGGTACTTATTATCAATTTTTTTTCATTGAGGAGAATTTACAGGGTGCCTAAGCTTTGTGTCTTTAATCCTTTCATCAGTATGCCATGTCAATTGCTTAGCAATCTTTGCATTATTGTATAGTCGTTTGAATCTCAGAATAATGGGAAAATACTATAGGACCTTCGAAGGACTTTTTACTTTCTTCTTCTTATATCGAGATGCGTTGCATTTAGGGCACTTCTCCAATGTTGCATACTAATTTTGAAATAATATGCAATCGTTAGGACATGTATGTATCTTCTTATATCCCATACCGGTTGTAGAGCAAAGAATTCGCTTTGCCTCGTATGTCTTGGTAGGAAGTACATTTTCTTCTGGAAGCATATCTTGAAATAGTTCAAGTAGTGCGGTGAAACCCGAATCACTTAATCCGTAGCAAGCTTTAAAGTTGTACAACTTCAACACTGTTAGCAATCTTATGTATTTAGTACTACCGGCATATAATGGTTTCTCTGCATCACCTTTCAACTTCTCAAATTCGTTAGGGCAGTTATAAATCACCCTTTCAACCACATTTAGCATTTCTTCAAGACCATCATCTTCATCAAACATGCTTTGATCAAATTTATCTGAAGCACCACTCGTGGGATGCACCCGATCACTACATGCATCATTCGTCTCACCATGCCTTGTCCATCGTTAGGGGTTGAAACAGGCCAGGCCAGGCTTGTGCCTTAACAGGCCTGGCCTATTAAGGCACAAGACAGCCTAAGCCTGGCCTGTGGCCTGTTACAGGCTTTTTATTAGGCCTAAGCCAGGCCTATGGCCTGTTAAGGAGGCTTGAATTTGTAAAAGATCCTAAATAGGCCAAAAATAGGCCTAGTTACACTTTTTTTTTGCATAAAGGATGCCATTGTCTGAATCAAAACTAGCATCCACATAAATTAGTCATTGTGGACTACATGCTTGTACGTGGGCTCAGCCTTCATTCATATAAAAAAAGGGACATGTATAAAATAAGGAGATTAATTAGCATCTTGGATGGACATAAACAGAAGACCCATTCTCATAAGATCCAGGTATACCCCTACTTTGGAAGCCTCCCTAGCTCTTGTCATCCATATTATAGGATCTCTATCTTCCCTCCGACTAATCATCATTTGTATGCATATTATGTTGTAACTAGCAGGGAGATCAAAGTCAAAGATAAGGAAAGTAACATACAAATCAACTCTTATCTTATATTTCTCACAAACTCAATCTGACTGCATTGCCAAATTACGTAGGCTCAGCCCTCATTCATATCAATAAAAAACTAGCACCTACAAGGTTTCTAATGGCCATAAGAGAAGCTTAAAATGTTACAAACTACAGAATGCATTGATCATTAGAAGAAATTCTTATGAGAAAAGTCACACAAAAAAAGTAGAAGGAAAAGCAAAAGCAAATAATGCAGATTACAGAACAATAATTGTTGCAGTGGCTGCAGTGGCTGTCTCAGATGTCTATCAACAAATTCACTATGCCCAGTTCTTTTTGTATGCAAATCACTCTCCTACATCACAAAAGGAATAAGAAAAGAAAATAGAATAAGTCATGCCCATTGTAATAAATGATAACATACCTTAGAGTCATGCTTACTTTGAAGTTTTAAAATGCATTTGAAGCTAATGAATCTTCTCACCTTCACATCAAATCTTCAAAATAATTTCTTCTTCTCCTTAAAAGGCCTTGAAAAAAATTAATGAAATATATAGTATTAGATCATAACACAATTTAACATGTACAAGAAATAATATGATTTTAACAATGCAAAATTTATACCTTCTATTTTTTCTTCAAACCGTATTGGTTTCGAAGCCAGTCCCTACCACAAATAAGTACTTCAATAGATTCTTCATTTAATTTAGAACGATATTCATCAATAACTCTACCTCTAGCACTAAATGTGGACTCTGATGCCACGATTGAGATTAGAATAGCTAGTATGTCAGCAGCCATCTTAGATAAAATCTTATACTTCAAACTATTATTTTTCCACCATTCTAAGGCACTAAATGAGTTAGAACTGCCCTAGGAATATAAACACCATCCTCAAGATAAGCTTTCAATTATGATTTCATAGGGGGAATTGCTTGTTTTTCATGAATAATGTTCATAATTTGATCAAATCCAGTAATTATAGAAGAACTAGGCATATTGGGAGAAGAGTTGTTGCCAACATTTTCATCTGCATTACTTGTCTCTCCCTTGTACAAGGCAACATACTCATCATACATTGAGTATAAAGCATTCTCTACTTTAACTATATTCTTAGAAGCAGCATAATCAAGCCTGTAAATCAAAGGAAAGCTATAATTAATAACATATAATTTGCACCTAGGATCCAGAATACTTGCAAGAGACATCACCAAATTGCATTCCCCCCAATATTTGTCAAACTTCTCTTTCATTGAGATAGCCATTTCTACCATAAAGAAATCATCATCTTCTAAGGCATTGTCAATTACTTGTTTCACCCTCCAAACTTCAGGAAGGTACAAATTTGCAATAGGATACTCACTGCCTGAGATGACATGAGGGGCTAGATTGAACACTTCTAGAAGTTTACAAATCTTCTCAACCTTCTTCCAATCCTCTTCGGACAGTGCATAGTTGTAATGTGGTTCTCTTTCCTCATAATCAGGAAAGACAACCTTGAACTTCAAAGCAGTAGACAAACATCCTATATGTAGAATTCCACCTTGTTGGACAATCAAGAATGAGCTTCTTTTCCTTCAAACGTTTCTACTCAACAATATCACAAAATGCTTTTAGCCTTAAATCATTGTAATTGATATACTTCACACTCTCACGAACATTATTTATAATGTCTTTGATTCTACCAAGGCCATCTTGTGCCAACAAGTTTAATATATGCGCACAACATCTGATGTGAAACAAGCTACCACCTTGAGGCATTGAACTATTAAGTGATAAGGTGTCTTGAAGAGCTCTTAAACAAGAATCATTATAAGAAGCATTGTCAACTGACACAGAAAACACTTTGTTTTCAATTTCCTAGGCCTTCAAACACTTGAAAATAGCATTAGCTACATCAATTCCTCGTCGAGGAGCAGGAACTTTGACAAAACTCAACACCCTCTTTTGAAGATTCCACCCCGCATCAATGAAATGCCCAGTGATAACCATATATTCAATCACTTGATGACTAGATTTCCACATATCTGTAGTTAATCTAATCTTGCTAACACCTTGTAATAAGGACTTCAGTTGTTTCTTCTCTGCTTTATATATAGCCAAAAAATCACTTCTGGTTGTCTTGAGAGAAAATTTCTGAAATTCAGAATTAGAATATTGAAATCCCCATATCCATACTTTATCCTCAATGATACTAAATGGATGCTCATACACCATGATCGCAGTAGCAATTATTTCCCTAATCTTCTTATTAGAATATCTAGCCCCTGATGTTAGAAATGGATTAATGCACATATTTGAAGGTTGAAATGGAATGGTGGATTGCTTATTTCTTGCAGCAATATGCAGCTTCCTTGAATCACAAGATTTAATTTGTCTCCATAGATGGGAAGTGCTAGCTCCCTTCCCTGAGTATGAAAATGGACTTTTGCAATACTTGCATTTAGCTTTGAGCCCATCATTAGTTTCAACTTGATCAAAATCATCCCAAATAGGTGAAGTTTTTATCCTCTTCTTCTTAATGATATCATCATCGCCATCATTTTTCTCACCGGTTTGTTGACTAGTCTGTTGACCAGTCTATTGACTAGCTTATTGACTTGAATCAGTTGGTGCTTGTTGACAAACCTCAATAGCATTAGGAGGAATTGAACTAGATGACATCGTTTTACTCTCAAAGGGAGATGACATTCACTAGAACTAAAACATAAAACATAAAACTTTGTCCAAAAAAAAACATAAAACATAAAACAACCAAAATTTCATAATTTAATTAACCAAATAGATATCAGCCAGCAATTATGAATGTAAGACAACTGTTCAACAAATTTTAACAAGGGAACAAAAGGGGAGGAAATAATTCAGAGCCAAAAGAGAAGAAAGAATGAAAGAAAAGCATGAAAGAGGCTGACTAAAGTATAAACCATTATCTTCATAAATATATACATATCAAAAGACATTAGATAATCTTCTTTATACATGTGCCAGCAATGCTAAAATCTAAACACAACCACAAACTCAAACAAGCCTATGGACCCATGTTGTAACCAAACGCATGGTGCTATTAATTATCATGCTCCTAATAATTTTTGTACATCACAAATACTCATCCACCAACAGATAAATCAAAATCACAAAAAAACATGAACTAGATAGTGAAACAAGCCACAAGAGTAGCAACATGACATATATATATATTCATAAAAAGGGCGTGAAGCATAGGGTATGAAGCAATAGATTCATATAACCTTCTTTCTGTTTACAATTTCAACATAGCAACATTCAATCTGATCTTGAAATTAGCTCAGGACATATGCATATTCATAAAAAGGGAGTGAAGTACAGGGGACGACTAAAAATGCCAAAAAAATCAAAACATGGGACGAACTGAAGCACATGACATACATATGTTCATATCTACAGGATAATCAGTACACAGCTTAAGCTTAACGATTTCAAGCCTTGAATTAGAGCATATTTCAATAATAAACAAACAAAATAAAGTACCCAATACTTACCAAATGCCTGAATTGAAACCCAACGAGTGCTTTTCGGTAGACTGCAAGTCAATCTTCAACGACAGAGAGAGTGGTGTTGCGGGAATGAATCTTCGATGGTGGACTGAGGGTGAGAGACGACCACTGATCTGACAGACTGAGGGTAAGAGCCTGAGAGGTGATGGTTAGACTAGGAGAAGACAGAGAGAGGAGCAACGATTGCAAACTTCTGATCAGCCGCTCGCTCACGGTGGTCGGTGGAGCAACGGAAGTTGGGCGTCGGGCGAAGGGAAAGGCAGAGCCGGAGGGAGTCACGACGCACGATTTCAATTTCAAAATCTCAGAAATGAACAAAATAAGTTTTAAAGATTTAGGACTTAGGGCTAGAGAAATAATCAGGGAAGAGAACAATGGCATAATTGTAATTTTGTATTATTTTTAGTTTTTTTAAATAAAATCTTAACAAGCTCAGGCCGGTCTCACAGGCCTCACAGGCCTGTTAATAGGCCTTGGCCTGGCCTATTAAGGTAAACAGGCTTCCAAATAGGTCTTGGCCTGGCCTTTTAGCCCGATAGGCCAAGCCTGAACAGGCCTCTAAGAGGCCAGGCCCCAAGCCCCTGTTAGGTGGCCTGGCCTGTTTCCACCCCTATCCATCGTATATATGTTTGATCAATACCGTAACACACTAAGTGATCAAGCAAATCAAGTGGACTAATCCGCTTTCCAAAACAACAAGATAAGCAAGGACATAAGATTTTGTCAGGATCTTTTGTGTGCTCAATTATAAATGTAATAAAATCTTTCACCCCATCTATATATTCCCTTAAACACCGATTAGATGACATCCATTTATGATCCATCTATACCTTCAATCTATTTTTTTAAAAAAGTACGTGCTTAGTTGTATGATTATTGCATTTACTAATTACTTTTATATTCTCTTACCAATTTTAAAATAAATTCCCAACATGAAATCTTCAAAATTGAAGCTTTCTAAGTCTTAAACCCTATGTTTTAATTGACAAATAATCCATTAATTATTCCCAGGCATTATAATAATTTTTCACAATTCATAACAAAAGAAACCATATTTACCACAACATATCATAGGTAAATTAGAAATCATTACAAGTCAACAAATAAAATACAAGTGTTAAGAATATATAAATAATTAGTTTACTTATGCAACTAATCCATAACAATCATTAGAACACCTACAAATTATAACTAACTATTATTAAATTCAACTAAAATCACATTTATAAGCTCAAAATTTAAAAAACATACTCTAAATAGAAACTTCAATAGACTGATGAGCTGAAACTGTAAACATAAATTAAACATAAAAAAATCAATAAAATATTAGTGGTTGTAAGTTATTTTTTTAATAATAATAATGTCTACAAAACATCAATATATAATAAAATAAAATATGATTAGCTTAAATCAAAAAATATGATTCAGAAAAAAAAAAGAAAGAAAATAAAATAAAACAAAAAGGAAAGCATATATAATCTCAACATTAATTAAAATATTTTCAGCTCAATGTTGAGAATATAAAAAAAAATTATTTTTGACTAGCTACATTGCCAATTATTCTTGGGTAGTCATAAATATGATGCATACATACATGCATGCATGCATGCAGACACACACACATACACACATACATACATACAAAGAGAGAATTGAACTAGACACACATATTGTAAAAAAAATATTTTCCATTGTTAATATGCTAGTTAAAAAGATATTAAATATACTTAAAATTTCTTTTTTTATTAGGTGAATTAAGTTCACTTAAAATTTCATAAAATGCTTTACATATTGGAATATAGAACTTTAGGAAAACTTTATATATGAAACAAATATAGTAAAATTTATACATAATACATTTATTAAAAAATAATTTTTATATTCATATATATTATAAAATTTTTGAAAAAAAACTTCAATTGAATAAAATAAACTCCTTATTGTATGATTTTTCCCCTTACGGTTCTAGTTAATATATTTAAAGTTAAATAATATAAACAAATTATATTTTATTTTATTAAATATTAACATTGATATATTGATATATTAAAGTCATTTTATCCATATTTTAAAATCCCAAAATGAGTTAATGACTCAATCACCAAATTATTCAATTTATCATCCTGATTTCAATTTTTCCTATTTTAATTGGCTTTATATGAGATTTTCTCTATTATAGTTTAATAAGATAATACAAAAAATTATTTTGTTACCTCTATAAAATGGAACACAAGTATATATAACATATATATATATATACACACGTGCGTGTCATAGAAAGAAAAAAAAGAACATCATGGAATATAATCAACATATATATATACATGTGCGTGTGATAAAAAAAATAAGTAGAAAAACCTTAAAAAAAAGAAGCACGTTGAACTTACAACTTAATTGATCAGTGATGTGGAGTGGGGGACCACGTTGCCCGTTGGTGATGCAATCTTGAGTGAGTAGGAGGAGGAAATTTGAGTAGTTGGGACCAACTAGAGTGGGGACTAAAAGTGAAAGACAGTACAAAGAAAAGGGAACAATTGGAACAAAACAAAGATGTAGATTCAATGATGAAGATGTGTGCACGTGTGGGTGTGTTTTTAAGTGTGAAGATGATAGGAAATAGAGGGAGGGGGCGACGGATCCACGACAAGAAGTAGAGATGAGAAAAGGGAAAGTTTAATAGAGGAGAGAGGAGGGAATAATTAAAGTGGAGTCAAAAAGAGAAGGAGGGGGCAAGACGCGGGACCACTATGCAGGAAATGAAAAAAGAGATAAGGGTGGGGGCGGGGGAATTGCAATTGGTAGAGAGTGGATAGTGTAATCCACTTGACAAAATTTTTTTTTAATAAGGCAGGCGCCATACTTGGTCACAACTAGCGTGGCGCCTGGTTGCCCTGGCACCACAACTGGTTTTTATGGGTCATGTGTGGCAAGCGCCACACGTGGCCCCAAAACCAGATGTGGGGCCTGGTTACCTAGGCACCACAACTGCTTAAGTATGGGCCAAGTGTGGCGCCTGAAAAGCTTGGCCCTACTAGCTGTGGCACCTGACCCACCAGGTGCCACAACTGGTACCCAAAATAAAAAAAAATTAAAATAGAAAAAAAGGAAGCTGTACGGCACTTCTTTAAAGAAGGGCTACAAAATGTGCACCACCTTTCAATCTTTTTGTAGTAGTGTTAAAATATTAAAAGTTATAAATTTGGTTTCAATCAGAATAAAGAAAATATAACTTTCTTTTGTAAGGAAAAGAAATTACTATAACTTTAGTTTAAAATTAAATTTAATGATAAAGTAGTACTCCCTCCGATCCTATTTATAATAGCTTAATAACAGAATTATACAGTTTAATAAAGCAATTATAGTTAAAAATAATATGTCTAAAATAAACGTTATTTTCTAAGTATGCTCTTATTTATGAGGGGCAAGTAAAGATGTTAGTGCAAGTGTTTCACCTAAGAGGGGGTGAATTGGGTGATAAAAAAATTAATTAAAAATTGCAATTAACAAAAATTAAATTAGACTTTAGAGTTAGAAGGATATCACTAAAGTGTATAAAAGAAATTTATACTGGTTCGGTCACAACCTCTTTGACCTATGTCCAGTCCTCAGAGCGACTTTAAGATTTTCACTATATCTTCCAAGATACAGTGGGTTCTTGGTATCTCAGTACATTGCAATTTCCTTCACTGGACAATCACTCCCCCATCTTTGTAAACTGATCCCTCTTAAGGTCCCACTACCTTGAATATTACTTTACAGATGATTGAAGGTATTTAAAACTCTCTCAAAGAGTAGATAGATAAAAACTAAAGTACATAAGGTATAGCAGGGAATAATAGACAAATGGAAAAATAGATCACTTAATGAGCAAATTAAATATCGTCGTTGGTTAGTTGCTCCGTCTTGAATACTTCTATATTTATAGGTAGAGGAAATTTGAATACTGTTGTGAGCATTCAAATTTGTTCGTTAGAGAGTAAATGTAGCCGTTGATGAAAGAGAGTGTTTCTGTCGTTTTTCTCTGCTAAGCATTTAATGCTTCCGTCAATTTCATTTAATCCGTTGTTAGAGCACCTGAAACTTACTAGCAAATAAGATTAGTAACATTTAGGAATAATATAAAGATTTAGGAACTAATTCAAGGTTTAAAGAACGAGTATTGAATTTCCCAGAGACGATGAACTTTAAATTTTGATATCTTCACTCAAGTGTGTCTCCTAATCATTTGAAGTGATTCTAAATCATTCGAGTATTGATCTCAATCACTTGAGTGATATGAGCTTCAGCACACTAAATTTTATTAAAGAAGTTAGTAGTGATAGATTTTGAAAATCTAAGCATCACTTGAGTACTCAAAATCATTCAATCGAGTGATCTTTTGATATCTGGAAAATTTTTGAAATCACTACCAAGTGTTTATCACTTTATTATCACTTTCAGATCACTTGCATAAATTTGCAAGTGATTGCCGATCACTCGAGTGATTGTCTAATTCACTTGAGTGATCTTCTTTGAAGAGCATATCACTTGAAGTGATTTGAGAGTGACTTTAATAATAAGTGCTAATACTCTAGTGTTTTCATTTCATCACTCGAGTGATATGCTAATTCAGCTAATAGAGTCTGCATCACTTGAGTGATTTACCATTATCACTCGAGTGATCTGTCTTTCATAGCATATCACTTGAGTGATGTCTCCTGACACTACTATAGAAGATACTTTTAATGTATGTTTTTATGCCCTTTAGACGACTGTTTTCAAGGGGGCGTGTATGTGAGTTGTGTTGAAAGTTCAAGAATAGACGACTATTCCAGAACAGTCGTCAAAACAGACTTACAATGACTGTTTTTTAAAAATAGTCGTTATAACTTTTTTTTAATAAATATTACCCGATGTTTCTCCCCACAGCCATTGAAAAACCACCAATCCTAGATAATTATATTTTAAATCTTGAAAGTTCAATCATCACATATTGTGCAAAAAAACTTAAATTCAAGCATATATCATCATAACATCATTTTAATGTTCAAACTTCAACTTTCAATCTTAAAACATGACAATCTTATGCCCAAAGAGATGACATGCTTCCATGAAATCTCTATGTTTCATCATCATTTTTCAAAGTATTCTCTATAAATCGTAATGGCTCTAACAAATTCAAAGTACTTATATAAATAAGAAACTATAAAAGTAACAAGAGGAAAAGTATTTGAGTATGCAAACATAATATAGCATTGTACAAAACCACTGCACTATATAAAAAAACCTTTACACATCATCACCCTTTATGAGTTGTAAAAGATGTCTTAACAAAAGGTCTCATATCAAATTAATGTCTTCGATTATGTAGGCGTCTCGAGTACTAAAAATCTATGCGCAAATTGGAGACTAAGTTAACATAGATCAATCAATTGAATGAAATAACCAACAATGTAATTACAAGAACAAAAATGAAATTTAGTTGAGAATCAAGAAATGATCACCTGTTCAAAGTTGGTAGTAAGTCCACTAAAAATGAAGTTATACATATATAGTAAAACATAGTAGCTACACTTAGTTTCCTTGATTGCTGAGGGCACTATAAATGAAAAGAAAATGGTAAAAAAGAATAAAGGTATATATAATTGATTGTCAATTAAAGAACTTGAATTTAAACAGCTTACTTTTGACTAGAACCATTTCGTCAAACCACTTTTACCTTGGCACTTCCCACCCATTATATAATATGTCTTCAGTGCACTATAATTAAAATGAAAAATAGAAAACATCAGAACAATTTAGTCAAGTAAAAAACTAATGATTTACAAACAAATTAACTTATGTGTTGAAAATGGTTTTTATCTCTTTGTCTGGCTTGCGACCTAAGGCATCAAACCAAAAGATGATGTTGATGAAGGGGCAAGCAACACACAAACTCCAATGATAACTATGATAAGATATATAGATTAAAATGTGGTTACATAACTGATACTTCTTAGCAAACTAAATGTGTATAAATAGGTAAAATTAAGTTCATTGCCCTTCAACAATTGGTACTAGATAACAAGGAAGCTTAGATTGTCTGATTGTATAACCCACATAGCTCATCCTATCTTCTAATTTATTATTATTATGCCTTGCTGGTAGCCACACTAATACATAATATACATATTACTACCCTAAAAGACATTTCTTTCTTAAAAAGGGACGCCTAAAACATAGGCGGTGATATAAAACTTTAAATTTCCCTCTAAAACAATCGAGTTACCTGTGAGAACGAACCATTAGCATCCCCAGTCTAACTATGGACGCCTAAATATAACCTAAGGCATCCCCAACACCAGTGGGGATACCTATCTACAATTTTTTTTATTATAATGTTAAACGTTCACATGCACTGGTCTAACATGACCAGTGTATGTGAATCTATCAGATGTTAAGGCATCCCCGCCAATTTGGGGACACCTAAATGGTGTTTAGGCATCCCTAGTTTGACTAAGGACGCTTATAGTTATAATTTAGGCATCCCCAGTTGCATATACCATGTTTAGGCGTCCCCATTTTGACTGGGGACGCCTAAAGTGATAATTAAGCGTTGAACTCGATCACTCTGCCTCAATAACTTTCAGCTCCTTCTTTGCCTCACTCTGCCTCAACTTTTAACTCCTTTCTCCATCTCTACCTCACCCTACTTCATTTTCTTATTTCTTCAAAAGGCCGATACCTCCCTTTTCTTCTTGATCCTCCATTCTCTCATTTCTGGCCACTGTCATCCACCCTCTTACCATCGTGTGTTGTCTCCTTCTAAAGCATCCTCTAAAGGTTTTCTTCCAACCACGCATTTGTTTAAATTTTTTTAATTTTAAATTTCTAGCTTGCACCCATTTAGGATTTGTAATGGCTACCTGAAAACTAAATGGCTCAACTATTGCATCAGTAGTTAGCAAATAATGTCTATAGTTAGTGGAAAGATTAGCATAGGAAACATACTCATGAAGAGCGTAATGACATTTTACCTTAGCATCTCCTTGGGAAGCAACACTAGTTAAGCATATATAATCATTTAACCAAGCAGGGGATTGTTAAGCATGAGTAGATTTGGTAGGATGCACATGGTGCTGCTCATAATCAATAATGGTTTTATTACCTGGTTATTTAGCATTAAAATCCTCTTGGGGAGGTATAGGATCAGGTGCAAGAGGCATGGAAATAGGATAGGGCAATAATTGATCATCAAAATGAGAAGAGTCCAACTTATAGGTGGTGCCCTGTGAAGAGGAACTAAGTACAGAATCTTTAAAAGGGAATTTGTGTTTAAAGAAAGTAACATGCTGACTGGTTATCATAGACTTAGTAGTAAGATTATAGAGTAAAAAACCCTTTTTATTGGGCGGATAGCTCATATGCACATAAGGATCAGATATGGGAGAAAATTTGTTAAGAGTTGTTTGATTAGTAGCAAAAGCCAAACACCCAAAAGTGTTAAGGGAATCTAACTCAAGTTGTTTATTATAAATCATTTCATAAGGACTTTTGAACCCAAGAATCTTATATGTAATTCTATTGATAAAAAATAGTAGTTTTAATACATTCTCCCTAAAATTTTAAAGGTATACCTGATTGAAGTAGAAGGCTACCTGCTACACCTAATATATGCCTATGCTACTATCCATGTTAGCAACTCTTTCCATCCATGTTATTTGAATTTCATTGGTTCAATATAGTTTGACGTTGACTTTGCCATGAGCATGCACTGAATTTGCTTGCATATTTCGCTGGAATTATTGCTTGACAATGTACCATGGCCATCTATACAATTTCTTGATTGAACGTATACTTAAGGAGTGTGAACTTTCATGGCATTACTTAACCTTGCTAAACATGGTTAGGAGCATGATGAGTGGCTCAAAACTACCAACATCCTTATGGAAAGAGGCACTTAAGACAGCTATATACTTATTAAATAGGGTTCCAACAAAGGCAGTGCCAAAAACACCCTTTGAAATCTGGAAAGGATGGAAACACCCTTACTTGCTTGACAATTTGCATGATTTGAATACATGAATGAGTAGTGTTGCAACTGAGATTTTTATATATCTCACTCTTCATTTACTATGCTTTTAACATATGACTTGGTTCTTACTTGTGAATTTGCATGATTTGAATGCATGAATGAGTGGTGTTACAACTGAAATTGTTGGATTTGATGTGCTAACATTATTATCCTAAATATGAATTAGCTTCATTATTTTAGTTTTGTTTAAACTAAGTTGAGATGGTTTGTTATTTTGATTTTAGGCTGTCTCACTTTTAAGGGAAAATGCTGCTAAAATTTTGAAAAACAAAATAGTAAAAGGCAATCCCAGTGTTGACAATTATTCTTAACTTGAGTGTTAATGGGAATGGCGTAGGTGGTAATAAAATGGATCATAGTTGGATGAATGCTTTGAGAACAAGTGAATAATATGAGAATGGGGTTGAAGAATTTATTGAATTTGCTAGAAGGAATGCTACAACAAAAAATGGGATGTATTTTTGTCCTTGTGTCAGATGTTTAAATGAGACAAGACAGGATGTTGAAGTTATAAGGGATCACCTACTTTATGATGGAATAAATCTTCGATACACAAGGTGGATATGGCATGGTGAAGAAGTAACTGATTATCCGTCACACAAGAAGGAAGCTGTAGACGTCATAGATAAAGATAGAATGGAGAGAATGATTCATGATGTTGAGGTAGAATCCTTTACGCAGTCACATGAATATGACAGCCTACGGAGTAATGTAGAGACACCGTTGTACCCTGGGAGTAAGTACACACAGCTGACAGGAACATTACATGTGGTTAACTTAAAAGCAACTTGTGGATGGACCAATAGTAGTTTCACATTGCTGCTTGAATTGTTGTGTGATATGTTTCAAGACAATAATGTCCTTCCAAATTGTATATATGAGGCTAAGAAAAGATACATGCTTGCCCTAATAACTACCTATTATACAGAAAGGAGTATGAAGGTCTAAGTGAGTGCCCCAAGTGTCAAACTGCACGAAAAAAGTGAAGAAAGATGGTGGTTGTGGCGATGGGACAAGTAAAAGGCAACCTTTAAAGGTTTTGTGGTATCTTCCAATAATACCTCATTTTAAGTGTTTGTTTGGGACTAAAAAGAGTGAAGAAGTTGAGATGGCATTCGGATGAGAGAATATCTGATAGAAAATATCTTTGGCACCCGGCTGACTCTTCACAATAGAAGAAAATTGATGAAATGTTCCCTAAATTTGGTAGTAAACCGAGAAACCCTTGGCTTGGGCTTTGTACAAATGGCATCAATCCATATGGAACTCTTAATAGCATGCACAGTGTGTGCCTGATACTCCTTGTAATATACAACTTGCCTCTCTGGCTTTATATGAAACGCAAGTATGTGATGCTTTCTATGATGATTTCTGGACCAAAACAGCCAAGGAACGATATCGATGTCTACTTGGTGTCTTTGATTAAGGACTTGAAGAAGTTGTGGGAGGAAGGCTAGATGTGTTTGATGCATATAAGGAGTCCTTCAAGCTACGTGCAATAATTTTCACTACGATAAATAACTTCTCTACATACGAAAACTTATCAGGATATAGTGTGAAGGGGCATAAAGCATGTCTGATATGTGAAGCAGACACTCACTTCTATAAACTTAAGCATGGAAGAAAAATAGTCTACCTTGGTCACAGGAGGTTCCTTCATAGGTTCCACCCGTATCATAGGTTAAGAAAGCGTTTTAATGGCTTGCCGGAGAGTGGAATCGCTCCAAATGCATTAACCGAAGAGGAAGTTTATAGTCGGGTCGAACGTATTAATGTCTTATTCAGTAAGAATCAGAAGACTGCGGGTAAGAAGAACATATAGAAGAAGAGATCAATTTTCTTTGATATTCTATATTAGTGTAGTCTTGACGTGAGACACAGTATTGATGTGATGTATGTGGAGAAAAGCATTTGTGATAGCCTTGTCAGTACGATTTTGCACATACCAGGGAAGACTAAGGATAGGATTAGTACGAGACTAGACCTTATTGATATGGGAATAGGAGAACGGTTGCATCTACAACTAAGAGATGATGGTAGGAGGGCATACATGGAGCCAACAGTGCATACACTATCAAAAGCGGAGAAAAGAAGTTTGTATGGGTGTTTGCATGAAATTAAGGTGCCACAAGGGTATTCTTCGAATGTGAGAAGGCGTGTGTCAATGGGTGATTTAAAGTTAGTAGGAATGAAGTCTCATGATTATCATGTGTTGACGCAACAACTATTATTAGTAGCTATTAGAGGCATTATGAAAGATGAAGTTCGAACCACTATAACAAGATTGTATGTTTTCTTTAATGCTATATGTAACAAAGTCATTGACACTGAAAAGTTGGATGAACTAGAAGCTGAGGGTTATATTATATTGTCCCAATTAGAGATGCACTTTCCTCCTTTATTTTTTGGTATAATGGTGCATTTGATAGTTCATTTGGTAAAGGAGGTAAGGCTCTGTGGTCCAATTTACCTAAGGTGGATGTACCATTTTGAGCGATACATGAAGATCTTAAAAGGGTATTCTAAAAGTCCCTATTGACCAAAAGCCTCAATAATTGAAAGATATGTAGTTGAAGAGGCTATGGACTTCTGTAGCGATTATCTATCAGGGAAGAAGGGACAATCTCGATATGAAAAGGGGAGAAGCAAGGGAATACAAGGACTGAAAGTGAAGAATATGCCTCGTGAAGAGGTGTTGCAAGCACACTTGTATATCCTGAATAGCATGGAAGAAGTTCAACCATACATAGATAAACACAGAAAGAGATTGAAGAACATGAATCCAAGGAAGAATGACATGCAGATTGCTATTAAGCAAAACAAAACATTCATAGAGTGGTTTGAGGAAAAGGTTTCGAATGAGATCGATGTGTCTGAGACAATAGAGTGGCTAGCTTAGGGGCCTTCATTTCAGATCATTACTTAGACCGGTTATGATATAAACGGGTATTCTTTATATATAAAAGATCAAGATGACAAAAGTACTATACAAAATAGTGGGGTGATAGTAGAAGCTGAAGCCATACACTTTTCTAGTTTGCAAGACAGAAGCCCCATATTAGCATCCATGGCCTATTATGGAGTGATAGAAGAAATATGGGAAATTACTTAAAATAAGTTCAAAGTTGCTTTATTCAAATGTAACTGGGTTAGCAATAATGTTGTGGTAATAGATCAATAATTTGGATTTGTCATAGTTGATCTTCAAATAGTAGGTTACAGGGATAAGCCATTCATTCTAGCAAGCCAAGCGAAACAAGTGTTTTTTGTCACAGATCCTGTAAATAAAAAAATTTCCATTGTACTTCAAAGTAAAAAATAAAAGCATGGTGATCTGACCTTTAACCTTGACGACACACTACCTTTCACAATTAATCCACCTACAACAAGTGAAGTAGAATTGGTAGATGATGAAGAATATGCTGTAAGAAATGATCATGGTGAAGGAGTATGGGAAAAAAATAAAGTAAGAGCTTAACTTAGAAAATATAACCGTGTGCTTTTTATTTTACTTTGCTAAGGGTAGGTTATTTTTATTGCAATTTATGTACCTATCTGATAATGATTTTTGTTCTTACAGGAATATGGACAATTCTACTGACTCACAAGTGATAGGGACAATGAAATGGATAGACCTGAACTTGTTGCGAGAAAGAAGGGTTAAAGATAGCATAAAAATGAGAGCATTGGTTGCACGTCATGAACATCAATAGGAGAGGCTGCATATTGAGTTTGATGACAAATGAAACCAATTGGTCTAGAGGAAGAGCATTTCATTAGCTATTTAGGTTATTTGGGTCGAAGCAAAGTTCACATTATCTATGATAATTGGAAGTTGGTTCCACAAAAAATGTAAGACATGATTTGGCAACAACTTTTGGTATATAAGTTTCGATATATCTACATTTATAGCTTTATTCCTATTACTTCAAATATAATTATTCTATGTTTTTACCTTGTAGCAAACCTTTGATGTCCCTGACACCATGGTGATGTACAAGGAGTAGATGAGGGAGGTTCGTCTATGATGGAAAGATTTCAAGAACAAGCTTACACGAAAGTACATTCGAGGGGCCCTGAGGGGTGAGGATCCATGTCAGAAGTATTCATATTTGTCTCCAGAGGACTGGAGGTTGTTTATGGCATCAAGAGAAGATCCTAACTTTTTGGTAAAATTTCTTTCATCATAGTTTTTATTTGAATATAGTTGACATTATTGATTCGGTGTTTATTGTTTTCCTTTCACAGGAATTAAGTGCAGCAAACACAGAGAGACAAGCAACTAATAAGTATCAGCATTGCATGTCTCGTAGTGGTTATCGGAAGCTTGAGCAAAGGATAATGGCAGAAGAGTTAGAGAAAATGAAGGAAGCAACAACATCAGATCCTACCATTGTTCTCTAGGCCCCGCCACCTCCTCCACATCACAAAAAATGGAAAGTAGGGAGGATTAAGGGTGGGAAGTATGTAAATCTGACTGTTGTTGAGGTTGCTGCGAGGATTGTAAGTAGTTAGAGCATAAGTACAAATTTTTTTTCATATTAGGAGTGCTTAATTTTCATTTAGGATAACTTTTATGCTGCAAGATGAACTGGAAGATCATAGTAGCCAAGGTTTGTTCACTCCAACTGGACGGATGGACATCTTGTTAACGGCGATTGGGAAGGCAGATCACCCGGTCATGTTTGAGGGGAGGCTGGGGGAGTTCGTGTCTTGAAATATTTTGGTCGAGCCTCACATTCTTATTCGTTTTAAGCTAAACCCAGTAAGGAGCTTGTGGCCAAGATTCACCAGGAAGTCTCATAAGAGCTCAAGGCCAACCTTCGTGACAAGCTATGACAAGAGCTATTGCCAGAGTTACATCTTGAGCTGTTGCCTGAGCTAAGAGCTGAAATGACAAAGATGTTTGAATCGCAGATGGCAACTTTTGAGCGTAAAACCCATTTATCCCTGGCCTTCCATAGCACCAAAGGAAGTTACAACATGCTATAGGAACCATTTGGCGACCCTTCTTCCACTCTAGCTCCAGGAGAACCTTCCATCCTCTATTTGGATGCCCTACTGTTACATGTTGTTGAAGATGCTCTCATTCACACACAAGCTACCACCCACCATCATCAACAAATTTCACAGCATTTACGTAGGGTGACTGTGAGATGTGTTCGAGAGGGGGAAGAAGGTACAGCCTCCCTATTCTTGATGACGAGGTTGCCACAATAGCTCAAGCGATAAGATCTTTCATCCTTTGGCCTATACATCTTATTTGCTCAGTGGCAACACCTCTAATGGTAAGAACTACCTCACTTTTACTTGAGATCTGTTGGCATCCTACTAATAATATGTTTTTTATGTTCTAAAAGAACGAGCAGGAAGCAAGAAAATGGCCCTTCTTAGCATGAATATAGCAGATCTATAAAGGCATTCGCCAGATTGATTTGCATATGCCTTTAGGGATTGTGGGCTAGAAATTAGAGTATCCCTTCTCAATTGATAAAGAAGACCTTAAACAGTTCATTAAGTTAGAGGAGATAGATGTAGGATGGGTCAAATTTGCAATCCTGTAAGTTTTTTATTTCCCATTTTTTCCTTCATTTAGTGAAGTGGTTTTTTGGTTTCATATATTCACTAGCTAATACATTCATCATTTTAATTTTATCATAGCTCCTTCCATCGAATATGCATTGACATGCAAAGAGTTGATTTATATGGATTCTTGTGTCTTGCAAATATAACAAGGGATAAGAATACAGTGCAAAAAGGGCTTACTATGCAGGCTACATAATGGGAGAGAACAACTATCGTTGTTATCTAGCACCGATTGTTCAAGGGTACGCATTTTAATTTTGTCTATTTAAGATTTTTAATAAATAATTGCATTGTCATCTAACTTCATTTTAATCTGTATATGTTGTTATAGTTATCACTGGAGTTTGTGTGTTCTCTGTCCTTGATTCAACGTAGTTTACTAGCTTGATTCCTTGAGTAAAAGGCCAGACAAAGAAATAAAAAACATCTTCAACACATAAGTTATTTTGTTTGTATTTCATTGATTCTTGATTCTTGACTTAAATGAATTATTCTAATTTCTTTTGATTTTCATTTTAATGATAGGGCAACCTAGACATATCGAATCCTTGGTAGGCCACGCGAACATAAAGGTGGCAAAGACCCGAAATGGTTGTATCTAAAGTTACATAGTTTCAAATCAAGTTCTTTTGATTGACGGTCATTTTAGATATGCCTTTATTGATTTTAACCATTTGCTTTTGATTTATAGTGCCCTCAATAACCTGGCTGTTGAGAATGTGGATACTATGTCTTACTTTATATATATAACATCATTCAGAGTAGCATTAGGACAGGTTTTGAACAAGTAATCGCTTCTTCATTCTCAAAGGATAATATTTTTTGTGTTATAATTCCATTGCAAATTAATTCATTCACTTGATTCATTATTTCATATAAGCTTATTTTTTAATTTGCAGATTTTTGACAATGAAGATGCCTACTTATATGAAGACATAAATTTGATCAGAAACTTTTTGGCTGGACATCTTCTTCAACATATACCAGAGTAAAGTCTTTATTTATATTAGTTAATTAATTAGTAGTTTGTGTAGGACACACTTTTGTGGTGGTTCAATATATTGTACATATAATTAGAGTTGTTGTTGTTGGATTGTGTAGTTTATTAGTTAATTAGTGAATTAACTAGTAGTTTGTGTTGGACACACTTTTGTGGTGCTGATGGAAATACTAGGTTTTTAACTTTAACTAAAACATCTTCCAAGAAACCATATGGTCTCCCAGTACTCCTATTAGCAAGTTGAAGAATCATAATTGTAGACTTAATGCTTTTGATGTATAAAGAATCATAAACAAAATGTGTCATGACATTTATTGCAGCTCTTAAGTCTAGCAATGCATGTGCAAAATTCAATTTCCCTATTTGACATGGAACTATAAAGGAACCTAGATTAGCATATTTCACAAGTTAATCAGATTGAAACAAGACAGAAATATTGGATCCTAATTTCACACGATTGTTAGGTTTGCAAATTCTCTTGTGAGTATAAAGATCCTTAAGAAATTTAGCATAGCAAGGCATTTGTTTAATCAAGACCAACATAGGCACATTTAACTCTAGCTTACTAAACAAGTCCATCATTTCTTTCTCTAATACCTCATTCAATTTCTTTTTCCCTTGTAAATAAGAGTTGGGAAAAGGCAATTTTGCTAATTTGGGACCATTTCCTTCACCTCCCTTTTCATTTTGATTTTTCAACAAAACCACTTTGTTCTTTGTTGCTATTTCAGTCAGTTTGGTTAGCGTCACTGAATCTATCTCATTCAATTTCTTTTTCCCTAGTCATTGTTTCCATCTTCTGCATAACAGAGGCAAAAGAGTTTGTCATGGCAGCTATGTCTTCTCTAATCTGACCTAAAACTAGCTACTTGTCCTTATTCATTCTATATATTTCACATATAGATTGTTAGATAACATTTTTATTAGATAGTGCTAAACTGCTGTTGTTTCCATTCTGGTTTATGCAATATTTTCTTCTATCCTATTTTTACAGTTTAAATTTGCCAAACAGTGAAGTATATATATAAAAGGCCATTTAAAAAAATTTTAACGTCCTTAAATAAAAAGGGACGTAATAACAATTTACACGTTATTTTAGATGTCCTCACTTCAAAATGGGAATGTCTAAAGTGCCCCTCATACTTTAGACATCCCCAATTTGAAGTGGGGATATCTAAAGTCTGGCCTATAAACATCCCCTATTTTATGGACGCTATTGACAATTTTTTCTACGTCGCTTAGATAGACGTCCCCCTATTTTCATTTGTTAAAAGGCCCAAAAAAGGGATGTTAAAACCATTTTTTGTAGTAGTGCCAGGACATAAGAATCCATACAAAGTGTCGAGCTCCCTTTCAACACGCCTTTTGTAGGAGCAGCTAGCACAACATTAAAATGAGAAATCACTTAGTCAATATGGAAAGATAAAATCATAAATATCATGCATCAATTAAAGTTAAAAATAAAAAATAAACTTACTTGATTGCAAACATGACCCATCCTATATCTATCTCTTGCAAAGATAGGAACTCTCTAATATCTTTGTTATCAATTTCAAAATGATACGACATTATACAACCCACAATCCCACAAGGCATCTGAAAGTCTGACCTTGTTAATTTGTTTATGAATATTTTTTAGTTGTGCCAATAAGGGAAATTTTGTTGCTTCTTGATCCTAGCAACACATAAAATAAAGATTATAAGTATGATATGAAGGAAAAAGCAAGTAACAGTAAGGTGTTTCCTACCATTGGTGGTGTTGTCACTATATGAATAAGATGTTTAGGCCAAAGGATGAAACATCCTATTGTCTGATCAAGATTGGCAACCTCATCATCCTAAAAGGGGACATCTACACCTTCCTCCCCTTGTTGAATAGTTGTGACATTGACCTTACGTTGATCATCTCAAATTTGGATATGATGGTGGGTGGCAGCATGCATGTATACAACAACATCAGCAATAACACATCGAAAAGAAACATCCAACAAAAGAGAGCAAGGTTCTTTAATGTCTTGTGAAGGACCTAGGTCACCATGTCCAATCTCTGGAGGATTGTAACTGCCTTTGGTGTTGGGAAAGGCTGGGGATTCCTGGGTAAGAGAAATGAAATAATTAATTAAACTAACTTAAGGAAAAACTCAATGTTATATTAAATGAAATTATTTACAAACTTGAGATTTATGCTCCTCGTTGCACATCACGACTTGCATGTGAGACAACACCATCGAATTCATCTCACCATATAGCTCACACAACAACTCTTCTTTAAGCTCTTCTTGAAGTGATTGATGCATTTGCACCTCTAGCTCTGCTCTGACTTCCTCTCGAACGCTGGCCATAAACTCTCTACTAGGTTCACTTGTGTATAAGATTGTGAACTTCGGCCAAAGTATATTGAGAGGCTCCCCTCTAACATGACTAGGTTGATCCAATTTTCCAATCGTCATTGCTAAGATGTCCATCCTTCTAGTTTGAGTGAAAGAATCGTCATTGCTATGCTTTTCAAGCTCATCCTGTAGCATACAATTGATAAATAAAAATTAATTACATGCTATCTTCTAAGGGAAATGAAACAACTTAAATATACTTTTTATTAAATACTCACAATCTTTTTAGCGATGTTAGTAATGACTAGATTTATATATTTTTCTCCCATTATCCTCCCTGGTTTCCATTTTTTATGATGTGAGGGAGGAGGCGGCACCTACACAACAATGTTAGGATCTTATTTAGCTGCTTTCATCATTTTTTTCAATTCAGCCTATATCATCTTCTTTTCTAGCTTCTGATAACCCCTACACGACATGTAATGTGGATAATTGTTTTTAGCTCACCTCTCTTTATTTTATTGACTCAATTCCTATATAAACAGAGAATAAAGAAAATTGAGTTGTAAGGTCAAATAAGTTCAAGTAAAATGTTTCACACTAAGATGAACAAAATATATATACCAGAAATTTTGGATCTTGTCGTGATGCCACAAACAACCTCCAATCATTTAGAGAAAGAAATGTATACTCTTACAACGATTATCATATCTCTTTGGCCCTCGAATGTACTTGGTTGTGAGCATGGACTTGAAATCTTTCCATTGCTCATGAACTTCCTACTAGTAGAAAAATGACTTTTTAGACCGGTTCTGTATTAGGTTTTGATACAGAAAGTCTAAAAAGTCTATTATTTTTTTAGACCTGTTGTTATAACCGGTCTTAAAAGTCACAATTTTAAGATCGGTTGTTCTTAAAACCGGTCTTAAAGGTTTGACCTTTAAGACCTGTTCTACCTGCAAGAGGTCTTAAAGGGCAGACATTTAAGACCGGTTGTGGGAACAACCAGTCTTAAAGGTTTGACCTTTAAGACATGTTCTGCCCGTAAGAGGTCTTAAAGGTCAGACATTTAAGACCGGTTGTGGGAACAACCGGTCTTAAATGTCTGACCTTTAAGACCGGTTGTGCCCACAACCGGTCTTAAATGTGGATTTTTAACACCGGTTGTGGGCACAACCGATCTTAAATATGGATTTTTAAGATCGGTTGTGGGCACAACCGGTCTTAAAGTACTTTTAAGACCGGTTGTGACTACAACGGTCTTAAAGCTTCAATTTTTTTAAAAAACGTCCCTTTTATATATACACGCAGTGAATGCTCTAATTTTAACAGCAGTACAGAACAATCACTGATTTCAATTTCAAAATTCAAAAGCAGCAGTCTATAGCAGCAACAAATTAATGTTCATACAAGCCAGTACAGTCATACATTGATGATTCATTTGCAATTAGACAGTAAGGATGACCAAATGACAGCAGCAATTAATGAATCTTGAAGCAACAGAGAACAATGCAAAATGCAACAGATGAAATGGAGTGCATGTATTTGTCTATCTATATATGTACCCATCTCAGTGATGTTAGAGAGAGATATTGTTGGGTACTTGGGTTCATATCACCTCAAACTTACCCAAGCATGGTCTTTAGTGCAAAATTCATATGATCATTCTCATTACTTCCAAGTTGATTAGTGTAGAACAAGGTTTAAGATCAAATGTCACAATTTAAGCAACAAGTTAAAATTAGATTCTAGGAACTCCAAATTCACTCCATTTCTTGCAATTTCAATGTGCAATATGAAGTTGTCTAAAACTAAAAACATGAAGGAATGTCCAAACAGAAGAATTTGATTAGAAATGGATGCAAAACTTTGAAATGACAACGACAGCAATAAAATTCAAGTATTGATACAAGTAACAGTAGAAATTCCTCAACTTTATAGAATACAAAGGGAAGAAAAATTATAAAGGTCAGTCCCTCAAATACCATGCCTCCTGTATCACCCATATAACAGAAATTGTCCTACACAGATACATAAACCTTGTTAGTAATACATATGAGAACAATAATGTACAATGTAACGTTGGATTCAAAAACTCACTATTTTTGTAATAGCTCATAGATGAATTCAGCACAACATGTGCGAATGAAATCAATATCTTCTTCAAGAAAGGGATCAGCAAGATCAAACATCTGTAACACCAAAACCAGACGAAACATTGACTTAGTAACTTAAAAAAAATAAAGTAAAACAAAAGTTCTTAAATATAAATTTACCTCTTGAGTAAAATCAGTCATGCCTAGAGTGATAATATTGTAAATGTGTCTCAAAACATAAAAACCACATAAGTTAGACCCCTGTGGTTGCCTACGGCTCTGAGAAAAAACATGACATCATTAAAACAAATATAAAGGCATGTCTTATTACATTCTTTAAACAAATCCATATGTACTAACCTTTGGCATGATCCATATAGGGTCCTTTAAGTCATGAACATGCTTACCACAAGCACTGTGTAGGAATGTCTGCATAGCCCTATGATCATCACAATGATAAAGGTTATTGGTTTTACACAAATTCCATAAACTTTGCATACAAAAGGTAATAATGCAAGAAAACTAATGAATTAATGGTCTTTTTCAAATCATTCCCTGGTTTGAAGTGGAGGGAACATAAGAGGATGACAGTGTAACTACTCTTGCATAGAAGAAGCAACTGCCAATTATCACTGAAAAAAAAGAAGAATATTAAGCAAACATAAAACATTATATAAATTATAAAATATTAGTTTGTTCCTTACCCATGCATATATAGAGCCAAGAAATACTCAGTTCTAGTTTCACTAAGCCTCTCTGATAAGTATCTATGTCTACTAGCAGCAGTGGTCCCTTTCTCTTGGATGTGATGGGGGCATAAGAATCCAAATTTTTCGCTTTTGCCAGAGGAGACCAACCTACGATGCATGTACCTACAATAATGCAAGCACATAAATAAAAGGTAAACGGTGAAACTTTTAAAATATTTACTTTGAATTGCAGAAGCTACTTACATTAAGAATAGTTGGATAATCCCAATCGTAAGATTTTGTCTAGGAGCTACCAGGGACATCAAATCATCCCTCTCAAGATAGCATATCACCCCTGACTATCCAACAACTGAATCCGTAGGCCACTCTCTTGTTTTGAAGGATGTATCATATGCCATCAGAATCACTTGTTGCATGATATTCAATGGAGGCTGTAAAACTTCTTGCTAAGTAAAGGGAGCTGGACTTGGTGGGGCTTTGATCGGACTTTCCTCGGCTTAAACAGAAACAAGGTTCATTGGCCACAAGATGAACGTACCCAGGACATCGCTAATGATCTTGAATTCATCAGAAGGGATAGAGACAGGTGCATATGCAATAATCACCTTGTCAACTGACACTCAGACTTGATCACCTTCCATTTGTCGGTGGTGGATAGTTGATCCCAGGTTATGCACACTACCCCATGCAACTAACCGTCTCAGAGGATCCTTAACAAAAAGATCACAAAGCTCAGTAATTTCTGGGTTAGGACCCTCTGATGACTGCCCGATGTTGCAACAACTACCTTTAGTGCTCTGCTTATTAGGATCAATCGATTGTGGCTGGGGTGCACTGGTATCTTGTCTTGAGCTCATAAACACTATAATTTCCTCTTTCATCTTGCTCAACCGGGTCTCTAATAGTGTATCAAATGATGCTTCAGCCTCAGCCTTTACTTCTGCTCTTGCAATGGCCAACATAGTCTCTAATTCCTCCCTAGTCACGATGTTTGAGGAATGGCGTACGGGGGCTCCAAAGTAATCTCGTATCCCTACCCCTCTTCCAACTCCCCTGACACGGCCTGGATGCTTATGTTTGCCAGTAGCATTTGTTAGAATATCATTCCTACCCTCCGACTTAAAAGAACCCTCAACTTGTTTTTTTCTAAGTTCCTCCTGTAAGATAATACAAAATAACAAACATAAGTAATGATGTACGTTTCTTATGTAATTAATAACAGTAACGATATATACTTACAATTCTTTCACCTACTATACAAGATTGTTCACTCGTATAAGACCCACTCCTCTTTTGGTGGGCAAATTACCATTTTTCTTCTCGACGAATCGGAGATGGCGGAGAAAGAAGAACAGAAGGATCGGATTGAGATGCTTCTTCCAATCTCTTTCGTTTGGCCACCAACAACTCTCTTTCAGCCTTTACATAACCCCCACGAGACATTGTATGAGAGAAATCATTCTTTCTACCACTCTCTTGTGCTTTTTGCCTTTTTACCTGCGAATAAGAAATGATACAAAAGGAAAGTGTTATAATCAATTAAGATAATTGTTCAGTAAATAAAATGAAAAATAAGTCAACTAACCAAAGATTCTAGAGTAGTCCGAAGCCTAACAAATGCTTGCCAAGTTACCCCATAATAAGGTATGGCAGCCAATGTAGGGTTCTTATCTTTCGAACTAGAGAAGTGCATAGATTCAGCCACTAATACAACACCACTATTCTGAACAGTGCTCTTATCATCTAGGGACTTCGTGTAAAAGGTATAACAATTGATCACAAATGAAGTCCAACTTATGACATCAACTTCAGGACCACGTGCTAACTAATTTATTGTATCAGAAACACATTCTTCTCCGTCAACCTTTTGTTTGAACCAATGTGCGAAAGTTCTGTTATGCTCCCTGATTAACCTTTGTTCAGTCATTCGACTATTTTGTTTCCGTACAATTTCTTTATGGGCATTCATGTAATATTGAACTTCATCAATATTGTTCAAGATGTACAAGTGGACTTGTTGCAATTCATCAGCATCTATGCTCTTTACTGTTGCCCCGTGTCTACCCCCTTCTTTATCATGACGTTTAGGAAGGCCAATATGTTGTACATTTGACAAATAATGTTTTGCAAAATTCCATAGCTTCTTCAGGCCAGTTGGGGTTCTTCACATACCCTTTTAGTATTTTCATAGTTCTTTCGATTGGGTACATCCATCGGAAATAGATAGGGCCACACAACTTTATCTCCCTCACTAGATGAACAATCAAGTGTACCATAATGTCAAAAAAGGAAGGAAGAAAAAGCTTCTCAAGCTGGCACAAGATCATATATCCTTCATTTTCCAATTCCTCCAATCTTTCCGTGTCAATGACTTTACAACAAATGGCATTGAAAGAGAAACAAAGTCTAGTCAATATGTGTTGAAGATCATATTCGGCAATGCCTCGAATAGCCACTGGGAGTAGTTGTTGCATTAAGACATGACAATCACGAGACTTTAGCCTTATTAACTTCAAGTCTTTCATCGATCAAGCTTTTTAAAATTTGAACAATACCCTGAGGGAACTTTAGCGCCATGTAAACACTCACAAAAGCTTCTTTTCTCAACCTTAGACAAAGTATGAGTAGCTGGAAGACAAAAAGTTCTATTACCATATGGCCTTGGATGTAAATCTTCTCGTATTCCCATTTCTTGCAAGTCTAATCTTGCCTTCACGACATCCTTAGAACTTCCTTGTATGTTGAGCAGTGTCCCAACAATACTATCACATACGTTCTTCTCCACATGCATGAAATCAATACAGTGTCTAACGTCAAGATTGCGCCAATATGGAAGATCGAAGAAGACGGACCTTTTTTTCCATATATTTTTCTCATTTCTACTCTTTGATGACTTACCAAACATAGTATTGATATTTTTCACCTTTTCATAAATTCTCTCCCCAGTCAATGCCTCTGGAGCATCTTCAAACTCTTGGCCACCGAAAAAAGCTTTTTTTAATCTACGATAAGGGTGGCTTTATCTTAGAAATAGCCTATGGCCAAGGTAAACCATCTTTCTTCCATGTTAAAGTTGATGGTAGCATGTGCCTTCTTTACATATCGGACAAGCTTTGTGGCCTTTAACGCTATATCCTAACAAGTTCCCATATGCAGGGAAGTCATTTATAGTACAAAAGATCATTGCTCGCATATTAAAAGTCTCCTTCTTGTTCGCATCAAAAACATTGACACCTTCATCCCACAACTCTTTCAAGTCTTCGATCAAGGGTTCTAGGTAAACATCTATGTCATTTCCGGGTTGCTTTGGTCCCGAAATCAACATAGACAACATAATGTACTTTCGTTTCATACATAACAAAGGAGATAAGTTGTAAATTACCAACAGAATAGGCCATGAACTATGTATACTGCTTAGGCTACCATAAGGATTCATACCATCTGTGCTAAGCCCAAGCCTGAGATTCCTAGGTTCTTCAACGAAGCTAGGAAATAATTGATCGATTTTCTGCCATTGAGAAGAATCAGCTGGATGTCAAAGCTTTCCATCAGAAATCCGCTCATCTGCATGCCATCTCAAATTTTTGGCATCAATTTCATTAGCAAACAGGCACTTGAACCTTGGAATGATTGGAAGATACCATAATACTTTTGCAGGGCCCTTATTTGATTTATACCTCAGAGTTTCACATATCGGACATTGCTCCTTGTCTTCATGATCTTTTCTATACAATATGCAATTATTAGGGCAAGCATGGATCTTTTTATACTTCATCCCTAGTGGACACAGTATTTTCTTAGCATCATAGTATCGATAAGGCAGTACATTATCATCAGGAAGCATGTCTTTAAAGGCCTCAAGCATTTCTGAAAAACTCTTGTCGCTCCATCCATGCCGTGCCTTCAAGCTTACCAATTTCAATACAGCTTTTAGTAATTGGTATTTTTTACACCCTGGGTAAAGCGGCTTCTCAGCATTACTGCACATATTACCATATACATGTGATTGTTCAAAAGCCTCTTCTCCTACATCACGAATAATATCCTCTATCCGATCATCCATATCCGTGTTATTATCATCACAAGTCACTTCCCCCTATTGAGATGCACTTGGCTTTTCTAATTGTTCACCATGCCATACCCATACTACATACGTATTACAAAACCCTTCACAAATTAAATGTGTATATATATCTGCAGCACTTAGTCGCTTCTCATTCAAATATTTTACATAAAGGCAATAAAACATCCCACTATCATCATCGGCATTTCTTTTTGCAAAGTCTAAAAAACCCCTCACCCCAACATCATATTCAACACTCATCCGTTTAGCTTGTATCCAATTACGATCCATATATTCCGACACTTTTTTTTTTGTACTTTTTCCCTGGAAAAGGTAGGAGAATGATGAGAGCATGCAATCATTACACCCAAGTACATAGTGTAACTAGAATAGTACCATAAACAAAGAAGATCATGATTTAAAGTAGTGTGTGAGGAAAAAATAGAATGAAGGAAAGTGGAATGGAGAAGGAGTGAGGGAATGAGGAGTGGAGGTGGAAAGAGGAAGGAAAGAATGCACGTTCGTCAGAGAAAGTGACTTGGATATATATTCTTTTAATGTCTAACGCTTGTACACACTAGATTCATTATTATACTGTTTGTCCCTGGATATGTTTTTTAGGGTGACTTTGGTCCTTCGACTCATAATATCCAAGCAATACTGTTGGAAACCAATAGAAGGTAACTAGTTAAACAAAGCAAAAAGAACTATAAGTTACACTACCCTGTGCCCAACTTTCAAAATTGGTGACCATCATAATGATACTGCCCCACTGGGATGTGCTATGCAGAGCAAAGCCATCATCACCATGTGTATATATATTACATATACATATAAATAAAGCCTGGCTAATATTGCAGTGAGTCAATAACTAAGTAGAATATCAAATGCAGGCATGTTATATATATATTTGGTTAAAGAAAAGACAGGTTATACACACACAGCACGTACTATATATTTATATGAGAGATCAAGTTCAAAATGAGTCGATAATAATGATAAAAACTGGACATAAATGCGAGACAGGTTACATAATACATATAGGAGGGTATATATAAACTGTGATGTTTCACTTTCAATATTGGTGACCATATGTAGATTTAAAGCAGAAGATTTTCTACATGGCTTTAGTGGAGGGATTTATGTTGAGGCTCAGTACTGTGATGCTTTAACTGCTAAAATTTGGGGTTGCCTTATGGGCATGAAAAGAGCTTGGGATGGGGGGTTTAGAGATGTGTTGATTAGGTGCGACTCCTACAAGGTTATCGACCTACTTCAAAATGAGATCCCAGATATGCATGAAGAATGGCAGCTACTTACAGAGATTAAAGCAATGTTGGAATGGAGTTGGAATATAGAGTTCCAATATATTGACAGAGACGACAATAGTATGGCAGACTCGTTAGCCAAACGAGTACTGAGTTCTTCTCATGGGCTTCAAATTATGCCAGCAAATGCAATCTTCTCGGTTTTACATAAGGAAGACCTGGGCTAGCTTGCTAACCGGACTGGTCAATATAGTCTGTCCCCTTTTACACTGAATGTCTTTTCCACTATAGAGGATGCTAATCCTCCTAAGAATTCTCATCTTATTCATATGCAATTAAATGACTCTAAATGTTATGGTTTGGTAATAATTATTCCTGAGGATCAACTAGTCATTTCGGCGCTTAGTCACATGCTCAATTTGAATTCAGAAGAATATTAGTCAAAAATCCTGAGGGAGGAAGATTATCTTTTAAAGCAGAGACTTCCTCTTCATCCAGAATGATTGGAATATATAGGTATGACCTTATTAATGCCATTATATCTCTGTTCAGTATTATAGGTTCAAGCCTACTCAAAAGACATTCTTTATTTATAACAAAAAGTGAACGGGTCATATCTATTATATATAATCTAGATATAGGTTCTTTAATTGACGAACTAATATGAGCAAAATATGAACTAGGATAGGATTTATAGCCAAAGGAAAACTAATGATGAATATCTAATGATACCAATTTCAAATTGAGCATGTGACCAAGCACCGAAATGACTAGTTGATCCTCAGGAATAATTCTCTTGCTGTATTTTGAATTTCCAGTATATAAAAAAAACACCAAACACACCAACTGGAATTCCAAATCTGGAGGCAACTTTCCAAATTTGCTTCTATATAGTAATTGTAGAGGGGTAAATGTAGAGGACGAGGAAGCATACCTCAAACAAGATGATGAAGACGAAGACATCCCTGAGTCGTAGTGAATAACGAACGGAGCTCAAAACCTGAAGCAAAGGAAGATGGTGACCCAATAGCGACAACCACGAACAGCGACCGGCCAGATTCGATTGTTCCAATTCAAAGATCAGGTAAGGGACGGGGAGTTGAGCACTGAGAAGAGAAATGATTGGGAAGAAAGAAGCTAAGAGTCGATTTCAGAATGGAGAGGGTGGGCAGGGGAGGCACAGAAAAATTTAGGGAGGTTTTTAAAACCGGTTGAGTAGATTAACCGGTCTAAAATGAAGCTTTTTAAGACCGGTTCTCTAACAACCGGTCTTAAAATCCACTTTAAGACCGGTTGTTAGAGAACCAGTCTTAAAAAGCTTTATTTTAGACCGGTTCTCTAGCAATCATTCTTAAAAAGATTAATTTTTAGACCGGTTATTATAATAACCGGTCTAAAATTAATCTTTTTAGACTGGTTAGTATACAACCGGTCTAAATTGTATTTTTTAGACCGGTTATTATAATAACCGGTCTCCCAAATTCTTTATAATTATGAAAATGCCACCGCGCATTTCTTTTAGACCTCATTTACTACAACTGGTTTAAATGTGCAAGTCTAAATCACCTTTTTTGTACTAGTGTCCCCTGTCCAATGCTTGTATATCTGCCTCATGTTTGGGATATCATAGGTTTGCTATAAAGTAAAATATATAATAGTTATATATGAACAACTAGAAATAAAGATAGAAATGAAAATACAACTTTATATACCGAAAGTTGTTCCCAAATCATAGCCATCCTGTCTTTTGAAACTTCCTTCCAAATAGAAAATAGAATGCCAACTTTGCTCTGACTCAAATAGCCAATATAGCTAATGAACGTGTCTCCCTTTTTGCTGATTGGATTCAAATCAGCATCAAATTCTACATGCACCCTCTCCTTTTCTTTCTTATGACGTTTGACCAATGCTCACAACTTTGTGCTTCCTCTAACCGTTTTCTTAATAGGTGATCCACTTGAGTCACCCGAATCTGAACTTGCCATGTTCCTACTAAGAAATGAAGGTGAGATATGATAAGTAAATTGCAATTAAAAGAATACTTTAAACAATTCAAAATCTTACTTTATGTGTTTTCCCAAATTACTTTACAATGATCAATTCTAGCTAAATATTCATCTTCATCTACCAATTCTACTTCAGTTGGTATGGGTGGATTTGTAGCGAAAGGCAGTGTGTCATCAAGATTCAAACTTGAATCACCATCCTTCTACTTTTTACTTTGGAGTATAATAGATAATTTTTCATTTGCTAGATCAATGACATAAAACACTTGTTTTGCCTTGCTTGCTAGAATGAATAGCTCATCTTTACAACCAACTCTTTCAAGATCAATTAAAGTAAATCCGAATTGATCTATTTCAATTGCTTTATTGTTAACCCACTTACATTTGAATATATATAAGAACTCTCAACTTAGCATAGCTTATCTCCCATATATCTTCAATAACTCCATAACAGACCATGAATGCCAATATGGGGTTTTTGTCTTTTGAACTAGAAAAGTGCATAACTTCAGCTACCACCATCACCCCACTATGTAGCATAGTACTTCTATCATCCTGAGCTTTTGTGTAGAAAGAATACCCATTTATATTGAAAACACTCTAAGTGACCTTAAAAGAAGGCCTTGAAGCTAACCATTTAATTGACTCAGATATACTGGTCTCGTGTGAAACCTTTTCCTTAAACTACTTTATGAACGTCTTATTTTGCTCAATAGCTATCTGCATGTCATTTTTTCTTGGATAGATCTGCTTTAAACTCTTTCTGTGTTCATCTAAGTATAACTAAACTTCCTCCATATTATTCAAGATGTACAAATATGCTTGCAACACCGCTCCACGACATACTCTTCACTGTGAGCCCTCATGTTCCCTTACTTGTACCCTTTTATGATAAGATTGGGCCTTCGACCTTGATAAATATTCTTTCCAAAAGTCCATAGCCTCTTCAATGATATATCTTTCAACAATTAAGGCTTTAGGTTGATAAGAAATTTTAGAATACCCTTTTAGTTCTTCATGTATCATTCAAAAGGGTATATCTACCTTAGATAATTGGGCTGCATAGTCTTATCTCCCTTACTAAATGAACTATTAAATGCACCATTATATCAATAAATGTAGGAGCATAATGCATCTCTAGTTGAGATAGAATAGTATAACTCTCATTTTCCAATTCGTCCAACTTTCTAATGTCAACAACTTTGCTACAAATAGCATTAAAGAAACTGCACAACCTTGTAATCGTGCTTCGCACATCATCGTTCATAATGCCTTTAATAGCTACTAGTAATAGTTGTTGCATCAAGACATGGCAATCATGGGACTTCATTCCTACTAACTTCAAATCTTCCATTGAGACAAGCATACTCACATTTGAAGAATACCCTTATGGCACCTTAATGCCATACAAACACCCACACAAATGTCTTCTCTCAGCTTTTGGTAACGTATGCATTGTTGGCTCCATATACACTCTCTTACTATGATCTCTTAGTTATGGATGAAGCCGTTCTCTTATTCTCATTTCAACAAAGTCTAGACTCACACTAATTCCATCTGTAGTTTTCCCTGGTATGTGGAAAAATGTACCAACAAGGTTATCACATACATTTTTCTCCACATACATCACATCAATACTCTGTCTCACATCTAGACTACACTAATATGGAAGATCAAAGAAAATTGACCTCTTCTTCCATATGTTCTTCTCACCTACAGTCCTCTAATTCTACTAAAAGTGACATTGATTCTTTCTACCCGACTATAAACCTCGTCTCTAGTTAATGGCTTTGGAGCCATTCCATTCTCTAACAAACCATTAAAAGTCTTCTTTAGCCTAAGGTACGAGTGGAATCGAGGAAGAAATAGTCTATGACCAAGGTAGAATGTTTTTCTTCCATGCTTAAGTTGATGGAAGTGTGTGCCTACTTCACATATCATACATACTTTATGACCTTTAACACTATATCCTGACAAGTTCCTATATGCAAAGAAGTCATTAATCGTGGTGAAAATCATTGCTCGTAGCTTAAAGGACTTTTGCTTATATGCATCAAACACATCTACGCCATCCTCCCATGACTTCTTTAAGTCCTCTATCAAATTTGCCAAGTATAATGCCCTAAATTTTGATTGAGGGCTAATGATGATTATTAAAAACAAATTGTGAATTAAAGTTGAGTTATTATATGTCATGTGGCAATTTTAATTAATATGCTATAATTAGTGGAAAATTGGAATGAATGAAAAATTATTGGTCAATTAGTCAGTGATTAATGAAGAAATTAATTACTAACTAAGAAGAAATGAGCAGTGTAACTAAATGGTTAATGGAGTGGTTAGAGTAACTAATTGGTTACTTACTTTATGAGAGCCAATGAGGTTGAGACATGTGGTAAGTTGGTATGAAGAGAGAGGATGAGAAAAGTCAAATATTGCATTTTATATGAATTCTTTCTCTCTCTTTCTCTCCCCATTTTCATATGCAAGCATAAGGAAGGGAAGCATAATCATTTCTTCATCTTCTTCACTCCAACTTCTCTTATTTCTCTCTCCATTTTCATCCTCCATTGTTGCCCAAGGAAAGAGGAAGAGCTCTTGATCAAGGTAAGCCATTTGACCCTTCTAATGACCTCAAATGCCAAAACTCTCTTCTATAATCTTGTTCCTTGTGTTGAGAGCTTTGATTCTATGGTTTTAGATTTTTCATTTGGTGGTGTTTGAGCACTCAAGGAAATCTAGAGTTTGGTGAACCAAGGAATTTCTTTGGGAAAGCTGTTGAGGTCAGTAAGACAAACCTTTCTAAATAGGTTTTATGGAATTTGATTGAGTTTGGAGTTTTTTAGATTTTTGCTTGATTTTTGAAAATGAGGTTAATGGTGTGCATGGCATGTAGTTGTCATGGGTTTGGTATTTTATTATGTGTCTTGGATAGATTGAATGGATTTGGAATTGAATTATAAAGTTTGATGTTATTTGGAAATGGCATTGTGTTGTTGCCTTGGTTATATCTTGTGAAAGCAATATGAAATTGGTCATTTTGGTGTCTCCATTAGTTTCCTTGTAAAATTTTGTGTGGGAATGAGTTTTGGTTTGGATTTTGGAACCATTAGAGACATAGTTGCAAAATTGGGAAGTTCTGGAAGAAATGCTAAGTGTAAATTGTTGTGCCAGTAGTCAAATTTGCATGGTAATTTGGAATAGCAAATGGTTTTAGAATGAGGTGAAACTATTTTGTAGTTCATATTACAAGCTTTCCATTTATATAAAGTTTGGTCAATTATGAGTTCTGTAATGAGAGTTATGGTTGGTTGAAAATAGCCAAGAATCAGGAAAATTCTTGGCCGTGGTCTAAGGAGACTAGTCGTGGCCTATAACCTTCTGTCCATTTCTTGGCCACGGCCTAAATGTTTCTGTCCAATTCTTGGCTACGGCCCAGGATGGCTGGCCGTAACCCAAAACCTTCTAACCTTCTCTTGGTTGCAGCTCAAGGAAGCTGACCGTGGCCCATGACTTTCTGACCATATCTTGGCCGTGGGCTAAGGGTAGGCTGGCCGCAGCCAACCTGTATTTTTTAGCACTTGTAGTTTTAAAAATTGGTTTTTAGCCCAGTGCTTCCCAACCCTTTAGGGCTATTGCTAGAGTCATTTGTAGCTTCCTAAAGAACATTAATGTTAACCGATCTAAGTGATGTGAAGTCATTAAGTATTAGGATAAAGAATAACACTTCGTCCTTAATTATGAATTATAGGATTCGATATTTGCCCTACTTAGGAGAGACCAGTGCTAGAGCACGTATGGAAGGACCAAGGTAGTGACTTTTCTCTCATGTTGTGTATGATACTTGGTATGCATGACTTATCATTGTGTTGTTGTGAAATATTTCATGTGAGAACTTATTGTTATGAAATTATGGGCATGAGGCCATTGTGATCTTGTGAATACGTTATCTGCCATAGGGCATTACAGTGGGAGCAGTTCAGCGTAAGCAGTCATAGGGGGTGATAATTATCACAACTACCCCTGCCATTGTAATTGCTGAGACTGTGTTGTGGAATTGTGGATTCCTGCTTTGAGAATATGCCAATGTGGCAATGTGTTATGAAATGTTTATATGGAACCTCCCTGTCGTGAAATATATGATATGGTGTAATACAGCGTGAGCAGACGTAAGCAGTCATCCCTGCCCTTGCTGCTGTAACTGCCATTGTGATTGCTATGTGTGTTGTTATGATTTGCTTTTATGTTTTGTGGTATGCATACTATGAGTGATTTGTTACTACGAGGATTCCTTAGAATCTCACTCTCCCATAAAACAATTTTCAGAGAAGGCCGCGAGTTCAAAAGAAAAGTAGGTGACGAAGGGTGGCTGAAGCTCCGAGTTAGGAGTTTAATTTGGTTTTTGGTTATCATACTATAGATTTTGGATAGTTGTAGGGAAACAATTGTATATATTGGAATTATGGTATAGTTTTGTGTAATCCCCTAGTTAAGGGAATATGGATTATGGCATTGGTGTCTTGTAAAACCTTTATTTGATTAATGGAACCTGAGTGTGTTAGGAATTTCTATTGTACTCTGATATTTATGAATGAAATCGTACTGTACAGGCCATTTGTGTATTTGAAATATGAATATGAGACCATTGTTGAACATGTTTTAGAAAGATTTTTGTAAACCCTGGTTTGGGAAGTTTAATTTTAATAAAGTCCCAAATCATCGTACAGTCTCTAATTCGACATAATCACATATTTATGAACTTAATCCCAACCTTGGTTGGAAGGGGGTTACACCAAGTAGACATCGATATCGTTCCCTAGCTATATTGGTCCCGAAATCATCATAGAAAGCATCATATACTTGTGTTTCATACACAACCAAGGAGGTAAGTTGTAAATCACCAGCAGAACTGGCCATGTACTATTTGTACTACTAAGAGTACCATAAGGATTGATTATATGTGTGCAAAGCCCAAGGTGAAGGTTTCTTGGCTCGTTGCCAAATCATGGAAACATTTCATCTATTTTCTTCCATTGTGGAGAATCAGCCAGGTGCCGCAGGTATTTTCCATTACATATTCCTCATCAAAATGCCATCATAACTTCTTTGCTTCTTTCATATTACCAAACATTTGTTTAAACCGCGGTATGATTGGAAGATACCACAATACCTTTAAAGGTTGCCTTTTACTTGTCTCATCACCACAACAAGCACATTTCTTCACTTTATATCTGTAAGTTTTACATTTCAAACACTCACTTATTCCTTCATACTCCTTATGTACAATACGTAGTCATTAGGGCAAGCATGTATCTTTTTATACTCTATACCTATCGTAGACAAGATTTTCTTAGCCTTATACATACAATTTGGAAGTACATGATCCTCTGGAAACATATCACACAACAATTCAAGTAATAATGTGAAACTACTATTAGTCCACCCACAAGTTGCCTTTAAGTTGAGCAAGTGCAAAATACTTGACAAGCGTGTATATTTAGTTCACCCAGGGTACAAAGGTGTCTCTGCATCACTTTGTACGCTGCCATATATAAGTGATTGTGCAAAACATTCTACCTCAACATCATGAATCATTTTCTCCATTCTATCATCATTTCCAACATCTAAAACTTGCTTTTCGTGGGACACACAATCAGTTACTTCCTCAACATGCCATATCCACCTTGTGTACCGAAGATTTATTCCTTCACAAAGTAAGTGATCCCTTATATCATCAATATCCCCTTGACTCTCATTTAAACACTTCACACATGGACAAAAATACTTCCTATTTTTACTAGACGCATTCATTTTAGAAAATTCAATAAACTCTTCCACCATATTCTCATATTCTTCACTAGTTCTCAAAGCATTCATCCAATGGTGATCCATTTTACTACCGCCTATACCATTTCCAGCAATACTTAATTTTAGACCAATTATCATTATAATATGAATATGGGTCAAGAAAGGGGAGCCTTACTCATTTTTTAAAAATTTCAGCAGCATTTCTCCTTAAAAGTAAGACATCCATAAATTCAAATAACCACCCAATTAACAAGAATAGAACTCTAACATACTAGAGAGGCTTTCAACATCGATTAACAAGAAGTAAGCATAATTAGTGTAAATGCTAAATACAATGATACAGAATTCATGATAAGAACATTGTCAATATAGTTAAAAATCCTTAAAAAACAAAAAATAAATTAACTATTTCATGTTTTTTGGATACTTTTTTCGTAATACTAATATTTGTATGTGTAATTTGATAGTAAACATGAACTTTTAAACAAAATTTAAAAATAGGTCTTATATTTAGAACCAGTAGTATTACAAAACAAAAGGATGGTTTATTATACAACAGTCCCAAACCATTGTAAACTTAATAGATTGCAGAATTTGAAACTTGAAAGGAAAAAAATGTTTCTTTTGGTGAAAGCAACTTGATATAATTAGTTATGAAAGGAGAAAAGAAGATGAAGCTAGTAGCATTAGAAAAGTAAAGAGGAAACTAAGGTTGTCTCATTGACCTTTCTCTAAACCCAACATATTTTTCTGCTTTTAGTTGGATTTAAATTTATTAATTCATGAACTCTCTCATCAAGGCATCACCAGCCCCAACAAAGTCAAATCCACCAAAATTAAAAAAAATGGAACTTTAATATTGAAAGCATATGTAAATGGGTTCCACTAGTACCTCTCTTTCTCTATAAATATGTACACATATATTAGTATGGATTATTATAGTACTATGTATGTTGCTGACCTAAATATGAATAGCTGGAAGTGGGTTTGAATGAGCAAGTTGGAAGGGAGGATTTTAACACAAAAAAAAACCGGAACACGCTAAAGACAACAAAGGAATAACCAGGAAAGTTTTAATTTTTTTGCCCTGCACTATAAGTCATAAAAGTTAAAATTTTGCTTGTTTGTTTTAGATGCCTTGTAAATCAGTAAAGGATAGAGCATTGTACAGTTCACATTAAAGTAATACAATCCTCCTTTCTATTAAAAAAATATCAAATTGAGAACAAGCAGTAGACAACTAGGAAAATGAAGATAGAACAACCAAAGAAAATGGAGGAATTACTAGGAAACAAAGGTGGAACTTACGATAGTGGGTTGTGGAGTAAAATGATGTTGGTGAAGGGGAGAGGGGGAGGGAGAACGAACAAAGGTGAACGAGAGACATCGACGAAGTATGTGCATGAGAGACACCGACGGAGAGTGCACGCGAGAGAGGGGGAGAGTGTGTCGGAGACAGCCATGACTTGAGAGGAAGAGTGTGTGGTCGAAGAGATGGCGGTAGAAGGAGGCACAAGATAGCAGCAAGAGAAAACTGAGAAAAACATAAGTGAGCTAGAAAGAACAAAAAAGGTGGGTCCTATCATGATTTAAATGCAGAGATTAAACGACCGTATTTAGAAAAATGGTTGTTGAATCTCAACGTTCAACGACCATTTTTTACAAACGGTCATTGAATCCCTTTTAACGATTGTTCCTTAAAACATTCATTGAAATAATTTTTCAACAGTTGCTGAATGCCATATTTCAACGACCGTTCCAGTAAAACAGTCGTTACATAGTTCGATGTAATTACAGAAATGCCACCACTTGCTGTTTTACTTCTCTTTTTTTGAAAATGGTCACTAATTAGTGATGTTAAATGTATTATTTGTAGTAGTGTGATCACTCGAGTGATCTGCTCCTTAATGAATGTCACTCGAGTGATCTTTCTTGAATGCTTGAGTGATGTATTTCATTTTAGATACCAGATTATCATTACCTGTGATATCACTCAATTGCTTACCAATCACTCTGAGTGATCTTGTTCCTTTGTGTATTCACTTCTAATTCTTTTGAGAGTCACCTACAAGTGATATTATCACTACCCATTCACTCAAGTGATTCATTATAGAAAATTCTCATAGAACTTGATCACTATGGAATTCGCTAATTACCAGAAGAAGAAAATACAAAACTGCCAAAGGTTCCTGTTTTACCTTTTTTTCGTCTAGACCTCTCTGTAGTGGTTTTTTCGCTCAGATTAGCAACCTGCAAAATTGGCAATATTTATTTGCATTGAAAGAATGTGACAACAAACATTAACACCTTCACTTTTAAAAAATAGAATAACCTCTATCAACTGAATCTTTTGAATTGTTTTTGGTTGGAGGATCTGCAACCTCTGTATTAAAATTACAACTAATCAAACAGAAAATTCCCTATATGTAACAACAAAAGAAATCAATGTTCCCCTAAAAATCATAAAAAACTTGCCTTCCTTTTAGCCCTTCATAGTCAAAAAGAAATAAACACTAAATAAAATACTAAACAAATTCAAAGTATGAAAAAAGAGGGTTTGCATAATAGAGTGAACCTTTGTTTATAAACAAATACTAGTAAGAGTATCTTAGTTGTAATCAAATGAAACAAAGTGAAAGGAATTATTTTACATATAACTAGTGTTGATAAATAGAGGAATTTAGAAGACCTACTTTGAACAGCTGAAGGCGGAGCTTGTGCGACGCCGACTGGAGAGTCCTCCTTAGCAAAATCACTTTCTTTGATAGGACAGGGTGAAGAGTCCACAAACTCAGACACAGTTTGAGGTTATGGTTCTCTTTAACATTGTTGGCCTGATCTCTTACCACTCACGCTCAAAATTGTGCCGTTCGGAGATGAGATCCCTGCCTCTTCTTTTTAATCGATCTCCGATGACAATCGATTTAAGTCAATTCCTATGAGAGACAGACCGAGATTCATGTTGAGAACACCTATCTGAGAAAAAGGAGGGAGAAGGAGAGGAAGTCTAATGATTGAGCAAAGAAAAATCCTATAGACGCCTGACAGATAGAAAGGATTTTAAAGCCCACGGTTTAAGTGCCTGTTTGGATTAGCTCTAGAAGCTACTTTTTCAACATGATTTCTGGATAGTGTTAGTACAATAAGATTTAAAGTAATAACCAGATTATTAAAATAAATTATTCAAGATGGTGATTAGTAATATATTTAACGAAGTAAGTTCATTCTTACTGAGAACATCTGTATGTATCTATAATCTATAGTAAAAATAGAGAGAACTACGCTGTTTCAGAATTGTGAATCGTACATCTCTTTCTTTAAGATGCTTGCTATAGGAAGTACGTATTTAATGCTTTATTTTTTTCCCTAGCTATCTTTTCCATGAAAGGGATGGATTGCAAAAAAGAAAAAGAAAGAAATTGACTATTTTCCAAATATGTCTCAATTTTAAAGAAAGAAAAAAGAAGACGAATTGAATTAATACAGCCACTACTTAGTCTTCCTAGGGTAAGTAATTTTTCAAAAGGCCAAAATGTAAATAACCCACCTCAACTTTAGCTATATCTTGTATATAACCTCTTTACCATTAAAAGTTTAAAAGCATATCTTAAACTTTCATAGTTTGACATTTAATACACTGTTGTTAAAATGACCATTAAGTCTAATGAAACACACGCCATGTCAGATGTAATATCCTAAAATTCACTCAAGGGTCGAATGACCCAAAAAAGCAAGAGTACCTAATGGCAAATTAAATAATATTGCTATAATCAAGGGCAAAAAGGACATCTACCATGTGATTTTGAGGTTAGAATTGGAAACCAAAATCAAGGGCTAAAATTTGTCCTTGAAAATAAAAATTTCAAGAGACAAGTTAGACAACATTTACCTAACAAAACACCCACAATTGTTTATTTAATTAAGTAAAGCACTTTTCCCCATACTACACCACACATACTTAAACAAATCAACTCACCTTTTTGCAAGAAGACATAAGAATTAGACACATCATCCTCTCCCATCACTCTCTCTAATTTTCCGTTGACACAAGAGGAAAAAAAGGAAAGAGAAGATGCTATTTAACCTAATCAAACCTCAATTAGTTGGACCAATCAAATAAGTTACAAGAACCATCTTTATGTGACACCATATCAAACTCTCTCCACTCACTCTCAAACTTGTGGCTGATTAATAAGGGATATGAGAAGCCAAAAATCTTATCAGTTCACCATTCATTTCCTCTCTCTTCAAGTCAGTTTTTTAGCTATCAAAACGTAGAGCTTGAAGAACCAAGGTTGAAGGTGAGTTTAATCTTGATTTTTCACCTTCTTAACCTCATCTATGGTCAAAACACTCTTCATAAATATTGTTCCTCTTGATGAGAGCTTCAATTCTATAGAATTAGATTTCTCATATGAGGTGTTTTGTGTCAGTTAGTTAGCCGGAGTGCCATCGGAATACCGAACCAATTGTAGGAACATGAAGAGGTAAGCGTAGGCTTTATTTTGAACCAATTACTTCATGTTTTTGTTGAGTTTTTCTTAGCCCTTGAACCAACCATGTATTTTAATCAAGGGGTGTTTTTGAAGAATAAAGATGTTTTAAGTCATATATAAGGTGGTATATGATGATTAATGATGTATTAGACTTATTGGACGTCAAAAACACAAACTTGATTTTTGTTGTTTTTGGAGAGCAGTCTCGGTCAAAGGAAGATTTGGGGGGAGTTTGATTTTGATATTTTTGAGCTTTCTATTGGATTCTACACAAAAAATTGTGTAGGAATAGGCTCTAATTTTAATTTTTGGAAGACTAGTTAAAAAGCTCAAATACTGGAAACTTAGTTCACTAAGCTCCAGTATGAGTTTTTGTCTGGCAGTTTTGTTGTGACGAAACTTTCACTATACAAACTTTATCTGATGATGATTAGATTTTCTATAATTAAAGTATACTTAAAGACCTTTAATTTGATAGGTATTATGAAGAATTTAGATAAGCACTCTATTTGAAGTAGACAATTACAATTGGTCAAATTTTCTGGCAGCAAGGGAAAACATAAAAACTGGGAATTATTTGTAGATAGAAGACTATGGGAAGCATTTTTTCCTTAAAATAGACTTAATAAGGGTCGCATAGAATTTGGATCACCACAATTAGAGTTTTCTAGAATTAGTTATGATTTTTCAAATTTCAGTGAAAAATCTGCCATCTTGTGGTAATTGCGCAAAAAGTCAAAGTAAAGGGTTTTTGTAATAGAATTGGACCTTAATGGGCTAAGTTTATCAATTGGGGTTAGTTTGGGCTCATTACCTATATATTGGGTGTAATGAAGTTACTCTAATGATAGCCAAAATAAGAGAATAATTTACAAAGGAATTGGACTAAGTAATAACTCATTGCCGGTAAATTACAATTTATAGGACTTGACACTTGCCAAGGACATCCAGAGTACGTCAATCAAGATCAAGATTCAGAAAAAAAAATTGCTAGATAGTAAGTTATCCCTCACATACTATGTGATATGTTATATGCATGATTGTACCATTGTGAATTTAAAATATTAAAATGAGAAGGACTAAGGCCCTTTTAAATTTCCCAGCGATGTGGCAAGGGACAGTTGTCCTTGAATTGGTAACTTTATGCTTTCTGCATATTGTAAATTTATCTCTGAATGTTGAATGTGCTATAACTTTGGTTGACATGGCATGATATATGTGCATTTTATATGAGTGATATCTGTTACTACTGATATTCAATGAATCTCACCCTATTTTTTCAAAAGAAATTTTTAGCTCAGGCAAGAAGGTAAACACGAGTGAATAAAGTGAAGGACTTAGAATTTATTTTTCCATTGGCTATCTATTTTGGAGATTGTACTTAATTTGTAGCTAAGTAATGTCAGTTCCGTACTGGCAAGTTCGTAAACATGTAAATAAGCGATTGTATATAAGCAAATGCATAGCGGCATTCGAACCAATAGTGGACAGCCGTTCATCTAAGGCCCTTAATTAATTGTAATAGTTTGGGTTTCAGTAGAAAACTTATTAGTAAAAACTCTGATATGATGAAATGAACCTAAAATGGATGGCTTAAAATAAATCATAAAATTATATGAGACCAAATCTAAAAGAGATTTTTGAAAGCCCACTCAAGTGCAGTTCCTCACTCTACTTGAAGTTGGGACTCCCATAATTTACAAAAGATTATCGTTCTCCTCTTTAAAGATAATTTTCACATGAGTTCTCCATATGCTTTGAAAGTGAGGGTGTTACATTGATTGGTATCAGGGCAAGAGTTCTTGGCTTTATGATAAAGTTCTCTACTTATGTTAGTTAAATCTAACCTTTTGTTAATTGCTTTGTGCTAGAAACATATCTGATAGAAAAAGACAAAGAAGTAGTTCACCCCCATCTGTTAACCAATCTCTCGTAGAGCATCATATACCAGAGGGTAAACTTTATGTAGTTATTAATAAAGGGTGAGTAGAGGGAGGAGTGGACCGAGAGTATTGCATACGGCAAGGAAGAGAGTTCCCAACCATACAATAATAATGATAAAGGCTAGGCAGTTTAGTCTTGGTAAAGAGCCATCTATGGGCGATACTAGTGATTCTGAGAATGATGAGACTTTTCAGGGCATCGATTCTGATACTGAGTTTAGTACCCCAATAGTTGAGTTAGCCTTCGACCCACATCATAACCATGAATTATGGGAGCACTTTAAGGAAATATATTTGATGCATTTTAATGAATATATTTCCTCCATGTTATAATATGTATCATTTTTTGGGTACATAAGGAAGTTGTATAGGCAAAGGGCTGAGCTTGGGTTAGTGTTGACTAATGAAATCTGGATTCAAACCACACTAGCCTACCTTCCTGATTTTAATTACCAAATCAAGAAAAAGAATGAGATTGTATTTTGGGGTCCCTTAGAGTTTTGGACTTTTCTGGATCACATAGAATCATATGTGGTGCAGAACATGGACTGGTAATTGTAGGCCTAGCTAGACGGCTTATGGTAGCATAAAAAAGGCTGCCTTTGTGTAAATATTAAGCCACTTTAGCTACTTTTGTTGTAAATATGACTCTTTAATATTATTATATGTATATATTGTTGTGCAATAGTATTTAAAGCTTAAGAAATACATGTGTGTGTGTGTGTATGGTAAGTGACATATTAATGGTGTGAATTTTCTTTGGTAATAGTAAAAAGAAATAATGGTGAAGGGTAGGCCAAAGAAAATACGTGTAGTGTTGGAAGTCGAGGAAGTAGGAAATCCACCAGACCTTAAGCAACAAATGCCCGAAATGATTCAGGGCTTGCAATAGGAAATTCGAGAAGTGAAAGAAAAGCAAAATAAAGATAGGGCATAACCTGAACAAACCGAGGTATATGAAGATACTAAGGTGGATTCAGAGGAGGAGCTATTTGGGAATGGTAAGCACTCACATACGCATGAATCTAGTCATAGGATTCCTATTGTTTAGGCCCGAGAAGAAGAAGACCTCCAATACTGGATGCCTAAATTCATTAAGTACCAGCCTCAAGCATTCAGGGAAAATTTGATCTACAAGCTGCTGAGGAATGGTTAACACGGTTAGAGAAAATATTTGAGGTACTGGGATATCTTTCAAAGAGTAAAGCTAGAATGGTTATATATAAATTGGAGGGAGATGTTGACCACTGTTGGGAAAATACAACAATAATACTGAATGCATGGAACATTCTATTAACCTGGGAGTTATTTCAATATGAGTTCAATGAGAAATTCTTCCCGAGGTTCATGAGGGTCGCAAAGGAGAAAGAATTCCTGGCTATACGACAAGGTGATAATAAGACTTTCTATGAATACCTATCCCGGTTTACTCGATTCTCCCGTTACTCCTTTTATTTGAAATTTAAAGATGATGAGGAATGGAGCTCTGACATGTTAATTGGGGGACTAAAGCCCGAGATGGAAGATAAGCTAGTTGCCCGACAATTCACTAAATTCAACAAGATAGTGGAAGTATGCCAGTTGACAAAGGGTAACTTGAAAAGGTTGTATATGGGCAAAACTATCAACAACCGAGGTGGATCTAGTCAGGGGAATACTTCTAAAAAACGAAAGGGGTAAGGATTCTTTTTGAAGGGAAACAATAAGAAACCCTTCCAACAAGAGAAGAAAGACTATTAGGGTCCTCAACCATAGCAACCAAGACCTAGATATGGTAAGATACACCTAGGTAGGTCTTATAAAAGGCAACTAATTTGTCATACTTGTAGAAAGCCCGAACACTTTATGAAAGATTGTCCACAATGAGCAGTTGAGCACAAGCTACAAAATCAGGGTAGAGTTTTTGCCATGACACATGAGGAGGCCCGAAAATCACCAGAGATGATCCAATGTACTATCCTCCTCTATGGTAATACTTTACAAGCATTGTTTGACTCAGGTGCTAGCCATTCTTTCATTTCATATGATTGTGCTAAACGATTATATCTAAGCATCTATAAATTTCCGTATGACTTGACTGTATTGACACTTATGGGTGTCAAAGCTGTGACTACTGATGTAGGTTTAAATTATACTATATACGTTGAGGGGCATGAATCTGTAATAGATCTAATTTGCTTGCAACTCTAACAATTGGAAGTCATACTGGGTTTGAACTGGTTGACGATAAACAATGTGTTACTAGAGTGTGGTAATAAGAGGGTAGTATTTTCAGAGTCGCGGATAAAACCTGATGATAATCTAAACCTAAATCTGCTCTCTATGGATGAAGTTGAGAAATGGTGTTAAGGGTATATAGTGTTTTTCTCCATACAGCCAGAGACAGATTTAACTCTTGAACATGTACCCATTATGAATGAGTACCCTGAGGTCTTCCCAAAGGATATTTGTGGGTTACCTCCAGAATTCACCATTGAAATCATACCAGGAACTAGATCTTTATCCAAAGCACCTTACAGAATGGCACCAAATGAAATGTTGGAGCCAAAGAAACAAATTGAAGAACTTCCAAAGAAAGGGTTCATCCGGCCTAGTATTTCACCGTGGGGAGTACCAGTGTTGTTTATTAGAAAGAAGGATGACAACCTAAGGCTGTACATTGACTGCAGAGAATTGAACAAGGTGACCGTCAAGAACAAATATCCGCTTCCCCGAATTGATGATCTCCTTGATCAACTGTCTGAATCTAGCATGTTCTCGAAGATTGACCTAAGATCAGGTTACCATTAGCTGCAAGTAAGGGCTGAAGATATCCTGAAAACATCTTTAAGGACCAAATATGGGCATTATGAAGTTTTGGTGATACCTTTTGGCCTGACTAATATGCCTACTGTAATATCCCGATTTGTGATTAGGGTTAATAACTTTGAGATTCATTGTAATTAATGTAATTAAACACTTTCTGTGAAAAATGATATGAATTTGTTATGAATATTCATTGGTGTTTAGAGATCAAGGGTTGAGATCTTTTGGCTATGGGTTAGAATCCTATGTTTTGTGTCTATGTAAGCTCATAGAGGAATGATTAAGATATTAACATGTGGCATAGTGTGGACCATAGGATGTGGCACAAGAGGACAAATAATCACTTTTCTATCTCTTTTCTCTCTTGTTCGGTTGAGGGAGGGAGTATAGACCAAAAAGAAGCTTCATCATCATCATTCCTATCTCTCATTTTCTCTCTGTTTCTCCTCCATTTCTGGCAACTTTAAACAAGGGAAGAGGAAGAAGAAAAGCTTGAATCTTGGTGAGTTATGATCCTCTTAAGCTCAAATCCTTTTCTCTAATATTGTTCACCTCATTGAGAGCTTCATTGTGGTGATTTTAGAATTTTAAATAGCGGTGATTTGGGTATTAATTCAAAATTGAAAGTTAAAGAATCAATATTCTGATTTTGGCAAAGTGAAGAGGTAGGCATTTAGTGCATTTTGATGTATTATTTGTGATTTTTGGATAAGTTTGGGAAAATCTGGAAATTTGCCCTAGTTATGCCAAATATTGAAAGTATGGATTTCATTGTGATTAATGTTGGGATTGCTTTATTGTAAAGATATTTGAGTGATGGATTTAGTTTGGAATGTGGAAAATGAATTAAATGAAATTTGGATATTGGTTGTGTCATAGAGACCTAAGTGCATGATTGTGGCCAAAAAGGGTTTTTGGGGGTGTTTGAGAGGTTACCAATGTGTTCCCTAGTCAGTGCTAAGTGTGTATGAGCTTTTGGTAGAGTTTGGGAATCATTGGGTATGAATTTGACCATCTGGTATTTTCTGTTGTTTTCTGCGTTTCTGGTCTCTGATACACGACACTCAAGCAGAAGAAGATCATGCTCGAGTGCTATGTGCATTTTCCCTTTTTTGCTTTGAGTTTTGTTTGGGTTCTTTGAATAAGGCTCGAATACACTTCTTTGTTCTCGAGTGAGGGAAGATCATGCTTGAGTAAGCTTGGGCTTGCTCGAGTGATGGTGTGAGCCCAGAGTTGGGGTTGCTCTTAGGTCCTCACTCATTGGTTGATGCCAAGAGTGTGCTCTGACACTCGCAAGCATAGTTGTCTCACCCGAGTGCTGGGTGTCATGCTCAAGTGAGCTGGTGCCTCTGGAGTGGTTTATGCTCTCGGGTCGTCACTCATGGTGTTGCACTCTTGGGGACTCAAGCATATTTGGAGCCATCACTCGAGTGCAGAGCTTGGTGCTTGAGTGTTGTGAGCATTACCTAGCCGTGAAGATTGCTCTCTGTCAAGCACTCGTGAGTGAGAGTCGTTCTCACCCGAGCACAAGTCTCTCATCACTCGAGTGAGGTCGTCTTCACTCAAGTGAGGCTGTCAGAAATCAATTTTGTGCCTTCGAAAAAGGGGTCTTTGGGGTAGTTTCTTCCAACGCTTTAGGCATATGTTTAGGCCTCTAATAGTCACCTAAAGAGTCTTAAATGATAACCAACTTAGAGTATTATGAAATTAAGAACTTGGAAAAGAGATTGATCGGTTGTCTCTACTTTGGTTATAGGATTTGACATCTGTCAGACACGTGAGCCCATTGTGCCAAAGATTGTCAGGTAGTAACTCCTCTCTTATACTATGTGTAAATGTATTATATGTTTGTCTATCATGCATTGTGTGCTGCTGCTGCTGCTTTGTGCCTTGTGGAGCTTTGTGCATTATGGAGCTTTGTGCCTTGTGATACGTTGTGCTTTGAGATACCTTGTGCATTGTGATTACAGCAAAAGCTGGCATAATGATTATTGCGAGAGTGGGCATAGTGTTTGTAGCGAAAGCTGTCATTGTGATTACCGTGAAAGCTGGCATAGTGCATTGTGATACAACCGTAAGCACTGTCGTCTGTGGTGCGAGCCATAGATCATTGTGTTGCTGATGATGTTGGTGAACATGATACATTACATGCCTTGTGTTTATATATTGTATGAGTGATTTGTTACTACTGGGATTCTTTAGAGCTCACTCTTTCCAAATGACTAACTTTTCAGACAAGGCAAGTGGCTCGAAAAGGAAGCGTCCAACCAGGAGTGGTTAGGGCTTTAGGGACATTTTGTATTTTGGATGTTGCTCATCTAGTTGGGATTTGGTATTACCATTTATATGTCATGTAAATGATGATTTTGGATATGTAATCCCCATTTTGGGAACTTTAAATCCATTATATGTATGTAAGTACCTCGGGGTTAGCCAGGATTTTAGTTTCCACACTCTGATATTTATTATCTGATTTGATTTCTCAAGTAATTATATCCGTATATAAATGTGAGACCACGAGCAACTATGTTATGAACTGATTTTTAGAAATACCCTATCTTGTGATGAGGGATTATAAATTGTTGATTTCATTTTATTGGTATCTATTTCACTTAAATTTCATAATCCGGATGTAATTATGGTGAGGGGGTTACACCTACCATGTTTATAGACTACATGAACTGGATCTTTCATTAATACTTAGATCAGTTCGTGGTAGTTTTCATCGATGACATCTTGATCATTCCAAAAGTAGAGAAGAGCATAAGGAGCATTTGAGAATCGTGCTGGGCATTCCGAAAGAAAAATAACTCTTTGCCAAGCTTAGTAAATGTGAGTTTTGGCTGTCAGAAGTTATATTTCTAAGTCATGTAATTTCTGAAGAAGGAGTCTCTATTGATCCAAGTAAAGTAGAAGTAGTGTTAAACTAGAAGAGGTCAGAAACTGTTACAGAAGTACGTAGTTTTCTGGGTCTTACCGGTTACTATCATAGGTTCATACAGAATTTTTCCAAAATTGCCCAACAAAGCTCACAAGAAAGAAACAATCATTTGTGTGGGATGAACAATGTGAAAAGAGCTTTATTCAGCTAAAGGAGAGATTAACGACCGCACCAATATTAATTATCCCAGATCCCCATGAAACCTACGTAGTGTGTAGTAATGCTAGCAAACAGGGATTGGGATGTGTTCTTATGCAATAGGGCAGGGTGGTGGCGTATGCCTCTTGACATCTGAAGTCTCATGAATTAAATTACCCCACTTATGATCTGGAACTTGCAGCAATTGTGTTTGCTTTAAAGATATGGCAGGATTATCTGTATGGTATTACTGTAGAATTATATTGCGATTATAAGAGTCTCAAGTACTTACATGACCAGAAAGAACTTAATATGCAGCAGTGTAGATGGATGGAGTTGTTGAAAGACTTTAACCTGGAGTTAAATATCATCCATAGAAAGCAAATGTTGTTGCCGATACTCTTAGTAGGAAGGTGGTGCAGGTGGCAGTTATGATGGTACAAGAATAGAAATTACTAGAGGCATTTAGGGACTTGAATCTGTCAAATCAAGCATTCCTAAACATGAATGTACCAAATGAAGTACTCATTGCTAACTTCAATGTTAGTTAAGAAGAAAGTGATCTGAGGGCAGAAATAGAAGAAGCTTAGAAACAAGATAAACAGGCTACGTCTATTCAAGAAATGATCAGAATAGGTGAAACTTAGAAATATGATATTTCACCCAATCAATTAGTCAGATATACCAGAAGCGAGTATATGTTACACCAAAGGTTGAGTTGAGGCCAAAAATTCTAGATGAGGTGCACAAGAGCATATATACTATTTATCCAGGGGCAACTAAAATGTATCATAACTTGAAGTAGGTATACTAGTGGCCAGGTTGGAAGAGTGAGGCAACCAAGTATGTTGCATGATGTCTTACTTGTCAAAAGGTCAAAATTGAACACCAATGACTACTAGGACTTCTGCAAAGCCCCAAAATTTTAGAGTGAAAGTGGGAAAGTGTTACTATGGATTTGGTAGTAGGAGTACTCAGGATCAGAAACTACGATGCGATATGGGTAATTGTTGACTGGTTTACAAAGTCAGCTCATTTCCTACCTATCAATGCCAGTTATTCTCCTGAGAAGCTAGCAAAAATTTATATAAAGGAGATAATATGATTGCATGGTATGCCAAAAAGTATTATCTTTGATAAAGATCCTCACTTTACATCTCAATTCTGGAATGCTCTACACAAAGCATTGGGTACAAACCTAAAATTAATATGACCTATCACCCACAAACGGATGGATAGTCAGAGAGGACTATATAGATACTGGAAGACATATTGCGAGCATGTGTTATGGATTTCAAGGGGAATTGGGAGTGTTTCCTTCTACTCGTCGAATTCGCTTACAACAACAACTACCATGCGAGCATTCAAATGGCTCCGTATGAAGTATTGTATGGAAGGAAATGCCAGTTACCTCTCTACTGGATAGAACTATCGGAGAGAAAATTTGATGGGCCGGATTTGGTTGATCAGACTTTGGAACAAATAATGACTACAAGAAAGAGGCTACTTGCAGCACATAGAAAACAGAAAAGCTATGCTGACAAATAAAGAAGACCTCTAGAAATTGAAGTAGGGGATCATATGCTCCTGAAGGTATTACCTATCACCGGAGTTGGCAGGGAAATAAAGAAAAAGAAGCTGAGTCCACAATATATTAGTCTTTTTGATATTCTTAAGAGAATTGTGTTAGATCTCATGTTTTGATGATAACAAAAGAATGGTATGAAGAAGAATTGAATAATAAATAAGTTTGAACAAAGTAATAACAGGGACAAGCAAGCATTGGAGTAATGAAGAAAGACCAAGAGAAAAAGCTGAGAAACTTGATCAGAAGCAAGTTTTCTAAGGCGTTACTTGAGGCGGTACTTGAGTAATGAGCCCAAACTTGAAGTAACCAGAAACACCTTCCAGTAACCTGCCAACGTTACTCGAGTAATAGTGTAAGTATTTTCAAGTTGCTCTCGGTCTGCCAATATTACTCGAGTAGCTACTCGAGTAACCAGGTAAATACTTGGAGTTGCGCTCCGCCTGCCAATGTTACTCGAGGAGCTACTCGAGTAACCATGTGAAAACTTCCAGTTGCCTTCAGGTTGCCAATGATACTCGAGTAAGTACTCGAGTAACTCTGTTTCTGAAAATGTGTTGCTCTCGGCACTTTGTACCACTGCCAATGTTACTCGAGTAGCTACTCGAGTAACACATTATAGTCAGGTAAAACTTGAAGGTGGTACCCGATTAACTTGATATAAATTTATCTCATTTACCTCGAGTCCTTACTCTAGTATGCAAGTATTTAATGATCTATTTTAAGTGGATTCCTCGAGTAAGTACCCAAGTATGCAGAAATATTTTCAAGGTAAACCTCAAGTCATTACCCGAGTAAGTCATGCACAAAAAGTACATTTACTCGAGGTGGTACCCGAGTAATCTATGCAAAAATGAGTGCATTACTCGAGTCTATACCCGAGTAACAAGGTAAGTGCTCTCGGCCTTGAAATCCTGCCAACATTACTGGAGTAGAGCATCTAGTAACCACAAGTTTATTTGAAGGTTTACTGGAGTTGGTACCCGAGTAACTCATAAAGTTATGAGTGCATTACTCGAGTAGGTACCCAAGTAAACAGATATTTCCAAAGGTTTGAAAATTGGTTATTCCATGCACTACCCGTGTATTCTTGTATTTGTTCCTTGACTTGAAGTTAATTTAAGATTTCCCGATGATACTCGAGTAAGTACTCGAGTAAACTTCATGTGATACTCGAGTAGCTACTCGAGTAAGCAAACCCAGAAAGTTTGAAATCATTCCAACGGTCATTGTTTTGTTTCCTATTTGATTAACTTTTCATTATATTAGTATTCTTAGCATTTCAACAGATAAACAATGAAGAGATCTTACCAAATAAGGAAAGTCAAAAGCAACGCTCAAATGTCACCGACTGTCACCTACCGCAACGTATGTTTTTCAAAAACTGGAAAAGTCAATAGTGGCTGCGCACGCTCCAACGGACATGAAGAAATATGTTCCACCAATCATTACCAACGTATCTATATATATGGGAACATCTGAACAGAGAGATACACAAGAACACACTTACGAACGTATCATCAAGTTCATTACTATGTTTTTCATTGTACTTGTGATTCTATGCTTCAGTGATTCTTATTTACTCTGTGAGAGAGATATTTCATTCAAACTCAATATTTGTTATTGAGGTAACTTAAGGTTGTAGAACCTTGAGTTGGGATTGAATTACAACTTGTAAGGGGGAGCGAGTGTCCAGGTGTAGGAACTTGCTTGTACTGAGGTGCCAAGAACCCACTGAATCTTGGGAGTTATAGTGAAACTCTCAGAGAAGCTCTGAGGACTGGACGTTGGTCAAAGTGGTTGTGGCTGAACCAGTATAAATCCTGGTGTACACTTCGGTGATATTTCTCCTTACTCTTTCCTGTTTTAATTTCAACGTCAAACTTTATATTTGCAACGAAATTTTTAAGGTCACCCAATTCACCCCCCTCTTGGGTGAAACGCTTGCTCTAACAAATTGAACCAGTGGCGTACAAAATAGTCCTACCCCCAAACTTGAGAAGACTACATGATGTATTTTATGTCTCTCAGTTAAAGAAATACCAATCGGACCCCGAGCACGTAGTCGAGTATGAAGATATTGAGGTACGAGAGAATAATTCCTATGTAGTAGAGCCGGAGTGAATCATTGACCAATAAGAGAAACAGCTTAGAAATTGAAGCAAACCATTCGTGAAGGTGGTCTGGAAGGGTCTGTCTATAAGGGAGGCAACATGGGAAGCAGAACAGGGCATGAAGAGACGTTAACTAGAATTTATGCCTCAAAATGTGTAACAAATTTAAGGGACAAAATTTATTGTACAGGGGGAGAATTGTAATTTTCTAAAATTCACTCAAGGGTTAAATGACCCAAAAAGCAAGAGTACCTAATGGCAAATTAAATAATATTGCCATAATTAAGAGCAAAAGGGACATTTACCATGTGATTTTGAGGTTAGAATTGGAAACCAAAATCAAGGGCTAAGATTTGTCCTTGAAAAGTAAAATTTCAAGAGACAAATTAGACAACATTTTGCCAAACACAACACCCACAATTATCCATTTAATTAATTAAAGCACTTTTCCCAACACTACACTACACATAATTAAACAAATCAACCCAACTTTTTGCAAGAAGACATAAGAATTAGACACGTCAACCTCTCCCATCACTCTCTCTAATTTTCCGTTGACACAAGGAAAAACAAAGGAAAGAAAAGATGACATTTAACGTAATCAAACTTCAATTAGTTGGGCCAATCAAACAAGTTACAAGAACCATCTTTATGTGACACCATATCAAACTCTCTCCACTCACTCTCAAACTTTTGACTGATTAATAAGGGATATGAGAAGCCAAAAATCTTATCATTTCACCATTCATTTCCTCTCTCTTCAAGTCAGTTTTTCAGCTGCCAAGATGTAGAGCTTGAAGAAACAGGTTGAAGGTGAATTTAATCTTGATTTTTCACCTTCTTAACCATATCTATGGTTAAAACACTCTTCATAAACATTGTTCCTCTTGATGAGAGCTTCAATTCTATGGACTTAGATTTCTCATCTGAGGTGTTTTGTGTCAGTTAGTTAGCTGGAGTGCCATTGGAATACCGAACCACTTATAGGGACATGAAGAGGTAAGCGTAGGCTTCATTTTGAACCGATTACTCAGTGTTTTCATTGAGTTTTTCTTAGATCTTGAACCAACCATGCACTTCGATCAAGGGGTGTTTTTGAAGAATAAAGATGTTTTAAATCATATATAAGGTGATATATGACGATTAATGATGTATTAGACTAGTTGGAGGTCAAAAACACAAACTTGATTTTGTTGTTTTTGGAGAGCAGTCTCGGTCAGAGGCAGATTTGGGAGGAGTTTGATTTTGACATTTTTGAGCTTTCCATTGGATTCTATAAAAAATTGTGTAGGAATAGGCTCTAATTTTAATTTTTGGAAGACTAGTTAAAAAGCTCAAATACTGAAAACTTAGTTCACTAGGCTGCCAGTATGCATTTTTGTCTGGCAATTTTTTTGAGGCAAAAATTTCACTATTCAATCTTCACTTGATCATGATGATATTTTATATAATTAAAGTACACTTAAATTCTTTTAATTTGATAGGTGTTATGAAGAATTTAGATAAGTATTCTATGAGTTATGAGTGTTTGAAGTAGACCATTAAAACTAGTCAGATTTTTTGGCAGCAAGAGAAAACATAAAAATTGGGAATTTTTTGTGGACAGAAGACTATGGGAAGCATTTTTCTCTTAAAATAGACTTAATAAGAGTCACATATAATTTTGGATCACCACAATTAGAGTTTTCTAGAATTAGTTATGATTTTTCAAATTTCAATGAAAAATCTGCCATCTTGTGGTAATTGTGCAAAAATTCAAAGTAAAGGGTTTTTGTAATAGAATTGGATCTTAAAGGGCTAAGTTTAGCATTTGAGGTTAGTTTGGGCTTATGAGCTACATATTGGGCCTAATGAAGTTCCCCTAATGATAACCAACATAAGAGAATAATTTATGAAGGAATTGGACTAAGTAATAACTCATTGGTTGTAAATTACAATTTATAGGACTTGACACTTGTCCAGAACATCCAAAGCACGTCAATCAAGATCAAGATTCGGGGAAAAAAATTGTCAGGTAGTAACTTATCCCTCACATACTATGTGATATGTTATATGTATGTTTGTACTATTATGAATTTAAAATATTCATATGAAAAGGGCTAAGGCCCAATAGAATTTCCCAGTGCTGTGGCAAGGGACAGTTGTCCTTGAATTGGTAACTTTATGCTTACTACATATTGTGAATTTATCTCTGAATGCTGAATATGTTGAATGTACTATAACTTTAGTTGACATGGCATGATATATGTGCACTTGATATGAGTGATATCTTTTACTATTGAGATTCATTGAATCTCACCCTATTTTTCCAAAGCAAATTTTTAGCTCAGGCAAGTAGTTCCTCAGGCAAAAAGGTAAACACGGGTGAATGAAGTGAAAGACTTAGAATTTATTTTTCCGTTGGTTATCTAATTTGGAGATTGTACTTAATTTGTAGCTAAGTGATGTCAGTTCCATACTAGCAAGTCCGTAGACATGTAAATAAGCGACTGTATAAAAGCAAACACATAGCATTGGCGTTCGAACTAGTAGTGGATAGCCGTCCATCTAGGGCTTTTAATTAATTGTAGTAGTTTGGGTTTCAGCAAAGAAATTATTAGTAAAAACTCTAATATGAAGAAATGAACCTAAAACGAATGGCTTAAAATATATCATAAAATAATATGATATCAAATACTGAAAATGATTTTTGAAAAGGTTTTTGAAAACCCACTCAAGTGCAGTTCCACACGCTGCTTGAAGTTCGGACTCCTGCTATTTACAGAAGATTATCGGTCTCCTTTTTAAAGATAATTCTGCACATGAGCTATCCATTTGCTTTGAAAACGAGGGTGTAATTGTCATTAATTGATTTATTTTTCCTAGATTAAATATTATAATTAATTACATTAAAGGGTATGCTTTTAATTTTACTGCTACTAATTCATCCATTACTAAAAGTCTAGCAAATTCATCCAGCGCACAAAATGCCCACCTTCTCTACAACTTAATGTTCTACTACCCATTCTCCCATAATCATCTCAGTTTTTAACTTTCGTTCTCAACTGCCCTGGATGTTTCACTTTTCTAGTTTCTCTCTGAAAGGGGAAAAAAATCACAACAAAAAAAGGTTCTAAATTTAAAGGAAGAATGCGATGGGCACATGAAATGTGCAATGATGATTTTTCCAATGAATAAGAAGATCAGAAGAGGAAGGAAAACAATTCAAAAAGGGAGGTTCCTGTTTAACCCTGATATTAAAGCCCCCAACATAGCGCTTTTTTTTTTTTCCCGCTGTCTTCCTCCTCCACATGATGCCACTATCGTTCCATTTTATTACTCACCTTGTTGACAAAAAGCAATTAAATAATTGCAGAACAAGATTCTGAAATTACGAGAACCTGCAAGAGATTTAAAGATGATGACGCTAACGCTATCACTAAGAAAGAAGATTTCACAGAAAACCTTTCATATCTAAACGAAGAATGCGATGAAGATAATTCTTGGATCGAAATGAAGATGATTGGCACACAGTGCTGACTTTCGGGTGGGAAGACACGGAAAGAACAAGACGAATATGGAAGACGGGCAATTAGGGATTATGCGGTAGAATTACAAAAATACCTTTTAATGTAATTATAAGATTTAATCTAGGATAGATTAATGAAATTATACAAAATTACATGTCATCTGCCAAATAGTTTTCAATAAATCTAGCGTGCCATGCATTCCGTTAAATTTAACGGTCATTTTAACGGCAGGGTGTTAAATGTTAAATTATGAAAGTTGAGGGTGTGATTTTTAAACTTTTAAAGGTGAGGGGTCTTATGTGCAAGCGAGCTAAAGTTGAGAGAAGTTTTCTGTATTTGGGCCTTTTTTAAATGAAAAGTCAACATTCAACTCAATATTGCTCCTCATCATGCCTGGACCATTCAAAAATCATTCATTTCCTTTGACAATATTCAAAGTAAACTTTATCCCCATGAACAAGACTTGTGTAAAGCCTCAATGTGGTGGTTTTGGTACATAAAAATTTCAGTTGTTCTAAGAAATAAACGAAAGCGACCGAAAATAATTTAATTTTTATTAGGTTCAATTCTTTTTAGCAAAGTAACGTTTGGTATTTGAAGCCTACACTGGAGGACTTAACAGGACTTAAACTAATTATTTAGATTGACCTGAGTAAAACCATAAAGATAGAGGACCAAAGCTCTCCCTACTGTAAGCATTTAATTTAACGTGACTGGATTCCTATTTGAACCAAGAGCTTAATTAGTGGTTATACCAAATGACTTAGTCAAGGAAAAATATTTGTTTTAAGAAAAATCAGTTAACGATTTGGTGGGTATCATGCACAGCTGATCATATATACTAGCTAGTGGCAATACTTTGAATATTTATTTGCGAATTTTGATCCCTAAAAAAATATTTATTTGTGAATAACATGGTTTTTGAATCATTCCGTTTAGTCTTTTTCAAACACCTTCCCCTCCTTTTCCCATCCTCCATTATTAAACTTAGACCCTCTTCACTTCATGATTACATATTGACCCCAGTTGCTAGTTAGTGACTGATCAGTCATCCAATATTCCATTAACTTTGGAGCCACTTCACCTGACCTTTGTCATTTCTGTCTTCATCTTCTTCCTTTTCTCTCCACGAAGACCTAATCCAACACATTCACCTATATCTGAGATATCTCCAACCAAAACTCCACAGAGCCATGCCTCAACCTATTACTCTCCTTCCTCTTCCCTTGTTTATTACTGCCTTCTTCATATTCTGGTCATGTTCGTCCCTCGTCGGCGTCGTGATAAATCTTGTAAGCCGTGCTTGCCTCCAATATAACAGAGATGAGTATGATACCAAGTCTTTCAATGACAGCGTAAGCGCAACGTTTCGTGACCTCACATATCAGGTGGTGAACCAGAGCAGGATCTTCGCCATGGCGAAGGTTGGCCAACCGACGGAGACCACCCGGTTTACGCTATTTTTCAGTGCAGAAGCTACCTCTCCGCATCTGACTGTGCCGCTTGCTTCGCCCATGCCGCCCCAGAAATCCGCAACTGCTCCGCCGGGACTAACTTTGCTCGTGTCATCTATGACCCCTGCTTCCTCAGGTACCATCACTTTCTTTGGTTTCTTTAGTTTTTAGTTTGTGTTAAATATACATTGATAAGGATGAAATGAAAGCACCCACAATGGTTAATTAACACACAAACACGCACCCCACGCAAGGCACAGGTTGATGGTGTTACATACGGGTAAGTGCCACGTGAGTTAGAGTTCATTGGCATGTGGTGTTTTATATGATTGCTCAATATTATATTATTATTTGTTGGTCCTATGCGCATGGCTTTTAAAATACTACAATGAAACAAAAAAAAAAAGGTGCAATCAGGATTTTTTTTTTTAACTTATTCCACAATCAAGATTATTACAATACGTCATCTAGCTCGATGGATAGGATCGACTAGAGATTCAAGAATAATTAATGGTTCCCGATTTGTATATAACTTGGGGGAGAGAACGGTTTCTTGTCTTTTGCACTAGGTATAATATATTTTTTTAAATGCTTCAAAATGACACTAAAGAAAAAAATAAGTACGTACCTAGTCAGAAACATACTATTCATGAGCTTTTTTATCCGTATAATGTTTAAAAAGAAAACTTTAAAGGTAGCGTCCCTAAAATAAAAATAAAAATCCACATTTCAATTGTAACAGTATGACGTTAATTTGATAAAAAAAAGCTTAAAATTAAAATTTTAATTGTTCATATACTCCATTGCCCCTATTTCCAATTTTTTGTGGTGCAATCTCCGACCGTTCATAAATTTCAAATCTTTAAAGTAAAAGGACAAACAAAATAACAATAATATCACTTAGAATTTGTTTCTGTATTGAGCTTGAAAATTTGATACAATATACTTTTCTTTTCTTTTTCTGTGGCGTAATGTTGAGGTGTGAGAGCACCAATATTCTTGAGCTGACAACTGGAATTTACAATACTGCATCGTGTGGAAATCAAAGTACTGTAGAAGCAGACACATCATTTTCTTCAGCTGCACAACAACTGCTAATAAATATTGAAACAACAACACCCAAAATCTCTGGTTTCTCTTCAGCCACAAAAACTCAAAATGGTCCAACTATTATTTATGGCTATGCTCAATGTGCTGAAACTATCTCTGAGTGGGTGTGAGGATTGCTTGAAGGAAGGGGTCAACACTGTACAGACTTGTCTTCCTAATTCAGAGGGTAGGGCTTTTGACGCTGGTTGTTGCATCAGATACTCCACAACTTCCTTCTTTCCAGATAACCAGACCATTTATATCCCTAATCCCTCAGTCAAACAAGGTACAGTGAATTCAAAGACTTCAATATCACACATGCATGTTACAACACAGCATTTTGGTTTGTTTGTGTGTAATTCTGAATCATATGTTCTATATGTCATATTTCAGTAATTGATTAGATATGCACGTCTCGTTTTATCAAAACATATCCTGTAAATATGCATCATGATCTGCATGTTTCATAGAAAATGGCTGAAACATTAATTTGCACTCCTAAGGCCCTAACATTATGAGCAAGTTGAGAGGTTTGTTTTGATCCTAAATGTAAGACTCTAGTTCTCTCAAATTTATAATTTTTTCTTCAAATTATCAAATTGCACTTATTAAGGGGTTTTCATCAAGAAAGTAGTTACAATTGTAAATTATTTAAAAAGGCATTTTATGAAAATCAACACATATTTCTTATCAATAACTGACTTAATTATTATTTTCAAACTTTACTAATTAGTTATCTAGCTTCTATGTTTAGTATAGTAGGAGTATATACTGAGATAGTCACATTGTTGTTGGTGTAATATATTGACTGAAGCATTTATTTTTCCTATATTACAGCTGGTTCAAGCGTCATTATTGGTGTAACTGTTGGAGTGGTTGCTTTTGTTTTGGTTCTCCTTACTCTACCGGCTCATATCAGACGACCAAAAAGGCATGAGAGAGTTCCAAGCATGGTTCTTAAGACTGGACTGGACCAGCTGGTCTAACCTTGAAACCGTCAAACCGGCGGTCTGACTGGTCCAGTCTGGTAACGGACCCCGGTTCAATTCGTTTTCACGCGGTTGGATTGGTTTTGTCATGTTAGACCTGATTTTTTGTTTAAATATTTTATTCAGAATTTCATATAAATAATCCTAAAATCTTCCCTTCCTCACCAATCTAGCCCCAGTTTAGCCCAGTTTTCACTCCGATCTGACCCACTAACATTAATCTAATACCCCGACTGATTCAGTAACTGGTCTAGGTTTCAGAACCTTGGTCCTAAGAGGTAAACCAATTATGGACTTGCATTTTCATCTCTTTGAAGAATCCCTGAATAGTACTGAAGAGACTTTTCCTTAATCTTTTCCTTAACATGTGACATAACTGAAGTAAACACGTTGAAGGGCCCAGTTAATTATAGTTACGGAGATTTAAAGTCAGCAACAAAAAATTTCAGTCTAGAAAATAAACTTGGAGAAGGAGGATTTGGTGTTGTATACAAGGTAACTATATATTTAGATTTCCAATATATATACAGTAACACTTTGATAATTAAAATTCTTAACTATCATGAATATAGGGCACTTTGAAGAATGAAAAAGTGGTTGCGGTCAAGAAATTAACTTTACGGCGTCCCTCCAAGACAGTGGAGGAAGAATTTGAGAGTGAAGTGAAGCTTATAATTAGTAATGTTCATCATCGAAATCTTGTTCGGCTTCTTGGATGTTGCAGTAAAGGCAATGAGAGCATACTTGTTTACGAATACATGAAAAACACAAGTTTGGACAGATTCTTATTTGGTATCCCTTTTACCAAGTTTTTTTTTTAAAATGTAAAGTTCTTTAAGCATTTGTTACTAAATAACTGTAACATGGGGACATATTTTCATCTTGACAATATATAACTTTCACAAATATTCATTCATATGTCATAATCTTATTGAAGATCTTAATAACCATATATGTCCATTTTGCATGGAAACATTTTGTTGAATTGCTTTTATATTTCATCCTTTCCTTTCTATCCCTAACTTCATAATGTGTTACCTTGGAAAATAGGCAAAAAGAAGGGTTCTCTTGGTTGGAACTTGGAAGCGACAATATGATATAATTTTAGGAACGGCAAGGGCTTATCTACATGAAGAATATCATGCTGGTATCATACATAAAGATATAAAGACTAACAACATCCTTTTAGACGATGATTTGCAACCTAGAATGTCTAATTTTGGCCTGGCAAGGCTTTTACCTGAGGAGAAAACTCATCTTAGTACAAAAGTTGCAGGAACATTGTAAGTCTGAATAATTATATTTACGTATGTAGTGGAACAAGGTGCTAAACTTGGATTTCTATACGGTTATTTTGGATTTTGTTGGTTGTTGATGCTACTAAATTTTAAATAAGCACCGCAAGTATACAGGCCGTTGGAATAGTATAGTAGCAAATCAAGGTCATCTCACAGAGATTCAAGGTAATAGATAATTAGGCATTAAAATTCTTATTTTCATTTAAGTTGAATAAATCAAAGAAAGAGATTGAGAGACAATTTAAACAAATGCAAAAGAAACAAATCTAATGATTTAAATATTTCAATTGATAAAAACAACCTAGAGTGGCTAATCCCTTCTTTAAGTTTTAGAGCATGCATTTACCCAATTAAAAGCACTTAATGTTAATTTGTTAATCTAGAGTATTAATGGATATAAGTATCTTCCAATCACTTATACCCATCTCTCAAGTTAAAATTGTTATTCCTAACTAATTTACTCAAGAGGCAATAAATGTCAAATTTCACTATAATATGATTATATGGATCCAATAGGTATATTCCTATCCTATTGGCAAATTATAATAAATTCTAATCCCGCATTACTTAATCTTATTATCCAATTAAGATCCCTCTTCCAAGATTAATCTAAATTCTCCAAATTGTAGCTTAATGGTGATCAAGCATTAAGTAAACAAAATAGAACATATTAAGTAAACAAAAGTAACACTAAGTACAATTAATTAGTTTATACATACTCAAATCCTCAAATTTAGTTCATAACTTCTAGGTTCAAAAACAACTAGCCATACATTGCTTTAAACATCGTCACAGTAGCAACAAATCCAGAGTTCAGATTGAAAATCATAATGCAAACAAGAACAATCAAACTAAAATATAATGGGCAGAAATCATAACTAATCACTATACACTGATCCTTGTCTGTGGATTCCCATTGCTGCAGAAGAATCTTGGAGTAGCAAACGAAGATTCCAATCCAGAACAGCCTCTCCTCTGTTTTCCGCCACTGATGATGATCTTCAAGAATGTTAGTCACCACTTTCTCAGCTCCTTGGTTCAGCCTTCCTTCTAGCTTTCTTCTTCAAATTCGATTCCCTCCAACAACGGTGGTGCTGGAGTTAACTTCTCATTCTCAGCTCGATGCTCCCTCTCTGGTTTTCTTGCACTGAGGAAGACGATGGCCCAGCCTCCTCTGTTCCTCAGCTGCGCCTTTGTCCTTTGTAGTTCAGGACGATGCTGAGTAGTCTCTTGAGAAAACGGCGCCTCCCCCTGTGCGGCTACTCCCTCCTTTCGCTGCTCCGTAGCTCTCGAAGAGGATGAAAAAATATGCCCAAGTCAATTATTGCGGCTGTTCCCTCCTTTCCTGTTTTTCTTTATTCCGTTGCTTTTCTCCTTTTCCTTCCCTTTCACTGTGCAGCTCCCAAGTCCATTAGGTCTTTCTTTAGGGCTTAATGCTTTTTGTTTTTTCCAGTTGCTTCAGTCAAGCATCGGCCCATTGCTTTTGTTAGCAAATTCCAATTGGTTAAAAGATCCTTCCATGTGGCCCACGTATTCTCCTCTTACATTAGGAAATTGCTTCACAACTTCTACTCATCCTAGAAACCAAATCACCTGTCATACAATCCAGAGAAGAAAATAAAAATAATAGATAAGACAATAAAATAAAAACAACTTCTTCGTTTTTTTTAATTAGAAACTTTATCTTATTAAAATTAATTATTTTTATCCTAAATATTTACAATCTAAGTACTAAAAATCATTCACCATTTTGATTTGATCTTTTCATAATAAAATCTCATTAAATCTTTTAAAATTGTATAGATAACTCTCCAATTATCTTTAAAATATTCTTTAAATGTATAAAATATGAAGAGTTATCAGTTGAATATTTTCATTTATGTTAGTTTGAGCCATTATTCTAGCCAATCACATTATGCATTTTTTAGAGAATACACAGCTCTAGAGTGTGCAATTCATGGTCAATTATAAGAAAAGGCTGATACCTATAGCTTTGGTGTTGCTGTCGTGGAGATCATTAGTGGTGAACGAAGTAATGAATTAAAAGTTGATGGTGACGATGAAGGTGAATTCCTCCCTAGAAAGGTGAGAAAATTTCCTTGACCATTTACAAGCAACTTCCTTCTTTATTTGGATAATATATAATTGTACGACTTTCTTACCAACTGAGTTTAACTCCTTTTGGAAAAGCTATATTCTTTCTTTATCAGAATATATTAATAACTATTTAAGAAACATGAACTCAAGTTTTGCTGGGGTCTTTTTTTTCACTCTAATCTCGCATGATAGGTTTGGAAACTATATGAAAGAGGCATCCACGTGGAGCTCGTCGACGAAACCTTAAACCCTAATGATTATGATGCAGAGGAAGTGAAAAAAATAATAGAAATCGGTTTGCTTTGCACCCAAGCATATGCTGAATTAAGGCCAATAATGTCTGAAGTAGTTGTTTTGCTCCAAGAGAAGGGCTTATCAAAGAACATAAAACCCACAATGCCTATTTTGATTGAAGATAATTAATTAAGGTCTCTTGGGAGATAATTATGATTTACAGAAACTTACAGCTAATAAGTGTTAGAGTTTCTCAATCACAAATTGAAAAAAGTGGGAATGATCATGTCCTTCATTCCGTTGTTCAACAATTTTGTGTAATTATACAGCAATCTTACAGATAGAAAGTATGATTATTGTGGGCTCACCATTTTGAATAAGTACGTTGATCTCTCTTGAACTTTGGTCAGATTAATAATATCTTATTTTCCTTTCATTTTAAAATGAAACCAGCCGGCAAATATTTAATTCTGTCCACAGTATTTGTTTCAAGCATGTATTTGATATACTTTAACTGTTGACAGTATTTATCTCCTGTATATAATTAATTATCTAGCTTAATTTGTTGTGCTCACAGTATCTGTCTCATGTATATTATCTAGTTTCGTTGTTCTCACAATACTTATCATCTGATTTTGGAGTGTCCACAGTATTTGTGATGGAATATGGGAATTGATAGAAAACATGGGAATATTATTTTGAGAGAATGAATTATTTTGAATCAATTTGAAAGCTTAAGGAAGTCCTTAGCTTTATGCAAGTTGTTAGGCAAGTTGATTAGCTTTTGTGTTTTATATTTTTTATATTACACAAGTTATTAGCTTAGCTTTTGTATTTTATATTTTTATATTAGGCAAGTGGCAGCAAGGTTATTTCATGAGACAGAAACCGTGCCCATAAATAGAAGTTAGCACTAGTACAACAAATGTGATTTAAACCGGCACATTTAAACCGGTTGTAGTAAATGAGGTTTAAAAGGAATGCGCGGTGGCATTTACGTAATTATAAAAAATTTGGGAGACCGGTTATTATAATAACCGGTCTAAAAAATACAATTTAGACCGGTTGCACACTAACCGGTCTAAAAAGATTAATTTTTAGACCGGTTATTATAATAACCGGTCTAAAAATTAATCTTTTTAAGACCGGTTGCTAGAGAACCGGTCTAAAATGAAGCTTTTTAAGACCGGTTCTCTAACAACCGGTCTTAAAATTAATCTTTTCAAGACCGGTTGCTAGAGAACTGGTCTAAAATGAAGCTTTTGAAGACCGGTTCTCTAACAACCGGTCTTAAAAGGTGATTTTAAGACCGGTTGTTAGACAACCGGTCTTAAAAAGCTTGATTTTAGACCGGTTAGTCTACTTAACCGATCTTAAAAAGTTCCCCAAATATTTCCCCCCACCCCTGCCCGCGCGCCCTCTCCATTTCTGAAATTTTTCATCCCAATCATTTCTCTTCTCAGTGCTCAACTCCCCCCTTACCTGATCTAATTGGAACAATCGAATCCGACCGGTCGCTGCTAATTGTTGTCGCTGTTGGGTCGCCGTCTTCGTTTGCTCCTGGTTTTCGAGCTCCGTCTGTCATTCACTGCTGCGACTGAAGGAGGTCTTCGTCTTCATCGTCTTGTTTGAGGTATGCTTCCTCGTCCTCGATCTACATTTACCCCTAAAAAATACTTGCCACTGTTGTTTATTTTTATATTTTTTCAACTCTCCAGAAATATCACATATTATAATGGAATTTCAATTATGTCTAGGAGTAAGTAAAGAAATTCTGATATTGTAAATGTAAATATATAATGGCTTCTCAAACTTTTTATAGCCAGGGAAAAGAATTGGATGAACCAACAAAAATTAACCGTTCTATCTGTCTTTTCTTTTTGTGTATAAAAAAAATGATGATATGACATGATGGTGGGATGAAAAGAATAATCTATATTACTTGTGATTTAAGCAAATCTGGTCAGAGTAGTATTAGATCCATATACATTAAATACAAGCGACAGAAGAAATTTGGATGACAGAAAAACAAATGAATGGCTCAACTTGTTATATACGAGCTTAATTAATCATTAAGCAATTTAATGATTAGTTTGTAACTTTGTATGTATAGCGGCACGCACAGTACAGTACACATGTATCACTATATGTTATATCATTTTCCTGATTCAAATAAAGTGTCTGAGGATGATTTTGATTGACGTTAACCTTAACTTATTCCAAGAAGGGATTACTATTGACTAAACTTGATTGTTACGTATTAATAACCTAATTAGGGCAAGCCACGTTAATGGACAAAGGTTACCTAAGAGTCAAAGGAATTGGGCCCTTTGATGTGCTCAAGAAACGGTGAAACTGGAAAATAGAGTTTGGTTGTTGCAGTACAGTTTTCTGCTGTTGAAATCCAGAAAGATAGGTAGAAAATTGAAGCATAGATATATATATATAATTTGAAGGCCATGAGAAGAACTCAGTGCTCGTTTGGCTAACGAGTCTGCCATACTATTGTCGTCTCTGTCAATATATTGGAACTCTACTTTCCAGCTCCGTTCCAATATTGCTTTAATCTCTGTAAGCAGCTGCCATTTTCCATGCATATCTGGGATCTCATTTTGAAGTAGGTCGATAACCTCGTAGGAGTCGCACCTAATTAACACTTCTCTGAACCCCCCATCCCAAACTCTTTTCATGCCCATAAGGCAACCCCAAATTTCAGCACTTAGAGCATCACCAGTACTGAGCCTCAACATAAATCCCTCCACTTATAGTTCTTTTTGCTTTGTTTAACTAGTTACCTTCTATTGGTTTCCAACGGTATTGCTTGGATATTATTAGTCGAAGGACCAAAGTCACCCTAAAAAATATATCCAGGGACAAACAATATAATAATGGATCTAGCGTGTGCAGGCGTTAGACATTAAAAGAATATATATCCAAGTCACTTTCTTTGACGAACGCGCATTCTTTCCTTCCTCTTTCCACCTCCATTCCTTATTCCCTCACTCCTTCTCCATTCCACTTTCCCTTATTCCATTTTTTCCTCACACGCTACTCTAAATCACGATATTCTTTGTTTACTTCTAGTTACACTATGTACTTGGGTGTAATGATTGCATGCTCTCATCATTCTCCTACCTTTTATAGGGAAAAAGTACAAAACAAAAAAAAGGTGTTGGAATATATGGATCGTAGTTGGATACAAGCTAAACAGACGAGTGTTGAATATGATGTTGGGGTCAAGGGTTTTTTAGACTTTGCAAAAAGAAATGCCGATGATGATAGTGGGATGTTTTATTGCCCTTGTGTAAAATGTTTGAATGAGAAGCGATTAAGTGCTGCAGATATATATACACATTTAATTTGTGAAGGGTTTTGTAAGACGTATGTAGTATGGGTATGGCATGGTGAACAATTAGAAATGCCAAGTGTATCTCAATAGGGGGAAGTGACTTATGATGATAATGACACGGATATGGATGATCGGATAGAGGACATTATTCGTGATGTAGGAGAAGAGGCTTTTGAACAATCACATGCATATGGTAATATGTGCAGTGATGCTGAGAAGCCGTTGTACCCGGGGTGTAAAAAATACCAATTGCTGAATGCTGTATTGAAATTGGTAAGTTTGAAAGCACGGCATGGATGGAGCGACAAGAGTTTTTTAGAAACACTTGAGGCCTTTAAAGATATGCTTCCTGATGATAATGTGTTGCCTTGTCGATACTATGATGCTAAGAAAATACTGTGTCCACTAGGGATGAAGTATAAAAAGATCCATGCTTGCCCTAATGATTGTATATTGTATAGAAAAGATCATGAAGAGAAGGAGCAATGTCCGATATGTGAAACTCCGAGGTATAAATCAAATAAGGGCCCTGCAAAAGTGTTGTGGTATCTTCCAATCATTCCAAGGTTCAAGCGCCTGTTTGCTAATGAAATTGATGCCAAAAATTTGAGATGGCATGCAGATGAGCGGATTTCTGATGGAAAGATGCGACATCCAGCTGATTCTTCTCAATGGAAAAAAATCGATCAATTATTTCCTACCTTCGGTGAAGAACCTAGGAATCTCAGGCTTGGGCTTAGCACAGATGGTATGAATCCTTATGGTAGCCTAAGCAGTATACATAGTTCATGGCCTGTTCTGTTGGTAATTTACAACTTATCTCCTTTGTTATGTATGAAACGAAAGTACATTATGTTGTCTATGTTGATTTCGGGACCAAAGCAACCCAGAAATGACATAGATGTTTACCTAGAACCCTTGATCGAAGACTTGAAAGAGTTGTGGGATAAAGGTGTCAATGTGTTTGATGCAAACAAGAAGGAGACTTTTAATATGCAAGCAATGATCTTTTGTACTATAAATGACTTCCCTGAATATGGGAACTTGTCAGGATATAGCGTTAAAGGCCACAAAGCTTGTCTGATATGTGAAGAAGGCACATGCTACCATCAACTTCAACATGGAAGAAAGATGGTTTATCTTGGGCATAGGCGATTTCTAAAACGAAGCCACCCTTATCGTAGATTAAAAAAAGATTTTTTCGGTGGCCAAGAGTTTGAAGATGCTCCAGAGGCATTGATTGGGGAGAAACTTTATGAAAAGGTGAAAAATATCAATACTATGTTTGGTAAGTCATCAAAGAGTAGAAATGAGAAAAATATATGGAAAAAAAGGTCCGTCTTCTTCGATCTTCCATATTGGCGCAATCTTGACGTCAGACACTATATTGATTTCATGCATGTGGAGAAGAACGTATGTGATAGTATTGTTGGGACACTGCTCAACATACAAGGAAGTTCTAAGGATGGCGTGAAGGCAAGATTAGACTTGCAAGAAATGGGAATACGAGAAGATTTACATCCAAGGCCATACGGTAATAGAACTTTTTGTCCTCCAGCTGCTCATACTTTGTCTAAGGTTGAGAAAAGAAGCTTTTGTGAGTGTTTACATGGCGCTAAAGTTCCCTCAGGGTATTGTTCAAATTTTAAAAAGCTTGTATCGATGAAAGACTTGAAGTTAATAGGGCTAAAGTCTCATGATTGTCATGTCTTAATGCAACAACTACTCCCAGTAGCTATTCGAGGCATTGCCGAGTATGATCTTCAACACATATTGACTAGACTTTATTTCTTCTTCAATGCCATTTGTTGTAAAGTCATTGACACGGAAAGATTGGAGGAATTGGAAAATGAAGGATATATGATCTTATGCTAGCTTGAGAAGCTTTTTCTTCCTTCCTTTTTTGATATCATGGTACACTTGATTGTTCATCTAGTGAGAGAGATAAAGTTGTGTGGCCCTATCTATTTCCGGTGGATGTACCCAATCGAAAGAACTATGAAAATACTAAAAGGGTATGTGAAGAACCCCAACCAGCCTGAAGCATCTATTGTTCAAAAATATGTTTCTGAAGAAGCTATGGAATTTTGTTAACATTATTTGTCAAATGTACGACATATTGGCCTTCCTAAACGTCATGATCAAGAAGGGGGTAGACGCGGGGCAACAGTAAAGAGCATAGATGCTGATGAATTGCAACAAGTCCACTTGTACATCTTGAACAATGTTGATGAAGTTCAATATTACATGAATGCCCATAAAGAAATTGTACGGAAACAAAATAGTCGAATGAGCGAACAAAGGTTAATCAGGGAGCATAACAGAACTTTCGCACATTGGTTCAAACAAAAGGTTGACGGAGAAGAATGTATTTCTGATACAATAAATTGGTTAGCACGTGGTCCTGAAGTTGATGTAATAAGTTGGACTTTATTTGTGTGATCAATGGTTATACCTTTTACATGAAGTCCCTAGATGATAAGAGCACCGTCCAGAAAAGTGGTGTTGTATTAGTGGCTGAATCTATGCACTTCTCTAGTTCGAAAGATAAGAACCCTACATTGGCTGCAATACCTTATTATGGGGTGATTGAAGAGATTTGGGTGGTTGACTATGTTAAAATTAGATTTCCTATTTTCAAATGCAAGTGGGTTGATGTCAATAATGGTGTGAAGATCGATAGGTTAGGATTTACATTAGTAGATTTGAATAGTAGAAGTTTTAGAGATAAACCTTTCATTATGGCAGATCAGGCGCAACAAGTATTCTATATCACTGATCAGACAAATAAAATGTGGTCTGTAGCTCTCCAAGGAAAAAGGGTCATTGATATTGATGAGAAAAGTCACTCAAATTATGATCTTCTTGAGACTCCTTCTTTTTCCAGGGGTCTACCAGAACTGAACGAAGAAGATGAAGCAGATAATGCGCACGACACAAGAAATGATCATCACGAGGGAATATGGGAGGATATCTCTTTATGATACTACTTTGACCTTAACTAACTAAAGTAATTATGATTATGATTATTATCCGAAGAATATGTTTAGTTATTTTATTGATATAGTCTTCACATGTCATAGCTTAGGATTTATCTTTCTTTATTGTCGTTACAGGCAAATGACGGATCCCCAGCGTCTTAGTGCAGAGGATCAGCCACCTCCTCCACCTCTGAGTCAGCCACCTAGTGCTCAGGAGAGTCAGCCACCTAGTGCTCAGTAGAGTTAGCCAGCTAGTGTTAACCAGGGTGAGCCTAGCAATGCTCCGAGCCAGGGTCGTAGTGAGCGCAGTAGCCAGTCTGTACGGAGGGGTAGACGTGCCACACGGTTGATAGATGTTTCCCTCAGTCGGAATGCAGGCCAAAAGATACCGATTGAGTTTGATAGACATTGGAAACCAATCGAGCCTAATGCACAACGATATAGGAGTTTCGTCGGCCTCCTTGCACGTAACAAGCCGAGCATCTTGATAGAGGAGTGGAGAAATGTCGATCCAAAGGTGAAGCAGCATATTTGGGACACTATTCAGGTATACAATTCTCTTCTGTATGTAATTAATTATTATCAAATGTCACTTCATTTGTCACTTACTCCTTCAATGCATGCATTTCAGCTCACCTACGACGTTCCTCAGAGTGAGATCTTGTACAACAAGATGATGACGTATTGTTATGAGCGCTGGAGCAAGTTTAAGACAAGTCTGACCAACAATTACATTCATATTGAGGTGAAAGATGGTCAGCCTCGTCCTAATCTGTGCAGCACGTATACATTTCTTGATCAAGCGACTTGGCAAGAATTTGTTAGGCTACGGACTACTCCTGAATCTTTGGTTAGTTGACTTATTTTTCATTTTATTTACTTAGCAATTATCTTAATTGATTATAACACTTTCCTTTTGTATCATTTCTTATTCGCAGGCAAAAAGGCAAAAAGCACAAGAGAGTTGTAGAAAGAATGATTGCCCTCATACAATGTCTCGTGGGGGTTACGCAAAGGCTGAAAGAGACTTGTTAGCAGCCAAACGGAAGAGATTGGAAGAAGCATCTCAATCCGATCCTTCTGTTCTTCTTTCTCCGCCATCTCCGATTCGTCGAGAAGAAAAATGGCAATTTGCCCACCAAAAGAGGAGTGGGACTTATACGAGTGAACAATCTCGTATAGTTGGTGAAAGAATTGTAAGTATATATCGTTATTGTAATTAATTACATAAGAAACGTACATTATTACTTATGTTTGTTATTTTGTATTATGTTACAAGATGAACTTAGAAAACAACAAGCTGAGGGCTCTTTTAAGTCGGAGGGCAGGAATTACATCCTCACAGTTGCTACTGGCAAACACGAGCATCCAGGCCGTGTCAGGGGAGTTGGAGGAGGGGTAGGGATACGGGATTACTTTGGAGCCCCCGTACGCCATTCCTCAAACATCGTGACTAGGGAGGAATTGGAGACTATGTTGGCTATTGCAAGAGCAGAAGCAAAGGCCGAGGCTAAAGCATCTTTTGATGCACTATTAGAGACCCGGTTGAGCAAGATGAAAGAGGAAATGATAGTGTTTATGAGCTCAAGACAAGATACCAGTGCTCCCCAGCCACAATCGATTGATCCTAATAAGCAGAGCACTAAAGGTAGTTGTTGCAACATCAGGCAGTCATCAGAGGGTCCTAACCCGCAAATTACTGAGCTTTGTGATCATTTTGTCGAGGATCCTCTGAGACGGTTAGTTGCACGGGGTAGTGTGCATAACCTGGGATCAACTGTCCACCACCGACAAATGGAAGGTGATCAAGTCCGGGTGTCAGTTGATGAGGTGATTATTGCAGATGCACCTGTCCCTATCCCTTCTGATGAATTCAAGATCGTTAGCGATGTCTTAGGCACATTCATCTTGTGGCCTACGAACCTTGTTTCTGGTCGAGCCGAGGATAGTCCGATCAAAGCCCCACCAAGTTCAGCTCCCTTTACTCAGCAAGAAGTTTCACAGCCTCCATTGAATATCATGCAGCAAGTGATTCTGATGGCATATGATACATCTTTCAAAACAAGAGAGTGGCCTACGGATTCAGTTGTTGGACAGTCAGGAGTGACATGCTATCTTGAGAGGGATAATTTGATGTCCCTAGTAGCTCCTGGACAAAATCTTACGATTGGGATTGTCCAACTGTTCTTAATGTAAGTAGCTTCTGCAATTCAAAGTAAATATTTTAAAAGTTTCACTGTTTACCTTTTATTTATGGGCTTGCGTTATTGTAGATACATGCATCGTAGGTTGGTCTCCTCTGGCAAAAGCGAAAAATTTGGATTCTTATGCCCCCGTCACATCCAAGAGAAAGGGACCACTGCTGCTACTAGACATCGATACTTGTCAGAGAGGCTTAGTGAAACTGGAACTGAGTGTTTCTTGGCTCCATATGTGCATAGGTAAGAAACAAATTGATATTTTATAATTTATATAATGTTTTATGTTTGCTTAATATTCTTCTATTTTTTTAGTGATCATTGGCAGTTGCTTCTTCTATGCAAGAGTAGTTACACTGTCATCCTCTTATGTTCCCTCCACTTCAAACCAGGGAATGATTTGAAAAAGACCATGAATTCATTAGTTTTCTTGCATTCTTACCTTTTATATGCAAAGTTTATGGAATTTGTGTAAAACCAATAACCTTTGTCATTGTGATGATCATAGGTCTATGCGGACATTCCTACATAGTGCTTGTGGTAAGCATGTTCGTGATTTAAAGGACCCTACATGGATCATGCCAAAGGTTAGTACATATGGATTAACATTTGTTTAAAGAATGTAATAAGACATGCCTTTATATTTGTTTTAATGATATCATGTTTTTTCTTAGAGCCGTCGGCAACCAAAGGGGTCCAACTTATGTGGTTTTTATGTTTTGAGACACATTTACAATATTATCACTTTAGGCACGACTAATTTTACTGAAGAGGTAAATTTATATTTAAGAACTTTTGTTTTACTTTATTGTTTTTAAGTTACTAAGTGAATGTTTCGTCTGGTTTTGGTGTTACAGATGTTTGATCTTGCTGATCCCTTTCCTGAAGAAGATATTGATTTCATTCGCACATGTTGTGCTGAATTCATCCATGAGCTATTACAAAAATAGTGATTTTTTGAATCCAATGTTCATTGTACATTATTGTAAAAATGTACCCATATTAGGTTAGATTATTATGTCCTTTGTGAAGCTTGAAGACCTTTTTGAGATGTTTTATCTCTGATTATGAATATGAATGTAGATATTTAATGACAGATGTTTCTAGCTGTATTTGGCATTTGTTAGTTTGTCCCTTTTTTTGTTTACAAGATGGATGTCAATGGATCAAATCGCATATAAGCACTATTTGATTATTATGTATTTCATAAGTATCTCCAAGTAAGCTTTAAATGTTATAAATAGGGAAGCATGTTCTTGAGGCTTAAGTAATTCTAGAGCTAGTGAGGGGGTTGAAGGTATTGTGTATGCCTCCAATTTCTATATCTTCCTATAGAAGAGGCAATTAGAGGGACTTTTACATTATTCCTATTGGGTTTCAGTTTTATGGGACTTTTACCAAAGGGCATGTTCATTTCTTTGCATGTTCTTTGCATGGTCATCCTTACTGTCTAATTGCAAATGAATCATCAATATATGACTGTACTGCCTGGTGATTTTGAATTTTGAAATTGAAATGAGTGATTGTTATGTACTGCTGTTTAAAATTGGAGCATTCTGTGCGTGTACATATAATAAAAGGGACGTTTTTAAAAAAAATGAAGCTTTAAGACCGGTTGTAGTCACAACCGGTCTTAAAAAGTACTTTAAGACCGTTGTGGGAACAACCGGTCTTAAAGGTGAGACATTTAAGACCGGTTGTTCCCACAACCGGTCTTAAATGTCTCACCTTTAAGACCGGTTGTTCCCACAACCGGTCTTAAATGTCTCACCTTTAAGACCGGTTGTTCCCACAACCGGTCTTAAATGTGGAGTTTTTAGACCGGTTGTGGGTACAACCGGTCTTAAAAGTTTGACTTTTAAGACCGGTTAAAATAACAGACTTTTTAAACCTGCTGTATCAAGACCTAATACAGAACCGGTCTAAAAAGTCATTTTTAACCGGTCTAAAAAGTCATTTTTCTACTAGTGTAGGCAGCACTTGTATTATTAGATTTTGATGAATGAAATCTGTTGTTATGGCTTAACTAGTCACTATCTCCCTCAAGTTCTTATTCCCCCTCCTTCAAGTCTCACTCCTCCCTCCATTTCTTTTATGTTTCCCCTCCTCCCACTCAATCTCTCTCTTCCTTCCTCTATTTCTTCATATCCTCTCTGATCCCACCCTTGTTTCCATTAAAATATCTTTGTCTCCATTAAATTAGTGTGTTGTGACACCCTATTTCCATCACTATTCAGATGAGTTGTAAACATAATGAATTTGAACCACAAAGTCAAGTTTGATCCTGGAAGAAAAATACTTTCGTAAATAGTTGAAAACCTAGCCCAAACACAGGGTTTGAACCTATAATTGAATAAGCTTTTCTGAAAAATTTAAAACTTTTTAAAATAGTTATTCAGTGGTTTAAACTCTTCATTATAGCTCTTCAAACCTTTAACTTATTTATGTATTATTAGAGTTATTCCTTGCTCTTATCCTAATCTATCGTTAGTTAATTATAGGCTCATATCATGCAATTGCCCATCCCTATTTTGATTATTGAGCATATTATTATTACCGTTATCTCTACTATGAATGCTCATATTATCATTGTGTCCTACTATCAGAACTACTACAATATATACTATTTTCACTATGTAAATCTCTATGTTTTTATGTAGATACCTATATAAAAAATTTGTAGCTACACAAGGCTACCAAAAGTCCTAAGTATAATTAAACAAATTATACATATAACCAACAAAATACTAATCCTGTTTTTCCACCTTATTTATCTGCAATTATTACTCCTTTGCCCTTGAGCTACTCACTTTAGCTGTATGTCATTTAATGGAAAGGATGAGATTCACCAGCTCAGTAGTAACAACAGTCATTCATAAAATATGCAAGTTCACAAAACATGCAAAACAAACCATCAAACAATAAGCATTCGGCAATCAATATGCAACACAATTAGCAATCACGGGACGCACTGTCCAATACAACTCAGCCAGTATATCAGGTCTTACAGCGTAGGGATATACCCCCTGCCAAAGCACTACTACAAAAAACCAAATCTGTGGCGCTTATAATTGCATTAGCTGTGGCGCTTGTGAAATGCCACCTATCTTAACGCTACTAAAAAAAGCTGTGGCGCTTGGAAGCGCCACAGCTATTTAAATTTTTTTTTTTTTTTTAAATAGCCTCCTGTGGCGCCTGACCAGTCAGGCGCCACAGGAGGGATGGCCTTTTGTGGCGCCTGGCCAGCCAGGCGCCACAGGAGGGATGGCCTTTTGTGGCGCCTGGCCAGCCAGGCGCCACAAAAGGCCTTTTTTTTTTTTTTTTTTTTTTTTTTTTTTTGCGTTTTCTTTTTCTTTTCTTTCCTGTGGTCCTTTTTTTTGCTTCCTGATTGTGAAGCTTTATTTTATAATGAGTTGCTTTCATGTTTATCATCTCTCAAATTTTCAATCTTTCTATTTTATATTTCAACCTATTATATATATATATATATATAATTTTCACATTTAAAATTCAAGTTCCCCAACAATAATTTTCTTACACAACAATATATTTATTGTCATTTCCTCAACAATAATGTTCTTACATTAATACTCTCCAAAGCTAACATAAAAAATATCACAATACAAGAACTTGATATGTGAACACAGTACATCAACAACTGATTAAGTAAATTAAAAGATTACTAAAAAAATTTAAACAAAGCAAGCTAGAATGAAACAATCTTCTTCTTACGTTGGTGATGCTAGCTTGAGTGACGAGGATGAGCAAATGTGAGCTGTGGAGTGGATCAGTAGGGATCAACTGTAGTGGGGTTCAAAAGAGGAAGAGAGACAGAGAGTATGAAGAAAAGGGAACAACTAGGAACAAAAGTGGGGACAGACGAAACAAAATGGAAAAAGGGACAAGAGAATTTAATGAAGAAGACGAGTGTGTGTTTTTGTTGTGCAAGAGAAAGTGATATCTTTTACGGGGGAGAGGCGTCAACATGAGCTATGGAAGAGGGAATAAAAAGGAAAAAGAGAGGGAAAAGATAAAAAGTAAAGTTAAAGGAGGGAAATCTGATTGGCGGGAGAGTTGAAAAAATTCATTATTCAAGCAATTGTGGCACTTCTTTAAAGAAGTGCCACAACTGCCCCTTTTTTTTATCTATTTAATTTTTTTTTTTTTTTAGGACCCAATTGTGGCGCCTGGCAAGGCAGGCGCCACCTTTGGGTGTAACCAGCTGTGGCGCCTGGTCCACCAGGCGCCACAGCTGGCCAATTGTGGCGCCTGCCTTGCCAGGCGCCACAATTGGCCCCACCAGCTATGGCGCCTGGTGGACCAGGCGCCACAGCTGGTCCCAAAAAAAAAAAAAAAAAAAAAAAAAATGGGCAGCTGTGGCACTTCTTTAAAGAAGTGCCACAAAATATGCGCCACCTTTCAATCTTTTTGTAGTAGTGAAGGCACATCGAGACTTACTGCCTAGGGACACATAGTCCATTACAACACATATTGCATAGTAGGTCTTACAGCCAAGGGGAACACACCCCATGCAACAATGCACATTGGGACTTCAGCCTCACACTGAATACATATAAGATCATACAGCCTAAGGATGCACCCTATGCAACAATGTACTTAAGGACTTACGGCTTTAGGATACTACCCAATAATCAAACCATATATTCATGAAATGAATATAATCGATGGTACAAATAAACATGCAAAACAATTACATAAGATATGAGAGTAAGAGTTACTACATGTCGGCGTTTCCGGCAATTTACCTTCACTAATTGGCTTTCTCTTTGAGCTCGGACAAATATCAAATCCTATAATTTGAAATTCATGAAGAGATGGGTCATTACTTATTTCAATCTTATTAACATAATTAAAATTATGTTATGCTTGACCCTCTCATAACTCTTGTCCTTTAATTTGAATTAGTTGGTTATCTTTGATAATCTTTTATATTTAGGTATTTGTGTATCTAATCAAGATATATTGAATGTTTTTACCCTTGTAATTTAGTCACTCAATTTAATAAAGTTAGTCCCTCAACTTATCCCATAATTCTTATATAATCTCTAATCACATTTTCTTCAAAATGAGGAGATTTTCAGACTTAAGCATAATCTGCCACCAATTTTTAGGAAAATTTGAAAAATCATATCTTAAGCTAGGAAATTCAGATTCAGGTAGCTCAAGTTTCTATGTAAAGCTATTTTAATTCTTTGTAAAATAAAAAATAATTTCCAGTATTAAATCATGGACCTAATCTCCCAAATTCCACATGCAATCTGACAGTCCATTTTTGTGTGTTAGAATATTCCAGATTTTCTACCCAACGTTTGAAAATTCATAACTTATAATTTACACATACAATTTCTGTGTTCTAGCACTTGATTTAAAGCTCTATAAGTCTATTTTTAAAAGGAAAATAATCACCCCAACAAATTACAAAAGTAATCACATATAATTTGACTATTTATCCACTGTCAGAAATATGCAACACAGAATGTTTCAGTTTTCTGATCAAACGTCAAAAAATCATAACTTTTATTCTAGATATCCAATTGATATGTTCTAGGATTCATTTTAAATCTTGGGATGTGTATTATTTCCATGCCAAATTTTATCGATCGAGGACACCATTATCCCTATCAAAACCATATGCTCGACTCTGACTGTCTCCCTAACTCTTACATATTCGAACCCTGCTACCAAAACGTCAAAAACACCACCTTTCTGTTACTAAAATAAACTCTTATTGATTCTATCCTTTAAGACTCATTCATCTATCTAATCGTCAAAAGAACCGAACCAAACCCACTCAAAAACTCAAGTTTTGGCTTCTGCAACTTCATGCATGTGACCCTCCATTTTTTAGCAATGAAGACAACAAGGAAAAGAGGACATGCAACCTCAAATTTAGACTCAAAACCTCCAGAAATCTCAACTCTACAACATTAACATGCATGCCCTGTTTCGTTGCTTAGATGACAGAACCAAAAAACCAAAAAAAAAAAAGAAATCACTCAAAATCGACATGCAAGCCCACAACTCAAGCTTTCAAGATGACAGAAACGTTTTCCCAAAGACACCCAACTTCAGCAACCAATTTCACCAAAAGAACACCACCAAACTAACCGAAAGAAGCTGGGAATCGGTTTCAAAGACTCTCCTTAGTCTAGATTGAGCTTTGCATGTGGGTTCCGATGGCTTTTTCTTCCTTTTCATGCAAGCTTTTTCGGTCTCTCTCTCCTTCTCTCTTCTCAACTCTCTCGACTTCTCACTCTCTCTCTCTCTCTATTCTGTTTTTCTATTCGAATGCAAATGAAGAGTGAAGAGCGAGCTGAGTGTTTTTGCTAGTAGTGAGTGTGTGTAAACGTGTGAGGGAGCCAGCTGGAGTGTTTTGTTTAAGTGGAAGTAAGTGTGTCTATGGATTGTGAGAGAGAGCAGATGTGTTGAGTGTATATGTAAGTGTGTGAGAGTGTGTGCGGGTTAATTTTTCTCCTATTGGGCCTACTGATAAGGCCTTTAAATTTCTTACTTTGTTTAATTTAAAATCCCTTAAATCTTTTAGATTCCATAATTTGACTTAACTTTGGCCCAATTCTGAGTTTTGGGTTCGTATAATAAAGTTACTAATTTTCCCCTTGTCTAAATCAGTATTAGCTCACCATAAAAATTTCCTTATATTAATCCTTAATACTTTATAAGATTTTCTCTCTTAATTAGCTTCTTTAAGCCTTAAAATAATTTTTCTGAAATTTTCAAGCCAAATTATGACCTTTAACTATTTTTCCTCAAATTTTCACGAAAATAGGCTTTTAAATTCCCAAAATTAAATTTTAAAATTATTCATTTCACTTTTGGGAAAATTAGGCCTCTTCTAATTTTTGGGATGTTACATGTGTGAGTGTTCTTAACCTGTCTTACATCAATTTGCCTCCAGTATCACTACTATAGATTCAAGCATATATAACATTTAATAAATAATAGTCACAATGAATAAATATCATGTATGTCAAGGAGGAAGTCACGTAAATATATATAACACTAAAGCCTAATGGTTAAATATGTACGTCATCATGTATTGAGAGGCAGAATCCGCAAAAAACACAAAAATAATAGTTGTAGTCAATAACCATCATTTATTTAGTGAGAAATACACTACTACAAAAAAACCAGTATAATAGCGCTTATTTTAAAAAGTACTTTGGCGTTTAAGAAATACCAAAGCTTTTGATGCCAATAAAAATACCTTTGGAGCTTTTCAATTTACAGAAACGCCATACGTTACTTTATCAAATTAAATAAGTAAATTAATTATATATGGCGTTTCATATTAGAACTGCCAAAGGAGGCAGTGCCCTCCTTTGGCGCTTAAACATTAAACGCCAAAGGAGGGGGTCCCCTCCTTTGGCTTTTTTTACAATAAGCGTTAAAGGAGGGTTTAATTTTTTTTCATTAATTTTTTTAAATATTTCTTTTCCTGTATGGTGTAAAACAAATGCTTGATGACCATATATATTTTTTATAGTAAGCAAATGACTATATATTTCGTCTGGCAAAATTACAATACAAAACGATGATGGTCTTAAACAAATAACTACAATAAATTATTATAATGTTTAACAACTATTGTATTAACAATGATTAAATAGTGTACAAGAAAGAAGCTACATGCCTAAATTAGTTAATTGCCTAACTATATATTCACACCATTCTTCAATGATTTCATCCATTTGATGGTCAGTCAATACAGCAAAGCGTTGATCTTCATAATACTACATAAACAATCATGTATACAGAGAATGAAAATCACTTTTAGACACTTTGTCAATTTAAAACACAATATATAAATTGCAACTAAAGGGAACTTACTCTCGTAGGAATTACAAGGTGGCGATGAGTAATTACATCCTTCATAAATTTCATAATATAATATCTACAATCATTATTATTCGGCTGGAATGGACACTGCAACAATACAATAAAATAGTTATGTCAATTTTTGAATAAAATTTTTTTACTAACAAGATTGAAGTAAATTCATATATAAGTACCGTAATCTTCCTCCACACATAGCTATTGGCCGGGTCATTGCGTCTAGAGTAGGTAAATCCAGCTTTTCCTCTATATGCAGTTAATGCACTAATAAAACAAGAAGTGCCTGATTAATTTTGGTTATTAAATAATCACGCACGAAAATATTTACACATACACCCATACACTTAGCTTATTTATTAAAGATAATCTACATATCAGGGCGGTTCTCTAAATAAGCAGTTTCTATAGGATCCAGATAGTAAATGCGAGGGCCTTCTATTGCCGCTGGGTGGACAACAATTAATATCTAATGTCCCCTAAAAACACATTTTAAAAATTTTATTTGGACTATCATCTCATGGTAAAAGTGAAAAAATATAAAAACATACATTCAAGAAGAAAGTACTCACCTTTCAAGTTGAAGTTGTACAATTTCAACACTGCTAGCAATCTTATGTATTTAGTACACTACTGCAAAAAATGATTTTAATGTCCCTTATTTAGACCTTTTAACGTCTGAAAACAAGGGGATGTCTATGTGAGCGACGTAGTAAAAAATGGCAATAACATCCGTAAATAAAAGGACGTCTAAAGTCTGGACTTTAGATGTCCCCAGTTTAAAATGGGGACGTCTAAAGTGCTTTTTTTTAAAAAAAAATCATTTATATTACAGATCTAAACTAAACAGTATTTAAAATTAGAAATTACAGATCATCATGAATAAAATTACAGATCTAGTACCTGAACTCCAAATCCAAAATCTACACAATAATAACTCTAGAACTGAAATCTCATAAACAGAAGATGATAACAATAAGATGAATCAGTTGCAAAAAAATTATCTCCTTCTATTATTAAAATTCATTTTCTCGTAATAATGAATAGAGAAGAGCAATAGGGAGAGATGAACCTCATTTTCTCTGTGGGAACGTGGCCATGAAGCATATTTTGGAGTCTCGATCTACAAACCATAACAACACAAGTTAGAAGATAAAATAGAAGGGAAATCCAAAGAAAAAAGAGAAAGAAGATAAAATAATAAAAAATAGTAAGAAACATAACAGATCTGGTGAAAAAGATATAGAGAAAAGAAGAAGCAAGTTTAAAAATAGTATATAAAAAAGAAGAAGCAAGAGTTAGATGCGTGGTGGAAAGCATAACAAATCTGGTGAAAAAAAAGAGAGAGAAAAGAAGAAACAAGTTTAAAAACAACATATAAAGAAGAAGAAGCAAAAGTTAAATGCGTGGTGGTAGTGATTCTTGTTGTGGTTGCGTTGATGAGAAAGATGAGTGTGGGTCTATAAAACTAACAAATAAATACTGTCAGTACAGATTTGAATTATTTTTGGCGTCCCTTTTTAGTTTTTTTTTTTTTTACTTTAGATGTCCTCAATTCAAAAAAGGATGTTTAAAGTCACACTTTAGATATCCCCAATTTAGTTGGAGACGTCTAAAGTTTTTTTTTATATAATCAAGGACACCTTTAGGCGTCCCTATTATTAGGCGTCCCTAATATATGTAATATCAGGGATGCCACATTTGGCGTCCCTAATAATATTAGGGACGCCAAAAGTGGCGTCCTTGATATTTAAGGCGTCCCTAATATATATTTTGGCATCCCTGAATAAAAAAAAAATTTAACTTTAGATGTCCCCAATTAAATTGGGGACGTCTAAAGTGACCAAAAGGTGTCCCTGATTAAAAAAAATTAACTTTAGACGTCCACAATTAAATTGGGGACGTCTAAAGTGACTTTAGACGTCCCTATTTGAATTGGGGACGTCTTAAACTATTCAAATCTCACTCAAAATTATAAAAATGTCACCGCCTTTATTTTTTATGTCCCTTTTCGAAAAAGGGACTTCCTTTAGGGTCGTAAAATCAATATTTTGTAGTAGTGGTACTACCGGCATATAATAGTTTCTCTGCATCACCTTTCAACTTCTCATATTCTTGAGGACGATTATGAAGCATCCCTTCTACTGCATTTAGCATTTCTTGAAGACCATAATCTTCATCACACATGCTTGAGTCAAACTCATTCGAAGCACCTATCATGGTATGTATTTGACTACGATGTGCATCATCCGTCTCACCATGCCTTGTCCATCGTGTATATGATTGATCAATTCCATGACACACTAAATGATCTAGCAAATCAAGTGGACTAATCCATAACAACAAAATAAGCAAGGACACAAGATTTTGTTAGGATCATTTATATGCTCGCTTGCAAATCTAATAAACTCTTTTACCCCATCAATATATTCTCTTGAGCACCGATTAGATAACATCCATTTTTGATCCATCTATACCTTAAACATATATATTTTTATAAGTGGTCAGTTGCTTGCCTCTTGCAGTTCTCTTTTGTTATTTATTTTTTAAAAAAAGTAAATTCAGCATCATAACATTCCAAAATTTAAAGTTTTAAAAAATATTAAACACTCTGATCTCCTTAAATCACAAATAATCAACCAATTAATTAATCCCACAGCATCTAAATAATTTTTCACAACTCACAACCAACTAAATCATATTGCCCACACTACTACATGTCATAATTAAAATATTTGGGTCCATAATAACAAGCCAACAAAAATACAACCCTGCGTTTATTAAATTAATTGGTTCCAAAATAATCATTGATTAAACTACCAGCGGCATTTATAACACTTCTACCCAATTTGACCATTTCAATAGTGCCATTCACAACTTTTTCACTGTTGACAACATGTACTTCTATGAAAAAGTATAAGCAAATGTATAACAGTCATACATATTTTAACTAAAAAAATGTGAATAAAATGTTAAAAAACAAACAACACTTATAGGAGCTTCTGTTGGAAGCTATGTATTGCAACCAGCCAAGAAGAAAAAGAATACGTGGGGGAGGAAGCTTTGTACTGCAACCAGCCAAGAAGAAAAATAACACGTGAGGGAGGAAGCTTTGTACTGTAGCCAGCCAAGAAGAAAAAGAACGCGTGAGGGAGGAGGCTTTTACTGTAACGAAACTTTATATTGCAATGGAAGTGGCGAACAAATGTTTAAAAATATTTGCACGAGGAGGCAAAAAAAAAAAAAAGAAAGTGGGGGACCAAAGAAGCTTCTACTTATCGCTGGTCAAAAAGAGAAAGGGGTGAGGACAATAGAAAAGAAAAGCAGGAAAGCGATAATGGCGGGACAACAATGGCGGGTGTTAAAAAATTTTAACATTTATATTACCTTTTATGGTGCTTATATAAAAAGTGCCAAAAAAGGTGTCATTATCTTTGGCACTTCTTATACACGCGCCATTAATGTGATAAAACAAAAACATACCTTTGGCGCTTCCTTAGAAAGCGTCAAAAATTCCTTTGAAAAATATTAAAATAAAAAAGCCAAATTAAAGTTGACTAAATTTTTTTTTACGATTATGATTTTTTTAACATGTCCTATTTTCACCTTCATTATCATTCTAATTTCAATCTGCACATGCATTTACTCACTTATTCCAGGCTCTTTTTGATTCTCATTGTTCATTAGCTTTTATCAATACAACTCGATTGCATCTGAATTAGGAGGGAGGGAGAGATTTGAGGATGCAAGACGTGAGATGCAAAAATAAAGGAACACAGGGTTGGTTCTTTAATTTAATTTTGTCACTACCTAGAACAGGCATTGTACATGTGCATTTATATCAGAGCAAGCAGCTTTGAATACTTCAGAAATGCCAATTGCCAACCATCATAATATAGTTGTAATTAAAAAAACAATTGTGAGATCCACTAAGTATAAAGGCATTGTAAAAAAGGTCATGATGCTCATCAAGTAAATGGCCAACCTGTGATTCTTTCCCAACAGCGAGCTCCGACCATGACAAGCGTTGGGAGGTTTTCTAGAAAGTACTCCAAAGGCTTATAAAATGTACTCCTTCCGCGCCCTCCTTTGAGCCCCTACCTAAACAAAAGCACCCACCCTTCCTAGAGTCCTCCGTAGCGCAGATCTTAAAGCCCGTCTCAGTCCAGTCCGGTGCTACTTCTTAATAGAATAGCTTGATCAACCACCATCCTTGTGGAGCTCGCTGGTGACGATGGCTTTCAACGGTCGAGGGAGCTGAGGAAGGAGTGAGGGCAAGGACACAGACTCTATAGATCAGAGAAGCTCTCTTTAATGCTCAGATGCAATGTCAAAAAAGTGATTTATGTCCAAGCTCTTTAAGGATTTGTCGGATGGTAATAAAGTTTGGAAAGTGATTTATCAATATTCAGATGAGTATTCACTACTACAAAAAAAATTTTTAATGTCCCATTTTTAGGCCTTTTAAAGTCTGAAAACAAGGGGACGTCTATGTGAGAGACGTAGTAAAAAATGACAATAATGTCCGTAGATAAAAGGACGTCTAAAGTCTGGACTTTAGACGTCCCCATTTTAAATTGGGGACGTCTAAAGTGCTTTTTTTTAAAAAAAATCGTTTATATTACAGATCTGAACTAAACAGTATTTAAACCCAGAAATTACATATCATCGTCAATAAAACTATAGATCTAATATCTACAATCCAAATCTACACAATAATAACTCCAAAGTTGAAATCTCATAAGGAGAAGATGAAAACAATAAGAGGAATTAGTTGCAAAAAGCTTATTTCTTTCTATTATTGAAATTCATTTTCTCGTAATAATGAATAGAGAAGAGCGACAGGGAGAGATGAACCTTGTTTTCTCAGCGGGAACGTAGCCATGAAGCATGTTTCAGAATCCTGATCTACAAACCATAACAACACAAGTTAGAAGATAAAATAGAAGGAAAACCCAAAGAAAAAAGAGAAAGAGGATAAAATAATAAAAAAATGGTAAGAAAACATAACAGATCTGGACGTGAAAAAAAGAGAGAGAAAGGAAGAAGCAAGAGTAAAAGGAGCATATAAAGAAGAAGAAGCAAGAGCTCAAGGCGTGTTGGTAGTGTCTCTTATCATGTTTGCGGCGATGGGAAGGGAAAGATGAGTGTAAAAGTAATATAAAACTGACAAATAAAGACTGTCAGAAAAAATTTGAATTGTTTTTTACGTCCCCAATTTAATTTAGGGACGTCTAAAGTTGTTCAGTTATTTTTTTTTAATTTTTTTTACTTTAGACGTCCCCAATTTAAATTGGGGACGTCTAATTTCACACTTTAGATGTCCCCATATACATTGGGGACGTCTAAAACTTAAAAAAAAAACAAAATTTTAAATGAGGGACACCCTTTAGCATCCCTCATTTATATAGGGACGCCAAAGGGCGTCCCTCATGATACATCAGGGACGCCATTTTGGCATCCCTAATACTATTATTATGAGGGACGCCAAAGGGTGTCCCTCATTTAAAAAAAAAGGTTTTTTTTAAAGCTTTAGACGTCCCCAATGTATATGGGGACGTCTAAAGTCACACTTTAGACGTCCCCAATTGAAATTGGGGACGTCTAAAGTATTTTTTTTTAACTTTAGATGTCCCTAATTCAAATAGGGACGTCTAAAGTCTGTAAAGTCACACTTTAGACGTCCCTATTTAAATTGGGGACGTCTAAAGCTATTCAGTTCTCACCCATAATTACAAAAATGCTACCGTTTTTATTTTTTACCTCCCTTTTTTTAAAAAGGGACGTCCTTTAGGGATGTAAAATATATATTCTGTAGTAGTGGGATGCCCCACTGCTGATATTTATGAATGAAACTAAACTGCACAAGCCAAATATATTCGAAGGTTGAATGTGAGATTGTATTGAACAAGTTTTGAAAATTTTTTTTGAAAACCCACTTTATCACTTACCAAACCCTATCTTGAAGTTGGGACTTTCAATAAGTTTTGAATTATCCGTTGGTCTTTAATTTAATGTAATGACACATTTTTGAACTATAATTACAGCTATTAAGGTAGGGGGTTACATAGATCCCTATAAATTCCCCTACCACATCTCATTTCAAACACTCCCCTATTTCTTTCAACCCTTACTCTCTTTCATTTTCTCTCATTTACAAATATTTTTCTAAGAGTTGAGAATTTGAACAAGGTGATCAAATATATGGCAAATTTTTTTTTTATTCTTCCACTTCAATGTCTTTTTCCCTCACATAATAATTATTCTCACTATTTTTTTTCCAGATATTGAATGACCTTTTCTTATGATTCCTATTTTCCTTACATAATGATAACCACATTGTAGCATACATACAATAATTTCTTATTACCTATATATTCTCAATAATATTAGGGAGAATTGGGAATAAATACCTTTTTAGCAAATTAATTGCTGGATGTTACCAAGCATGTAAGCCATCTTTCATGTGTGTAAAAGATCTTCTGTTGTGTGTAAATAATCTTCCGTGTGTACACAAATCTTTCATATAAATGTGCAAACAACCTTCTATTGTGTGCAAAATATCTTCTGTTGTGTGCAACATATACTACAAAAAAAATGTGATTTAGTAGCGGTTAAAAATGACTATTTATAGCGGCTTTAACCGCTACTAACATAATTAGTAGTGGTTTAATAAACCACTACTAAATCTACCGTTGCAAGTGAATTTGTAGCGGTTATTACTCAAAGGGAACAGACCGCTACTATATTCGTAGCGTTAATAATCACTGCTACAAAATTTAAGATATGAGGAACCTTTCTTGCTAATTTGTAGTAGTTATATAACCGCTATAGATTGCAACAGCGAATATTTTATAGCGGGAAATGAAAATAAAAATTTGTAGTGATATTTGTAGCGATTATTAAACCACTACAAAATTGAATATAAAAATCGTGGGAATATTTGTAGCAATTAATTAACCACTACAAAATGGAATTTTAAAAGGGCGGGAATAATTAGTAGCGGTTATATAACTGCAACAAATTTCAGAAAGGATTCAAATTTCATGCGCTGATTTTAAAAATATATTTGTAGTGGTTATAAAATTGCTACCAATTTCAAAAAAAATTACGAAAAAAATTTACAACTATTTGTTTCCTTCTTGTTAATATTAAATTAAATAGTTTATTATTTTAATAGTTTAGCTAATTTAATTATTTTATTATTCATGATTTTAGGTCATATATAATTTTTAAGGAATGATTTAGTTAAATTAGATAAGTTTGAAAATTGTATTGATAATATTATTGGGGGATAAGTAAATAATAAGGAACCATTATATTGTCCGCTTAAATATGAATATGATTATGTAAATAAATATCTGAAAAAAATAGTGAGAATAAATATTTTGCGAAAGAAAAATAGTATTGAAATAAATTATTTAAGAATTTATTACTATATTTGATCACCTTGTTAAGCTCCTCGGCTCATAGAAAAAAAGTTGAAAATGAGAGAAGATGAAAAAGAGGTAAGGTGGAAAGAAAAGAGGGAGTGTTTGAAATGAGATGTGGTTAGGGTATTTATAGGTATCAGCGGGGAACTTGTAGCGGTTCATGTCACGTGTTTGTAGCGGTTTTTTTTTAAAATTTTTGTAGTGATTTTTTAATTGCTACAAATATTTTTTTTAATTTTTAATTTTTTTTTGAATAAAAAAAAACATAATTTGTTTTAAAATAAAAACATAATATGTTTGATCAGTCATCCGCTTCATCCTTACAGAAATTATATAGAAAAATTGCTAGCAATGTGTTTTTTGTTAAAAGATATATATCTTCCATTAAAATGCAACCGATCTTCCATAGTAGTATTTGACAATTAATTTACTCAACAAGTATTTATGGGCAATTTTCCCATAATATTACCAATATATAATTTATACTATAACAATTTAATTAAATTATTCTTTATACATAATAATAATTACTATTAGTTAAACTTTTGAAATAATAAATTATTCAATTTCATATTATAAAAATGGATAAAGATAATTGTATAATTTTTTTAAAAAATATCTCAAAATATGTGCAGCAATTCATAGCAATAAAACCGCTACAATTTAAAAAAATTAAATTTCTAGTACCAAATTTTAAATTTCATATGCTATTAGTCGCAGTCATTTAACATCTATTAATTATTGGTGCCTTTTTAAAATATCCTTTTTCAACTTTAGTAGCAGTTAAATAACCGCTATAAATTAATACGAAGTAAATTTTCATTTTTTTTCATTTCCCGTCACAGGCGCCAACATTTGTAGTGGTTAAAAACCGCTACACATTTCATTTTTCATTTCCCGCCACAGGCGCCAAATTTTGTAGCGGTTAAGGTAGCCGTTACAAATGTGGGCATAAGATGACTTATCGTTAGTGAATATTGTAGAGGTTGAGTGAAACTATTTCAAATATAATGGTGGGTTTTTTTACTTGAGTAGCAGTTATGGGTAACTGCTACAAAATCATTTATAACAGTAGATTTGGTAGCAGTTCTGGTAATGGCTATTAATGTTGGCTGTAGCGGTTAAAACAGCTACAAATACACCATTTTAATCTCTACGAAATGACAGTTTTTTTTTGTAGTGGATTGACGCTTGCTTGCAGGATCCTTTTTGGCACAATCTCTAGTTTGGTTCATCAGTGTCTTGGGGATCAAAACGTTGGATCTTCGAGTAATTCGCGCCGTGCGACTAATATGCAATTTGGGACTCTCCCATTGGCGTCACATCACTATTTTTCTGTCACTAAGCATAGCAAAGTTGAGTTTCCAAGATTTGATGGCTCCGACTTTCGTGGATGGTCCTACTGTTGCAGACAATTTTTCATGGTGGATCCCACGCCCCTCGACCAACGTATTCGATTGACTAGCATTCACTTGGAGGATAAGGCTCTAAAATGGCGCCTGAACTTCATGAAGCGTTGGCATGAGGAGGAGATTTCTTGAAAGGAATATTTTTGGCAGATGAAGGCTCGTTTCATAGATGTTTGTTTCTTGAATCTGATGGTTCAGCTTAAACAGCTGCAACAACTCTAGCTCTCTGTGGACGAGTATATTGATGCTTTCGATAATCTTTTGAAGGAGGTGGATATCGTGTTTTCACAAATGGTTTACCCATAATTTACAACTGATTTAAAACTTCATATCAATTGTACAAGTTATGAATGTGGCTATTCAAATTGGAAATAATTATTTGAGTTTCATATAAGTTACTTGGGAATGGGTTGTTTTTCTCCTAGTGCTCTTTGAACCGCATTTCCTAATAGGTTACTTGGCTTTTACAAATGGGTTACATGAAATTCACAACTAAAAGAAATCTTCAAATTAGTTTCATAAATTGTGAAAAGATTACTGAAATCGCAATACAAACAATTATGCTTCATTTAGTACGTACCTGAAAGTATTTTTTATGCAAGTGGAAGTGAAAATGGAAATAGAATTATAAGTGAAAGAAGAAGTGGGTTTTAAAATATATTTGCTAGGATAATGTAAGTAGGATATAAATTTTAATGAAAATATGTAATTCTAATATGAAAATACTAAAATACCCTCTTTCCTTGCATCCACGATCAACAAGCAAGAACCATACCATCGGAAAATCCTCACCGGAAAAGTCAAGCTCAAATTTGTCAAGAACTACAAAAAACCTAATCCTATTTTCCTCATTCATGGATTTAAAGTAATGAAGAAAATGAAGGCACGTGTGAAGGAGGAAGAAGTAGAGGTGACAAAGTTGAACTCGCCAAAGAGAAGTTGATGCCACATGGGAGGTAGTGGAGATGACATCGTGGGGAGCAGAAGAAGAATGGAAGAGTCGAACTCGCCATCAGATTTGACGTCGTTTTGTTTCAAGATGGTAAGCAAGTGATTGAACTTGTCGTCACCGTAGAGAGCACAGACCAAGGAGAGTGCAATCACTACTACAAAAAATGTTTTTAACGTCCCTTTTTTAGGCCTTTTAACGTCTGAAAATAAGGGGACGTCTATGTGAGCGACGTAGTAAAAAATGACAATAACGTCCGTAGATAAAAGGACGTCTAAAATCTGAACTTTAGACGTCCCCATTTTAAAAAGGGATGTCTAAAGTGCCACGCTAACACTTTAGACGTCCCCACTTTAAAATGGGGACGTCTAAAGTCTTACTTTAGACGTCCCCATTTTAAAGTGGGGACGTCTAAAGTGTGTTTTTTTTTAAAAAAAAATCGTTTATATTACAGATCTGGACTAAACAGTATTTAAAACCAGAAATCACAGATCATCGTTAATAAAATTATAGATCTAGTATCTGAAATCCAAAATCTACACAATAATAACTCTAAAGCTGAAATCTCATAGGCAGAAGATGAAAATAATAAGAGGAATTAGTTACAAAAAACCTATCTCCTTCTATTATTCAAATTTATTTTCTCATAATAATGAACAGAGAAGAGCGATAGGGAGAGATGAACCTCATTTTCTCAGCAGGAACGTAGCCATGAAGCATATTTCAGAGTTTTGATCTACAAGAACGATAGGGAGAGATGAACCTCGTTTTCTCAGCGGAATGTAGCCATGAAGCATGTTTCAGAGTCTTGATCTACAAACCATAACAACACGAGTTAGAAAATAAACTAGAAGGAAAACCCAAAGAAAAAAGAGAAAGAGGATAAAATAATAAACAATAGTAAGAAAGCATAACAGATCTGGAGGTGAAAAAATGAGAGAGAAAGGAAGAAACAAGAGTAGAATGAGCATATAAAGAAGAAGAAGCAAGAGTTAAAACGCGTGGTGGTAATGGCTTTTCTTATGTTTACGGCGATGGGAAAAGAAAGATGAGTGTAAAAGTAGTAAAAGACTGACAAATAAAGACTGTCAGTAAAGATTTGAATTATTTTTTACGTCCCCTATTTAATTTAGGGACGCGGAAAGTTGTTCAGTTTTTTTTTTTTAATTTTTTTTTACTTTAGACGTCCCCAATTCATATTAGGGACGTCTAAAGTATGACTTTAGACGTCCTCATATACATTGGGGACGTCTAAAGCATTTTAATTTTTTTTTATGACTTTAGACGTCCCCATATATATTGGGGACGTCTAAAGCATTTAAATTTTTTTTTTTTTTTTGTGAATGAGGGACGCCCTTTGGCGTCCCTCATATATATATATAGGGACGCCAAAGGGCGTCCCTGATGTATCATCAGGGACGCCATTTTGGCGTCCCTAATAATAGTATTAGGGACGCCCTTTGGCGTCCCTATATATATGAGGGACGCCATATTCATCAAAAAAAAAAAAAAATTTAAAATCCTTTAGACGTCCCCAATATATATGGGGACGTCTAAAGTCATAAAAAAAAAATTTAAAATACTTTAGACGTCCCCAATGTATATGGGGACGTCTAAAGTATGACTTTAGACGTCCCTAATTTGAATTGGGGACGTCTAAAGTAAAAGAAATTTTTTATTTTTTACTTTAGACGTCCCTAATTTGAATTGGGGACGTCTAAAGTAAAAGAAATTTTTTATTTTTTACTTTAGACGTCCCTAATTTCAATAGGGACGTCTAAAATTTGTAAAGTCATATTTTAGACGTCCTTATTTAAATTGGGGACGTCTAAAGCTATTCAGTTCTTATCTATAATTACAAAAATGCCACCGTCTTTATTTTTTACCTCCCTTTTTTAAAAAGGGACGTCTTTTAGGGACGTTAAATATATATTTTGTAGTAGTGAATGACTAAGGACTGAAGTCTGGGTTGTAGATATGAGTCGTCGTGGATGAGAGATAGAGAGCAATAGATGGCTACAAGCAAGGGAGAAAGTGGTCACGGATCAAAGGGTGACGGAGAAGACGACGAGCCATCCATAATTGTCCTCGCTTTTGACAACGCTGTCGTCTTTCATTCTCCTCAGATGTTCCACAGAGAGAGAGAGAGAGTGGGTGATGGGGCCAAAAATGTCATTTTCCATAGTTTCAGAGAAATGAAGTCTGGGTTCCTTGGGGATAGGTGTGGAACCTAATTTCATCATTGTATAAAAGCACTTTTTGTCCTAGTGTTAACTCTCTCCTCAAAATTCTTCTGTCATGCCACATTTTTGTCTTCTCCTTATATAACTTGGCAATTTCATAAGCTTGTTGTCTGAATTTTTCAAGCTCATTGAGTTGGAGAAGTCTTTTCTCACTAGCTGCCTTTAAGTCAAAATTTAAGGCTTTTATTGCCCAATATGCATTGTGCTCCATTTCTATTGGAAGATGGCATAATATGGAGATGTACCAATTGGTGTCTTGAAGGCAGGTCTATAAGCCCAAAGTACATCATCTAATTTTTGTGCCTAGTCCTTCCGATTGGAATTCATAGTCTTCTCTAAGATCTATTTTGATTATCTATTTGAGATTTCCACCTGCCCGCTAGTTTGTGGATGATATGGAGTTGCAACCTTATGGGTTACTCCATATTTAGCTGACACTGATTGGAGTTGTTGATTGCAAAAATGCCTTCCTCTATCACTGATAATAGCTCTAGGCACACCGAATCTTGTAAACATATTTTGCCTTAGAAACTTCACAACCACTCGAGAATCATTTGTAGGAAAGCAGCTACTTCAACCCACTTGGAGACATAGTCAACATCTACTAAAATGAATTGATTGCTAAATGAGGGTGGAAAATTCCGTATAAAATTGATCCCTCATACATCAAAGAACTTAACTTCAAAGATATTAGTTAACGGGGCTTCATGTCTCCTTGAGATATTTTCCATTCTTTGACATCTATTACAGGTTGCCACAATTTTTGTGAGCATCCTTAAAGACTATAGGCCAGTAAAATCCTGATTGAAGGACTTTAGTAGTTGTTCTATTTGCTCTAAAATGACCACCATATGGGGATGAATGGCATTGCTTTAAGAAGCTGCTCATTTCTTCTTTAGAAATACATCACCTGATAATTTGATCTGGGCATTGTTTGTATATGAATGAATCCTCCCAAAAGTAATGCCTTACATCAGCCAGAAACTTCTTCTTTTGTACTTTAGAAAGTTCATAAGGCATTACTCCGCTTGCCAAATAATTCACAAAATCAGCATACCATAGGGTGGGTTGTGACTACATGATAAAAAGTTGCTCATATGGGAAATTCTCTTGAATTTGGTGATTCTCTCTTTCGTTCAGGTGGTTCTAACTAAGAAAGATGATTTGAAATGAGATTCTCGGTCCCTTTTTTGTCTCTGATCTCCAAGTCAAATTCTTCCAGTAGAAGCACTCATCTAATCAATCTGGGCTTAACATCTTTCTTCTTAACCAAGTATTTGATTGTTGAGTGGTCTGTTCAGACAATAACCTTTGACCTGATCAAGTAAGCTCTGAATTTGTCAAATGCAAGCACTACTGCTAGGAGCTCTTTTTCTATTGTTGCATAATTCAGTTGTGCTTCTAAGAGTGTTCTGCTAGCATAATAGATGGCATGAAAGACCTTGTCTCTTCTTTGGCCTAAAAAAGCTCCAACTGCATAATCACTTGCATCGCACATCATCTTGAATGGAAGATTCCAATCTGGAGCTATGATAACTAGTGCAGAAGTCAAGGCACTTTTTAGAGTTTGGAAGGCTGACAAGCACTCCTTATTAAACATAAAGGGAGTGTTTTTCTCTAACAGCATGCAAAAAGTGGCTTTGTGATTTTTGAGAAGTCTTTGATGAATCTTCTATAGAAGCCAGCATGTCTTAAAAAACTTCGAATGCCCTTGATTGAGGAAGGAGGTGGTAGCTTTTGAATTGTTTCAATCTTAGTTGGGTCCACTTCAATGCCTCGATCAGATACCTTATAACCCAGCACGATTCCTTCTTTCACCATGAAATGACATTTCTCCCAATTTAGAACCAAGTTTGTCTCCACACAATGTTGCAAGACTTTTTCCAGATTTGAAAGAGAATGATCAAATGATTCCCCAAAAACTGAGAAATCATCCATGAACACTTCAATGAACCTTTCCACCATGTCTGAGAAGATTGCCATCATACTCTTTTAAAATGTTGCTGGTGCATTACATAGATCAAATGACATCTTTCTGAAGGCAAAAGTACCGTAAGGACATAAAAAAGTTGTTTTCTCTTGATCCTCCGGTGCAATTGTAGTTTGATTATATCCTGTATACCTATCCAAAAAACAACAATAAGCTTTTCCAGCAAGTTTGTCAAGCATCTAGTCTATAAATGTAGAGGAATGTGATCTTTTTTGGTGGCTTTATTTAGCTTTATGTAGTTAATGCACACTCTCCATCTAGTCACCATTCGTTGTGGAATCAATTCATTTTTCTCGTTGGGCACTACTGTCATCCACCTTTTGTTGGCACAACTTGAACTGGACTTACCCATTGACTGTCAGAGATTGGGTAGATTATGCCAGCATCCAGCCACTTTATTACCTCCTTTCTCACCACCTCTTTCATATTTGGATTGACTCTTCTCTGGTGCTCGATTGATGGCTTGTAGTTGTCCTCTGTCAAGATTTTATGCATATAAATTGAAGGACTAATCCCTCTTATATCAGCTATTGACCATCCAAATGCTGTTTTATACTCCCAGATAACTCTTAATAACTCTTCTTTTTCTTTATCATTCTTTTCAATTAAAGAATTTTTCAATTCTTTCATACTTCTTAGTGCAACGGCCTTCACATGCTCTCTTGGGTTTCTTTCGATGTCACTTGGTAGAGTTTCTGGTTGCCTGGAATTCAGCATATTTGCAATTTGGCCCATTTGGATCTCCAAGATCTTTATTGAGGCTTCTTGGATTTTAAGTGTTGCATCAGTCCTAGCCATGAATTGAGATGTATTCATGGTTAGTTGAGCCAATGCATCTTCCACATTCACTTTCTGTTATGATGGATTTGCTGGTTAAAGAGCTTGTTGTTGGTGATTCCCTTGCAGACCGAACACATTTTGATTCCTCCAACTGAATTTTGAATGATTTCACCAACCTGGATTTTAGGTGTTTGAGAATGGGTCATTCCTTTGATTTCTGATGAAATAAGCTTGCTCTGGCATGAATGGGTGTCCTTCTTGACATTGTGTGCTCACATGAGGTCCTCCACATCAATCACAAGCTTCAGTAGGATACTACTTGCTTGGATATAGATGTAACTTGAGAAGACAAAGTTGTAAGGACATCCAGCTCGTGCACTCCAAGTGCTTTCTTTGAAATATTACGTTTAGAAGGCCATTGGTATGATTTGGCTGCCATCTCCTCAAGTAGATTATAAGCATCATCTATATTATTTCCCATTAAAGATCTTCTAGCAGCATCATCTACAAGAATTCTAGAGATGTGTGCCATCGCACTATAGAAAGTTTGCAGTTGCCACCAATTTGGTAACCCATGATGAGGACATCTCCTTAGCAACTCCTTTTATCTTTCCCATGCTTCATAGAAGCTATCTTGTTCATGTTGGGTGAATGAGGCAATTTCATTCCTCAATTTAGCAGTTTTTGCTGAAGGAAAGTATTTTTTCAAAAATTTCTGTGCCATGATCTCCCATGTAGTTATGCTTCCTACTGGTAGCGATTGTAACTAGCTCTTAGCCTTATCCCTAAGTGAGAAAAGGAAAAGTTTAAGTCTAATGGCATTATCAGTAACACCATTATGCTTGAATGTGTTGCAGATTCCTAGGAAGTTGGTTATATGTAGTAAGTTGTTAGCTGCTACTGGTGGTCTTTTGATTCTATAATTTGTCCCCATGACTGTTGGTATTGCATAGTCACACACTGTTTTGGTATATGTTGTTTCCCCCTCCAGATTTGCCATCGAATTGATTAAGATTGAAGTAGACTGCTTTCAAACTCTTCAATTTCTTCGACAAGTCCTTTCCATCTCCAGATCAAAAGGTAATAGTTCAATCTTCTTCGATCTGGTCATGCACTAAGCAAAAGCCTGAAAAGAAATACATGACACCAAAAGAAAAAAAAATAATATAAAGACCAAATTAGTATTAAAATTACTTGGTATTGATATTAATGACAACATTCCCCGACAACAGCGCCAAAAACTTGTTACAAGTGTCAATGATCTATTAAAGAGTGCAAGTGTACACTGTCATAATCAAGTAATACAGAAGTGAGTAAAGTATCGTTCCCACGAGGATTGATCACTAAGTACCAAAATGGGTAATTTTAATTATATTTAGTAGATCGATTAGTTGGTGATTGAGAAAATAAAATAAAAGAATTAAATATAAGTGCAAATAATATGAAAACACATATGAGAAAAAGCCTTAGGGGTCAGATTTTACTTAACAAATTTCAGATTGAATCACTTATCTATTATAGCCCAGTTTATTCCATATGATTGATAGTCGAGTTTCCCTAATTTAATTACTAGCCCCTTCCAAGGTCAAGCAATTCTATAATTAATTGCTAATCCAATATATTCCGATATGAATTTAAGCAATTAAATATGCATTAAAATTTATGAAACTTAGTAAGACTACACAACTTATATAAATATATTTCTATTTCAAATACAAGTCATGGTTTTAATTATAGGATCTACAAACATGCATCTCCTTCCGGTCTCAATATACATATTTAAATCATTCAAAAGATGACCAATCAATCGAAAGCATTAAGAACAATAATTAAAACTCAATCATGAAGGAAAAATTAAAACTATATTTAATAAATTAATATTCAATCCGTCATTAGTAAGCTACATCATCACCCTAGGAAAATAGAAATTTAGCTCATGATGAAATTAAAAATAAAACCAAAATAAACTGAAAACTTCATAAATACTGCATAAAATTTGAATGAAAACCTCAAAAGTACTACATAAAACTTGAATATTGAATTCTAAAACATAAATATACAACCAAAAGAAATATGAAAAATGGAAAAATCTAGCCTTCTTTGTAGGAGGTAAAATTAAACCTTCCATGTAGGTGGTGGCAACTTATACCATCCATAAAGGAGGACAACCTATACCGTCCATATAAGAGGTCTACCTAAGCCTTCCAAGATGGAGGAATGCAAAAAATAATACAATGAATGAAATTAATTCTGAAATATTAAACAAAGTATTCAGAATTCTCGCACAAAGGATGCCTCCTCTCACTTTGCAATGGCACATATTTATAGGCACTCTCCCACTCTACATCTGATGCATTTTTTCAAGATTGCTATAGTGGTTTTTTCATTTTTTTTTTTTTTTTTTTCCAATTTGCCACAATGCCTTCATCTTTTTCACATAGTGAACAGTGAATTGCTACAGTGAATTCGGTGAATAGTGAACAGTGACCGTTATGAATAGTGCCACTGCTACAGTCCCCTATCATTTTTCCCCCAGCTACACCTCTTTGTCTTGTTTCAATCCTGTGGATCTATTTTTAGGTCTCCCTTCTTCTCTTTTCTCCTTAACATGGTGTACGTGGCTATCAAAAGAAAAGCAAGGAAATATTTATCAATTACACCAAATTAATTATATTAAGCTCAAATATTGTCTACAAAATCATTATATAAGAGAAAATAAATATGCAAATATTTTACATATCAAAGCCAAGTCCCATTTATGAAGTACCATGATATCAATATGATTCTTCTCAATTTTTTTAATAAGATACTGAAATACATTAATCCAATATGGGACTAATAATACAAAGACAAAACAAAACAACAACAAACCTAATCATCCCTCATCACCTACTGCCTCCTGAAAGGAAAGTAGTGGGTGATCAAGGAGAACAAAAGTCTCACTAATATTATGCATTAGCTTAGCTAGGTGATCAGATAACAACTTCTCAAATTTTTTATACAAAGAAAAAATATCATTTAAAATTTGGATAATGTAATTATATAAATTCTTTTTTATCAATAGCCATATAAATTCACACCATATTCAATATGCACACACATATATTGAGTTGGGATATTATATCATAATATCAGTAATTTAATGAAATTAGATATTTTAAATAATTTCATAATAAATATCTTATCTACATGGCGTGCTATTTATGAAAAGAAAAGCCAATCGTTTGGACACCGATCCTGAGGAAGCAGCCGTCGTAGGTGACACGCGCACCGTTGGGTACGCTGGGCAATTATGTATATGTGCGGCGGCGACGTTAAAGCAAGCGGCACAGTTGGCGGGGGAATGGTAGTTTCTGCATTGAAAGAGAGCATAAATGGGGCTAACTCCCTTAACTTGCTGCGCCCTCGCGAAACGCTTCCTCTGACGGGCCACCTGAGTTCTGAGGTCACTAAACGTTGCGTTTAGGTTGTTTATGAAGCTGGCCAAGTTGCTGGAGACGTTGTATTGGCTGCAGCCTCTGTTCAGAAGACGGGTCTGGGGGTCTGTAATGACGCTGTTGAAGGAGCAGCAACATGACCAGAATATGAAACTTGCAGTGGCTAAGGGAAGCAAATTGTTGCAACGTCGTTGAAGCATCGTTTATTGGAGAAGATGAAGAAGATGGAGAGAGAGGAAGATGAAAACTGTGTTTTTGGAGTGTGAAGCATATAGGAAACGGAAGGAAAGGTATTTCATTCGCCGTCCTTTCTTTTTTGTACCGTCACACAAATAAATTTATCAATAAAAGAAAAAACCTCCAGAAACATGTACCTAGTAATTGTAATTGTGATTGAGGAGTTTCTATTTTCTAAAAAATATATAATTATAAAATGAAATATAAAGCCAAATGTCTTTCTGCTTGCTTAAATAACACAGTGCTTATCACTTTCTGCTGTGATGGATTTGCAAGCTCTTGTTTCATTTAGACCCAATTTTGGTACTTAACAAGGGTGATAAACACTGGAGTCTAGACAATTTGGAGAGCCCAAATTTATTTTTTTAAAAATTTATTCTAATCTAGACAATTTGGAGAGCCCTAATTTATTTTTTAAAAAAATTATTTTAATGTGTGTATAATTTAAAATAAAAATAATATTTAATTGTCAGTATTTTAAAACATAATTTTTATATCTAAAAATTCTGAGTTAAAAATTTTAAATATAGATCGTTGTATTTGGACAAGTAAATCCCAACAGTCACCACAATTATTGATAAGCACTATGGTATGCTTATCCCTTCGATGAACTCTAAAACCAGCTCGCTCTCCTCCACGAGAAAAAAGTTTCTTTATTTACCTTTATCTCCATTTCTTATCCATTTACTATCTCTGTGTTATTAGATTAATTTCAAATGGTTGAAATTTTATTGGTTCATTTGTATTTTTTAAAACAAAAATGCAAAGAGTATATCCCACTTATTCCAGAAATATAGACTCTTTTTTTTAGATATTAAAAGCAAATAAAAGGCTAACTTCTAATCACTTGCTTAAATAATAACTCTTGTTTCATTCAAACACAATTTTGGTACTTATCAAAGGTGATAAGGACCCAAATCTAGACAATTTTGAGAGCCAAAATTTAAGTTTCCTAACTTTTATTTTTTAAAAGTTATTTCAATATGTGTATAAATTTAAAAAAAATAATTTTTTAATTGTCAGGTTTTTCTAAACAAATAATTTTTATATTTAAAATTTATGAGTTAACAATTTTAAATCTAGATCGTTGTATTTGGACATGCAAATATCACGACAATGATAAGCACTGTGGTGCTTTTCACTTGTGATGAACTCTAAAATGAGCTCCCTTTCATCCGTGAGAAAAGAATTTATCCATTTACTTTTCTCTCCAATTCCTTTCTATTTACTATCTCTATATCATTAGATTAACTTCTAATAGTTGAAATTTCATTGTTATATTTGTAATTTTTTTTAAAATATGCAAAGAGTATATTCCATTTATTTCAGAAATATAGACCTTTTTTTAGACAATAAAAGAAAATAAAAGGCTAACTTCTAACCACTTGCTTAAATAATAAGAGCTCTTGTTTTAGTCAGACGCAATTTGGGTACTTATCAAGGGTGATAAGCACCCAAATCCAGACAATTTGGAGAGCCCAAATTTTAATAGTCAGTCTTTTTAAAAATAATTTTCTATTTAAAATTTTAAGTTAAAAATTCTAGATCTAGATTGTTGTATTTGGACATGCAAATTTCACGTTGATTGTGCTTATCACTTTGATGAACTCTAAAACCAGCTCCCTCTCATCCACGAGAAAAGAATTTCTCCATTTATCTTTCTTTCTATTTTCTTTTTATTGCTATCTCTATATCATTTGATTAACTTCCAATTATTGAAATTTTATTGTTACATTTGTAATTTTTTATAAAAAATGAAAATAATATATGCCATTTATTCCAGAAATATGGACCATTTTTTTAGATAATAAAAGCAAATAAAAGGCTAACTTCTAACCACTTGCTTAAATAATAAGAACTCTTGTTTCATTCAGACACAATGTTAGTACTTATCAATGGTGATAAGCACCCAAATCAAGACAATTTGGAGGGCCAAAATTTAAGTTTCTTAACTTTTATTTTTTTAAATTTTTTTTAATGCGTGTATAATTTAAATAAAAATAATCTTTTAAGGGGATCGAAATTGCTAATAAATTCCTATTTGAAAAGTTTTTTTTTTTTTTTGGTTGGAAGGACCTAAGTTTATTTTAAGGACCTAGGTCCTCTAGGGCATATATGAATGACAATGAAATGACTAAAATGACCATACTATACTACCACAATACTTAGATGCTCTCGCACTTTCTTTACTTGCATCATCACTCACTCTCCATCTTCCACAAATTGCCAGTCACTAGTTGCCATTCACCCTCCTTTCTCGCATTAATGGTTGCCTCTTACTCATCATCTTACACACCCCACCTCCTCCTTGCTTGTCTTGCTCATGATTGATGTTGGCGACGACAACCTCCTCCAACAATTGTGATGGAAGCCTTATTTGAAAATGACAACAACGACTTACAACAAGAGGATGATTGTTTCTCTGGTCTTCAATCTAATGTGGAATTTTTTAGCCATCTCCTTCATTTCTTGTTCTCCTTTGAAACCCTATCTCACTAGCCTCAATTTGTCACTGGCTCTCATTACCCCTGTTCGACCAAATAATTTGTAAATTTGGATCTCTGGATTTGATTTCTAGAGGTATGGGCGTGAGTGGCCTATGTGAAACCAAATTAAACGCTATAAAATTTAATATTGTGATAAGTCCTAAATTCTTCAATGTGAGAGTTTTTGAGCTACTTGGTCTCATCTATATATATATATATATAATAGAGTAGTACTTCTCACATCAAGTAGCAATGTATTTTGGATAGATCAAGATTTTCTAGGCTTTGTGGCTAGAATCAATAGCACTTCTGATCTACATATATAATAATGTAACCTTATGTCTCTTGAGCAATCAAGCCTGGAAAGCAATGAAAAATGGGGTAAGAAACAAATACCCCCATCAGAAAGGGTGTAGGGTTTACACGAACCCTTGAATTCAAGTGTTTGCATATCCCTTCCACCCTTTTTGATATATATATATATATATATTATTTCCCTAGAGTCCTTTGCTTTCTAGGGTTAATTCTTGTGAAGAGACAAAATTATATGTAGGTCAATAGTTACATTATCACTTATATATATCAATAGTTGCCATTGATTCTTTCTGCAAAGACTGGAATGTCTTTGATCAAACCCAAATTGCATAGCAACTTGATGTGGAAGGTACTATTATTCTATTATATATATAGGGAAGGTCAACTAGCTTAGAAACTCTCACTTGAAGAATCTTATATCAATTCATCACAATTATTATTTATAAACCATTATTTATGTACTAAATACATTACAGTTTTCTACATGAGACTATTATTTATTTTTATTTAAAGTCACGGTTCTTACATACAAGCCGTTATGTATGTTACTGAATAAATAATGGTGTTAAAATGAGACCGTTATGTATCATGCAAGTATTACCATATATTATAATGGTTGTTTACATGTGCCTATTAATTATTATCACAGCAATGGGCAGGTCATGGCTTCACCAAACCTTAATACATAACAGGTATTATATTATAACCGTTATAATAGGTTTGGAATAAATAACGGTTCATAACCATAATGTATCTGCACTGAGCTTTTGTAGCCCCAGCATATATGATGGTTTAGAACCGTGATGTATGGCAGTTAATCACTATCATGTATCAAGATTTCTATAGTAGTGACCTCACACCTCTTATTGAGGAGGTTGGTAGATATATCCCCATGTGGCTTAGGAAAATTGCGGGCACAAGTGTGTGTCTTGTGTTTGGACGTGTGAGTAATCCCTCCTAATAGGAAGGGCTCTGATAGGTGTAAGAAATGTGAATTTCTTATAAATATATTTGGGAACTTGATATTGATCCTAAATATAAGATATAGTTTTCATATTTGTCAATCTTTCCCTATTTTACCCCTATTGATGCCCCTTCAACAATAATCAAGGAGAGTGGGAATTAAGGAAGATGACTAGGGTATTTTAGAAAATACATGTCATATTAACTAATTTAACCAACTTTCTTAATCTAAATTAGGTAAATATGTTTTAAAGAATCGAAGGGAGTAACTAGGTTATGATATAGGGTTAAGGGCTAATTTTGCCTCGAAAGTTGTCAAATAAGAGCAATGTTGTGCAAAAAGTTTTTTAAGAGCAATGTCACCCCAAAAATTATCAAATTGTAGCAATTTCACCTAGGCCAATAGTCAAGTTAAGTTTGACTATTATTTGACAAAATATGCTGAGTTGGCAGTCAACATGTCATCCATGTTATTTTTGTTTTGGGTTAAGGTGCAAATTTTCCCCAAAAGTTTTCACTCAAGAGCAATGTTGCCATGAAAGTTTTCAAAACATAACATTTTCACCCTGCTTGTTATCCAAGTTAAGTTTGACTTTTAGTTAATCAAACATGCTGATTTGTCAGGTCCATGTGTAACACACTTTATTTTTTTCAAGTTAGATTTATAAATAGGGAAAAAATTTAAAAAAATGCATCCCATGTGAAGAATTGGAGAAAATCAAAGAGATTAAAGTATCTTGTGTTGTAAAGAGAAAATCGAAGAGGTACCTACATATCTCAACGTCATTGGATTACGATGGTAGAGGGTTTCTGGCAGCTTTGTTCTCAACAATCTCCCTCAATGTGTCATGCATCCAATAATTGAATCTTTTTCTTTATTACCCTCTAGCGAACATAGTTTCTCCTCCAGCTCAACTTTTTTTCCTTCATTGTTGTTCAAGCTGTCAACTCAACATATTTAGTCAACTAATGATTAAACTTAACCTAGATTGTAGTTAGACGACATTGCTATGATTTGGAAACTTTTGGGGCACTATTGAACCCAAAATGCTTCTAGGGCAACATGGCTCTGAGTGAAATCTTTCAAGGCAAATTTACACCTTAACAAAAATGATGTGGATGACACTTGAATCTACTAAGTCAGCTTATTTGGCCAACTAATGATCAAACTTAATATGGATAACGGTGGGACCAAAATTGTTCAGATTTGGAAACTTTTGAGGTTACACCGACCGCTCCCCAAAAATCTTCAGGGGCAACATTACTCTTATGTGACAACTTTCAGGACAAAATTGGATCTTAACCTTATTATATATGCACCTTTTCTTTTTCTTAACTCCAACGCATCTCTAAAGTCCAGATAAGATTTTTAGGCCCTTTTATTTTAAATTTGTTAAATAGAAAAAAATTATTATGATTTGGTATATGACAGATTGAGAAAATTTTTTAAACTCCCATGTTCTTTATAATTTTTATGAATAATTAATAATTAATGAGATGATAAAGGTAACAAATTAAAAGTAACATTAATGTCATGCATGCATCTATATTTCCAACTCCAATGTATAATTTCAAAAAAAGAAACATTTTTAATGCATTTCAGATTTTATACATATTAAGACAAACATGCATTAATTGTATCCCCCAATAAAAGGAAATACATGCATTAATTGATTGTGCCTGTACTATATTTTCATTGATCTCATGCAATGAATCACACATTTCTTCCCTATTTACTTTCTTCTTTCACTGACATTTTCTCTAAGAAATATTTTATGAAAATTAAAAGCTATTGGTTAATGTGGTAAATAGTCTCATCATGTCATAAAAAGAAGAACACAAGTTCAAATTTCGATAAGTGCATTTTTTGGAAGAGGCAAATCCTTTTATGACTTCCTTTAGTCTTTTTCATCAGCAACAATTATTGAATCACACAAAGCAAATTGTTGTTCAAATAAATTAAAAGTAATGAATGTGTAAGAAATGTAATTTTTTTAAAATACACCTTTATTTATGAAGATGATGAGTGTGAAAGAGAATGAGTGGGAAAATAGATGAGAGAAAGAGAATGGGAAAAAGAGATGAGATATATAATTAATTGAGGGTAAAAATAAAAAACATGCATTGAAATTTTTGACAAAACCAAGTTGTTGTTTATATAAAAGAACAACCCATATGAGAGAATGTTGCCTAGTGAATAGGATTATAGGGCTTACAACCAACGATCTTCTTTGATTATATTACTTTGTTTTTTCCGTTTGTTTGATAAAAGGGTTTCTCTTTTCAAGGCATAGAGAGTAAAAGGTTTTTTACTCTTCCAACAAGTGGACTTCTTGCATGGGGTTCAAACTTGTGTTCTCCTCCTTACAGGGATAAGGTTGCTTACCATATCTACCAATAGCTTGTTGGTCACTCTATTATTAAACTTTGGGGTCATTACATTTAATGATTAAATATTAGATTATACCTAAATACTGTATTCTATATTTCTATATATGATATATCCTTGGCTGAGATAATCAATGTTCATGTAGAAATTATTTAAGTTGGCTCTTAACTAGTGCAAGAGGATGAGTCTATTGATGGTCCTGTATGCTTGAATTTTTAGCCTACACGTTCTATATATTTTTCATGTTTTTGTCATAATAAATTCTAAGATAAGCTTAAAATATGAAAAGCATATATATGCATATATAATATTAATCTACATGATTGATTAAAATTTCATATGGATTCAGTGTAAAATACCACACGTATATGATATAAACTTAAAAGCATAACTCTTTTATTCACAAGAACATATTATTTTTTTACAGGAAGTTCAGACACAATTAAAAAGACATAGTCTGCATGAAGTCCAAAGAAAAATTAAAAAGATACATTTTATTACATTTCATCTTCTGAATCACTATGCTCGCCAAAATCATAATTCATCAAATTTTCATACGAATCATTGAGGAATTTGTCAACCCTTTCTCTATCCATTTCCTCAGCACATGCCTTTTGCTTCTCTTTGCCTACTGATTCATCATTGGTTCCAGCACTTGCTTCCTAAACAAACAAAACAAAGCAACATTAACATTAATTTATTTTCACTTTGCAATTAACTTTATTTTCACTTTGTAATTAACTTTATTTTATGATACTAAAAAGCTATAAAAGATTGTATAAGCTAATTAAGGTCACTCACCTCAACTTGAAGCTTCTTGTCTTTTTTGTAATTTGGCTTTGATGGATACTTTTCATAGATCAAGAAGTTCAAAAGTTCCTTCTTTGTTCGAAATGAACTTCCAGATTTCTTATGATTAAAAAACTGCATCATGAAACAAGTATATAAACAAATAAATAAAGAACTCATGTTTTTTAGTGATATAAATGCATCTTCAAATTTTTGAATATGTACAATTGTTCTAAAAGAAAAAGTTTCAAACTCACGCAGCATATTGATAATGTTTTTGTTTTGTTTATATTAACATGTGTGAGTAAGTATTAGAACAAAAACTTTAAATATATATGCATATAGAAAGAAAACTTACAATATCACTCGTTCCACTGATACGTTTTCTTTGTTCGAGAGTCCAACTTTGAAGCCTTTCAGTGAAGGAAAACTGGCGACTCTTACTGGCATTGCTTGCACTTCGATCATCAGATAAAATTGACTGCTCATAATTTGTCATATACGAGATTATTTTTGAATAATTTTTGTTGGTGAGCATAGATTATTTAGAAATCTGAATCCAAAGATAATGAGTTCAAATAATATATATTTTGAGATGAAAAAAAATGGAAGATCTATGAAAGATGAGATATAAAAACAAGTACGTACCTTGTCTAAGTCGATGTTATTGTCAATGCAGAAATGGGGAACCTCGTATGAAAGAGAGAATTCCCCTACAACTTTTGTGGTTCTCTTTTTTCCTCTTTTAATTGGCATCTGTAGAAAAGCCCAGCGGAAAAAGTTAGCATATACACATAATATTATGGATTTACCAAAATCATATCACATAAGACATATAAGCACAATAAAATCAGATATTATACAAGAAACCAATAGTGGATACAAAAAAACAAAACAAACATACGAGGCAAAAGTACTAATTCTGCTTGGCAAATCAGCCACAAGACAACTAAATTTTTATATATATTGAGAATTCCTTAAAGATTAAGAACGAACATGAAAACAAGAATAGCATTTACCTGTTCAGGAGATTTAGAAGATAATGGCACAAGTTGAGCGTGATGTGACTCTGAAGGTCCTTTCTTGCTCATCACCTTCATATCTTCGATTGATTTCTACATTTAATAAAAAAATTAGTTCTAATAACTAAATAATGTTAAAGGTGGGCAAAACTATCTAGCTAAGGTTAGTATATGTGTGATGAAGAAAGAGATCATGGATAGCTAAAATTTTTTAATAACTGAGAGAGAATCAATCACAAATTCCAATAAACTTTAATTTAAATACACAATAACCAGAATCCATATATATGACAGTTAGTACTGTCAGCATATGAATCTCAAAGATCATCCAAGATAAAATTGAGGAAGAAAAATTTCACATACTAAGATTTGCTCTCTCAAATTTTGAGAAATTTGTTGAATCTGATCTTTAGTGACCAAACTGCGAGGTTGTATTTCTTGCCCTGACGATTGTTCTTGTGAAGTTGGATGAGAGGAAGGAACATTGCTAGCCATGTTGAAGCCAAAATGGTCTTTGAAAGAGCAGATTATTGGATTCAAATGAAGTTTTGTGGAGGATATAAGAAGAAGAGATGAGCATAAATAGTTGGAAAAGAGGGTTTAATACATTCATGTATTAATTTTTGGTCCTTTCTGCTTATGGAATTGCGGTTTTCAATCGCTTAATAATTATTTTTGAAAAACCTTTATCGTTTTGGATAGAGTTTGAACAGTATGTATAAATACTTGTAAATTGTGAATAACGAGGTTTGTACATTCTTTCTTTTGGCAACTATTTAATTTATTGCATGGTAGGATTGATTCATATAGATTCTTTACTTTATTGGACTCTAAATTAAGGTAAATTTTTTAATATGATTTTTTCCTTTCTGCAAAATTTAAACCTAAGATCTCACTTCAGGATAATAAGTGTGCATTTGAATCAACCTCCCTAAATTCATCTACAAAAGATTAAAAAACACTGTGCATTTCGGTCCATGGTTTTTATGACATTTATGCTTGGAGTATGTGGATATATATTTTTAACGCTTTATCTATATATATATATATAAATTACTATCATTTTGGCTAAGGACAAAACTTAGGTCAAGCTACTTATACTCATTAAGTCAAGTTCTCCAATGACATTTGTTATTTTACTATTGTTAATTGTTAAAATAAGCACTTGTAAATCACATATGAACAATTTTAAATTTTTGTATTAGTTCTTATAATATAAATTATTATTTGTAAATTTTCATATGAATACTTGCTCTTTTGCTATGGTTAATTCGTGAAATACATATATACACTTTTAAATTCATCTACAAATTTGCACTACTACAGAATCTTATATATATGATGCTTAATAAATAACGGTTATAGCAAATAAGCGTAATATACGTCAAGGCGGGGCTTACACAAAAATATAACACTAATACTTAATGGTTAAATTAAATATGTGCATCGTCATGTAGTGAGAGACAGAATTTGCTAAAACAAAAACATAATGCTTGTAATTATTAATGGTCATGTATTGTCTTACAAAAATGACAGTTCTTATGGAACAACCATCATCTGACACTTACAAATGATTTTTCTTTCAACTTTATCTCAGTGACAACACAAACATAACAATTATAACAAATAACTGTAAAATATGAATGATAAAATTCAAGTTTTTTAATGAGATAATGGTTTCTATTTAATACCTGTCAACTAAACATTTGAAACCTTTCCTCTTCTCAGCGTTGATGATAGTTCTCTGTGCTTCTTCATTCTTTGATGATTGGCATAAGAACCAAGTACCCTTTCATCACTCACCACTAGGTGCAACTGTTCATCTTCAATTTTGAATGTGAGTAATGATGGTTCGAACTAGTTACATCCAATCACCAAGATTAAACGCCAAGCTAAAAACTTGCTAGAAAATTCTCAGCATCATCCTCCACCTCCTTCTCCTCTTCCACAACCTCCACCTCCTCCTCCAACATTTGCCTCCACCTCCGCCTACCTCAAGTGTAGCAAATGGTGTGTCATGTAGAATGCATTGATCATGGTATAAGGAGGTTGGTTGGATATTTTGAGTATGAATAGGAAGGCCAATCTCATTCTTGATAAGTATGAGATTGGTCAGCATGATCCTGACACACTCTCATATGATTTAGGCGACTCCTTTGGTGACAGATAGCATGACAATGTGACACTAATTTTTGGAACTTTGGTTGCCTTCAATTTGAAGGAAACCAATGTTCCGAACATTAGCAGCAAACCTTAAATCATCATGCTACTTGTCACCAGAGGGTGCCATTTTGGTTTTATTTTAATAAAATATATCAATGTAATTATCTGGACACTAATAGGTAAAAAAAAGGTTCTTTTTTTAAATATAAGATACCTCACCGTTGTTAACAAAGAACCATGATATATGTAATCTAATATATAACAATTCTTACAATAAAACTCTTAACTATAGCGTTTTGAAAAAAAAAAAAAAACACCTCATGGTTATTAGGAACAAATAGTGATGTCAAATCTCAGGCATGGTAACCCACAAAACCCTACCATCACATTTTTATTTAATTGTTTGAAACAAAATATACTTAACACTAGTTGTCTGGTCGAACAAAACCTCGGAACCTTACTACTCTAGTTATTGTTTCCCGCCGTCGAGAGTCATTTTCACTCGAGCCATGCCATCAAAAGCCTCTGTCAGACTTCTTAGCGACAGCCGCATGAGTGAATACACTTAACACTTGTCTCCATGACAACTGTATGAGTTGCTTTTGCTTGCCCTAACTCGCATTTTTTTGTGGGCCCTATCTAGGTCACATTGTTTTGGTGTTTTGTTCTCCTTATTTGTAAGTATGATTCCCTTCTCTATTTCGCATTATCCATTCTACATTCTCCATTATTCCCTTTATGCTGTCTAGTTAGGTTTTGGCATTAGTCGTGCTCATGTTTTTTTTTTTTTTGGGAAAACCCATTGCTTTGATCGAAGATTTTTCTTTGGTTATAGGAAGTTATCAACTTGGTCGATTGGGATGCTTTTGTGAAGTAATGACATGATAAAGCATCAAGGTGACATTACATTGGTTTTGTGAAGACATACTTTTTTGGAAAACCTATTACTTTGATTGAAGGTCACTCTCTTGTTACAGGAAGTTGTCAACCCGACTGATTGGGATGCTTTTGTGAAATCACGACCTAATAAAGAATTCAAGGTGGCATTAAATTGCTTTTATACAGTCAATTTTTTTTTTTGGAAAATTAATTGCTCTTATCAAAGTTTCTTCTCCTATTTTTATATTGAGCAAGTGTCACCAAGTTAAATCTCTGAAATTCGACAATGTGAGATCATTTCTAGGCTCTTCAACATGAAAGTTTCTTAGCTACTTGGACTTGACTCTATTTAATATAGTGGTAATTCCCACATCTAGTAACCATGCAATTAGGGATGGATAAAGATTTTCTAGGCTTTGTGGCTAGAATCAATAGCACTCCTAACATATATTTAATAATGTAAACTGTTGACCTACACCTTGTTTCTCTTCATAGCAATTAAGCTAGAAAAACAAAAAGAGGGTGAAAAAGAATGAATAGCCCTATGTAAAGGGCGCAAGGGTTATGCAAACCTCAAACAAGACTTCATAGAGAAGGAAGGATCAAATCGAGCACTACTACAAACTAGGCTTTTGACATCCCTAAAGGATGTCCCTTTTTAAGTTAGGGACGTCCAAAGTTCAATATTTGGCGGGAGGATATGGCGCTGAATGAATTTGACCCAAAAAAAAAATTCCAACACTTTAGACGTCCCCATCTCTCTGGGGACGTCTAAAGCCCACTTTAGACATCCCCAGAGAGACTGGGGACGTCTAAAGTTGGCTTTAGACGTCCCCAGAGAGACTAGGGACGTCTAAAGTGGGCTTTAGATGTTCCCCATTTTGACTGGGGACGTAGAATCATGCAGAAACATCACTTCATTCACTGTATATGGCAGCTTTACCTTGTGTGCCAAAGCCATACCCGTGAGTGTCTCCAGATTTCCACTTCCCCTGCTGCATTTGTTTTCTCTCTTCTCCCAAACCCGTGAGCTGTATTGCATATCTCCTTCACTGAACAAGTGCCAAAGCCATACCCGTGAGTGTCTCCAGATTTCCACTTCCCCTGCTGCGTTCATTTTCTCTCTTCTCCCAAACCCGTGAGCTGAGTTTCATAACTCATTCACTGAGTAAAGGCGCACCTCCCCTCCCCTGCATTTGTCTTCCCTCTTCTCCCATTCCCGTGGTTGTGTGGGTCTTCCTATTTGCTGCTGCTGCTGAGGGTTCTCAGAATTATTCAGGTGCGTTTATAGGTTTCCTAAAATCATGTGCATATGAGGCGTGAGTTGGATTATTATGTGAAGCAATTAAGAATTTACATTCTGCGTTTCTAGATTGTTGCTGCAATTGGATTCTGCGTTTCTGGATTGTTGGTGTGTGCACTTGGTTCTACGTTTCTAGGTTATATTGTTGCTGCATGCACTTGGATTCTGCACTTGGTTTTTGAGAAAATCAGGTGCGTGGGTTTTATGTAATGTAAATAATTATTTTGGGGAACAGATGTTGTTAACAATGTTAGAATTGAATTAATGTTAGATTAATATGTCAAACGTTATGTATGTTGGGGTCATTTATCATATTTGTTTAGACTTTTAAGAATCACTTGTGATCCAATGTAACTGAACCCTTACAAAACCCTTACAAAATTGTTAAATTGTGTTTTTTTTTAAGTTTTAAAAATTTATAACTAATACTATTAAGTTTGCATAACTTGTCTTTTTTGCTTTTATACATATAGAGAAATTTTTTTGCAAACTTTTGAACAAAAAAATTGCGTTTTGGAAGTTTGGATTTTGATTTATGAATATTCTAAAAGTTGTTTGATTTGATATTGAAAGAATTGAGTTTGATTAGGATTTGGTTCTATCTTCTTAGAGTGTTAGTAGGTAGGCATAGAATTTGGCTTTGATAATTAACTTTAGGAAGCCAAAGACTAGTGAGGAATTGAGGCTAAATTTTTATTTCTTTTAAGAAAGGGTATATTTATTGCAATTTCATCTCTAGAACTTATAGTCTTGAATCTCTTTTAAAATTTAAAACTCCTTTTGAATGATCAAAAATAATTTAGGCATTTAATTTTATAGCTAGTTTGGCCAAATGTCCATTCCTATCTCATGAATCCTTTGTTTCAACCATTTGAGCCTAAACTTTCATTAAAGAAAAATTGCATTGATTAATTAGCCATTTGTTTGAGTTAATGCAATTTCCCCCTATCTTCTCATTCATTTATTGTTTTATTAAGTGTAAGTGATATAAGAAAGAAAGACAGTGAAGGGATTGATGAATAAGAGAAACAATGCTGTAAATTTTTTTAAATAGTGAAAAGAAAAGAGAAATTGAAAAAGAAAATAGAAAAAGGATATAACAAGAAAGAGAAAAAACAAAGAAAGAGAGACTAAGAGATTGTTATCATTGAGTTAAGGTCATTATTTTCATGTTTTTCATTGAAATTCTTGGCACTAATTAAAGTATTCATCCTTTTGTTTGGGTTAGAAGAATTAATGTTAGCTTCCTGCTTTTTACTCTTGTTTTAGTGTTATGAATTTTTATTTTACTCTTCTTAATTAGTTTAGTTTTGTTTAAATTAAGCTGAGATGGTTTGTTATTTTGATTTTAGGATGTCTAACTTTTAAGGGGAAATGCTGCCAAAATTTTGGAAAACAAAATAGTAAAAGGCAATTCCTAGTGTTGACAATTATTCTAAAATTGAGTGTGAATGGCATAGGTGGTAATAAAATGGATCATAGTTTTTTTTGGCCAAACAAAATGGATCATAGTTGGATGAATGCTTTGAGAACAAGTGAAGAATATGAGAATGGGGTTGAAGAGTTTATTGAATTTGCTAGAAGGAACGTTCCAGCCAAAAATGGGAAGTATTTTTGTCCTTATGTCAATTGTTTAAATGAGAGAAAACGGGATGTTGAAGTTATAAGGGATCACCTACTTTGTGATGGAATAAATCTTCGATACACAAGGTGGATATGGCATGGTGAGGAAGTAATTGATTGTCCGTCACACAAGAAGGAATCTGTAGATGTCATAGATGAAGATAGAATGGAGAGAATGATTCACGATGTTGAGGTAGAATCCTTTGCGTAGTCGCATGAATATAACAGCCTGCAGAGTGATGCAGAGAGACCGTTGTACCCTGGGAGTAAGTACATACGACTGACAGGAACATTACATTTGGTTAACTTAAAAGCAACTTGTGGGTGGACCGATAGTAGTTTCACATTGCTGCTTGAACTGTTGTGTGATATGTTTCCAGATGATAATATACTTCCAAATCGTATGTATGAGGCCAAGAAAATCCTATCCACAATGGGTATGGAGTATAAAAAGATACACGCTTGCCCTAATGACTGCGTACTGTACAGAAAGGAGTATGAAGGTCTGAGTGAGTGCCCTAAGTGTCAAACTGCATGATATAAAGTGAAGAAAAATGGTGGTTGTGGCGATGCGACAACTAAAAAACAACCTGTAAAGGTTTTGTGGTATCTTCCAATAATACCGCGCTTTAAGCGTTTGTTTGGCACTGCAAAAAGAGCGAAGAAGTTGAGATGGCATTCGGATGATAGAATATCCGACGGAAAATATCTTCGGCACCCAGCTGACTCTCCACAGTGGAAGAAAATAGATGAAATATTCCCTGAATTTGGCAGCGAGCCGAGAAACCTTCGGCTTGGCCTTTGTACAGATGGCATCAATCCATATGGAACTCTTAATAGCACACACAGTGCGTGGCTAGTACTCCTTGTAATAAACAACTTGCCTCCCTGGCTTTGTATGAAACGCAAGTATGTGATGCTTTCTATGATGATTTCTGGACCAAAACAGCCAGGAAACGATATCGATGTCTACCTGGCGCCTTTGAATGAGGACTTGAAGAAGTTGTGGGAGGAAGGCGTAGATGTGTTTGATGCATATAAGAATGAGTCCTTCAAGCTACGTGCAATGATTTTCACCACGATAAATGACTTCCCTGCATACGGAAACCTCTCAGGGTACAGTGTGAAGGGGCATAAAGCATGTCCGATCTGTGAAGCAGATATTCACTTCCACCAACTTAAACATGGAAGAAAAGTGGTCTACCTAGGTCACAAGAGGTTCCTTCCTAGGTTCCACCCGTATCGTAGGTTAAGAAAGCATTTTAACGGCTTACTGGAGCATGGAATGGCTCCAAAGGCATTAACCAGAGAGGAAGTTTACAGTCGGGTTGAACGTATCAATGTCTTACTCGGTAAGAATCAAAAGACTACGGGTGAGAAGAACATATGGAAGAAGAGATCAATTTTCTTTGATCTTCCATATTGGCGTAGGCTTGACGTGAGACACAGTATTGATGTGATGCACATGGAGAAAAATGTTTGTGATAGCCTTGTCAGTACGCTTTTGCACATTCTAGGGAAGACCAAGGATGGGATTAGTGCGAGACTAGACCTTGTTGATATGGGAATAAGAGAATGGTTACATCCACAGCTAAGAGATGATAGTAGGAGGGCATACATGGAGCCAGCAGCGCATACACTATCAAAAGCAGAGAAACAAAGTTTGTGTGGGTGTTTGCATGAAATTAAGATACCACAAGGATATTCTTCGAATGTGAGAAGGTGTGTGTCAATGGATGATTTGAAGTTAGTGGGAATAAAGTCCCATGATTATCATGTGTTGATGCAACAACTGTTACCAATAGCTATTAGAGGCATTATGAAAGATAAAGTTCGAAGCACTGTGACAAGATTGTGTGTTTTCTTTAATGCTATCTGTAACAAAGTCATTGACACTGAAAAGCTGGATGAACTGGAAGCTGAGGGTTATATCATATTGTCCCAATTGGAGATGCACTTTCCTCCTTTTTTTGATATAATGGTCCATTTGATAGTTCATTTGGTAATGGAGGTAAGGCTCTATGGTCTAGTTTACCTGAGGTGGATGTACCCTTTCGAGCGATACATGAAGATCTTAAAAGGGTACTCTAAAAATCCCTATCGACCAGAAGCCTCAATAGTTGAAAGGTATGTTGTTGAAGAGGCTATGGACTTTTGCAACGATTATCTATCAGGGAAGAAGGAAGAATCTCGGCATGAAAAGGGGAGGAGCAAGGGAACACAAGGACTGAAAGTGAAGACTATGCCTCGTGAAGAGATGTTGCAAGCACACCTTTATATCCTGAATAACATGGCAGAAGTTCAACCGTACATAGAGGAACACAGAAAGAGATTGAAGAACGTGAATCCGAGGAAGAATGACATGCAGATTACTATTGATCAAAACAAGACATTCATTCAGTGGTTTGAGGAAAAGGTTTTACATGAGACCGGTGTGTCTGGGACAATAGAGTGGCTAGCCTGGGGTCCTTCGTTTCAGATCTTTACTTGGAGCGGTTATGATATAAACGGGTATTCTTTCTACACAAAAGACCAAGATGACAGGAGTACCATGCAAAATAGTGGGGTGATGGTAGAAGCTGAAGCCATGCACTTTTCCAGTTCGAAAGACAAAAACCCCATATTAGCATCCATGGCCTATTATGGAGTAATAGAAGAAATATGGGAAATCACTTACAACAAGTTCAAAGTTGCTTTATTCAAATGTAAGTGGGTTAGCAATAATGCTGTGGTAATAGATCAACAATTTGGATTTGTCTCAGTTGATCTTGAAAGAGTAGGTTATAGGGATGAGCCCTTCATTCTAGCAAGCTAGGCGAAACAAGTGTTTTATGTCACAGATCCCGCAAATAAAAAAATTTCCATTGTACTTCAAAGTAAAAAACAGAAGCATGGTGATCCGACCTTCAAACTTGACGACACACCACCTTTCACAATTAATCCACCTATAACAAGTGAAGTAGAATTGGTAGATGATGAAGAATATGCTGTGAGAAATGATCATGGTAAAGGAATATGGGAAACAATCTAGAGTAAGAGCTTAACTTAGAAAATAGTAATGTGTGCTGTTTGTTTTATTACATCTCAGTTTATTCATTTACTTACAATTTATTCACCTATCTAACAATGATTTTTGTGCTTACAAGAATATGGACAATTCTGGTGACTCACAAAGTAATAGGGACAATGAAATGAATAGGCCTGAACTTGATGCGAGAACTGAACCGGTTTCGAGAAGAAGGGTTAGAGGCAGTACAAAACTGCCTGCATTGGTAGCACGTCATCACCATCAACAGGAGAGGTTGCATATTGACTTTGATGAAAATATGAAACCAATTGGTCCGGAGGAAGACCATTTCATTAGCTACGTAGGTTTTTTGGCTCGAAGCAAAGTTCACATTACCTATGATAATTGGAAGTTGGTTCCACCAAAAACCAAAGAATTGATTTGGCAACAACTTTTGGTAAATAAGTTTCAATACATCTGCATTATATCTTTATTCCTATCATTTCAAATATAATTAACTTATGTTTTTACCTTACAGCAAACCTATGATGTCCCTGACACCGCGAAGATGTACAAGGAGTGGATGACGGAGGTTCATCTACGATGGAAAGATTTCAAGAACAGGCTCATACGAGATTATATTCGAGGGGACATGAGGGGTCAGGATCCATGTCATGAGTATTCATTTTTGTCTCCAGAGGACTGGAGGTTGTTTATGGCATCACGAGAAGATCCAAACTTTTTGGTAAGATTTCTGTCATCATAGTGTTTTATTTGCATATAGTTGACATTATTGATTTAGTGTTCATTGTTTTCCTTTCAAAGGCATTAAGTGCAGCAAATGCAGAGAGGCAAGTAGCTAATAACTATCAACATTGCATGTCTCGTGGTGGTTATCGGAAGCTTGAGCGAAAGATGATGGCAGAAGAGTTGGAGAAATTAAAGGAAGCAGCCATATCAGATCCTACCGTTGTGGTCCAACCCCCGCCACCTCCACCACGTCACAAAAAATGGAAAGCAAGGAGGCTTAAGGGTAGGAAGTACATAAATCCGACTGTTGCTGAGGTTGCCGCAAGAATTGTAAGTACTTAGAGCATAAGTACAAACTTATTTTTTCATATTAGGAGTGCTTACGATATCTTTTATGCTGCAGGATGAACTAGAAGATCATAGTAGCCAAGGTTCGTTCACTCCAAGTGGACGGATGGACATCTTGTCAACGGCGATTGGGAAGGCAGATCACCCTGATCATGTTCGAGGGGAGGCAGTGGGAGTTCGTGTCACGAAGTATTTTGGCCGAGCCTCACATCCTTATTCGTCACAAGCTAAACCCAGTAGGGAGCTTGTGGCCAAGATTCGTCAGGAAGTCTCACAAGAGCTCGAGGCCAACCTTCGCGACAAGCTCCGACAAGAGCTGTTGCCAGAGCTACGTCTTGAGCTGATGCCTGAGATACGAGCTGAAATGCAGAAGATGTTTGAATCGGAGATCGCAACTACCGAGCGTAGAACCCATTCATCCCCGGCCTTCCACAGCACCAAAGGAAGTTACAATCTGGTGGTGGAACCACTTGGCGACCCTTCTCCCACTCCAGCTCAGGGAGAACCTGCTATCCTCTCTTTAGATGCCCCAGTGCTACATGTAGTTGCAGATGCTCTCGTTCACACACAAGCTACCACCCACCATCATCAGCAAATTCCACAGCATTTGCGTAGGGTGACTGTGACGTGTGTTCGAGAGGGGGAAGAAGGTACAGCCATCCCTATTCCTGATGACGAGGTTGCCACGATAGCTCAGGTGAGAGGATCTTTCATCCTTTGGCCTGTACATCTTATTGGCTTGTTACCATCAACACCTCCAATGGTATGGAACTACCTCACTTTTACTTGAGATGTGTTGACATCCTACTAATAGGATGTGTTTTTATGTTCTAAAAGAACGAGCAGGAAGCAGAGAAATGGCCCTTCTTAGCACGACTACAGCATATCTATAAAGGCATTCGCCAGATTGATTTGTATATACCTACAGGGATTGTGGGCCAGGAAACAGAGTATCACTTCATAATTGATAAACAAGATCTTAAACAGTTCATGAAGTTCGAGGTGCTAGATGTTAGATGGGGCAAATTTGCAATCCTGTAAGTTTTTTATTTCCTATTTTTCCTTCATTTAGTTAAGTTGATTTTAACTAGCTAATACATTCATCATTTTAATTCTATTATAGCTCCTTCCGTCGTATATGCATTGAGTCTCAGAGAGTTGATTTTTATGGATTCTTGTCTCCTGCACATACGACAAGAATTGGGACTACATTGAAAAGAAGGACGAACTATGTGGGCTTCACATTGGCAAATGACGACTATCGTTGTTATCTAGCACCGATTGTTCAAGGGTACGCATTTTAATTTTGTGTATTTGAGATTTTTAATAAATAATTGCCTTTCCATCTAACTTCTTTTTAATCTGTATATGGTCTGATAGTTATCACTAGAGTTTGTGTGTTGTTTGTCATCGGTCCCACGTTGTTTACTGGTTTGATTCCTTAAATAGAAGACCAGACAAAGAAACTAAAAGCGTCTTCAACACGTAAGTTATTTTTTTGTATTTCATTGGTTCTTGATTCTTGACTTAATGAATTATTCTAATTTATGTTGATTTTCATTTTAATGATAGGGCATGCACGACATATCAAGCGCTTGGCGGGCCATGCGAACGTAGAGGTGGCAAAGATCCGAGATGGTTGTTTCCAAAGGTACGTAGTTTCAAATCAAGTTCTTTTGATTGACAGTCGTTTTAGATATGCTATTATTGATTTTAACCATTTGCTTTTGATTTATAGTGCCCTCTGTAACCCCCTGCCGTAATCATATCCAAAATACGCGATTTAAAGTGAAATAGAGACCAATAAGAAACAAAACTATTTCAAAATCCCATCTTCACGATAGGGTTTTCACAAATACCTTTCGAAATATAATACACCTGGTCTCATATTCAAATTTTGAATACAATTACTATGCGAAGATAAATCACATTTATACCAATATCAGAGTGTACAATATAATCATCCCGGTAACCCCGGGTTTCATATTTTCGCTAAACAATCATAGGGCACATTAGCCCATACAACTCCTCAAATGAGGATTACACAAATCCTCTTAAATACATATACAAATATCCAATAACTTATCCCAAATACATAATCAAATATTCTCATCCAAACATATATTCAAATATACATTTCATAATATATATACAACCTTTATACCAATACGAATACAAATAATCTCATTTATGATAACCAACTATCACAACCAAACTCCAATGGGAGCCCTAGCCACCCTTGACTGCTTGCTCCATCCTCGATCCACCTACCCTGTCTGAAATGGTTGATAGGGGAGGGTGAGATTCTAGAAAATCTCAGTAGGAAACTGTTGGAAATTGTGCCCTAAGGGCCAATCATTGTACTTTAAACATTATTATTTTAATGAAATTTCTCCATTCTGTTATCATATTATTTGCATGTTAACTGTGATAATTGTATCCTTGGATAATTCATAAAGATTGTCCTAAAATGTCCCTGGTCGGTCATCTATGCGGGAGCAGAGATGAAACAAGACCAGTACGACTTTGATAAGATATGGAGATACGAATCAAAGTCTTAGGCACTTGTAAGAGTACAAGGTGCTGGACCGACCCACTATGAGAAAGCTACATGGATCAAGTCATAAGCTTTTCTCATGTATAACCACGTCACAATGCCCTTAGACCTGAGGTCATCATGGATTCCTACATGAGAGTTGCTAAGCTTTAAACTAGTCAAAAGTCACTTTTGACCGGGTGATGATAAAGGCTACGATTGGGCTTGGTGGTTTTTCATGTAGAGGAATATGAATGATCAAGATGGAATTTATCCCTCACATTAGTAGAGAGATATTACTGGGCCCCTCGATGAGTGAGTCTGAGAAATGTATGGCCATACTATGATGAAAGGAGTTTCTGTCTCTGTTATCAGGCTACTCAGGAATCGAAAAAGTAATAGTCAGGAACAAGAGGATGACATTTTCCATGCCTTATCCTTGATCGATATATCATGTGACAAAAGGGATGTGACATGGTTGTATGACAGGTTGCATCGTGATAACAATCCTCATATGAATTGGGTAGTCGTAATGTCTTGCTAGAGGCCGCTTGTGACTTTTGGGTTAGTGTAGTTATTGGCCCACTGCCAACTTCATATGGGCCTACAGGGTCGCACACAAGAATGGCCCAACACGAGATAATGTTTGATTTAAGGTGGATGAGTTTTATATTTATATATATATATATATATTATAAAATTCATTAATAATATTATATAGACATATATATATTTTCGAAATATATATCTTATATATATATATATATTATATTATTATATTTAATAATATTATATAGATATATATATTTTCGAAATATTATATATATATATATGTATATATATATTATATAATATTATTATATTGTGTTGGTTTTAAATTTAATTTATTAAGATATATTAAATTTAATAACTAACATGATAGAGATATAGTATCTCATATTTAATTTATGAAGATAAATTAAATCTAATGGCTCTTTATTTAGATTAAATAAATAGGTTAAATTAAAACTGTTGGACAGATTTAATTTAAACTGAATTTATTTAATTAACTCATCAAGATAATTAATTGTTAATTAATTTCAAAATTAATGATGATTAATTTTGAAATTTGAAAATAGATTAATTTTGAAATTTGAAAATAACCCTCATGGGTTATAAACTTGATAGAGCTGATAGACTCAGGGTACATCAGAATTGAGAGCCGCAAGTTAAACCCTTGGAGACATTAGAGGCGCTAGCACGCAATCTCGGTTGGAGAGCATTCGTGTGGATACCGGTAGAGGGAGCGGACCTGACGTGTTGGCTCCTAGAGATCGTGAAAACTCTGAATCATCAAAAAGGTATGAATCCTTCCAACTTGGTTTAAACGCCGTTGATAGATCCTCGATTAGGATCGGTGAAAATTTTTCAAATTCTTCCGCTATGCTTACCGATCCTTCAGAAACAGACACCTATATGCATGTATGATATGTGTTTAATGCATGACATGCTTGCAATACATATCTCATGCTCACATAATGACATATCTGCATGCTCAATGTTTCAACAACATACTCATGGTCATAGCATAACTAGAAACAGAGCTACAATCATTCATACATGTTTCACATAATCAAGCAAAGCAATACATGCATCAAAACACAAACACAAATATCAAAGCATGCAAAAGAGGTAAGTTCCCTACCCTCTTTCCACGTAAGCTCCAGCTCCGGCTGCTCACGATCAAAACGAATATCGAACCACGATCAGGGCGAATATCAACCCTATAACCAAAGCAAGGACATAGGGTTAATCCCTTTCTTAATTCCTCAACATACAAATACTTAATGTTGGTTATCATTTAACACCTTTAGGTGGCTAATCAAAGCCCAAACATATGCCTAAAGGCTTGGGAAAACACTTGACCAAAAACCATCTTCGGAAGTCCAAAATGCTGATTTTTGGGGGTTGGCCGCGGCCAAAAACTGTCCAGAAACATTTGGGCCGCAGCCCAGAATCCGCTAGCCGTGGCCAAGAAAATCCAGTTTCTTAGCTGAACTTCCGATAATCATAACTAATTCCACAAAAACTTGAAATGAGGTGATCCCAAAGCCAAATGAAAGCTATTCAAGTCCTCTACACAGGAAAAATATTGGCCTTTACTAGGAATCACCACACAAATACAGAATTCCCCAAAACTCAAGACTGTCCCAAAACAGAATCCATTTTCGACCTCAAACTTTGGACAGCTATAACTCCCAGGTCCCAAAACGAAATGCCACAAATTATATGCCCATTTTGAAGCTTGGGAGGTGAAATTTAAGACTGGAAAGTTTCATAATTTTTCAACATCATTTTCCCAGTCAAAACGTCCACACAACAAGACTGCCCAGACAGAATTTACACTGGACAGAATTTCCAGTTTTGCACCAATGATTCCAATGGTTCCCAAATTCACACCAAATACCATTTCCACATAAATTTGCACAAGGAATCCATTGGAAACACCAAAACAACCAAATTCATATTATATGGACATGTTTTACCAACAATCACAACATGTCATCACAAATCACAACACAAACACCACATTGCCATTCTTTTCATTCCAAGTTCCCAAACCAATTCCAATGACCAAATACCACAACATGGCACCATTTTCAACATAAAACACAACCCAATTCATCCAATCCAAAATCACAAGAAAATCAGGGCAAAATTCGAAATTCACTAAACTCATCCATAATTTACAAAACTTAGACCAAAAGGCTTCAAACACTCACCTCTTCCTCTTTCCCAAACCAATTTCTTGATTCTCCATCTTTTCAAATTTCTTCAAGCCATCAAACACCTCCAATCAAGAATCTAAAACCATAGAGGTGAAGCTCTCATCACTATGAACAACTTTATAGAAGATGAATTGAGCATTAGAGGACAAGAAGCCAACCAAAATCTCACCTTTTGATTTCTCTTTCTTCCCTTAAGCATGGCGCCATGGAGAACAAGAGAGAGAGAGAGACAAAGATGAAGATGATGAAGTAAGGATCAGTTTTTCCTCTTTTTCTCATGTGTTAACCGACTATGAAAGAGAGAGGGAAGAGTTTGAATGTTGACCAAGATCCAAGGGTTCACATCTTGCCACTTGTCATGATCTTGCAACATCCTCCATGAGCTCACATGCACACACATACACATGATTCCGCCCCTTGATCTAATACACAAATCAATCTCAACCATTGATCTTTGAGTTACTAAGGAGCTTCCTCTTCGGTAACCAATCAATTGGTCGATAACTTTACCGTTTTGCCCCTGATTATGGTAATTCCCTTGGAATCACCACCAAACACATTTTCTCATTCATTTACATCATACATACGCCCTCCCCCTTATTTTCATTCAATTTAGATATTAATCCATAATTGAACTCAAATACAGGGTTTCGGCGCTGCTCACAACACATACGAATCACCTTCGAATCCCAAATCACATCATATTCTCTAAAAGGGTCATTTATCACTAACCACATCCACTTTTGGAGTCATTATCTCTTAATCTCAATTTGGGATCTTGCTAAACCAGGGCTTAGCAATCCACTTATCTCAGGCTTATTCTTTAAGCTCAAGTCTCAGAATTCGGGGTATTACACCCTCGACAACCTGGCGGCTGGGAATGTGGATATTATGTCTTGCTTTATATGTTTAACATCATTCAAAGTGGCATTACGACAGATTTTGAATAAGTAATCATTTGTTCATTCTCAGAGGATAATATTCTTGGTGTTGTGATTCATCTAAGCTTTTTTTCTAATTTACAGATTTTTGACAATGAAGATGCCTACTCATATGAAGACTTAAATATGATCAGAGACTTTTTGGCTGGACATCTTCTTCAACGTATACCAGAAGAGTAAAGTCTTTAGTAGTTTGTGTAGGACATACTTTTGTGGTAGTACATATAATTAGCGTTATTGTTGTTGGATATGGATTGGATTTTTAGTCTTGGTTATTGTACAAACTGGGGACTTGGATATAGATTGTTGTGTAGTTTGTGTGGTTTGAAAGTTTGTGTGGCATGTAGTAGACTTGGATATAGATTGTTGTATAGTTTGTGTAGTTTGAAAGTTTGTATGGCATGTAGTAGCCTTGGGTTGATCACTGTGTTTGTTGTTGTTTCCATTCTGCTGAACTGCTGTTGTTTTATTCTGTTGTTGGAATCCTATTTCTGCAGTTTACATTTTCAGGCAGTGCAATATATAAAAAGTCCATTTAAAAAAAACTTTCAACGTCCTTAATAAAAAAGGGACGTGGATAGCACTGCTAGCGACACTTTAGACGTTCCCAATTCCAACTGGGGACGTCTAAAGTAGGACCTTAGACATCCCCAGAAGAATTGGGGACGTCTAAGGTCTACCTTAGACGTCCCCAATTCTTCTGGGGACATCTAAGGTGGGACCTTAGACGTCCCCAGTTGCAACTGGGGACGTCTAAGGTCCCATTTTAGACGTCCCCAGTTGGAACTGGGGACGTCTAAAGTCTGCCTTCCACGTCCCCAGTTTTACGGACGTTAATGACGTTTTTTTCTACGACCCTCACATAGACGTCCCTCTGTTTTCAAACGTTAAAAGGCCAAAAAAAGGGACGTTAAAACCCTTTTTTCTAGTAGTGGAGGTTTGCATACCCCTTACACCCTTTTCAGTATGGATATTCGTTCTTTTCACCCTCTTCTTGTTTTCTTGGTTTAATTCCTATGAAGAGACAAGAGCTATAGGTCAACATTTATATTATCACAGATATAGGTAAGGAGTACTACCATTGATTCTTCCCATAAAGCCTAGAATGTCCTGATTCATCCCAAATTACATTGCAACTCATTGTGGGAGATATTGTTATGTTATATACAACCTAGTCTAACTAGCTCCAAAACTCTCACATGCAGAGTCTAGCATCGATATACCTATCATGTTCCTTGGATTATTTACAAGCGGTATTCAAGCTCTTATTTTTGCAACATCATGTATTTTAAAACTTCATGGTTCTTACTTAACAATTGTTATGTATGTTACTAAATATATAAAGGTTGTTTACATGAGATCGTTATGTATTATGCCATCATTATTGAATATATAATGGTTGTTTATGTGAGTCTGTCATTTATTAGCTAGCATAACACATATAATGGCCTCATCAAGCCTTTATACATAATGGGTGTTCTATTAAAACAGTTATAATAGATACTGAATGCATCACGATTCGTAACTGTTATGTATTTGCGCCCGGCATACATAGACATATAGTGCTTTCATATATAACAGTTTGGAATTGTGATGTATAGTAAAAAATAACTGTGATAAACAGCCTTTTCTGTAGGAGTGTTGACTTAATGGATAAAAGCAACTTGACCTAAATTTATTCCTTTAAGTAAAACGTGGAGTAGATATGCATATATAGTTTGAAGCCTTGATTTTGTATAAATATAATCATGTAAAAAAATGTTGTATGTCTTCTTAACTAGTGCGCCTTCAATTCAAAAAAAAAATGGTACATGGGTTTTTAATAATAATAAACTTTAACATTTTGGATTTTGTTCTATGGTTTTAGGAAGTAGTATTGTAAATATTATTATAAATATATTGTTGAACAGGTGTCAGTTAGTTATTGGTAGTCAGTATATTACTTGGCCTATAAATAGGTAATGGACATACTGTGTAATGTTTTGCTTGATAATGAAATAATATTCAGAATTTATTTCAATCAGCCCAGGTTCACATGGAACTAGAGCCTAGGGTTGTTTCCCTGAAGCTCCAACCAACAATACTGGTTCGAAGATCCAAGAATTGAATTGTGGATCGGCCCACAACATTGAATAAAGTAGAGACAATTCTCCTCTTAGAGTCAGGAAACAGCTGCAAAACGACGACGTCTTGCTCCTTAGAGCCAAGAAATGACTGAAAACAACGACGTCTCACCATTCATTAGCGTATTATTGTTCTCGACCCAATCAAATCTTGAAGATCCAGGTTCTTGAAAATTCCCTGAAGAATCAACCCTAAGGGCCTGTGTGGTTCTCACCACTGCGTCATTTGGCCATCTGGTTTTGGGCAGAGACTGGGGATGAAATGCAGCGATTTGGAATGCGGAAGAGGTTGGGGAGACGATTGGAGGCCGAGACTTGGAATTTTGGGGAGAGGAGAGATCGAACCGGCACCACCGCCAGTTTCCACCATCCTCGTCTTCATCGCGTCTTCACCACCTCGGCTAAGACTATCACCGCCAGCCTTCCTCTGTACTAACCTCCAACATAGTCGACCATCTTAATCCTTCTATCATTCCATCTCAAGGACCCACATCTTCCTCTCTTCTTTCCATTTAAACCCACTTTTCCTTCATCCATTCATCTTGGCAGAAGCTTCTCAATGGGCATCAAGGTTGTTGGTGCAATTAAACTGATTTATATGATGACAGTGGCTCTCTGTGGCTAAATCCTTTGCTTCTTGGTGATGAGGATCTTTGCTTGAGCTCAATGGACTTCATAAAGGAGTTTTCCTATCATTTCATTAGTCTAGATTTATATATTTAGATTTCCTAGTTTTAGGAATAATTGTATATGATTTTAGAACTGAGATTAACGTTAATTTTTTATTTGTAGTTGAGATTGGATTTTATAGTGTGAATATTATATATGTTTGAATTATTTTGTGGTTGCACTTAGATTATATTAATTGGTATATTATTGTCTAGTTAATATGATTGATTTCTTCCTTTGAGGGGTTGTTTAGCACTCAAAATCAAGAAATCACATGTTGCATCACTCCAATTTTAATTACACATTAAGTGGTTTTAAACAATATCTTAAGAGATAGTAGTTAGCTATGTTTTTAGGAACTATTATTAATTGGAAACATTGGACTCAAATGTTATCTTGAGTTTTTTTTTTCCCCTTAAGACTTAATGAAATTTTAACTCCCATAACCTTTTAAGTAAGGATAGCCACTTCATTAATTACCAAGAGCATCCATCATATAATCCCTTTCAATCCAAAATATTCCTTCATTGTTTTCCAAGAATACCAGAAAGAGTAGAAATAGTTTTATTTACATGCATTTTAATTTAGAGAAAACCATTTTCAAAACTCCCTTTCCAACCATGTTTTTAGCATTTAGTCTAACCTAGGGAATTTAAAATAAAAGGCTCTCTAATAAGAGAATGATCCCGAATTTTTTACACTATATTGTATTTTAATTTATGTTAAATTTTGTGATTTGACCCTGAGAAGGCTAAAGTTGTGTCAAATCAATAAACTTAAAAGCAGAACTCTTTCACAAGACCATACTATTTTTCTACATGATGTTCAAAGAAAATTAAAAAGATATGGTTCCAGAGAAGAATTAAAAACAATTCATTTTATTACATTTCGTCGTCTGAATGATCACTAGGCTCACCAAAATCATAATTCATCAAATTTTCATACAACTCATTGAGGAATTTGACAACCCATTCTCCATCCATTTCCTCAGCACTTGCCTTTTGCTTCTTATTGCCTAATGATTCATCATTCGTTCCAGCACTTGCTTCCTATACAAAAACAAAACAACATTAAATAACATTTTATTTTAACTTTGTAATAAACTTTATTTGAATACAAAGAAAAACTATAAAAAAGATTGTATAACTAACCACAACTTGAAGATTCTTTTCTTTTATGTAATTTGGCTTGATGGATACTTTTCATAGATCGAGTAGTTCAAAAGTTCTTTCTTTGTTCGAAATGAACTTCCAAATATCATATGATTATAATACTGCATCATGAAACAATTATATATATATACATACACATATATAATAAAGAACTCATGTTTTTCAGTGATAGCACTTCATCTTCAAATTTTTGAATATACAATTATAGTTGTATAAGAAAAGGTTTCAAACTCATGCAGCATATAGATAGAAGACGTAACTGTGGTCTATATAACCATCAATTGCACTAGCTTGTATTTATATATAGATATATATATGATAAAATTAGAAGAATTAAGTCACAGTAATTTTTTGTTTTGTTTATATTTACATGAAGAAGTACTAAAACAAAAACTTTGTGTATATATGTAGAAAGTAAACTTATGTGTATTTAAAAAAAAAAAAAGAAAGTAAACTTATAACATCACTCGCTCCATTGATGCTTTTTCTATGTTCAAGAGTCCAACTTTGAAGTCTTTCAGGGGCTGTTTGGCATGAAGGATTTGGAGGGGATGGGAAGGGAGGGAAAATTTTTATGATTTGGATTAAAAAAAAATTAGAGAAGTGTGGTTGAAAATTTTTAGTTAATTTTGTTTATGCTTTTATTTTAAATGTTGTCTTTATTAAAATTTTATAATCCCAATTCTCCAATTTTTTTTTAAATCCAACTCTTAAAAATTTTCCCTCCCCTCCTTTCCCCTCCATTTCCCTCTTGCTAAATCAGTGAAGGAAAACTTATTCTTGGTATTGCTTGAACTTCCATCATATAAAATCGACTGCACATGATTAATTTGTCTCATTTATGATATTACTTGAATATCTTTGTTGGTGAACAGAGATTATTTAGAAATCTGAATCCAAAGACAACGAGCTCAAACATGTGTGTGTGTGTGTGTCTTATATGTTGAGATGAAAAAAAATGTGGAACCTCATATGAAAGAGAGAATTCAAAATCACGTAAAGTACTTACCTTGTCTAGGTCAATGTTATTCTGAACGCAGATATGAGGAAGCTCATATGAAAGAGAGAATTCCCCTACAACTGTTGTGGTTCTCTCATCTTTGGTGTCCGTAAATAAAAGACAGTGGAAAAAATAGTACTATATACACAAATATTATGGATCATACCAAAATCAAATCACATAATTAAGACAAGTACTGTGACGAGCACGATAAAACTAGCTAGATAATATTACAAGAGACAAATAATGGATACATACAACAAAACCATATTGCAGAGTTTTGAGCGTACCTGGAGTGAAGTTTGTTCTCTCGAGATACCCACATGAACCAGATCACGACAACGGATTTTGGCTGCAATACACAACAAATACACTGGAGGAAGAGGAAAGAACATAAGAGAAAAACCAAAGAGTTTGTGTTTGAGAAGTTGGAAGAATATGTCATGTGGAATAATTGACTTCCCCTGTATTATATCAGTTCCCATGAAACCTCTCCCGTAACCCACGTCTGGAAACTATGCCCACCAACCCTTTTGAATTGAGTGGAGAATATTACACATGTATATCCCAAGAACCTATATATTCTATTTTGGCCCCAAAGCCAATGGGTCTGGGCCTAATCCACCAAAGGTGGATCGAGCACATTTTTCAACACAGATAATATACTGGATTGTGAGCATACCAAAACCATGCCATATCAAATACTCCTCTATTCTTTGATGGATGAATTAATTAACTAATTTGAGTAAATTAAGAATGTTAGTTAAGTTGCTTAATATGCTGTGCTTTTTCTGAAACACTGCAACCATCTTTCTTAATTCCCTCCCTCCCACTCATACTTGATTTTTATTGAGGAAAAACTAATAGGGTTAATTTGGAAAAAAATAGATAAAAATATAAAATAAATCTTACATTTAAAACTAACATTAACTAACTAATTAGATCTACTTTAAGTACATGAGATAAATACTATGGGTGCAGCTAAACCTTATCAGGTACGGGAGATAAATATTGTCGGAACAACCAAATTAAACTAATAACATACGATAAGGCAAAGTTACCATAGGCACGACAAAACCAGATCAAATCCCAGGAAATAGATAGATATTGTGGAAGGACAGCCAAACTAGACCATCTATATGAGATAAAATACTATGGGCATTACAGAACCAAAATGCAAGATGTATAGCATGAAAACAATGAAACCAGATCATATACACGATATAGATGCAAGAGACAAATGCTGCTTGGCACATCAGAACCTGTTTAGACGTAATTTTTTTCTCTTTTTTGTTTAAAAAAAAAATTGCTTCATCGCATTTAATACTTTGGTTTCAATGGGATTAGATGTTCCTCAACCACAAGCACACAGCTAAATTTTTATATTGATAATTCCTTAAAACTTAAGAACCAACTTCAATAAGCATAGCATTAACCTCTTCAGGTGATTTAGAAGATAACGGTACAACAAGTTGTGGTTGATGTGACTCTGAAGGTCCTTCCTTGCTCATCGCCTTCATATCTTCTATTGATTTCTACATTTGATAAAGAAATAGTTATAATAACTAAATAATATCAATGGTGGGCACAACTAACTAGCAATGAAAAAAGTGCATTAAACTTTTAGACAAAACCGAATTGTTGTTTATATATATGAACAACCAATATGAGAGAATGTTGCTTTGTAAAGAGGATCAGAGGGATAACGATTAATGATCTTCTCTTTTTATATTACTCTGTTTTGTTTTGTTTTGTTTTTTGTTTTGTTTTGGGTTTGATAAAAGGGTTTCTCTTTCTTAGGCTTAGAGCAAAAAATGTATTCTCCTCTTCAAACAAGTGAGCTTCCTGCATGGGGTTTGAACTTATGTTTTGTCAACACCCTTAACATTTCAATATTTGCAGAGTAATAAAGGCATAGTTCCCCAATCATACAGAAATAACATAAATATACTGATATTAAGTGCAAATTTACATACAAGAGTCTTCTTCGTAGGGTTTGATAATATGTACAAATTTTGTTCAAAATATCCAAAATATTAAAATTAAACTAATATAACCAAATAACAATTATCTTCGGACCTGCACACCTCAATTGCCTGTGTCAACCACTTTGCCTTTGGAGCCATTGGTTCCCTCTGGAACATTTATTATTTATGAAAAAGGTTGAGATTCCAAGAAATTCTAGTAGTAACACATAATCCATCATATATAATGTGAAAATTAAATATGCAATGCACCATATAATATAAAATGAAATCCATATCATAACGTGTGTGTGCACAATGCTCAGGGCCAAATGACTGTTTGGATCCCCTACGTGTACGTCAGCTAAGTTCCCAACTACAGCTAGGTAATATTAGTGTACCTTAGCTGGGTCCTAGACCACAGCTAGGTAATGTTCCCTAAGCATTAGTATGCATCATAGATGGGTGATTTGACCATGTCTTTGCATCTTCGGGTCAAACACAAAATATTTAATCTAAGAATTGCAATACAATGCAATAATCGGGTCGTTCTCTCTTCTCGATGAGCCTTTTATTAAATCCTAAGTAATCTAATTACTATACAAATGTAATAAAACAAGGGAAAATTGATTTTTGGTTTTTTTCTGTTAAAAATTAATAAATAAAAGAAAATGCACACCACTCAAATCATAAGAAAGGTGTATATAAATCCCACAAGCATAATTTAATCACACAAATTTAATTTGCACATTATACAAACAATAATCAATTTTCAAGTAAGATATTTAAATAACAAAACAAGCCAAAATAACTCTCCTGTTCACGTATGAAGTCAAGAGATGCAATATATTGATGATGTCAGCATGCATGGATTCGATGGAAACATCACCAACAACTCTCATGATCACAGCAAATGCCAAACCGTGTGCATGATGAAGAACTAAATCAGAACAAGGAGATGGGTTGGTGCTTATCGATGGCGTCTCCATTCTATAAACTCCAAGGCTACTTTGCTTCTCAACTATGGGGGTTTTCCGGCACTGAAGATTGCCGGAAGTAGGGAAAGGGGGCTGGAAAACTGGAGCTGTGGCCGGAGGTTGCAGAAAACTGTCCAACAATGCTCTAGAAGATGGAGAAGGAGATGACGGTAGCTTGAAATGGGTTCCAGCGAAGGAAGAAGAACAGAGGAGTAGTTGAGGAGGGGGATTGTGATGCTTGCGGTAATTGGGTCACTGGAAATGGGGGCCGGAAGAAGGTGACGGTAATGGTATTGAACGGTGGTTGGTGAGACCGACTCTCAGCTCCCCCAGTCCTTCGTCCGCCTCAACCCTGTCGGAGCTGGTGGTGAAGGATGTCTAACGAGGAAGAAGAGGGGCACAGTGAAGGTGGTGGTGTGGGTTGCTTGAGAGAAGGAAAGCCGAAGCTCACCAGAAGAAATGGAGGAGTGCCGCCGGTGGCAATGGTGAAGAGGAGGATGAGGAAGAAGAAGGTGATGAAATGAAGAAGAGGAGGATGCTGAGGCTGTCAAAATAATGAATGGTGGTGATGAAGAGAAGAGGTCAGTGGTGATAGTGGTGACCTCATTCTTACTTCAACTCCTCATTATGTAGTACCTCGGCAACGAAAATGAAAGAAAACTGAAGGTGTAAGGGAAGGTTGTCGGTTGATGGATGGGTGTCACCAGCGGCTATGATGAGGAAGGGAGTGCTGTCGGTGGCAAGGAAAGAAGAAGAAAGGAGGTCAAATTGTGAAGATGATGCCTTTCCCCTAGTTCCAGGTGGTTGCCAGCCGCAATGGTGAGGAAGGGAAGCTCACCGCCGGTGACACACAATGAAACCAGGGGAAAGGAAGAAGATCCAGATGAAGATCAGATTGCTCTGTTATAAAAAGTGAAAGATGATGAAGATAATTATTCCCCTCGCATGCTCCACTGTCTCCTTTGTCTTAAAACAATAATATCCAGCTCTCTCCCATGTCTGCCATTGCTAGCTCCATCCAGCTCACAGATAAGCTCCCTCCACCGTTTATGCTGGGTCCAGTCGTGTTGGCAGGAGGATGGAGAAGACCAGGGACCTTTTTGCAATTGTGAAAAGTTTACGAGGAAGGACTAGAGTGTGGCTTTTTCAAACCTCTGGAGGCAGAATTACAATTTATGACAATTCTGGGTTTGTCTGTAAATTTCTCTGGGCCCTTTCTTCATTCATTTGTAATTTTTTTAGGGACCTTTTTTGTAATTTCCCAATCCTCAAAGTATTAATTCTGATCCTCCAAAAATCACCAAATTCTTCCCAAAACATTTGAAATGCAAAACTAAGCACAATATAGTATCAAAATTCTAAGAAATCATTTGTATGAATAATTAACAAATTATGACCATTTTGCCTCTTCTTACACTTAATTAAATGCAAATGTCTTTTACTCAAATTAGTACTTAATAATACAATAATGTCCCAGAAAATGTATCAAAATCCAAATTTAATTATGAAAATTCATGTAAAAATATGGTTCAATCACTAGGTCTTTACTAGGCCGAATGGTACATATACTCTTCCCACCGGACAGTACATACACTCTTCCTATATCATAGCTAGATAATGTGTGTTCACTATTCATATCACAAAACATGGCAAACACAAGGTATATAAGCACTCACATAGTATATGAAAGATATAGTTACTACCTTATGTCCCTTTTTGCTACATAAGAATAGCTTCTCAAACTACGTGCCAACAGCTCGGGCGATTAATCTGGTCCTAAAATTCCAAATTTACAAGAATTAGGTTAAAACTCATTTATGTACCACTTTAAAGACTTCCATAGTGTTTTTTATGGATATATTAGTCTATACTGTAAAATTACCAAAATACCCCTGAGGACCCGATCCGGGCCCCACCATACCCGATCCGACCGTACTTTTCAAGAAATTTTAACCCGGGCTATTCTGACATATTTTCACCAAAGGAATCCATTTTTGACCTCGACTTTTGCAAAATCACTATCAAATAACAGTGTCACAATTTTCCAGAAACTGACAGATTTTCAGTTAACTTTGAAAATTTATAACTAATTCTAGAAAATTCTAGCTTGACTTATTCTAAAACCTAAATGAAGCTATTTAAATATACTTTCATGAAAAAATATCCAAAGATAATTACTGATTACACATTTTGCCCAGAAATTCAGCCAACTACTACTGTTTCAGATTGCATTCTAGAAACATAGCTCAATTTTTAAAAATAATAACTAATTCTACAAAACTCAAAATGGAGTGGTTTTAAGTTCTATGAAAATCTATTAAAGTCCTCCACAAATAAAAAATATGAACCCCTACCATCTACAACTACAAAATTCCAGAATTAAGTCCAGTAACAGAGCTCAATTTCAAAAATTAATAACTAAATCTAGAAAAATTGAATTAAAATAATTCAAAGTCTTATGTGACGCTCATTAAGTCTAATTTAAGGAAACAATATTAGTCATTTCCAATTATAGGACTAAATTTCCCAGAATTATCGAACAACATAACTACCAGAACCTAAATGTCCAAAATGTTTCCTGTTACTGACTTAAATTTCAAAAATCATAACTCTCTCTACAGATATCAAAATAATGCGTTCTTAGACTCATTTTAAAGCTATGAATGTGTACTATATTCTCATAAAATTTGATAATTTCTAGATAAGATTTGGATGGTCAAAACTCAACATGAAGCTGATTGACTCCCAAAAATGTCAGTTTTAACTGTCTGACTTAAAAAATCAAGAACTTATTCATTTTCACCCAAATTGTACTTGTCTTAATTTTATAATCAACTACAAATCCTAAGCTATCTATATAAAAAGACCAATTCGAAAAAATCCAGCTATAGCCTCTATTTAAGCTTCTGCAAATTTCAAGTATGTACTCTGTTTTTCGGACAGCAAAATAGGGTGAAGAAAACTAATATGTAACTATGAATTTATACTCTAAACCTCACAAATTTTAACTCTATACTCTCCTACACATTTGTACTGAGGTTAATGAGAAAATTTTAGAACCAAAGAACCCCAAAATTCGCCCCAAAATCATCACACAATAACTGGCTTTACTGTTTTCGGTTGACAGTTTTTCACTGACATTTCTCAATTCCAGCAATGAAACAACCCAGAAAACAACATCAAATCCAATGGGAAAACGAAGATAAATGTGTAGGAGACTCACCTATACACGTTTATGGTGTTGCATGTAAGGTTTAACACTTTCTTCTTCCTCTTCTTTGATCGTTTTCTTCCCCTGTTTACCTCGTTCACTCACGTCTCTCTCCCTTTCTCTACTCTGTTTTATCTCTTTCTAAAGCTCTCTCTTTTTTGCTGACTTGAAGCAATGGAGAGTGAGGGAGTGCATGAAGTGTGGGGTTATATGGTTGAAGAAAGTGAGAAAAGTGTTGCTACGTGAATCATGAAGATGTAGGTGTAAGCGTGTGTATAACATGTGTTTAGCTAATGATGAGAGAGGAGTGGAGGCGTTAATTTTCGGTGGTCCAAAATAAAGTTGAAGATGTAGAATGTGTGTGTGTTGGTGTGTTTTAATATGTATGTATATATATAGGTATGTTTTTATTCTATTAATTACACATACTAGGTCCTAATTTTTCCCTTTGTCTAATTTAAGATTCCTTAAATTTCATAGGTTCTATAATTTGACTTATTATCTAATTATTGTTCCTTAAATTTTTTTTCCTGAGAAAATAGGCCTTTATTAAATTTTGGGATATTACATGTTTCCCTCTTTACCCAAGTGAGGCTGTTTATCACTTCAACCAACAGTTTGTTGGTCACTCTATTATTGAACTTTGGAGTCATTACATTTAGGGACTGTTTGGTACGAGGGGAGGGGAGGGAAAGAGCTAGAGAAGAGGAAAAATATTTTTGAGTTGTATTTAAAAAATTAAAGAAGTGGGGTTAAAAGTTTTTAATTAATTTTTCTTACTCTTTTATCTTATATCTTATCTTTGTTACAATTTTATAACCCCACTTCTTTAATTGTTTAAAATCCAACTCACAAAATTTCTCCCTCCCCACCCCTCCCTGCCCCTCAAATTCCCTCACACCAAAAAGATTAATGATTAAATATTAGATTATACCTAAATACTGTATTCTATATTTCTATATATGATATGTCCTTGGCTGAGATAATCAAAGCTCCTGTAGAAATTATCTAAGTTGGTGCTTCATTAGTGCAAGAGGATGATTCTATTCATGGTCCTGTATGCGTAAATTTATAGCCTAAACGTTCTATATATTTTTCATGTTTTTGTCATAATAATTTCTAGGGTAAGATATGTTAAAATATGAAAAGCATATATATAATATTTATCTACATGATTAATTAAATTTTCATATGGATTCAGTGCAAAACACCACACATATATGATATAAGCTTAAAAGCCAAACTCTTTTATTCACAAGAACATATTATTTTTGTACATGAAGTTCAGACAGAATTAAAAAGACATAGTCTACATGAAGTCCAAAGAAAAATTAAAAAAGATGCATTTTATTACATTTCATCGTCTGAATCACTAGGCTCACCAAAATCATAATTCATCAAATTTTCATACGCATCATTGAGGGAATTGGCAACCCTTTCTCTATCCATTATATTTCCTCAGCGCATGCCTTTTGCTTCTCTTTGCCTACTGATTCATCATTGGTTCCAGCACTTGCTTCCTAAAAAAACAAAACAAAGCAACATTAACATTAATTTTATTTTATGATAAGCTATAAAAGATTTTATAAGCTAAGGTCACTCACCACAACTGGAAGCTTCTTGTATTTTTTGTAATTTGGCTTTGATGGATACTTTTCATAGATCAAGAAGTTCATAAGTTCCTTCTTTGAGCGGAATGAACCTCCTGATATCATATGATTAAAAAACTGCATCATGAAACAAGTATATATACATATAAATAAAGAACTCATGTTTTTTAGTGATATAATTTCATCTTCAGATTTTTGAATATATACAATTGTTCTACAAGAAAAGGTTTCAAACTCACGCAGCATATTGATAATGTTTTTGTTTTGTTTATGTTTACATGCTTGAGTAAATATTAAAAAAAAAACTTTGAATACACACATACAAATGATGCGTTTTGTCCACTGATGAGTTTTCTTTGTTGAAGAGTCCAACTTTGAAGCCTTTCAGTGAAGGAAAAGTGGCGACTCTTGCTGGTATTGCTTGCACTTTGATCATCATATAAAATTGACTGGACATAATTAATTTGTCACATGAGATTATTTTTGAATAATTGTTGTTGGTGAACATAGATTGTTTACAAATCTGAATCCAAAGATAATGAGTTCAAACAATACAAATTTTGACATGAAAAAGAAGATCTATGTAAAATGAGATACAAAAACAAGAACGTAGCTTGTCTAAGTCGATGTTATTGTCAATGCAGAAACGAGGAACCACGTATGAAAGAGAGAACTCCCCTACAACTTTTGTGGTCCTCTTTCTTCCTCTCTTCGTCGGTGTCTGTAAGAAAAACCGGTGAAAAGAAATAGTATATACATAAAATATTATGGATATACCAAAATCAAATCACATATGTAAAATTATATAATATACAAGAAACCAATAATTGATACAACAAAACTAAATAAACATACGATGCAAAAATATACTAATGCTGCTTAGCACATCAACCACAAGCACACAACTAAATTTTTTTATATATATTGGGAATTCCTTGAAGATAAAGAACGAACTTCAACAAGAGTGTCATTAACATGTTCAGGTGATTTAGAAGATAATGGCGCAACAAGTTGTTCGTGATGTGATTCTGAAGCTCCTTTCTTGCTCATCACCTTCATGTCTTCGATTGATTTCTACAATTGATAAAAAAATATAGTTATATATAATAACTAAGTAATATCAAAGCAGGGCAATACTAACTAAGCTAAGGTTAGTACATGTGCGGTGAAGAAAGAGATCATGGGTAGCTAAATTTTTTTTAATAACTGAGAGAATCAATTACAAATTCTAATAAACTGTCATTTAAATACACAACAATCAGAATCCATGACATTTAGTACTATCAACAAATGAATTTCAATGATAAAATTGAGGAAAAATTTTACATACCAAGATTTGCTCTTTCAAATTTTGAGAAATTTGTCGAATCTGATCCTGAGTGACCAAACGGCGAGGTTGTATTTCTTGCCCTGACGATTGTTCTTGTGAAGTTGGATGAGAGGAAAGGCCATTGTTAGCCATTGATGAAGCTAAAGAGGTCTTTGAAAGAGCAGATTATTGGATTCAAATGAAGTTATGTGGAGGCTAAGAAGAAGAGATGAGTATAAATAATTGGAAAGAGGATTTTCATACATTGGCGTTGCCAACCTTTTTGCCGTCCTTTCTGCTTATGGCATTCAGATTTTTCAATCCCTTATTAATTATTTTAAAAATACTTTATCATTTTAGATAGAGGCTGAAGTGATATGTATATACAAATACTTGTAAATTGTAAATATTGAGGTTTTGTAGTTGCATTCTTTCTTTTGGCAACTATTTAATTTATTGTATGGTAGTATTGATTCATATATAGATTTTTGACTTTATTGGAGTCTAAATTAAGGTAAATTTTTTAATATAATTTTTTCTATCTACAAAATTTAAACCTAAGATCTCACTTCAGGATAACAAGTATGCATTTGAGAGTGCATTTGGATTGATGGTGGTAGTAGAATTTTCTTTTTTCAATACGACTTTTGCAAACTTAAGATAGAGTAAAAGTCAGATAATGTAATATGATTTATATTTGGATTGACGGTAGTAGAAGTGACTTTGTTTTAACTGAAATATATTTAGATGATTATTTTGAAAAACAAGTCCAGATGAAAAATGATTGAAAAGGATATTAATCTTATTAAATCATCATGCACATACATATATATTGTGATAATCTTAAGAGAAAAATTGAAATTATAAAAATAAACATAGTTAATTTATTACTGGGAAAAATTGAAAATACTAACATGCTTGATTAAATACATTTAATGGATGAAAATACATATAAATTAGAAATCAAACAAATGTAAAATTTCTAACTAAATAATATTATATAACTAATTAGATCACATGTCTCATATAATTTGGTCTCTAATTGTATCACATAAAAGAGAGATAAAGGGCAATTCAGGGTTAATAAATAATTTTAAATCATCATTAAATGCCCTATTAGGGCCCGTTTGGTACGCTAGAATTGATTTTGATGAAAATGGATATGGATATGGATATAGAAATGGATATGGAATGGAAATGGAAATGGGGACTAAAAGTATGTTTGATATGTCATGGAAATGAGATCTAATTTTTGTATAAAAATACCAAAATGTCCTTCAATTTTTTATTTTTTATTTTTTTTGAAGGTAGTGGAGGGTAATAGATGGAAATGATCACATGGAATTGTAGTTCTTAGGTATTTTGATGGAATTGATTGGGTGGAATTGAGCCTATTTGGCTTCCACATGGAATTGAAAAATTTTCCAATTCCATCATACCAAACAAGCATCATGATGGAATTGATCCTCAATTCCATTTCCATCACCCCTAATTCCATCGTACCAAACATGGCCTTAAATTTTAAACAGCTTTTGGTCACAAGTCAAATAAGCTTAACAGTTTAGCAACCCAAGCATTACCACGAGATGTTACTGAGTGGAGAGTAGCTGATTGTATCACTCCCTCCGGACAGTGGGATATGAGCAAGTTTGATTATCTGCTTCCAGGATATGTATGTACAGCTATCAGACGTGTCAATATCTGTCAGTTAAATGGGCAAGATTTCCCAGTATGGAGATGGTCTTCTGATGGAATATTTTCCATAAGCTCTGCTTATAAATATCTAATGGGTACCCCGCGGCCTCACGCTAAATACCGGTGGAGATGTCTTTGGAAAATGAAGGTCCCTTAAAGGTATCGTACTTTTTTGTGGCTGTGTCTTCACGGGCGTTTAATGACAAACATGGTACGGTTCCAACGTGGTTGTCATCCCACGGGTAATTGTGAAATTTGCCATAATTCACGCGAGTCAATTCTTCACACGTTCTTCGGGATTGCCCAGTCGCTTCTGAGTTCTGGTATGGTTTTTTACCGCTGACTTGGCATGAGCTGTTTTTTGGCATGTTGGATACGAATGATTGGATTGTATCATGTATAGGGAGAAAGGACATATTTCAGGGATTTGAGTTTCATCTTTGGTTTACGGTTCTATGCCGATATATCTGGTTGGCTCGTAATGAACGTTGCTTTAACAACATATCTTGGAGTAGTACGGCCATTTTAGCCCGTGCTCGTGCCTGTTTAGCATGGGGAAATATAAGCATGCTTCGAAAATATAATGAGGAAGGAGGTCGTCTCTATTGGAAGCCACCACCTATTGGATGGGTGAAGATTAATATTGATGGATCCAGGAGTGAAAACTTAGGGAAGTGTACTTGTGGAGGTGTGTTGCGGCATCACAATGGTGATTTTTTGCTAGGATTTATGTATCGGATTGGCCATGTGACGGTGGTCTCCGCTGAAGCTTGGGGTGTATTGTGGGGACTCAAGCTTGCATGGGATAGAGGATACAGAAAAATTCTTATTGAGTGTGATTGTAGTGAAATCATGGAACTTATTCAAGCCACGGTGTCTCAGGAACATCCAGATTTTCACCTTATCATGGAAGTTCGCACGTTGATGGACAGAGATTGGGAAGTGGAGATGCTTCATTGTAATCGAGATGTTAACACAGTTGCTGATGTTATGGCAAAGGAAGCTTGGAATATGACGATGGATCTCCATATCACCGATTCGCCCCCTATAGTTATTATGAGCTTGTTATTTACTGATAATAATAGTTTTAAACTGTTTGTTGACTCAGGAGGATAATTCCGGAGGTTATTGTAGTTTTTCATGTACTATCAAAAAAAAAAAAAGGCTAAAAGCTAATCCAAATATCTCAGATTTTCCTAAAAGCACTTAAAAGTATGTTTTAGCAAATTCAACCTACGTTTTGAGATCCAATCGTGGATCCAAACACACTTTCAATCAACCTCCCTAAATTCATGTATGAAAGATTGAAAACACTGTGTATTTCAGTCCATGGTTTTTATGACTTTTTTGGTTCGAGTATGTGGATATATATTAATGTGCTTCATCAATAACAAAATGAACTAACATTTTGGGTAAAACGTTGAGGATAAAAACAGATTATTGGATTCAAATGAAGTTATGTGGATGATAAGAAGAAGAGATGAGTATAAATAGTTGGTAAAGAGGGTGTTTTCATACAATCATGTAGCCAACTTTTTTTTACCCGGTCCTTTCTGCTTATGGCATTCCGGTTTTTAAATCCCTTATTAATTATTTAAAAAAACTTTATCATTTTGGATAGATGTTGAAGAGATATGTATAAATACTTGTAAATTGTGAATGATGAGGTTTGTACATTCTTTCTTTTGGCAAATATTTAATTTATTGTATGGTAGTATTGATTCATATAGATTTTTTACTTTATTGGAGTCTAAATTAAGGTAAATTTTTTAATATAATTTTTTCCAACTACAAAATTTAAACCTAAGATCTCACTTCAGGATAACAAGTATGCATTTGAATCAACCTCCCTAAATTCATGTACGAAAGATTAAAATCTGGCAAAAAGCATGTACGAAAGATTAAAAACCGCGGTGCATTTCGGTCCATGTTTTTATGACATTTTTGCTTGGAGTATGTGGATATATAATTTAATGCTTTATCAATTACAAAAAAAAACTACTAGTGTTATTTTGTGTAAGGACAAAACTTGGGTCAAGTTGTTTATGTTTATTAAGTCAAGTTCTCCAAATGACACCTGTTATTTTACTATTATTATTTGTTCAAATACGTATATGCATTTATAAATTCACATATGAACACTTTTAAAAGTTTTGTATAAGCTCTTATAATTGTAAATTATGATTTGTAAATTTTCATGGGACACTTGTTATTTTTCTATTGTTAATTGTTGAAATTAGGATTTGTAAATTTTATATGAACACTTACTATTTTGCTATTGTTAATTAGTAAAATGCAAATATACACTTGTAAATTCACCTATAAACTTGACATGATGTATAAAAGCAACATGACCTAAATATTTTCCTTTGAGTAAAACGTGGAGTAGATATGCATAAATAGTTGAAGCCTTGATTTTGTGTATTCATGTAAAAAATGTATGTCTTTCAACTAGTGCACCTTCAATTCAAAAGCTAGTGTTACATGGTTAAGAATAATAAATTTTAACATTTTGGATTTTGTTTAATGAAATGAATTTAATGGCTGGTAATTATTTTCCAGTATTTCTTAATTTGTCCTTTTATTTCCCTTCTTTTCTTAGCTGGTTGAGTTTACCAATACTTATTCAAAACTTTTTGAATTGGCACAAAATTCAATGTACATTTTATTTGTATTGTTAGCTTGATTTTTGAGATTTTATTTAATTTCATTTCCTTACAATTTTTTTTAATTCAATAACTTTATATTATCCTTCGTTTTAGAAAAAAATTATAATATCTTCAATTTTTAGTTATAATTAATCAATATTCAATACTAAGATAGGCATGGAAATCAGCCAGGTCATGCCAGTCTTTAGCTAAATAGGGCCGACCCTATAATGGGGTCAAAAGGCTTGAGCCTGAGCCTGAAGCTGAATGCAAGCTTCTTTTTAGGCTTAGGTATGAGCCTTCGTAAGATTTGATCAAGCCTGAAGCCTTTTTAAAGGCCTACTTATAATGTAATCCTTTAAAAAGTCCTCATATTGCAGGCCTTGAAGACTATAAGTAGGCTTTGAGCCTACCAAAACCTACATAAATGTAGGTTTCAAAGCAAAATATTTACAAATTGTATCCTTCAAATAAGCTTTTAGCCTACATAAAATTAAAATAAAATCATATTATTATTATTAAAAATTGATTTCACCAAAATTCAAACCTAATAATATAATCATCCAAAACAAATCTTTATTGTTATTAAAGAGAATAGTAAAGACACAACCATGAATTGTTAAGATGATCTTCCAAAGAAAAGTTCCCAGAAAATAGTAGGCTTGGTACTATAATTAACTAATTATAATTTGAAATTAGAATATAAGAATAAAAAAAATTTAAATACTATGTTATTTATATGATATAAATATAATTATATTTTTTAAATGTGTAAATAGGCCATGCCTGAAGGCTTACAGGCCAAGCCTTAAAAAAATAAGCCTAGCCTATTTACACATTTAGGCCTTTAAATAGGCATTGACTTGGCCTTTTTAACAAACAGGCTGGGTCAGACTATGCCCTAAATAGGCCAGGTCATAGGCCACCTGATAGGGACTTGGCCTATTCCCACCAGAGATTTGTGTAGGCTAAGTTATTATATTTTTCATGTTTTTTTCATAATAAATTCTAAGGTAGGATATGTTTATAACATTCTACATGATTAATTAAATTTTCATATGGATTCAGTGTAAAACACATATATATGGTATAAACTTAAAAGCGGAACTCTTTCACAAGAAGATACTATTTTTCTACATGATGTTCAAAGAAAATTAAAAAGATGGTCTACATGAAGTCCAAAGAAAAATTAAAAACAATTCATTTTATTACATTTCATCGTCTGAATCATCATTAGGCTCCCCAAAATCATAATTCATCAAATTTTCATATGACTCTTTGAGGAATTTGACAACCCTTTGTCTATCCATTTCCTCAGCACTTGCCTTTTGCTTCTCTTTGCCTAATGATTCGTCATTGGTTCCAGCACTTGCTTCCTGTAAAAAAAAAAAAAAAACCCAAAACGACATCAAATAACATTTTATTTTCACTTGGTAATAAACTTTATTTTATGGCACATAAAAGCTATAAAAGATTGTACGAGCTAAGGTCACTCACCACGACTTGAAGCTTCTTTTCTTTTTTGTAATTTGGCTTTGATGGATACTTTTCATAGATCAAGAAGTTCAAAAGTTCATTCTTGGTTCGAAATGAACTTCCAGATATCATATGATTATAATACTGCATCATGAAACAAATATAAATATAAATAAATATATATATATATATAGTAAATAAAGAAGTCATGTTTTTTAGTGATACAACTTCATCAAACTTTTGAACATATACAATTATAGTTGTATAATAAAAGGTTTCAAACTCATGCATCATATTGCTAGAAGACGTGTCATTGGTCTATATAAACATTAATTGCACCAACTTGTGTGTGTGATAAAATTAGAAGAATTAAATCACTAATGTTTTTATTTTGTTTATATTTACATGAATCAGTAAGTATTAAAACCAAAACTTTCTATATACAAATAGAAAGTAAACTTACAACATCACTCGTTCCATCGATGCGTTTTCTGTGTTCAAGAGTCCAACTTTGAAGTCTTTCAGTGAAGGAAAACTGATTATTGGTATTGCTTGAACTTCCGTCATATAAAATTGACTGCACTTAATAATTAATTTGTCACATTTATGAGATTACTTGAATATCTTTGTTGGTGAACAGAGATTATTTAGAAATCTGAATCCAAAGACAATGAGCTCAAACACACATATAAAAAAGATGAGGAGCCTCATGAAAGAGAGGATTCAAAATCAAGTGAAGTACTTACCTTGTCTAGGTCAATGTTAGTCTCAACGCAGATATGTGGAACCTCATATGAAAGAGAAAATTCCCCTACAACTTTTGTGGTTCTCTTTTTTCCTCTCTTCTTTGGTGTCTGTAAAAAAAACCAGTGGAAAAAATAGTACTATATACACAAATATTATGGATCATACGAAAATCAAATCACATAGTTAAGACAAGTACTGTAATGAGCACAATAAAACTAGATAATATTACAAGAGACAAATAGTGGATACAGCAAAATCAGATAATATAAAGGATTGTGACATACCAAAAACCGTACCATATCAAATGCTCCTCTGAATTTTAATGTAAGAACTAATTAACTAATTTAAGTAGATTAAGGATATTAGTTAAGTTAGTTAATATAATATGTTTTTTCTAAAATTTGTCGATCTTTCTTAATTTCCTCCCTCCCTCGTCCATCGTCCAGTAACACTCAATAAGATTAATTTGTGGAAAATGGATAGAAATGTAAAATAGATCTTATATTAGGACCAACATCAACTAACTAATTATGGGTACAGCTAAACCTTATCAGATACAAGAGATAAATATTGTCGGAACAACCGAATTAAACTAATTAACATGCGATAAGGCAAAAATACTATAGGCAAGACAAAACCAGATCAAATCCCAGGAAATAGATGAATATTGTGAAAGGAAAACCAAACTAGATAATCTGTATGAGATAAAATATTATGGGCCATTACAGAACCAAATTAAACGCAAGATGTATAGCATGAAAACAATGAAACCAGATCATATACATGAGACAAACAGGCACATGAAGAAGAAATTAGATCATATAGAGATGTGAGAGACAAATGCTGCTTTTGGCTCATCAGAACCTGTTTAGCCATAATTTTTTCTTTTTTCTTAAAAAAAAAAATTTTGCTTCATAACATGTAACACTTTGGTTTCCATGTGATTAGATGTTCCTCAACCACAAGCACACAACTAAATTTTTATATTGATGACTCCTTTAAAATTAAGAACGAACTTCAACAAGCATATGTAGCATTAACCTCTTCAGGTGATTTAGAAGATAATGGTACAACAAGTTGTGGTTGATGTGATTCTGAAGTTCCTTCCTTGCTCATCGCTTTCAAATCTTCGATTGATTTCTGCATTCGATAAAAAAAATAGTTATAATAATTAAATAATATCAAAGGTGGGCAAAACTAACTAGCTAAAGTTAGCATATGTGTGATTGAAAGAAAGAGATCATGGATAGCTAAATTTTTTTAATGAGTGACCGAATAATCAGATTAAGTTGTTTAAATAATTGTATAGAGAAAATCAATTACAAATTCTAAGAAACTTTAATTTAATTACTCATTAATCCGAATCCAAGACATTTAGTACTATAAGCATATGAATCTCAATGATAATCCAACATGAACTGACGGAAAATTTTCACATACTAAGATTTGCTCTGTCAAATTTTGATAAATTTGTCGAATCTGATCTTGAGTAATCAAACGGCGAGGTCGTATTTCTTGCTGTGACAATTGTTCTTTTGAGTTTGGATGAGAGGAAGGAACATCGCTAGCCATCGATGAAGTTAAAAAGGTCTTTCAAAGACCAGATTATTTGGATACAGATGAAGTTATATGGATGATATGAGAAGAAGAAAAGAGGGTTTAATACATTTATGTAGTCAATTTTTTCCCGTTCTTTCTGCCTATGGCATTCCGGTTTTCAATGCCTTAATTATTTTCGATAGTGGTTGAAGTGATATGCATAAATACTTGTACATTGTAACCTAGGTTGTCAAATTCGCGAGTTTAAGAAAACTCATGATAGTAATGTAAACTCGTAAGAGTTTACTTTTATCATTAAATAATTATAATAGTGTATAATGGAATAATTAAAATATAAAAATGAAAACATTTTGATATCAGCATTCATAATTTATCATATTTAATAAAGAAATTTCTATAAAATTCTTATATAAAGCCATTGAGTATGACCAAATCGAAAAAGTTAATATAAGTTTAAGAGTGAGTTAACACACTTTTTGTAAGTTATAAACGTAAAAACGGTAAATTCAATGTGTAAACTCGTGAGTTTAACTGAGTTTACAGCTAACACGAGTTTACTAATAACTCGACTCAATTTAGTAAGATAGAAACATAAAAACGGTAAACTTAGAGAGTCAACTCATGAGTTTGACTACAATAATTGTAACTGATGAGGTTTTGTACATACATTCTTTCTTTTGGCAACTATTTAATTTATTGTATGGTAACATTATATTGATTCATATATATTTATGACTTTATTGGACACTAAATTAACGTAAATTTTTGAATATGATTTTTTCCTTCTACAAAATTTAAACCTAAGATCTCACTTCAGGATTAATGTGCATTTGAATCAAGTCATCAACCTCCGTATATTCATGTATGAAAGATTTAAAAGTGGATATATTTAGCATGGAGTATGTGGATATATTTTTAATGCTTCATCAATAATAAAAAAAAACTATCATTTTTGGTAAAATGTTGTTTGAAGCCAAGATTTCGTATATTCGTGTGATAAAAGGTTGTATGTATTTTCAATTAGTGCGCCTTCAGTTAAAAAAAAAAAAAAAAACCTAGTGGTGCATGGGTTTTTAACCCCTCATTAATAATAATAATAATAAACTTTAACGTTTTGGGTTTTGTTTTATGGAATGAATTTAATGGCTTGTAATTATTTTCTATTATTTCTTAATTTGTCCTTTTCTTGCCATTCTCGTCTTAGCTGGTTGAGTTTATCAATAATTTTTCAAAACTACTATTTGAACAGGCACACAGTTCAATGTACATTGTATTTGTATTTCTTAACATGGTTTTTAATTATGTGTTTAAAACAACGATCGTAAAAATTGTTTTTTTTTTCAATTTGAATTTTTGCAATCTTACTTTAAATAAAAGTCAAATTGTATAATATGATTTATGTTTAGATTGCCGATTGTATAAATGACTTTTATAAAAGTAAAACTTGTTTGAATTGACTTAAGTATAAGTGACTTTTGTGATAATAGTAAGAGAGAGTGGGTGGAAAAATGTTTAAAAAATCAAGTAAATATTTAAAAATTACTTTAAAATATTAGATACTACTGGAAAAATAATTTAGAGTGGGTGAAAATCAATAAATCAATATTATAAGTTTTGAATGCTCTTTACTATTAAAAAAAATACATTAAAGATAAAATTGTAGTGAGTCTCCTAAGACTAAGTAAGGGTTAAAAACATCAAAAAATATTTTGAAGTAATTTTTCGAGTTAGAAAAGTACATTAAGGGTAAAATTACAATAAATCTGATAACACACTGGGTATAGCTGGAAAATAATTTTAAGGGGTTAAAAGCAAAAAAATAAATTTTAAAGTAATTTTTGGAAAAAAAGGTACATTAAGGGTAAAATTGCAATCAGTCTGATAGCATACTAAGTACAACTGGAAAAATATTTTAAGTGGTTAATAAAAGCACTAAAAAATATTTTAAAGTAATTTTTGGAACTAAAAAAGTACATTAAGGATAAAATTATAATAAGTCTGATAGCACATTGGGTACAATTAAAAAAATATTTTAATACATATGGCACGAATCAATAGCAAAAAACTCCCCTTGCCAGCTTAATGCATATCGCACGAATTAAGCAAAAGTGCGAATTGCACTTACCTCCAACCAAACACTCAAAAAAAGTCATCCCTCCACAATCATACGAATTCGCCTTTAATCATGCGATTTGACCTCAAAATCGCATGTTCAAACGCTCACTAAGATTTTCTTTAATTTCATTTCCTTATAAGTTTTGGATAATAATTTCCTTATAATTTTTTGAATTAATAATTTGGTATTAGCTTCCGTTTTAGAACAAATTAATAATTTCTTCGTTTGGATTCCAACGAGATAATTTTTTCAGAGACTGCCATCTCAGTTTGCACTGGTCATTCTCTCTTTTCAAAAAACAACAAGAAAAGGAAAAGGAAAGAAAAACAGTATTACCTCACAAGTTAATGAAATTTCTGAAAAATAATTTGAGGAAAGTTTTTCTTATGAATTTTCTCCAATAAAAAATATGGAAACTTTCTGTTAAAAAAAATATGGAGACTGGAGAGAAGAAATTATGTTAAAGTCTCTCTCTCTCTCTCTCTCTCTCTCTCTCTCTCTCTCTCTCTCTCTCTCTCTCTCTCTCTCTCTCTCTCTCTCTCTCTCTCTCTCTCTCTCTCTCTCTCTCTCTCTGTTAACATTAGTTTATTTCAATAGAAGTGGCCGTTTTCTTCCAGATTTTTCTCATACGAGAGTGAATTGTTTGATTCGGTCGATTATTTCTTTTATAAAAAAAGTTTCTGTATGCCATATTCAATAATTTAGTGATATAGTGATTGTGTGTGTGTGTGTTCCATACTTTAAAAAATGTTTGAATAGCCAATTGTGCACTACAATATATGATGTTGTCTAATCCATTATTAAACTTTTGGCATTCAAATTAATGATTAAATGTTAGATTAGGCCTAAATATTGTGTACATATCTTTGGTTGCCTAATTGGTTGAGTTATTAATCAGTTAATGTTCATTTATAAATTATTCAAGTTGGCACATACCGCATAAATAGGATAATTCATGTTTTTTTTTTTTGTATATTTGTATTTCTGAATTTTTAGATATATATATAGTTACTTATTAGTGTGTTCCATACATAGATTTTGTCCGCTCAATAAAATTTTCTTGTTTTTGTCATTAAAAAATCCCAAGGCAAGATATGTTAAAACATGCATGATAAACATACAATAATATTAATTCACACGACTCAACTTCAAACTTTCACATAAAATATAAACAAAAACTTGAAGCATAAAAACACTTTTACAACAAAATATATTGTCAGACATGAAGTTCAAATTAAAGAAAATTAAAACGATTCATTTTTTTACATTCCATATGGCCTGAGAAAATCATTTAAGGCTTAGCAGAATCACGATTCATCAAATTTTCATATGATTCAGCCAGGAATTTCTCAACCATTTCTCTATCAATAGCCAATTGATCAATTTTCTCATCTTCACACTTTTGCTTCTTTTCGCCTATTGATTCATCATCATTATTGTTTGCAGCAGTAGTTGCCTCTTCCTTCTACAAGGAAAAACAAATTAATTAAAAAGCAGCACCAGCAGCAGCAACAATAATAATTAACATATATCTATCTCAAGATTTTGTTTTCATTTTATGATAACTTTATTTTATGATATCCTAAGAAAAACTATATACTACAAGATTGTAATATAAGGTTTCTCTCACCTTAACTCGAAGCTTCTTTTCTTTTTTGTTAGTCTTCTTCGACTTTGGATACTTCTCATGGATCATGAAGTTAACAACTTCCTTCTTTGATCGACATAAACTCTCAGACATCATATGATTATAATACTGCATAAAATTAAAACAATTATATTAAAAAGGATGATATATAATTTCATCTTCAAAATTTTGACTATGCAATTGTTATATAAAATAAAAAACGGTTTCAAACTCATATTAATTGATTGGTAAATCAAAGACGTCAACAATATCGGTCTGCATAAATATTGCCCAAGTTTATTGAACGTCATAATGAAATTTTTTTTCTTTTTTGTTTAAAAACAAAAAATTTATTCCTATGACATATAAATTAAAAAACTTACAACATCACGATGTTTCCCATTGGGGCGTTCCCTTAGTCGAAGAGTCCAGTTCTGAAGCCTCTCGATGAAGGAAAACTGATGACGCTTTTTGGGATCTCTTGCACATTCGTCACACAAAAGCAACTGCACATAAAAATTAATTTTGTTGCAAATACATTATTTGATTTTTTTTTTCTGTGAACAAAGATTATATATATACATGAAAAATGGAATATAAATTTGAAAAGTAAGATCTAATGACCATAAGTAAACATACCTTGTCCAAGTCAACAAAGTTATTCTGAATGCAAATAGGTGGAATCTCATATGAAAGAGAGAATTCTCCTACAATTTTTGTAGTTGGCCTTTTCCCTCTCTTCCTTGGAGTCTGTAATAAACAAAACCAACGGAAATTAATTAGTTATGTGAATAACCATAATCTTTCAACACAAGTGTAAGTTTGAATTGAAGCGAGTAAATGAGATATGAAGTGAAGGAAAATTTTATTTCAATATATTTTTTGTTTATGTTTTATTTTCACTCCATTTCTCTCTCTCATATATGTCTCCCATTGACCTTGTTCATACTTGAGAAGAATGAATATCAGCTACTATGATAAATATGCACACATAAATTTTACAATAAGAAACAGTATATGAACAAATATTATTAAAGGATAAATATACTATGAGTAGAAGAAAACCAGATAACATACAGCAGATAAACACTAGGGACACAGCAAAATCAGATAATATACATGAGATAATAATTGTGAACACAACAAAATTAAATCAAATACTGAAGGAACAGCAAAATCAGATCATATACTACAAGATACATCAGTTACTATGAACATGACAAAACTGGATCAAATACATGCATGAGCACAATAAAACCATATCGAAAAGAGCAGACTAAAATTTTCTGAACAACCAAAACAAATATTACACAGTTAAAAATACTGTGGGCCCAACAAAACTAGATTATTCGATCCAGGAGAGAAATACTGCATAAGATGCTATAGGCGTAACAAGATCTTATCATCAAATGAAGGAAGCATAATATGAGAGCAACGCAACTGGTTTAGATCCATAACAAAACTACCACAAAAACTGGTTCAGACATAATTTTGCTTCATAGCATGTAAAAATTTTGGTTTGGTGGATTAGATGTTCAACAACAATCACATAACTAAAGTTAAAAACAATCTTATTACTTCATCTTGTATAGCATTAACCTCTTCAGGCACAAGAAGTTCTGCATCATGTGGTTCAGAAGAAGTTGCTTCCCTGCCCAACACCTTCATATCTTTGATTGATTTCTACGTTTGATAAAAACAATAAAAATAGTTAGGATAACTAAATATAATATCAAAGGTGGGCAAAACTAACTAGAGAAGAGGTCAGTATGTGTGATTAATAAGAAAGAGATGGATACCTAAAACAACTTTTCTTGTAAAAGACCTAACAATAACAGCTAATTGATATGTATACTAGCTTAATTGTTTTTAGAATTGAGGGAGAATCAATTACAACTACTAATAACTTTAATTTCAATACACAATCATCCGTGACCACTTTTAGTGTAAGAATATGAATATCAAAAATGAGCGCAATACATAAAGCTCCCACCAGTATGATATGAGGCGGATAGATGTATGCATACGCAGTCTAAGCCCCCGCAAGTGGAGAGATTGTTTCCAAAATTTAAACCCTGTGATTTTTAGGTCACATGGTAGAAACCTTATTGTTTCTCTGAGGCTTGCCCTTCTGAATATGAATCTCAAAGAGCATAAAAAATTAATTGAGGAAAAAGTCACATACTGTGATTTGGTCTCTCAAATTTTGAGAAATTTGTTCATATTGGTCCCGGCTGATGACCACACAGGGTTGTGTTTCTTGCCCTAGTAAGGTTAGGTGGTCAGAAGGAACATTGTCAGCCATCGATGAAGCTGAAAAACGTTTTTCTAGTTCAACTGATGAAAGAATAGGTTATTAGGCTCAAAATGAAGAGATCGAAGCGGAGGATAAGTGAGATTGAACAATCTCAGATGAAGAACAATGGAAGGTTGAAGAGATTGAAATGAAGTTCTGTGGTGAATCAGGAGAATAAGAGATGGGTATAAATAGCTGGAAAAGAGGGTTTTCTGTATTTATGTGAGCATTTATTTAAAACTACTGTTTTATTTTAGTCAGCCCTCCTTCTGGGTCCTTTCTGCTTATTGTATTCAGTTTTTCATTCCCCTTTTTCCTTCTGAGCAAATTTTCAATCCTTTATTAATTAATTTGGAAAAAATTTATCATTTTGGATTGAGAATGAAGTTATGTGAATAAATAGATGAAAATGAGGTTTTGTATGTTGCGGTTTTTTAAACTATTTCATATTCCTTTCCATCTTAAATATATGATCTAGTTGAGAAATTTCCTTTGTTTCTCGGTTATTATTTTTTCCACACTATCCTAAAAGGAGAGGTATTTTAGAGAAACTATCATATATTTTTACGAATAACTAATTTAACTAATTTATATAATTTAGTAATCTAACGTCTAAATTTAGAACTAGGGGAGTGTAAATTTAATTTTATTGGGCTTTAAATTGAGTTAGCTCTTTCAATATAATTTTTGTCTTTGGGGTTTAAACTTTAGACATCATCACTTAGAGGTATATTAAGTTTATTATATTTTAATCAACTCAGTTAGGAACATGGAATTCATCTAAGATTAAAAAAACCACTGTGTGATTCAGTCCACGGTTTTGTCACCTTCTAGTGCGGTAACTGGATTTTTAACCCTTAATTGATAGCAAGAAGTCCTCTAATCCTAAATATAGGAACTAATTATAGGGTTAATCTTGATCCTAAATATAATATTTGAACTCATTTTATCTCTCTGATGTTTATCATTTTTCTCCAAACTAGTTTTTCTAATTATTACTCATAAAATGATATATTATCTAATGTTATATATGAGTATTTTTGGGAGATTAAATCACATTTGTTATAATTAAGTAATTTATTTTACTTTCTTAATCTATTTAAATTAATTAAGTAGTTCTTATATTAAATACTAGAGAGTATCTTTTTGGGTAAATGGTTAAGGAGATGTTTGTTGCAAGTAAGGATTTATCACTTTGGTCTTTATTATAAGTCTACTTGTAGATGAAAGTTTTTGTCCTAAATACAAGTCCACTTAAATGTTATTAATGATTGTTTAACAATTTTATCCTTGTAAAAAATAGAGAAAGAGGAGAGTGTGGTGAGGATGATTTGTAAATGCAAATAAAGAAATTTTTTTAATAATGGTAAACTTAAAAAATTGATCAATTTAAGATATATTTAATGACTTATTTATCATTCTTTAGTATGAGGGAATTAGTTAAAATGAATTTATTATAAGGACTAAAATGGTAGTATTCATACAAGCTTTAAAACCAATTTATTTTTAAAGCTAGTAGCACATAGGTTTTGATCCCTCATTAATAAACTTTAACATTTTGGATTTTGTTTAATGGAATGAATTTAATGGCATTTGTTACTTATTGTTTTCTTTCTTACTTTTTTGGCATTCAATATTTCTTAATTGGTCGAGTTTGCCAATGCTTATTGGCACATGGTTCAATGTACGTTTTATATGTAACTGTTCGTAGGATTTGTAGGGAAATGATACTCTCATAATTATTTTTATAATCATTTTTTTTAGAGTCTCATCTCTACCTTTAATTATAAAAATAGATTATTTAAATTTAATATTTTATAAAACTATTATTATTATATTTTATAAATTATTTTTTTAAAAAAATTTTGTTTATATTGCAATTATGGATTGCGTATATCATAATTTAACAGTTAAAATTTATTTATTTATGTTTAGAATAATACTTTTATAAAATATTGAATTTAAACCATCATTTTTTTAATTTGACGGTGGATATAAAATTCTGAAAAGAAAAGGAAAAAAGAGAGAACCCAAACCAAGGATTTGTGAGATTTACCCTATTTGTTCAAAAAATTCCGTAATTACCCTCTCCGGTCTTTTTTATAAGAACTCAAAATTTGAATTGTCTTGATCCTTTTTATTAGAATCTGACAACAGTTGTTTGAACATTTAATGATTTTTTTTTCATTTTTACCCCTCATTAATTATATGTATGGCATTAATTAAAAAGTTGGTGATACTCACATTTACTTTATTTCTTTCTTTTACTTGCCCCTCATAAATAAGGTCATATTTAAAAAACAAAGTTTATTTTAGACATATTTATTATTTTTAAGTAACTTTAACCGCTTTCTTAAACTGCATACTTGGATTATTGAGCTATTATAAATAGGATCGGAGGGAGTACTACTTTTGTGATGACCCAAGAATTCAGGAATTAAAAAAAAATATATAGTAGGGAAAAAAAGATTGATTTTTTTCATATCTATATTCAATATTTTAGGTTGACAGTAAAAAGGGAAAGTGAAAGGAAAATTGGAAACTATTGAAGAATTCATCTTATGCAATAATTTGATTATATAAAAATAATATTAAGAGACAAAATTTTTAGAAGTTAAACCCAGCGGAAGAATAAGAATATTTTTTTTTGGAAAATAATAAAACTTATTATTTCTTTTGTAATTAATATTTATCTTATTAATTTATGTAGATTTGCTACAAAAGTGAGTTAGTGATCAAGGGGAATCTAGTTAATTGTCTGCTTTTATGGGTGATTGAACCATATTTTATACATGATTTTTAATAATTAAATTGGGATTTTTAATGTATTTCCTGGGACATTATCACATTATTAAGCAATAATTTTAGTTAGAGACAGTTGTTTTAAATTAATTGCACGTATGGGCAAAATGGTCATAATTTATTAATTATTTTTTTGTACAATTGTCTCTTGAACTTTTGATGCTACATGGTGTTTAATATTGTTTTGTAGGTGGTTTGGAAGAAAATTGGAAATTTTGGAGGATAAATTAATATTTTGAAGAATGAGGAAAAAAAACTACAGAAAAGGCCCTACAATTTCTGAAATTTACAAATTAGTAAAGAAAAGGGCCTAAGGAAAACCACAGAAAAGGACTTATGAGTTCTGAAAATTTTAATTGAACCTCCAAAATATTTCAAAACCTTTAACTGAAATCCCTCCAAAAACCTTTGTAACTTTTCACTTTAGTCCTTGGGCCATAGGTTGCAGTTTGGGCCTTTGTTGGATAATGTGCAGATGACAAACGAACGCACAGACCGGACTTGAATAAGCTGTTGGACATGGGAAATGGATACACACAGAGACCCGACTGATTGGAGAAAGACGCAGCTGAGGGAATATATCAGAGAGTGAGGCGCCGCACAGGATCTTGATCAGATCACTTCCTCCTTCATCCTTCCTTGGTCACCGGCGATCCTCCTCTCTCCAACCACCATCGCCGGCGACCCTACTGCATCTCATCAGCGCTGGCATTTCTTCTTCACCTCTGAGAAGCAGAGCACAGAGACGGGGCAGACAGTGAACGCCGCAGACCACCTGCACACCACCACCGAACCATCTTCTTCATTCCTCCGTTCGTCCAGACCAAGCACCATCGTGAACCACCAGTCTTCCTCTGTTCTCGGTTTCTACTACACTACCAGCATCATCTTTTCCATTCACAGACTACCACCATCGTTAAAACACTACGCGTCCAGACCAAAGCACTACCGTCCCTCTTCACCATTCCACTTTTCTCCAATCTTGGTGTCGGTTCTTCATTTTTTTTTTATGGATCTTCATTGTCTTGTTGAACCAGTTGCTGCCAAAATTTAAGCAATGAGAGGCTGATTTATTTGTGCTTATTGGTGATGATGAATTGTGCTTGAGCTTATTGGACTACAAAGGGGAGTTTTGCTATCGTTCCATTAGTCTAAAATTATATATATTTAGATTGCCTAGTTTTAGAAATTTTCATATATGTGATTCTAGAATTAGGATTAATGTTAATTGTCTCTTGTGGTTTGATAATTGTAGTGGAGATTGAATTTTGCAATTTGAAAATTATATATGTTTGAATTTTTTTGTGGCTGCAATGAGATTATGTTAATTAGCGTGTTATTGTCTAGTTAATGTGGTTGATTTGTATCCTTGAGGGGTTGTTTAGCACTCAAATTCAAGAAGACTCATATTGCATTATTCCAATTTTAATTGTACATTAAGTGGTTTTCAACAATATTTCATGAGGTAGTAGTTAGTTATGTTTGTAAGAGCTACTATTAATTGGGATTATTGGACTCAAGTGTTATTTTGAGGTTGCTCTTAAGACTTAATGAATTCTTAACTCCTATAATCTTTTTGTGCAAGGATTGTCATTTCTTCATTACCAAGAGCACCCATCATTCATATTTTCCACTTCATACCATTCCATTCACTCATTATCCATTTTTATAAAAAGACCAAAAAAAATAGTTAGCATTTAATTAAATTGCATCTTTCTTTTAATTATTAATTTCAAAAAAAAAAAACCAAAACCCATTTCCCCTTGCTTTTATTGCATTTACATGATAATTAGATTACTTAGGTAGTTCAATAAAAGGCTCCTCAAGTGAGTTTGTCTCCCGATGGAGGATCCTGACGCTCAAGCATCGTCGCTGGGGAATACGTTGTCATCTACGGAGACTGCTGAAAGGATAAGGATTGCCGAGAAACAAACTTTTGGAAATCCATCAACAATCGTCACCCTGCCTGTTACTGCTAGTGAAGAAACAGTGCAGGTAGAGTCAATCTCAAATATTCCTTCAAGCAAACCAGAACATACACTCTCGTACAAAGACTCGTTTACCGGGTTCAAGGGATCTAAGTATAATGGGATCACCCATGGGAACTCCAATTTAGACGATGAGGCTAAGCTATCTGATGATTTTTTTTATCAATCCTGGGAGCTGCCCGAACCTTCAGATGAGCTTAAGCAACTCATGGATGTTTATCCAACCATGAAATTGTCAAAGGAGGAATACAACAGATGGGCCAAACCATGGAGCAAATCTCTCATTATCACTATCCTGGGGGCTAAGTTCAATTTCTACAGGCTAAAAGACCACCTATCAAGAATCTGGCAGCAAACAACTTTGATTTAATTGACATCCCTAACAATTACTATGTTGTTAAACTCAAAGCGCAAGTGGGAACAACAATACAAAAAAATTCTATTTGGTGGACCATGGACCATAGCCCAACACGCCATACTTTTCCAGAGATGGACTCCCTATTTCGATCCTTTCCATAATCCTCTTGGGAGAGTGGCTACTTGGATTAGAATCCCTCACATTCCACTATTATGCTACAACAAAGAATGTATGTGGAGGTTGGGTGACATGGTGGGGAAACTTTAAAGGTGGACATGAATACTATTGAAAATCTGGAAGAAGAGGAAGCAAAAATCCACAGAGGTCACTATGCCAGAATTTGTGTGGAATTGGATTTGCAGAAAAAATTGATTCCTAGAGTCATCTCTGCTTCAGCACTATTTAATATAGAATATGAGGGCTTGGGATTTATATGTTTAACCTGTGGTAAGTATGGGCACAGAAAGGAGCTATGCCTATCAAAGACGTTATCTGATGGTGAGTCTTCTCTTGCAAAACTGAGCCAAGCTCCACCAATGACGGCACCATCATCGTCATCAAAAATTCTAAAGCAGACTCCATCGTCATCAGAAAAAGCTCACTCGACCAGGGATGATCATTTCGGACCATGGATGCTTGTTTGCAAGCCTGCTAAAGCGTGAGCCCCAAGAAGTAATGAGAGTAGGACCAGAGTTGGTGACAGAAACCATACCGACTATGCAGAGGATATGGGCATTGGCAGATCACATCAGTCCCGTTCCGTTACCCTAGCTGATTCGGATCTTTTCAAAGGTGGTGATCCTGAGTGGAATTTGAATATGGATCAACGAAGAGGGAGAGCTGAAGCAGATGACGTTATGCGAGCTTTGGTGGAGGGAGTGAGATATGATCGGGTCTTGCAGAGGAAGGAAAAAGAAGGTCAAAGCATGTTGGGAAAAGGTTTCCACGTAGGTCAAAAAAGGTGGGCTGAAGTGAAAAAGTAAAAAAAAAAAGCTCCAAAGCCCATTCAAATTGGAAATAAAGAAGTTGCCAAAGATTCTTCCACGGTCCAAAAAGACACACAAGTGCAAGATGGGTTTAAGTCAACGAAGCCCATTAAAGAAACATCTAAAAGGACCCACAATTTTATTCAAGGATGCATGCAAATCGGTGGGCCTCCCCAGGAGAAAGAAACCACATGTGATCCTCAAAGCCCTATTCAGTCACTCAATTCATCTAAGCGTGAGCATGTCCGAGGCAAGAATATTATTCACAGTTCAATGAGTTCTACGAGAGAATCCGAGAGTCAGGACAATTTCCACGCTTCAGGCTCAACTGGTTTAGAAATGATTCCTCTGAATATTGTAAATACAAATCATGATGGTAAAGAGCCTGCCTTAGAGATGTACTTTGTGTCTCAGTTAGAAGTTATGGTAATGATAGAAGAAAAGCCTCCAGACAAGTAAGTCTCTTGTAACCTCTCTTCGCTATACATATTTTCTTTATGATTGTCTCTTCTTGGAATTGTCGTGGAGCGGGTGGTCGCTCGTTCCCTCGTGTGTTGAAGGATGTAGTCCAAAAATATGGTATTAATGTATTGTGTTTAGTAGAACCTAGGATTAGTGGAAACAAAGCTGACAAGGTGGTTAGAAAATTAGGATTCAATGATTGGATGAGAATTGAGGCCACTGGGTTTGTTAGGGGTATTTGGGTGTTATGGAATCAATGGGAGTTTCAACTTGAATATATAACCTCAAACACTCAACTTATTCAGTGCAAAGTTTCTCATAAGAATAACCTTAATCCTTTGTTAGTGACCTTTGTTTATAGGGATACTAGCATCTTAAAGAGGAGGGAACTGTGGGATTCGTTATATGCCATTAAGCAAACGGTGTCAAGCCCCTAGCTGGTTTTAGGAGACTTTAATGCCATTCTTAATCCTAGTGATAAAGAAGGTGGAGCTACCCCTATTCACAGCTCTATAAAGGATTTTCAAAACTGCATTGACCGTTGCAGTCTCATTGAAGTGCCTTTTGTCGAAGACAGATTTACTTGGGAAAAAATCGGGGTAAAGGAGAGGCTAGACTAGGTGTTTTGTAATTTTGATTGGGACATTGTTAATACTCAAGTCAAGGCTTATCACAATCTCAGGTTCAAGTCTGATCATCGGGTAATTATGGTTGCGGATAAAAGTAATAATGCATGCAGTCAAAGGGGAAGCAAGTTCCTTTATCATGCAGTGTGGTGTATTGAAGAGGGCTTTAGTGATGTGGTAAAGGAAGCTTGGTAGGGAAAGAATTGGTTCCAAGGACAGGAGCAGTTCACAAAAGAAGCCTCATAATGGAATTCTAGAGTGGTGGGGAATGTTGATAAACAGAAGAGAGAGATCAGTTGAAGACTAGAAGGTATTGACTGAGCCAGGAGTAGAGCAGGTTGGCAAAATGGACTCTACAGGATTGAGAAGCAGCTTTGGGACTGGTATCATAAAATTGCTTTGCAAGAGGAAATGATCTGGTACCAAAAATCTAGATGTAAGTGGCTAAGTGGTGGGGACAGAAATACAAAATTCTTCCATGCAAGTGTAATGGCTAAGAGGAAAAGAAGTAAAATTGAGGCCTTACAAGATGAGAATGGTGACTGGGTTTCTGATGAGTCGTGGTTGAGAGGCTTGGCCCTAGATTATTTTCGGAAACTCTATTCAGCTGAGAACACATCTTCTCCTTTTTCTCCCTGGATGGAGCGCTTCACCTCATTAAATGCTCGACAATTAGACCTTCTATAAAGACATGTTTCCCCTGTTGAGATCAAGAATGCAGCTTTTGAGATGGGTACTTTTAAAGCTCCAAGTCCAGATAGTTTGAATCCTCATTTCTTTCATTCTCATTGGAATATTGTTAGTCAGAAGATATGTGACCTAGTGTTCAGGATTTTTGCCAACCCGGAGGATATCCAGGAAATAAATCAAATGAACATCACCCTAAGCCCTAAGGTTGATCAACCTTCTTCTATGAAAGACTTTAGGCCTATCTCTTTATGCAACATGAGCTATAAAATTGTCAGCAAAGTGATTGCCAACCGCTTTAAAGGTGTCATGAGCCATTTGTTGCAGAGAATCAGTGTAGCTTTATCGAAGGAAGGCATGGGGTAGACAATATCATTATAGCTCAGGAGGCCATTTATACCATGAGAAACAAGAGAGGTAATAAGGGTTATATAGCCGTGAAAGTGGATATGGGAAAGGCTTTTGACAGACTTGACTAACGTTTCCTTGAGTTCACTCTTCACAGTTTAGGCTTGGGAGGGGACTTTGTTATGATAATTATGAACTGTGTTTCATCCCCCTTTATGAACATTATCTGGAATGGCATAACCTTAGAAAGTTTCAGTCCTTCAAGGGGCTGAGGTAGGGCGATCCTCTGAGTTCGTATCTATTTGTCCTATGTATGGAGCCGCTCAGCCAGTTAATCCAACAGGAAGTTGAAATGGGAAATTGGTATCCTTTAAAGCTGAGCACCTCTGGTCCTAATATATCCTACTTCTTTTTCACAGATGACCTTATACCACTACCATAAAAAGGTAAAAGGTGGTGCACATTTTGTGGCCCTTCTTTAAGAAGTGCCACAGCTGCCTTTTTTTTCATTTTCTATTTTATTTCAAATTTTGGGTACCAGCTGTGGCGCCTGATAGACCAAGGGCCACAGCTGGTTAGACCAAGTGTGGCGCCTGCCAAGCTAGGCGCCACACTTGGACTAGCTGTGGCGCCTGGGATTACCAGGCACCACAGCTGGTGTGGCCCCTTATAATAAAAAAAAAATTATTTTTGACCAGCTGGTTGTATATATATAAAAAAAATTTATAACCAACTGTGGTGCCTAAGGAAACAGGTGCCACAGTAGGTTATATATTAAAAAAATTTATTTTTTGACCAAAAATTTATAACAATCCCATAGCAAGTTATATATATATTAAAAAAATTTGACTAGCTGGTTGTATATAAACAAAATTTTACCACCAGCTGACCAGGCGCCACAGCTGGTTATATATTAAAAAAAAAGAAATTTTTTTTTGATCTTTTTAGTGGATTACATTATCCACTTCCCACCAATCACAATTCCCCCCGCCCCCACCCTTATCTTTTTTCCCTTTCCCGCGCAGTGGCCCCTCTCCTTCTCTTTTATTTTGACTTATCCCACTTTAATTATTCCCTCCTCTCTCACTTTCCCTTTTCATCTACACTACAGCTTCTTGTAGTGGATGACCGTCGCCCCCCTCCCTCCATTTCCTGTCATCTTCACACTTAAAAACATACCCCACACACGCACACGTCTTCATCATCGAATCTACTTCTTTGTTTTGTTCCAACTGTCATCCCCACTCCTGTCCCAATTGTTCCCTTTTCTTTGTACTCTCTTTCACTTTTGGTCCCCACTCCAATTGGTCTCAACTGATCAAATTTCCTCCTCCTCCTCACTCAAGATTGCGTCACCAACGGGCAACGTGGTCCCCCACTCCACTGCACTGATCAATTAAGCTTGTAAGTTCAACGTTCTTCTTCTTCATTTTTTTAATTGGCATATAATTTCTGTAATTTTTTATTTCAAATTGATATCTATGTTCTAACCGTAATACATAATGAATTTAAAAGTAAAGTTACATTATAAGAAAAAAAAGTAAAGTTATCTCACTATAAGCTAACAAATGGCCTTCCATTTTTGAAAACGGATTAGGTTTGTGAATATTAAATAAATGAATGGAGTTACTAACCAAACTGTGTTGTACGTTCAGTGACGTGGACTGAATTTTATTCTCCAAGTTTAGCTGAAAGAGTCAAGAAAGACGGTCTAATTGTGCCTAAAATAATATACTAAATATAAAACTAATTTCATAAATGAATGAGTTGAGCTATTGACTATGTCATCAAGTTGATAACTATAATATATATATATATATATCTATGTTGCAATTGAACACTAAAATATACATTACGGTTTTTTATGGATCAACGATATATTTATTCGACTTCTCTTATACACACAAACAATACCTGACTAGAAAATGCTTGTATTATTAAGCTGATATTAAGTTTTTATAGAGGCTGACGCTAATGATCCATGGTGATAGAAATTAATTAGTTTTCTTTGTTTTTATACATTATGGTTTTTTATGGAAGTATAAATTTTTTTTAAAAAATACCCTCTTGTGGCGCTTGTTGGAGGAAGTGCCACAGGAGGGGGGTCATCTGTGGCGCTTGCTGACACAAGCGCCATAGGAGGGGGGATCCGCAAGCACCACAGGAGACCCCCCCTCCTATGGCACTTCCTCTAAGAAGCGCCACAGGAGGATATTTTTTTAAAAAAAATTAAATGTTGTGGCGCTTCCAAACGCCACAGCTTCTTTTAGTAGCGTTCAGATATGTGGCACTTCTCTAGCGCCACAGCTAATGCAATTATAAGCGCCACATCTTTATTTTTTTGTAGTAGTGTGCTTTTTGGGGAGGCCTCCAACGAGCAGATGATGGAGATTCGTAATGTTATGGAACTTTTTTGACGGGTCTCTAGACACAGGATAAATCTGAATAAATAAAAAATGTTTGTATCCAAAAATGTCCATTTCAACAGGGCTTATGAGATGAGCCAGATTGTAGGAGTTGGTCTGACCGTTGATCTTGAGAAATATTTAGGTGTCCCTCTCTTGCACAAACGCATGGTTATGATGACTTTTGCTCCGCTGCTCCAAAAGGTGAGATCAAAACTGGCTAACTGGAAAGGAAAATACTTGAGTATGGCAGGTAGGTCGGTTCTCATCAAGTCAGTCCTTTCTGCAATACCTCAATACTAGATGCAATCCACTCTTGTTCTGAAAGGGGTGTTATCAACAATTGAAAAACTAAGTAGAGATTGCTTTTGGAACCAGCATGATGAATCCAAGAAATTGCATTTGATCTTATGGGACATTCTGAAACAAAGGAAGTGTGAAGGAGGTTTGGGAATCAAAGACGTTCATTGCCAAAACAAAGCTTTTCTCATGAAGCTCTGCTGGAGTCTAATCAAAAAACCGGAAGCCTTATGGATGAAATGCTTGTGAACGAAATACTCATGTGGATCTACTTCAGTTCCACATGTATAGAGGTGGCGCAACCAATCAGAGGTGTGGAGTGGAATTGTGACCGTTTGGGAGGATTTCAAGAAGGGTCTTGGTAAGAATCTGAAAAGCGGCCGAACCACGCTAGCTTGGCAGGAATGTTGGGCCCCAGTAGACAAGCCTCTTATATTCTTCATTGATAAGAATATACACTTAATAGATATGGATGCCCAGGTTTGCTCCTTTAGGACTCAAGCAGGTCATTGGGATAGAGCCAAATGGGATACCTTCCTTCCTAATTGGGTGGTAGAAAGAATAATATTGACAACTCCACCAATGGGAATTGATGATGATATTGTATGTTGACAGAATGCTGCTGATGGCAACTTTAGTGTAAGATCGGCATATGACTTAATCTATCATTAGCACAACCAAAGACATCAACGTCACTGGAAAACTTTGTGGTGCTGGGGAATTCCTGAAAGAGTCAAACTCTTTATGTGGCAAGTATTCCATGAGAAGCTTCCTACAAATGTGATAAGAGCGAGACACAACCCGAGTGTATTAAACTCTTGCCCTTTTTAGTGTGATAGTGAGGAGAGTATCCTACATATGCTGAGAGATTGTGAGCAAACTCAGAGTGTATGGTCCAATTTAACTAATAGCCTATACTATACTATGTTTTTTTTGTAATTTGTAGGAATGGCTCAATTAGAATTTACATCACTCACCAGGAAACAACAAGATGGCTAGATGGTCATGGCAACGAGTCTTCAGTACTGCATGTTGGCTCCTATGGAAGAACCGCTGCCGCCAAGCATTTGAAGGGACAACTAACAGCCCAACCGAAATTGTTCACAACGCATATATCAGCTCTCGGAAGGGGTGGAGACCGCAGTTTTCGTCACCAGATTTTCCAAGTTCCAGAAAGAAGGATTCTCCACTGGCAACCTCTAGATGCGAGCTTTTATAGTCTAGACGTTGACGGGTCAGTTGCCACCGGAGGGCAGATCGCCTGCGAAAGTGTTATACGCGATCATCTAGGTAACTGGGTACGAGATTTCAACAGAAGTTAGGACATACTATCCCAACTACTGCGAAAACCCATGCAATCCAACAAGGCCTTCACTTATGCAAACATATGGACCTGAAGAAAATCAAGTTGTTCACAGATTCATTACAGGCAATCCATTTATTATCCACTCGCTGTGATACCGACCACCCTTTGTATGACATCGTTTTGGATACTAGATCTCTTGTTTACAGGGATTGGGATTTAGAAATAATCTCACATACTCATAGGGAAAGCAATCATTGTGCTGACTATCTGGCAGGAAAGGAACACATGAACCCACAGGAATACGTGGAAATAGGGGTCTCTCCAATGGAATGTACTCATCTTTTTGCTTTTGATTGTGGTTTGTGATAAGTAAAATATTTACATATTTATTTTCCCTTATATGATGATTTTATGGACGATATTTGTATTTAATATAATAAATTTGGGTGTGATTGATAAATAAATATTGTTTTTGGAATAAATAGCATTTAAAATAAAAAATTATAAAAAATTAAAAAATTAAAAAGCACTGTAGCAGCCACCGGTCACTGTAGCAACCGCCAGCACTGTAGCATGTCGATGACACTGTAGCAGCCGCCAGGGGAATAGTAAAGTACTGTAGCACACGTTTTTTTCCCCCTATAAATAGAGATCAAGGCCAAGCTCAAAGAGAGGAGGAGAGGAAGAGAAGCAGAGGCCCTTCTCCGACCGGGAGAGGTCCTTCTCTGACCGGGAAAGATCTTTCTCTGACATTTCTGAGTTCTTTGTGTTGTTTTCTTAGATTTAATTTCATATATTGTATGCCTCCATCTTGGAAGGCTTAGGATTTTATTACTTCTTGCATGCCTCCATCTTGGAAGGCTTAGGATTTTATTTTGCATACCGCCTACATGGAAGGTTTTACCTCCTAAATGGACGGCTTGATTTCTTCATTTTTCATTCATCTTTTGGTTGTATATTTATGTTTGAGAATTTAATATTCAAGTTTATGCAGTATTTCTGAGGATTTCATTCTAGTTTTATATAATGTCAATTTATTTTGGTTTTGTTTTTAATTTCATCATGTGCTAAACTTTCATTTTCCTAGGGTGATGACGTAGCTTACTAATGACGGATTGAATCTTAACTTATTAAATCTAGTTTGAATTTCTCCTTCATGATTGAGTTTTAATTATTATTCTTAATGCTTTTGATTGACTGGCCATCTTTTAAATGATTTCAATATACATGTTGAGACCGGAAGGAGATACATGTGTGTAGATCCTATATTTAAAACCATAACTTGCATATGAAATAGGAATATATTCATATGAGTTGTGTAGTCTTACTGAGTTTCATAAATCTTAATGCATGATTAATTGCTTAAATTCATATAGGAATATATTGGATTAGCAATTGATTATAGAATTGCTTGACCTTGGAAGAGGCTAGTAATTAAATTAGGGAAACTCGACTATTAATCATGTGGAATAAATTGGGCTAGAATAGATAAGTGATTCAATCCGGAATTCGTTAAGTGAAATCTAATCCCTAGGGCTTTTTTCTCATATTTGCTTTCATATCATCTGCATTCATATTTAATTGTCTTTCTTTTATTTTGTACTCTTAATCACCAACTGATTGATCGACTAAATAGAATTAAAATTACCCATTTTGGTACTTAGTGCTCAATCCTCGTGGGAACGATACTCTACTCACTTCTTTATTACTTGATTACGACAGTGTATACTTGCACTATTTAATTGATCATCTGAAATCGTATCAAGTTTTTGGCGCCGTTGCCGGGGATTGTTGTCATTAATATCAATACCAAGTAATTTTAATACTAATTTAGTCTTCATGTAAAAATTTCAAAAAAAAAAAAATGGATTATTCACAGCATTCATTTGGTTTAATCAGTGATAGCTTGTCATATCTTGGTTCTTTTTCTGGAATGCATGTGAATGGAATGAGACATGAAAATATAAATGCTGGTTGGATTGAAAATTCTTCTCCTTATAATTGTTTTTCTTGTGCTTATTGTGGAGAGTGTCATTCTTATGATCATTGTCCTTATAGCAATACCGGTCATTATGTGAGAGATGATTTCAATATGAACCAAACTTGTTTTGATCATTCCTTTTATCCTGGTGGAATTTTGGAGCAACAAGAGTCTTTGGATCCATATGTCAGGTATTCTCCTAATCCTCCTTTCTACTCTTATCCATATATTGAAGAACACACTCTTGAGTATAAGGAAAAATCTGATTTAGAAAGATTAGGTGAGGTGTTTGAGGAATCAACAGAGAGATTTATCAGAGAGCAAAAGCAAATTGTCACTAGTATTGAGTCAAGTGTCCAAAATATTGGAATATATGCGAGTCAAATTATTGCGTCACTTCAAACTATGAGGCAAGATAGTTCTATGAGCATGATTCCCACTCCTTGTGTTGATGATGATTATTGTGAGGAACTTGAGGATGTGGAATTGAATGAAACCTTAACTCTTGTGGCATGTGATAAGGAAATTGAAATCACTTTTGGAGAGAATAATGGATGTCCAATTGAGGTTCCGCTTGTGGAGCCTAATCTTTGTGATTGTGATATTGAAACTAATGTGGCTATTCCAAAAGATGTTGTTCATGTATCTCCTGTTGAAGTATTGACTCTTACTGATGAGAGTCAAGTGGATTTTATGGGGTGCTCTAAAATTTTGGAAATTCCTAAATCTGTTTGCAAATACATGCATGCTGTGCTTTATTTGAATTCAGTAAATAATTGTACTCTAAAATTGTCTATGATTGAAGAAGTACAATTAATTACTTTGAATGATCATTGTTGGTTTCTGAAATATTGTTGCTTGAAAAGAAATGAAGACAAGGTGATCCTGGTGTTTGATACTTTTGATTAGTAGTTTGTGTTTGAGAAGTCTGGCTGAAGACTATAAATTTAGCGCTGCTTGGGAGGCAACCCAAGGTTTGGTTTGATGTTTTGTTGTGATTTTGCAGGACTTCTGGTAGCTCCTAATAATGTATTCTACTTTGATAGTTTAAAAAAAAAAAAGAAAAAAAAATTTTAAAAAAAATTTATAAAAAAAATTTTGGTTTAATCTTTGTCTAGCTAAAGACGTTAAAGAAGGGCGGCTATTTGGGAGGCAACCCAAAACTTCTTTCCTACTCTTTCAAAGCTTCTTTCCTACTCTTAGTTTTCTTTACCCACTCTCTCATTTTTCTTTCCCACTCACTCATTTCTTTCCTACTCTCATTTTTCTTTCCTACTCACTCATTTCTTTCCTACTCTCATTTTTCTTTCCTACTCACCGAAACACACTACACTACATTGAGATTTTAGTTTTCATCATTTTCATTTTAAGTTGCCATGGAGGAATCTCTTGCAAAGCTTAAGAACAGGTTCCCCACTCTTCCCAAAGATGTGCTCAGGAAGATCTATAACAGTCGACTTGAAAGGATGAAAGTATTCAATCGTTTGGGCCTTCCTGTGGATATACGTTGGATCATTGAAGCTAAGGTACGTTTAGCAGGTGAGATTCATAATTCATTTGTTAAACCTTTGCCAGGAATGGGAAGAAGTTCTTACTCCAAAAAGAGAAGAGCTAAAAGAATGAAGGTCTGCCATAAATGTGCAAGGTGGAATTGTGATCAGCGCTGTAGGAGTAAAGGTATGGTTTCTGTAAATCGAGAAGATAAAATCAAATTTATAAAGGATGGACTGAGTAAGGAGTCACTGGATGATATCATTCAAACTCTTGAGACGCATCCAAGTGGTGATGTTCATCGTATTCTTCTCGATTTAGCAGCCATATTCAACAGAGAAAAGGAGCGCTATTGTCTTGGGAATCTGACGTTAAAAGACCCTGTTTGCCAGTTTATAAGAAAACTGGATGGGAAGCAAATCCTCGATTCATAGAAAGCGTTTAAGCCGTTTCTGGACGTAAAACCAGAGGAAGATGTGAGCCAAAATCACAACTACTGTACATAATCATGCGTGTGTTTAATTTGTTTTGTCTTTTTCGTAGCTTTTGTTTAATTTTTTTTATCCTTTCGGCATCTTTTTCCTACTCTACTGTATCTTTTGACTTTCTTTCCTCTTTTTGTTTAATTTCTTCACGCAATGGCCCACCAGTCATTTGTGTCAGAAATTTTTTTCAAACTTCTTTGAAAAGTGTGTGATTTGTGTGATTTTGTTGTCGTTGTTTTAGTATTATATATATGTACTCTTTCATTTGTAAATATGCACACTTCCATTTGTAAAAATGAATTCTTTCTCTTGTAAGCGTACATGGTCCGAGAGAAACAAAGAGAAAAAGGATATTTCACAAAAATGTAGATTTACATCTATCTGCATTTTTGGTGAAACTGATTTGGGCAAGAAAGGAGAGTTTATAACAGCAGCAAATGAACTTGGAGTTGCATTAGCTGCCAGAAAAATCAACGTTGTGTACGGGGGAGGCATCCAGGGCTTAAAAGGAAGTGTGGTCATTTCTGCATCCATGAATGGAAGCAAGGGTTTAAGTGTAAGGATGAAAGGGTTGCAAGATCATACTTTTTCCTTAGGACAAGAGTTACAGGTCTCAAGCTTACCTGAACAGATGGGAGTAATGTTCCACCATGCTCAAGCTTTTATTGCTCTACCCGGTGGTTTGGAGGCATTGGATGGCATTTCTAGTGTTGCATATTGGGCTAAGCTAAACTATCACAAAAAACCATTAGGATTGTTAAATGTTAACGGTTTTTATGATAATCTGTTATCTTTTCTTGATCATGCTGTGGAAACAGGATTTATACCCCAAAGCAACTCGTCACTCCATAATTGCTGCACCAACTGCTGATCAGCTGCTCGATCAAATGCAAACCTATGAACCTAAACCAGATCTGCTCGTCAAGCAAATAGGTGGGCCATCTTCAGATAGCAGTCAGAAGCAGAACCCAGATACCGCTCTTAAGCTGTAACTTTCCTTAATCTCTTAATTTTACTTTATTGTGTGTTTATGTTTAAAAAAAAAAAAACACCTCCTCTAAGCTATAGAAGACATTGGGGACAATGTCTGATTTAGGTTGGGGGAGGAGAGAAAAAAAAAAAAAATTTTTTTGTTTTTCTTTTGTTAGTTAGTAAAACCATTAGATGCATGGGGTGTGGAAAAAGATGGCAGAGTAAGGAGTTATTCTTAACTCCTGAGACGCATTTTATTAGTTGCATGAATTTTTTTTTTTTATCTTTTTCAAAAAAAAAAAAAAAAAAAAAATCTTTTTCAAGTGCTTTGTAATGATCTTAAGAAGTATATAAGTTTTAAGTATGGATCAATTGAATTTAGAGATTTTATAGCATGTATGAACAACTGATTGTTGAAATTGGTGATGAATTTTGAGATTGAATGAACTGAGTTTAAAAATTCCTAGCCGTGAGCTTCTGAGCCTATAATGATTATTTCTCTTGTGTGTGATATTCACCTATTAAGTTGTCACTCTAGAACTTGCTTTAAATCTTGTTGAAATTACATCTCACATGCTCATTCAAAAATGATAAAGGCATTCATTTTCTTTAGCCAGAGCCAAATAGCCAACCTTGCAATTATACCGTTGATAAGCCCCTTTGAGCCTAATTGATTATTTCTTTGTTTTCAACCCATTAACATATGCTTTAATGATATATCAAGTGTTTTTACCATATTCGAAAGATTAGTGGAGCATTTGAAATTTTTGTGAAATGGGCTTTTGACAAAGTGTGGGGGTGTATCTATCATCAACTTTATAGTTGCAATTCAAAAAAAAAAAAAAAAAAAATTATGAAAAAAAAAAAGGGAAAAAAAAAATGTTAAGTGTTTGAATTGTGGGTTGTTGTGATGAGATAAATTTATAAGTAGCCCATTTTTCAATTTCTCTATTTCTTTAGCCTTTCATATCATACTTTACATTCCTTTACCTTAACCCCATTACAACCCTTAATAAGTCCTTTTGATTTGAATTATGCATGTGAATTAGGTAGTGGAGATTGAGATTTTTAGCAAGCCTATGGTAGTGCAATTTTTTCGGTTGAATTTGAGCGAAACACTTACCCTTAAACACTTGAGAGATTGAGAGGATGAGTTACAAGTACGAACTCAGTTTATTCATTTTCAATTAAAGTTACCAGTTTATATTTTCATTGATTCATTAATACTATGATCTCTTTATTTTTCAATTGTGTTCTTGCTTATGACCTGACACTTCTGATTTTGTTGGAAGCACTTATTATTTACTTCTTGTCCGAGGACGTCCAAGAGTTAAGTGTGGGGGAATTTGATAAGTAAAATATTTACATATTTATTTTCCCTTATATGATGATTTTATGGACGATATTTGTATTTAATATAATAAATTTGGGTGTGATTGATAAATAAATATTGTTTTTGGAATAAATAGCATTTAAAATAAAAAATTATAAAAAATTAAAAAATTAAAAAGCACTGTAGCAGCCACCGGTCACTGTAGCAACCGCCAGCACTGTAGCATGTCGATGACACTGTAGCAGCCGCCAGGGGAATAGTAAAGTACTGTAGCACACGTTTTTTTCCCCCTATAAATAGAGATCAAGGCCAAGCTCAAAGAGAGGAGGAGAGGAAGAGAAGCAGAGGCCCTTCTCCGACCGGGAGAGGTCCTTCTCTGACCGGGAAAGATCTTTCTCTGACATTTCTGAGTTCTTTGTGTTGTTTTCTTAGATTTAATTTCATATATTGTATGCCTCCATCTTGGAAGGCTTAGGATTTTATTACTTCTTGCATGCCTCCATCTTGGAAGGCTTAGGATTTTATTTTGCATACCGCCTACATGGAAGGTTTTACCTCCTAAATGGACGGCTTGATTTCTTCATTTTTCATTCATCTTTTGGTTGTATATTTATGTTTGAGAATTTAATATTCAAGTTTATGCAGTATTTCTGAGGATTTCATTCTAGTTTTATATAATGTCAATTTATTTTGGTTTTGTTTTTAATTTCATCATGTGCTAAACTTTCATTTTCCTAGGGTGATGACGTAGCTTACTAATGACGGATTGAATCTTAACTTATTAAATCTAGTTTGAATTTCTCCTTCATGATTGAGTTTTAATTATTATTCTTAATGCTTTTGATTGACTGGCCATCTTTTAAATGATTTCAATATACATGTTGAGACCGGAAGGAGATACATGTGTGTAGATCCTATATTTAAAACCATAACTTGCATATGAAATAGGAATATATTCATATGAGTTGTGTAGTCTTACTGAGTTTCATAAATCTTAATGCATGATTAATTGCTTAAATTCATATAGGAATATATTGGATTAGCAATTGATTATAGAATTGCTTGACCTTGGAAGAGGCTAGTAATTAAATTAGGGAAACTCGACTATTAATCATGTGGAATAAATTGGGCTAGAATAGATAAGTGATTCAATCCGGAATTCGTTAAGTGAAATCTAATCCCTAGGGCTTTTTTCTCATATTTGCTTTCATATCATCTGCATTCATATTTAATTGTCTTTCTTTTATTTTGTACTCTTAATCACCAACTGATTGATCGACTAAATAGAATTAAAATTACCCATTTTGGTACTTAGTGCTCAATCCTCGTGGGAACGATACTCTACTCACTTCTTTATTACTTGATTACGACAGTGTATACTTGCACTATTTAATTGATCATCTGAAATCGTATCAGTTTGTTACCACAAGAACATTCCGTAGGTCCTACCCTGCAGATATTGTAACCTTACAAGCTTTGCTTGCCTTTGAAACAAAAAAAAATTTAATTTGTTTAAGAAAAGATTTATTTGAGAATTCTAAAGTTTAGATTTTTCTTTAAGATCAGATGAACTTAGGATTACCTATCCCTATTGTATTTCATAAAACTAACTTAAATCTAAATTGATAATGAAAAGATGTGCTTGTCAAAGGTCCAAAATTAATTGATAAAAGCTTTCTCAAGTCAAAACCAATTTTATATTCTCAATTAACTTGCGCAATCTCTTATATCAATTAACGAAAATACTCATTAAGATCTATCCTCAATAAGACAATGTTAGGCTAATAGATATATCTCTATTCTATTAACAAACTATCCATTCCCATAAACTTCAAGTCTAACATGATTTTATCTAAGTTCTAAAATTAAATTAGCTTTCTCAGGCATCACTCAATTGAACTCAACAATCTAAATGGTGGCCAATCACTTAGAAGTATTAAGCACGAGATAAAATCAATACATAAATTTCATTAATAAATAAAATAAATAAATAAGTCTTAATCCATCTAACAGTTTAAAGCAATCCTAGAATAATAAATTTAGCTACTCATGTTCAAAATCAAACAAAAACCAGAGATGATAATTCGGTTCATAACAAAAGCCAAATGAAGAAGAAAAGAAAATGAAAGAACCAAGATTAAAGGTCCAAATCTCTTTGAATCTTCAAGCTCTAGCTCTCCAATCGCTCAATCTTCTATCTCTAGCCCTCAGCTTTGATGCTCTCCTTGCTCTCTGTATTCATATGCTTCTCCTCCTCCTTTCCTGAAGACGCTGAACCCCTATATGTAGGTTAGGTTGCTAGATCATCATTCCATAAAGTGCAACATCCCTCTGGCAAAATAAAATCAAACAAAAAGATAAAAAAACAAATAATGATAATAATAAATAATGATAATGATAATAATTGAAATATCTTTTCCTTTTCATCTTAAATTATTATTTTTATTATTAATATCATTATTTTTATCTTTAATATCAAAATCATTATTTTTATCCTAAACTTTGATATTTATAATGAAATCCCTCTAAATCAATATCTTATCAAAATCTGACTAAAATCCTTTTGATTCATTATAGATGACTCCCAAATATATTAAAATATGTCTTAAAATTATCTAAAAATAGGGAGTCATCACCGACGAGTTTTTGTTAAATGGATTTTTAAACAAGTATTACAAGATTTCATATTTAAAGTTGATTGATTGTGTATGCATAAAAAACTTTGAAACTGAATTACTGTTTTTTGTCCTAAATATAAGCATTTGCTATATAGTCCTTTTATAGTTTATATAGTAAATATTCATTTTCTCTCCTGTATTAGTTGTTTCTTTCACCAAAATAAATCTTGTTAACACTCAATTTTTTCTAGAATAAATTTACTACAAATTAAGACATCCCATTAAATGTTAGTGATAATTGTGTAATAGTAGCACAGACATTTAACACATTAATTAAAAAAATAATTTAAATAATTTTTTTAACTGTAGTTAAAAAAAGTCTTATATTTAGGTTTTAAGGTAAATATATATGTGGCAACAAGATATGAGATCGAATAATCCGTGGCCAAAAATAAAAAAGAGATCGAATAATCTAGTTACTTATAATTAAAAATTATGAAAAATTATAAGGAAGCATACATTAACTGGTGTTATTTTAGGGTAAATTGGGATAATTGCAACCACATCACAAGTAACAGACTTAATTACAACCAAGTCCCTTAAAATCATTATATTGCATTGAAGTCCTAAGGGTCTTGTAATTAATTCTAAACATGAAATTCCAATTTCACCTCTTATTGAATTTGAAAAAAAAGCTGGACTATTAGGGCTTAGTTGTGTTTGAAAAAGCGGAACTCTTCACTCTCACTCCAACATTGTGAGGTGTGAGCATGGTGAGGTGAGGGAGAAGAGTTCGACTTTTTTGAATACAACTGAGCCCTAAAAATTTCAGCTTCTTTTTCTAAATTCAGTAAGGGGTAAAATTGTATTTTCACATTGGGAATTAATTGAACCCAGGTCTTTTAGGACTTCACTGTAATTTGATGATTTTAAGCAACCTAATTGCTATTAAGTCTGTTAATTGAGACCTGATTGCAATTATCCCAATTTTATTTGACGGCCGACGATGATATACATACATATACACACACACATATGTTTTCAACAAGTCGTAGGTTTTGACGAGTAGTTTTGATGTATATAGGTTTGCCTACCATTTCACAACGTTGCAACTCTTATATGAATATTGTATTTCACATATTGCTCCTTGAATCATGCATTAGTTATTTATATGACGATTATAAACTTGATTTTTTTATATAATGGGAAAGTTTATGAGTTGGGTCTCTAGGGGTTACTAGAACTAAGATAATTAAAGAGTACTTACAAATTGCGCACATCAACAATGCCTCTTTTTGTATTAGTAGCGAGATTTGAATTGACAGTTTTATAAATTATAAGTTGACTCCTTAGCAATTAGACCAACTTTTATTGATTGATTGTAAACTGATTTATAAGGTTCATCATCATCTAAAATGAATTTCTTGATTATTGTGGTTCTTATTCACATGCAATAATCACTCTAGTACCATTTTTTTTAATTAGCTTCCATTATTTTCTGCGTGTATGTTACAATTAACTGTTTCGAGTTTATCGAGTGCGTAAATATATAACCGCATCTTGAACTGTACTTTTTATCAGATCTATCTATTGCAACTCAGTTCACATAAACTTTTGGTTTCTGCATCATAATAAATAATCCTACTTTTTCAATAATCAGATAAAAAGGGATATCTAAAATGATCCCAAAATTGCTTGTTATCTATATCTTCTAACCGCACATTCCTCTATATATATATATATAAATCATGATCTTGATGATAATATAGAAGTAGATCGTAAAAGACTTTTACCTCTCATAACAAAGTGATTCACAATATTCGAATCCTACTTTTTCAATAATCAGATAAAAAGGGATATCTAAAATTATCTCAAAATTGCTTGCTATGTATATCTTCTAACCGCACATTCCTATATATATACTCACACACATAAAACAAAGTTATGATCTTGCTGATATCATGGAAGTAGAGATAGTAGCATTGGAATTGGAAGCAGTATAGGTAGACGTGTCTCCCTTGAACCCTGATGAAATTGAATCGGTATCAACATAGAGAGGCCTGGTGAGTCTCATATTCTTTGGTAAGCCTTCATTACTTTGCAGCAAAACAACAACTTCAGACATTGTTGGTCTTGTTGCAGCAGATGCTTGAGTGCAAAGCAAACCAATTTCTATGATTTTCTTCACTTCTTCTGAATCATACTCATTAGGGTCTAAGGTGCTGTCCACCAACCCTAAGTGCATGCCTTTCTCATATAGTTTCCATGCCTATTATCACATCATCGTGGAATATCAGATAGATAGAAAAGACAGAAAAACTTAGGCTAATGTTTTTGTTATATATTGCTTTTACTAATAATGAATCAATCATGTTTTTTCTAGAAAAGGTTTATTGACTTTATAGATGGTTATGTAGATTTTCTTACTTGTTGAAGGAGAAATTCGCCATCAGCATGAGCATCAACTCTTAGTTCGCTACTCTTCTGGCCACTAATGATTTCTAAGACTATAACACCATAGCTGTAAGTATCGGCTTTCTCTGATAACTGGCCATGAATTGCATATTCAGGTGCAGTGTATCCCCTAACAATTACATAATATTTATGGCATATTTGATTAGTTATACAAATTAACATGAATACGCATCAATATTAAGATGTGGTAAATCTGAAATAGCTTTGTGCAACATAAAATACTACCATATCATCATGTCCAACACACACACTAAAACTTTTTCTTGAAGTGTGCGTTCATCATGCTTCAGACAAAGAAGGAAAGATATAGAAAAATTTAATGCTTTCCACTAACCTATATGCATATTTTATTGATGTCTTGGGTAATTAATAAATGTACTATCATAATAGTTAAAAGAAATTAATAAAAAGTGTAATAGATTTTACTTACAATGTTCCTGCAAATCTAGTGCTAAGATGAGTTTGATCCCCAGGTAAAAGTCTTGCCAACCCAAAATCAGCAATTTTAGGTTGGAAATCATCATCAAGGAGAATGTTGTTAGTCTTTATATCTCTATGTATAATACAAATGTGAAATTCTTCGTGTAGATAGGTCAAACCCCTTGCTACGCCTAAGATTATATCATATCGTTGCTTCCAGCTGAGAGAACCTTTATTGCTGCCTATTCCCCAAGATTACAAACTTTGAATGATAAGTAAAAGAAGAGGGAAACAAATTAAAGTAATTCTAAAAAAAAATTGCCTCGATAAGATACCAAATAAGAATCTGTCGAGACTGGTGTTTTTCATGTATTCATAAACGAGAATTCTCTTGTTCCCTTTACTGCAGCATCCTAGAAGACGAACAAGATTTCGATGATGAACATTACTTATTAGCCTTACTTCACTCTCAAATTCCTCGTCCATCTTGTTGGATTGTCGCACAACAAGTTTCTTGACTGCAACTATTTTTCCATTTTTGAGAGTACCCTGTTTAAAATGATTAAGAATTTTAACGATGAAAGTATTATTAGAAGTTATACATACATTTGTCTTTTTGAAAATCTAACCTTCTAAACCACAATAAAACTCAATAAAAGTTACCTTGTATACAGCACCAAATCCTCCTTCTCCTAATTTATTCTTTTCACTGAAATTCTTGGTGGCAGACTTCAATTCCTTATAATTGTAATTAAGTGGGGCTCTCAACTTGGATTCTCCCATTGTCTCACCTATTAAGGAAAAGTCATTTTAAAGTTTCCAAAATATCATATGCTTCAAAATGTTAGTTAAAAGCAATAAATGTGTAATATATATACTTTTCATTCCAATTATATCTTTATTTATAAAGAAAGTATATTTAAGGGGGGCAGAAACGGAAAAACTAATTTAAACTTTTAGACAAAGAAATTTGTTCATTATATTAAGGATCACCTTTATAAGAAAGAATGTTCCTTAGCTTATAAAACGGACCAAAGGGAGTACTACATAAAAGTTCATAACGTTTTATTTTTATAGAGAAAACTGAAAATGAAAGGATCAATAATCAACATGCAAATATATAATAGCTGAAGACTCATCAAGTTACCTCTAGGAACCCTTTTAGAACTTTTTGATCGTCTAACATGCATCCACCAGGCAAATAGTGAAAAGAGCACTAACACAAGAGCCACACCTCCAACTACGCCACCAATAATGGCCCCTTTTTTGTTACTTGAACCTGTAAGAACAAGAAACTAGAGACCTCATTTTGAAGTGAGTCACTCACCATGCATGAACCATTAGTATATCTAAAATACAATCACACCAATATGTAAAGTGTTATGAACACGAGCCCATAAAGAAGAGCCCGATTCTTAAATACTGGTCTGTTGGGTGGGAGAACCTCTTGGACTTATAGCACTTCACTCTCACTCGGCTCGTCTTCTTGTCGGTTAGAAGCCTATATGGGTTGCCCTCTCCATAACATTGGCATCTTTCAAAAAACGTACTAATGTTACCAACGTAAGTCCAATGAGAGGACCTAATCCCAAAAGACTAGCTTGTTGGGTGGGAAAACCCATAGAACTTATAAACCTCGCTTCTCTTGTGAAGCTACCTGACATGAGCTCATAACATAGTCATCTCAAAGCATTGAATTCACTGTACCTTGTTTGGAGAAGGGTGTGATATTGATGGTCTGGTTATCAGCAAAGAAGGAAGTGGTTGAGTATCTCATGAAACACCCAGCATCAAAAGCCCTACCATCTGAATTGGGAAGACAAGTCTGTATGGTGTTGTAGCCTTGTTGCAAGCAATCCTCGCACCCACTTTGAGAGATAGTTTCAGTACATTGCGCATAGGCATAAATGGTTGTGTTGTTATTATTAGGTACTTGCGTCTTTGTGGCTGCAGAGAAACCTGTGATTCTGGGTGATTCTGTTTGAAGATTCGTTAGCACTTGTTGAATGATTGAGTTAAATAATGCTGTGCTTCCTTCTGCTGTCTGATTTCCACATGATGCAGAATTGAAAGACCCTGTTGCTTGGTCAAAGAAATTGCTGCTCTCGTACCTCAACACACCACAAAGTATTATAACCCATATCAGTTATGGATTTTGCTATCTACTAATGAATTTTTATTTGAGAGGATATTTTATCTATAGATTTTGCTGATGCATTATAAAGATTTAATAACAAACTTAATTCAAAGTTTAGGACTCTTATAATAAAGTGTGCTATCTTTATAGGAATATATGTGTACATTTTTTTTCTTCTAGTCCAATTCTAAAGAATAAGAAGGTGAGCCTTGACGGAATGGAAAGATTGCTATCATGTAGAATAGAGGTTAAGGGTTCAAATCCTAAAAATCGCTTCACCGCCTGTGGGGATAAGTGGGCATGGATCTATGTGGTGGCAACAATACTGGGAAAGATGAAGGGTTTTGGGACGAGTTTGAAGGCTTCGATGCTACTGACAAAAGAGTGCAAGCAAGATGATTTAGGTTGGTAGTGAATTATGGTGGCTTTGCACATATCTGATGTTGTCTGATTGGGGCAAGTTTGGTTTGGTGGTGGCATTTGGTATTGTAGGTGGTTGATGTGCTATAGTTGTTGTTGTTGGTACTCTTCACCTCATGATGAAGGTCATGTGATTCTTTCAAAATTGCATTGCACATAGCAATTATATCACTACAAGGATGGGACTAATAGGGTGGTTATTTGACCTCCATCCCTTGTTTCTTGTGTGTTTACGGATATTTCTTGTCCATTTTCAGCAATGGTGGCACGGCTGGCTTCCTATTTGCTAATCTAGGTTAGGGTTTATGTGGGTTGTATTGTTTTTCTTTAAGTAGTTTGGTTTAGAGTTTTATGTTGTTTGAGCCTAGGCCTTCTTATATTTTATGGCCTTCTTGTAATCTAGTTTCTTTTATAAAACTATGGGCAAAAAAATATTAAGTAAATAGGTTTCTTTTTTATATTATATATTTTAGAATAATATTGATACGTGTTTGGTTCAATGTCAATTGCAATCAGATACTAATGTTCTCAAAAAAGCACAGGAGAAATTCTTAGAATTTTAATTTACTACCTAATTTACTATTTTTGTTGCAATCTTATTTAGATATTATATATTTAGTTGGAAAACAAAATGATAACAAAATTAAAATCCAATAACAATGATAGCAAAATTTCTTTCTAAGAAGTAAATTTGATAACCGAACATATATTTTGTCAAATCACTCCAAAAATAAAGAGTTTTGGCCTTCTTAAGTAATTTTATATTCTTATTACAATTTCTACAAATTTGTGGTCATTAGCTGCAATTTTTCACAAATGCCAATGACCTTCACTTCTCTTTCACAACTTGGCCAAGAAAACAAATTATTCTGGACTCTGTGGTCTTCCCAACCCATCAACATGACGCATTGTAGTAATCTTGTTTACACCGTTTTTCTTTGGATTAAAGTAAAACAATGTTTATATACTTCTGAAAGAGCTTTCATCATCATAAACTTTTATTTAGAGGTAAAAGTATCTATAAACCTTTAAAACTGAATAAAAAATGCCACCTTCTTTTTTATGTTTTTATACCCTCAAAATCATGGTTTCAGAAGCACTTTTTTGTAAATCGAGATAAAACTCCTCTCACATACTTATCTCGTAAACTGAAAAAATTATTCTCCAAAAATTAATCAAAACACACACTTAAAGTTGGTGGATGTACAGCACTTTATGCGTGCGGGCCCCATATGATTGTTTTTTAAATGTATTTTGAAACAAAAAAAAGCCCCTCTCAGCTCCTTTGTCAGCCACACCCTCTTAAATCCGGATTCTCTCCTGACATTCCCATCCTTTACCGCTTCCGTATTCAAAACGGTGTAATTTGGGGTGTAAATTGAGAGCGTGTTTCACCTTTTTTTTTTTTTTTAAGTTTCTTAAATTTTTTTAGTAGTATCTAATATTCTAAAATATTTATTTATCTATTATGTAGTATAAAATAATTTTTTAAGAGCATTTAATATTTGATAAGATATAACTTGAATTATTTTTTTATTGACACTCTATATCTTAAATTTATTTTTATTACATTAAATATCCTAAATTATTTTTTTAATTGCAACGAGAAATCGCTAAAATATTTTTCTAGTGTTATTTTTTTATGGTCAAATGATTAAAAAGGACATTAACTTTTATAATAATTACATACAACGAATAAAATTATATTTTATATATTATTTAAGAGGTAAAGTTCAAATTTAATAGCCAAGTTTTTCCTGAGGGGCATCCGATACAAATAAATTTTAGAAAATGGAAAAATAACAATGAACAATTAAAACTCCTAACAACATTAAAAATGATGTATCTTAACCCATTATTTAACATTAAATTTCATAATTAATACAAAAAATGAAATAAATTTGTTTATATGTAATGTTAATTAATTTAACTAATTTTTCTAATATAATAAAATTAGAGAAATAGGTCTTATATTAAGGATATGAGAGAGTATTAAAATTTTAAAATTCTAAAAAATAAAAAGACAGAGAAAACGTTGAAATTCGAGAAAAAAAAATAAAGATGAGAGAGAGTGTGATATGGGACCCACAAACAAGAAAAGAATTAAGAATACACGGGCGGGGCCCACAAAGTGCAAAAAGTTAAAAAAAAAAAACTTATGCCCAAGCCATAGTCTTAAAATCCAAAACCATGATTTGAAGTCAAAATAGCTTATTTGAAAAAATTAAGTGTTCTTGTATTTTTTCCTCAAAATCATGTTTTTGAGAAAAAAACACCTTTTTTTAGATAACCGAACACACTATTAATGAAAAAAAAAAAGGGGTTGAAACGCCCTCCCAATTTACATCCAAAACTACACCGGTTCGAGCATAAAGATGGGAATGTCAGGGGGAGAATCCGGATTCCTCCCCCTCTTTAAATTTATCATCTTTCTCTCCCTTACCACCTTGACGTTCTGCTTCGTCTGATTCTATCGTCTTCTACTCTGATTAAATTGATTTTGCCGCTGGTGGTGGTTTGTCCACCATCATCTTCAATCACGCCAATAAAAGAAGTTCTGGTCCTTTTGAAAGTGGTTAGTTTTTTCTATGGCAGCCCACTTTGAGAGAATCTCCCTATCTTGCTCCAAAACAGAGTCTGCATCTTTGTCAAAGCTCAAAGTCAAAGGAGAGTGCTGGGTTCTTCCTCTTGGAGTTAACTCCATCAGAATTTATCAGCTAGGTCTTTCTTCAAACACCTAGAGGACACTCTTGAAACACCCAACTCTGAACTTTTAACATGCACGATTCTGAGCAGAGATTTTCTGGAGCTTGATTCTCAACGATATGGTCTTGTCGGAAGGCTCTCTCTGTCTCAATGGATTTCTCCGGAACAGAACGTCAAGGTGGCGTGGGTGAGAGAGAGATGATAAATTAAGAGAGAGGGGGAAAGGTTAACGATGTGGATTTCTCCGGATTTCTTTTTTTTTTTTATAAAAGAAATGCATTGATAAAAAAATCACGTAGAGCCACTAACCATAAAACAACAGGCAAGGCAACATCAATATCAACGGTGGCGGCATTTTTATTCAATTTTTAAAAATTTATAGACATTTTTACTTTTAAAAAAAAAACTTATGGGGTTAGATGATTCCTTAAGAAACATTTTTCTCCTTAACCTTTTTCTTTTCCACAACAAAGTAATGGACCCACATCCGGTTCCACGTCTCTGTCATAACTCATAACTCAATATATTACACATATGTGCCCGGACTCTGTCGGTATATTAATTTTTTTCTACATCCATATATATATATATATAATTCAAATAGGTTTTTGGGAGAATTACACTAAGGTCCCATAGAAGAAGAAAAATAAAAAACTAGTCCCAATATATTACAAAATGAAAAATGGTCCCATGGAGTTGTCAATACATGCTCCTAGAGTTGTTAACGAATTGTCAATACAGGCTCCTGAAGTTGTTAATGGAACCATTTTTTCATTTTGTAATCTACAGAGATCATTTTTTCTTTTTTTTTTCTTTAGGACCTCATTGTAATTCTCCCTAAAATTTTTTATCATTCGAAAGAATAATAACCATGGAAGTGTTGGGAAAAAAAAGTAAAGAAAGATATCTCTAGAAAAAAGAAAAGTCAAAGTTAAAGTTGGGAAGTGGCCGTACCTGAGGAAGCAGCCGTCGTAGATGACACGCGCAGCGTTGGTGCCGGCGGAGCAATTACGGAGTTGAACGGCAGCGGCGGAGAAGCAGTTGGCACAGTCGGCGGCGGAGAGGTAGCTTCTGCACTGAAAAAGAGCAAAAACGGGAGTGGCTCCGGTGGCTTGCTGGACCTTGGCGAAGTGCTTGTTCTGGTTAGAGAGATCTTGAAACGCTGCGTTTAGACTTCGATTGAAGGAATTAGCCTCTGCTGGATCTAATCGTTTGTACTGGAAGCAGCCGGTGTTGAGAAGATAGGTCTGAGGGTCAGAAACGACGCCGTTTAAGTATACGAAGGTAGTGAATAAGGTTATACGGAGAGTACCAGAAGGTGGAAGCAAGAGCATGGTATGAAGTGGGGAGAGAATGGAGATGAAGAAAGAAATTAAGAGATGTCAAGTACTGGTTCTCTTAGTTAAAGAGAGGAAGCTAATATGGGAGATCAAAGGAGCGGAGTGGAGAAGGTGTTTGAAAACGACTAATTTATCATTATTTAATATATATTATTCTCTAAAAAAATAAAATCCACAATATAATAAAAAAAGAGTAAAATTATATATCTATATAAAAAATTAATAATGTGTCTTACAATAATAAGATAAAAAAATTATTTTCTCCCCCTTATAAATCGAATAAGAGAAATATAATATTTCATTGAACAGAGGAAGGACCATAGTTGTATATACATTACGTCATGTGTGTTTGGGATAGCGGTAGGAAAAATGACTTATTATGATTCTGACTTATTAAAAATGACTTAATAAAAAAATCAATTTTTGTAATGTGATTTATGTTTGGATGAGCGATTGAATAAGTGATTTTTCATAAGTCAAAACATGTTTGGATTGGCGATTATATAAGTGTTTTTTTAAAAATAAAAACTTATTTGGATTGGCAATTACATTATTGCTTTTGTGTTAATTATAAACAAATAAGATATTTAAAATTAAAAATTAGTAGAAAAATTGAAGTTAGAAAATGTGATGCCAAAATATATAATTTCACATAAAAAATATTACATAACTAATTAGATCACATGTCCCGTACAAATCGATCTCTAATCATGTCACGAATATGATTCATACGGGTTGAAGATTATTCTATTTTTAAAGATAATGGATAATATTATTTATAATATTATTTTATTTTAACACTTTCAAGATACTTTGAACCAAAAAAAAATTAGGACAACATTATTCCTAATTAAAAACTTACTGAATATATTTACACTTTAACTCAAAATTTAATGTTACAATCAATATTTAATTTTTTTCCCGCACGAAAAAGGTGTAGAATTAAATAGGAGAAGATGTATGGACAGTGGGGAGTGGGTAACGAGCCACGCAGGTGGGGCCCAAAATCTGTGTACAAAAATAAGCTGCAGCTTATTTCAAAAAAAAGTGGGTGTCTTGGGTTTATTTAATAAGTTGCGTTTTCAGGCTTGTTTTTTTTTTGTAAAACGCTATGCCAAACACAGTTAAAACGTGGTGCGTTTTGAATTAGGCTTTTTACCCCAAAATCGGGCTTATTGGGCTCTAGAACGCTGTTCCAAACACAGCCAATAATGCTGAGGCAGTAGAGGTAGATATGTGGGGATGGTCTCACGTGGATTTTAGGTATATATAATTATATATAATATGCACAATTTAAATTATTTATCACTGTTTATTTAATATTCGTTGACCTAATTTATATGTGTTTTTATTACAGCATATGCCAGCGCCATGCACATGAAAGGGTTTTCTTTTTTGGGTTGTATGTGTGAATAATATTGCTTTTATTAATTTTTAAATTTATTTTCTTGCATGAATTTTTTTTTCTTTGAAATATTTAAAAACATTAAAATTTTAAAATTTTAAAAATATTTGCTATATTAACTATAAAAATTAATTTTATTAAACATAAAAAATATTTTTTTTGAAAAGACTAAAATCGTCAAATGAATTTAAATAATTTTAAAACATTCTATATTAAACTTTACTTTGTTATTTAAATTTATTAATTTAATTTTAACCATTTAACTTTAAAATTTTTTAATGATAGTTAGATTACAAGGTATAAAATGTAGTAAAATGTAATTGTGAGATAACCAGCATCAATTAAATTGCTCAAGGGTTTGCTCACGCCTTGCTATCTTTCCTACACACATATTCGTACTTCTTTCACATAGTTGTTACTTTCTTGGCTTAATTGCTTATGAGACACAAGATACAGAGTGTGTTTGGAACAGCGATTGTCAATTGAGCTTATTTCAATTGGGCTTGTTGTGATATTACTTTTGATAAAAGCTAAATTATGTAATGTGATTTATGTTTGGATTGGCGATTGTCAATTGGACTTTTGCAAAAATAAAACTTGTTTGGATTAACGATTGTCAATTGGGCTTTTGTAATAATGATAAGAGAGAAATGTAATTAAAAATTACAAAAAATTTATAATAGTTAAAGTTGGGAAATTAGACAATTAAAAACTGCTCAATGTGATGAATAATATTACATAACCAATTGGATCACATGTTCCGTACAATTTGATCTCTAATTGAGTCATGAATTTGATTCATTTGAGAGGAAGATCGCCTGCCATAATTTGTCGTGGAAGATTGTTCAGCTACACTATTATTATCTACATCAACAAGATTCACAGCTTCACCTTGGCAAAACATTACATCTTCAATATCATTTTGCCTAATAAAATTATGTAGGGCCATTGTTGCACAAACAATGCGGACTTGTGTCTGATAGCTATACTTGCGCATGTTTTGTAACAATTGAAATCGATTCTTCCACACTCCAAAAGTCTTTTCAATAGTGACCTTGAATTAGAATGATAAAAATTAAAGGTCTCATTAGCGTTTCTAAATCCGGGTTGGCGGCTAAATTCTGGAAGATGGTAACGCTCACGTCTATAAGGACCAAGGTACCCAAGTTGTGTCGGATAGCCAGCGTCAACCAAATAATATTTGCCTAATAAAAGTTTAAATCAATCCAAACTATTAGATTCATTAAAGTGTAAAATGAAGGTAATTGAATGGAAGGTGACGGAGCAATACCTGCAGGTGGATGGGGGGAAGTTATTAGATGGATTAGAAATAGCATATTCGAACACACGAGCATCATGTGTAGTACCTTCCCAGCCCGCCATAACAAAAGTAAAGCACATGTCCCAATCTCATACAGCCATTACATTCTGTGTTGGATATCCCTTTCTGCCAATATATCTCTCACGGTTCGTACCAGTTATCACACACCTAATGTGTGTTCCATCTAGAGCCGTCAAAACGGGTTCAACCCGCGGGCCCGCGGGTTGCGACAGGGTTAGGGTTGGCAAAATGCCAACCCGTGAAAGTGCGGGCCGCACGGGCCCGACCCGCGTGGCCCGCGGGTTGGCGGGTTGGCCCGCAAATTTTTTTTTTTTTATATGTATAATAATTTCACTATATTTATAAGTTGTTCACTCCTATCTTGATACTTTCCAATTCAAAGAAAAAAAATCTTAGCCTCTTCCCTTCTTTTTTAAACAAAATTATTATATTTTGGTTGTTTGAGGATGAGTTTATATTTTACTTATAAACTTTGACAAATTTAATAATTTTATATCTTAAATTGTGAATTATGTTTTTAAATTTTTATAAGAAGAATGATTAATGTTAGAAAAATAAATTTAATAATTCATATATGTGTGTCTTGTATTTCCGACTACCTTCAAAAAATAGGATTTTTTTTTTGAAAAAAATATGCGGGCCCGCGGGTTGTCCCGCAACCCGCACTCTGCGGGTTAGGGTTGGCAAAATGCCAACCCGCAAAAGTGCGGGCCGCACTGGCCCGACCCGCGTGGCCCGCGGGTTGGTGCGGGCCAGCCCGCAACCCGCGGGCTGGCCCGTTTTGACAGCTCTAGTTCCATCTATTACTCCAATAGCATATTGGAAGTATGGATAATAACGGGGATCATCTTTTATTTTTAGGTGGCATACACTGGATTCGAGATCGTACGGTCTGATATTTTCCCCCACTAGACTAATGCAAGCATCTAATACATTGTGCAAAAGCCTACTGACCGTTTCCCCTGAATGTTGAAAGAGCTTTTGAACTACCCTATTGCCTACTCCATGGCCAACGGTGAGCAAGAACATGGCAACCATTTCCTCGATCTCAATGTTCATTGAATTTTGTAAGCCATGTTCGACCAATTTATGACACAAGCTATAAAAGACATGTTTTTCCACTCTAAACATGTCATGACAACGTGAACCATGTGTTGCCAATACCTCTTGCACCCATAAATGATCGGTGCGTGTACTTATTTTTCGTGGTTCTTTACACATGAAAGGCACCCAATATTGACATATCAACGCAATCAATCGCTCATACTCATCTACTTCATTATTTATAAGAGATATAAGTCGAGACTGGTTATCTTCCTCCACCATGTCAGGTAAGTGTTGATTACTCGAACTTGCCATTGATTATATATCCTATGAGTGTGATTAAAAATTCAAGTATGAGTAATGGAATGAAAAAAACTCCAAGTAAGTACTCAATGGCATACAATAACTGGCATAACGTAGTTTACACAAAGCATAATGTCATGAAGTCAAATAAAACATAGTTTAGGTACATCTAGGATTCATAAATCATAAACTCCAACCACGGAACCGCGAACTCCATGTTTCGTCTATAAAGTGACATAAATGTCTCCCGGTTAGTCTAATCCGTGATTAGCTTGATACAGCGGTGATGAAAGCTCTTATCACGTACAACTTCCTCAATGCCAAGCAGTTCATTCATAGCACAATCGACACTAACATCTTTAATAGCATATAATGTTGTCGCTCTGTCTTTGGATGCATTTGCCAACACACTAACTGCATCAGCGATTTGTCTTGAAGTTGGCATTTTCTGCTTCTTTCTGTGCCCAGACGCTTCACCCATCTTCCTCCTACCCTGACTTCCTGACTCAGTACCACCATTTAATGGAGTGCTTGTTGTTAAGCCAATGCTTGCTAGCTCATCCGTCACTCCGGTACTAGGCACGGGGTTAGCACCAAACATATCATCTTCACTGTCCCCTGAGCCTTCCTCTTCATCTATAGTGGGTTGATACACATCCTCCTCGTCATCCTCCTGCTGTGTCTGAGGCTGTGTGAAAGAGGGTACAAGTACATCTTCGCCGCTTGCCATCACATCCTTGAAAATTATTCTTAATTCATTCTCAAACTTAAGGCTTGTGTGCCTAAACTTTCTATATGTTGGCTTCTCCTACATGCAAAAAAGAAAATAAAAAACATTTACATCACCAAAACTAATCAGTTATGAGGGAAAAAATGAAAGCTATAAGTTACAACAGTATTATTTTACTTGTAATTTTGCTGCCACCACTCATTTGTTGCCACGACTTTTTTCGTCACATGGTCTATGCCCACCCCAGTCTCTTTGATTAAAGAATCCCAAGTCTTGAAATCCTTTTTCAGGATATCTAATCTATTCTTCAATTTCTTTCTGTAATAATCTTTCCTAGTCTTCGCATTAGACATAGAGACAATAATTCCCCACGCTTTCTTTGAAAATGACTGCCCTCGGCGTTCTTTTTTGTATACTTGCTCAACGTAGGCTTTGACTAAAATCTCCGTTGTCTCATCATCCCAAACAGCTTTATCCATATTTCTAGACCACTATTTCAACACTATTTCCACCGCAAACAAAAAAAATTTAAAACAACTATTGCAGAAAATGACAGTGGGCATTACAAACACACAAGAATAAATGCTTGATTTTATAATTATGAATTAATATGAAGGCTAAAAACACAACTGTCATTAATAAGAATTAATATGAAGGCTAAAACATAATGTCTTTAATAAGAATTAATATGAAGGCTAAAACACAACGTCTTCACTGTGTTTGCACTTTCCTTGTCTCTTCAAATTTTGGAACAATACAATTAGATAAAGCTGAATTGTATGTAAAGCAAGTTCATTTTCTCAAGTTCTATAATTCTCAAGAGAAGCATTCAGAGGCCATTTGTTATTAGTTGGACCAAGCATTAGCCAACAAAATAGACAGATACTAATGCATGATCTCTACCACCATACATAATCATGTTACAGGAAAATCTTCATAACAATACACGACCAAGTATTAGACAACTTTATGGATTTGGTGGCTCCATTTTCATTTTGTCAAAAAAGCTCTCTGCCCCTCTTTTGCATCTCTTCTCTCATTCCCTTTGTTCGCATCTCTTGTCTCATTCCTTCTGCAGCATCTCTTCTCTCATTCCCTTTATTCGCATTTCTTCTCTCATTCCCTCTATTTGCATCTCTTCTCTCATTCCCTCTGTAGCATCTCTTCTCTTATTCCCTCTGTTCGCATCGTTTCTCTCATTCCCTCTGTTTGCATCTCTTCTATCATTCCCTCTGTTTGCATCTCTTCTATCATTCCTTTTACAGCATCTCTTCTCTCATTCCCTCTGTTCACATCTCTTCTCTCATTCCCTCTGTTCGCATCTCTTCTCTCTTCTAATCATGTATATCTCTTCTACCTCATTCCCTCTGTTCCTATTCTGCTCTTTTACATAAAGCATATCGCGTCTCTTCTATCTCATTCCCTCTGCAGTGATTCTTTTCTCTTTCGCATCTCTTCTATCTCATTCCTTCTGTTCCTATTCTTCTCTATTTTCCTCTTTCTAAACAATTTATAGACCCAAAACACAACCATTCAGTTGGTGTTCGAAGCACTGACCACATTTTGTTTTACTTAACACAAGAAGCTAAACAAGGCATATAGTCAAGCAGCAAATCACGTCGACGGAGCAGATCGACAAGAAGGACGGATAAAGAAAAATGAAACAAGATGAAAGTTATATGAAGTTTCAAACCTCAGCAGCCAAATAGATCCATGCCGACAGACAAGATCCACAGCCACAGCACCTTCAACTGGAGATGACTTCAATGACAGCCAAGCAGAAACATATCACCGCCACCAGATTGGCCTCCCCCAGAGCCAAGCCCGACAAAAACCACCGAGAAATGAATTGGCGGACTTCAATGGAAGCTATTCGGAGCTTCTGGTGCTGCAGCTGAAAACCACCGACAGGAAGACCCACCACTGAGTGCTTTGTCGAAATGAAGAAGGAGCCGCTGGTATGGTATAATGAGGAGAGAGAGAAGGAAGGCATCAGGGGGTAGGTTAAAAATTTAAAATGCATTAAATGATTAATGGTTATATTTGATTGAGCTTTTGATACAAGCTCCAACATTGAGCTTTTCACAAACATGCAGGAACAATGGTTAATTTCTCAAAAGCCCAATCTCTAATCTTATCAACCAAACATGAAAAAAATATCACTACTTGCAATCGGGCTTTTGTATGCCCAATTGGGCTTAAGGGCACCCAAAAGCTGCAACCAAACACACACATAGGTGATGAATATTTGCATGATGAGATATATAGGTTAAGAGTGCGATTGATTCAAATCATAAAGCCTAAAAAATCTTGATTCATCCCATATTGATTGGTTACTCGATGTGGGAAGTACTACTCTATTAGATAGAGTTGAAACCAAGTAGTTCAGAAACTCTCACATTGAGGAGCCTAGGACTGATCATAATGTTAAATTTCAAAGCTTTTAACTTGGTGCCACCTGCACAATGCAAAAATAAGAGAGGAACCTTCGAATAGAGCACTAATGAGTTTTCCAAAAAATAAAATAACTTCATAAAATCAATTTAATGTCACTTTGTATGCTTTATTGTGTTGTGACTTCACAAATACGGCAAGTATTCGCTTGTTTATGTATGGCTTTTGGTACAACTGAACTAGTTTATTCATCACATCCTTATTTATATGTTGGAAGTAACTTCTAAAGATATGGATGCTTTCACACTACAAAAAAACATGAAATTTCATATGGAATTTACCACAAAAAAAAATTTATGTGGCAAATTTCATCGAAAAATTTTCCGATGGAATTTTTACATGGCAAATTTAGCCAAGGAAAATATTCTGTGGCAAATTTTGTCTTTTGCCATGGAATTTCTGAAGGAATAATTTTGTCAGAAATTGCGACAGAATTTCCATCAGAAATTTGTGACGGATTTGAATTCCGTCAGAAATTGCGAGGGAATTTCTGATAGAATTGAATTCTGTCGCAATTTCCTACGAAAAAGAATTTCATGGCAAAATTTAAAAATTATTATTTTGTAATTAATTATTATTTTTAATTAAATTAAATTTTAAAAAAATATTTTTATAAAAATTATCAGTTATTAATCTTTTTAATTTATTTTTTAATTATTATTTTCTACTTTCTAAAATATTTTTAATTTCCAATCATAGGTTTTGGTCCCTATAAGGGCAACATGGTCATATAAAAATTTATTTATTAAAAATAAAATTTATTATTTATTAATTAATATTAGTAAAAAATGTTAGTTAATAATTATTTATTATTTATTAATTAATTTTAATAAAACATTAATTTTAGAAATTAGACAAAAATATAGTCATATGAAATTTATTTAAGACGTAAAATTTTTTAATCTGAAGTTAATTTATACTACCTCTGGTCCTAAATATAGGATAAAGTTTGTAGTGCAAATTACACTACAAACTTTGTCCTATATTTAGAACCGGAGGGAGTATAAAAAATTATAAGAATATATAAAATTATTTTATATTATTATTACATTTATATATAAGAAACAAATATATATTTATAAATAATTGATTATGTATAATAAGATTATATATATAATTGTGTAATAATAGAACGCCAAAGCAGTCAAGCCCAAGCAGTAAGGCATCGCGCGTATATGGACGAAGTCGTGGGTTCGAACCAAAGGAGGCCAAGTTGAGTTTCATTTCCAGGAAAAAAGAGGTTGCGACATATGGCGGAGGGATGTTATGACATGTGGTGGAGTCAGGTTGCGGCACATAGCGAATCTGGGTGTCGTACACAAGGTGGAGGCCGTCGGAGCTGATCGCCGTCAGTGATGAGGTGATAGCCGCCAGAGTTGCCACTTGACCTTTTAAATTTTAAAAAATAAGTTTGTGACGGAATTTTCGACGGTTCACAATAAATTCTATCGCAAAATTTGCAACGGAATTAATTCCGTCAAAAATTTGTGACGGAATCTAAATTCTATCGGAAATTGGTTTGTCATGCTGTTATTAGCGATGGAATCCATTTTCATAAAAAATTCCATCGGAAACTCTCAATTCCGTGGAAAATTCCGTTGAAAATTCAGTGTTTTTTTGTAGTGCCAAAAAGGGAGATGTAGTTGCTTAGGGATCCATATCTCCAGAAGTGACCTAAAAAAAGATAAATAGAGTAGGAAACTTCAGTCAAAGTAATGGGTCGACAACTTCTTATAGTATGAGAGGAACATTCAATCAGAGCAACAATGAGTTTCCAAAAAAACATAACTTCACAAAAAGCAATTTCTTGTCCCCTTGAATGCTTATCATGTCTTAGTATAGCTAAACTAGTTTATTCATCACATCCCTATTGATCTTTTTAATGTAACTTCCAGAGCTATGGACACTTCTAAAAAAGAAAAGGTATTTGCTTAGAGATCCATATCTCTAGAAATCACTTTGAAAAAGATCAATAGAGTAGGAACTGTGAATCAAAGCAATAGGTTAACAACTTGTAACAAGAAAGGAACCTTCAATTAGAGCAATAATAGGGGTCTCTAAAAAAACATAACTTCATAAAAAGCAATTTAAGAAACCTTCTATCAGAGCAATACTAGGATTTCCAAAAAAACATAACTTCACACAAGTAATTTAATGTCACATTGGATGCATTATCACGTCATGACTTCACAAAGGTAGCCTAATTAGCTGGGTTGCACACTACAAGAAATAAGAGAGGAACCATTAGAAGTGCATGTAAGAAGGATAATGGAAAATGGATAAGGGAAATCATAACTATACCTAGCTAAGGCTCATGAACAAAAACAACTCATACGGTAGTCTCTAAGGCAAAAGGTCAAGTGTATTCACTATTGCGGCTGTCACTGAGAAGTTGGATGAAGGCTTTTCGTGGTGGGATTAGACTAAAAATGACTCTCGACGACCAAAAAAGATAACAGAAGTCATATGGTTACAATGTTTGTGGGTTTCGTTTGAACAGGCTAAGTGTCAAGTATATTCTATTTTAGACATTTAAAAAGAAGAGGAATTGTAGGATTTTTTAGGTTGTCATGCCTAAGACTTTACATCATGGTTCATCTGTAAGAACTGTTATTTATTTGTTTAGATTTATAATGGTTCTTTGTTAATAACCATTATGTATTTCACTATTTTTTTTTAATTTTAGTGGTTGATTATGAAACCACCATTTTACAAAAAGAAAATAAAACAAAAACAAACAAAAAAGTTTATGGAGATGTTTTAAGATTTCATGCATCATCATATTATTCCTTCTCTAGTAACTTGTCTACCTTCTCGTTCAATGAGTGAACAAGACTGGTAATTTCCTTCAAGCATTGGTCCATGCATCCTTGTGCTCACAGGTAAACCTAGACCCTATAATGGAGATCGTAGGTCACACAGACGTGCCCTTCAATGTTTGTTGGTGGAAGAAGTTCATCTATCTTTTTGTCCTAAGATGATGAGGCAGAATGACAAATCCCTATTTTTATTATATATTTTCATACTTTATTTGGGCATTTTATCATAGTTATTGAGCTTAAAATTCATTTCTTGTGATAAATTAAGATTAAGAGTAAATATATTAATTATTAAATCAAAACTAAAAAGGGCAAAATTTTCAAAATAATTGTAATTACTTTTAATCATTGATTTTTAAGAATATTTTATGTTAATTTAATTGTTTTCAATTGTAGGTGCTTAAAAAATTGGATTAAAACTGAAAATGGTAGTTTGGCATTCAAATTTCAGAAATAACAGTTTAGTCCCACAAATTTGAAAAATGCCAGAATGATCCACCCGAAGTGACAACGTTTTTTGCAACAATTTTAGGGTTGATTTTAATAGTTTCAAATAGGATTTAGATGGAGAATTAGAGAGGGCAGCTACAAAACTTGGTCATTCATCATCTCGCATCCATCTTGCCTCTCATCATCTATCATTCACCCTTCAACATCATCTCTATCTCCACTTCTTTGCCTTCGTCAACCTCATCTCTCTATCACCATCCTTTTTAGTCACCAGCCATGGTTTAAAACAAAGGGAGTGCTATGAACAAGGGAGAGGATATGAATGCCTCAGCCATTATGCCATCACCAAAGAGCAAAGGGAGTTTTGTTTTGAGAGCAACCACCACCATTTTCGTCCATCTTTATCTTCCAAAGCCAATTACCTTAGTCTTGATTGTTCACTGTTACCACCCTCACCCTTTGTTTATCCAACCAACTGTGGCTTCCTCTGCTCCTTTTTGTTACAGCAAGTGTTTCACCCAAGAGGGGGTGAATTGAGTAATACCAGAAAATGTGTTTCGTATATAAAAATTGACTGGAAATTTAAAGTAGTTAAGAGCTAGGAGAAATATTATCGAAGTGCACACCGGGAGTTATACTGGTTTGGCCACAACTACTTTGACCTACGTCCAGTCCTCATAATGTCTCTGAGAGTTTTACTATATCTTCCAAGATTCAGTGGATTCTTGGTGTAACCCCCTCTGTAATTATATCCGAAATACGCGATTAAAATGAAATAGAGACCAATAATAATCAAATAACATCTATTAACCAATCACATGATGGGGTTTTCACAAATACCTTTCGAAATCATTTATAAACTTGGTCTCATATTCACATTTCGAATACAATTACTACGCGAAGATAAATCATATTCATATAAATATCAGAGTGCACAACATAATCATCCCGGTAATCCCGGGTACATACCTTCGCTAAAGATACATAGGGCATAATTGCCCATTACAATTCTTCAAATGGGGATTACACAATCTCATCTCAAATTCATAACCCTATATTCAACTGAATCATATACAGTCTTCACAACTCATTGATAACCAACTACCAACTCTCATCTTGAAGGAGTCCTAGTCGCTCCCTCCACGAGCCATTTGCCCTGTCTAAATTGTTGGTAGGGGAGGGTGAGATTTAAGAGAATCTCAGTAGGAAACTGATACCAATATGTATGCAATATATGTGTTTAATGCATGACATGCTTGCATTACATAACTCATGCTCACACAATGACATATCTACAAACTCAATACTTCAAACAATATACTTATGACCATAGTATAACAGAAACAGAGCTTCAATAGTTTATATATGTTTCACATAATCAAGCAAATCCATAATATGCATCAATACACCAACACAAATATCAAATACATGCAGGAGATGTAAGTTCCCTACCTCCAGTCTTTTCTCCTCGATTTGCATGCCAGCAACTCGGGGCTTCACGTTCGATTCTACAATGTCAAATGTACTATTCAGACACTTCCATAGTGTTTCTAGGGGTTATATGAGGTTATATTGAAAATTTACTAAAATGCCCCCGGGGACCCGGCCCGGTCCCGCTATACCTGGTCCGGCTGTACTTTTCTTGAAATTTTGACATGGGCTATTCTGACATATTTTCACCCAAGGAATCCATTTTTGGATTCAAAATTATCAAATTCAATATCAATTTACAAATTTAGCCTTGGCAGCCCCACTTTAAGGGTTTCAGGGGTGTTTTCATAATTATGCTTTTTCGGCCTTTTCCGAAAAAGTGACCAACTGTAACCCCACCTAATTTTCGCTCCTAAACTCAATGGAATCATCAAATTATTGAAAATCCATCTCTAACCCCTCCAAACTAGCCTTGGCCTAAATTCTCAATTCCTTGAGAAAAATTGGGGGTTTTTCGGTTTCGGCTCCGCAGACGTATTTCTTTCTACTCCTAACCACTTTATTAACCATTACATTGGGTTAGAACTACCATTTAGTATCAATTTTGGCAGCATAACCCCTAGGCCAAACCCTTTACCAAATTTGAAATCAAAGCAAATCAATCGGAATTTCATCGATTAAATTACTCATAACAGCTAGAACAATTAAAGATTGAAGTTTCGGAGGTTACCTTAAGCTCCTTCTGGCTTATCCCTCTTATGGCTGAACCCTAGCCTCTTTGAACAATGAAATTTCTTGCTTCAAGACCTTAATTCACATAGAGAAATAACTTAGGACAAGGATTATACACGTTAGGTACGAATTCACCGAAGAAATCGACCTACTTTGTGAGATTTCTCCTTCCTTCTCTCTATTTTCTTCAAGCTCTCTCTCACATTTTTTTTTCTGAAATGGCATCGGGAAATGGCTGATGATGATGGAGGAATTGCTTTTAATTGCATGCTATTGTCATGTTTTATCTTGATGATGTCATAATTCCCATTTTCGGAATTTCTGGCAGATTTTTTGCCAACTTTGAAAAATCATAACTAACTCTAGAAAAATCGAAATGAGGTGACCCTAAAGCCCATTAAAAGATATTTAAGTCCTATTTATAGGAAAAATATGTGTCATTGCCCAAAATTACCAAAAAATTCCAGAATTACATAAAACTCATTGCTGCCCCAAAACAGAGTTCAGTTTCCATCCCAAACTTTGGACAGTCATATCTCCTAGCTCACAAAACGAAATGGCACACATCATGTGTCCATTTTGAAGCTTGGGATGTGAAAATTAAGACTGGAAAGTTTCAGAACTTTTAGACAGAATTTGGTCATTCAAAATGTTCACACAAACTGGATGCCCAAAATAGAGTTTCACTGGACAGAATTTAAGATTTTGCATCTTTGATTCCAATGGTCCCATTTTTATATCAAACATCATTCCCACATAAATTTTCATAAGGAATCCATTGGAAACACCAAATCAATCAAATTCACATCACATTGACATGTTTTGACAACAATCTCAACATGTCAACACAATTCACATTTCAAAACCTAACATTGCAACTTTTCCATTCCAAAGTTCCAAACCAATTTCAATGACATCAAAACACGCTATGACACCATTTCCAACATAGTGCCCCATTCAATTCTTCCCTTTATTCTAAGTCAATTTGGATGTTAATCCACAATTGAACTCAAATATAGGGTTTCGGCGCTGCTCACAACACACACGAATTACATTCGAGTGCCAAATCACATCATATTCTCCAAAAGGGTTATTTATCACTAACCACGTCCACTTTTGGAGTCATTAACCCTTAATCACAATTTGGGATCTTGCTAAACCAAGGCTTAGCAATCCACTAATCTCAGGCTTATTCTCTAGCCTCGAGTCTCAAAATTCAGAGTATTACACTTGGCACATCAGTACATAGCAAATTCCTTCACTAAACACTCACTCCCCCTTACAAGTTGTAATCAAATTCCCAACTCAAGGTTCCACAACCTTAAGTTATCTCAATAATAAATATTGAGTTTGTAAAGAAATCTTTCACAAAGCAAATATATAATCACTAAAGTATAAAGAATAAATATAAGAAATAGAGCACTAAAAATATGTTGATCAGTGTATGCTTGTATGTTCTCAATCATGTCTGTTCCATGTTGAATGTTCCTATGTTCCATGTTGATAGCTACGTTTGATCGTTCTTCAAATTTGAAAACTATCTATTTGTGGTAGGTGAGCGTTCAGACGTATGTTTGACTTTTCTCTCAAAGCATTATCTCTTCATTGTTTCTCTATAAATATACTCAGAATACTAACAAAATAAAAGATTAATCATATAGATAACAAATTAATGAACAAGAGATTAAAATCATACTCTCTGTACTACATTACTCAAGTGGCTACTCGAGTGATCATGATCCATTACTCGAGTGGCTACTCAAGTGACCTGTTGAAAAAATTGCCAGAGTTAAGAAAATGTTTTCTTACTAGATTACTTGGGTAATCCATTGAATAATTCATTTAACAAAACTTGGCATACTTGGTTACTCGAGTGATCCCTTGAGTAATGCTTCCAATTCTTTTCTCATTACTCAAGTGATCCCTTAAGTAATGTTATCCAAATCTTAGCCAAGAGTAACTGCTTCTTTTCTTACCTGATTATTGGAGTGATCCCTCGAGTAATGTAAGCTTTTAAGTTCATATTACTTGAGTGATCCCTTGAGTAATGTCACTCATTTCTTGGCCAAGAGTTACTGCATCATTTCTTCACTGATTACTCGAGTGATCCCTCGAGTAATACTTCAATAGCATTTTAGGTTACTCGAGTGATCCCTTGAGTAATGTCATGTAGTTTTTGACAGAGAGCTTCTAGAACAATTTCTCACATATTGCTGGAGTGGTTACTCGAGTGATACCATCAAAAACTTGACAGAGACTCTCTGGATGAATTTTGCATACATTACTCGAGTGGCTACTCGAGTAATGGAGGTTCCTCACTTGAGTGCCTACTCGAGTGATCTCTTTTGAATTTTGACAGAATCTCTTTTTCTTGTTTTGACTTCTCGTGCTTTTTCATCACTCGAGAGCCTACTTGAGTGATGGCTTTCCCTGCCACCAAGTACTTAGTTACTTTGGTCAAATCTCTTTTGTTTATTAGCAAAACCTTTTATAGGATCAGACCAATCTTTGTTATCATCAAAACATGTGGATCTAACATTCTCCCTCTTTTTGATGATGACAAAACTTGGTGATTTTTGAACAAGGAGTTTGAAAGCATTTGTGACTTTTCTTTAAGATCATATGCCTTTAAAGTTCTTGACCTCTTTTCAATTATTATTTGTTGAGTATTGCAAAAGGTCCCCTTTTTTTCAATCTAAAAGTGCTCTTCAGTTCAAATATATGTTTTTGAATCTTTTGTTTAAACTTATTTTGAAATCAACAACTTTGAAATTCCTATGATTTTAAATTCAATGATTGTGAAACTCTAACTTAATTTTGAATTAAAGTTCACTGATTTTGACATGAGAGTGAATTAAAACTTGTAATCATCCTTAATACACAAATGGGAAATCATCAGTGCATAATAACATATTCTAATAATAACTTTAAACTACATAATTTATAAAGATAAATCACTACATAGTCAAAAGTTTGTGCATTATCAAAAAGTTCCCTAAATCCCAATAAACCTATAAGCCTATGCTAAATCTGTGTAACATCAATGTTAGTGCTCAAAAATCACTTCTAGTTCTTCTCCCCCTTTTTGGCTTCATCATAAAGGTGGGAATCAATTAAGAGAAGGACTAGGACTAGATGGCTGGGTTGCAGAAATAGGAGTGACAGGAAAAGGTGTAAATCTAGAGCCATGTGAGTTACTCGTACTGGAAGAAGATGAAGATGATGGTTCAAGTTCAGGGAGATTCACTGGAGGTATATGAAGAAGACCCTCTAGAGGATTCTATGGATCTAGAATCTAAGAAGGAACCTCTACCTTCTCTATACCAGTAGGTGACTGATGATCACCAGAAGAAACAATCACCGTGCCTACAAGTGAAGCAATTTATGTAGGCACTGGCTAGGGTTGGTTTGATTGGACAAACTGGATAGGGAAATCACAGGTGATGTGAATGGGTTCAGACGAAGTTGGATCAGACATAGTAAAAAGAAAGTTTCTGGGGTTGGTGATAAGGATGATAGGAAGAGGAAGAGTAGAAGGTATGGCTCAGAAGCTAGTTCTCGCTCAGGTGCACTAAAAGGCATAGATGGACCAGCAGTAGATGAGCTAGGTGTAATATCCCAATTTATGATTAAGGGCTAATGGCATTGAGATTGATTATAAACTTGTGTAATTAAATATTTTGGAAGTAATATGATGTAAATTTGAGATGAATGTGTGTGGTATTTGAGATCAATGGTTGAGATTCATTATTGATGGGTCGGAATCCTATACATTGTGTCTATGTGAGCTCATAGTAGAAGTGGATGAGATGGTGACATGTGGCATAGTGGAGGCCTTTGGATGAGGCACTAGAGGACAAAATACTACTTTTCCTCTCTTTTCTCTCTCTCTTGATCGGTAGAGTGTGTGTGTGTACAAGGGAAGGAAAGTCTCATTTCATCATCATCCCTTCCATCTCACCATTTTCTCTCTCTTCTTCCTCCATTTTTCTGGCGCACAAGCTTGGGAAAGAGAAAAGGAAAGCTTGATCTTTGAGTAGGTAAATGATCTCTATTGCTCAAACTCCCTTCATCAAAGTTGATCCTTGAGTTAAGAGCTACAATTCTATGGTTGTAGCTTGTCCATTGGTTGTGGTTTGTGATCACTCGAAATTCTGGACTTGGGTGAATCAAGAACTCTCTTTGGAGAAGTTGATAAGGTGAGTGAGACCTATCTATCTATCCATGTTTCATGCCATTTGAAATAGTTTGAATTTTCTGGAATTTTGGGCTCATTTTCAAAAATGAGGACCATTGGGAGTTGGTATGTATTTGATATGGAATCTGTATGTTTGGAATGCATTTTGGATAGATATAATTTGATTGGGTTTGAAATTGTTAAGTTTGGAGATTTGGGAAGTTGGTGTTTAATGTTACCCCAAAACCAAAGCATGATAATGGAATAGGATTTTGGTGATTTTGACATTTCCATTGGATTCCTTGAGTGATTTTGTGTGGGAAAAAGCTTGGTTATTGATTTTAGATTCATTGGGATCACTTGGGAAAAGTTGGAAATCTATCTTGTTTAAGCTCTGTTTTGCACAGTCTGTTTGCACGAGCTTTTTCAGTGACCAAATGGTATTGGAAAATTATGAAACTTTTCATTCTTAAAGTTCACATCCCAAGCTTCAAAATGGACATATATTTTGTGTCATTTCATTTATTATTCTATGAGTTATGGTTGTCCAAAGTTTGGGATTGAAACAGAACTCTGTTTTGGAGTAGTGTTTAGTTTTTGGTGATTCTGTATTTGTGTGGTGATTTCCAGTGAAGGGCTATATTTTTCCTTGAAATAGGACTCATATACCTTTCATTTGGCTTTGGAATCACCTCGTTTCGATTTTTCTAGAATTAGTTATGGTTTTTCGAAGTTCATCCCAGAGTCAGGAAATTTCTGGGCCGCGGCCCAAACCTTTCTGACCTGTTTCGGGCCGCGGCCCATGAGTGGCGGGCTGCAGCCTATAACCTTCTGACCATATTTAGGCTGCAGCCCAAGGAAGGGCGGGCCGCAGCCCACCCCTGTGTTCCAGCACTTAGTGTTTTTGAAAACTGACCTTCAACCTATTGTTTCCCAACCTTTTAGGGCTTTCATTAGAGACATTTGTGGCCTCTTAAGAGTCATAAATGATAACCAACTTAGTGTATTATGGATATAAGTAATTGGAAAAGAGATTAATCACTTGTCCCTAATTTGGTATAGGATTTGATATCTGCCGAACGCGTGAGCCCACTGTGCCAAAGATTGTCAGGAAAGATACAGGTAGCGACTCCTCTTTTATACTTTGTGTAAATGTATTGTATGTTTGTCTGTCATTCATTGTGTGGATGCTGCTGCTACTGCTTTGTGATACCTTGTGCATTGAGATACCTTGTGGAGTTTAGCGATCCATTGTACTTTGAGATGCTTTATGGTGCTTTGTGCTTTGTGTTGCTGCTACATAGTGTTCACCACGAAAGCGGGCGTTGTGCATAGTGATTACAGTGAAAGCTGGCATAGTGTTCACCACGAAAGTGGGCGTAGTGCATTTTGATTACAGCCGTGAGTGCTGTCGTGTGTGGCGCAAGCCAGAGATCATTGTGAAGCTTCTGAACATGATAAACATACATGCTTTATGTTTATATATCGTACGACCAACCCGGAGTGGTTAGGATCTCTTAGGGACATTCAGGATTTTGGGATTGTTGGTTATCTATTGTAGAATTGGGATTACTGTGTATAAATTGTTCATAGTGAATTTTTGACTTGTAATCCCCATTTGGGAAAATAGTAAACCCATTCGATATATAGAGTAACCCGGGGGTTTGTCGGGATTTTAGTTTCCGCACTCTGATATTTCTTATGTGATTTGATTTTCTCAAGTAGTTATATCCGCACGTGAATGTGAGACCCAGAATTATTATGTTTTGAATTGATTTTGAAATACCTCATCCCGAGTTGAGGGATTATAAATTGTTTATTTCATTTTATTGGTCTCTATTTCACTTAAAATTTGAAATCCGGATGTGATTACCTTGAGGGGGGTTACACTAGGTGCCACAGCATCAAGTCTGGCATGTAAAGATCTTAGAATTTCTCCTTGGGCCTGTTGTTTAGTCAACATCTCCTCATGCCTTTTATCCATTCTTTCTACAAGCTCTCTCATCTTGTTGGTCATGTGAGTGATAAGCTCCGCATTGGTGTTGGCAATATCCACATGACGTCTTTAAGAATATTTTGAATAAAAGTCTACAATGCGGATCCAAAAAAGCAAGGAGGAGCAGTAAAGGCAGGGGCAGAAGACTATGTATCATCCATCCAACTAGTCTTAGTCTCAGTCTTCTTCTTTTTCTTGGAACTAGATTCAAGAGGAGTTTTTAGGGGAATATCAATGTGCAATTTCCCAATTTAATTTTATCCTACTGGAGTTAGCCTCTTAATTAGTTCATTCTTCTCCAAGTACCAGATCTTATTCTTTTTCAAGAATAAAGATATGAGTTGAGGATAAGGCATTGGAGTGGTGGCTTTTCCTTTATAAATCTGTATCTCTTAATTTCAATAAAAATGAACTCACATAAGTCCTTTTTCTCCTTGAGAAGAAATGAGGCAAATTTTCTATAATCTCTTTCTATGAAATGAGTGTAATTGTTGGATTTATTGGCTATGGCTCTCTAATAAATATACCATAGAATTTGATGAAAATCACTCATATCACTCGGGTTGAAATTGAGGGGTCCCAATACCTCACCAGGCCTTAGAATAGAAAACAGCTGGTTTGAATCAAGATTAGGATAATTATATTTAGGAGGTCTTCTATCCCTAACTAGGTGTTGATTTTAGAGGGTGGGATTAGTATTTCTTGCCCCCTAACCTTAGAGACCATTTCTTCTTCCAGGGAATCTCTAAGGGGATCATTGATAGGTTCTAAATTACAATAGAAGTAACTGACTATCTTTGTGTAAAAAGGAAGTTTAACTGATAGCCAGGGCATATAGGACTAAAGATAAGAACTAAGGTTGAATTTCAATACCTCTTGAAAGATACTGAGGTCGATGAAATGCATCTTGCACACTTTTCTCATTAAAAAGTGATCTATGAATTTTTATGACTCCTCAATCTTCTTCACATTGAATCCCTTTAGAAGGAATGTAATTTCTTCTTCCCTCTCTTTTGGTTCCTTTGAAGATTGGCCCATATTTCCTCTTTTGGATTGTATAGTTGCTTCTGGCATGTTTGCTATGGCTGTGGCAAGATTCTTATCAAGCTTGGACCCTTTAGATGATTTTCTAGAAAAAGTAGGTGTGTCAGATGAGTCAGAAGAAGGAGGAGATGGTGCCTTGGTTCCCTTGCCTCTTCCCAGAGGTGCGCTCTTCTTAGTTTAAGCTCTTGTGATAATGGGTTCCTTGATCACAACTCCCTTGACATTAGGTTTGGCTTGCAACTTGGATTTAGCTTTTGGTTTGGGAGAAATTTTTTGTCTTTTAGCTGGAAGAGATGGAGGAGATTCAGATGATTGTTGAGGTTCAGAAGACTCAGAAGGAGTGTTAGGATTAAGAGATTTAGTTCTAACCATTATGATTGAGAGAAAGGAGAATTTCTGGAAAATGGAGTGCCGACGATCGTGAGTTTAGGACAACAGATTTTGAGAAGTCTGAAAGGTTTTTGAAGGCACAAATCAGTGGGTTTTGACATAAATGAGGTGAAAAAGTGTTTATGAAAACTTTGAGGAGAGCATTAGGAGAATCACTTGAGGAGATTTTGAGAAAAATGACTGAGTTGTGATAGATAAAGCTGTAGCACTCGACATCACTCGAGGGCTCACTCAAGTGATCTTGAGGCTCACTCGAGTAGCACCTCTAGTAATCATACCAAAAAATAAAAAATATAGTAGATTAAGTGTGTACCTGGCATGAATAATATTATAATTACCCATGTATATTCCTTTGGTGATTTGATGATACTTCTACACAGATTTGAGTTGAAATAAGGTTGATTTGTCATTTGCAATCATGATCACTCGAGGGCTTACTCGAGTAACTTTAAGACATCACTTGAGTAGCTACTCGAGTGATCAGTCTCTTTAGCTCAGACTGTTCACTTTCAACTGTTACGTCGTTTCCCTTTGAATTAATGCTTCTCTGCCTCATTTTCATGGTCATTACTTGAGGACTTACTGGAGTGATGTTTAATGTTACTTGCAGTTATCACTCGAGTAATTTAGATTACTTGAAGTTGTAGCTTGAGTGATATGGTACTCTGTTAACTTTTGCTTTTCATATCCCAAAACAGAGTTTCAAATTCCTACAAAACAAATTATTAAAAACTCTGATGCTTAAGTTAGTAATCATCAAAACATCACTAAATAACATCATCTAACATTTTGTAAACACTAGATAACTTACAATTCATTGGGATTTACCATTCCCAATTCTCTTCTAATAAATAGAAATTGATCTTTTGCTAGGGGTTTTGTGAAGATATCAGCTAGTTAAAGATAAGTTGGAATGAATATCACTTTGACATCTTTCTTTTAAACATAATCCCTGATGAAGTGATGTTTAATATCAATATGCTTGGTTCTGGAATGTTGAACTGGATTCTTTGCCAAGCTTATCATGCTAGTGTTGTCACAATATATTGGCATCTCCTTTAAATAAATACCAAGATCTTGTAATTATTGCTTCAACCATAACATTTGTGAACAACAACTTGATGCTGCAACATACTCAGCTTCTGTTGACGAAGAAGACACTATATTTTGTTTCTTGCTAAACTATGACACGAGTGAACCTCCAAGAAACTGGCATTGTCCACTGGTACTTTTTCTCTTTGTCTTGTATCCTCTATGGTCAAAATCTAAATATGCAACTAGATATTTATTTCTTCCTTTAGGATACCAGATACCTAATTCTACTGTGTCAGCGAGATATCTAAATGTTTATTTGACGGTTTCTGCATGTGATTCCTTTGGTGCTGATTGATATCTTGCACACATACCAACATGAATTGGATGTTAGGTCTGCTTGCAGTAAGATAGAGTAATGGTCCAATCATTCCTCTATATCTTATGATATTGTAATCTTTCCCTTTGACATCAGCATCAAGCAGTGTAGTTGAGCTCATAGGCGTGTCCATTCTATTTGCTTCATCCATTCCATATTTCTTCAATAGCTCTTTCAAATACTTTGTTTAAGATATGAAAATTCCATTTTTTCTTTTTTTGATTTGCAAACAGAGAAAGAAATTCAATTCTCCCATCATTGACATCTCAAACTCCCCTACATTATCTCAGAAAAATCCTTGCACAAGGTTTCATTAGTAGCACCTAAAACTATATCATCAACATATATTTGTACATTTAAAATATCATCTTGTTTTTGTTTTGTAAGAAGTGTTGTATCGACTTTTCCTTATACAAAACCTTGATTGATGAGAAATTTACTAAGTCTTTTGTACCATACTTCAGGAGCTTGTTTTCAACTATATAAAGCTTTTCTTAGTTTGAAAACATGTCAGGCTTAGTTACATATTCAAAACCTGGAGGTTGCTCTACATATACTTCCACCATGATATATCCATTTAAAAATGCACTGTTCACATCTATTTGATAGAGTTTGAATCATTTGATGCATGTAAAGGCTAAGAGTACTTGTATAGCTTCCAATCTAGCCACTGGAGCATATGTTTCCTTGTAATCAATTCCTTCTTCCTGATTATAACCTTTGGCTACCAATCTTGCCTTGTTTTTGACAATGATTACGGATTCATTCAATTTTTTTCTTGAATACCCATTTTGTGCCAATGATCGGATGATCTTTAGGCCGGAGTACCAAACCCCAAACTTGATTTCTTTCAAATTGATTGAGTTCTCCTGTATTGCTATAACCTAATCATTGTCTGATAGGGCTTCATCAATATTGGAAGGTTCTATTCCAAAAATGAATGCAAAAAGATGACTTCATTAAATTTTTTTTAGTTTTAACACCCTCATTTACATCTCCTATAACCTATTCCAAAGGATGACTCTTGTTGTATTTCTAGGTTCTAGGTTGTCCTAGTGGTTGTTCTTCTTCCTTGGTTTGGTCAACCTCTGGGATGAAAGGTTTAGGATTAGGTTGACCATTCTCTTGATTTAAAACAATTTCCTGCTCATCGTCAATAGTTTTATAAGAGGATTCAAATTCATCGAATACAACATGAATTGATTGTTCAATAATACAGGTTTGTTTATTGAAAACTCTGTATGCTTTACTCCGATTAGAATAGCCTAGGAATATTCCTTCATCTATTTTAGAATCAAATTTTTCTAAGTTTTCTTTACCATTATTATGAATGAAATACTTACAACTAAAGATGTGAAGATGAGCAAGATTCGGCTTCCTTCCTTTGTATAGTTCATATGGTGTCTTTTCAAGTTTTGTTCTGATGTATGCTTTGTTTGAAATATAGCATGCTGTGCTTATTACGTAAGCCAGAAAACTTGAGACACGTTCTTTTCATTCAGTATTGCTTTAGCCATTTCAGTGAGTACTCTATTCTTTCATTCCATGACTCCATTTTGTTGAGGCGTCCTTGGAGCAGAGAAATTATTATCAATGCCATTAGTGTCACAGTAATCTCCAAATGCTTGATTCTCAAATTTTGTCCGGATACCTGCAATGGACATACCTTTCTTATTTTACACTTTCTTGACAAAACAATAAATTCTTTGAAGGTTTCATCGTTCGATGATAGGAAAATAGTCCATGTAAATATAGAAAAATCATCAATAATGACAAATGAATATAAATTGCCACTAAGACTCTTAACTCTTGCTGGACCAAACAAATCCATATGTTGCAATTGATGTGGTTTGTTTGTTGTGATCTCATTTTTCGATTTGAAAGATGATTTAGCTTATTTACCCTTCTAACAAGCGTCACAGATCAAATCATTTTTGAAACTCACTTTGGGTAAACCAAGCACTAAATCCTTTTTGAGTAATTTTCCTAGTTGGTGCATATTGACCTGAGCAAGTCTCTTATGCCATAACCAACTTTCATCGGCATTACTTAGAAAATAGTTTTTTGAAACATTTTTACTAATATCAAGAGTATAGCAGTTACCTTCCCTTTTTGCTTTGAGCTTTATTTTGAGATTTTTCTTATCTAATTGTAAATATTTCTTATTTACAATTAGACATTCTTCTGAGTCAAAAATTACCCAGTTGTCTTTATCTGTACTTTGACTAATGCTCAGTGAGTTATGCCACAAGCCTTCAACATAGTATACATCTTTGACTTGTATACCCTTATCATGTTTTATTTCACCGATTCCTGTTATCTTTCTGGATTGATTTTTTCCAAATTTTACCTTTCCACCTTCTTTAAGTTGTAATGTGGTAAAACTTTCAAAATCATCGGTCATATGCCTAGAGCATCCACTATCTATGTACCATTTGTTATTTTTGGATACTTTAAGACATATCTGCAATCAAAATATGATTAAATCTTAGGTACCCACATCTTTTTGGGTCCTTTTGGGTTAGTACAAATTATTTTCTGGACATATGAACCTTTATGTACCCATTTGTAGGTTCCTATCTTTCCTTCCTTTTTATGAATGCATGATGAAGTATAATGACCTTTTCTATTACAATAATTATAGTATGCAAAAGGATTTGATGTACGTACAGAATGTTGAAAGTAACTTAGATAAGTCTTACCTCCTGCTTTCTTTCTTCCTTTCTTTTTATCTGATTTTGGATCATATCCAATACTAGAATGGTCATTTACATATCATTGAGCTTTTAAGATTACATTTTTAGCATCTCACTCCCTTTAGTGAATTTTTCAAGAGTTTTTATGAGATTAGTGTGTTTCTTTTTCAAAGATGAACAATTTTCACAATCCTTTTCTAAATCATCTTTAAGTTTTTCTTCAAGATTTTTGTTTTTCTTTTTGAAAGCAACTAATTCCTTAACTACTTTAATGAATTCAGAATGTAAAGCATTATATTCAGAGAGTAATTCATCATATGTAGGACCAGAATCAATTACCTCTTCTTCTATTTCTTCTTGAGCAACTAAGCAGATATTAGCTACTTATTCATCATTACTCTCTTCATCTGATGAACTGTCTCTCCATATGGCAGATACAAAGGCTTTCTTCTTGTTATAGAGCTTACCTTTTCTCTTTTCTTTATTTTTCTAAGCCAATTTCTGACATTCTGATTTGATATGTCCTTGATTAAACCATATATTTGTATAATTTTTTATGATTAAATTGGGATTTTTAATGTATTTTCTGGGACATTATTGCATGCTTAAGAACTATTTTTAATTAAGGGCATTTGTATTGAGTTAATTGCAATTAGGGGTAAAATTGTCATAGTTTGTTAATTATTTTGTACAATTGGTTCTTGGACATTTGATGCTACCTTGTGCTTAAACTTGCATTGTAGGTGTGAAGGAAGAAATTTTGAGATCTGGAGGGCCAGAATTAATATTTTGAAGCTTGGGAAAAATTACAGAAAATGGCCCAAGAATTTCTAAAAATTACAAAGTAAATGAAGAAAAGTGACCAACAAAATTACAAGAAAGGACCCAAAATCTTTGTAAACTTTAGTTGAGCCTATAAATAGTTTTGAAAAATTTCAGTTTAGTCCCTCCTAAGAACTTTTTAGGTTTTCAAAATGGTCCTTGGTCAAAACTTGCGTTTTGACCAGGTCCATTGCTAGGTCAGAAAACACAAGAAGTAAGGGAAAACTGAGACACAGCTGAGGGATATTAAAACAGAGTTGTGCTGCACAACACGAGCTTAGGGATCACCTTCAGTTTTCTTCTAACCTCACTGGCGACCTTCACTATCTTTACTCTATTCTTCCATCACCGGTGAGGGAGCTCGGGGATGGAAGGCAATAGCAAAGAGCTAGCTGGGAGTTTTGAATCAGATAGTAGCACTGTAAGTTTAATTTCAGAGAGCACAGGGGGGTATCGTAGAGCAACTTGAACCAAAAAGAGAGAGAGCTATGAGTTGGGAAGGGGTGCTGCTAGTTGAGAGCACAGTGAAGCAGAGTCCAAACCTGACTTGGGGAAGTGAACTAGACCACAATCATCGTAACCACTGACCAACACTACCATTTGCTTCAGAGACCACAACATCGTGAGCTTTGAAGACAAGACGAAAGAGATCATAGCCACTAATCATCAGTTTTATCACCACCACAACCGTGTCTTCTCTTCTCTACCTCTGTCAGAGTAACACCTCCGGTGGATTCTCCCCTATTTTTGCAACTTCTGACAAGCAAATTCTAGATTTTGGAGACCTTCATCTTCTTCCTCTGTGTTACACCACCGTCTTCCACTGTTCTCTCACCTTTAAACACCATCAACTACTGTCCCTCTTCACCATTTCACTACCTCCTTTGTTCATTACCTCTGTCAAGTACCAACCCATTAAATTCTTCTCTATAGATTCATCCTTCAGCTATTTATTCTTAGTTCATCATCTCTGCCCCGAAAAAACCCACATCCTTTTTCTAGCAATTTCAACTTTCACTCATCTTCTATGGATTGGCAGTATTTTGGAAGAATTGGGAATTTGCTCACATGATGACTAGCTGATTTTCTTGCTTCTTGGTGATGATGATTTGTGCTAGACCTTAATAGACTACAAAGGGGAGTTTTTCTATCATTCCATTAGTTTATAATTATATATTTTGATTGCCTAGTTTTAGGAATTATTGTATATGATTTTGGAAATGAGATTAATGTTAATTATCTCTTTTGGTTTGATATTTGTAGTTGAGATTAGATTTTGTAGTGTGAAAATTATATATGTTTGAATTTCTTTGTGGTTGTAATGATATGATGTTAATTAGTGTGTTATTGACTAATTAATGTGATTGATTGGTGCCCTTGAGGGGCTGTTTAGCATTCAATTTTAAGAAGACTCATGTTACATTATTCCAATTTCAATTACACATTAAGTGGTTTTAAACAATATCTCTAGAAGTAGTAGTTATCTATGTTCATAGGAGCTACTATTAATTGAAATATTGGATTCAAGCGTTATCTTAGGGTTTTTCTTAAAACTTAATGAGTTTTAACTCCCATAATCTTTTTGAGCAAGGATTGTCAATTCTTCATCACCAAAATCACCCATCATTCATTTCTTCATATCCAACTCATTTTTATAAAAATACCAAAAATATTAGTTTAGCATTTAATTAAAGTTTGCATTTATCTATTTCAATAAAAGCCAAAATCCAATTCCCCTTGTTTTATTGGATTCAAGTGTTATCTAGATTACTTAGGATTCAATAAAAGGCTCCTCGAGAAGAGAGAATAATCCTATGTTTGCCTATACGCAATCCTTGGTTAATTTTTGATTGTAGACCCCCAAGTTAACGTAAGAGACGAAAAAGTCCTTAATCAAATGGTGCCTTTGCTGGGGAGCTAAGTAATTGGCTTCTTAGGTAATCTAATTGTCAAATTCACTTTTGACAACAGGTTTCTCAGGTAAAGCTTGATAGTTTTTCATTTTTGGTTTTTCATTACATATAGTTTAGGGTTTTTGCATTTAGGTAGTTTGCATAGCATTCATTTCATTCTTGCATTGTTTTGACTTGGTAACTTTTGTATGGTGTTATTTGCTTTCAATTTGATATGATTTCGAGCTCATTTGTATGAATTCACGATGGTTCCAAGTTAATTCATAGCATAGTTGCATCTTTTATTATTTTGAAACTTTTCTTTCTTTTTCACTTGCATTTGTATTCTCTTAGATTCTTTTTCTTAGTTTTCATAGTTTATAGTTAGATTGTTATCTTGTAATTCATTGTGCTGAATTTTCATGGCTTGGTTTAATGATAATCAAGATTTTCCCTTTCAATCTCACTCTTCTGTAAAGGATTCGACTGAAAGGAAAGAGTCTATCTCTGAAAATATCCATTCCATTTAATAATCATTGCAGTTTCTTCAAGCCAAGTTGGGATGTTAAGATAGTCCAATTGGTCAAGAATGTCATGATCCATTCCACCCTTTATACGATGAACCCTACCAACAACCTTCATTCTAACCTCATTGCGTACCACACCCACCCCATGGATCATAACATGAATCTTCTCCACCACCATACAACCCATATTATAATCCTCATTCTAATCCTCCATCATATGACTGCATGTCATATCATAAACCTCCTTATTCATTTCACCCCACTTCCCAACCATACCACCCATCTTATGAGTCTCTATATCCACCATTTCAGCCATCTTATGGACCCTATTCTCAACCATGTGTGCCAAACCAAGAACCTACTATTGGTGAAGTCATTAGAGAATTCCAAAATCTAATGACTTGGACTATAAATGAGGAACGGTCACATAAGGACACCTTTGCCCATCATATGGCCTCTATAATGTCCTGGCTTTCCATATTCATAGCAGATGATGTGTTCTTTACTACTTGTTCCTCCTTTCTAAAAGTTTTTGAATCCTTGGCCTTTCTTGTAAAACTTCCTGAATCATTTTATTATTAAGCTCATTTAATCATCATCGAACTCTTCATCCTCATCTTGGTTCTCTTCTTTTGCTTTTAGTGTTAGGCCTTTCTTCTTCTTGTCATTGATATCTTCTAGTTCTCATTTGAATTTTAGTTCACTTTCATATTCAGAGAGGCTTCTGAATAGAGAAGCAATCGATCGCATTGATTCACCTTTTGCTTTCTCAATAGCAGTGACTTTGGCCTCCCAGTCTTTAGAAAGTATATTTAGAATCTTTCGTACTTGGATATGTTGATTTTAGACTTTCCTAAATGCTACAAGTTGATTAACAAGATGAGTATATCTAAGTTCAAATTTAGCTATTGACTTACCAGATTTCATTCGAAGTAAATCAAATTCAGTAACCAGAGTGTTGATCCAATTTTCCTTTATTCCCAAAGTTCCTTTATAAGCTATTTCTAGGGCTTCCCATATTTCCTTAGCCGTTGATAGCGTGCAGATCTTAAAGTACTCATTCTGACTCAAGGCACTTTGAATCATTAGAATTGCCTTGCTGTTGAGAGTAATAAGTTTCTTGTCATTCTCATCATATTCTGCTGGCATTTTAGGAATCTTTTGTGAATGTACAATTTTCATAGGTTGATAGTTTTCATTCTCAATCACGTTCCATAGTCCGTATTCTGTGGCCATTATGAATACTGTGAACTTGGCTTTCCAGAAAGAAGAGTGTTCACCACTGAAATCCAGTGGTATGGTGATAGAAGCTCCGTTAGGAAGAATTCCTTCACCTATGATTACCATTGGATCCTTCTTAGGTTGTTATAACTAAACAAGAAGACTTATGCTCTAATACCAAATGTTAGTGCAAGCGTTATACCCAAGAGGGGGTGAATTAGGTGATACCCGAAAATTTGTTTTGTATATAAAAATTGACTGGAAATTTAAAGCAGTTAAGAGCTAGGAGAAATATCACCGAAGTATATACTGGGAGTTATACTAGTTCGGTCACAACCACTTTGACCTGCGTCCAGTCCTCAGAGTGTCTCTGAGAGTTTCACTATATCTTCCAAGATTCAGTGGGTTCTTGGCACCTCAGTACATAGTAAGTTTCTTCATTAGACACTCACTCCCCCTTACATGTTGTAATCAAATCCCCAACTTAAGGTTCCACAACCTTAAGTTATCTTAATAATAAATATTGAGTTTGTAAAAAAAACTCTATCACAGAGCAAATATATAATCACTGAAGTACAAAGAATGAATATAAGAAACAGAGTACTAAGAATATGTTGATCGGTGTACTTGGCCTACTTTTTTACTCGAGCGATCCCTCGAGTAATACTTCTAATCCTTTTCTCATTACTCAAGTCATCCCTTGGTAATGTCATCTAAATCTTGGCCGAGAGTAACTACTTCTTTGCTTACCTGATTACTGGAGTAATCCCTCATGTAATTCAATCTTTTCAGTTCATATTACTCGAGTGATCCCTCAAGTAATGTCACTTATTTCTTGACTGAGAGTTACTATATCATTTCTTCATTGATTACTCGAGTGATCCCTTGAGTAACTCCATGTAGTTTTTTACAGAGCTTTTGGAACAATTTCTCACACATTACTTGAGTGGTTACTCGAGTGATACCATAAAAAACTTGGTAGAGACTCTCTGGATGAATTTTACACACATTACTCGAGTGGCCACTTGAGTAATGGAGGTTCCTCACTCGAGTGCCCACTCGAGTGATCTCTTTTGAATTTTGACAGAATCACTTTTTCCTATTCTGACTTATCGTGCTTCTTCATCACTCGAGTTCCTACTTAAGTGAAGGCTTTCCTTACCACCAAGTACTTAGTTACTTTGGTCAAATTTCTTTTGTTCATTATCAAAACCTTTTATAGGATCAAACAATATTTGTTATCATCAAAACATGTGGATCTAACACTTTCTCCATCCTCACTTATCAATATTTCAATCTTCTGCTTAATATCTTCTCAGGATATAAGGAAGTAGGCATAGTTGGCCAAGCAACAGATGGATGCCTTTGCTTAACACTAGGGTCATGGCAGAGTTAAGCAAAGAGACATGAAAAGTGGGATGGATGTGGGACTCCGGAGGTAATTCAACCCTATAAGCTACTAGCCTTACACATTCCAACACCTTATAAGGACCAAAAAATTGAGGTGCCAACTTTTGAGATTGCCTTGTAGCAGAAACCTGCCTATAGGGCTGTAATTTAAGAAAAACCCATTGGCCCACCTAAAATTCCCTATCAAACACCAGTGGAAAATTGACTTTTTAGACCGGTTAAAAAAGACTTTTTAGACCGGTTGTGAATTAGGTCTTGTTATAGTAGGTCTAAAAAGTCTGTTATTTTTAGACTGGTTGTTATAACCGGTGTTAAAAGTCATACTTTTAAGACCGGTTGTTCTTAAAATTGGTTTTAAAGGTGACCTTTAAGACCTGTTCTGCCCGCAACAGGTCTTAAAGGTCAGACCTTTTAAGATTGGTTGTGCCTACAACCGGTCTTAAAAATCCACCTTTAAGACCGTTATCTATTAACCGGTCTAAAATAAATATCTTTTAGACCGGTTTTCTCAGTAACCGGTCTAAAAAATAAAATCCTTAATTTTTTTAGACCGGTTAGTATAGAACGGGTCTAAATAATCTTTTTTAGATCGGTTATTATAATAACCGGTCTCCCAACTTGTTTATAATCACGAAAATGCCACCGCGCATTTCTTTTAGACCTAATCCACTACAACCGATCTAAATGGGCTGGTCTAAAACGCGTTTTTTCTACTAGTGAAATCATTTTAAATAAGCCTTTTGTTTCATTGTATTCACGGATTTGTGCAAATGATGCTTGAGAACAGCAAGCATTCGTTCCTTAGCCTTAAAACTTCTGTCTACTACTTCCAAAATAGCAGATCTAGGTAAATTGGGAGAGTAAATAGGAGGCTTCTTCCTGTATAGAAGCTCATAAGAAGTAGCCCGAGTAGCAGTATGAAAATTGGTGTTGTACCACTACTCAACTAGGGCCAACCATTAACTCCATTCTTTAGGAGTCTCCTAACATATGCACCTAAGATAAGACTCTAAGCATCAGTTTAAAACTTGTGATTGCCTATTACTTTGTTCTACCTTCAATACCTTAAGAAATTATTTCTAAAAATTGCTGATGAATATAGAATCTCTATCACTTATTATTTTAACTAGGGCTCCATAAAGCTTATAAATTTGATCTATAAAACATTGAGCCAAAGAAGAAGCTGAACAAGGATGGGATAGGGCTATAAAATGAGCATATTTGCTCATTCTATCAATAACAACCTATATTACTTCCTTACCTCTAGATCTAGGCAACCTTTCAATGAAGTCCATTATGATATTTTCCCACCTTTACTAGGGACCGGAAGTGGCTGCAATAGACCTGGTGTGGATACTTTCTCATACTTACACCTTGCATAAGTGTCACACCCTTTAACATAGTCATGAACATCCCTATGCAAATGCTTCAACTAGAACAGCCCTTTAACTCTGTGATATGTAGCTTGAATCCTAGAGTGGCCGCCTTGAGGACTTGTTTAAAGCCATTCTAGCACTTTCCTCTTCAAGTCAGAATCATTCCTAAGCACTAACATACTATTTTTCCTCAAATATGTGCCATCCTATGTAAATATACCAACACACCTACCTTTGGCTTTCAATTCCCCCACTATTGCCACATACTTATCATCCGTAGCTCAACTACTCTTAATATGATCAATCAGTTCAGGAGAGGCAGTTTCAAGCGTAATATGTAGTAGCTATGAACTAGGTAGCCTTGACAATACATCAGCAACTGTATTGTCATTGCCCTTTTTATAATGAATCTCATAATTATAGCCTAACAACTTAGCTATCTAAAACATTTGAAAGGGCATTTTCAACTTTTGTCCCAGTAGATACTTAAGGCTCTATAAGTCTATGCGAATAATAAACCTACTTCTTTCAAGGTATTGATGCCAACACTCGACTGCTTGCATAACAACCATTAGCTCTTTCCTATATATTGAAAGGTTTAGGTGTCTTAGGGGGTAATGCTTTGCTAAAAAATACTAATGGTTGACCTTATTGCATTAGGACAACCCCAATCCCATTACCATATGTGTCTGTTTCAACCATAAATTCTTTAGTGAAGTCAAGTGGAGCAAAAAAAGGGGCAAAAATTAATATTTCCTTCAGCCTCTGGAAAGTTGCACTTGCTGATTCAGACCATTTAAAGGCATCTTTATGAAGTAGCAATGTCAGGGGCCTTGGTAGCTCTCCATAGCCTCTAATAAAGCATTTATATTACCCTGTCAGCCTTAAAAAAGCCCTAAGTTGCTTGATTAAAGTAAGGGCAGGCCATTATGCCACTGCCTGCACCTTTTTTTAGTATGTGGCCATAGTTCCTTAGCTTATAATGTGGCCAACGTATTCTATCGTTTAACACTTTGACTTCTTAACAAAATAGTGGTTGGCACACAAAATTTTGAGGTACTCCGTGAGATGCAGCACATGATTTGACAAAGAAGGACTATATATTAGTATATCATCAAAAAATACAAATATAAACTTTGTAAGAAAAGAGTGGAAGATGCTATTTATAGCTACCTGAAATATTGCTAGAGCATTTGTGAGCCCAAAGGGCATCACAAGCCACTCATAATGGCCACCGTGGGTCTTAAATGCCCTCTTATGAACATCTTTTGGCACCATTCTAATATGATGATACCCTACTTGCAAATCCAACTTAGTGAACCATCTAGCTGCCCTTAATTCACTAAAATGATCTTCAACCATAGGTATAGGGTACTGGTTCTTAATAGTTTTCTTATTTAATTCGCGATAGTCGATGCTCATACGCCAAGAGCCATCCTTTTTCTTAACTAAAAAATGGGTATAGAAAAAGGGGAGGCACTCTCTTGGAGAACCCCATTACTAAGTAATTAGCCATCTGTTTCTCAATAACATCTTTTGAAGCTGCTGAATAACAATAAGGCTTCAAACTGATGGGGTTAGTCCCTTGAAGAATTATGGGGTGGTTGTGGCTTGGCCTCAATGGGGGCAGCCCCTTTTGTAACCCCCTTACTTAAAAGCCTTGAATATAGTTCAAAAACATGTCACAAAGTTAAACTAGAGCCCAAAGGATAATTTACAACTCATTTGAGGTCCTGACTTTAAGACAAGGTCCAATCCTGTGATAAAGTGGGTTTTCAAGAATTTTTTGAAACATGTTTAGTAAGGTCTCATTGATTTAAAGTCTTTAGTCACCTCGGGTTAAATCAAAATAAACCAAATTATACGGTGAAGGGCACAAATCGGGTCATGTTCTCTTGAGAAGCCTTTTATTTAATTCCTAAGCTAAACAAAGTGACAAAAACATTAAGATGAGTTTTGAATTGATTTTTTTTCTTTTTAATAATAGAAAATAACCTAGACTACTATTTTTTTTGAGTTTTTGAGAAATTGTTGAGATAATTAATGAAATTGTGATTTAAACAAATTGATGATAAATGCTTCTTGGAAAAATGGAATATAGATTATCCTTGCTCAAATTGATTTGGGAGTTAAACTACTCACTAAGTCAAAAATTAAACCTTACCAACTCGCTAAGTCTACTGATATTAATTAGTGATTACCCCCAGAACTCTAGCTAGATAATTACTTCTTAATACACTATTAAGTACCACTTAGTGTGCAATTTAGGATTGGATTTATGCAACTTGTTCCTCTAGACAATGAACACTCAACTGAGATATTCAAATAAGATCAAAGTAGTCATAATACTCATTCAAACTATGAAAGAATAGCACAACCACATTAAACTAAAAAGGGAATATATAAATATAAATCTCAATCTCAAACTACACAATCCAATCCAAATCACAATTGTTCAATCCAAACTAAGATAAACAACTCACAATCTCAGTAAATTAACCACATAACATAAAATCCTAACTCAGGAAATCCGTTACATAGCTAAATCAAAAAGATTAAAACAAATAACTCCCCTGAATGTATCTTTGAAGCTCAAACCAATCTTCCATCCCCAAGAAGCAAGAAAGAATTTAGCCTCTCATGAAGTTTACCATAGCTACAACTCCTTCAAGACACCAAAAATCCATAGAATTAAGGTGGAAGGAACAAATTAACGAAGGAGGGAGGCTTTGCTTGTTGGCTCTCTTTTTTTTCCAGCTCTTCCTCGAAGGCGCCAATGGATGATCTCCAGCGGACTCCCGATGCCCCCTTTTATTTTATTTTATTTTATTTATATATCTTTGATTTGAAATCTCCGTCAAGTCCCTATAAGTTACGAAAAAATAACTCCAAGATTATATCCTGATCAGATTTCCCTCAATTCTGTACAAGAGGCCCGAAACAATTAGTTCCAAAGGTGAAAGATGCTAATTTTCGGATTTTTGGACCAAACTGGCAATTTGGAAATTCAGTGTATTTTCTATAATTTCTGCTGATATGTTCTTTACTAAAAGTCGGGGATAATATTACAGAAAGTTCCCTGAATTTTTGTCACAATATCCATCAGCCACATGTAGAATTTCTTTTTCTTCGTTAGTCCTTGTGTATCTTTACTTTTTGGTCCTTCATCTCCAACTTTCCAAAATGACCTACAATTCAAATCAATATCTTGTAATATTTTCATTCAAAATACAAATTTTAAAAAGCAATCACAAGATTATAACAAATATACCCTTTTAAGATTTATTTTCACACAATCATCTTTAATTCAATTTAATCATAATAAATGCTATTTAGTCCAAAAATTAATGATAAAATCCCTACATATGATATTAAATATTGTGATAAAATCAGGATATATCACTCACTTCCACTTTTCGAATCTATTTGGCCTGTTCATTTTTGTTCCATTAATTAATATCAAAGTACTTAACAAATTTCCCGATGGACTTTCGAGTTATATTCATTAACTATTAGGGTCTACAGGGCATAATCGCCCGTCTTAGTTCCCATACTGGGGATTACATACAAATACACAAGTCTATGATAGGTACGCCTACCTTTACTACATTGAACTAATATTTACATCATATACAAATTCTTCAAAAGTTGGATAATTAACAACCAAAAACCCTAGTCTTCTATCGATGTGCACTAGCCGCCTTTAGTTACCTACTGGTCCTTTGATCTGCTTGCCTTGGCTGTAGGTTAGTTATTGAAAAGAGTGAGAATCATATGAATCTCAGTAGTAACATTTCACTCATATGATATATAATTTCACAAAGCATGTAAGCAATCATCATAAAGCAACATTCACAACAGCATTCATGGCAACATTCATATCAACATTCACATTCTTAATAATTTGTGACATTCATTACATTCGTCACAATTCATAACATTCATCACATTCGTAACAATAGATGATGTGCATATACACACAAAGCATTATACATGATATAAGAGAAAGAGTCACTATCTTGTTCTTTCCGCTATTGTTTAGGCATTGGTTTCTTACACTCAGGGAAAATATCAAATCATATAAATCAGAATTAAGGACGATGAGTTATTACCCATTTCAATTTTTAAATAACTCTAAAATACTCAGGGTTGGTTATCATTTGAGTCCTTTATGTGGCTATGAAAACATCAAACAAAAGCCTAAAAGGATTGGGGAGAGCTAGACCAAAAACCACATTTTAAAAGTTCAAAGTGTTGAAATTGGGGGTAGGCCGCAACCAAGGAATTCATTGGTTGTGGCAAAAAATAGGTCAGAAGCTTTTTGGCTGTGGCCAAGAAAATTCTTGTTCTGGGCTAAACTTCCAAAAATCATAACTAAATCTACAAAAAATTGAAATGGAGTGATTCCAAGTCCTACATGAAGCTTTTTAAGTCCTCTATATAGGAAAAATATGAACCATTGCCATATGCAACCACATAAATACAAATTTAAACGAATTTCCTTTCTGTTCTAAAATAAATTCTAGTTTCAACCTCAAACTTTAGAAATACATAACTTCCAGCACACACCTCCAAATGACACCCATTATGCTTCAATTTAAATCTTGACATGTCTACTTTTAGACTAGAAAGTTTTAAAATTTTTAGACACTATTTACTCATTCAAAACTACCATGCAACCTAGTTGCCTTGCACAGAGTTTTCATTGACAAAACTTTAAATTATTCAACATATATTTCCAATGGTCAAAATTCACAACTGGGGCTACTGCCCATACAATTTTTCACATAGAATCTAATGGAAACATCAAAACAATCAAATTCCCATTTCTTTCATAAGTTCTATTTTAGGCAGAATTTAAATGCAAATTGCCATAATTTCCAAACTTTCCATTCAAGCCTCAAGCTAATTCCATTTATTCAAACCATAACACAAGACACCATTACTACCATCAAAACATTATGAACTCTCTAAAACCATAAAATACATGAAAAATAAACCCAAATTCCATTAGCCAAAGTTTTCAAGCAATTATCACAATTCATATATCAAAGGGTTGCTTTTGCTCACCTCTACCACTTTCTCTAGTTTGTTCTTTGCTTTTCCAACCTCTAGTTTTTCTTGAGTACACAAAACACCTCCTTTTGAAAATCTAAAATCATACAAATGAAGCTTTAATCAAGAGTAACAAGGTTAGAGAAGAGATTTTGAGCATTAGAAGTGGTTTACAAGGTCAAAACTCAAGAGAAAGATCTCACCTTTAGCTTGACTTCTTTCTCTTTCTTCTTCCTTGAGCTTGGACAACTTTGATCTTAAGAGAGAGAGAGTGAGAGGTGATGAATGGTCAGATTTTTAGCCTCTTATACCATATAGCTGACTTGAAGAGGAGAGAGGGAAATATGCAACATTAATTGCTTGACTTTTCAACTCTCCCTTGCCTAAATCATGTGGTGCCAAGTGTCAAAATTCTAAGGCTTCTAAAAAAGCATGTAACTATATAGTTACTCTAACTAATTCCATTAACCATATATTCACACCTCTTGTTCTTTTAGCTAATAGTCAATTCCTCTTCGGTATTTGACTAATCGACCGATAAATTTCTTTCTTCCCGTTTTGCCCCTGACTATGGCAATCTTAGTTAAATTGCCACTTGGAGTATTATTTAATTTTTTACCCTTTGTCTTGCACCCTTCCCTTCTCTTTTAGTCCAATTTAGACTTTGTCACCATAATTTAACTGAAATTGTTGATTTGGCACCTTCTATTGCTAATTCAAGTCAAAATACACATTTTATTCATCAAAAGAGTTTATCTAGCATTCATTACATTATCTTTTGAAGTTATTAACCCTTATGCATATTTTGGGGCATTACACCTTTAGTTCTTCAAAAATATCAGCAAATGCCTCCATGGTGGCCTGATGAACTTCTTGAGACCCGCTTTTCAAGGTAATCTTGGATAGAGAAGAAATGTTGATTGCCAGGGTTGGGTGGCTGCAACAAATGAATTAAATAGGCTTGGTGCTATTTTAAGATATCCGATTCAATCCTCTTAGGATGTACCAATTTAAGTGAGGTAAAAGGCATAGCTTCCAACTTACACAGTTTCCAATTATGATAGAAGAACATGGTGAGATTCTCATAATCCTAGAAGGCTTTCCTAATGGACTTAATCCACTTAAGCCCCAATACTATATCAAATGTCTTGAGATCAATGATTCAAAAATCATAAGAAAAATCCAGCCCCTGTATATGCCACCTAAAGCCATTTTAAACTCTATAAACCTTGAGGTTTCGGCCTCCTTCTACCTGCACCAAAGATGTGTTAGTATTGTTTTCATGCCAACCCAGCTTAGTAGCTAATTGGTAGTCCATGAAGTAATGAGTACTCTTGTTTTTAATTAAAATTTGTATATTTTGCTTCCCCACATAGCCCTGAATCCGCATAGAATTGTTGCCATCCATTCTGTTGATAGCATGTAAATAGATAAGGGAAGGTAATTCCTCTTCATGTTCTTCATTGTGTTCCAACTCAGCCACCTTTTGGACTTCTTCAAGATCAAGGAGGTAGAGTTGTATTTTCTGCAGCTGTAGGCAGTAATGGTCTCTTGAGAAAGTTTCATGCTAGTAAAACTAGAGGTTTTTTGGTCTGTGTCCTACTTTCTCTTTAGCCAAGATCACCCTTGGATTTCTGGAGTTACTATTGCTATTAAAAGAACCATTCTTGGCTTGAAATTTGGCCATTGACTAACCCGAGCTACTTGTTAAAGCTTTCGTGTATAAGTTTGACTAGGTTATTGCCGTATGGACCACAAAAGGAGTTAAGGTGGCATTTGTGAGGGTCGCCACTGAAGATGTTCATGACACTTGCCAATTACTCTTGTCATCGAGTTTCTTTTCTTTTGCTCTATCAATTGTAGTTTCTTGCATTCTTGCAAGACTTTTTGCCTCACCTAGTGTAGTGGGTTAGAACATACAAACAAGGCCCGATATCTCTTCTTTCACCAAAGATAAGTAGGCATTGAAGAGAATTTCTTTTGAAAAATCCGTTTTCAACGAACACAAGTCAAACTGGGAATTAAATTCTCACAGTGTACCTTGGTGCCAAAGTTGAAGGAGATCACCAATGAGGGATTCATATAAGGGGCCGAAGCAATCTTTAATTTCTTCCTTGTACTGTTCCCAATTCGACACATTATTTCCCCAGCATCATTCCTTCGCCATATGCCATTGAAATGCATCATCGTCTAGATGGAGGCTTATGATTTTCACCTTTAATTCTTCCAAGATTGCTTTTAGTTTGAAGTACCTCTCACACCGAAGCAGCCATACGACGACGTTTCCATTCGAGAACTTTAGCAAATCCATCTTGTGTATTGGAATTGCCGATAGCACAGCCTGGTTGTTGTGGTGAGGGATGTGTTGCCCAATGCATTCTTGATTCGTTACTGCAATTTAGAGGTTTCAAATCCCATTTGCCAATACTTGACCTGATTAGTCAACCCATCTACACATTCTTGTAGCAAATCTTCTGGGCCCAAACAGCCTTCGATAAGTTGAATCGATCATTCATATCATGGGTAAGAACCATAAACTATTTCTTCGTGAGTGAACATAGAGAGAGACGAGAATTGGAAGAGAGATAATTGAGGAAGGATTGCTCTGATACCATTGTTATGATTAACCAAGAAAAGAGAAAGAGTAGAGAGAAACAGAGAGAATAACAAAGAAAGGAGAGACTGAAACTTAGGAATTCTTTAGTGTTAACAATTCAGATAATCAACAACTCATAATGGGCTTAAGGAGGTCTTTATATATATTCCCGTATCAAATCAATGCCTCTTATTCTATAACCACTATGCCATTAACTAACAGTCTAATCAGCTTTATCTTATTTATATTTTTACATAACAAAGGCAATGGCATGAACTTGGGGCTTCAATATAGGAGTTTTTGCTCTTCCATTCCTTTATTTGTACATTGTATTTATGATTCTTAGATCTTAGGATGAATTTTATAATGTTAGACTGATTTATTTGATGTATTGAAGGATTGGATATAGCTTGAACCATTGTTATATGCTTGAAATTGTGTTTAATTAACTTTAATTATTATTTCTTTATATTGGTTAGTCATTGAATTGATGATTTTGTGAACATTTTGTGCTAATTTCAAGGTGGCTTGATTAGTGGATCGATGTTGTCATGTGTTTGCATTGATTTCTTGAATTTGAACTTATTATTGTTTTTAGCATTACGTTTTAGCATCATTAATCTTGATTTTTCATATAGGTGGCCATTGTTAAATTAAGATTAATTAGAAAATCAAGTGATAATGTGAGGTGGCTTGGTTATTGGATTAAAGCTAAAGACAATTTTAAGTTCATTAATTGCTAGGGTACTTAATCAACCTAATTTAGAGAAATTAATATTCAAGGTGGCTTGATATTAATCAATTTAAGTTTGGCTTAGGTCTAAGGGGTGGCCCTTAGAGTCTTTTGAAGCTAGGATATTTAATCTCTTATAATTATTTGAAGTGAGGTTTGCTTGTGCCCTTGCTATAAAGGATTACTCATTCCAGTATTAATCTTCTTGTTTATCTCATTTCATTAATTCCATCATCATTCATTTCATACTTAAAAAAATCCCAAAAGAAGTAGCTTAAAACCAATTTAATTTTCAATCGCAAAAAGTAGTTGGTAGTCAAAAAAAAATCAAATTGCCTTTAATTGTTTCATATCAATTATTGCACTTAGTTCCTAGGTAATCAATAAAAAGGATCCTCAAGAGGCAAC